>OX383252.1:13006863-14435577 GCA_947522985.1 Lithophane socia | reverse complement strand
TTGGCAAGAGTTTCTTTGAAAACATGTTGAGCTAATCAAAGGATGTAGAAATTAATTCTAAACATACTTTTAGAATGTTGGGTTTTATATAAACTTTGTTTTTAGTTCTAATGAAATCTGCTTGTAAAGCTGTTAGATTAGCTTCGGCGGGTTGAAGGTTCGTTTTCTGCACGCCACATATATTTTATACTATTCTAAGATCGCGGCTTCGCTCGCGTGGGATTCGGAAATTATCTCACAGGTATGTACTACCGGGATAAAAAGTATCCTATGTCCTAAGTTAGGTCTTGGTTTACATCGAAATCTGTTTAACCAACAAACTCACTTTCGCATCCTAAATCCTTACTTAATATTATAAATGCGAAAATGAGTTTGTTTGTTACGCTTTCACGCTAAAACGGCTGAACGGATTTAAATGTTTGGCACATGGGTAGACCATGTCCTGGAATAGGACATAGGGTATTTTTTATCCCGATATTCCCACAGGATCGAGACTTACGCGGGTGAAACCGCGGGGCGCAGCTAGTTTATAATATAAAATAGGATTAGTATTAGATTGATTGACTCTCGGCAGTTCGACAGTTCATGAAATCCAAGTCATTGCAATGCATAGTTTAATAAGTTTCGCCTGTTTTAAAAGTAGGCAGGTTGATTCCGCCTCATTCAGTGACCAAGTTGAATGTTGTTCATCCATGAGTTTCCATATCGCCACTAACTCAAAAAATACGAGTTTCGAGTTAGTGGCTTCATCGAATTTCTGACTCGAATTCTTGATCTATACATCAATTTATCATACAAGCTTAAGGAAACGTTACCTTTATGAATGTCTCATTAGATCTTTGATACTCGTATCTTTCATATAAATACTAAAATCAGTTTTTCGTCATTTCTGAAAAATGAGGTTTTGTGAATTGCTGGAGTCTTCATGTTAGGATTTATCTTATAGAATACTCTTCATTATGTACACCATAACAATTAACAACACACACACAATGGGCGGTCTTGGTTGATTGGCGTCATATAATTTTGAGACTTTTAATCCGTGCCAAACCCTAATATTCTAGTAGTATCTTCTATTAGTAGTACCTTTGTCGTGATTGATAGACAAGCAAATGGTCCTGCTTTGCCTTTAATTTTATTCCCATTGTGTACAGCAAGTTGCATAAAAAAACTTGCATTTTGTTTCAATATTAGGGTGTGAAAGAAAGCCTGGAAATGCTCATCTTCGCGCATAAGCAATGTAATAGCATCCTTTAAGCGGCGATATTGCTCGTTTTGCATGATGCATGGCCCTAAGCAGTTGTGGCGTACATCTTCCAATTTGGGAAACAAGGGAGGTTTTAAAAGGAGCTCTAAACAAAATAGGTAAGATAATACTTTCGAAAAGACTTTGGTAAAACATAATCTTGTATATTTCTCATTACTTCTCTTCATATTTGACCCTTCATAGTGTAACAAACGTAGCAGACGTGAATAACACTATTAAAAAACTGGAGTCGAAGTGGGCAAACCATGTCATCAGGAGTAAAAACGGAAGATGGGCCAGAGACGTAACAGATTAGTATGCCAGAGAAGAAAAGAGGAAGACCGTTTCATGGAAAGAAAACTACTGCGGGATCCCGACAAGGAGGAGAAAAACTCACGACCGTGAGCTATGGAAAAGTCTGGAGTAGGCGCATGTTAAAGAACAAAGCAATCTAGAGATTTCAGGTGCCTAAAATGTTATTTATTTATTGTAAAACTAGTTTTAAGATTCCTAATAAAGGCTATTTGAAATTGAAATTGAATCAAACAAGTGCTTCTTTTTTTATGAAGACCCGGTTTCTGAGTTGAAAACTTGTAAATTTTAACTATATCATCATCTTCCTGCCCTTGTCCCATGTTACTTGGGGTCGGTGCAATTTGTTTTTTTCTTCCATTCTCCCCTGTCAACCGTCATACTATTCACTCAGTTCTCCTTCATATCATTGCTCTCACAATCCATCCATCTTTTCTTTGGAATTCCTCTCCTTCTCTATCCATCTGCTAGAGGTTCTCAACACACAATCCTCAATTAAGAAACCGAGTCAGTTACATAATCCGTGACTTTTCAAAAGACTTGTATTTTTGCTTATTAAAAAAATACAACAAAATAATATATGTAGCTCAGTAGTAACGTAGTGAAATGAGATCCTTATTGCTTACCTTTTATACCATTTTCCAATAAAATCAAGTAGGTACCTTTCTTTGTTACTATAACCGTGGTTGTTAAGTCTATATTTACCTACCAAAGCTTTGATCTATTGACACCTCAGTATACGATATTGGAAGGTCGAAGAGCTTTCACACGGAGTATTGTAACAGTAAAGGTTCATCGCCAAAAATAATAATAGATACAATAGGTATGTATTTTAAATAAAAGGTTTTTAATTTTGTCTAAGAGAGTTCTCAAACTAACGATTTGGCAGCGTGTTTCCAGCGAGACGGTTTGTGAACGTGCTCTCTGCGGGTACGAAGTGAGTTTGCCGCGATTACGCGACATATTCTCCGCGTTTAAAAAAAATTGTACACTTGTTTTTCTCACTTTCTAATGTTCAGCCACGTCAATCGATCTCGTAATACAAACGCAGCAAACACATTGCGCTTACGTGGCGTGCTCGCTAGGCACGCAGTGAGCATGTTACACAATCGCTTCGCAGGAATCACGCTCGCCAATCGCCAGTTTGATGAGGCCCTATGTCTTTTGAGTAATTCAGCAAAGGTCCTATCTCATAACAATGATTTGTATAATATTTTTTTAAATCATATTCTAGGTCAAGCTACTTGGATTGCTCTCTAATTTTCACTTTTTTGTTTTATTTGAAAGTAAAAGAAGTATCTGTATTTTAGTATATTCAGTGCATAGCAATGCCATTGTATTGCTATCTGTCTTTAATCAAAGGTCTCATAAAGGTGAAATTCCCGCTATAGAAAGCTAACATTGGTTTGCTTTTAAAGGGATTCTTCATTTTGTGGGATCGGGAGATTCAATGTACTTTTTCAATCTTAGTTATTTCTGGGTAAAAAGCGTAGATGCAACGTATTTCAGACATATTTTAGCACTAAGTCCCTGTAGCAAGTGTCGTTCCATTAACTTTTTAAGCCCAAAACACACACAGAGCGGGTTTTTGACCAGGTTTTTAACATTAAAATTCTGCAAGGGTTTCTAAAAGACCAGGTGTTTTGAGGGTGACATAAGAGGCTAAGTAGGATTTTTAATATTACAAGATGAGTTAAAAAATCATCTACAAGTAGATTATGGCAAACCGATTCGGTATTTTCATCGTTGCATTGACGAAATTAAGTATCCCACGACAGAAATATAGGAACCCAATTCAGAACTAAAAATCTCTACATGTACATAATCTATAGATTTTTAGTCCAATTGTCTAATTGCCTGCCATATAAGATTACAATTATTATTATCTCAAAAATGTTATTAGCAGATCATAACATTCTACGTAAATTCAAGCACCAATAGTATAACACCATTTTGTTTTACGTAGCCTTGTTGGCAGCAAGCCTTGTTGGGCTTGTAGCCCATGCAGAATGGTGTAGTATGTTAGAATGTTTTTTTTTTCTAATAACCTGAAAGGAAATTACCCTTGCATTACATTAATTTCAACACAGTCATGTTTGAGATAGGTACCCGCTCAGTACCTTTGTGTAACCAACAAAACTGTCATTGTAAACCCAAACTTTACGACTGATACCTTCGCGTGTAGGTACCTACCCACATAATCAAACCGGGGTATAATAAAACATACCTATCATATATTATTATGGTCCGAGATTATGGTATAAGACTTGATCAAGCAGGGTAAACTCGTCCTAAGTCAACAAGGCAGTCCACCGAACTGATTTGTGAGGTATTGGCGGCCGGGCAAGCCAATTTTATGACCATACATATATACATTGGTGTGTTGTTATGCTATAGCGGTTGGCGAATATTTTGCAAAGGAACAGCGTTGTGACGCAGGTATCTACAGTTTGGTTACTATGGTAAACTGGGTGTGGATTTATTGTATGAACGCTCATAGTGATAGATATTTGCATTTGTGCGTGGATAAAGTGACTTGCCATAGATTTCAACGGTATTACTAGCTTTATAGAAGTACAATCTACTTCTTCGTGTATCTGGTACGACAGTATTTTAAATTGTTTAATCTCAAAACTTCGCCATTTCCACGGCGTCATCGGTGGCACCACACGTCATTATGCTTTACGAGGTTTACGAGGTTGGAGTTACATCTTCCCTTCCCTTGAGTTCGGAGACGGTTCAGGGAATAGAAGTAGCTACAATGATTGAACTCTTGGTTCTAATAAAAGCCGTGTGCCGTTTAGCAAGATTAAGTATTGCGTGCCGTGTTCGCTTGCTCTGGGTGACTGATCATTTAATATTTTAATCCTCATGAATGTATTTTGTTACATACACATAATAGAACATTGTGATACGAGTGTGCTCTATTGATTATTACAGTCGTGGCGGTATTATTCGAGCGAGCTGCAGGCGAGCGCGATAAGGTAGCCGAGAGTGTAATAATCAATGCACACGCGTTTCTGACGTTTTTCAACACACTTGCGAGGAAAAAAACAGACTTGTTGTAAGAACTTATGCTACAATAACGTAACTAGATATAGATATGATAGATTTATAAAGTTTAACTGACCTTTGTTGCCAAGTACTGACTATCCGGAGTTTCTTTTAAAAACTTCCAAGTCGGTTGGTGACAATACTTTAATTTTGTATTTTTGATAATAATTAACCACACAACGAAAACGATAATAAATATTTATGCTATTTATTCTGTGATATTCGTGGAAAATGGCGCGCTGTTTTTTTTTTCCATAGGTGGAAATAAAGGCACTGGCAAAACCATTAGACAGCCTATATAAAAAATATGATTTGAAAAAGAAAAAAAAATACAAAAATAATGTTTACTTTATCTAAACGTACCATGGCGGAGTCAAATCTATTTATTATTATTTACGCTCTTCTCCCCTACGTGAAATCAACGTTTTTAATAATCATTTTAACCACACAACAAAAAAGTTGAAGAAAATGGCGGCTGGTTCATTCTTCAAACTGGCGCCCCACGTTGGGCGCCAGTTTGTAGGGCGAATGAAATAAAATAAAGTTTTTATCACTGAATGTTATAATCATTTACCGATACAAAAAATATAGTAATACTTAAAAGTTAAAATTCGAGTGACACCGAGACAGAGCAAAATCGTGACGTTTGCGGGCGTGATGCGAGCCGGACTCGGTCTATCAAACGTTGAAAGGTTGCGGGCGCATTCCTCAGACCAAACGGCATGCGCGTAAATTTATGAAGCCCAAACGGAGAAACAAAGGCAGTCTTATCCTGGTCTTCAGGTCTTACTCTGACCTGCCAGTAACCAGATCGAAGGTCAATAGTGCTCATAAAACAGCTCTTACCAGTGCACTGCAGGAGGTCATCGATCACCGGAAGCGGGTACGAGTCACTCTTAGTGACGGCGTTCAACTTGCGATAGTCCACGCAGAACCGGTAAGTACCATCCTTCTTCGGTACCAGAAGAGCTGGAGCTGCCCACGGAGATTCACACTCCGTGATGATACCTTCGCGCAGCATCTTCTCTATCTGCGCCTCCATGATGGCTTTCTTAGCGGGCGTGAGTCGATACGGCGGCACTGCAATCGGCGGGTGATCACCGCAATCGATGCGATGCTCAGCAAACGATGTCGGTTCTCCCCCTTCTGCGAAGATATCTCCATACTCCTGAAGCAGCTGAGCGAGACAATTCTTCTCTGAAATTGACAGCATCGAACCCTCATTATTACGTAAGACATCCGCGGAAGCGCACCCTACGACGTCACGTGAGGTCTCACACCGCAAGGGGTGAATGACCTGAGGCCGATCAGCTGTGAACCAAGTATTGTTCGACATATTTATAACAATACCTACTTTACGTAAGAAATCAATACCGAGCAACGTGTCATTATTTTTCCGGATTCAGTAAATAATGGTTCTTGGTTCACAGCTGATCGGCCTCAGGTCATTCACCCCTTGCGGTGTGAGACCTCACGTGACGTCGTAGGGTGCGCTTCCGCGGATGTCTTACGTAATAATGAGGGTTCGATGCTGTCAATTTCAGAGAAGAATTGTCTCGCTCAGCTGCTTCAGGAGTATGGAGATATCTTCGCAGAAGGGGGAGAACCGACATCGTTTGCTGAGCATCGCATCGATTGCGGTGATCACCCGCCGATTGCAGTGCCGCCGTATCGACTCACGCCCGCTAAGAAAGCCATCATGGAGGCGCAGATAGAGAAGATGCTGCGCGAAGGTATCATCACGGAGTGTGAATCTCCGTGGGCAGCTCCAGCTCTTCTGGTACCGAAGAAGGATGGTACTTACCGGTTCTGCGTGGACTATCGCAAGTTGAACGCCGTCACTAAGAGTGACTCGTACCCGCTTCCGGTGATCGATGACCTCCTGCAGTGCACTGGTAAGAGCTGTTTTATGAGCACTATTGACCTTCGATCTGGTTACTGGCAGGTCAGAGTAAGACCTGAAGACCAGGATAAGACTGCCTTTGTTTCTCCGTTTGGGCTTCATAAATTTACGCGCATGCCGTTTGGTCTGAGGAATGCGCCCGCAACCTTTCAACGTTTGATAGACCGAGTCCGGCTCGCATCACGCCCGCAAACGTCACGATTTTGCTCTGTCTCGGTGTCACTCGAATTTTAACTTTTAAGTATTACTATATTTTTTGTATCGGTAAATGATTATAACATTCAGTGATAAAAACTTTATTTTATTTCATTCGCCCTACAAGCCTCAATTATCATAAAAACCAGTCTGCTATTATTAACTTACAAAGATTGTTTGAATTCGGTTAAAGGTTAAGGGCCCCTTCTTCGAAATTTACGTTTCTAGATCGAGTTGTTTTCAGAGAAATCATCATATTTAAATCCGTAAAAAAATATATAGTACAGATACATCTTTGATCTAGTGACTTTTTTGGTTAAAAACACATTATTTAACATTTTGCTCGATAAAAAAAAAATCTGAAGTAAAGTCGATTTTGAAAGTATTTTAAGTTTTATGAGACTTGGGGGAACGCAACTTTTATAAAAATGTAACATTTCATTTACTAATCAGGTTTGACAGGGATATTTTTGGATAAATTTATAATATGGCACTTATTTTTTTTTAAATAAAATAAATACGTGAAAACGGCACGCGCGCACCGCGCCATTGTCCTGCCGGACGTCATCGAGGGAGGACCTATGCGACTTTTGCTCGCGACGACAAATTATCGTTGCCGCGCGCGTAAATAAACGTGTGTATTATAAGTCATTGAAATGGCGAATAGAAAAAACAAAATTAAGAAAAAAAGGGTATCTGAAGTGAAGAAAATCCGAAAGTGTATTGCGTAAGTACTTATTCTATAAATACGTCACAATATAATTAAGTACTCCTCTACACAGACCAGCGAAGTCAGTATGACTAGAATTTTAAATCTATAATGGAAACATTCTTATACCTTTACAAAGTGCAGTTTTGCATCCTGGTCAAATTCAAGGAGATGTAAGTACCTAGGTATGTTTTGTTTTGTTTTTATTATTACATTCTTTTATTATGTTTATGAAGATTTGAAACAAATTGAACAATGGCTATCGGTCACTACTTGTACTCTCTAGGTAAGTACCTAGAGCACGGGTTATGGTTATGGTCGCACTGCGTTTAGTAGGTAGAAATCGGCCGGCCGCGCGGCGCCTCGCACAGACCGTCGACACTCACGCATACAGCGACATGTCGCGCGATGGGTGATTCTGTTTATTAGGTACTTTCGTATTATTCTGAAATACTGTCAAAACATTTTAAAATAGAAGCTTTTTATACACCGTGACTTTTTAGTCGTCTTACAACGGCAGCCCACTTCATGTATCCAATGAGTAGAACACGAATAAAAAAATAGGTATTTATGAGATTTGAATAATTTAAAAATAAAAATTACGCACCTTGACGGTCCGAACCTTGTAGGCCTTGCGCGCACTGCCTTGCGTTTTTCTAACGCATAATCTGTGAAGTATGGAGTATCATAGAAGTGCGCGCACTGCGGTGAAATAAACGCATGCGGTGAAATCGCCGTTGGCCTCTCGCTGCAAATTTGCGGTGGGGAGAAATTTTGCAAATTTTTGGAGGGGAAGGCCATGAGGACTGTGGCTTTGACCCTCTTAGAGGAGACTCGCGCCCAGCATTGAGGAATATATCGGTCGATGAAAATGAACCTGGACCTAGCACACGACCACTAAATTTTTATGAATTTTAATTTTTATGAATATTAATTTTTATGCTGGTACCTATATATTTTTATTTTTTTATTTTATTATATTATAATTAATCATATTTGTCTTTCATTATATTACTCACCAAATCTTCTACAACCATTCTTTAAGTTCTACAGGATGATATCGCCTACCTTTTCATTCACGAGACTGTCTTATCAGAATACCGTGGCCCTGGAACGCAAAGGGCAACCGAAGGAACAGGGTGGATTTTAGTCAGTACAAGTCTGACAGTCCCTTCCGCTCCACCCAGAGCGGCAGGACTCATTTGATGATTTTACCAAGCAATAAAAAAAAGTCATACATTTATAACGATATACCTAAGTGTATTAGTGTTTACAGTCAATAGTGCAGTGGACAGCACATCAAGCTATACGTTTTTGTTGCAAACAAGCTATTATTACCAGCACGCCAATAATATTTGAACTACTGATTTATTTATCTATACTGTGGCGTGCTCGCCCGCCGCCATAGGTCACCGGAGTTCGTATCGCGACGGCTCCTGTGCAACGCGGACGCAAGCCGTCTCGGTGCGTAAAATGCCTAAACTTTCGGAATAAGGGGCCCTTAAGAATATCGCGGCAATCCCTTTCCTTCAATCAATATTTATGAGTTTCGAGAGGAAAGAAAAACAAGAATGTATAAGAAAACAAGGTTACCCATATTTTATTTAGTCTGTAACGGCATTTGCGTTATTGGCTTAGTGGCCGAAGGTGCGACTGAGTAAATAAGTGATGAGTTTTTATTCCAAAGTCAGGTAAATTGGAAACGAACTAGCAACAAAGACCTAGCAATTACGTCATTATAGAATAGAATAGAATAGCTCTAACCTAAAGTTCTGCTGGGTCGAAAGTACTGAAAAAATCAAATAATTTTTAACCGATTCGATGATTAAACCTCCAACCCATGCTCAGAAGTTGAACTGACGACGACGACACCGACGAGGCAATAAAATATATAAAATTACGAATGGGGGAAAAATAACTTTACAGAGTGAGAAGTAATTTGCATTACTTAAAAAAATCAAGTAATAAAAACTAAAACCCAACTACGACTTAAAAAATCCGGAGTCACACGTAATCTGTTCGATTTATGCCCTAACACGTGTGATTCCGGATTTTTAATTTGTCTGTCTGTGGTGTCTTGTTTATACCTTTTAAGTCGTAGTTGGGTTTTAGTTTTTATTACTTGTTTTTTTTTTTTAATTCTTTTGGGGTTATAATATAATATATATTTTTGAAATGTGCTCATCAAGCCCTTTCATTTGATACCCAACATGGTACGATTAAACCATTTTTTTTTTTAAGTTCCTCACTTTATGTCCTCTAGAGGGCGCCATTTTCAATTTAATGTGACTTCACATAGCCTATAACCAGCGGACAATCACGACGCTTCTAACGATACCTCATTTGTCAAATTGTGATTAGTGGTTTGGAAAATAGGAGGGAACAGATGAACATACATACATACATACATACATACCGGTCAAAATCAAAACCCTCCTTTTTTCTTCGCCGTAGTCGGGTAAAAATGTGAAAAATGAAATCCCCACTTTCATTAAAGCCAATAAGGAAACTCGTTTTAAGATTATTTTTCTGAACTAAATTTAGAAGAGGATTTTAAACTACATATAAAAATACTGAACTCAAAATTCGTACAAAGCAGTTATGAACCTAATAAAAACTTATGAGAAGTGTACAGTAAAGATCTGCAGTTATTATAGTTGGCTGACAAAGGAAGCAAATTGTTTGATTATACCTAATTAGGGCGTAAGTCAGTGGTAACAAAACCAGTATTTATGTTGGCATTCTATTGAAAATCCGTACTGCGCTAGGCCTGGCTCAACTGTGTCTGGCGGGCAACTACCCGTCTGTTCGGAGGGTCCTCCCTTTTCTATAGAGCATGAGTGAATTCTACACCCTGTTCTTAATACCTCTGAATTGGTGACCCCGATGTGATCGTTGGGCAGCCCCAGACACGATACCTGTCTGGTCGGAGGATCTCCCCTTTTCTATAGAGAATGAGTGAACTTTACACAGTTTACACACTGTTCCTCATACCTCTAAAGTGGTGACTTAGGCGTGATGATCCAGTGAGTCGGATGTGGTATAGCGCCGGGTTGTGGCCTGTGTACCTAATCATCTATATGAAAAGCTCGTAATATCGAATAATTATGTATTCTAACCGTTTGCTTGTTTCTACTTCGCCTCAAACAAGACAAAACAAAATTTTAGTAAAGTTTGAGGAAAATTGAACTTTTTTTATTTTTATTTGCACTGGTAATGAAGTACCTATTATAATTTAACTTAAACTTTCATTCTTCTTCTTGTGTATTTAGGACTTATTACTTCACTACCTATTTCTATCTACCGCAGATACACTGTCCTCTACAAAGGCATACAGAGGAGAGCGGCCAGGTGGACCTACCAGAGACTCTTAGTAGTTCCCACTTTAGAAAATCTGATTCGTCTCGTGTACGACTGATGTCCAGTCGAATACCGAATCAAGAGAATTCATGGGTGTGTGAACGGGCCATTTTAACTTCCAAAAATGATCAAGCTGCAGCGATCAACCACAGTATTAAGATATTTAGATTAAGATATTTTTTAACTAGGTATAAGGTGTAGATTTAGGATTTAGTTATTAAGGCCAGTCTGTCGCATTGGATCATAGATCTGTAATGATAGTGTAGGTAAGATTGTTATAAATAAATAAATAAATAAGTATTCTCTCGCGAATATGGGAGCGAATGCGGTGTTGACCTCAGGACAAACTGCTTCTCACACAGAGAAGATATTGCATGTTGAAGTGACTTTTGTCGTTAACTGTACCTATAGATAGAAATAAACTGAATCAATGTGAGATAAATCCGATAGATAGATAAGCGTTGTTTTATACTCTTTGAAACCTTAAAATGTTTCCTAAACTTGATAATCATCCAATATCCATACATACATACATACTAATATTATAAATGCGAACGTAACTCTGTCTGTTACCTGGCCTGGACAAGTTCAAGGGCTACTTTTCATACTGGACAGTTATAAAAATTTAATATAAAAAAACCCAACTACGTCAAAAATCAACTAAAAAGGTATAAACAAAACATCACAGATAGACAAATTAAAAAATCCGGGTCCCACGTAATCTGTTTGATTTACGCCCCTTACCACATGTAGGTAGTTGGGTTTTAGTTTTATAACATTTTTTTTTTGGGGTTTTATTATATAAAATATATTTTTGAAACGTGCTAAATAAGCCCATATTTTATACACAATATGGCATGATTAAAAACATAATTTTTAAGGTCTAAATGTCCTGCAACTACCAACTTCTGTGCAGTTTGCAAGAAACGAACTACTATTTTCATCTGAACCGACCATTTTCAGACTAAGTGCTGATATTTTATACGCTTATTAAATTCTATTAAAATAGACGTTATTTATTTATTTCTAAGGTATAAAATATTTAAATGAACATTGCCGACGTCATAACAATATTTTTTAATTAAATTAATTTGACTCTTTTCTTTTTAAAAGATGAACGAAAGAAGCCCCGCTAATTTAGTTAGGATTCACTAAAAGGTAACTAAAAGCAAAAGTCTAAGAGAAAGGCTAGCTCGTGGCTAAGTAATAACAGCCGCACGGCTCGATCCATCAGGTTAAGCTGCGCTTGCCGGGTTGGTCCGTGGATGAGTGACCATCTTTACAAACCGAGAAGACTCCTCCGTGCCTCGGAAAGGACGTTAGGCTGTTGGCCCCACCTGTCATTCGTGGAACTGGTTGTCGACTGACGACTGACGACCCGTAACAGTCGTTACGGGTCGTCAGTCGTCAGTCGACAACCAGTCTTACTAAGGGTAGCGACTGCCTATCTGACCTCCACTACCCAGTTACTGGATTGTGGAAGTCAGATAGGCAGTCGCTCCATGTAAAATACTGGTATTCAGTTGCATCCGGTTAGACTGGAAGCCGATTCCAACATAGTGGGAAAAGGCTAGGTAGATTGTTTGTCACTAAAAGGTACACTTAGCGTGAAAGTCTCCTATTTTCTTTTATTTTTATATTTACAAAGTTTGAAATTGGTTTATGAATAAAATTGTTTGTGTTTGTCCCTTTATTTTCCAAGGATTTGCCAAAATTCCGAAATGATTTACCCACTTCAGAAGTTTATACATCAATATATGGAAATAAGCAGTAAAATAATCTTACAAAATCACAATTATACTGAAACTACTAGGAACACTTTTATCTTGTACATTTTATTGCAGTAGATTTCGCAGTAATATCGAGATTTTAAAAGACTCCAAAGAGCTTCCACAATTTCGCTGGAAATATTGAATGAAAATTCCATTAACTGCCTCAATGCTGGTCCGTTGTTCTCGACGCTAGCTAATTGTTGGCCGAGCGCTATGAAGTGAAGAGTATACTGAGTTTGCTCCTATGTATTATAAAAATATAGTTGAGATTTTCTAATGATTTATTTATTTATTTATTTAAACTTTTCGCACTAAAAAAGGTACAAAGGCGGACTTAATGCCTGAGGCATTCTCTACCAGTCAACCAAGGGTGGTGAAGAGATTAGATGGCAGGTGCTCTAATTGAGAGGAACGAAGAGAAAAAAATAATAATAATATATCATATTGCATTATAGATAAAGCAGTACAGTACATAAATAAGCTATAAACATATGATACATATACTTACACATATATTTACTATAATAAATACTATAATATATATATATAACATACAAATTCAAGGATGAGAGGTGATGACATGACTCTACTCTATTTATTTTGAGAAAAAACTCCGCAATTTCCGCTTAAATGCATAACGACTGGTGGCCGTCCTGATATCAAGAGGAAGTGCATTCCAAAGAAGAATGGACTGAATATGAAAAGAAGAATGAACAAAGTCAGAAGTATGAGAAGGACAGAGTAGGAGAAGATTGTTAGAAGAACGCAGGGTCTTAGTGTGTGAAGAACACAGATATTGGAAGTGAGAAACAAGATAAGAAGGAGGAGTAGGAGAGTTGAGAACGGAGTAAAGCGTGGTCAAAGCACGCAAACTTCTTCTTTGGCGAATGGACATGATCACTTGGCACAAAATGTCGCACGATAAAGCGGAATCCAAAATAGACACAAGTCGAGTGCAAACTCTTAAGAGGTCATTGTTAGTACCCATAATTATTATTATGTACAACTTTTACTACGGGACAAAGCCTAAAATCGCAAAAAATAAATAACTGCTCCACACACAAATGTTCGCAGAACTCGACAAACTTTAGGGAACACCTTTTTTGTTTTGGGATTTCAGGGTTGAGAATCAGTACAATGTTCTCTAAAGAGGTTTGCAGGTAATCCATACATACCTATAATAAAATACTTACGAAGAATTTTTGTCCATTTGTCTGGATGTATTCCTGATTGGCGCAAAAACAACTGAACGGTTATGGATGAAAGGCACACAGATAGTTTACCTGCATAAACACATAGGGATACCCGACATCCCGTGGAAGGTATATTTTCTGAATCCCACGCCAGCGGATCTGCGGGCAAAAGCTAGTTTTATTACACCTTGTATATTTAGGTACTAAATGCATTGATGAACAGCCTCATTCAAGGAGTGTCACAACGAACGAACCGTCTCTGGATTTCTCACATCCAACAGATTCTCATCAGGCAGTGGACGTCTCTCGACGGATTAATGGTGAAAATGCTGGAAGGAGTATTGATAAATTTTCGGCGTTCAACAGTAGATATGCGTTTGTCCTTTCAGACAATATTTAAGCGTGACTGGTTCTCGTTATTATATCACATTCTATTTCTTTTAGCTTCCTCCCGTCTGAACGTTATCAGTAACCTAGATCTTATAATATAAATTACCCTTATTAATTTTGTTTAACAACTCTGTATTTTATGTAACAAAGAACGGCCTATACTCACAACTTTGATTAGTTATATGAAACAAAAAACATTATTTTAGGGAAAGTAATATAATTTTTACTTTCCCTTTTTATTAGACCTTCAAATGTTTCAGAAGAATTTTTGTCAGTTATTTTATATCAATCAATTGCTATCTTATAATATATCAATATTAACGTCTATTATAGACATAAACCTTCCGTGAAAGCCTTCCTTGAAAGTTGAAACGTTCTTAGCGGGAGGAGCTCGTGGCTAAGTAATAACAGCCGCACGGGTCGATCCCTCAGGTTAAGCTACGCTTGCCGGGGTTGATCCGTGGATGGGTGACCATTTTTACATACCGAGACTCCTCCGTGCCTCGGAAAGCACGTTAAGCCGTTGGTCCCGGCTGTCATTCGTGGATCTTTGACAGTCGTTACGGGTCATCAGAAGCCCGAAAATATTACAACCAATCTTACCAAGGGGTATCGTATTACCCAGTTGCTGGGTTGTGGAGGACAGATATGCAGTCGCTCCATGTAAAATACTGGTATTCAGCTGCATCCGGTTAGACTGGAAGCCGACCCCAACATAGCTGGGAAAAGGCTAGGCAGATATACATTAAACCTTCCGGAATAAATGTCTAAATGGGACCGCATCAAAATCTATTGTGCAATTTAGAATATCTAAGCATTCTAAGCAGTCAAACAGACAGACACAAAAAGCGAATTTGTTTTATAATTGTGTATCATACACATAATATTTTAGCTCGATCGTTACAAAGTTAAACTATCAAGTGTCACACAAACTTAAGATCATAAAACTTCCAGTAGAAGGGTTCTTCAACAAGTTTTAATTAAACCAGAATCTATGCACCCCGCAGAGTATTACAACATCGCATCGTTAGATGAAATTCAATCGAAAACTGTCATTCCATACATACATAAAAATGTAACGTTAACAAGCGTCAAAAATTACCATCCTAATTGAAACCATACCGACCTGTTTTTACTGGTTAAATTCGAGTGCTTTTAGTGAGCACAGTCATACAATTTTACGAGGTGCATTCGAGTAAGAGTGATGAGCAAAGTTTAGCTCTCTGTCGCATATTTTAGGGTCTTGTAAGAGAAATAAATCGTGTTATGTCCATATTGATGTAGGAATTAGAAGGGAAATAAACTATGATGTTTGTTGATGAACTGGTTGTGGCATGCAGCTTCGTTTGTCAGTTTTATTTATACCCTTTCGATTGGGATAGTTGGGTTGGCACCAAAGAAGTTTTGGAGTTTCCGTCCGGCGTCCAGTTACAGTCAGTTAGTTTTTTGCAAAAAGCCTGTAAACAGAGGTACAGAAAAATATATCTTCTCCCTCTTATTTTATTTGGAATATAAGAACATGGCTGTAAGCTACGATTTCAAGTTTGGAGCTTCAGTGTTTCGAGTGCTGCAATACTAGAGTGCTGCTGAAATATTTGAAGAGTTGTACACAGGTGAAGTTTCACCATTTTCATCGTTAGGGTTCGGGAGTTAAAGAACCTGTTTCTCAAGCATATTAGTGTTTGGAAAGACCTAAAGTAAGAAGCAAATATCAAGGTAAGCTGCTCAGTTTTGTGTGACCCTACTTTCTTACTTATATTGATGATAGCTGGTGTTTAAGATGATCGGAAATGGTCAACGATACTGAGCATGAGTGATGAACAATTCTCGTTCCTTTTTCAAATAAAAATTGGTCGAATTTTTGCTTTCACCATTATCACCAGCAGATGCATGACTTCTGGGTCTCTCTAATCACAGGCTAGAGTACTCGATCCTCGGTTACTGTCTATCAGCTGCTACCAGACACCTTGCGAAAATGGTCTGTTGGTCTTTTCTTTGCCGTGGGTACGTGGGATAAACCTGTTCTTATACCTGTAGGTGTACTTCTTCAAATACTTAAGTAAAATGAGTCTAAAATAATGAAATATGAAAGCTATGAAATCATAACAATCCTTTTCGTTGAAACATTTTCGTGAATTTTCGTCGTCGCGCACATCAATTTAATCGTTCGTTCTGTTATACCCTAGCCTTGTAGGGGTTAATGCTGAATCAGCGCCTAGTCGGCGCTGCCAGCTTAGTTTTGATACGTCATGGTAGTTCATTCGTTCAGTTCACTACTTACCTCCTGGACAGACGGTCCTGCCCATGGGTCTCTCGCGTATCCTTAATATATAATAACAATTATCCTGGTTATGTAATAAACCAAAATATCTTCCAGTAACCAAATCTTTTTTTTTAAAACCAAACGCTAGAAGACCTTCTAACAAATTGGTGGCAGCGGTGGGATACGGAAATCCCCAGTGACCTTACAAACATTAATTCGCCGCTAAAATATCCAGCGTAATTAAATATCCTGCAAAGTCAAAATTGTAGTGAACGTGAACTATAATATCCTGTGTGTGTGTCCTTAAAATAATAAACAGCCAGTGTGGTGAAAATAAAATATCCTGCGAAAACTATTGTGTAGTGGTTTAGTACATCCACCGTCAACTATCCTGAGCATCGCGTCGTGCTGCAACTCCTGCATAATCCAATCCTGCATCTATTATTATTCAAGAACCTAGTGACTCAAGCTCCAGCCGCAGACACGCGGCTTATCGCAACGGAATGCTCCTGTTCGCCATAACATCCGTCGCCCACGCATTGCTAGTACTGTGAGTCTTTGGTCATTGTTTATTCTAAAGCTGAGATACTATTTATCACTCTTTAAACTTTTGTCTATTTGCGACTTATTAATTAGATTAATTTAATGTTACTACCATTGTGAGACCTGTGACCCGTTTCCTTTTATTTATGGTTGAACAACCTAATTAATATGCCAATAGTGCCTAAAACAGAAAATAAATTGAAACTTGATATCCCAATTTCGGAGAGGCACCCAAGTGATACAGAAAAATCACCTACTAAATCTCCTAGTCCTAGGGTCACGAGGGCTGTTATTGCACGCAGCGCAATGGCCGAACTAGATTTAAATACCTTGTTTAAATTTGTTAAATCGTTTGATGGCAATCGAGAAGCTGTCAACTCATTCATCATAAATTGTAACAACGCGTATGACCTTGCATCAGAACCGCAAAAACCAATCCTTTTTAAATATATTCTCAGCCAGTTAGGTGGAAAAGCGGAAATTGCTTGTTCCATAAAAGAATTCGTGTCATGGGAACAACTTAGAGAATTCCTAAAAGCACAATTTAGTGAGCGAAAACATTATGCTCACCTTCTCACCGATCTTCAGGAAAGCAAGCAGAGCCCGCATGATAATGTTAGCCAATTTTCGCTTCGCGTGGAGACCTACCTCTCACAACTGTTAACCGAAATATCCTTATCTAATACTAAGGCAAAGGAATTGCCTGGTCGTACCGCAGCTATGGAGGACTTAGCCCTCCACCATTTCCTTATGGGGTTACACCCCCGTATATCAAACATTGTGAGGTGCAGATCTCCCAAAACATTAAATGAAGCCATTAATTTAGCGATTTCGGAAGAACGCATTCAACAAAGCCTGTATAAGCGTCCACAGGTTGAACAAAAGTTTGTTAATAATAACAAACCAAAACCAGGGCCTTCAAAACCAAACTACACACAATCCACTACGTCAAGTCCAAATAAAACCGATGCACTATTTTGTCGGTATTGTAAAACTGCTGGTCACGAAATAAAAGAGTGCAAAAAGCGCGAGTTCTATAATAATAAGTTCCAATTCAAATCGAATAGTAATATTCGGAATAATAATAACAATGTTAACCATATCCGCGAAACATCCGATGACGAACCTGCGGATGAGTTCTACTCACCCTATACACATGATTCCAATGATTTAAACGAAATGGGGTCTCGCGAGGGTGCCGCACGGGACGAAGCATAAGTATCGGCACCCAACAACAAAAAACAATCCGTAGGACTAATCAACAGGGTAACCAGCCCCAAATCTACAGTCCTAATCCTTATCCTCATCCAATGAAGGTCAACCGACAGGGTAACCAGCCCCGAACTGACGACCTTAACTTTGATTCATCACGGACCAACCGACAGGGTAACCAGCCCCAAACTGACAGTCCTAATCCTTATCCTCATCCAATGAAGGTCAACCGACAGGGTAACCAGCCCCGAACTGACGACCTTAACTTTGATTCATCACGGACCAACCGACAGGGTAACCAGCCCCAAACTGACAGTCCTAATCCTCATCCTCATCCAAGGAAGGTCAACCGACAGGGTAACCAGCCCCAAACTGACGACCTTAACTTTGACTCATCACAGACCAATCAACATGGTAATCAGCTCCAAATCGATAGTCATAGAACTAAAAATCCAGAATTTTCAGCAGTATCCAACGAAACCAATACTGAGATATACGAGGTAAACCTAGATACATCCAAGAGGTTTCTACCATACGTATTTTTAAGATCACAAGTTTCAGACACCCCTTTATCCTTATTAGTCGATTCGGGCTCCGTCATATGCCTATTAAAACTTTCCAGTATCCAGGAAAATCCACGATTGGTTAAAGAACCAATCAAACTTAAGGGCATTGATCCCGGTGACGAGCCAACTGAAACCGAAGGCCATTTCCAATTAAAATTAACATTAAGTGACAATAAAGTCACATCATTCCGATTTCATGTCATTAAAGACATAAGTTTGCCCTATGATGGTATCATAGGATCAGATTTCTTGACCTTCTTCGGCTGTAAAATTGACTATACAACCGATACCCTCAAAATGAGACAATCGGAAGTTAAATTACACTTTCTCGACCCATTCTATATTATCCCGCCACGTACTGAAACTGTTATTGAGTGTTCAGTACAGGATACCGATCTAAAGGAAGGTATCATTATGGATCAACATTTATCAGAATGTGTCCTTATTTCTAATTGCATCGTAAAGGTCAAGGATAACCTTCGTGTTAATTTAACGATAGCCAATACCTCATTGTCGTTCATAAAAATTAATCCCGATCTAAAACTTGTAATCAAACCCCTACATGCTGCCCTTCAGGTCAGCATGAATAATCGAGAAATATCCAATCGAACCATACAAGTCTTAAACTCACTACGAACTGATCATCTGAATCAAGAGGAGTCTGAAGCCCTCACAGAACTGTGTTCTCAATATTCCGATATTTTTCATTTACCAGATGATCAGTTAACTCACACTACAGCCCTCAACCATAAAATCAAAACAAGTAGCGATATCCCTATTCACACGAAGTCGTACCGATTTCCGGAATGTCATAAAAAGGAAGTCGAAACTCAGGTCAATAAAATGCTGAGCCAAAACATTATAGAGCCGTCATCCTCACCCTGGAGTTCACCGATTTGGATAGTTCCCAAAAAGGCAGACCCCGAAGGACAACGTAAATGGAGAATAGTAATCGATTATAGGAAACTGAACGATATCACTATCGGCGAAACATATCCTATACCACAAATATCCGAGATTCTTGATCAATTAGGAAGTAGCAAATACTTCACGACCTTGGACCTCACATCCGGTTTCCATCAAATTTTGATATCTCCGGACGACGCACCCAAAACTGCGTTTTCCGTACCTCAAGGTCACTTCCAATTTACGCGTATGCCGTTCGGGTTAAAAAACGCACCTTCCACCTTCCAAAGACTAATGAATAATTGCCTTACTGGTCTACAAGGTACAAAATGTTTCGTTTACTTGGATGACATCGTAATTTACTCATATGACCTAACCTCACACGTCGATAACCTGACAGCCGTATTCGATAAACTTCGTAAATTCAACTTAAAGTTACAACCAGAAAAGTGCGAATTTCTTCGCAAAGAAGTCGCTTATTTAGGACATATTATCAACGAAGACGGTGTCAAACCAAATCCCGATAAAATCCGTGCAGTGACCGAGTATCCAATCCCTCTATCTCCGAAAGACATAAAGTCCTTCCTAGGTTTAGTATCGTATTATAGAAGGTTTATACCAGACTTCGCCATGTTGGCTAAACCTTTAACGTCCTTGCTAAAAAAGGACGTCGCCTTCGAGTGGCAAAACGAGCATCAACTTGCTTTTGAATCCTTAAAATCCAAGCTCGTTTCTGCCCCAGTCCTCGCCTATCCAGACTTTACACAACCTTTCCTTCTAACCTGTGATGCTTCGAACTACGCCATATCCGCAATCCTATCCCAGGGCCCAATAGGACAAGACCGCCCTATTGCATATGCATCCCGCACGCTTAACAAAGCAGAGTGCAATTATAGCGTCACGGAAAAGGAATGCCTTGCCATTATCTTCGGCACCAAAACATTCAGACCGTATCTCTACGGTCATCGGTTTAAAATCCTTACAGACCATAGACCATTACAATGGCTATTTAACTGTAAAGACCCAGGATCTAGACTTGTTCGCTGGCGCTTAAAATTAGAAGAATTTGAATGTGATATCCAGTATAAAAAGGGAAAAGTTAACGTTAATGCTGACGCCCTATCTCGTTTTCCTGTAAATCCTGTCCAACATACGGATCCTGTAATTTCTAACCCGATTAATGAAGAAGAATCCAACCAAGATCTAGATAGAGACCTAATGGATTTAATAATAGATCCACCTTCGTTCAATCCTGATGCAAATATACAAAATTCTCCTAATCTTCTCGATCCAATCGAAGACCTCTTGCCGTTACCCGATATAAACTTACCTTCAAACATCCCAGACACTGTCAGAGAAGAAATCGAGAATGAAACAATTACTATACCTAATCCTGTATTGGATGAAGGAACAGCTTCTGATCCCCAACTTGGTCATAGTCCCAGACCATCCACAAGTGCTAGTCCAAATACCCCTGTGGATGATTATCCCTTGTTCCTGAAATCTATGGCCAATAAAGATAAATCGTTTAACACTGAAATTGTAGAACACAATGAAAGCCTCCTAAAATGTCCTGCAAAAGTAATTCTAATTCCCACGTCTATTGATCTAGACGAATCTAATCCATACATCCAAGATATATTGATCGATCCTGAAATTAGCATCAAGACACATGATTCCGAGAAAGAACTTTTCTCGTCCCTGAAAATAGAAATAAATAATAAAATATATTACCTCTTGTTTACCAAAGTCCATCATTTTGATGAAGCTTCCTATCCGGAAATCTTCCAAACCCTGAAAAGAATAAGAAATGAATTAATAATATTCGGAAACGTTAATGAAATTGGTATATCTGATTTGAAAAATCCGTTTGAAAAACATTCATTTGTTAAAGTTTATAATATCCTCACTTACCTTTTCCACGACACGCAAATCAAGGTTAATATATTCCATAACAATATAATATACCCTGCTCCAACGGAAATTAAAAAGATCTTGCATGATAACCATGATATTCCCATAGCAGGTCATTTAGGTTCATCACGAATGTACAATAGGATAAAACAAATGTTTTATTGGAAAGGTATGCGTAGCGATATAGAAACATACGTAAGACAATGTAAGTCGTGCCAAGAAAATAAAGCACTTAGGAAAATTAATCGTGCTCCTATGCAAATTACCAGCACTTCAACTGAACCGTGTCAACGAATTGCACTGGACATCGTAGGTCCGCTCCCTGAAGCAGGACCTGCAAAATTAAATTTATATTAACAATCCAAGATGACCTTACCAAGTTCTCCTCCGCATATCCTATTCGTAGTACCACAGCAGAAGAAACAAGCGAGTGTCTGCTCCACTATATATCCATATTTGGCATTCCCAAAATGATTCTCACCGACCAGGGTACCAACTTCACATCAGATCTCTTTAAAAAAACGTGTGAATTCCTGAAAATAAAAAATCTGTGGTCTTCACCCTATCACCCACAAACCCAAGGCGCCCTGGAAAGAAGCCATTCAACTCTTAAAGAATATCTCAAGTCTTATACTAACGAAGGACAATCAAATTGGCCTCGTTACATATATACAGCCATGCTCGCTTATAATACTGCCGTTCATTCCACAACTCACTATACACCTTATGAACTAATGTTCGGTAGTAAACCGTTTACCCCTAATTCTATTTATGATGAATGCCCAGGAGCTACTTACCCAGAGTATGTCCGTATGCTACAGGACCGACTAAAATATTCACGAGGAAAAGCATTAGATTTCATAAGGAAATCCAAAGTAACCTCAAAGTCTTATTATGATAACCATACTCGGTCAGTTAGCTATAAAGTCGGTGAATTCGTGTATCTCAAAAACCATTTGAGACTACGTAAGGCTCTATCCCCTCTCTGGAAAGGTCCTTATAAAGTAGTAAAAGTTAATAGTAACAATACACTTACCTTACTTATTAATCGGCGTCATGTCACCCATCATTTTGATGAGGTGAAGCCAGCTGATGTTAGAAGTAGCTCGTAGTATCTTTTATTATAGGTTTAAACTTAAGTATTATACATAGGCAGGTATAGTTAGGTAGGTTACTTTATAAGTACTCATATTATATTCATTTAACGTAGCTATTAATTCACAGAACTCTGAGTCATGCTCGAAGTCAACAGGACTACTACGTCCAGCAGATAAAGTCAAGTCCTGGCCTCTATCTCGATCACCTCGGCACATTGAAAATCAGCAGTGGACTGCTGAACGTCGTGATGCCCTTAGACATCTCACACATAGGGCCGCATATTGAAAATATAAACTCTGCTCTTAATACTACTAAACGTCTATGCAAAGGAATTGGTCTGATAGAAAATAGTTGCGATAACATAATAGAACCCTTAAATGCCCGCTACAGCGACATGTATAAAGAATTTTTATCTATTTCACATTTGTTAGAAAAACGGTCAAAACGCGCTTGGGTAGGAGGACTAGGTACTCTGATTAAACAAATATTTGGCAATCTGGACGAAAACGATGGTCTCAGGTTCAATGACGCTATAAATGTATTACAAAATAACGAGAAGAAGTTGATTTCATTAATGAAGGAGAATATTCTACTATCTACATCAACAATTTCATCATTTAATAACTCCATTAATAAAATTAAAGCTAATGAGGTCAACTTAAAAGAAGCTATCGACAAACTCTCGACCAATCTAGTAAAAGTAACTAATGAAACAAATGTATTATTACTACGATTAGAAATTGTTCACATACTCAATAATCTAGAAGTATCAATCTTAACTATGTCATTCCAACTGGAAGACATAACAAACGCGGTCCTATTTAGTAACCAAAATATTCTACACCCATCAATGATTACGTCACAACAATTGTTCCGGGAGCTTGCCGATAACTATCAGCATCTACCTAATGACTTAAAACTACCTGTTGATTTAGATTTAAGTTCTATTCATTTAATCTTGAATGTATCTAGAATAGTTAGTTATTATATTAGTAATAAGATATTTTTCGTGTTACAAATACCCTTAGTGTCTATCAAAGAATATGTATTATTTCATAACATTGCTCTGCCTACTCCTCACAATTTAAGTAAACCTAATACTTTTAGTTTAATTTTACCCAGTTCCAAATATATTGCAATGACCAAAGACAAAACCCAATACAGCACTTTAAACGATTTGGAAAGTTGCAAAATCATCACTGCGGGAAAATATGTGTGCGACATAACAACTGTGTATGCGTCAGATATCAGACCTATTTGTGAAAGTGAATATATGTCAAAAGTGATCAGTGAAACTCCAAAATGTTGTGAAACTAGATTTATTTATGGTAACTTAGATATGTGGAAACCTATAGAGAATAATAAATGGATTTACATACAGTCGGTGTCTAATAGAGTTTCAATAGAATGCCGAAACTCAAAATTATTAGAAATTAATGTCTTAGGTACCGGAATACTTACAATCCCTAAAAACTGCATAGGTTACTGTAAAGGAACCACTTTAATCCCGAAATATACCGCACTAAACATTTCTACACCTATAGCCTTTCCTGACTTTAACTTATTAAATGACACTTGCTGTAATGTAATGAGATTAAACCAATCAATCAATAATGTATCCCCTATTAAACTATTAAACACTGATCTAGATGATCTGAAGTTTAATAAGCATATCTTTCTAAAACAATTAAGTAATATAGACAACGTCCTTGACAATCAACCACACATTTTAAAATATGGGATGCATTACTCTATTATTACTTTATTAATTATTATCCTTATAACGTCATTTGTATGTTTTAAAGTTTATAAATGTATACGACCCGGCAGCAGAACCCCAGTTAAAGTATCTTTCTCATCAAAACCAGAATCAATTTGCAAGATTAATACAGAAACCAGTAATTCTGATAATGAAGAAATCTCCCTTCCAGCTATTAGAACTAGAATCTAAAATACTCGATTGCTTTGATCTTACACAAAATAATTACATAACTTCGTAGCAACCCCGAAGTTATTTCCTAAAGGGGGAGGTGTTATACCCTAGCCTTGTAGGGGTTAATGCTGAATCAGCGCCTAGTCGGCGCTGCCAGCTTAGTTTTGATACGTCATGGTAGTTCATTCGTTCAGTTCACTACTTACCTCCTGGACAGACGGTCCTGCCCATGGGTCTCTCGCGTATCCTTAATATATAATAACAATTATCCTGGTTATGTAATAAACCAAAATATCTTCCAGTAAACAAATCTTTTTTTTTAAAACCAAACGCTAGAAGACCTTCTAACAGTTCGTATACTTAAAACGATTTCGCGGGCCTTTTGTATTTTCGTAGGCTTTTTAATAGAGTGGTTTGACGCGGGAATATTGTTGAAGTATTAATCTGTTTCGTGAAAATTGTTTTAAGGGCGCGTACCAAGCAAGCAAAAAATCAAATTTCACCCTCGCAACCCTTACCTACCCCTCTCATCAAACACGACGAAAACAAAACACAATGCCTTCCCGCCAGCAGAAACTTTTCGCCTGGCGTTTATAGAATTCGAATTTGAATCTTCTGTGGTTTATTTTGCTTAAACTATACGGTAAGCTTGAATTCAGAGTTAAAGATTATATTCATGTTTTGGAACTAGAAACTCAATGTTGACGTGAAAAAGTTCAAATGACGATGATCATATAAGCCCTAATCGATTACAGCCAATTCATATTTTAAAGTATCCTTCATTTATTCAAACTAGATTTAAGGTAATAGTCTGAAGTCAATCAAAGCCTATGTTTAAAATTGAATAAAAATAAATATTATTTGTCGTTCCGGTTACATTTTCGATTTAATGGCGACGATAAGTGACAGATTACAGTTAATTTCGTTCATTCGGTTAATGTGATCAGATTAGTGGTAGGAGTATTCCTTATTTTTTGAGGTACAGGAGATACCATGGAGGCCACCATATTATTTATTTATTTATTGATATGACACTTCAACCAACGTACTAAAACATACACCAATGAAAATCACATACAGTTTACGGTATTGTGAATTCGTCACATACAGAAGTGCACAGCACTATCTATAGAACAACATGCAACATATTATTAGTGTTATAGTATAGATTAATATCTTCTTTTGTAGGTATAGTATTTTTTCCGAAGCAGATTCTTGTTGTGATTCTTGATTTGTGGGTAAAAATAATTATCTGTCTGAAAGCACTGATATTAGTTGTCACTCGCTCATTCAATCACT
Organism: Lithophane socia; assembly: GCA_947522985.1. Classification (NCBI taxonomy): domain Eukaryota; kingdom Metazoa; phylum Arthropoda; class Insecta; order Lepidoptera; family Noctuidae; genus Lithophane; species Lithophane socia. Next base: position 14,409,709 of record OX383252.1, on the reverse strand, counting down.
TATGTCACTCGTCGCCATCGAAACCTACTGTTACGTTCAAACGTTGAGCTCTTTGGTGTGTTAATGTTTGTTTGTTTATATAATGTTTATTAAACACTTAGCCGCACATTTTTTGCACTTTAAGCTCATTCTTGAAAGCGATATCTCATTGACGATTTTGGTTTTCTTACTAGACTTACGATACGTGTCAGTTTCTCGGTAATTGGAAACGATATTGCGGTGCTCTGATGATTGAAATCGTACATCATTGTTTCGGTGAATCAAATGTGTTTTATGCGTGCAACGTATTTAGAGACGTGCATTCAGTGAATTATCCGCGCAACTACGAAGCATCTTGATGGAAAACAACATGACGTGTTGGATCATTCAGTCTCCTTCAAAATGGCTAAATGGTGCTGATTCACGCATTAATACTACTTCGTCTGTGGGACTGCCCATCTCTTCACTGCCATGGCTTATAATTATTTTAAAAAAAATTTTGAAATAAATGCTTAAAGATTGAATAAAAAAGGCGTACCTACGCTGTTTTTGAGAGATTTGTTTTACTTTCCTTTAAACTGATCGCCTACAAGCATCTGGTAGACCCACTCCAGATTGTTTTAGCTATCCTAAGTCAGCCTCTCCACCAGAGACGTGCCTAGCGATAAAGGTGTATCTAATAGGATCGTTTGATTTTCATAGCATAGTTTGATTAGTTTTTTTTTTGTTTTTTTTTTTCTAATTTAATTTATTATTGACATAATCTACTCATTACAATGTTTACTATATGAGTTGTATTGCAATATGTGGTTAGCTAGCAAACTCGAAAATTGATACATATTATTTATTTTACTTCAATGGTCCTAGTTTATCATTTATAACTTCCTTCCTTCCTTCTTATTTAGTTAATTTATGTTTACATTTACTTTTTATTTCTGCTAAAAAAACGAGAACTATATGTACTCAACATATAGTTCTCGTTTTTTTTATTGGTATATTAGCGTGAGCTAGCTGACATATGGCTAATAATTGGATTTATGTTTTGTGTTGCATAATGTAAATGATTTTGCATACTTTTGTATAGAATCATTTTTTTCCTAACTGAACAGACAGCTGTGCTGCTGGGGAGTTTGTTGCGCCACTTCTTCTTCCCAGCTAAAGCACTAGGAAGTGGTGAAGGGTGGGCGTTTTTGGCGGACTGTCTTATGTAATTTTGATGTTCGAAAATGCTGATTCTCAGCCTAGTTTGAATAAATGACTTTTGATTTTGATTTTGATTCTGCCTCTCCCAGTCTTGGTACATTTTAAGCTGGTCCCAGCCGCTGCCGAACCTAGTGGCGAGTTATGCCACATAATGTTGTTATTTATGTTGCTAAATCTAGTCAAGTCCTACTAGGTTAAGCAAATTGGTACTTAAATAGAAATTAGTTACTGAAAAAATTACGTATAAAAACGCCTGACACAAAATGATTCGCAATCAATAGTTTTTTTAAGTGTAACGGATCAAAAATTCCAGGAAAGAGATTTTTTTTGTTACTGAATATACAAGAAACTACTACTTTATTTGAAACAGGAGGAATTCTTTCAAAATGTAGGTCCAAAAGTGCTTTTAAATTCACCATGTGCAGCTGAGTAACGTGATCGTTTTAGTAAGGGTATGCATGTATAGGACCTTGGTCATGGTCCTTTAAATGTAACCAAATTGTATTTAGGACCTTGTACAATTTGTACCTGACGACGTCTTTGTGGAAAACTGTGTTACCAAGTAAAAAATATAATGCTATATCGTGGATTTTGCTTTGGGGGATCGTGCACAGTGATACCCAAGTAAAAAATAATATTGGTATAATGCATGCACTGCATTGTGCAACGGTTAATGGCATGGCTAATGAAAACCTTTCCTGCGCGAAACGCGCGTAGAAACAATTCACGTCGAAAACATTTGTAAAAAAGAGGTCGAGTTCTATACAAAAGAATTAAATGTAGGATTGTCGGCATCACCACTAAAAGAATTGACATCTATTCATCTATACATGGGTGCCAAAGTTACTAAGGAACTAGTTATAACAAGCGCCTGAGGTGCGCGCTCAGTACCTACGCTGCGTTTTGGGCGCGCGCCCGGCGCGTGTTGGACGCTCGTCAAACGCAACAAGATTTGCACATTTTGTTGTAACTTTTGAACCGTGTTTCTTTTAAGTTATTACTTACTAGCTTCCGCCCGCGGCTTCGCCCGCGTTGTATTTCGATAAAAAGTAGCCTATGTCCTTCCAGGATGCCATCTACCTCCTTGCCAAATTTTGTCGAAATCCGTTCAGACAGACAGACAGACAGACTGATAGACTGACGGACAGGCAGAGTTACTTTCGGATGTATAATATTAGTATGAATTTGTATGGATGCGGAGAAAACGACAAGGAAAAATAGTGAAAAATGAACTCGCGTCCATACGTCAAGGGCACGCTAAGGGCACCCGGGAAAATTCGTTACATAGAAATACATACAATTTTATTGAACGCCCGAAACGCAGTGTATAAAACGCGCGCCACGGGCGCTTGTTATAACTAGTCCCTTAGTAGAAAGTTTATTGGGGTCCCTGTTTGTAACTGTTGAAATTGTAGCTTTGAAAACATGCCAAGTTACATTAACTCTTTAGGCTTTTTTTCAAATCTATAGAACTTTGCACTTATTTAGATTTCAATTCTTTTATTACCCGACTATGGCAACCAAAATGGAGGGTTATGATTTTGACCGGTATGTATGTTCATTTGTTCCCTCATATCTTCTAAACTCCTCATCAAAATTTGAAAAACGAGATATCGTAGAAAACGTCTTGATTGTCCGCTGGTTATTTTTTTGTTTTTTTTGGGGTTATAATATATTTTTTTAATGTGCTAATAAGCCCTTTCATTTGATACCCAACATCGTATGATTAACCTCTCAGCACCCAGTGTATTTTTCCAACAGCAATCGGAAACATCCGTTCATTCCAAAGATTAAACCACTTGAGAGCTGATAGACCGATTTCGTCTAGGCACACGACTCACCACTGCGGGCCGGGGGACCAAGACATTACAGCGGTTGTGATTGGCCGATGCAACAATGTCAGGACGAAAGTCCCAAACATAGTGAGGAACAAGTGAGTTTTGCAACAATAATATCGATATCGATAAAATCGACGTCGATTCGACGATTTCCTAATTGAACAATAATTAATTTGAATTTCACTTATGAGAATTTATTGTTCTATCCGAAAGGAAATGAAATTGCTATTACTTATTTTTAATCTGCTGTGAAATGCCTTGAACAAAGTACGCTATATTTATTTGGAATAAAATTTTCACTGTGAACTGCATTAATCCACTTTTCTTAAGGTTACGGAATATTTTGAAATCTAAAATGTAAACATTAAACAATATTTTTTGTTGTTCATGATATGTCATCTAGAGGGCGCCAGTTTTGCCAATTTAATGTGACTTCACATAGCCTATGACCAGCGGACGATAAAGAAGCTTCCAACGATACCTCATTTGTCAAATTGTGATGAGTCGTTTAGAAGATATGAGGAAAGAGATAAACATACATACAAAAATAAATACATACAAATCGGTCAAAATCATAACCCTCGTTTTTTATTTGAAAATTAATACCTAATTCCTTGAATTACAAATTAATATACCCGCAGTACTCCCGCGCCCGAGCCACTACCGCCCCACACCCGCTCTGTGTATTTTGGGCTTAAGGGAGTCACCTTACAAGAAGTTTGTCCAAAAAAAATGGGAGTAAACGAATTTGGATCCTGAGTAAATCGTATTAAGATTTAAAATCTCCAGTGCGAACTTTTAAATGAACGTGGAATGAGCTAGTTTTCTATGTTGTTCTCTGCAAGAAAATTCACCACCATACAGAGCAATGGCGCTAGTTGTACCTATTATACCAGTCAAAAATCACTCAAATAAAATGTACGAGTATATCATCTTGAGTTTTCAAATATGAACATTGAATTTTATATGTATGCTTTCCAGCCTGTAATAAACCTCCAACTGTTATTAACGAGACACAATAGAATTTTAATTGTTATCGCCCATTAGAAGGCCAATCGACAGTTGAGCTGTCTAGTGCCTTTGAATAAAACTCACCTATGTGTATAATATTCCACTTGCAATTTTAATGAAATACTAGCTGATGCCCGCGGCATCGCCCGCGTGGATGTCGGTTATTATACACTCAAACCTTCCTCGACAACCACTCTATCCATTGATGAAAGCAGCATGAAAATCGGTGTAGTAGGTTTTGAGTTTATCGTGAACAGGACGACAGACAGACGCCGTGGAGGACTTTGTTTTATAATATGTATAAGGATAACATGTGTAACGTTCATGACATGTAGACACGTGTAATCTTCCGACACAAAGTATTGAGATCTTCATAACTATTCGTGGTATACAGGGTGTAAGGGTAAACAGTCTTGTCACTCAAACCATAGGTACCTAGTTGACTTAAATATAAAAATAAATGACCGAGTAACAACAAAAAAAACGTTATTTTCATTAAAAGATTTTTTTAAATTTCTATGCGAGACCGTGCTCGCTAGCGAAACAGACGGGTCGCGCTCACGGCTGGTCAGGTCACCTCTCACGGCCCCCACCCGTGTTGAGACGCAAGTTCGTTGCCCTAGCGCATAAGTGAAAGGGTGAATACTCTAGTGGGAAAAAGTACTTTAAAAAAAAGTCGTCGTTTTTCATTGATTTTACGTTCTATAAATGATACCAAACCACTGGTTTCAAGGATAACGGTGTTTACCCTAACACTCTGTTTTATGAGACTCACCCATTTTCAGCAATGTACTAAGTATGAAGAGTGAACGAATTATTAAAATATTTAAAACGCACAATAGCCATTATTTATTGATAGTATTTGAGCACATACATATGTACATATATACATACCTAGGCATACACATAAACCTTAGTGCCAGGTCAAAAACTCCTTAAAATTACTATTTTTAATATAACGCACATTAATTATTAATAACTTCTAAAGATAACCCGAAAGTAATAATATTTGTATTCGTGCAACTACTAATTATTTTCTTTTACGATCTGTTTGTCGGACAGATTTAAGATTTGAACTAATTGCTCGGGGGAATTAAGTAAATTAGAATCATATTTCGTGTATTCCATTTAATGAAATACATAAATTCGGGTTGGCACAACTACAAAGTATTAACAGTGAAAATATAGAGAAGAATTTTATCAGTCATAGAAACATCAAACATCAGGATCTTTGGTTCTATACGTACGTTAGAACATAGGTGATTATAAATTGTAACTAACTAATTAGAATACAACAAATTATCTTAGGACGTTAGGAAGAAGGTATATTAACAGAAGAACAATTTTCACTGTAGTTGATGTGCTCCCCGAAATGTTGCTGCCACCTGTGGAAGAAAAAAAAATAATTTATTGAATGCTTACTTTTTACAATTAAAGAGATCACACACGTCCAAAGATAATCGGATTAACGTTTACATTTATATAAGTAATATGCAGAAGTGATTCTGAGGGAGGACTAGAATAAAATCTATGCAATTGCTACGACGTAGCAAGTGGCTACGGCGTAGCAACGTGGTGGACTCGTAGCCCTTCTATTAAACAGCAAGTGTGAAAAAAAAGTTTGCATAATCCTAAATAAGGCTAAACATAATTCAAAGTAAAAAAATAATAAAATAATTGGCTATTTAGCAGGTCCACGAAAATTGTGAAAGTCAGCTTGATTTAATATTACGCTCCAAAGACCAACATTTTGTCAGTACTTAGACTATAACTGGACATTAGCTTAACAAGTCGTTACTGTAAAGGCCTAAGTGATCTCAACGGAGTCCGTTTTGACTAGCAGGGCAGCCGGGGAAAAAAAATATGGTTTGATGTTCGAAGGTAGACCACCTGTCACCACTTAGGGGAATTTCACAAATGAAACTTAACTCGAACAGCAAATAAATAATAATCAGTACATATAAACCGCGTTCAAAACCTTGGTGAAATTCGCCCTTATTATAGGTGATTGGACCAAATTCCGTATGTGGTGACCATTAATTAGGTAATTAATTTTATTTTAAAACTACTTCCTCTTCTTATTACATGAATTACGATTGCAAAAGTTAGTCTTTATTCACTGCTAATATTCATTTTAACTTAAAAATGTATTGAGTCATCTCTCATATACTTAATTACTTTTGCTTATCACTGCATGAATTTTTCGGGTTTTTATATCACTTTTCTGTTAAGCCTAACATGACGTCGTTACCAATAAGTGTCGTATCACCCAATTTTTATAACAATGCGCCTGTCAATGTCAAAATATAACAGTGTTTTAGGTTTAAATAATAACAATAACAACTGTGCAGACGACACGAGTTGTGTAGACCGTACTAAGAGGCTTCGGGGTACCAAGGAAGTAACCGGGCGGATGAATTCAGTACTAACAACCAACGACTTTGACAGATCCTCAAACTCAAAGCATTTATTTCAATTATACCATTTACAGGCACTTTTGATTTGTCAAGGAGTCAGTTAGTCAGAAATATGAAGCTACGTAGTTGCCCATTCCAAAGCATAGTAGGTACCTATGGAGAAGAATACTCTTTTAAATAAAATAAAAATTGATACAAAAAAAATTGGTGACATCATTCATGTTGAAATTATACATGTGATGGTGGAATCCGACGATCGGCAAAATTGCAGACGGACACGCACGGCACACGACCACAGACCACCATGCATCGCGCACCGAGGAGCATCCGATGTCTGCGATACACGGACATCCACCCCGTCGTCCGGGCTAAGGATATAGGATTTCGGCATAAGAGATGATCAGTCACAAACTGACGGCACCCGTTCACGAACATGAACCATGGATCAGCACCATTCAACTTAACCACTTAGAAGGGAGCTAAGTGATCCAACAGACGCGCCACATTCAATTCAATGAAAGACAAATTACCTAAATGGTAGCTCTATAGTACATAGTACTCACACCTTTGCTATGCAATTATATAATACAAAGGACATTGAGTTTATACAATGCAAAGATGGTCTTACAATCTTCAGCAGCTCCAACAGTATTTTCGAATGTTAATTAGTTAGTTGTGGTTGTGGAGCAGGACTAGCACTAAGCCAAGCATTTTTATCAGTGATGTAATTCTCCAACTTATAATATGCCTGCCAATCAAAAATCCAAGCGCACGCAGTTATAAAAATCGAGCTAAATGCACTACCACCTGTAAAAAGAACTCATAGTAGCTTAGTTATGGTGGGCCGCACTCTGTGGTAACCAAACTAGTTTGAGCTATAATTTCTACGATTCCTATCATTTACGTTAGTTAGTAGTTAGTTATTGGTTAAAATTAAGATCTTGTATCTTTACCAATAATAATGAAGCAAAGACCTCAATGAACCAAGTTTTGCATAGCACTCATTGCACCCTCCCTTAAGGATGTAGCAGATAACATTTTCTTACGAATCTATTTATATGGCCAGTTTGGCAATAAAAAATGCTAGTATTGGTAAGCAACACGATTCGTTTCTGTTTATACGAACTGAGCATTATTTGATTGAACCTCCGTACTACGCGAGGCCAGCTTTAAGTTAAACTGTTAATACTGACGTGCAGCCTACTGCACGATAATAATTTGAGTATAGGCTAGATTGAAATACCTAGTATAGCTCTATTTGTGTACGAGACTTTCATAAATTATCATTTTGTACGCAATTTCTTATTACAAACAAAAATTTGCAATTTATTGTGTGGTTCAATGATAATATTATATTATTACTGCAACGTAATCCACGAAAACCACTTTTAATTGAAAATAAATATCATTAGCGTGCAAAATTTAACGAAATAATTAATAAACAAGCTTTTGATGTTAAACAAAGTAGTACAAACAAGTCGTGTAGGCATCTCAAAAGATTACGTCTAAAGAGTAAACAAAACTTTATCAAAATTCATGTTTTAGGTTCAAAACTAATTGAAAAAGAAAGACCTTTATTAACTAAAGATGTATTTTTGAAGACAAAGAAAGGGCTTGTGGACCAATCATATAATATAACAGAGAATTTGTAAAATATAACCAACTAAAGTAGACTTAAGAATTTCCGAGGTACATTTAATTAATTCATTCAAGATCTTACCAAACGAGTTGGGTTACTTGGTTGATTTTGTTTAAATAAACTTTGTTAACTTTTAGCTAACTAGTTCACTTTTACAGTTAAATTTACTTTGACATGTTAAGAATATAATCTGGATATCATTGGGAATCCGTTTGTGAATTTCGGTTAAGGGAAAAAGTTATAAGTTGAAACATTTTTAAAAAGGTGCTTACAAAAATTGATGTAGGTATATTATTTTTTCATTGTCCGGGAAAGAAAAATATTTGTAAGCCTAAATTATGATTAATCTGTCTATACTGCCGTTGACAAACAATAATGTGACTGCGAATCGAATAAAAAACAATCGTATCGTCTTAGTCAAGAATCTATTCAGCCCACAATAACAATCGAATAACTATTACGATTGTCGAATAAAATTGCAAGCTCCATTCAATTTAATCTATCGCCTCTGTAGTGTGAAATAAAAATCAACGACGCAGCTGCTGCGTCGTTGATTTCTTTAAACAATGACGTATTCTTGATTGTTTTTTTTAGCTTTAGTAATTTGTAATACAAGGACAATTGGTTACAGGAGATTACTTTAGGGCGCGTAATCGAATTATTATTCGATCGAATATTGTTTCGAGATTATTCGATTTATACTCACATTTGTACGTAGTCACTTATTATAAACAATTAATTTGTTGCCTAAGGTTATAAACTACCACGTTACGAAAAACTATAAAATAAGTACTAATAATCTCCTTCCTTCTCCCTACAATGTCGCATTTTCTATACGATCCAACTATTTCTTCACTACCTACATTGTAAGGTTATCATAACAGCCCCATAACACTACATCACATAAAGTTACTCAGATTTAAGGCTAATTTCCCTATGGGATGGTAGAAAAGTTACAAAGAACAGAGCTTAAAAGCTTTTACTAACCCTTGAAGAACTAAAGTAAGCGTGTATTTAATAGCTTCTGTGCGTGACTCAAGCTTGTATGTGAACAGATATGACCTAGGTCATGAGACGTGTGAGAACGTTTCAAATATGCATATGTTATTTTGGTCTATTTGAGCGATATACATCATAGAAATCGGGGTTAAGTCAACTAAGGTCATGTTGTTTCTGATTGTTTTAATTATTTGATACACGAATATGACGCTCATGCTTATTCTGCGAGTTACAAAATAAACAGGTTTACTGTAAGTATAAATAAACTAATACTTGTTATTAAGGAACTAATGACATTTAGACGATGTTTAAACCCAGATGGGGGACTATGATAGACGAACTTTAATAATTGGTTAAGGAACAGACTGTGAGACTTGATAATTATAAAATTACCATTCTTGAAGGCTTTCAACTACTTTACTACTTTCTTCGGCTATTTACAAAAACTTCAAGCTATTAAAAGAAGAAGAGTAAAGATCAGACCTATTAATTAAAATGTTTGTTATGTTTCACAAACACGAATTGAATTTTAAATATCCTTAGTCTACTCTGCAAAATTTCATCAAAAAGACCACAGTAGTAATAGTTAAGCCATGAAACGAAAAAACAGTCTGACAATTTTCCCTTTTCATAATATTAACTGTGTACTGATTTGTAGATTTGTTACAGCTCACCTTTGTTATTTTAACCGCTAACCTTTTTAATTTGTTTTTTCAAACATCCGCAGCGTTGCACTCCAGAAATTACGTGTAAAACTTGTTATCTTTTGTGCCGCTGTGTAGAGCCACATGTTTTTGCGGCACTTATATCTCAGTTTCAATTCTAAGCTTAGCGGTGTTTCTTTACTGGTAGTTATCTTGTAGGGGAAATGTCGTTTTTAGTGTATATTGTAAATAGATGTTTGAAAACATGAGTACCTAATGAAAGGATTGTGGTTGTTTTCGAGGTTTTTATTGTATGTAGTTTGAAATAGTAAATATTAAATGTTTGATATTTGCTAACTAACCACTAACTAAAATATACTGCCGAACAATAGGTACACCTACTGTTTGCAAATCGATAGCACTTAGCACCGCGAAATGTGATACTTTTTCTCACATTTTATTCACGTGGACTTTGACGGTAAGGGTTGCGCGTAAGGGAGTGCCTCCGCTGCCGGCACCGGCTCCCAAAAATAACGCCGTTGGGAACCGGCAGTGATATAACTGTTGCCCACTGCCATTTCAATTTGCTTACTCTCCCGGTAACTCCGGTTCTTTTCTGGTTAATTTCATTTCTGATTTTATCCTTCAAAGCAACTCCGAGCATAGCGTCGTGCCCGATAAGACATATGGTGCCGAAACGTGGACACTGATAGTCGCGCTGGTCCACAAATTCAAGGTCACTCACCGCGCTATGGATATCAACTTAGAATTTTCCAAATGCAAAACAATATTCATACAAACAAAAAAAATCATTCCATAAAAACTTCGAAGGCACGACTATGAAGTACCGATTTACATAATATAATAAGAGTATGGTTGTTCGTTCCTACCTATAAACTTTACTATGGGCGTCGACTGGAATGGTTTTTCGCAAAATTACCCACTTTTCATACGGGAATGCGACCGATTAGATATGAGGCCTTTAAAAAGGTTACATTCGCTACCTACTTATTTCTAGTTGGCAACATGCACTTGTTTTTAATAGATTTATGAGTATTGCAGATATAGAAAACTTATTACAGATTTGTTGGTTTAGTGGTCGCAAGCGCTACTACTGAGCATGAAGTCCTGGGTTCGATTCCGAGGTCGGGCATTGCTCCAGGGTTGCAGTAAAGTCCGAAAGGAATACCTGGACCTTGGCAACAGGCAACTGAAGGAACACGGGTGGGTTTTAGTCAGTAAAAGTCTGACACGCCCTTCCGCGCAACCCAGAGCGGGAGAAGTCATTCGATGAAGTCCCATCTTCAAAAAAAAAAAAAAAAATTGGGTTTTTTTACCTGAAATTTCTCATTAGCAGCCCGAAGTCTAGATTTGTACCCGGTTGATGGCAATAGGCTTACTTCCTATTACATGGGACTTAAACATAACTAGCGAAATGTGGCTATAGGTACCTAATATTGGAACACCACTGCCCAACCCTTTGGGGAAACAAGGCATGACGTCATGTTATGATATGAAAAATTAATAGTTAGTGCAGTGTGAGTGTCGTGTCGTGTGTTGATTCTCAAATGGAATACGAGTATATGATTCTCTGCAGGAATCTGAATGATTTTTTTTTGTGTAAGGGCGCTTTCAATTTATGCGTTTCTTGACGGCCTGCTGCGGTGCCGAAGCGGTGTGTTAGTCGTACAGCGCACGGACGATCCTTTTTTTTCACACAAAACGCGCGGTGCGGCAACAGTGCGGCGGGCGTCGGTACCGCGAACGCTCGACAACAGGACGGCAACGTCGCAAGCATCACGTATTCATTTCGTCGTCAGAGTCCATGGCTTGCCTGATGTCACATCACTGGGATAAAAACGCACGGCAGTAAAAAACGCTTTCAATTTAAGCGTTCGGTGCCGGACTGCTACCGTACTGCAGCGGCCCGACAGCGAGATATAACCTGCGGCACGGTAGGCGTGCGGCAGCGGTCCGACACGAAACGCATAAATTGAAAGCGCCCTAAGGGTTGCCCATAAACTACTTATTTACTAAAATAAAGCCAACATAAAAATAACACAATTTTTAACCCAATAAAGCTCACGTGACCCAAACCCATATATGCATGTCACCAGTGAAAATTATTTTATGTCAAAAATAAAGCGGTGATCATTTGTAGGTATTTTTTAATTTTGGGTTAGTAACTGACGTCTGTTCTAGAATAGAATAAAACTTTGCTAACAGAAATAACAAATTTAAGAAAAAAAATATCAAAAAACCGCTGATTTTTTCTATAACCAAACCATTTTCAAATTAACCAATTACAGACACTTTTGAATAGTTAAGGGGTCGGATAGTCGGAAAGATGTAGTCAGTTGTCCATTCCAAACCGTACTATGTTCTTATGGTGAAAAACGGGCAAGAAACTCCACGGAGACTCTTTAAATCAAAACCTTTTTAGTTTCACTTCCTCTAATTTACAAGTCTTAGCGTAATCCACTTTTCTTAGAGCTTTATTCCCGTAACAGGAATGTTTATTTGACAAAGAAAATAATTAATTAACAGCTTGTGTATATCAGTAACGTAATAGGCAAGGTACAGGGTGATATTATGTAGCGTTCCGCTAATGAGGTGGTATTTTCTCCTTTATTACTATAACGAAGTCGAACTAGGGATGCTAATAATCTTCAGAAAGAAAATAGTCATTATTTATTCATTAGAGTTGGAAAAAATACAGTAAGTTTTATTAAAACGTTGGTACTAGCTTGTCTACCTATTCATATGTAGATTTTTAAGGTGAACGCACACCTATCCGCACTGAAAGAATCGACCGCGGCGAAAGAATCATTTCCATTTCCTTTACATAACATGTCAATTGTGATGGATCTTGATAAGGTTTTTACTGTCGAGCGCATCGGTCGATTCAATCGCATCGCCCGCGCATCATACATACCTATAACGTCATCCGGAATTCATCTAGGATTTCTGGGGTTCTTCCAGATTAGGACGATTCGACGCGGGCAGGTGTACGAGGTTCCGCCGCTGGAGACGCCCTGGGCGTCGGGAATCCCAGGCGGATTCCCGGCCACCATAGGCGCGGGCTTGCGGACGGCGAGCAATGGGTAGCTCGCCGTCCGATCAGGACCAGGCCCGGGTCGATGGCGCGTCGTGTTCCACGCGCGCCTCAAAGAGATGTCAGCACAATTGGCGGGGTCCGCTAGGACCGATGCCTGCCAGGGTTGCGGGTTAGTCCGAAAGGGATACCGGGACCTTGGCAACAGGCAACTGAAGGAACACGGGTGGGTTTTAGTCAGTAGAAGTCTGACACGCCCTTCCGCTCCACCCAGAGCGGGAGAAGTCATTGGATGATTTCCCACCCTCAAAAAAAAAAAAAAAAGGTGTACGAGGTTGCATGGAATTTAATTATAAAGAATTCTAATTGTTCGTTTTGTTCGGTTCGTTGGACGCGTTCGGCTCGGATAAGTGTGCGATCACCTTTAAGAGTACTTTGAGTAAAATTTCAAAATACTACACACTAACACTCATAATTATGTCGATAAAAAGCAGCTGATATAGAGTTTGTCGCCAAACGGACACAGAAATAGGTATGCTTTTCCATTTTTTTAAGGTATTTATTATAATTACCAAAGGGTTTTTTGGTCCTATTAGGGAGAATATTTAGGTATTCAGTTTTCGGCCTAGATTATAAAATTATAATGAATTTTATAAAGTCGGCAACCCTAGTTGGGACGGTCGGTCTAAGCAGCGGATAAACCACTTATAACATTATTGAATACCTCTTTTCAAAATAAAGGATTTATGTTTTGGTTAATGTAGGTTGGATTTTGGGCCTTGTTACCTTCAGTTTTATATTTTATTAAGTGGAAAAACCTATGTGATAAATAGTCTTCCTTGAGTCCATAACTCTGAAGGTTACGCTAATCGGCCATTCTTTCATACAAACGTAGTATGGTAATTACTCAACTGTTTGACGGTGTACGTTCAAAACTAAAAATTATATCATTTTTCTATGTCATTATTATAGCATTGTATGAAGCATGAAAACTTTTGGTTTGAAAGTAATAAGCGTCGATACTTCCATATTTGAAAATGTCAAAATAGAAACCGTACAAGACAGATAATTTATTAAAAAGTTTAAATTATTTTATACCTGCTGCGCCCCGCGGTTTCGCCCGCAAAAGTCTCGCTACTGTAAGAATATCTGTATAAAAAGTATTCTATGTCATATTCCAGGTCATGGTCTACCCATTTGCCAAATTTCATCTAAATCCGTTCAGCCGTTTTAGCGTGAAAGCGCAAAAAACAGACAAACTGACTTTCACATTTATAATATTTGTTAGGATATATAGTTAGGATTGAGTAGATGACATCCAGTAGTTTTTAACACTACGGCTACACTTCGCGTTATCGCGAACTTTTCTTCATGCTCTCTCTGTTACTCAGCGAGTAATCGAGGGGTGTGTGAGTGAGAGCGCACGAAGAAAAGTTCGCGATAACGCGAAGTGTAGCCGTAGCATAAGTAGCAGACATCAAGTACTTAATCCACAATATCCATATGCCCAAAGCTCTGTTCATGAAATTTTCCGCGCTAATTTTATTTATATATCATCGTCTATGTCACTAAATAAAACTAGATAAATAAATACTAAATAAATAAAATAAATACTTAACTATAATAAATAGCATAGGTACATATTGGCTACGTACATCAACGAGTTCAAGCCGTCGACTAGTGCTACCTTAATAGGTATATGAATCACAAGCACCTCAATAGTTAAATAAGTAAGCATCTCAAAATTTGATAAGGTTCTTTTATTGCACTTTTTTTAGGGCTCCGTGCCCGAAGGTTGCCAAACTAAGCCTCCACTGTTCGCCCGTTCGTCTGTCTGACAGCGGGCTGTATCTCATGAACCGTAATATGTAGGCAGTTGAAATGTTTACAGGTTGTTAAAAATTAAAAATTAAAGGGGATACCCATACATGAAACGTGTTTTTTTTTTTACTAAAGTATAACGTCGTATTAAATATCGTATGGGTGGTGCGACCTCCGTATGCGAGTCCAACTCGCACTTGGCCAATTTTTTACTATTAAAAAACTACTTACTGTACACAACAAACAGTCGCTTTTGGCAGCATTAATAAAGTATATGTATAAAAGCCTGGTTAAAGTAATAAATTACCCACTTACAGCAAAAACTACCATACTAGAGCGAACGATTGGTAAAGGGAAATATCTGCGGATGTACGTTTCATATTCCTTACAACTTAATAACGGGCTGTAACCTCTAATCAAATTGTTCCTACTTCAGAAACGAATGAGTTTCCAACAATTTTTATGACCAACCGCATTATCCACACGTCCAAATGTCGTAATAATTTCAATGCATCGCGTGGTCTAGAACGGACGTTCACTGCACCATATGTGCATACAAGTGACAAATGTTTCCGAAGGAATTGCTTTGCTAGTGACCACAAGAGTCTCGCATATGGTACGTCGCCGCAACGTATCGTGACGCCCGAATTTACTATAGGATTACGCTTCTCGGACGTAAACAAATGACGCTGTGGTGTGCGGTGATGCAAGGAATTGTGCGATTTTGCCTTACTTAGTTGGGGCTAATATCGGGTTGGTATTTTATTTTATGTACTACTCTTCTTTGTCCTATTATTTAGGTGTATTGCAAATAATTGTTAGTCACACTGTTATGATTACGCTTCCTTATAAAACAAAAGGCCTGTATTTTATGTATGTGATAAGTTTCCATTTCGTAATGTAGGTATATTATATAAAATTGTACTAAAGACAAATCATAATATTATAAAACAAAGCAAGCAACTAGCACGTCAGTGAAATCAAAAATATTGCAGGTAAACTAGCGACCGGCCTCTGCTTCGCACGACTTGACAAAACATCGAGATTTCTTTATTATATGTAAGTTTATTATTATTTCTTTTTCTTGTTTTTTTTTAAATACATATTTGTTACATTTTTAAATATTTTTTATAAAAAACATGAAAACAAAACATTTAAAAATATAAAAAATAGTAGCCCATCGGCATCAGGATCAGGGTCCAAGCTGCCGGCGGTCAGGGCTCTAGAGAAAGGAACCTCCTCACTATGCGTGCCGTGTCCAGGAGTACTGCTTTCTGAATCAAGCCCTTGACCCAGCCGTGCAATGAGAGCCTCCTGAGATGTTGATCGAGGCTCTTCGCTATTAGGCCATTGATCGTAACGATTATCGGTACAATGATTGCAGAGTCCACGTCCCACATGTCGACAACCTCGTGTGCTAAATCAAGATACTTGATTTTTTTATCTTTCTCAGCTTTCACGAGATTCTCGTCATGAGGGACAGAGATATCAACAATCATTGCACGGCGCTCTCGTCGATCTATCACCACAATATCAGGCTTATTGGCTACAATAGTCCTGTCAGTGATGATAGATCGATCCCAGTACAATGTGGCGTCACCATTCTCGAGAACTGGGTCGGGCACATACCTGTAGTATGGTACTTCATACTCCACAAGGTTGTATTGCAAGGCAAGTTGCTGGTGGATAATCCTAGCTACTAGATTGTGTCTGTGCAAGTACTCGCCATTAGCAAGACGAGAACAACCGGAAACAATATGTCGGATCGATTCACCGGGACAGTGGCATGCCCGACAGATGTCAACCGTACCGTCTTTGACAATGTATTTCCGGTAATTATTCGTCATGATGACTTCGTCCATAATCGCACAGACAAAACCTTCGGTTTCCCCGAAGAGGTCACCGAAACGTAGCCAGGATACAGAAGCCAGAAAGTCTACTTCAGGCCCATGGAGGGCCCGGAAAAAGCGTCCGTGCAGCTCTTTGCCTTGCCATACTTCCTTACGATCGTTAGTATCAAGTACTGTAGGTTTGCGCCAGTTCTCTTTCGCCAAGGAGAGCGGAGTAAGGCCCTTGTCGACTGCAACCACATCTCGGTGCATCCCCACGTCAGTTTGAAAGAAATATTCCCTGAGACTGCAAATCTCGCGGTTGTGGAGGGTTTTGGCATTTAAGAAACCTCGACCCCCACACTTCCGCGGGATGTACAGTCTCATCACTGATGACCGTGGGTGATGCATCCGATTTGCCGTCAGCAGTGTACGGACCTTCCTATCCAGGGCGTCAAGTTCCGTCTGAGTCCGTTTGAGTATGCCGAAAGAATACATCAAAACCGGCATGACCCAGCCGTTGAAGGCTCGCACCTTGTTTCCGCCTGATAAAAGACTATTTAACACTTTATTCAGGCGGCCAAAGAAGCGCTCCCTCAACGATTGTTTCATGTCGGCAACATTGATGCCTAATGCTTCCGACATACCCAAATACTTGTAGGTTTCGGTTGAGGAGAGGGATCTAAGGTGTATGGAATCCGAGAGTTGGGTTCCCACGGATTCCATAATCCCCTCGCTTTACATGCATGACTGCACATTTGTCCATACCAAATTCCATCCTGATGGCGCTACTGAATGTTTCTGTTACCTTCAGTAGCTCCATCAGTCGCAAATTGTTGGGGGCGAAGAGTTTTAGGTCATCCATGTAAAGGAGGTGAGATATCACCTGACCAGCTCTTCTCAACCGATAGCCTAGACCTGAATCCTCCAGCAGTGTGCTTAGAGGATTCAAGGCTAAGCAAAACCAAAGCGGACTCAAACTATCGCCCTGAAATATTCCCCGCTCAATCCTGATCGGTTCGTCGATCCCCCGTTTCTGTCGACATCCTGGATAGAGAAGGGCTGTTCTCCATTGCCCCATACATGCCATCAAGAAGGTGCGTACAGTTGCGTCTATCTTGTACAACTCCAGCACCCTAATGAGCCATGTATGTGGCACCGAATCATAGGCCTTCTTATAATCTATCCAACATGTCGACAAATCCTTCCGGGATCTACGAACCTGTTGGCTTATGGCCATGTCTATAAGGAGCAGCTCCTTAGTACCGCGGGACCCATTCTTACATCCATTCTGAGACACAGACATAATTGAGTTGCTATAAATATGTTGTGCAATTTTTGCTCTAAGAATGGATGTAAGAACTTTATAGACCGTCGGTAAACATGTAATTGGTCTATAGTTTTTAGGTTCCGCTGTACTACCCGATTTATGGAGCAGGTGGGTAACTCCTGTAGTAAAGAACAGTGGTAGCGACCCAGTCTCTAGGGATGTCTGGAATTGCGAAGCTAAGCAGGCGTGTGATCTTTGTAGCCATTTAATCCAGAAATTGTGCAGTCCGTCCGGTCCTGGGGATTTCCAGTTAGGCAACGGACGGACCGCACGGGCCACATCCAGAGGACTGATAGTAATGGCCTCCATGTCTGGTATTGAATCACACGCCCGCTCAACAACACGCATCCAATCACCTTCAGTGTGACTGACGGGCACCGACCAGATGCTTCGCCAAAAAGCACTCATGGTCTCATTATCCGGCGGATGCGCGTCAGTCACACCTTGGGTGGGGATGGGCCGCCCCCATGCTCTGTATACCCACCTTTCATCGCTCTGGAACATGCGGTTCTGAGTGTACCGATCCACTCTTCGCCTATACCGACGGATACGGTTTGCCCATGCATAAACTTTCTGTTTCAGGAAGTCGATGCGCTCTGTGACACAGGACACATATTCTCGAGGACTAATACTAGTTCCCGAGAACGCCCGCCTCACAAAGCGCATCACCCTTGGGCGTGTGTTGCCCTCCCTGAAGCAGAGGAGCTTCCCGATGAGTACCCTGGCCTCATTAATACGACGCTCAATCCTGCACTGCCATGCTGGTGCGGCAGGTTTCGGTCGTACAGCTCGGTCAGTGTTTGGAAATTTGACACGAGCAATACGACATGCCGCAACAGCCGTGCAATACAAGATTGAGTGTGTATCGCAAAGGTCTGCGCTGCCTCCAATAAAATTTGGTAACAGTGCATCCAGGGCACACACCAGTGCCCTGTTTCTTTTATTCATGGGCAAACGTGGTAGCCGTGGCCTAAGGTCAGGTGATGTGAACCGGTACTCACGGATCGCATCCTCCAGTGCGCTCCTTAATTCCACATTGCATAGGTTATCTGCAGATATAGCCCCAGCATCCTCCTCCTCATCATGTTGGTTTTCCCGCAGTGGGGCTTCGACAGGAGCATGCATAACATGCTGGGATGGTGGAGGGTTGCTAGCAGAGCTACTCTGCATTTCCGAGCGTAGCCGATCAAGTGTAGCGTTATCCAATCTATGATTGTTTTGAATGACGCGCACCTGATCCGACAATCGTTGGGCCGAGACGTTAACGGCAGGTTCAAGCACCTGAAACAGAGAGAGCATCCGTCCTCGGTACGCTGTAAGGTTAATTCCTCCCTCGGTAGCCCCATAATATGCGCGCATAACATTAACATTCATGGAATGGGTCCATCGCATGCGCGACACATTTCCACCGGCAGCGGGGACCCTGTTCGGGGCCTGTTGGCCTCGAGGTCCCAAGCCCGCTGGTGGCCGTCCTCTTCCTCGCCGTTGTGGTGGTATTGGTGATGACGGTGGGGAGAAAAACTCGTCGCTCGAGCTCGACGCAACTGCAGCGACCGGTGATACGGCGCTCACAGTTGTGGCGCGTACCGGCGGTTGCGAGGCGGAGCTGAGCGACGAGTCCGGAGATGGTGGGTGTGCCTGCTGTCGTGCTCTGGCTCTGGTTTGCATTTTACGTACTTACTCACATTTTATGTCTATTACTTTGGATATTTGTCGGGCCGGTTTTTCATATTAATTTGCATCTGGTTTTTTTTTTTTGTGGTTTTTACTTGTAATGTGGATCTGGACTGTAAAATTATTTCTATCTTTTATGTTAAAAATGTTGAGCGTAAATTTTATTTTGCGGTGACATTGACAGACGCCACAGAAGAAATATAATTCACCAATATGAGAACCGCATCAAAATTAATTGCGAAGTTTAGAAGAACAACGGTTGCTCGACCGTTGTCCTTCTAAACGATCACACAGACAGACATAAAAAACGACTTTTTATAATAGAAGCCCTACTAAACGTTTCAATGATAGACTGTCAAATGAATAGCGACCAAAGCACTTATACTGTGACGAAAGGTCGATGTCTGATGTCAGCAAAATGGCTTCGAATAATGGTTTTATTGAAAATTACTTTCATTTAATTGTTCGACGAATCTAGTCGATATTATTTTACTGCACGAGTCACCTTTGATTAGAAAGGTTTCAATGTGAATCTAATATTATTTTCTTCGAAAAGATTACAGGAAACGATATCTAATTAGTTTTTATTAGATTGTCTAGCTATCATCGCAAAATGAAGATAAATTTATATTTAGAAAATAACTTTATATTCATTCCAACAATATTATTATGTACCTACTCATTTGTTAACAACTTAAAACACCTTGGGTATATTTTTTCATAAATCTCCGTTAAGGTGGTGACAAGAGGACAATGACCAAAGAAGCCAAATCTATACAGTTTGTGTGGCGAAAAAAATATAATTATGATCTTGAACATATTTCTGAGAACTTGATTGTTACCAAAACACGTTTTGAAAAAAAAACTCGATACTAATTCAACACAACTCAGTTGGAACTCTTGAGTTCCAATCCAAAATATCTGTGTTAAAATATCAACGTATGTTTGTGATTTTATGGCTTGGTAACACTAAAAGGTGTTGAGTTCAAATATTGATGCTGATATTTTTGTTTATAAATGTTTGTGCTAAATATTACAAATTCTGAGTCTCCTATTCTTCTTCTTCTTCGTTTCGCTCTTGACAGAGCGGTGGTGGTCACGATGTATTTTGTCCAATCGCAGGTGTAGTCGTTGCCCGCCTCACGATCTCTCTCCATCTGGTTCTGTTACATGACATTCTGGCGCATTCATTTAAAGGGCCTCCAACCACGGATTTTATTTGGTCAACCCCTATTACATGGGAGTTAAACATAACTGGTGAAATGGTGTACACTATGTAGAATTTGATGTATTTTATTACAGTCGTGATGTTATGTTATTACCTATCTAATATTGAACGTCTATAAGGGACGTGAGAAGTGACGTGGTAAGGCCTTTGCTAAAAGTGAAATCATGTAGGCTACCTACTAGAAATCAGTAGTCAAAAAACGAATAAATACAACCGTGGAATAGCTGTTCGTGTTCAATTCACCTACACCACAAATATTATAATACTACGTACAGATACCCAATCCCATACAAAGAAATAACACCACCCTAAGTCTGGCAATTGAGCTGGCTATTTTTCTTCCCCATTTTTTTGTCTGCGTCAGGATGACTGGACCAAGGAAGATTTTGGAAGTTTGGGCAATACCAAGTTTTAGTACCTATTTGGTACTATTTGGTACCAGACATCAAATAATTGGTACCTCGCTAAAGAGCGAAAACTATTACGAGGAAAGTGGCCAGCCATTCTGACTTCAGAATGGCTGGACCAAGCAGGTTTCACCTAGTTGTAGGCATTATAAGTAGTTCATCTTTTCGTTAAAATTTAGTACCTCATTGGTACCTCAACATATGTTTTTCCTAGATTTTTTCGATAAGCCAAAAAAAAGTTCGACCTAGAAGAAATTTTGCATGTAATCTGGAGCACGTTGATTTCACCTAGTTGTAGGCGTTATAATTAGTTTATCTTTTCATTAACATTTAGTACCTACCTCGTTGGAACCTCCACATAAATATGTTTTTCTTAGATTTTTTCGATAACCCAAAAATAAGTTACACCTACAAGCTTTGTTTTTTTTTTTAAATAGTGAATTTTTTTTTATACACAAATAACTTTAAATATTACATTAAACATCCATATTTATTGAATGATAAATACACATTAATCTTTGAATCTTTGTAAAATATTTTATACACATAATTGTACGTTTTAATATTACATATACTTAAATCCATCTTTATTGAATGATAAATAATGGCATTTGAAAACGTGATATTATTAGGGTTCCGTAACCGAAGCGGAGGTTTAGTAATAGGGTTCCGTTTAGTATCCCTAAACGGAACCCTATTACTAAACCTCCGCTGTTCATCCGTCTATCTGTCAGCGGGCTGTATCTCATGAACCATAATAAGTAAAGAGTTGAAATTTTCACAGATTGTGTATTTCTGTTGCCGTTGTATAAGAAAATAATAAAAATAAAGTAAAGTAAAGAATTAAAGTAAATCGTGTTTTTTTAAACTCAAGTATTTTTTTTTTTATATATTGAAAAAAATATTAATGTATCAATCAATCAATGAATAAATATAAGTAATATTTATGTGTGCTATGATTTATTTTTTTCTTTGTACAAAAATAAGCATTATTTTATATGCAAAAGTTTTTGTAGGTGTAAATTATTTTTGGCTTATCGAAAAAATCCAAGAAAAACATATGTGGAGGTTCTAACGAGGTACTAAATTTTAATGAAAAGATAAACTAATTATAACGCCTACAACTAGGTGAAATCAACGTGCTCCAGATTACATGCAAAATTTCTTCTAGGTCTAACTTTTTTTTGGCTTATCGAAAAAATCTAGGAAAAACATAATATGTTGAGGTACCAATAAGGTACTAAATTTTAACGAAAAGATGAACTACTTATAATGCCTACAACTAGGTGAAACCTGCTTGGTCCAGCCATTCTGAAGTCAGAATGGCTGGCCACTTTCCTCGTAATAGTTTTCGCTCTTTAGCGAGGTACCAATTATTTGATGTCTGGTACCAAATAGTACCAAATAGGTACTAAAACTTGGTATTGCCCAAACTTCCAAAATCTTCCTTGGTCGAGTCATCCTGACGCAGACATTTTTTTAACAGATGGCAGCATCATAGACTCACTAATTGCCAGAGACCGTAGTTTTAAAACGCCATCTAAGAGTCTTGCAAAGGAACAAAAAATCTAGGAGTCTTGCCTTGTACCTAGACAAGGCAAGACTCCTAGATTCTTTGTTCCTTTTTTTACGGTATTTTTCTTCCTAGGTGTTCAATTCTTATATTTCTACGTAAAGTACTAGATTTAAAAAAAATGTTGTTTGATTTTCCTTAATGAAACGACTAAACGTTTCAAGTTTAAAGTGACCTGTCATCACTTTAGTAAAACGCCATCTATTGCAAAGAGCTCTCAACCAAATGATTAACAGTTAGCTACTTTATCATTCTAAGGATTCGAATTGAAGTAAAAGGCTTAATTTAAGTTTTTGTTGAAAATACGAGATTTATGAGTGTAAATACATAAATCAGCATTAAACAAAGATGTTTTGATTTTGACTAATATTACTATAGCCAAAATTTGCCGTATAACGCTTTTTAGTAATTGTTAATTTCATAATTGTTACATTATGCTGCCATCTATGATTTTTTTTCAAGACTAATTATAATTTTTTCGAGTTGGGACCCCATATGCCTACACATTACGTAGGTAATCCAAACGCCTACATTCAAGTTTATCATAATCATAATCATTATACAATAATCATAATCAAAACCGCTATAACTTCGCAGAACACTAACCTTTATTGATAGTGTGAATAACTAATGTTAAGCGCGTCTTGCCTACATCGACATTTAGGTAATGAGAACGAGCCGTCTGCAAACGTACTCGCTTAATAAATATTTGCTTAATAATGAACTTGATACCATTAATAAACCATAAACGAATCTAGAGAGAAGCGGGAGATGATGCTATATTGGGGAGTCATGTTAAGCTCGCCATGTTGTATCAATAATGTAAGACCCTTTTCACACTCGTACGCTTTCCGCATAAAATGTGCTTCAACGGTTTTAATGTTGGCATTAATAATATACAAGTATTCAAGAATAACCGCGAACGTGAATTGACACAGTTAATACAACTAAGTGTCTAGGACTTACAATAGATCGCAATTTAAATTGGAAGGCACAAGTAGAGGCCCTGACTAAAAGAATAAGCAGTAGTGCGTACGCCTTGTACATTGTTAACATTAATGCATTACTAACTACTGCTTACTACAGGCTAACTGAATCTGTTCTCAGATACGTTGTTATGTATCTTTTGGGGTAACTCAACTAACAAATGGGTAAGTTGCATTTAAAGCACAAAAGAGATGCCTCAGAGCCATGTTTAAGTTATAAACTACTGATAGTTGTAAGCCCTATTTCAAACGCTATAAAATATTGATATTAGCATCTCTTTATTTTCTAGATTATGTTTGTTAGAAACAAGTAATGGTAGTTTATTTTGGCGAATGCCCAGAAACAGACGTGATCAATGTCAGCTTTGTGTGCATAGTAATAGAACTGCACTTACGTACAAAAGTGTTTTTTGCATGGCCCCCATTATTATTTATAATAAGTTACCGAAAAGTTGGAGGGAGCTTAATAATATGTACAATTATTGAAGAAAAATGTAAATCATTAAAGCATGCCTACTATAATTATACCGGCCGGCCATATTAGCCGACAAACCGATGACCGCTGGGGTAGACGACACGTCTTCTTGCTGGCTGGTAGCAGCTGGATGAAAGCTGCCGAGAATCGAGCTGAATGGCGTGCAATTGGAGAGGCCTAAGTCCAGCAGTGGACTGCTATAGGCTGATGATCATGATACTATAATTACGGAATTTCTGACAGAACCATGTATTTTGACATAGATTGCAACTGCAACAAATGCTCCGAGAACTGAGCACTGCAAGGCTTGAGGTTGGACTGACGATAAATCGGTCAAAGACGAGAGAGAGACGAGGAGTCGAGTCGATGAGCAGAAAATACACTATGTCGAAGAATATATTTACCTGGGTCAGCTAGTTTTCTTCCACAACAGACAGGACAAAGAAATCGAGGAGGAGCTACTGGTCCATGAAGGCGCTAATGAAGGGCGACCTTCCAATCAAATTAATGCGCAAGCTCAACGCCATGTGTATACAGATGGGCCAGGATCGTCACACAGTGCATGTGCCTGATGACAGGCGTCGTCACCGCGGACAGCCCTAAAAACCTAGCCTAAAACAAGGAAAAATGGAAAAGTATGGGGAAGACCTTCGCCCAGCAGTGGGACAACATAGGTTAAAAAAATAAACTTTATAAATTAGATTGGGCGTTGCTGCCCTGGAGCCCAATAGCGTTAAGATATATACCAATGGAAAGATGTATCGTCATCGAATTCCGCGTCAGCAGTTTCATCGCCAGCGCAACCCCGTGCTAGTCTCCGCGGCTCCTCCATGTAGCGCTGCCCGTGCCCCTCGCCCCATCCCGCTGCCAGTGTCTGCAGCTCCGGCGAAACCCGTACAAAGGGATTTCGCTAGCATCACCGCAAGTGCCCCTGGCGCTTCAAGGATCAAGCCCATGCCAGAAAAGGCGCGGAATGGGGTTGTTAATGATGACGGATTCGTGACGGTGCAAAGGAGGAAGCACCGATCGCGAACAAACAAGAACCGCTGCGGCAAAGCTCCTACGGGCCCTGAATTGAACCTACGTGCCGCAAAGTCGAATACACCGGTGTACATCTCCCGCGTGCACTACACCACTAAGGCGGAGGACATCGTGGAGTACGTGCGCCAAAAGACGAGATACGCGCCGAGGGTGCAGTTACTTGAATCGCACTTATCTGGCCCTCGTCATGGAAGAAGACTTTTGGCCGCAGGACGTGGTGTTCCGTCGCTTCCGCGGACAAGTCCCTCAGGACAGCACAAAGACTAACTAGTGCAGTGTGAAGTACTACTAACATAGTCTAAGCCTTATTTATTAACACAAGTTTTGTATATATAATATGTATCTTTAGGTTAAGGTATTTTTCTATGGGCCTGTGTCGCCTGCAATAAATGGTTTATTAATGGTTTATTATTATAGTGACATCTAATGCTAAGTAATTGAAGATTTACTGAACAAAGGATTAGGAACAATTGAATGTGGTCGTTATACATGGAGGTGTAGGTACTAACTACACTTTAGATTAATATTTAACTGACTTATTATTTAGGGCCGAGATTATTTTCATTTATCATTGACGTTAGGATATAAGTAATAATACACTTTGAAACATATATAATTTGTCGAGCCCTAACAGGAGAGCATAGCTTATTATTTGTCACGACATAGCGTGATTGTTTTGTTTTAACTATTACTAACCCACAAAGTCAGTGGCAGAAGTGGTTACTATCTATGTAATTTCAAGATTGTTTCAGCCTTCATAGATAACCTTAACCGTAACCTTATTATGTCTGTTACAGATGAGAACAATAGAGATTATTCCAGACGATCTTATAAATAGAAAATCCGTTTTTATTATCCCAGTCACTACTTGTAGCGTTATCAAACCCAATATTTGTACTCCGTAGCATTATCTATGCATAAAGTTTTCTAAAGATCGTTCGAACGTTATCGCTGATGTGATTTCATATTTTGTTCTTCTATTCTTGGGATGAAAATTAAATTGATATTTCAGTATTCTTTTTTTGACATTTTTAGTTTTCCTTCACTCTTTCAATGTGAAAATTCGCAAATGAATGACATATTTTGTGATTTTAGGTAGATACGTAGGTACTTTAATATTTTCCCCGTTTTATTTTAACCTAATTAGTATTCTGAACTTTTTCTTCGACTTCATCAGATCTTTTATGAAGATTTTAATGTCAGTTTTCTGCGCCATGAATTTTTACATTGTCTAATATTAATTCCAACTTTGTTCATGCGATCTTGCATTTATATTTGCTACTTTTCTCGTTTTGTAGACAGAAAGTGTAAAAATAAATTCTTATAATCTGTGTAAGGAATAAGGCTAAAACATACAGCTGAATATCAAATTGCTATTGTAAACAGTACCTAGTGCAGTTACTGCGCTCGCAGCTATATGTCTTAAGCTTGATTTCTTAACGTATGTACTTAATACATATGTATCACAGCTCCTGACTTTGTCTTGTATAAACATGTTATTGTTAGACGTAATTTCAAGTAGAAGATATTTACAGAATAAATTAAGTTTCAACGGGCTGCTTAATGATTTCTTATTTATGCGACTATACTTTGAATAAGTTTAGAGTCTTTTCCGTAACAACTTTGGCTTTTCCAGTTATTTTAAAACAAAATCAAACAATCCCAACTTTAACAAAAACAAAATTAAACAATTCACAAGTCCATATCCACATAATAAGTACTTCAAAGCAATTTCGCAAGTCACCTTAACTTGGCAGATAATTAATTCCATATAACGAGGTTGGTTAGCGAACACATTCGTTTATATTTCAACTCAGAACTTCAAAGAGAATGTTACTCAGCAATTCTACTCAAAATCGCACTTGATAGCCAGAAACCTACGAATTCATGAAGGATGGAAGCCACTAGTTTACTAATACCATTCCTTTTAGGAGCAAATCCTAGTAATGAATCAGAAAAGCAAAAGAATTATGAAGTAGAAGAAGAATTATTGCTAAGTACTTTCAATGTTCCGAGTGCGCGGATAAATGACGTCATAAAGCAAAGTTGGTATGATTTAGCTGTAACCCATATCTCACGTAGACTTACTTATATTTTTGATCTAGAATAGATTCCTTTAGATTATACATCCTTTCCACGTGAAATAACATCACACTTTTAATATTCATTAAAACTAAATACTCTATATTAATTAATTATTCATTTCAGGGCTTTCCATCTTAATTAGTATCAAAACCACTGACTTGGTCTAATCATCATCATCATCATTTCAGCCGAAAGATGTCCACTGCTGGACATATCCAGCAGTGGACGTCTTTTGGCTGAAATGCGGCTGATTTTCCCAAGCATCGCCACTTCGACCGGTTCTGTGCTTCTCGCATCCAGCGCATTCCCGCGGTCTACACCAGGTCATCGATCCACCTTGTGGGTGGCCTTCCAACGCAACGTCTTCCGGTACGCGGTCGCCACTCCAGAACCTTT
Organism: Lithophane socia; assembly: GCA_947522985.1. Classification (NCBI taxonomy): domain Eukaryota; kingdom Metazoa; phylum Arthropoda; class Insecta; order Lepidoptera; family Noctuidae; genus Lithophane; species Lithophane socia. The sequence goes on along the minus strand of OX383252.1, from coordinate 14,382,079 downwards.
CGGCCCCATCGGGCATCTGTTCTGCGAGCAATGTGCCCCTGCTCACTGCCATTTAAGTTTGGCAATGTCGGTTACCTTGGTTCTCCTACGCATCTCTTCATTTCTGATTCGATCACGCAGGGAAACTCCGAGCATAGCCCTCTCCATTGCCCTTTGAATGACTTTCAGCCGTCTAATGAGGCCCATTGTGAGCGACCACGTTTCAATGTCATATGTCATCACTGGCAACACACACTGGTTAAAAACTTTTGTCTTTGAGACACTGTGGTATATGAGATGAGAAGATAGCACGCAGCTTCCCCAACGCCGCCGTCGCCCAGCCGAGTCGAATTCGACGATTGACTTCTTTCTCGAAGTTGGACCTACCTAACTGGACGGACTTGGTCTATTACATTCCTAATTCTGCCAGTTCCGCACTAATTTTATTTTGTCATACCTCTACTTAGGTAACGTACCACGACTAACCAAAAAAGGAGTGTAATGTTTTAAGTTCTAAAAACATTACACTCCGTGTAAATGATTGACCTTTCAGTTTTTATATACAGATTAACTAATACAATTTGTTTCGGTTTTCTTTTTATTTCGGTTTTTGGCAGGGGCCCGTGCTCGGTTCGTGTTTTTTTTTTTCAGCCTGAGACGGTGCATAACCAGCTTACTATTCATAAAGAGAATATTTGTTTAACCAAACTACTATAATATAAAACTAATGCCGTTAGAACGCCACATTGGTATTCGTAGTTGGTACGAATGTACACATTTCGTGACCTGCAAAGAAATATTCAAGGATTTTTGCCTTTCAAACACATGTCGTGTAAAACTTTTTAGTTTATTTCTTGATGCTTATTTGCTTTTGCAGATTCAATATTTAATGTGTTATGTAAATAATTCTACAATTATTGTTTAACGAGAAAAAAAACGTTGAATTTCGAGGAGTGTCCCAAAAGCGATGTTTTTTAATTTTTAAACATAATTTTATGGAAGTGATGTGTTACTATGAATATAATATTTGCAAATAAATGAAATTAGTTAAAATAATACAAGGAATTATGGTTCCGGATGAATTACAGTGCTTAGGGTGAACCCACATTTTCCTAGGATAATAAGTGTCCCACGTACTCACCTAGGGATTACGAATTCACGATCGGCGAAGCTAGGCTAGACAAAGAGGCAACAGAGGAAATATCACAACAGCACGAAATAATACCTCAAATGGAGAAAATTGTATCGTACTGTGAGTGGATTTACCACTAAGTATATCCCTTAATACAAATTCGGGCTACCTACATCCAAAACGTAACATTTAGGCTATTAGACCTAATGCTATGTGGCATACTAATAAGGTAAGGCCTATTTTTACCAATCTGGAAAAGTACTGGAAAGAACATTTGGAATAAGACGTATTTTATTGTGCGGTGGTTTATTAAGGTGTTAGTAACACGGATCTGTGTTTTGTAATAAAATGTTCTGTATTCGTGTTGGTAGGTATAGTCTGTTCCAAAAGTACCTGATAAAAATGGATTATAAAACTTACCTGTAGATGGCAATTTATATTGGCACTTACCAATTGAGTGCTTTCATTTGATTATTGGTAAAATATTTTAAATCACCTTAGATGTTTTGCGTTTAACAATAATTGAGGTTATAACCTCAATTTTCGTCGTATTAAAATTTTTTCATTTACAATTTAATAATGTTATTAAAACAATAATCGTTGGAAAAAGTGTTGGGATCTGTATTTGAAATCTTCTTAATATAGATAAAAGTGTTATTAATTCCCATTACTGAGCGATTGCATAACAATTTAACCCAAATAATTGTTTACCTTTTCATCCCATCCTTTTGGAACCGATTTTACAGTAGGAGGCCGTAGGATATGGCGCATCGAGTTATAGGAAAAATTTCGACTTTATAGAATGTCGACTATATCAATCACACCTGCGTGGCAGTATCTTTCTAAGGCTTTAAGTGTCATATTAACCTCCGGGTACTGAAAATAAAATCTATAAATATGGAACAGGTCTGTGACTGAATGACTGACAGACAAGGCACAGCCCGAACTATTGTAGACGGAAACATGAAAACGTTTACAGCGTAGAGTTGTATTCAGAATGGATTTTCAAACATTCAAAACCTGACGGGTTTCAAACTTTTGTATGGAGAAATAATTCTTCTTTGCTTGAGTCGTACCTACTTGTATGAATATAGTGAAAATCACCGTTGGGAGTTAGTGCCTAGTATTGTTACTTATTGAAATTATGCAGTGCAGCCACAATTCTGGCATATTCAAAAAAAAAAGAAAATACGCGTATTTTCTCTCATAAAACTCTACCACCACGTGAAGCTAAAAAATGTTCGCTACAAGATGAAGTAAAAGAATTTATCTCATATAGATCTTACTCACACAATAACGTTCCCAAACTTGGCTTAAGCCTACATTCTAGGTAAGATTACTATGACAAAAAACACAATATGTCTTACTTATTTGTAATATGAGTACAGATCGTGCCTCTCGCAGTATTTCAGCTGTTCAAAGCCCTGCTTATTACTTGTAGGCAACAAACATTTTCCAAGCCAAGGTCCCCAGATAAAAGCTTATGCCGCAAGTTCAAAGGAAACTCATGTACCTAATGTAAGTTATTAGAATAATTTCTAACACACATTAATTGTTTTCATGAAATTCCTTGCTAAAAAAGTCTTAAGTTCTACGAATGCTGTCAAAAATTGGTAATATGACTAGAGAGGGAAACGCGAAGGATTTCAATCAAAACATTTTGTGATTAAAAGCTATTTCCGTTAATCTACAAAGCGTTTTCAGGGAAAGGTACACGTATTTATGAACCAAAGAGATTAATGTATAGGTGCCTACAGAATGTAGTCATTTTGCGACTTAGGTATTTTGGGATTTAGACATTTTGAGATTTGGACTAAGAGCGACGTGGTCAATCTGCGATCCAGTCATTCTGATACCAACCCTCTGCAGTCGGATCAATTAAAAGGAAAAATAGCATTGTTTAAATAAATTCTGGAATGGAAATAATTCGGTATAAACCTTTCTCTTAACGCAACGTTAAACCACTGTAGGGCCATTCCGTATCCAACCATTGACGCTCTTTGTTGAGCTCGGGCCCCATTCGTTAACTACCCTACCTAATAAAATATAGCTTTAAAATTAATGGGATCATGTAAACCAAACTTGAACATCCCGACTTAATAAAACTTGGTTTTGTGTTTCTGTAATTAATTTACGGTAAGAGAATTGTGTCAACTACACAATTCAAGTTAATATTAGTTGTGCCATGTGCCAAATAGGTACAAGGGTGTTTGTAATTATGTAACGTAGGTAATATCAGTCACATACATGCGCGTCGCATTCATCAGTCTCGTTTACACGAGGAATGTATCTCGCCTCGAAAAGACGATTCTTGGACATCAATAAAAAATGTAGCTCTTGTTAACAGCATGTATGATTCGCACATGAAAAATGCATAGCTTTTGAAAATTGGAAGCTTTTGTGCTAGTAAAAAATCATTATTCGAGTTGTCAAATGACAGTAGGTACGACTAAAAGTGTCTGATGAGAATCTCCTAATATAATAGCATAATCGCAGGCGAGTTTAAGTATCTTGCTTGATATCAAAGCATAGTCCGCCGCTGTAATATATCGAATACTACAAATAGCGTCGAACGTGATTTAATTTTGTACAACATTGATTTTAACTGACTTATCAATTCTGCTGACGCAAAATCATAAATCATATTATGTCTAGGTTATAAAGTGCAAGAAACTATGTTAGGCAAACTATATAAGAAATTACCTATTTATGACATTTTATTTTTAATGTAGATAGTAGATAAATGTAACTAAACTAGGTATAAAATAGTTAATTAATTTAAGTTGGTACCATTCTTTAACACTTCAAATGTAAAATACCTATTGTTAAGAATGAAGTCCTACAATTACCATAACGTATCCGCTCCTGCTGCCTGTGATAAAGGTTTATCCTGACATCTAACATTAGGATTATGCCTTTGTAAATGATTTCTAATAATAAATGTTAATAATTAAACATTTATTCAGAATTGAACTTGGTAGTTCAATTCTGAATAAATGTTTATTTATTTATGAACTATACTATTTCACACAATAATTTTTCATAAAAACATAAGTAAATCTCTCAATATTGTGCGTACAAAATTATATTTGGAGTTGGAATGTATGGGAGAACATGTTTTTCAACTACAATGTTAAGTCTGTTCTTGGGATAAATAATTCATCCCAAATACGGAAATCTTGATTGTGCGTGATCCGACACGCACGTGACCGGTTTTTTAGAGACTGTTATCGATTGTTTTGACTTCCATCATACTAAATTATTTACACTTGGATTAAAACTTAATAAGAAACCAAATTACTTTAATTAATTATCTATATATGGAAGCACAACTGCCAAACCTTAGAAAGACAAAAACAGTTCTGAAGGTAGGGCCAAATTGTTTCAAAACCAAACACACACCTGTAAAAATGAATAACAAATTCAAGTCACAAACTATTACTGTCTAAACTAATTTAACTTTAGAGACCGTCTTTGTGCACAGGCACTAAATACGCAAGCTCGTTTTTGTAAAATGCAGTTCAAATTCGACTGATCTAATCAATGCCTTCCTCCAAAACGGTTCGGGGTTGCTCGGAACATTTCGTAACGAATCGGAACGAACTTAAAATAGTGTGTGCTCACATTCCTTGGTGCAAACAAGGTATCAGCTTGTTTTACGAAAAAAGGTTTGATGCTGCATTATTTTGGCAGGGTTACTAGGTGAAACACCTATTGGCAGCAAACGACATGACGCTTTGCTCTCTATGCCACCATTTTTTGTATAATGCAATGTATTAATCTAATCTGATACTGGTGCCGATTCTCTTGTCACGAAATTCTCTAAACTAAACTAAAAATCACTAAAATTTAGTTTATTCCTGTCAAACGACGATTTCCCATTCTGAAATAGACTATAATGACACAACTTTACTATAATTTAATTTGACAGCACTAAGATGGCACTGAGATATTAGTTTAGTGAAAATGCTATTCTGAATTTGACGAGTTAGCCTAAAATTTTGTCCCTTTAACTAAAATCCTCATTACTAAACTAATTACTAAACTAATTACTAAATCTGACTATTTTTAATCGCGATTAAAAATGTGTGGAATAAAATTAGGTGTCATGAACTAAAATTCAAACCTACCCCTCGACTTCAGTTGAAAATCAGTACTGTAACTTTTTTTATTTTCTTTTGCTTGTATCTCGAAAATCAAAAATAATGAAAATTTCGACCCCCATTTTCCATGCACAATGTGAAAAAAAAAACCATTAAAAAAACACGTCGACGCTGCTGACCATGCGCGCCTCCGGCTATTAAAAAAAATCACGAGGTAGGGAAAACAAGAATGGAGGCGCGATTGTCAAATTCGATTTTAGTTATGTCAAAATAATTTTTAAATTTAGAGATTTGTTTTGTCAAAAAGTAAGGAATTTTAGTAATACTTTAGTTAGTCTAGTTCGGTGTACAACAGAATCGGCACCATTGTCTATTGAAATACAAGATCTACCCTTGAATTTATATTTATAAGTCTACTATTTTATTTTCTTAACCATCAATAAGAATCTTTTAAATGTTATGCGAGTGGTTCCATAATTCAATATAGCCCGTATTTACTAGCCACTTTGATCAGTGTTACATAGTTTGATTTAGTTTATTTCTTTTATAGAATAAAGCTTAATGAACGTAGAATCTATTTACAAGCCCTTTGTTATGATGAAGTAAGCAATAACGCTTCAAACTTTACACAAGAGATTTACAAAACTCGCCCACACTACTAAAATTTATAAAAAGCCCCAAAAGGATTGAGCTAGTAAATATTTTGTTTATTATAGTTTATTAGTTGGTTAACGTGGCCACCGGGCGGGAACTGGGTCATTTCTAGTTTAGCTTAGATCAGGTAAATTACAACGGTTAATTTTCTCGTTACCTTGCATTAGGTGGTTACCTTGCTGTGGCTCCGGTTCTATGAACATTTGCACACGAGTAAGCAATTTTGAAGCTAAGTATCGGTAAATATCGTTGGGTAGACCGCTGTGGTTGTGAAGATAAAGCTTGTGAACAAGGTAAGTAGACATGCTTAGCGAGCATTTATTGTTGACATTATTTATCAATGCATTTGAAACAAAGGTGTTACTTATGTTTTGCCTGCCAGGAACTGACGCTACACCAACGCTTGTAGTTCTATCTTCAAAGGAGGATGGCAAGTTCTGACAGCATGCACCACGTTGAACCAACAAATTGGTAATGCATTTTTATTCTATATCACATTGCGGAAGCTGTGAATGTTCTATGTTTAGGTAACATTAGCTTGGATTTGAGACCTTCATTCAAGGTTTCTTTGTCTGTAGTGATGTGCTCTGTATTTATAACATTTGTAAAAATACCCTTAACGAAGCCGAGAGTCAGTTTTTGTATTGGATCATATTACCCGGGAACCTTCTGGTTACGAAGATATTGAAGGCCAAATTTTCTTTTTTAGATGTTTTTTTTTTATGATGACAAGTTTTAAATGTTATAACTTAACTTTAAATACAACGAATCCGACGATCCCTGTATGGTTGCATGCACCCATATTTTCATGTTTTGCGAGCGCTCATTGCGCACTACGGTAATCAGCGAATTTTTACATCAAAATAAAAGTCACGTCCCAGCAATTATTTTTGCACAAAGTTACTTAGTACGGTACAGAATGTGTAGACTGTAGACGAGGATTTCGTGAAGGGTAATACACACTGTATAATAATATGTAGTTACTTATTTTATAATAATTCCCCTCATAAATCCCAAGCTAAAAGATAGAATTATTAATAACCAAAATCAATTTGAAATACCAAGTCTGATGAAAAATAGAATGAATTTCAATCAATAACAGTTTAATTAAAATATTGAAGTTCCAAATTGAAAGGTAAGGCGTTATTGGCGATGATTTATTTTTAACGAAGGAGTGAAGGTCACTCTCGCAAAGCTTGTAACAACGTCCTATAATATTGTTTTGTGTTGAACTATTGTACCAGAATGTTCAATACGTTTTTGAAGACAAAAAGAACAACACAAGAAGAATTTTTCAATTCCAACCAGTAGTTCCTGAGATTAGCGCGTTCAAACAAACAAACAAACTCTTCAGCTTTATAATATTAGTATAGGTGATGTAATTGTTCCTCTTTAAAAGTTCTAAAAAAAAGTCCGCGACAGCATATGTCTATCTTTTAAGATTGACTCACTATAACCTTTTTTATGGTAATCAAAGCTCAAAATTAATTTGCGAAGGAGTTTTATCAACATAATATTAATTCTTATTTAAATAAATAATTTTAACATCAAGGGTTTTTACATAAGGCAGTAAAATACTTTTTAATTCATTCGATTCGGACATTTAATTTCGATGTTATCACGAGTATAAAAATGCAATACGCGAACCGTTCGACGCCGGCCGCAACGTTCCCTACTATAGAGAGGAGAGGATGGGCACACGGGTAGACCATGACCTGGAATAGGACATAGGATACGTTTTATCCCTATATTCCTACGGGATCGAGACCTACGCGGGTGAAACCGCGGGGCACAGCTAGTTTAATTATAATTCACAGAACATGGTACTGTACTCTACGTGAAACTATTTCCGAGAACTGGCGTTTTGGAAGAATAACAGCACAATGCGATTTCATACATTTATAGATATTATTGATGCATTATTTCTAATAAAAGATGGTACTATAGGGCTGCAGGCATCTGTATATGGACTGTAATTTTTTCCATTGTATATTATTTAAAAAAATCTCACTGTTCGGTAGATGAATGCTAGCTAGCACACGAACTCTTCGAAGTATTAACCTATTCGGATGACAAAATCCTGGCAACCAACGTTTCTTAGAAGAGTTATAATTTTTCAAACAGAACATGTGGTATCTGAGTGTCCCTAGCGTTTTAACCCTTAACCAGGCCCAAGAAAACCGCTAAAGCTGGGCAAGTGGTTTTGTGGATTTAAGTTACTATTTGCGTCTTGAACGACGTGTAGTCCGTGAAACACAGTAGAACATTGATTTGCTCATTTTGCGTCTCATTTTCATTTTGCTACCAGTACGATGCACACTGCAATACTGCTTGAAAACATAATTATAATTACGTTTTTCAGCGACTCATTTTGAGCATTACGCTGGGTTAACGCTGGTATTTCCACGAGCTCAGTGTAAATGAATTTGTCACGATGTGATTGTGTAGCCACATCACAAACGATGCCTCACATCTTGTCATGCTCTTTGTGCCATAACACCTGCATAATGGAAGACCTTTGCGAGGCTAATGCTAACGCTGTCGATAGAGCCGAAGAAGAAGAAGTATAATACATAATATTGCTACTTCTGACCTGCAACCTGTCACAGGTCTGAATTATATAAAATAATTTAAAATAATACGCTAATCTCAACAACAAGAGTATTTATAAGGAGCAAACTTAGCATGCATTTTAGGTAAATAAGTTATTCAAAGTTCGTTGCGTACTATGTGAGGTATCTCTTGAGACTTACTGGTTTCCGACAGGCGATGTATTGAGTAAACTACTGCTTCGTGCACCTCTGGGAGGCTGACGGGAGTGGTTCGTATCCTTTCCTCTTCAGCAGTCTTTTCTAAGCTTTGCAGGTATATTGAGTAGACGCTTGCTGTACAACGAATCTAAACAAAGAAAAAAAAATAGTATCAGAGTTACCACCACCGAGGGGGTCCCATTAAACGCTAGAAGACATCACAGCAGGGCAAGTCGAAGATGGTGGGATGAGCTTGATTGACGAAAGGACTGGCTGGCACTAGCAAAAGGCAAGGGAGGCCTTTGCCCTGCATTGGGACAATACAGGCTAGATAGATTAGGTTATAGAACATAGTTCCTTCTTCTTTGTATCGCAATGGTAATAACTGTATGAGACTATAGCTTGTGTCCAGATAAAAACACCTATGACTGCCCATGGAGCGCCGTACGAACCTCGTTAGTTGATTAACGTTTTTGAGATGTCCAGCGGGGTTATTGCGTAACACACTTACAATGTCAATGCCTTTCATTTTGATAGTTCAACAACATTCATTGCGTTATTTACATTGTTGAGCAAACTAATTTTCCAAACATAAGAAGCAATTTTATTGTATTAATATTAGCAATTTCCGTCAAAATCTTTCGGCTTGACATTGAAATTGTGTTATGCAATTAACCTAGGTGCAACCTGCAGGTTTATGATAAACAAAATAAATCAACCGACTTCCAAAAGAATACAAAGTGAAAAATTACTTATATTTCGTAAGTCGGTGGCAAAAACCAAAAATACAAAACCAGAGACTCGCCGGTTGTTTGTTGCCACCAGAACTACTTATTGTTCTGGTGGCCATCATTAGTTCCACTTCACCCAATGGTGCTTTCTGAGAGCAACTGCATGAGTTACTATAAAAAATATCGAAATTGCTATAGGTGTGCCTATAATATTTGAAGAGTTCCCTCGATTTCTCCAGGATCCCATCATCAGATCCTGACCTGATGGCAATGGGACCATTTCGGAAGAAAAAAACATATAGAAATCCGAATTGATAAAGTCTTCGTTTTAGAAGTCGGTTAAAAATATGACGCACCTTTAATGTTTTCAATAAAATATGGCATACTCACTCTTTTATTTACTACAAACTCGAGGGTCCTTTTCGAGTTGCATTTGATGACCAAGCTAGTTGCTTGGTTTAAAAAGTATATAATTGAAATGTTTCCTGTACCTATCGCATTTATCGTACTGAAACAAATTACATGCTTACTGTAACGAAACTTAAAATAGCAACCCGAGATTGTAATCAGAACGAACTATGGGTCACGACACTTAAGGCTAGTCACACTTCCACGAAGTCTAGGCAATACCTCATAACTACCCCACTGCACTAAAACGCTAGATTATTTATTGTTACAAACTATAGGGAAGTTAGCTGATATAGTAGTGTTTTCCGAACTTACATAAAGTTAGTTTAGCTAAAGTTTTTTGGAAGCCAATCTGAACTGCGAACACCTAATTTGGCCGTAGTTTAATCTTACGTAGTATGTAGTCATGCCGATCTATTCTGCATAACTAAGGTGAAGGCCGTCTGGTAACAATGGGTGTGGCTCGGGGTGGATGGCGTATTCATTAAACAAATACCACCTAAGCGGCCCAAAGATGATGTGAGAGCGCGTGGGCAGTTGAGGGAAAAGAAGAGCAGGCATGGAGCAAGAAAGGCTGCCTTTCATACATTTGGCGCCAGCACTCTCAAATGTATTGAGGGTGGATGTCGCTGATGAAGATACTACCATCGAATTCTCTAACCTACATTTCGCAACTAGCACGTTTTTTTAACATGCTCACGAGTCTTTTTTGCATCAAAGAAAATTACATAAAAGTGGCTAGACTTTGTTCAAAATTATTTATGAATATAGCATTACATTATTACTATACAACATGCAGCATGTGAAGAAGATGAAAACACTAGCTTTTCAATAAGATCTTTGACTGTTGCTTTTATTAATACCTACATAAATAATGTTTTAAGGAATCACTGATCTATTCAGCTACTTACGTCAATACAACAATAAAATAATTATGTTTTTTATAAAAACATAACAAATTAAGTAGGTACCCAATGACGTAGGAATGAAATAGTAAAGAAAGCAAAGACGCAAGTAGGTGTATAAGTAGTTATTAATGTACGGATATTTCCGTTACGTTACGCAAAATTTGCATTGGATTAATTCTAACATTTTCTTATTATTGAATCGTACACAATGTATCCTAAACTATGGAATCAATAATACAAATAAAGTAATTGTAACTTTGCCTAAACTTGACAGTCTGACACTTTGCCAACTAGCACCCTCGTGCCCAAACATTTGAACGTACTTCGTTCAGAAACATGAACTGTAGTAATATCGCGATATACGCCTCTGTTTCAAGAGTGTTTTAGTGCCCAAATAACCGTGAAAAACGGACGGCATTCCGAAATAGTAGGAAACAAACATGGAACACGAAATGACGGTGAAAAAGTGGACGTAAAAAGGCTATAGCCAAGAGGAATATAGAAATAAAATTAATAATAATAAGATACACCCAGTCGATACTGGGTGTATCTTACGCTAGAAACTTTACTCAGAAGCGATCTTCTATGCTACGGCACCATAAACAGAGTGAGTGTAGGTTAGAAGAAAAATACCTGTATTTTCCATTTCAAGTATGTTTGTCTACCTATTAGACCTAATAATTTAGGCTATTTATATATAACCCAAAAATCGAAATTACCGGGTTTTTAATGAGAAAATTGCCGAATACTTACGTCAATTCAGATTAACATTTCGTTGCTTACAAATTAGAGGTATTTCTTTGACTTTTTACTTCCACAGCAACGTAGAATAATAAGTCATAAGATTTCGTTTGACGACTCATTTTATGGCTGTAATAAAAATAAGATTCAACTCACCTTAATTTTTCCTCTGACGAAATGATGTTTTTGTACGACGAATTGTATGGTGCTATAGGCGGTCATTGGCCCCCCCACTGTTTCGCCATCCACCCGATGTAAGACATGCTGACTCAGCGCCTACGAAGATAACATTACAAGGTGTTAGCTCGCGTGACACGAAAGATAAGAAAACCCGACACGACCCGGAAAACTTTCAGTTTAACGCTCAGGTAACCAATATGGGCCGTTTCTTTGCCAAACTATAAAGTAAAAAGATACCAAATATAATTTAGAAGAATGGTTTCCATCTTTTGGTTAATGTAATTGCAGGTTTGAGAGCGTGCATTTTGAAAATGATGACTGTCAGTTGAGTATGATTACAAAGTTCATAGTCCTCTGTAGTCTCATTTTAGTTCGGTTTAAAAATTTGTTAGACCGTGAACAAGCATTATAAATTTGTATCAAAATATAATATTTTCAATATTCAAAGTGATCGATGCTGAATATGCCGATCATTCACTTAAAACTTTGTTAATTTAATGTTGAACAAGACTGCAAAATTGCCTTTAAAATATATGTTTTATTCTCATTACATGTTCGAAAATAAAAATCATTATTTGTAAGGGGTAAATTCAGAATCTTTAGATATTACGGCGTCCTTTATAATTCATTAGTTCTATGGCAGAGCGTTTTTGATTGACTATTCCAAACAAATTGTTCGGACGTAAGCCGACTATTGAATGCCGTCAGTGAACGTTAAACAACCTTCGGTAAATAAGCAAGTGAATAATAAAATACTATTTTATTCTCTTTCAAACAGCTAGCCAATAATTTATTCATGAGACATTATGGAGTGCCTCACAGTGAGATTACTTTGAACAGTGACGTCACTACGTTCTGCTTTGAACACTTTAATGTTTTCGTTGACAAACATCCGATGAATTAAATACTTTAAGTAGATAGGTCCTATTACAAAGTAATTTTTAGGGAAAAATAGTAGGTAGTGTTTTGAAAGAAATTCTTGTAATCCTTCTTGGTTTCTTTATTCGCTATCTACTTGGTAGAATCAGTTGCTATTGAAAGCAATAGACCGATTAACTTTCAATTTGAGTCAAAAGCAGCAAGCCCATCATTTTCCTAGAGATTTGAAAAACAACGGCAAATCAATAACTCTCAGCAGTGACCGTAAAACCACAATGTGAATGACAACTGGGTATTATTTGAACAGCTCCATCATTGGTGAAGGGGGTGAGTAGTAGTTCAAATAGTTGTGTGCCTACAAATAGTTGTTCTGTCTGGGTGTTTGCGCACGTGAGAAACGTGTAGGTCTGTTGGTTCAAAAAAATAGGAATTGGTGACGGGAGGGCGTTTTGCGGAACTGTGTTTTGTAATTACTTTTTTTGTAATTTTTGTACTTCCCGTCACTTTATTTATTTATTTATTATTAAACAACCAACTTATATTATTAACAGGTTGTCCATAGGTTCATTAGAAAACCAGGGCCAGACAGTATCAGTCTGGCATTAATGCTGAAATGACAAAACCTTCTTGGCGCAGCCGTGAGGCATACACTATTATTGTTGTAAAAATATTATTTTTAATTTTTTTTATTTGTATTTTGTGTTTCACGAACTGTGTCCAAATAAACGTTATTCTTTCTTACTTTCATACATTTAGTCTCAACATAATTTAATAAGTACCTAAATAATTTTATTTATTTTGATTCCTAACACTACTTGTAGCGTGGCAGTAAGCCACGCTACAAGTAGTGTTAGGAATTTAGAGGAAAGGGCCAAAAAAATCCTGTTATTTTATTCTTCATTTGTGCCCTAAAGTTGTACAAGAACTCAGTTTAAATACGTTTATTTGGAACGATAATCGAATACTAATAATACTCTTCTTTAATATTACATCCCTTGTTTAACTAGTTAGCCTATACTTAGGTATGAATATTTAACTGCCGAATATTTAATTCGTATTTGAAAAAAAAACATTTTCACTTTTCCTAGTCGTTCCATTGTTCATCAAAATCCTTGATACCTGATACTTTATGTAAAACTAATAAAATTTTACTTGTACCAAAGTAGTAATAATAATTATGTCTCTTTTATTTTCTTCGTTTATTCGTTTAACACAATGTTTTTCAACCTGGGCCTCTGAAGCCTGAAGCCTCTTTAGGGGGGGGTCGCGAAGCTCTATAGGAGAGTTGCAAAAGGTTGGGAAAGCTACTGCTGTAAAAAAAACAATAAAGTTTAAAAAGATTTATTAAGAAAAATGTGCTCATAGTTTATTTAATGAAATCTCGAAACGGCTGTTTGACACTTCCCGTGACCCAAGGGCTGGCTTTTACCTTGGTCAGAGGCTAAGCATTGCCATTCAACGTGGCAATGCCGCCAGTCTCTTGGGTACACTACCAGCCGACAGCGATACGGAGGAATTTTTCGACGCCATATTTTAGATATTAGTTGCTTATTTGTACAGTTAGTTTTATGTAATATTAGTTAGAAAATTGTTTAGTGTTAGATTGTATATTTTATTTAAAATTGAAAAGTAAATTACTTTTAATAAAAAAAAAATATATATCAATTAAAATAATAAATTCAATCAGAAAAATGTTAACTAAAGGACATAATCATTTGTTTCAAATAAATAAAAAATCGTGGCATCGGGTCTGGTCGTACGTAAATTGCGTTAGCTATTGGCGACGCATTCGATGTAAAAAAATGTGTTTTACGTAAATTACTTGTCACAAAATAAAATACATAAACAAATAGCACCGGGGGGTCGCGAAATATTTCTTCATACTAAAGGGGCCATGTCAAAAAAGGTTGAAAAACACTGGTTGGTACATGGGCCGTATTTTGTGAAGTATCTCTGGGTTGTTCATAATCTATACGTATTATTAAATTAACGTCGCTTCTCGTGTTTGTCTGTATGTCCGCGTTGTTCTTCTGAACCACGCAACGGATTGTGATGAGGTTTTCGTCATCGTTTAGAGAATTTATTACGGAAGGTTAAGGTGTATAATACGTTAATGTTATGCTTGCATATGGGTAAGAAGTAAGTCTAATCATTAAATATAACTACACTATTGTATTAGGTAAGCATGTGTTGATAGTGTGATTCTTAAACGTTGGACACAAATCCGTCCAAAACTTCAATCTTATGATCAGTAGTGAAGTGAAGTCAGTCAATTGAGATACTTTAACCGTAACAAAAAAACATTATATGTAAAAAAATAAAAAAAATATATGTAGGTAATTCCGTTTATAGAGTTTCGTTAATAGTTTGTTGACATATAATTATAATAGATAAGATCTCCTGTAATTGAAGGAGCACACGTGAAAGAACCGTTTTTGTTATTGTCATTTATATTGTGTATTTTTATCCTTGTTGGACATCCTAAATAAATAAATAAATAATATATATATATTTATTTTATCAATTAACCTATTCTGTCCACTGCTGGGCAAAGGTCTCCCCCATACTTCACCATTAATCTTTATTTGTTGCCTTTTCCGGCCAATCAGTCAAGAAAGAGTCTACCAATAGTGTTATTATAATCATTATATAATATGATTTTTGTCAAGTTTTATATAAGGGTGTATAATACGAGTATGCTAGTCCAGAGTCTGGATTTTGTCCAGTTTAAGCTCGCATGGGACTCAAACATAACAATCGTAATGTGGGTGTATCTACTATACCCTATCGACTAAAACCCTACGCCCGCTGTTGCTTCTACTTCCATGAGTCGGGGACCCAGGAGATACTCGTACATTCGGCGAACCCCCGACTGGTATCAGCCCGACAAGCCTAGTCCAGCGGGCCCCACCATCAGTGCGACCGCATCGTGCGTGCATCACTGCACGCCACCTCTTTGGGCCTGACTGTTCCAAACTGGGACGAGTCAGTTCCAAACTATACCTGCCTACGTACATCTCTGCCTACCTCTTTGGAGCATAACTACAGGTGTGATGTTATTATTTTACTATGTTATATAGTTTATTAAATCTCATAAAAATATGTTTTAGCTTTTGCAGAATAGCAAAACTGATTGGCGATGCAACGATGCAACAATGCCAACACTCTTCATGTCATACAACTTAGATCTACTCTTAAAAAGCTATCAACAAAACTAGGCCATTGTATCATTACACCGAAATTCGTGCCAGTAAATGGTTAAAATTAATTTACCGGGTAGACCTTCGTCCGACATCTAATGAACCTCTAACTCAACCGCTGGATGAAACTAATTACTAATCAATACCCTTTTCAACGGCCCCGGTAAGCAGACGTAATCGAATAAGATAAACAAAATGTGTTGATCTATTGGCTGTGTCTGAATCTACTTCGTTTGTGCATTAACTTTTTGGGGGAGCGTCATGAACGCAAAAAAAAAACGACAACGCATAAACGCATTTTTCTTTCATTCTTTCTTTCATGAATATTCTACGTAAATTCAGGGGTATTGCTTAGCAAATTGCCTATCACCTTAAATTATCCGTATATTCAGACTACAACTATAATTTTTAAGAGTCATGCTATTACGGGTGCGTGGCAAAATAATGACAGACACACGGGTCGATCGAAGGTTAAGCTAGGCTTCGATTCGTGCCGGTGGGCACGGCTTCGGCCCCCACTTTCAGCCTGGGACCTAGAGGTGAGAGCCCCCGCTTCACTTTACCAGTGGCGCAAGGCGCGAACGCGTGGCGGCGGTGGACCGATGGAGCGAGAGATCGTGTTTCGTCAGTTACAGCTCCCCGAGGTCCTGGTGACGAAATGGCGGGGCAAGCTTCTGTGCCCTACCGCTGGCCTCGCTATCGTTGACGCGATCCGACCAGTGCTCGACGAATGGCTCGGGAGGAGGCACGGCTTCATGTTGTTTCGGGCGACTCAGGTGCTCTCGGGGCATGGCTGCCATCACTGCATCACTGTTGGGAGGGCACGGCGCATACGCTGGCAGAGTGTGCCGCATGGGAGGAGCCGCGCCGTGCTCTCGTATCAGAACTCGGAGCCGACCTGTCGCTGCCGGCCGTCGCTTGTTCGATGGTCGGGAGCGCCGAGTCGTGGGATGCAGTGATCCTTCTGCGAAACGGTCATCTCACAGGACTCGGGGACGTCCGCCGCCCCCTATCCGGTGGCGCGTAGTATTCCACGCGCGCCCCTATTGGACGTCGCGGGGGGAGTCTTACACCTCACTCCCCACGCTGACCTGAGGTGGCTCGCAAGGCGATCCAGCACCTGCCGGGGATCATGGAAGGCGCACAAGATCCCATGATGAGAGCGGCTGGTCCCGGTTGTCATTTGTAGATCTTTGACAGTCGTTACGGGCAGTCAGAAGCGCAAAAATATGATAATAAATATTACCAACGTGTACCGTATTACGCAGTTATTGGGTTGTAGAGTTCAGATAAGCAGTCGCTCCATGTAAACTACTACTATTTGGCTGTATCCGGTTAGACTGGAAGCTAAATCCAACATAGTTGGGAAAGAGCAGAACAGATTGTATGAAATGGCTATAACACGGTTTTTGAGACATGTGTCAATCTGCTACACAATTAATTTCCCTGACTGTAGATACTTTCTCAGCATGCAACAATACAGTGACAATGTGAAAAACCAAAGTTGCGAACCAACAATGTTATGCGAAATTGAAAAATCTAAATAAAAATGATTTACAACCATTTTTTATTTTATTGAACATTTTATTCCAGAAAAGCAAATCATAACCCCACAATAATATCATCTAAACGACTTTATACATCCATAATCATTGGCGGTCACGCGTATAAATGTATCCAAGAGATAGACCTCCATCCATCAAGTTAGGACAATAAAAAAGCAGGCTAAAAGTGCGAATTCCGAATATCAAGCGCTCCGAATCACATTTTTTCGGGATAATACCAAGAATTATAGGTGTATTTATTGTCCGATTATGTTAAAGTCAACAGCGCAGCTGTATAAATGGTATGTAGTATCGCTTTTGCGGTTTTTATGACTTCGACGAGTGAATCATCCGTGTAGAATAAACTATTGTGGGTGGGTACATGAGTTTACGAGTAATTTGATTTCTTGTGGCGTTTCCTGCGTTTTTTATTTTAGTGTTTGCTGCATGCACACATTTTTTAATAGTTTTTAGTAGCAAAACTACACGAGGTAGGTACGTTCTTTTTATTTTAGTTAGGTTTCTATCTAGAAAGACATACAAAATAATATTGAAGAGAATTAAATGCTAGCTTACGTAATCTCTAGAAAAAAAAAATACTTCGATTTTGTGAAGGACTAGCTGTTTCAAAGCCCTAATTCGTTTCTTATTTATTACACACCTTAGACTTACACATTTTTATTTTATAGTAATCCTTGTTCAACTAATACATAACGTGATTTTGTATAGGTATCTAGGTACTCAAAAAGTAATTGCAAAGCTCTACATAATTATCAAACCGAAAATAAATTACCTACTCCGAAATGTCAGAAACAAAACTGTAGATTACGCAGCCCGACCGTACACTAAGCCAACCCCCGCCCCCCCTTCCCTCCTCCAGATCCTCACCAAATTCATTCGTTCCTACTAATTTCACGATTTCATCAAAAATAGTAAGAAGTCAGACCAGTCATTCATTATCTAACAAGCTCTTCAGTAAAGTGAGTAAAATTATTTTAGCTGAAGCCAGGTATCAACTTACCCCTCTGAAAACGTCTTTTGCAAAAAAGTTGAGAAGTATAATTACAATTTTAAGATCAATTCGAATTCGCTCTAGTATCAATTTTATTGAAGTTTTTGACGTATTGGAATGTTGAGGAATCTGATCGACAACTGTAATTGACATTTTATTTGTAGTACAAATCGAAAGATCTTTCAATTGTTTTAAGTAGTTTATTTTTTAAATATCATCTAAGATCCTTGAATAGTTTTAGATAGTTTTTAGGGGTATGAGGAACAGGGTGTAAAGTTCACTCATCCACCATAGAAAAGGGAGGATCCTCCTACCAGACGGGTGTTGTGTCTGGCGGGCAACTGCCCAATGATTGATATTGGATTCTTGTATATATGTAAACTGCACGGTTAACTTTAATTGCGCGATGCAGGATTTATGTGACGTCAGGATTTTTGTGTGACGTCAGATCATTGATGCGTAGTTCGCATGTGGCGATGTAGATACCGCCACATCACTCCCCTCCGGAGACCGGAGGTCGATAGTGGGCTGAGTCTTGTATCTTGCGATGCTTGCCAGTGCCAGGTTGTGGTTCCAGTGAGTCGGAACCAGGTGCCACATTGTTCGCGGTGGGTCGGAACTGTTTGCGGCGATTGTGGTGATTGCGGTGATTCCCCAGTGGTTCAGGGTGCTGAGGTTGAGGTGATTGAGGTGATTGCGGTGATTCCCCAGTGGCTCGGGGTGACGAGGTTGAGGTGATTCCCCAGTGGGTCGGGGTGATGAGGCTGAGGGTGATGACCAGGAATGCGCGTTTGCTGCATGCTGGTGGTCAGGGTACCCGTTGACGCCTCGAGTGTTAGCTTGGCTGTGTGACTCGCCTCACTGAACGCTTGCGGGAGTGATGATGATGACGTCACGCTGGAGTAGTTGCACGAAGGCTGCGTTGACGTCCATATTCGGGGTCACCAATTTAGGGGTATGAGGAACAGGGTGTAAAGTTCACTCATCCACCATAGAAAAGGGAGGATCCTCCTACCAGACGGGTGTTGTGTCTGGCGGGCAACTGCCCAATGATTGATATTGGATTCTTGTATATATGTAAACTGCACGGTTAACTTTAATTGCGCGATGCAGGATTTATGTGACGTCAGGATTTTTGTGTGACGTCAGATCATTGATGCGTAGTTCGCATGTGGCGATGTAGATACCGCCACAAGTTTGTTTTGGAAATATAAACTATTGGAACTTTTGGCGTTTAAATAAGTAGTGAAGAGTTTTTCCCTGGACCATCCACTTGCGCAGTAATTCACATAGAATGTTCTCAACAGGAAGGCAATGCCAACAGTTCCCATTTCCACAGAGCTGGGCAAGCGGATCAATGACCGCCCACAGTAGACTGGTTTTGACTAATGAATTTTCTATTTAATCCTAACGAAGCGCGTGTCATTTAGTTTACATAAATCAAAGTTACATCAATGTTTTAACCGTACGACCCACATACTTAGGCTATCATCATTTATTCTTTTAAACTCATTATAGACTTTTAGGGACACCTACAATCAATTCTATTTTCGTGTAAATGACGTTTAAAATTGCTTTTTAATGGCCTACTTCAAATAAATTATTTGACTTTGACTTTTAGATAATGTCGCTAGAAAAAGGCCGTGGTATGGAAGAAGAAGAGATACTGGGTCGACCCCAAAATTAAATGGGATAAGGGCAGGAAATATGGCTCGTGACTCACTCTTTTAGAAGATCGTAAGGAAATACTCAAACAATCGCCTCTCTTGACAGACGTATTAATCATTGTATTAGTATTATTATAATAGTGATCGGTATATACGGCATAAATCATCGTTTACAACAAGCATGAAAATAAATGAGGTCATCACTAACATGGGTCATGAGACTCATGTATTAATTAGTGACTTAGGAGGTGGCTGCCAGTCACAGTCACAGTGAAGACAGTCTCTCACGAAGTCATCTTCGTGAAAGAATGTAACTCGACCTACAGGTATGGCTTTACTTACCGGCTTTACAGAATCTTTCCTCAAAAAAAAACCTTTGAAAAACTACCCTGACACTAGGCGACACTTAAACGACAGCCTACATAAAAATGCGCTGTTGGACTTTCAACTTTCCACGCTTAGCCGACAGTTGAAAATCCAACAGCATTTTTTTTTAAGTGTCGCGTTTAAATAATTATATAATCTATGGCTTAGCAAGTTTCGGCCTGAAAGCCTGCCTCATTTCTGTTTGGCCGCTCGCGGGGACCTAATGAATGAGATAATCAATTGCCTTTGACTTTTATACGCATAGATTAATTAATAACGACAACTTAACCATACATCTTTATTAAAAGGATGGAAAGCCGATGAGTTTTTCATTTAATAGAGATTAATTGTTGAATTGTCAGTTTATTAATATTTATTTTCTTTTGAAGAACGTAAAGGCAGTAAGCTCGCTCCCTTTTACACGGGACAGAAGAAATCTCGGTGTATTATAATTATTTACCTATAGGTGCCTGTGCCCTAACGTCTTTAACTGTGTCGTAACTTTCGGGGAAGCAGACATGATTATTGATATACATGAAGTATGAAGGAATAATGCGTTGGTCTTAATCGTGGGCATTGTCAGTTTAAAATTATAATTATGTCGGAACACGTCCGATTAGAAGGTTAGTTTTTAACCCCTTTTTTTTAGAAACTGCTTAACATACCTTTTCTAATAATATTAAAATGTGTGAGTTCATGAGTTCGGACGGGCTGCAGGCGTAGCATGAGCACCGTTTTGTCGACGGAAGAGAAGACAAAAATGACGCTTCGTGTAGATAGTACGACGGCAGCAAAGTAGAAAGAGTCAACTGCACTTTTTACGAAATTCACTTTTTTACATAATTCGACTCAGAATTCTTTGTTTTGTAATAGGATTTTTTTTCCAAAATCAAATTGTCTTCACTACCTTAGACAAATTTCGGCTGTCAGTGTGATTTTGACAGTAAGGATAGAAAACTTTCTTCCGAAATAGTCTACCTACAAAAAGACCTAGACAAAGATCGTTAGAAATGAAAGACAAAATGACAGATTGTATAAGGATTTCTACGATGATGTCAATAATGAAGAAACGAACTGTCACTTTGTATAGAAAAAACTATGTCTATTCTTAGTAGAGATAGAAAGCGCCATGCTACGCCTGCTGTTTGTACTCAATCATGATTTATCCGCTTCACTAATTTAGATGAAACTTGGCAAACAGATTATTTTTATCTTTAATTAACAGAATAGCTTTTATCTGTAGACGTGAAGGTCGCCTATAACGCAATTGATATCGCTGAGCACAGTTTATCTTATAAATATTTTAATATCTGCCACTACCTATAAAGATATAATATAATTTTAATTGTTATTCGTGATATTAATATAAAAACAGAAATAAGTAGCCAATTAACCCAACACTTGTTGCCCTGGTTTTGTATGGTTATTGACGGCAGCATTACGAGCGCGTAATGGAAGTGGGGTGAAGGCATTCATATTTTATTAAGCAAAAAGTTGCTATTATTAATATTCCTGTTTCCATCTGTGAATGGGATGAAAGGGTATTTTTGAATTCGCTGGCAGCTAGTATTCTTACATTTCTTGGAGAACGGCAGATTTTGTACCGCCAACTTTAGTTGGTGTTTCGCTATAAGACATTCAGCACTTATAAAGGACCATAAATTAATTCTTTTTACGTATTTATTATATTTTTAGAACTTTGGAAACGTTTAAAAAAAGGGATTTTAAAAATGATAACAATTAAATAACTAAACGTTAATTTATTGACACAAAACGCAATGCCCATTTTCAAAACTAGCCATGTGTAAAATAAAACCATATAAAGGTTGATGAAATGATATTTCAAGAAAATCATCTGTCACTTGTCAATGGCTTCTTTGCTGTTGTATTGAATTGCGGTGTGTGAATCCATTTATGCATTTTTAAGTCTTGATTACGTTGATACGCTGAGTTGAGCATTTTTCCTCCGTAGCGATTGATATTGTTGGCGTTACTTTGCGAATGGACGCTTAATAAGTGGTATTGTTGTGACAATTGTGAAAGGATGCTCAATTTCATTCTTGTGCATAGTGCGTTGGATTTCGACGAGATGTCGAGTGTACAGTGCATTAATTGCAACCTGAGTTAGTCTCGCATGAGACGGCACGCTCTAGGAGACGAGAGTGAGGGCCTGGTCAACACTATCCGATTGTAGAAATAATATGAATGGTCGGGAAGCAATATTAAGTTATTGCTGTAATTGTATCGTTGGCTTAAGAACTGTGGGGTGCTGCTCACATGTACTGAGTATCATTTGGTACTTGGGTTATGCTCGCCATGAGGGTATGACGTGACCTGCTCCCTTCTTAGATGAAGTGATTTTGCGAACATTTTGAATGCATTAAAATAAAAGCTTTTTTTAACAAACTGTTGTTTTATTTTACTGAAAACTATAGAACATATACGCCTTTTACTCTGTTGATTTCGACATCCTTCTAGGGATCCTTAAATCTTTAAATTTCTCTTCTTCCACTATTTCTTGGTTTGACTCCTACCTTAGGGGCCGCTCGCAGAGGGTTCGTCTTGACGAGTATTCTTCTGATTGGTGTTACCTTACCGCAGGTGTGCCTCAGGGTGGCGTTCTCTCTCCTCTTCTCTTTTCTATTTTTATTAACTCTGTCACCAGAGTAATTTCTTCTCACTTCCATCTCTACACCGACGATCTGCAGCTTTACAACCATTTCTTAAGTGAAGATGCGGAAGCCGCCGTGTCTGCCATGAAAAGTGACCTGAATGTTAGGTTAGGTTAGGTTAGGGTTTAAGGTCGCGGTCCTTTGGACTGCGAATCAACCCTAGGAAATCCCAGGCTATAATTATCGGTGGCAGGTATATGCGGAATATGCTCGATGTGGCGTCGCTGTCTCCACTCTATCTAAATGGAGTTCAGATGGTGAACGCAAACACGGTTAAAAACCTTGGGGTGACCATGGACTCCTACTTGTCGTGGACTGCCCATGTTGCTCAAGTCAGTCGCAAAGTGCACTGCACGTTCCATTCGTTGAAATGCCTCCAGTGCTTCTTGCCCTTGAACACCAAAATCTCCCTTGCCCAAACTCTCATTCAGCCCATTATAGATTACGCCGACCCCTGTTATTTGGATGCCACCGAAGAGCTTTTAAAAACTTGAGCGTTTGCAAAATATCTGCATTCGTTTTGTTTTTAACCTTAAAAACTATGATCACGTTTCTTACTATCGCAACCTACTCAAGTGGCTCCCTATTCGACTTCGCAGGAACTCTCGGATATTGTGTCTACTTTTTAACCTCCTTCACAATCCTAAAACTCCGTCCTTTCTGCGGGAGCGTTTTTCCTTCGCCCGTCCTTCTGATGCACCTTGCAGGTCACATCTTAGAAATCTCCTTAAGTCCCCTCCCCATTCCACTGACTTCTACTCCTACTCCTTCACTGTGCACACGGTGCGGTTATGGAATTCCCTTCCGCCTGACATTAGGGACTGCCAAACTGTTGCAGTGTTTAAAAGAAGAGTGAAATAACACTATCTTTCCACTTCGTCATAGTTGTGTATGTATTTATTTCGATATATATTTATGAAGTAGGTAGTTATGTATATTATGTATGTAGTATTTATATATGTATGTAAGTGTATGATCATATTATTTGTTCTAGTTTATTAAGTGAATTGTTTTGATTTTATGTATTTTACTTGAATTTTACACACGGAGACACCGTGTGTAAAATTCAAGAGACATCTCTTATCTACTTTCCTATCGCAGGTGTGCTGGAAGAGATTTCTTTAGAAATAAGCATCACCTTTGTACGTTTTTTTCTGTTCTTTTCTTCTTGTCTGTTTATTATGTGTGTACATAAATAGTTAAATAAATAAATAATTAATAACATATTATTAAAAAAATGTTTAGATAGTATGCACCTTATTTACGTAAAATATGAATGCATTTTCGAGGTACCCATGAATAATAAGGGATTGTTAGCAATAGTCTATAAAACTCGGTGAGCATCTTGGCTGTTCTTAACGTCGACAGGATCAACCACAGACTAAATATGAGGAATTAAAGGAATAATAGTGACTAAGTAGGTTTTTGTTTTTAAACAACCACATTTGACTATCAACTGTCATCTTACAATATACCTACTTATCTACCTCAAAATGTAAACTCTCATACATAAAATAAAGTAAAATAACTTTTGGACCCTAACTTCTAAAAATCGGATAATTTACAATCTATTTATTGATGATAATTATCTATCGACTAAATATAAAAACAATACAAAACACGAAAATTAACAGCGGTACAAAACTTCCATACTAGCCCGCCATTCTTTTTTACCAATTTCTTAACGGAAAGCGATTTTTAATTTATTAAAAAAATAAATCGCTTGCTATTTCAAAGCTTAAGCTAAATGACAAAAAATACAGACGCTATATTTCATACTGCATGCTGTAGGTACTAGGTTAATGAGATAGTTCTACAAAACACACCGACTGACTTGACAAAACAGATTCAAGATTTATTTTAGTTAATTTATTACTTTACTTAGTTAATTTGTAATCTGTTGTGAATTTGATATGGGTGTATTCCTGAATTAAAAAATGATTTGATTTGATTTGATTTGATTTGATTAACGTACCTACACAATATAGTAAGCCTTCCGGAATAAATTCTCTAAACGATGGTGAATACCTCATCAAAATCTTTTGCGTGGTTTAAGAAGAACATCGCGGACATACAGACAAACACGAAAATTGACTTTAATTTATAATAAGTTAATGTATATAACGGAGAGGCTAGGTGTCTCTTTCGTTATTATCAGGCATATTTTAATTACTGTGGGCATACTATGGGTAGTGTTGGTTATTGCGCAAAAGAAAAGCCGTTTGCATTCATATTATTATTTACTATCAAATTAATCACACTAGAGCAATTCATACACTGTAGTAGGTATACGACACCACTATACGGAACGAGCGACAGTTTCGATACGTGCTCACTTCTCGACAGCCACTCACAAACCCTGCTTATCTTACTCTGTCGAACGCCGCTAGGCGGCACTGGCGTATAGCCCGATCAGTCAACTCAGTAACGTATTTCCGACAATATAGATAAAATATTTTTACAAAATTAAATGCTAGACGCGTACCACAAGGGTTGGATCGAGGTGGCCCTAAAAAAGGATGTTTGGAAGGATTTGGGGGAGGCCTTTGCTCAGCAGTGGACCAAGCCAAGGACTACTACCTGCTTGAGTCCTAATGATGCACGCGATGCATCAATCGAAAATATCCTTCAAGCTTTTATGGTGTTTACAGCGTGGTAAGCTACTATAAAATATTAATTAGTATAATTGAATCAATTTGTAAGTGATTTTCACTACTATAACGACATAATAACAACATTTTGTCGTCAAAACGCGGTCCTTGAAATCAAGGTCAAGATGACCTCGAGTTACGTAATAATTTTGTTTTTTATTTTCTGTTATTATCTCAAACTGTTATTTTTTTTTTATTCGTTATCTTTTCATAATAATAATAATACTGCCTGCAAAATTTGATAACAATAGAATCAGTATTTTTAACAGAAATCGTCAAAACATAAGAACAAATAAACTACCACGCACTTTACGATAATATTGTACTATCGTAAATCCTATTGTATTCATCCGTTCACCGTATATAGATAAGTATGTGGTCTGTTTATTCAAGAATCCAAACTACTTTACGTTATCGAGCTGCGATAAGTATAACTCAAGATATTGAGGTTTTAACCGGAGCCGCTGACACGCGGCGGGCCCCCGGGGCGCGATGTCGGGCGAGCAGCGGGCCCAAAAAGAATTACGCGTTCCAGCGTCAGACCCGAGAGGCTACTAATTTAATTACCTAATTCATATTTTTATTTTAAATAAATTATTATAACATAGAATTAATACAATTCAATTAATCACTATCATACAATTAAAATATTACTATCTCCAATAATTAAAACACCCAATCAAAAATTTTATTTTGCATGTTAATACAACATATATTTTATTTGAATGCATGCTACATTTTTTTTGTAAAAGAGGTGTAATTGGGTAGTAGAAGAAATGGCTTTTTTATTTATTTTATTTTTTAAGTAAGTACAGGGTAAAATTACATTAAAATCCACCAAGTTCTATCATAGTTAATTAGGTCAAAATCTTATATGAAAACTATCTAATATATCTAGTAATAGATACCTATCTTAAATTTTTTATAACACGTTAGTTAAATCCAAAGGGCTTCAAGTTTCAACCACAAAGGTTTCAACTAAAATACACATTTAATATTCGACCTCCTTCACGGTTATTATCATATTTCTCATAAATAAGGTTCCCTGCAGTATAACAAGTTCTCGCCGTTCCTTTAAACTTGGTCCTTATTCCTGAGTAGTATTCGATCGTGTCAAGATTCATGATAAAATAATTATAGCCCCTTTAATATAAACGATAAAGGAAACTATATGTTTGAACTATTAGGAACAATATCTACAGAAATATTTTTCTGTCTTTGAAAGTAACAACGTTATACTTTTATTCACGATAGTCTGATTAAGTAACTGAAATCAATAACACTTCAGCTGTTTGAGACTGATTAACCAAACTAACAGGACCTTTTTTTTTATTAGTTTTTAATTAGGGACTTTTATAACCGCAATGCGTATGACAGTCCCATCATACCCTAAATAAATAATATCAAAATACATAAATAGTATCAAATTACATTTGGTCCATAAACCTGAACAGACTCTTCGCATCATCACCATTTGCTTGAAATAAAATTCTATGAAATGTGCCTACATCCAGTCTGTTCAATTTCAAAACCCCGAATACCTACATCGTTTCTATCTGACTCATACCGAACACAGTCCATCAATAAGTGATGTAAGTCTTCCACAACTGCACACTCCACAGGAACAAATTAAATTAGAACATTGGAATCATCTTATTTTTACAAAAAGATAAATGTTAACAGACAACACACGGGTACTTTGCTATTAAGTCCGTTGTATCTATAAAGTACTCGCAAAGAACTTTACGCGCTGAAAGTGCCTGAGTTAGAGCTAGTTCAATAAAGTTGCTTTGTTATTTCTTATGATTAACACTGTGACGGACCCGGGCGCTCCCGAGCGAAGCAATCATAGTAATTGATTTACCTTCATAATGGCAACTGAATGTTGTTTGAGTAGCAAACTTCAAGTATGTTTGGCAACTTGGGTCAATGAGACTTCGGTCGAATGCCCATGAAATTAGCGATTGATGTTGACTTTTGATGTTTGACACCTATTAGGGTAGATAATTATTATTTTAAAGTAAGTAATGTACATTTGTTTTCGTATTTTGCGATGACTGTTGATGTTTAAATATCTGTATATGTCTAATAATATGTAATAAATTTATGCGTAATCTATTAACACTAAGAGAATCCGTTAGAGCACGGGGTTTTTCAAAAACGTGCGGGAATACTTAAAACTGCGCTTGGATTCGCGAGGAACGGGTGATTCCACACTGCGTTCCTTGCTAAAGGGAAATAATAAACTGATCCTCTTATTTAAAAAAGTGATGCAAAAAAGTAGCTGTAACAGTTTTTTTCTTAATTTTAATGAAAACATAAATTATAATTATAGTAGATAAATCATTTTAATATTTTGTTGAAATCATAGATCACACTTAAATGTATAAGCAGTTGAGTGAGATACCTGAGATATAGGTTTATTCCTAGTTCAGGTAGAATCCAATTATTATATACCCTAACCTCTAGTTTAAGGCCCTATTTTGTAAAATACCTCTTTATGTAAATCAATTATTTCAATAAACTATTTCAATTTCATTACTTTTGCGCTGATGATGGTTGCTTTTTAGGGTTCCGTAGTCAACAAGGAACCCTTATAGTTTCGCCATTTCTGTCTGTCTGTTCGCAGCTTAGCTCATGCCGGGGCTACATTGTCGCATTATCGCGAACTTTACTTCGCGCGCTCTCTCTCGCACACCACTCGACGTCTCGCTGAGCAACAGAGAGCGCACGAAGTAAAGTTCGCGATAACGCGACGATGTAGCCCGCATCAGAGACTGTTAGTACTAGAAAACTGTAATTTGGCATGAGTATACATTATTAATCACACCGAGAAAGTGGTAAAATAAAATCATGAAAAAAAATATTTTAGGGTACAAGTAAGGTCGGGATGTTGTTTTTCTCGTCTATACCAAGGTGTGGGGTATCGATGGTAAGGTCAAAAATATTGTGAGTTTGTGAAAAACATTTTTGGATTCAAGAATCCGTCTGCGAAATATTACGCTTTAAAGCGCTAATTTTTGTTGAGTCAAGTGCCAGTTAAATGGTTGGTTCTGGATATGTAAAAAAATTCACGGCCGTAGTATAAATAACGAAATTAAAAGGAAAACTATCACAGCTAAGTAGACTCTACAAGTAAACGAGTAATAATCAACCAACTTACATTTGCAGTTGCAAATACATGTTCTCCCATACATTCCATATACAACACACACACATACAAAACACACTATACAAATGGTTTTTCTTTTAATTATTTTATTTTCGTTTCTGTTAAAATCTTTATTTTCTGCTGATTAGAAGAAGAAAATCCGAATTTTATTGCCAAACTAGTGTTAAATTGAGAGCCCTGACACCCATAATACAAGTTTAATCTTAGCTTGGGTGTCAGAGGTTTATAACCCTGTATTAACCTACAATTTTATATGATAATTAATCTATTTTTGGTATACCAATTGGTAAATGTGGTTGTACGTTGCTTTATAGACAACATTTTCATAGAATTTCGTTTCACATAAAATGTTTCATATATTTTCATTTCATAGAATAAATAATACGCAGAATATTTACTTTGAATTTTAAATCAATGTTTTTTGTTACAAAGAAAATTTAATGTTTATTTATTCATTTCATAGAATGACAAATCATATATTCTTTATCCTCATAATTATTGTTAAGTGAAACATATTACCAAGGAAAACATTACATCGAGTGTCACTTTCTATTTTATAATTGGTAACACTATATACCGTAGTATAGTTTTAGGTAAGCGGTTCGTAACTGTCGGAGTGCCCTAATTTTGTTACTGCGACCAATTTAGACGTAGCGCTCGCCGGCTGCTGCCGCGGCACCGCTCTCTTCGCTCGCTCGGCTCGCGCGTAGTTGGTCACAGTTCAAACCTAACCTATCCTAATTGGTCGAAGTGCCCTAATAGTTATATTACTAGATTATTATAAAATTATGATTTAATAATAATTATTAAATTAAAAACAGTTGATTGTGAACATGTGGTTTTTTTTCCTGTAAGAAGCATGCAAACAAGCATACACCATCCATGTAGCATGAAGCGAGCATGCAAGCAAGTATGCAGCATACAAGCGAGCATGCAACAGGCAGCAGGCATGGTTTCTGTCACGGCTCCGGCGCTGCGGGGTTCCGGCGGTCTCACGCGAGCTTATCGTCGCAGATGGTTTAACGCTCACCACCTGCTCCTCAACTCGCGGGCCGCCTCGCCCCTCCGCGTCTACGCGATTTTAAATTATACTCTAGGGGTAGGGCATACAAGACTGCGTGGAGTCGGATTTACAGCGATTCGTTTGTGTCACTAAAACCTAATTATAGCAAATATTCTAGAACTAACAATTTTATTATAAATGAACATTCGGAATAATACACCTTATATAATAAAATACTTAGGACATATGACTTTAGTTCATGCAAAATTAGGAGATTAAATTATTTTATTACTCAATATTATGACCGAATAGTTTTAGAAGTAAAGATAATTATGTAAAACTAAATTCCGAATTTTTTAACATTATGGTTACTGAGGTTAATACCAAACGTGTTATGGATAATGATTTTCGAACAATATATTCGTTAAAAAATTATTCTACTGTTTGAAAAATTTGTTTAATAAAAAAATGTGATTATAAAATTTATTCAATTGTGTTTCTGTGAAGTATGTTTCATTCAAGTAAATAGTCGTTAAAACAATAATATTCGAAATAAAAATACAAAGACCAAATATTATGGGAAACATTTTCTGCGAAACGAAATTCTATGAAATTTCTGTCTGCGAAACAAGGGAACACCGGTGAATGTAAATTGTAATCTGGAAATAAAGATATTTTATTTATTATTTATTTATTATTCCGTGAACGAAAAGTGAAAGAACATGTTTATCAACTAGATACAATGTTAAGTTTGTGCTTGGGATAAATTCATCCCAACCTCGGAACCCTTCTTGCCTTCCGCGTGGTCTAACATGCACTTGGCCGGTTTATAAATTAATGAACTTTCTAGCCTTTCCTCATAGTTGGTCGCAGTAATAAACCCCGACCAAACCGGTTAGGTAAGGTTGGAACTGTAACCAACTGCCCAAGTAGCATACAAGCTCTATAACAAGCCGTACACCGGCTGGTTAGAGGCTCTTAATAACGGCATAGCATCCATAAGTAAGCTCTACAGTAGAAGTACAAGCCGCTATAGCGCCGCTGTACCCCCGAAAGAGGCACCGATTATCCATCCTACGGCGATACAATGGTCGTAAATATGTGTTAGTACGGAGATACAAAGGTGCTATGCGAGCGGTAGTCGCCTCATTATCTAAAATAAGTTCTTGTAGCGCGACTGTAGCGCTCGCATCTTATTATTTAGACACGTCTGTAACTCTGAATTAGAGTTTACAGATCTGTAATAAATAGAAATGAACAAAACATATTGAAATGACGTCTAAGTGATTGATGGAACAGCTGGAAATAATTGAAAAACAAAGTGTTGATTTTTCCTTTTATGCATGCAAAGTACCAGTGCGAGTACCAGTGTATTGTAAATATATGCATATATTTTAGCTAAAATTTTAACGCGCCTGCCATTTATGCAGTTTTTCGCATATTTTTTGTATAAAAAGTACATTTGATTAGAGGGTGTGAATTTTGAGTTTAGAGATTTATAAGATAGTTTAGCTTCGTTTCTTTAAAATCCTGGGTGAGAAAGAGTAACGTTTATTCGGTTTTTATACATAATTTTATGATATAAATACATTATAAAAAATCATGAAATTGCTTGTATGTATTAAAAACTATAATGGCGTCTCGGTTACAACCGCCTTCAGAGTTTACTTAAATCATTCTATAGCTTTTAAACCGCTACTAGCGGTTTCAAAGCGTTGTATCTACCATTGTAGACCTTTCCGTTCTATGAACCACAATCATAGAACCGAAAGGTCTACAATGGTGGATACTAGCGGTTTTACATTATCTAAAATAAGAGACATTTAGAAATATGCAATATACTACCTAAAGCGCTTTAAAGGAAGCTTATAACTCCATTTAAATACTTTTACCTATTAAAGTCCTCTTTATGACCTAGCGGGGTTTTTATAAGTCTATATGAAATCAAAATCAAAATCAAAAGTCATTTATTCAAACTAGGCTAAGAATCAGCACTTTTCGAACGTCAAAATTACATAAGACAGTCCCTCAAAAACGCCCACCCTTCATCACTTCCTAGTGCTTTAGCTGGGAAGAAGAAGTGGCGCAACAAACTCCCCAGCAGCACAGCTGTCTGTTCAGTTAGAAAAAAAAATGATTCTATACAAAAGTATGCAAAATCATTTACATTATGCAACACAAAACATAAATCTAATTATTAGCCATATGTCAGCTAGCACACACTAATATAACAATCAAAAAAAAAAAACGAGAACTATATGTACTCAAGCAGAAATAAAAAGTAAATGTAAACATAAATTAACTAAATAAAAGCCTCCAGGCACAAAGGGCGTGCCCGCCTACATATAGCTATTTTTAGATGTAACTGGAAGTTATAAATGATAAACTAGGACCATTGAAGTAACGTAAATAATATTTATCAATTTTCGAGTTCGCTAGCTAACCACACAAATATATTTTGAATGTCAGCAGCTTTGCCCCACAGCAGAATACCGTAGGACATAACACTATGAAAATAACTAAAATAGACTAACCGAGCAGTATCAACGTCAGTGTATTGTCTTACTTTCCTGACGGCGTAAGCGGCCGAACTGAGTCTCCCCGCTAGGCTCGATATATGTAGGCTCCACTGAAGTTTGGCATCTACTGTTATCCCCAGAAAAACTGCCGAGTTTACAGTTTCAATTACCTCTTTATCTAAGACGATGTTGGGTCCTAGATTTCTAACATTCGGTAACGCAAACTTTACACATTTCGTTTTCTTGGCATTGAGAACTAAGTTATTTGACGTAAACCAATCCGTTACCATTGAGAGTGCACTGTTTACATCGTCAAAATCTTGCCTATTCCTGTCTACTTTAAAATAAGAGAGGTATCATCTGCAAACAGTACAACTTCACAGAGACCCTTTAAATAGAATGGTAAGTCATTGATATAAACTAAGAACAAGAATGGACCCAATATAGAGCCTTGAGGTACACCTAACTGAACTGGTAGCCCGGAAGATTTAACACCATTAATATCTACACATTGGAACCTATTCTGTAAATAAGAATTTATAACGTTGAGAGCTTCTTTTTGCACACCGTAATGACGTAGTTTACGCAAAAGCGTGTCATGGTGCACGCAATCAAAGGCTTTGGAGAGATCACAGAAAACCCCAATAGCATTTTGCGAGTTCTCCCATGCGTTAAATATGTGTTTCAGCAGAGCATCTGTAGTCGAACGACCTTTTGTAAAGCCATATTGTTCATTATGAAGGAGGCTATTTAAATTAAAATGTCTTAGCAACTGCTTGAGGATTAATTTTTCAAATATTTTGCTAAATGCAGGTAAGATAGAAATAGGTCTGAAATTACCAACGTCATTTTTATTACCTTATTTAAATAATGGTATGACTTTACTATTCTTCATGAGGTCAGGAAAAGTTCCTAGATCAACACATTTATTAAAAGTAACAGCTAGATAGGGGGCTACGATGTCTATTATATTACTTAAAAGTTTAATGGAGATGCCCCAGCCCCCCCAGAAATGCTCGTACAATAACTCTATAACACGCCTTTGTATCTTCATTGGGTTTATATTTACTGTTGTACGCTACTGAACCACCTAAGTATTATAGTAAACCCCTTGAACAGCTATTATAGAATATTCAGGTGGTAAAGAAGTGATATAAGCAGCTTGTGTGCTAGTTGGGTGTTACATCCAAGTTGGTCGCAGGTGCTTGGCTATTTAGTATTTTTAGGACGCCAAAATAGGAATTATTGGAGGTTCACAAAAGAAGCGCAATAATTATATAAGTGTGTTCAATAATATTTTAAGGTGCGCAAAATTGGAATTATTTGAGGTTCCATTAAATACATGTCCTAAATGCCCTTGCTAAAGGCGCGCCCACATACAGCTCGTAATCTTAACGACCTTTGATCCACTCTGACGAACTACGTCAAGTTCGAGTCATCCTTCAAAGATTAATTTCCTCTTCATAGTGTTGATAATAGGACTATGATTTGATTGAAGAATAAATTCTTTTGTAAATATTTGACAAGAAAGAGAATAAACCAAATGGTATCTATTTTTGGATGTTCCGTACGTCACAGACAAATATTAACGTTGTGTAAACTGATATTCATGAAAATATTTACCGTAGATGTTTTCAAACCGAATGAATTTCCATTGCTTGTTTCTTGGATGAGTGGTGACCTAATAAACTGTATCCGTTTGATATTATTCCATCTAGGTATAGATAACTGTACAGCATTTGCTAAAGCAGATTCTGCAAATTAAATTAATGCTATTGGAATATGGGCGGTTAGGTAAAGCTATAGCCCTTATTACTTAATACCCTTCTACCTGCCCTAACCGTCATCATCATCATCTCTCTCCTGCCTTTATCCCAATATATTTGAGCTCGGCACAGCATGTCTTTTTCTTGCATACTTCTCTGTATTTCAGCCATACCATCTTTCACGCAGTCCATCCATCGTTTCTTTAGTCTTACCCTAATCTTATAGTCACCCACATTCATACTCAAAACTTTCCTCACGACATTTTCCTCATTTCTCCGTATCAAATCATGCCCATACCATGACAACCGATTTCCACACAAAATTCCTGCCCTAACTGAAAATAAAAGGCATAAGTTTACACTCTGTAACCATGCCATAGGAAAAAAGTCTCCCGCGCTGTACAGAACAAGACTAGAAAAGAGATATTAGAAAAGTAAATTTTACACTCTGTTACTCTGCAATATGGATAAAAAACGCAACATTGCCAATACCTACACATTTGAATAAGATTTTTTAGGATTTTCAATTTTGCCTTACAAGACAAGCAAAGCCAACATTTTCCCTTAACTTAATTTACTGTCATTATGCTCGTCAAATATAAAGGATATTATTCAAATTACCCCAATACCCTAAAATTTGGTATAAACCTAATTGTAAAACAAACTTTTTTACACATTGCAATTCAGTCAAATAAATACTATTGCAGTTTTCAGATCAAACGCAGAAATCGGGCCACGATACCTTGCTGCTCAAAGAAAAATATTAATTATAATATTAACCAGTAATATCGCCTTTTTATAAATTAATTTACTTTCAAACAAAGCAAATAATAGATCAACTAAACAATCAAAAAACATACTAGGTACACCTATTTAACTTAGGAAGTGTAAACTCTGTATACAATTATGTTAACTTCATAATGATAACATAACATCACGCCTGTCTTCCTCGAAGGCGAAGGTTTAGGCAATGGTGAATCTATAGTACACCCACATTTCGCTAGTTACGTTTAAGTCCCATAATTTATTTGTAATAGAGGGCGTGCCTATTGCCATCACTTGAATATCCAGACTCCAGGCTGCTACTGAAAAATTCTGCTGGAAAAACCCAATACTTTATAATGTTCTTTACATTTTATTATTATACCTACTATTATGTACTTTGATAGCATATTTATTAGCAACAATAGTATCTCAAACAGGTTGACTGACATTTTAAACTTACTGACATTGAATTTAATTAAAAAGAAAAGGTACACGATCGGCCACAATAACGAACAAATCTATTGTATGTTTCAAATAAAATTTTTAAGATTTTCGTACAATATGATTTACGCATCAACGATATAAGATTAATGCTGCTAATTGTTTTTTATGATGATAAAGGATATTTAATTCCATAAATTTGTTCAAAAAACAATTTGCCATATGAGGACCATGCAGATTAATGTCTGCCTGTCAAGTCAGTGCACGCATTTGTTGTGTCCTTATTTCGAATTAGTCCGGTTAGTCCGGTAGGAAGGAACTAAAGTAGGAAGGTACTTTAAAAAAAATTGTTGCATTTTTAATTTAAATTATTTTAAGTATACGTTAGAAATATATTTTCTAACGTATACTTAAAATAATTTAAATTAAAATTATATTATTTAAATTATTGAGCATTCTCGACTTCAACTTTTTTTTTTTACTAACAAAACAGTATAGTAAATTGCAGTTTATTTATTAAAAATAGACCTACTAAGTAATTGTCCGTCACGCCGGACGGTACCAAAACTACGGCAATGCACACGAAGTTTTACTTGTCCATGGCAGTGGAATTGTCAATAAGATAGTAATAAATAGATAAGTTTAATTCCCTTTACCTACCTTTTATGCATATTCGTGATATACTTTTTTCGCGTGGTGGTTTGATTCACTTCTTATCTTTTGCTCTTTGAAAGTGTCAGGAACGCTCCAAAAAAAAAATTATATTAGTGAGCGTGCACCATCTAAAACAAGCGACAAGTCAAACTCTGGAAATGAGCTTGATGAGCCGCATGGTTAACTAACTCCTCCTCGCTTACACCATCACTTGCGTCCTCTTTAGAACACATGAATCTTTTGGATGGTTTCCCTGAAGCACTACCTGAAAACCAGTCTGAATAAGACGAAACCAGAACCAAACTTTCAAAACTTGCCCTCTAATTATCATCTTTACCTCCCCAGTCACTAGAAAAAGAAGACAACGGCTACACCAACGGGCTGAAGGTGTGCAAGCCTGACCAACACGCTTGTGTCCACCATGTGCGCAAGCCTAGACCACCTGATGATACCCGATTTGATAATGTGGGGCACTTCCCATCTACTAAGGAGGAAACTCGTTGCATGAATTACAATAAGAAAACAACTGTATATTGTTTAAAATGTAATACGCGGCTTTGTTTTGTGACGGGAAAAGCTCAACGCAACTGTTTTTTAAATCACGTGAAAGGCTAATATTAAAGGACCATGACCAAGGTCCTATACATATGCATACCCTTACTAAAACGATCACGTTACTAAGCTGCACATGGCGAATTTAAAAGCACTTTTTGACCTACATTTTGAAAGAATTCCTCCTGTTTCAGATATAGTAGCAGTTTCTTGTATATTCGGTAGCAAAAAAAAATTTTTCCTGGCATTTTTTATCCGTTACACTTAAAAAAAACTATTGATTGCGAATCATTGCATTGTGTTAGGCGTTTTCATACATAATTTGTTCAGTAACGAATTTCGATTTAAGTAACAATAAATTGGCTTAACCTAGTAGGGCTTGACTAGATTTAGCAGCATTATGTGGCATAACTCGCCACTAGGTTCGGCAGCGGCTAGGACCAGCTTAAAATGTACTAAGACTGGGAGAGGCAGAATGAAATCAAACTATGCTATGAAAATCATTCGGATAACTCACTGAATGCACGTCTCTAAATACGTTGCACGCGTAAAACACATTTGATTCACCGAAACAATGATGTACGATTTCAATCATCAGAGCACCGCAATATCGTATCCAATTACCGATAAACTGACACGTATCGTAAGTCCAGTAAGAAAACCAAAATCGTCAATGAGATATCGCTTTCAAGAATGAGCTTAAAGTGAAAAAAATGTGCGGCTAAGTGTTTAATAAACATTATATAAACAAACAAACATTAACACACCAAAGAGCTCAACGTTTGAACGTAACAGTAGGTTCCTATGGCGACGAGTGACATAAGTGAAATAAGTGAAATGAGCGAGTGACAACTAATATCAGTGTTTTCAGACAGATAATTATTTTTACCCACAAATCAAGATTCAGAACAAGAATCTGCTTCGAAAAAAATACTATACCTACAAAAGAACATATTAATCTATACTATAACACTAATAATATGTTGCATGTTGTTCTATAGATAGTGCTGTGCACTTCTGTATGTGACGAATTCACAATACCATAAACTGTATGTTATTTTTATTTGTGTATTTATGTAATAAATAAATAATATGGTGGCCTCCATGGTTATCTCCTGTACCTCAAAAATAAGGAATACTCCTACCACTAATCTGATCACATTAACCGAATGAACGAAATGAACTGTAATCTGTCACTTATCGTCGCCAGTAAATCGAAAACGTAACCGGAACTACAAACAATATTTATTTTTATTCAATTTTAAACATAGGCTTTGATTGACTTTAGACTATTACCTTAAATCTAGTTTGAACAAATGAAGGATACTTTAAAATGAGAGATGGGCAAAGATCGTCACTCACTGGACGCCTGAAGGAGGACATCGCCGTCGAGGTAGACCGCGGCGAAGGTGGTGTGACGATCTAATAATGTTTGCGGGGCCAACATGGCCAGAAATCGCACAAAATAGAGAGCTTTGGAAAGAAAAAGGGGAGGCCTTTGCCCGCAGTGGGACATACAATAGGCTATAAAAAAATAAAAAACTTTAAAATATGAATTGGCTGTAATCGATAATAAATGGTCATCGTCATTTCAAATAAACGTAATTTTACTTTTCATTTTCGTAATGTTACTTGGACTCCTAAGTGGTAAAGTCTACCATGTGTTCCGTGCTGAGCCAGCTCTAGCGGAACACCCTTTTTCTCAAAAAGGTATCTAAGTATTATATTTTTTTCGAGGCCCATACTATAGAAACCAACCTTTCGAAAGATATTTTAAATTTAACATAAATAGAACTCCGTCCAAATAAGGGTCAGCATAGGTATAGGTAATAAAATAAAAACGCAGTCATACAACTAAACATAATTTCATTTAATACGTATTATGATGCGAAGGCTAGCAAATACACGTATTAAATTAATAATAATACCAGTAACTAAAGTGTACGTTATCGTAAATGATTGTAAACTTTTAGTGGGTTTGTGTGTGTGTAGGTAAGGATAACTCGTGGTAACGTTCCTAAAATGTTGATGTTAAGGGTACTTCAGAGGTATTTAAGACGCCCCGACAACTCAAGTCACAAGTATGACGGTGACATAGCTGGGAAACCGCTTCACAAATAAAATCTCTACACATTTTTGAGAGCCACGTGTTAAATCGTGTTTTCATTAACGGGTAATAATTTGTAATAGTTATGTGACCTTTGTATTATGTAAAAAGAAAGGTAGCCTTTTGTGAAATCATTTTTACTAACAATATTTTCTCTCACCTTTATAGTAAAGTTTCCAATATTAAAAGACTTCATAATATTGCACGCCAGTTTATTAATGAAACAGTCAGGGTTGCAAAAAACATAAAAAAATGGTGGCCTACCTAAATTATTATTATGCTTTTTCACGTTTGGTTTGAAATAAATGTTACTAGCCACTCAAATTAAATTATTGGATAACTCAATGGTAAAAAGTGCCGAAACTGGTGATAAATATAGATATTATTATCTACTCGTATTTCTGGTTGCGGGTATGTAAACAACCCTTTATTTGTTATAAAGGATATTAAACAGTGAACTTTAAGTACTCAAAAGATTTAATAGAATAATATTACGGGTTAACTTTTTACGGGCTGTTTGTATAGGTATATTTTGTGTCGTCCAGGAGCTCGAGCAAATAATAACAGCAACACGCGTCGATCAAAGGATAAGCTACGCTTACCTCGGTTGGTTCGTGGATGAGTGACCATCTATTAAATACCTCTCAGTACCTCGGAACGAATATTAAGCCGTTGGTTCCAGCTTTCAGTCGTAGATCTTTGACAGTCATTACGGATAGTCAGAAGCCCAAAAGTCTGACAACCAGTCTTACTACGAGGTATAGTGTTACCCAGTAACTGGGTTGTGGACGTCAGATAGGCAGTCGCTCCATGTAAAATACTAGTATTCAACTGTATCTGGTTAGACTAGAAGCTGACCCGAACATAGTTTGGAAAAGGCTAGGTAGATTGAGTGGTAATTTTCAGGTTAAGAAATAAGTTTCCATTATCATTTTGTGCAGCCCTGATTTACTTAGTAATATAAATGAACCGTTATCAGATCGCATCTTCAGTGTTTGTAGAAAATGTTTTGCAGTAATATCCGATAGCGTTCTGATATATCAAGTAGTTACGTTAAACGTGAAGATAGTTTAATAAGTATCATGGCTGTAGAAAATGACAGTGTTAGTGTTAAAAAAGGCAATTCCTGTATGCAATGGTTGGTGGCCATGCTAGGTAAATAGATTGCGTTACTGTTTCTGTGTATAAGGTTTTTATAACCAACTTCGGGAAGGAAAAAGGAGGAGGTTCTATGTTCGTCTGTATTATGTGTACGACATTTCCATCAATTGAGGACCGATTTTTTTGAAAATTATTTTTCATTTGGTAGAAGAAGCTGCCTCGGTAGGTTATGTAAAAAAACGATGACCAGCTGTCTATTGTTGGCATATATCTGTCACCGTATAATTGTGAGGTTCGTTATTTAGAATTTAATGGTATTATTTCCGTTAGATAATATACTGTCAATAAATTGTGAAGTGCAACAAACCATTTACAATTTAACGCATTATTATTTGTTACATAGCAAGGAGTGGTATAATATACCAATTTGTGTGGAGTAGGTAACACACTAAAAAGTAAAAAATATTTTTATTCTATATTTTTTGTGATGCGTCTTGCATCTTACTTGTTTTCTTGTAAAGATATTCCTATGTATATCGCTTATAGGTATGTAATGAAAGTGTTGTCATGTCTATACTATAAAGACTAATTATGTTAATATTGTTCCCACTCCTGGGAAACAGGCCTATCCGTAAAAGGGAGTGGGTCGAATACCAGCACGTGGGTCTAGTCGGGGTAGGTAGAATTACTCTAACTGGTGGAGTTCGAACTCTCAACCGTTCCCCATAATGCGATTTTACCTTTGGACTTATGGCCAATTATAGTTTATTGTGTGGTGTGTCGAACTATTGATTACTATAGGCATTTTTTTAATACCGAGACCATCAAGCTAACTTTATTTGTTTAGGAAAGCAGTGAGACCATGTTAACAAATAAAAAAAAGATGGGTACTAACTTACTCACTGCACAGGCCGACTTGCTTGAAATACAGTTATAATATTAGTTCTCATTCAACTGAATACACAGCCATTTGGGCAAACAAAAGAAAATCTCATTACTGTCATAGTTAGCAAGCTTGGCACTTGGCAAGTTGCATTGTGCTTGTCGTATGATTAATTAATTCACAGGAGACTGGTTCACAAAAGCCGTAGAGTAAACCGATATAAAGTAGTACCTTCGTTTCAAATAAGGTTTTTTTTTAGCAGTATCCAATCTGTTTGCAGTAAAGGAGGCTCGAACTCTGTAAGGAAAAATTGTTTGGGTCTAGGTATAGGTTCATGTTAAATTAGTGTGTTCTTAACGCATCCAGAGAATCCTAGAACACTACAACCTTTTCTTTTTTTATTGTGATCTTGTCTACTTAGACTTGTGTTTTATACGAAGACGTGCAACACTAGTTAACAACCCTGAAAAGTTCCATTGTGATCGTGTACATTAAAGAAATTGGGACACAACGCGTTTAAGCCTGTGTTTAAAAACGTCGTGAACAGAATCACTAAACATAATAATATCCTATTGTATCTCTTTATGAAAAATATCCATAATATTTATTGCTATCTACCAAGCCATTTCAACCCAAACGCCGCACGAAACAAAATGAAAAAAAAAACTTTAAAACAAGACAACGTCTATCAGGAATTAAACGAACTGTTTCATTTGTAGCGAATACCACACTCCTAACATACGGGTTCCAAGCGGGCTGGGTGTCACCAATGACAAAAGTTTTGCAATCAGCGGGCTCCCCGGCCGGGTACCCGTTGTCAGACTATGAAATATCATGGATAGCGAGTGCTCTTTGTATGGCGGCTACGTTTGGAGTCTCTCTATTCGCTTATATCGTTGAGAGATTTGGAAGGAAGGTGGCAGTTTTGATCATGGCTGTACTTCAAGCGGTAAGGGTATTTTCCGTTTTTATTTTTGTTTGATTTGTTTCCTTGCGTTTGACTCATTGAAATAAACTTGTACCAAGTTGTAACCTAATTTTTACCTGACTACTGCGAAGAAAAAAGGAGGGTTATGATTTTTGAGTGTCTAAAGTTGTAA
Organism: Lithophane socia; assembly: GCA_947522985.1. Taxonomy (NCBI): domain Eukaryota; kingdom Metazoa; phylum Arthropoda; class Insecta; order Lepidoptera; family Noctuidae; genus Lithophane; species Lithophane socia. Next base: position 14,340,439 of record OX383252.1, on the reverse strand, counting down.
CCTATTTTTAACTGTCGAAATATGTAAATGGATACATTTATCAGATAATAATAGTGGTTATCTCAAAAACGTTAAGTATCTATTATATTGATTTGCTCCGTCTTAATAAAACATTTTTGCCGAAATAAATTAAATACCTATTCTCTATTACGCCTAGCAATTTATATTAGATTCCCAATACGGTTTTACTTTTTTTTTATTACCTGAGTACCTAGTGTAAATATAAAGGCTATTTATTAAAATGATTAAGATCAAGTTAGATGTTTTATAAATCTTTAATCAGAGGAAACACATTTGAATCGACTTGGTTGTTGGTTTTTTTTCATATCAGGCAAATTAAAAGACTTTCCAAATAATTCTAGCTAAGCTTAAACAGGGTATATTCTTGTTTAGAACTAAACAATAAAAAACTTTTAATGGAGGCTAAAAGAGTCAATTAACCTTGGCCTGCCTGGCATGTTAGCTTACGTACCGAAACCTTTCCAACTTGGCCTTAGATAAGAAAGGATTGTTGCGGTTGGGACTCCGCTTTGGCTACTTAGAAATGAAATAACAAAATGTACTGCAACAGTACTTAAAACAGTTCAAAGAGCTCGTAAGCTTTGCGATAAACTGCCGAAAATTACGCGATGGAATTCCGCGTGCTTTGAAATTACGCAACGTATGTCTATTAGGTACCTAATTTAAAATGCATTACCATCACACCGAAATTACCATCGCATATCCTGTAATTTCGACAGATGTGTTGCTAGACTTAGATTCAAGGCGAAATTGTGGAAATATAGCTTTTATAAAGTACTAGCTTCCGCCCACGGCTTCGCCCGCATGGTATGTCGATAAGAAGTAGCATATGTTCATTCTCAGGCTCTGTACCAAATTTCATTTAATTCGGTTGTGTAGTTTTGGCGTGAAAGCGCAACAGACAGACAGACAGAGTTACTTTACGCATATAAGATATTAAGTAAGGATATAGGTCTCTAGCCTACAAAATTCGAAATCTGAATATTCATTGATCGTATACCTAATAACGTAATTGTCGAGTATGTAATTTGTTAAATTAAGGCTCTATTCATATTAAGAACAGACCAGACTGTCTGCTCATATGAATAGTTTAATACAGTGTGTGGTAATATTGTATTGAAGGATTTACTTCGTGAATGCGTAATCTAATAGATATAAGTTTTGCAGGGCCAAATATAATTCTGTTAATTACCTACTCTAAATGTGGTGAGCAAAGTTTTGAGCATGAGTGATCCATTCTCATACTCAAAACTTTCCTCACGGCTAAGTTTCTTCATCAAAAGTAACAGCCAAAGTAACAGTCAACTATTCTTCCGCACTGTTACAACCCTCGCCTCAGCGCCGAGGATTCAAAACACAACAGTGCAAAATAACAGTTGACTGTTACTTTGGCTGTTACTTTTGATGAAGAAACTGGCCGTACGAGTAGTGGAGAAAAGATGCATGGACTACTGTGTGATGATGATATGGCCAGAAAGGGGGTGACTACCGAGATGATAACTAATAGAGAAGTATGGAACAGAAAGACAAGTGAACCGACCCAAAATAAATTGAGATAAGAGAATCATGAATGATGATAATCTACCTACTACGTTAGTATCCAGTAGAAAAACAGTTCATTTGTTATTTCAATTTATCAAGAGACACTTGCGTGACGGTGACTTTAGAATAATACTTTATAATATTAATAACAACTTAACCCCTTTCAGCTTTGTTGGATAATGAAGCTGTCATCGGCAAACATTGCAGTGTTAATCATAGCCAGACTTTGCGGCGGTCTGTCAGCTGGTGGATGCTACAATGTAGTGCCGATGTACGTCAGAGAGATAAGTCAGGATGACATTAGAGGGGTTCTCGGATCATTTATAATACTGTTCCAAAATATTGGCATACTGGCCATGTTTGCTATGGGAGCCTTCTTCGATTATTACACTGTGTTGTGGATTGTTTTATGGGTGCCAGTTCTGACTATTATAATGATGGTGAAGGCACCTGAATCGCCAGCGTTTTTGGTGAAGAAGGGAAAGATCGATGTAAGTTTTTGAGACTAGGTTTTTTTATAACTTTAATTTTATTATCCTTCGCTGATTGATAAAATGATGATGCGTAAGTGACATGAGATGCCTTGGCTAACCTGGAAGTCTGTAAATGGACTCTGGACCCAGATTGACTGAAGCAAGGAAAAACTACTCACGTGGAGATTCATAGAAACTCCGCTCTTTTTTTTTTGAGGGTTTAATATCATCAAATTACTTTTCCCGCTCTGCGCGGAGCGGGAGGGCGTGTCAGATTTTTACTGAAACCCACCCTTGTTCCGTCAGTTGCCTGTTGCCAAGGGCCCCGGTATCCCTTTCGGACTATCGCGCAACCCTGGCAGGCATCGGCCCTAGCGGACCCCGTCAATTGTGCTGACATCTCTTTGAGGCACGCGTGGAACACAACGCGCCGTCGATCCGGGCCTGGTTCTTATCGGACGGCGAGCTACCCATTGCTCGCCGTCCGCAAGCCCGCGCCTACGGTGGCCGGGAATCCGCCTGCGATTCCCGACGCCCGGAACGTCTCCTGCGGCCATAAGTGTAAATGTGGTGCTGTTCCACAAACAATGGGACATTTAATATCGTGTCCTGCATGTCCTGGTTGTCTGCACGTAACAGGAACTGAAGGACACTACTGAAGGCGCAAAACTCGTAGCCAAGTTCGGGGCCGACTGAGTATAGATTGCCATCGACACGCTAAGAAAAAGGAGTAACTACTTAAATGTGGTTTATTCCTTTTCTTTTAAAATAAATTCTACATAAACACAAATTAATAAAAATATTAAAAAAAAACATTATTTGACGGTAGGTATATTTTGACTAGCCTCTATAGATTAGGCATCTAGAAACACTAAGTCCTATTTTATAATTCTGAGAATGTGTTCCGAGACTTATTTCCTTAGAAAACATTTTGATTTGTTCGCAAGGAGTTAATTAGTCTTAATTTCTTTTCTCCCACACATATTATATACACTCCAATTACATACTAAGTCCGCGTAACAATTCTCTCTCATTCCGTTAACACCAGTTCATTACGTCCAAGTGATATATTCGTTCACAAAGCCCTAATGGGACGATTTACTAAATCCATTAATAACGCGAAAACTTATCTGGGTTGGATAAAATACAGAAACAGATAAACAAAAGGAATTTCTGAGATGAATCATATAATGACTTTACCTAACCAAATTAGTCAACATCCGAAAATGTTTTCAACGTCGCAAATAGAATAATAAAGATAGTATAAAAAAAAATGTATTGGAGAGGTGTGTTAGGATAATGTATTTCATTTTTTAGTGTTAAATAGTGTATCTTTATACAAAAAACATAAAAACATTTGTATTTTATTTTTGTTTTTTCCTTTTTGTTTTGATTTGACGGTAGATTGAGAAAAACCATTCCCCTCAGTTTACATTAAAATTAACAATATTTTACCAAGCTAAACTGTACTTATCCATTTTGCAAAGTTAGCTTATCTAATTCATATTCCAACGACATTATGTGTTATACACCTCCGATACAAAACTTAAAGACTTATCGTCATTATAATCTCAAGTGGTCCACTCGGTCGCCAAGCGCCTCCACGAAAACACGGCGGTGCTCCGCCCAAACAGGGTATACCTCCACCATATACTCCACCGTGTCCTGCGGGCGATCCACACAGTGGTGACACCCGGGCGTTTCCTCCCGCCTAATCCGACACAGGAACCTCCCGAAGCTGCTTTGTCCGGTGAGGACCTGCGTCAGGCGGAAGGTGAGGACGCCGTGGTGCCTCTCTAGCCACTCCTCAAAGAGGGGACTTATCGCCGCAATTGTGGCGTGCCTAGCACCGGGTTGCGACAATCGCACTCTCCATGCCACCATGAGATCCTGACGGAGCTCTGTCCGCTGTGCCGCGATTTCTCGCGGCCCGCTCTGCCCAGAGCTGGAGAAGTCATTCGATGATATCCCAACATCAAAAAAAAAAAAAAAAAAACTGGTCCACTCGATGTCAGGTTACGGACCACCCAGAAGTAGCCTTGACGGTAGGTAATCACGCAGCGTCGACACAATGCGTGACGTAAGAGACCTTATTTACCGATACAAGTTTTAATTAATTCGGCAATATTAATAATATGAAAATATAAAATAACCCTAACTAGTGACCTAATAGTTATTTATGCAACTGTTATATAATAAGGGGTATTAAAACACGAATGTGGGTTAATGATAATAGTATCACATGAGTGTTTTAATACCTAATTATTTACAGTTGCATACAAGACTTTATCTACACCCATGATATGAATCTTCTATAAAATTTTCTTTGCAATACCAATATCGATCAAAAATGGCGCGGTACGACGTGAATTCCAATTTTTCGAGTTCGAATGTGTTTTGTTTTTAAATTACGTCCGAATGAGAAAATAATCGCTCACAGCGATAATTTGCGTACCGAACTAGATATCACAATTATGACAGCTGAGGGCTGTCAACAATTCGGAACGCTCGTGAACGCGCTCACAGTCCTCGTAACATAAACATAACCTGAAACCTTGCATTGTTTTTATTGTTGATATTCATATTTTATAGTGCTTCTGTGTTAAACACATCAAATTAAAAAAAAATATCAAATTCATCAGTATATTCATCAATAAAAAAAAATACTGTTATTATGATTTAAAACAACATAGTACAACTGTCAGTTTGACAGCTATATTAACAGCGCTCACGGTGATATTATTTTAAGGCATGGTCGGCGTTATCGCAAGATGGCGCATGTCATGACGTCATCTATGACGATTTACGGGACAGCGTTATCGTACTCAGTCTAATACGGAACGGGTTTTAGCACGCCCAAATCGATTACAGCGTAACTCGGAACGCACCCTTAGTGTAAAGCTCGTGAATGACAATGTTATTTTTTTTAAATGAGTTGCATAATGGAATTCAGTACAACATTATAACACCCGTTTGGATGATATTATGGTTACAATTAAACTGGATGTTTTAATGTTGGCTATAAGCTAACTGTTTCAGTTACTTTTATAGAGCATTTATAGCATGGGTGTAGATAAAATATTTAATATTACTGAATTGCAATGACAACACTGAATTTAATATTGTAACCGTTTTAAGTGTAAAAAGGGCATTTGGAAAGTCTCCAAATACTTTTTTTAAATCTAAAACTAAATATTCGGTGTTACGATATTATTATTAATTATTGCATTTCGTAAGCATTTTTTTCCACTAGTTAGCGATATTTCCATATAGGTATTGCCAAATTAATTAAAACAACGAAATATTTGACAGCTATTTGCGAAGTTGCCCACTTTTCGAAAGCACGGTCTGACGCGCCATTAAAAAATGCCAAGTAAAATTTTTCCCGGAGTAATAAGACCTGAAAAACAAAACAAAAAAGGATCGCCACTACCTTCCTACCAGCCTCTTAAGATCTGTATATGTACATAATTGATAGCAGCTGAACCAAAAGTCGTGTTCAGAAAAACTGCATTTTCCCCAGAGAGAGTATTCTGCGAGTAAAGCAATGTGGAGTAATTTACAGTCAGAAGAATAACGTCTAAAAATAAAAACATTTATTAAGGTAAAGCCCAGTATTTTTACATGTCCATAACAATAAAACAGGTTGTCTTTTCCTAGACATGGGCCAACAGTAACCTGCCGGTCAATTCTGTAAAAATCTCACTGTGAAAACTTAGGTGACATGAGCTTGAAGTGAGCTGTCATTCCACCTGATGCTTGAGATTGAAGCTTGAAGTGAGCTGTCATTCCACCTGATGCTTGGGTTTGAAGCTTGAAGTGAGCTGTCATGCCACCTGATGCTTGGGATTGAAGCTTGAAGTGAGCTGTCATTCCATCTGATTCTTGGGATTGACACTATTGACAGTTCACTTCACCTACATTTTCACGTTGAGTTTATACAGAATCGATCGGCTGTACTCAGAAATATCATCACAGATTTACATATAATGAATAATTCCTTTTAAACAAATAATTATGTGTTACAGAAAGCTGCCTCGACACTAGCGTTTCTGAGAAAACTGGATGTCAACGACAAAGTAATACAGAACGAAATTGACTACATGAAAAATCAAGAGATTACTTATAACTCACTGCCGAAGGTTTCCTTCAACACCATAATATGTGAGTATCAAAAAAACATGTTTTATCTTGTCTTTTTAAATCAGTCGAAGATTAAAAATTATATACGTACACACGGCTACACATCAAGCTATACATTTCCAGTTTATGCTGATCTCGCATTGTATAGGATTTCCGTACAATGCGAGATCAGCTTATACTGAAAATGTATAGCTTGATGTGTAGCCGTGTGTACATATAAAGATAAGGCACGCTCCACACGAATTTTCCTTAGTAATTTTTCTAAAATAATATTGTTTTGTATTTTTGTATCCTTTTAAACCTAAGATTTTAACAATGTACAAAATAAACAACGCTGCTCAAGCAAATAGAATTGCCTAGAATCATTTAAGGTTCATAATATCATGGTCAAGATTTACTGAGTTTTTTTTAACTTGTGTGTGCCATCTGTTCACTTTTAAACTTTTTTACCGACTTCAAAAAGGAGGAGGTTCTCAATTCGAATGTGTGTTTTTTTTTTTTTTGTATGTTCTTTTCATGATTACTCCGCCAATTATTAATTGATTTTGAAGATTCTTTTTTTGTTTGGTAGGTCATGCTTCAGAGGTGGTCCCGTATTTTATAAAATTTGCTTGCGTCGTTTTTGAGTTAGTTCAATAATACGTATTTTTCCCACTTAGCCCATAAGGATGATTTTTTAAGTTCTCGTCACTGTTATTTACATAGCAGGTGGTGGTATTCGAATTTATGTGGGTTAAATACCTACCACAATTAAAAAGTGAAAAACAAAAACTTTTTACAAAAAAAACAACCGACTTCCAAAAAAACACTAAGAAGTGTATACCTAATATTTTTTATCTCGGAAGTCGTTGGCAAAAAACGAAAATTCAAAACCAAAGACACCTACTTCCGAAATTAAAGTTATTTTTCACTTTTTAGTGTTTTTTTGGAAGTCGGTTGTTTATTTTTTGTGAAAAGTTTTTTTCCTAAAAGAGAGATTTATTTAAGTTTATTTCATTACTATCGCTATTATTAAATCCATCATCTTCGTGAAAGAAGTTTAACCTTATAAACATTTGTTAAACTGCTAAAGGATTTGAGGCTGTCAAGATTTGAATGTCGGGAATTTTCTTCAGTAAATCTTGAATGTGCTACGTAGGTTAGAGTTGAAGCAAATCAAATTGGGATAAACTTTTGTCACTCTTTTAAACGAATGTCGAGTTAAGCCGAAGTTGCTTTTCTGTTTTTTTTGTAACTAATCTACAATCACTCCACTCCACTAACTAATCTACAAAAGAACATTTTACCTACTGTGTTCATAATGTATAGGCTCCCGCAAACAGGCGCGACACGACTTTAACAAAACAATTTCTGAGAAAATCCACGGTAGAATTATTACCGGTGTCGCGCTAGTCTGCACGAGCCTTAATGAGGCTAACATAACAAGAACTCTTTTTTAATGAATTCTTTGAATTTGCAGCCTTATTTTGTGTTTTGACTCGTCTCTCTGACATATTCTACATGACCAACAAGTGACTGTAAATTGCGCGTAAGATAAGTCTGCGCGCTACTAGTGGCGCTGGCGTGCTTAATATTAAAAACTGTAATATTTAAAATCAATCTGGCTAGCCTTTTCCCCACTATGTTGGGGTCTTTCAAAGAGAGACTTTCAGGCTTCTGACAACCCGTAACGACTGTCATAGATCCACGAATGATAGCCGGGACCAACGGCTTAACGTGCTTTTTGAAGCACGGAGGAGTCTCGGTATCTATATAGCAATGGTCACCCATACGCGGACCAACATCGCCAAGCGTAGCTTAACCTGATGGATTGACCCATGCGGCTGTTATTATTACTTAGCCACGAGCTCCTCTGGACTGTAATATTTCAAATATTAAATCTAAATTAATAATTAATCTTAATAATATCCATCTTGTATTAATATTAATGAAGATACCTATTATATATTTATAATAGTTCTGATTTCAGCCACGCACAGACTTAGTATCTTTCGAGCACTAGAACCAAAAATCACTATCAATTTCGTTGTAACTTTTGATGTTGTTGTTTATAGTACATACTAATGAGGGCTATCGAGTATGAATTCGCCGCTAGAGGCGCTAGTGAAGCGTGAGGTCACTGTTTGTGGGATTTTCTAACGGGAATTTTAACTTATTATTCATATTTATTGTAAAGGTTATGCCATTCTTGATTAATAATTGGCTTAAGATTTTAAGTAACTACTCAGGATCTCATTTGGTAGCACCTGGAGGAAGAATAATATTTGTCTGCTTCATGCTTGCCAATTTTAGGAACATTATAATGTAAATATTCATAATGGGTACTTGAACATATCAAATAAAAGTACTAACAGGACCTTACTCGTCACTGGCGCTAACTGGTGAGCACAAAAACGATAGCCTTCCATGCTTTTGATCAATTTTCAGTTGAAAACAAAGCATGGCGTCGCGGCTTCATCTTAAACGTCATACTGGTGACATTTCAAACGAACAGCGGAAACTTCGCAATTCTGACGTTTTCACCCGCCATCTTGAAAACCGCCGGCGTCACGTGGAACCCAGAACTCCAGGCTCTCAGCTTCCCGGCAGTTATGATCCTTGCCTCGTTTATCTCAATGAGTTGTGTGGAAAAGTTCGGCCGGAAGGTAAGAGCCTTTCCGAAGTAATTTTGATAAATGTGTTTGATGAATAATCTTTATTGCTGACCGGATTAGAGAAGAAATCTTCCCTATACTTTGCGTTTCAACGTTTTATTTGTACGTTTCTTGTTTTCTCGTGGGGATTTCGCTGAGCTCTGATTTGTAGGTTTTCGTTTTATTATTACTTGCTGAGTTTTCTTTAAGCTGTACGGAATTGTTCGTCGTGGATTGATAAAAAATGCTAAAACAACTCAAACATGTCTCCGTTTTAGAAAATCACAAACACAATAGAAGAAGCTAAATACTAAGCCGCTAATAAATAAGTCGCTTTTGATTCTTAAAATTTAAACCAAAATCATTAAAAAACCGGCCAAGTGCGTGTTGGACCACGCACAATCAAGGGCAAAAAACAAACTAAACATTGTAGTTGAAAAACATGTTCTCCCATACATTGCAACTGCAAATTTAAGTTTGTACGCACAATATGGAGAGATTTACCATGTTATATTAAGACCGTAGACTTCTTATAGGTTTTCCTGTTATTTTATTTATTAGAAAGAAAAAAGAAAAGAAATAATAATATTTATTTGGACACATTCGTGAAAAACAACAAAAAAGAGAAGAGAAAATAATGCTTTAACAATAATGTGTGCCTCACGGCTGCGCCAAAAAGGTTCTTTTCAGCATTAATGTCAGACAAATGATGCTGTCTGGCGCTGGTTTTCTAATGAACCCTTAGAGACAAGTGACGCAGAGTACACACAGCTTCAACATACTTAATACTTATATAAAGACTTCTAAACAAATTAATTTAAAAAAAAATACTATTACAGACCCAAAAAATAACGAATAAGTAATTAAAACTAAAAGTAAGTCTTGTATTAAAACTTTATGCACAAGTAAAACACAAAAATACCGTACAAAGGCGGACTTAATGCCTGAGGCATTTTCTAACAATTAACCTTAGGGCGATACTGAGAGAAAATATGGTAGGTGCAACAAAACGGATTGATAAAACGAAAATAACAATATTAAATACAAGAATAATTTCATAGCTACATACATACATAAATAAACAGAGTAAACTTTGTCAGGAGAAACAACGATCAGTAGAGGAGAAAACAAATCCAGCCAATCAGCGCCGGGATGTTTCAACCAACTTCTTACGTATAATTATGTTCACGTGACTTAAGTTTAAAAAACGACCGACTGGTTGCCGTCCTGATGTTCAGTGGTAGGGCATTCCAATGAAAAGCCGTCTGGACAAAGAAAGAAGAAAGAATGAAACCAGAGCGGTGAGAATGACATCGTAGAAGACGATTGTTGGTGGAACTAAGATTTTTACTATGGGCAGAGCATAAGACAAGTATTGAATATGGGAAGGTAACAAGGAGAAGTGGGTTTGTCGAAAATAGAGAACAACATAGACAGAGCCCTCACCCAAGGAGAAGTGGGTTTGTCGAAAATAGAGAACAACATAGACAGAGCCCTCACCCAAGGAGAAGTGGGTTTGTCGAAAATAGAGAACAACATAGACAGAGCCCTCACCTCTCTGCGCTGACGAATGGGTAACCATTTTAAGTAATCGGTGAGCGGATACGTAGTCATACTTACGAAGATTGAAAACGAATCGAATGCAATTATTGAGAAGGCGATCAAGTTTATTGATGAGATCTGCATTCAGGTCATAGTAACACACATCACCATAGTCAATTATGGGAAAGATTAGGGACTATATAAGTATTGCTTTTATGTGTGATGGGAGAAGAATTTTCAACCGATAGATCGACCGCAACGTTCCGGTGACTTTTTTATTGACAGTTGTGACTTGCTTTCGTCCAGTTCAGTCCAGTCAAGACAAGTGTCGACTTGCAGACCAAGATCTTTAACATCGAAGCTAAACGAAATGACTAAGTTGGCAAAGATTACAGGTGGCACAGTTAAACCATTCAGTTGTAATCTATGAGTAAAGAACCATTCTCTGTATTTTTTACAAAATTAGGCTCAGCAGTTTCAGAGATAATGGGGGAATGGTCAATTTTCATGTATTTTCTTAAATATCTTTAAAAACATTTATTTTAAAATTATAAAAAAACTAGCTTCCGCGCGCGGCTTTGCCCGCGTGGTATGTCGTTAAAAAGTAGCCTATGTCCTTTCTCAGGCTCTAGACTGTACTTAGTACCAAATTTCATTAAAATCGGTTCAGTAGTTTTGGCGTGAAAGCGCGACAGACAGACAGACCGACGGACAGAGTTACTTTCGCATTTATAATATTAGTAAGGATGTATTTGAGATTCTCGCAACAAGCCCTTTCATTTGATAAACTTTTTTTTTTAATTTTCTAGTTTGCCCCCCAAAAGGGACATATTCAAAATTCTTTTATTTAAGTTACACTTCCGTATTTGGGTTAGAGACATACATTATGTGTACCAAACAACTTAATCGGTTCGGTAGATTCGGAGTAAATTGGCTGTGACAGACGCACCGTCAAGGCACGTGAGCACCGTCAAGGTGCTCCCCCACACTACTGCTGTTAAAAATGTTTACAAACTGTTTCTAACACTAATACATCAAATCAAGTCAAGTGATCAAATGTTTGTTTAGAAAATGATTAAGTACTAATGTTTGTAAATTAGTTTTAACAGCAGTGTGGGAGCACCATTACTTTATAATCTATCTAGTGAAATTATGAAGTATCGAAAAATTGTGAACTGTTAAAATATAACGCATTTATTTTCAGTTGTTATCAATGTCAAATCGATAAATTGTGAACGAACCTGCACTTATCGCTAGGGTCTCTGTCCGATTATATCACCCGTAAAATTGTGAACCGTCCCTGATTGGTAGGTTTTGTCGGTAGCCGAATTGATCGCAGTAACTAAGCCAGGGCACCTCGACCAAATGGTCGAGGTGCCTTGCTTAGTTAAGTTAAGTTAAAACTGTGTGACCAACAGCGCGCGAGCCGACGGAGTACACCGCAGTGGCCATTGAGCGCTTCTTCAAAGTTGGTCTTAACGAAATACCAGAATATCAATAATATTTAATGAGTCGCAGTTAGACCTCTATAGCTCCATAAGTAACTTTGTTAAGTACTAACAATCAAGAGAAGTCTTCATAATAAGAAATATTTTCCTTGATGACATCTTTTCTTTGATATTATTATCTTAACGCTATTGGGTTCCAGGGCGGTTTTAATTTTCAGATATATTCACACTATTTCTGAATAGTCCGCTGGAGAATATTACCTCAAAGGTGGCTTTTTGGAAAATGTTACTTAAAACTTGTTAGCTTCCAGGATAATAAATTAAGTTTTACAAAGCAATTTTTGGAAGAGCTCGTGGCTAAGTAATAACAGCCGCATGGGTCGATCCATCAGGTTAAGCTACGCTTGCCGGGGTTGGTCCGTGGATGGGTGACCATCTTTACATACCGAGACTCCTCCGTGCCTCGGAAAGCACGTTAAGCCGTTGGTCCCGTCTGTCATTTGTGGATCTTTCACAGTCGTTACGGGTCGTCAGAAGCTCGAAAGTCTGACAACCAGTCTTACCAAGGTGTATCGTATTACCCAGTTAATGGGTTGTGGAGGTCAGATAGGCAGTCGCTCCATGTAAAATACTGCTGCATGGGGTTAGACTGGAAGCCGACCCCAAAATAATTGGGAAAAGGCATGGCATATGATGAAAGCAATTTTTGGGTAGAACTTTCGAGACTGATATGCTGGTGATTTACATTGACATTAACATTATGACCGACCATTCTGTCCCTTCGTCTCTTGGTCTTATTTACCATACAACGGTTTGTAATCGTTAATGCCCCTTGAACTTTTGATATAGATAGAAACCTCTCTAAAGGACTATTCAGAATAGAAGGGTACTTCACTTCAGAGTCAGTGATGCGAGATTTTTTTTTGTTATCTTAGAAATTATAATGTCGTATTATAATCTTTATGAACGCATGATCATAATGCATTTCTGTGACGGTCCCTATCAGTTTAACCAGGGATGATATTATTCCCAAGGCGCTACTTGTATCCTCGTTTCGCATATAGGTATATCTTGCGTGAGATTGTGGCATCGCATAATGTGGTGAAAAACTACAATGTAATCTTGCCCGGTTCTTAATGAAATCGTTTTGCTTTTAACAGTTATATGCTTTCTTTAAATATTCTTACAAACCACTTCATCCGGCAATAATCTACTATTCTTTTCATATTGGCAAATAACTTTTATTAAAAGTATCTAAAAATACGCAAGACATCGGAATATAGTAGCAAAGCTTTTATCCAAACAGTTTCATGGTTTGTCAAGTGTAATAGCTTCATTGTCACAATTATCTCATTTCTTTTAAATCCAGATCGGTCTAACGTTAACCTATCGTCTCTCTCCGTATCGACTTTAGAAATCGGTGTAAAAATAACATTCCGGGTCAAAGGAGGTGCGGCGTGCAAACTGTGGCGAGGCTGGCTCCATGCCAATAAGACAGACTTTTCAGTTGATACAACTTGGATAGACAAAGTAAAAGATACCATTTTTGTCAGCTTTAAACTTTAGCTCTACTAACTTGTTTGGAGGCGAAATGAAACCATTTTTATTTAAGTTTCTGCCTACCCTCATGGGAAGAAGACGTGAGATTATGTATGTTGTGATATAGTGGAGAATCTACTTCTGTTTTCTGAATGGCTCAATTAAAAAATTAATTCGCTGTCAAATATTATTTTAACTGCATGTAATTCGTTTCCCAAAACAACAACAGTCACTCAAATTAGTTGACGTGGAGTTTAGCAATAGATAAACGAGATAATTAATTTCAAGAACAGGGAAGTTTAACATGCTTAAGTTGTTAGAAAAATAAATCTAGGGATCCTACAATTCGGGAAAAGAAAAGAAAGTCAGGAAAAATTAATAACCTTTCTGATATTGAACAGCCTTGAAATCTCTCGTATGTAGCAAAGTTTATTATCAAGGTATTAGGTAGGTACCTATTAAATTATTTCTTTTTTCTTTACATTTCTGTTTCTCAGAACAAGGAAACATCTCAAAACTCTAAAGTATGTTATAGAGCTTCCACAATAAATGTGACAAGAGAGTCAACTTTGTTTAGCAACTACTTTCTGACTAGTACTTTTCAATATAAACTTGTGCACCTTAGGACGACGAATCGATCTTTCAAACATTTATATTTAGGGATATTTTATTTATTTAAATACATCACTTTCAGTTAGATGTAACTTTTAATGTTGCATTAGGATGGGTTTTGGGTACTGGGAATTGCATTTGCCTTTTGTTTTTCTTATGACCTACCAAACAAAAAAGAATCAGCAAAATCGATTCATAATTGGCGGAATAATCGCGTAACATACAGACGAATTGAGAACCTCCTCTTATTTGAAGAAGTCGGTTAATAAAAGAACACAGAGTGAGACACGAACTTCATTAAATAAATAATCAGTTAAGAAACTTTAATTATGGAAGAGAATCTAGATAGTGTTAAGATGTAAACTAATAAAGGAAGATGGACTAGGGACGGCACGGTTAGACCGAGACGAAATGAAGATGTCGTTGAGTCCGCAAATAAATTTAATCAAAGCAACAGATGCAAAAAATGTCAAGCTTTTTCTGCAAGTTAGGAAATAAGTAATAAGAGAGATAGAGCTTGATGGAGAAAGAAAAGCTAGTGACGTAAAAGGCCTATTCAATAATAAATTAAATTACGAGCGAGATGACCAAGCTGTTGGTATAAGTAGATACAATTTATTAAAGGCTCGTACTCATTGGGAATCAAAATCTGAGCAACATTGTTTCCAGGAACATTTTACTTTTGCAGGTAGCAATGGTTCGCAATTTTGTTTTGTCCAATGATATTAGTTGAACGAAATAAATCTTTCCTATGAATACGTAGTGTAAAAATATAGTGCTTGACCCAGTGGTCACGAGCTACACGCTCAAGCGACACGCATGTTGCGACAGCTTCTGTTTATAAAACAAATTGAAGAAGTTGGTTAGAGCATGCCACAAGGCACCGCGACGCGACTTGCGGAGAGACGACGTAGAAGATCGAATCAATAATAAATTAAATTATGAGGGAGAAAAGCAATCTGTTTGTATGGATAAAGTTGATTAATTCATATTTATGCTTGTAGGTGAAGTAATCTAGTTTGTAGACTTCGTCGGAGTAACTTAATCAGCACAAAATATTTACGAGGCGATAATAATATGGGCTTCATTTATATAGGTAATGATTTGACGGCAGCGTCGCGACAGTCCATGAACGACAGTGTGGGATGAGTTTTAGACAAAATATTAAATATTACGACCGCGGCCCGATACAATTATTTAAGTGGTCCTGTTTTAATAACAGAGTGGGAGGTAGCGACAGGCCATTACGTAAAAGATAGCTTCAAAACATAAATTTCAGTTATAGTGGTTCGGCATTAGTTAATATTAGGAACTTGCAATAATGTTAACGTAGCTTCAAATACACAAATAAGTACCTATAAAGTCACGATGTGTTGATATGAGCATTTGAGCTTTTGCGTGCAAAACTAAGCACATATTTTGCACTTTGCCATCCCTCTTTACTAAATCTTCAAACAAGTATACAAATGTTTGAAACTCCATCTGGCAATCATAAATAAATCATAATCATAATCATATATATCATAATCTGATCTGAAAGATGATGCAGACATAGAGCGAGAACGCAGGGCGTTGTCTGTTAGGGCGAATATGATGGCCCGCAGGTTTGCTCGTTGTACCACTGAAGTGAAAACCACATTGTTCAGAGCATATTGTACATCTTTCTACACGAGCAGCCTGTGGGTCTCATATACGCGCAGACAGTACAACGCCTTGCGTGTGCAATATAATAATGCATTCAGGGTGCTGATGGGGCTGCCCCGATTCTGTAGCGCATCAGGTATGTTCGCCGGGTCGCAAGTAGACTGTTTTTATGCTACTATGCGAAAACGATGCACATCCCTGGTTCGCAGGGTTCGGGCTAGCTCCAGCGGCATCCTAAGGGCATTCGCGCAGAGGTTCGATTGCCAGTACCTGAACCATTGCTGTATGGTTCACATACTAGGCAATCGAGATATGTAATATGTTTTGTCTTTTTATATTGTATATGTTTGTATTTTGTGTGTTTTTATTTTGATTTATTTTGTAATTTTGTATTTTTTGTATATGATCCACTGTTGGTCGAAATAAAAAAAGAAAAGAAAGATAATAACAATGTGCCTTTTCTCTCTATTTCAGCCCCTCATTAGTATAGCCTTCGCAATAGCAGTACTGTCACATGCATTCTTAGGAACAACGATGTTGATGCAACATCAAGGAGATTCCACACCAGGTTGGATGCCCGTGGTTGCTATAATAACGTATGTCGCTGTCTACGCAGGCGGAATATCACCAATGCCGTACATCATAATGGCTGAGATGTTTAATTTTCAAGTAAGTAGATGTTTTGTAATATCTACATTGAGTGTTACAAGGAACTTTTTGCGCCTAAATGACTTTGAGAGGATCCCGTGCTATTGGTAAACATTAAAATTTGTGAAATTGTATTGACAAAACAAGATGGCAACGTTAGTTCCGAGTTTGGCCACGCGCCAAAAACCTTGTACCGTTGTACGGATTCATTTTTGAGATGATACTCCAGAACCCAACTACGACATACCCAGCACTCAAAGGTACAATATGCTCGATTTCGGATATATAAGTTAACGATTTTTTTTGAAGAAAAATACCTATTTTAGTTAAACCAGGAATAGAACTTGGTCTTTGCAAACATCTCTAAAACTCACCCTGTTCGCGAATTTGATTGGTAGACCGAGTTTGAGATAGTTACTTTGTTTTTTAAATAATAGTACATTGTGATACGAGTGTGCTCTTTTGGATATTACAGTCGAGGCGGTATTTTCGATAAGGTAGCCGAGAGTGTAATAATCAATGCACACGCGTTTCATACGACGTTTTTCAACACACTTGCGAGGAAAAAAACGGACTTGTTGTAAGAACTTATGCTACAATAACGTACCCAACTATAGAGATGATAGATTTATAAATTTTAACTAACCTTTGTTGCCAGGTACTGACTATCCGGAGTTTCTATTAAAAACTTCTATGTCGGTTGGTGGCAATACTTTAGATTTTGTATTTTTGATAGGTAAAATAAACCACACAACGAAAACGATAGTAAATATTTATGGGAAATGGCGCGCTGGCCGCTGGCTGGTTTTGTTTTTCCATAGGTGTAAATAAAGGCACTGGCAAAACCGTTAGACAGCCTATACAAAAAAAAAAGATTTGATTCAGAAAAAAATTTATTATTATCACTAAACGTATCATGGCGGAGTCAAATCTATTTATTATTATTTACGCTCTTCTCCCCTACGTGAAATCGACATTTTTATTAATGATTACAAAAATTTATTAAAATTTATAACAATTATTTATTAAAATATTTGGCGGCTGGTTTTGTTTTTCCCGCTAGCAATGCGCGCGCGGGTGTAAATAAAGGCACTGGTAATACCGCTAAATAGCCTATATAAAAATATAATAATGTTAATAATACATAATACGCAAATGGGGGTAGTGAACAATATAAACTGAAATTGCCACAGACGATATAAACCCTTATTTAATAGTACAGTTATAGTTTTATTCCGTGCGAACGCGGTGACACACGAGCAGGCCAGCGCGATTCGTCTAGGTGAGTCAAGTGGCCTGCGCGCGTGCCACCCGCGGCCGCGGTCTTACCGGAAAAAAGCGCAAGTCTCTGCTCGGGTGTAAATAGAGAATGCTCATTTATTAGTAGGATAGGTCATACTAATTAATGTTTAGTAAGTATCCCACAGACGTTTAGTTATGGTAAAAAAAATCCAATGGGTATGCATGGGATTTTTTTTTACCATAACTAAACGCCACTGGTTTGCTTAGGGTTCTTTTTTTTAAATAAAAAATTGCTTTTGAGCGCTTGTCTTTGGTAAAAGCCTTCACCAAAACCAATTTCTATTGGATACAAATTCCTGACCGCCATGATAGTACTTACTAATTCCATACTGCCATGTCATTACTCCGACTAGTAAATAGTTATCTGTGGCGCACGTGTGGCGCGGCGCGGCGCAGTGAAAAGTACGCTTCCATAATACACTGCATTATGAACCTAAACGCGGTTCAATAAGAGCCACTTTACGAGCAATTGTGTTGAAAAATATAATTCTGTTGCGGATCTAAAAATATCTTGTACACTGGATGTTGCCTTAAAAGAAACTGAAAATTGTTAATGTCCCACCCTGTTTCTGACTATGTAGGTACGTATTACAACTTATCAAAACTCGACCAAAATGGGTTAATAAATTCTACCCAAAAACCACAAGACAATCACAACAAACCTGTTGTAGAGGGCTCGAATGTCCATACGTAATTAGAAACTGTCAACCCAACATAAACCTCAGGTACTTAGGGAAGATTCTGAATATGACTTATGCAGGTACAGTCGAACATGAATACAAACTTACACAATAAACGCAATATTCAAAAGCAGTTTTCTCGTGAAATAATAATGGTTGCCAGTTTTAAAAGAGAATTTGCTTCAATATGTAATAATAATTGTAATTGTTGATGATGTTATAAAAATCCTGTCAATGTACCACATTGTTTACATAGCAAGTAGTAGTATACGAATTTAAATAGGATAGGTACACAACTATAAACTTAAAAATAAAAAAAACCTTTTTTACACAAAAAAAACAACTAACTTCCAAACTCCTTGTTTTTTTGTTTGGAAATAAGTTTTTTTAAGTCTTGCGTTTATGTAATGCTTGTAACTATACCAACCATGTTTTGGACCATATTGTACCGGAACACCGAGTAATTAGCCGTGAAGCATGTCGAAGCATTATGAACAATCGTCGCGTCGTCGGCAGAACATTAGCCCTAGACGATGTCATGTCGAGAAATTATTGTAGTTTGTATGATGTTATTAAAAAAGTCGAATCATGATTTTACGGCTTTTATGCACTCTCTTAGACCCGTTTATTCATTAAATTAATGTTACCTACTTTATTTCATTTACGCACAATAAAAAAAGAACAAAACAATTATAAGTTTAGTTCCCTAATAAACAGCGTCAGCGAACAAATTTTAGCGTCTAATAAATGCTTTTCAAGCGACCATATACAGAGTGTTAGTGTAAACACCGTTCTTCATCCTTGAAACTAGTGGTTTGGTTTCATTTATAGAACGTAAAATCAATGGAAAAATACACCTTTTTTTTTAAAGAAAATCTACGTTTTTCCACAAGAATATTTCACCCTACACGCAAGGGCAACGAACTTGCGTCTCAATACGGCGGCCGGCGGTTGGCGGGGGCGGGCGGGGCGCGCGGGACGTTACATGACCGGCCGTCAGCTATTTCGCAGCTCTCTCGAACGCGTATTCATGAGTATCGGGACAGTGACGGATATTTACTTTTTAAAATCTTTTAATGCAAATAAGGTTTTTTTTTTTGTTGTTACTGGGTCATTTATTTTTATATTTAAGTCAACTACCCATGGTTTGAGTGACAACGGTGTCCCTTGCATACTGTATTGTAAAACAAGCTACTGTGAATATGACTGAGCATGGTGAGCATATTCTTAAGCAATTTTTATGATATTTCTACCCATTGCCAGCTTCTAAGTGTATCAAGTGTATCTATAAAATTTCAACGTGCTCTAATTTCATTTATACACCTATATTTTTATACGTTAGCATAAGTAATTGAAGAGTGACTCTACTGCAATTGAACATACAATTACCATATTATTGTCATCAAATAATGGCAAATGAAAGCTCTAATTTCATGTAGTCACCCATCTATTTATAATGTTACCATAAGTAATTGATGATTTGCCCAGCGCGTGTTGCCAGTGATGACCTATGGCACTGAAACGTGGTCGCTCACAATTGGCTTCATTAGAAGGCTGAAAGTAATCAAAGGGCAATGGAGAAGGCTATGCTTGGAGTTTTCTTACGTGATCGAATCAGAAATGAAGATCAGTAGGAGAACCATAAGATAACTGACAAAACCCGAAGAATTGCCAAACTTAAGTGGCAGTGGGCAGGGCCCGTTGCTTGGAGAACAGATGGCCGATGGGGCCGACAGGTTGTGGAGTGGTAACGGCGTACCGGAAGTCGCAGCGTTGGAAGGCCCACAAGGTGGACCGATGACCTGGTGAAGGCCGCAAGAATCCGCGCGATGTGAGAAGCACAGAACCGGTCGAAGTGACGGTGCTTGGGGGCCTTTTGGCTGAAATGATGATGCTGATGCATAAGAATAAGTTTGGATACTATTTTTACTGCATTTTTAGCACCTTTACAATATTATTTTTATTTTGTTGGATATCCGATTTTTGCAACTAATTAGTTAGTTTAACACCAGTGATTATTACTTTAGAGGTATGAGGAACGGTGTAAAGTTCACTCATCTCCCATAGAAAAGGGAGGATCCGCCGACCAGACGGGTTGTCTCTGGCGGGCAACTGCCCAATGATTGATATTGGATTCTTGTATATATGTCCACTGCACGGTAAACTCTGCGCGATGCAGATTGATGCGATGCGATTTTTGTGACGTCAGGATTTTTGTGTGACGATGTAGATACCGCCACATTACCACCATTATTTACAAACATTATACCAACATTAATAATAACATTAACATTTATAGACCTTATTACAAACATTTCTCTCAATTTGTCTATAAAAGTCAACCATTATGACTCATCAATCGATATTTCCCCGTTATTCTTGTTAACTTATAGTGCTGTCAGCTAGAACATAGCGTAACCTTAAAATATAAAAAAATACGGTCACTTTATTTCTGCAATTTATTTTTCTTTCAACTACGTAGTAATGTTATCATTAATCACTACAAAACCGATCACAAAAGACGTATTTTTTGCTTAGAACCAAAACAGTGCAGAAGCTTTATATGAAATCTCATTGTTGCACAGTTTTTCACTAATGCACTGTTTTTTATTTTTTATTTAGATATAAATTTACCACAGAGGTTTAATGTAGGTGTATGCAGTAGATCAAAAAGATACTGGCTGAAAATAAAAATCGGCTGAAAAAAACCGACCTGGTGATAAAAAAAAACAAATGGCGCGCATTTTGTACCCTTACCTTATACCTATACCATTAAGTTGTTATTGTTAGGGGTTCAGTTAAATAGACAAAGAAAATCGAGTTTTAATTCTTATAGCATTTTGTTTAAAACAGTAGAGATTTAATTATTTATTACTTTTATTCTTTTTTAGGTACATTTAAGCCTTCTAGAGTAATGATATGTTGGTACTGGTACATAACCTGTAGGGTGTAGGGTCTCCTTCCTCCCTTAAATGTCATCCAAAGGTTGTCTTTAAGAGATCGATTTTACCGATAAAATAGTACGCAGCTTCCCGAACACCACCCATTATGTCACCTTATGTAACACTTCTACATTTAGATCTGTTTTTTTTTATGATGTACATAAAGAGTATTCTATCTATCTACACCGGGCACACACTTTTTTTTTTTTTTTGAGTATGATGAATGATAAATGATAAATGATTTTATTTCTGTAAGTAGGTTTGTACAAACACTTTTACACGTCAATCACATTTTTTAAAACTAGATGAGGTCGGCGTTTCCTATCTGACTACTCTGAGAAGAAAGGCCGAAACAAACTCAGAGGTCACAGTCTCTTTTAAAGTCCAGACATAATCTTGGTCAGAAAATCATCCAATGACTTCTCCCGCTGGGAAATCATCCAATGACTTCTCCCGCTCTGGGCGGAGCGGAAGGGCGTGTCAGACTTTTACTGACTAAAACCCACCCGTGTTCCTTCAGTTGCCTGTTGCCAAGGTCCCGGTATCCCTTTCGGACTAACCCGCAAACCGAGCACACCCTAGTACTCAGAAAAAAAGTACGTCAGTAGAGACAAAAAGTAGCCATGTCCTTCCCCGGGTTGCCATCTATCTCCTTACCAAATTTTATCGAAATCCGTTCAGTGGTTTAGACGTGAAAAGATAAAATACAGACAGACATTAGTATGGAGTATGGACAGTATGAATTAGTTAGGATTAACTATATAAATTTAAACAAAAGTGAATAAATGCATGGTAATTGTTTAAAAGAATAATAGCAATATAATATGAATGTATGTAAAATTTTATCTTGCTTGCTTTTAAACATGACATTTCTGTATGGAGTTTGAAATAAAACTGACATTAAACACGCGTTGAAAAAGTGTAAGTTTTTGTAGTAAGGACAGTCAGCCTCAATAAGATGTATATTGTAAACACGGACAGGGATTCATTTTATTGTTCACAAGATTTGTTCCATAATAAATGCTATGTGTGTGTGTATACCTACAAAGCTTAATACATAAATTGTATACCGACTTTAAGGTATACTAAATCAATACCTGCCTAGCCGTTTTCAAACTATGTTAGGGTTGGCTTCCAGTCTTAGGCTGTTAGTCTTCAATACCAGTATTTTACATGGAGTGACTGCCTATCTGACCTCCGCAACCATTTACGGGGTAACTCGATACACCTCTCACCGGCTCTACGTGAGGCATATTATTACTTACTCATGAGCTCCTCATTTAAGGTATATTTACAAAGATACAATATTATGGAAGCATGATTGTAGACAATAAAATCAACGCTACTAGAGCCAGCGCCAGTCGCCAGTCCGGCCAGTCAGGGCCAGTCGTTTTAAGTGGATAATTTTTCTTTTCCCAAGCGTTGCTCCAGTACGTCACATAAACACTAAATTAAAAGCAACTTGCTTCTATAGATCCTATCGTGTTGCACTTTATTTTGCATTTGCCGAGTATATTTCAGTGCCCGCGGTCGCAATCCGCAGGGGACTAAAATGACCATGAGCGTTGAAAAGCTTTGTATTACTCGGAATATACGACGAGAAACAAAATAAAGGAAATACCTCAAACACCCAACTAACATGTAGAGAAAGCCTTACTCTACGACATTCGTAATTTTATTGCTTTGTGTAGGTATTCAACTTTTCATCGCGAAATCTCTGTAAAAACTGTCCACTGTCCTGTTACATGAGACGCGAACAAAGGTAGGTACTACTTCTACTAATTTACACTGATACTTCAAAATAACGTTCTTTACCTGAAGGACTTCACCATTAGGAATGGGTTTTTACTGTATTAACTAACTTATTTCAATATTGATTGTTTTGTTAAACTAAGCTTTAATTAGACCAGCATTTCTATATAGCTGTGTGAGTGACAAGAAACACTGTCAAGGGTTCAAAGGTCTTGAAAAGTCTGGACCTTTCGTATAAGATTGAATTATCCGAGACCAAAGTGGGGCATTACCAATAAAGCATAAAATATTATATAAGATTAGATACGTTGAAGACAAGGAAGTTTGGCAATAACTCATTCTTTGTAGCTACCCTGGTACCTCATTAACGGCTAATAATTTTGGTCTCTATCATAGATGTGTCTATTAACTGCTCCCAAATTACGATGTTTATTTTTTATTTTTTACACTCTTCCTTGACATAATTATCTTATTATATTAAATGATATACTTACAGTTCAATTTCAACAGTGGCTTTTCTGGACATGATAATTGTTCAGATTTGTTACAGTTGTGATTACACTATCATGTCATTTGGTTTAGGCGAAAGCGTCAGGGCAGCCCGCGAAATTAAAATTTTCTTAAGTTTTTTGCAATTTGCAGGTCAGTATCAGATTGTAGGTTGATTAAAGAAAATAATATGATTCGCGACCGTAACAAATATGGATTTACAGAATTAAACACATTAGAATCAGCAACACATTAGAATCGCACTAAGTAATTACATACGGCGCATCTACCTTCTACCTTCCCTACATACCTACCTACCCTACCTACCTACACACCTACCTACCTACCTACCCTACCTACCTACACACCTACCTACCTACCTACCCTACCTACCTACACACCTACCTACCTACCTACCCTACCTACCTACACACCTACCTACCTACCTACCCTACCTACCTACACACCTACCTACCTACCTACCCTACCTACCTACACACCTACCTACCTACCTACCCTACCTACCTACCTACCTACCTATACATACCTATCTACTGAGATATCTTCAAAAAAGCCGTTCCATATAAAATGTATAAGAAAATGAATTTTCCCCATATTTTTTTTATTCGTGATTTTTTCCGGATTTTTAATAGTTATTTTGCTATTCGGGGCGGAGAAAAATCCAACAAATCTAAGATCATAAAAATCAGTCTAGCCGTTCTTGAGAATGGTAATGGTGTAACTAACCCGACTTTGTTTTATAGATATATAATTATATCAGGTTTATCTATTCATACACAAAATCTCTTACAGGCAATTGTTAAAAAAAAACTGTCGCGAAAAAAAAAATCTACTGTTCCCTTAATTTATGTTCGCATAGCTCGTCAAAACAGGGGAATAGCTGAATTTTTTTTCGCGATTTCAAATTTGGTCCCGTCGCGAAAGTTGATCATAATGATGAGTGAGTGACCCCTTAAGAGATTTCGGGTATGAATAGATACACCTTACACAGGGTGTAAAGGTAAACACCGTTGTCACTCAAACTACACACACTACACAAGTTGACTTAAATATAAAAAGAAATGGCCGTGTCACAACAAAAAAAAAACATTATTTTGTAAAAGCCAATTATTAAAACAGTAACTGTAGAGTTCCTTGCCGGCTCTTCTCCAGGCATTCTAGATTAGTTTCTAATCAGCCCAAGCATTACACACAGCTAAACACTGTGATGCGTGGGCAGTATCATGTTACGTCAGTCCAGGCTATTTTCTGCAGAATTACGTCTGTTTACGTGTTGCAGTTAATAATATAATAATATATAATATACCATTTATTTCAGGCGACACAGGCCCATAGAAAAATACCTTAACCTAGACATACATACTTTTATGAAAACTTGTGTTAATAAATAAGGCTTAAGACTATGTTAGTAGCACTTCACTTTGCACTAGCTTAACTTCGTGCTGTCCTGTGGTACTTGTCCGCAGAAGCGACGGAACACCACGTCCTGCGGCCAAAAGTCTTCTTCCATGACGAGAGGCAGATAACAATTTGGTACTCGCACCACGAACGCCTTGAAGTTGACGTTCCGGTGCGATTCCAGCAACTGCACCCTCGGCGTGTACTTGATCTTCTGGCGCACGTACTCCACGATGTCCTCCGCCTTAGTGGTGTAGTGCAGGCGGGAGATGTACACCGGTGTGTTCGGCTTTGCGGCACGCAGGTTCACTGTGGGCTCCGTAGGAGCTTTACCGCAGCGGTTCTTTTTAGTTTGCGATCGGCGCTTCCTCCTTTGCACCGTCACAAAATGGAAAAATGGAGTGATGGACGTAATTTGCTGAAAGAGCAAATTATAGAGGCTCTGACCACAGGCTTTGACCACAGACCGCACAGACAGAGCCTTTGACTTAAGGCGCTGACAACAGGCAAAAGTTAAAATTAGATTTGACTTAAAAAAAATATTGACAAATCAATATAGTTTGTGGTAGTGGAAAAATATATATGTGTATCTTGAACATATTTCTTAAAACTTGGTTGTTACCAAAATAAGTTTGAATAAAAAAAAAAACTCGATACAAATTAACGGTAAACTAACCTTTTACCTGTAGTTCTAATCCAAAATATCTGGAAATATAAATGTACGTCGGTATTTTAATTAATAGAGAACATCTTATTTGAATGCAGAACTTGGTTGTTTTTTTTTTCGATTACTCTACAAAAGAAATTGCCAAGAATCGGCTCGAATTGTATGTAGTGTCCGACAGACTTTCTATAATAATGATAATTCATATTAAAAAATAGGAAGAATTATACAATATAAATAAAATCTGTGGAAGCACACCGTTGAAAAGTAATTTTAAATAGTTATTCAATTTAACAACACATTTCATAGCTACATTTTCAATTAGAAATGTTACCAATACCAAAATAAAATAATATCGATACGAAATTGCACTTGCAAATCGATTTCAATAATTTATCAATATGAAGATACGTAAGTGAATATATTACTTACATAAATCGAAACTCGTAATTATATTAATAAATAGCGTTTAGTTATATTTTTTAATTTTAATTCGATTATCGATATCGTTTAGAATAGTTTATTCCTAATAATGTAATAATAGTGCTGGCATCACGTGATGTAAACCTTTAACTGGCATTTGTCAATGTCAAAAAGTTTGACTTCTCCCGCGTGGTATTACGAGCAACGAAGTAATTTCATATTTTTTTGAGTTTTGTGTTGTTTATTTCTGTGTTTCTGGACTCCGATTTTTCTACCATTTACGACTATCTTGGCTGATGAAACTGAGGATAATGTGCTAAAAGTCATTAATTTAATTAATCATTTCAGTTTATTTCATGTTACCGTTAAAATCAGAAGTATCAAGTGGTCAACTATATAAAAAAACTATAACTTTATTTGGTGTGCTTCAAATAGAAAACTAATTATACTTTCAAATTCTATATTTATTGTCCTTTTTATGAAATATAGTTCATCTTTGTCAGTTCCGGCCGAGTCTTGTGGGAGACTCTGGCATTCACTTTTTTGAATAAATCAATAATTGCTTCATATTTTGCAATAAATTACAAAAGTTGAGCCATCGCGCTTCGCTTTCTTTTAGCTGTTGTCAGCGTCATAATGTAGATAATGGGGCACAGACTACAAACAGAGCCTTTGACTTATGTAGATAATCGGGCAGCTCAAATTGTCCAGATGTATCGTTACTTGGCTAGTTTTTACATACAAGTTCTCTTATATTTTGCTAATCAACTTATCTTCTTTATCTTTGATAATTTCTATGTCTATAGTATCGCGTTGCAAAAGAACTAAAACAAAAAGGGTAACTTTGTTATTCTGGTGTACGTGACAGCTACATCTTACACTCGCGCCACGTCATTGTGCTGTTATTGTGCTTTTCTAGTGTGCGTGCATTTAGCGGCTAACAATTGGGCGCTATTTTCTTTTATTTTCGGCGAATTTGCAGCTTTCACCATTTATTGAGGCATATTTATATCTTTACCGTTTCTTTATTGTAAGGCCCAGATCTTACTCCTCTAAAATGTTGGCTTGCTGATAAAAACTAGCCTAGTAAAATTTTCAGCTTCAATTCATCATAATTATGTGTTTTGTGTAAATAATTCGACTATTCAATGAAGTTATATTTTTAAATAGCAAACATTGTTATAGCAGAAAAAATAAGAAATTTTGTTTTAAATTTAGTTTAGAATGTTGTATGTTGTTCTTTATAAACAGGATTATCTATAGAACTTGACCACCCATTTAGATCTCAATTCTTTTGTCGGCGAAGTCGATAACCACACTTTGAATTTGGCTCCCATTTCACATTTATGTTTTTGATTGGATATCATTACTTTTTGTAAATAAATTATTATTATTCGTCAACTAAAAGTGATCCGTAAAATCTATTTTCAAATATAAATAGCAAGATTGTGTTAGAATGTATTTCTTTTATAACACACTTGTCCGCAATGATGTCAGATCGCTGAGCCGGTGCGGCGGCGTTGTAGTTTGTGTTAATATTGGTTGTCGAAGTTCTATAAAAAAACGTATGCCATCGAGGAAACTCCGACAGAACGAAGTTCAATTCAATTGAATACAAATCTCTCCCATGGTACATAAGACTTCCAAACGGAACTTCGACAAACGCTTAACGCAACGACATGATTTTACTTCGACATTATGGAACTCCGACACGTCTTTACTTCGACAATACTTTACTTCGACATGCCTTTAGTCCGACACTACTCTACTCCGACAAGACGTTGCTTCGACATGACTTAACAACGAAATGATGTGACTTCGACGCCATCCTAATTCGACAATAATGCTAGTTCGACATGATTCAATTTCGACATACTCTACTCCGACATGCTGTACTTCGACAATATCTTAAATCGACGTGATGCGTTTCAGGACACGATGCTAATTCAAAATTATTCTGCGTTGAGAAACAACTGACCTTGTGTAATTTTTTTATAGGTAATAATATAGTTTTAATTTTAAGGGCGTTCAAACAAACAAACTCTTCAGCTTTATTATTAGTATTTATTAGTACGTAATAACACTTGGTTTGGCTCCATGTCTGCACTATGTTGAAGTAAAATCTTCTTTGATTAATATTTTTCTTAATATGGATCTGTCACAGTTGCACAGCGTTTCGATTAGAACATGCTAGCTAGATAAAATTATTTATTGGGGTATTTTGCTTTGTACGGCTTTTTTATGTTGTTTTAATGCGGTTTCAGCACAAAACACCCAAATAAAAGAAAGCAGGGTCACGCGTACCAAATAAAACAACAAATGACAATAAATATTTCGTATTTGAGACAGGTAGAAAAACAGTCCTAAAATTATCAACAACAGTCATAAGTCATAAAATATAGTCCTCCAGACCGTATTTCGGCCACGGCGGCCAATCTCAACGGAGACTAGCCTTCGGTGCGGGAGATATTATAGTGCACATGTGTGTGCGCAGACACAGGTGCACTCTCTCTTCCCTCACTCTCATAGTCCGATGGGACGGCAAACCGACACGACCGGAGAGAGATCAGGCGTAGGACCTACGGCTTAACGTGCTTTCCGAGGCACGGGGGTATCACACCGCCAACTTCCTAACTCCGGGCTGCTACTACGAAATTCCTAATGGAAAAATCCAATAAATAACACACACCCGGGAATCGAACCCAGGCCTCACGCTCTGCAGCCGCGCTTGCAACCACGAGACCAACGGGGCAGTTAGTCATAAAATACTCAACTACTAATAACCTAGCTACTAATTACACAAAGGCACATAATGGGACATCATTACTACTCATTAACAATTTTTTTACATAACATGCAGATCATAAAACTAACTTAGTATTCAAAAAATCAATATGATTCAACTAATTACAAAGTTAGTAGGATGCACAGCTTAGAAATTTATTCTACATCACTCAATTCTTCTTCTGAAGAGTCTTCTACATTAAAATCTGGCATAGGTACTAATATTTTGTCAAAAATTACTAAGACTTACACTAGAACTTATATACAGTAGGGGGTATTATTAATTCTAAAACCTCAGAAGGAAGTTTACTTGTCGGTTTTTTGTGAATTACTCTATCCTTATCAGTAGTTGAAAACGCAAAATAATTCTTGGAATTGGGACAATGGTCCAGCTAGTATGTTCTAATCGAAACGCTGTGGGTTGATCGGTATGTTTATTGACTGACAAAGAACGTAGAAGAATCAATGAAAAAGAATAAAATTAGTTAAGTTTTTATTTATTCCAAATCATCCTTCTGCTCCCTTATCCCAATATTTATAAATCAATAATTATTTAATTTAATAAATAATTATTAAAAATATGCCAAAATCATTATGCCAAAGAATATAAGGAAAAAAAAACATGCAAAAAGAGGGGGTCCCGTCTGAGACGCATCACGTCGAAGCAACGTCTTGTCGGAGTAGAGTAATGTCGGACTAAAGGTATGTTGAAGTAAAGTATTGTCGAAGTAAAGATGTGTCGGAGTTCCGTAATGTCGAAGTAAAATCATGTCGTAGTAGCGTTTGTCGAAGTTCCGTTTGGTAGTCGGTACATAACATTGACCAAATCTATTTACTTTACACATTGCTGGTGAACCAGCAGGTATTCTATACAATCCCTGGGAAATGTATACATTACCTAGGCAAAGTAGGTATGTAACGGACAATAATATAATATTTCATACATTGCCTGGACGCCTCAGGTATTCTATACATTGCCTAGGTAGGAACTGTATAGAATACCTGAATTATACAGATTACCGGTAACATATACGAATGAATATCGCCCCCATGGCGCAAGGGCGATACGTACTGGAACCTCACCGGTGCGGGCGACGCCGCGCCGCGATTTTTTTTGTCTTGTGGTCCGGCTCTGGTGCGGCTCCGACATCATGTACAGGAAGCCGAAATGCCACCTCAAGATACGGACTATGACTATATTTTCTAACCCTTAAATCCCCGGACGCGCCGCACTCCTGTTGCCCGCCTCGCGGAAAACTTAAACAGCCATTGATTAACAATTATTATTAAATATTGGTTGTCTAAATTATATAAACCTAGCGACCCGTCCCGGCTTCGCACGGGTGCAATGCTGATACTAAATACACTCAATAACAGTATTTCTCCACTATTTATTGGATGTTATTATACATATAAACCTTCCTCTTCAATCACTCTATCTATTAAAAAAAACCGCATTAAAAACCGTTGCGTAGTTTTAAAGTTTTAAGCATACATAGGGATATAGGGACAGAGAAAGCGACTTTGTTTTATACTATGTAGTGATAACCTAATAATCTGGTCCTCATATTGGAACCAATTCTCCTACAAAAGAAAACATTTTTGCTATTATAATTTTGAAAGGCGCCAAGTGTTAAAAATCGATTACTTGAAAAAAAATTTGAATCGTAAACAAAATCTGTTTTCTGATTTTTTACTTTGTATACACACAATTACCAAGCTGGACGCCAAATTTCAACTTTCTAGGTCATCTGGAAGTGGGTTAGGTTTTTGATCTATAGGTAGGTCTAGGAGCTCGTGGCTAAGTAATAACAGCCGCACGGGTCGATCCATCAGGTTAAGCTACGCTTGCCGGGGTTGCTCCGTGGATGGGTGACCATCTTTACATACCGAGACTCCTCCGTGCCTCGGAAAGCACGTTAACTCGTTGGTCCCGGCTGTCATTTATGGATCTTAGACAGTCGTTACGGGTCGTCAGAAGCTCGAAAGTCTGACAACCAGTCTTACCAAGGGGTATCGTATTACCCAGTTACTGGGTTGTGGACGTCAGATAGGCAGTCGCTCCATGTAAAATACTGGTATTCAGCTGCATCCGGTTAGACTGGAAGCCGACCCCAACATAGTTGGGAAAAGGCTAGACAGATGATGAGGTAGGTCAGTCAGTCAGTGATAAAAATGCCGATATTTAGACGTTAATGTCTCAACAACCGTT
This sequence comes from Lithophane socia, assembly GCA_947522985.1. NCBI lineage: Eukaryota > Metazoa > Arthropoda > Insecta > Lepidoptera > Noctuidae > Lithophane > Lithophane socia. The sequence goes on along the minus strand of OX383252.1, from coordinate 14,309,527 downwards.
TGAGCTGTATTTATGAAATTTGGGGTTCTAGTTAATCTAAGGGATATTAATAAATAAACCAAATTTCATGTGTGTATGTTAAATAGATTTTTAGTTATTGAGGGGTGAAAAGTAGCTCCAAATTGTTCGTCTGCTGCGTCACCAGTTCTTTTCTTGAACTTGGCTTGACACGCTGCCGCGTGTCTAGACCTTGTCACCATATTGTGACTTTCTGAAACAAGCTGTCAATCTAACTTCAATTGAATCGCGTAAGGAAATATTTGTATAGAATTTTCTGATTCATAAATGTGAATTTATGAGGAAATTCACGACCGCATTCAATGCCACCTGTATGCCAATCTGGATCACATAGTAGGTATGTCCAGTAACGAGTCATTGACATTTCACAAAAATAACACGAAAGAGGTGGCCATATCAAAATATCTACGCTAACTAATTAATTGTGATGGCTTCTTCTTCAGTCACTTTGATTTGAGTGAAATATTGAATTTTAACTCGGAAACAACGACGATTACAACAATATCTAATTTTTAACTTGTTTGAGAATTCACACATTATAATGACATCGAAATATCATGTGAACTAGTAAGTTCTTGATAACTTTAGACAGATAGGTAATAGTCACTTAAAGAACAAGCGATTGGACTTACTGCAATGAATTATTATCATAAGATGCATTTTAAACACTTTCTGGACCACCTATTAAACAAAGTAAAAGCATAATGAAAATGAGTTTATTGCCATTGTCCAAAAAAAACAAAATATATGCTAACTAAAGCTGCCCACTTTCTAAAGTATAGAATACCTCGAACACGTCGTGAACTATGTTCTTATGAGAAAATAAAGTTCTTTAAACCTACCTACCTATATACGTCGGCTTAATGTTTTTAACCCACAAAAGGAGTTTAGTTACGTTCGGGATATCCATAAAAAGCGTTGTTCATTTTGAACGAAGTTTTTAAACCTAGGTAATCCTGTTAACCGTTCCTTTTTTGGCCAGACGGGTATTTTGAGCGTCTATTTTCATCCGGATATCAAATAAATGCCTACCACTGTTTTGATTTTTATTGGAAAACTATGAGCTGTCCTTCCTATGTCTGTTTTATTCGTTGGCAGTCGTAAAACTATTCCACCAAAAGTATATGTATTGTGTTGAAGCTATGTGGAGAGATGTGTTGACACTTTTCTGCCCTCCGCTTCAGTGAAAACCGGGCCTTAAATCTCAGAGATATGCCTAAAAGTGAGACGGCAAAATATTCCTTTGTATAAATAAAGACAGCGTATATAAACCAATCTGTTTCCCATGCATGAATGTAGGTAAAGCCACGTAGCCGCATATACACGTTGCGATATAATTGTATACCGTAAGTTGAAGCAACAATAAAAATTGCGCCGTCTAAACAGTGTTTAGAAGATGAAGCAAGTCATTTCTTGCTTCAATTTTATTGTATGCCAGGCAACATGCATCGTGTAAATGGGGCCAATAGACCAATGTATTATAGCTTTGAAAATCCTGAAATATTCATCGAAATCAAAGCAATCATGCGCTAGATCCCTGGAGGCTCACTACTTTGACTGAGTATTTAGGCTACCACGTCGATTAGGGTAAATCAATCGTAAGCGTGGAATAAGCTATCAAATTAGATGACTGAGTGAATGTTATTATGTCTGTAGTCATATGAACTAATAAATAGAGGGTAAGTAGGTACGTCTTATGAGGATAACCTTGACCTACCAACGTGTGTAGATACCAACAGATTGCTGAGCCCGTTCTTGTGTATAAAAATAGGCCCCTTACTCTAATTTCAAACTAGGAAACTCCAATTTGCTTACCTAATATAAAAATGTTAAAAAAAGGGTTTCGAAAATAATATTCGGATACCAATATTAGCTACCAATACATTAATATAATTATTACTAATTCAATATGTACCTACTGCCTATACACTCAAATAGTAATAAATTGTTGTTTTCAAAGCCATACTGTTTATTCCTAAAATGTAGGTCTACGCTTGCAAAATAAGATGACGCTACTCAAAATACTAAAACATTGGATACAAATAAAGTATTTATCAATCAGATTACATAAATAAACCAATCGCCTAAAGCGAACAACTCAACCAATTTACTCTAAATGATCCAAAAAAGCATAATATTTTTCACTCATGTAGAGTGGAAAGTTTTGTTCTATTTGTAGTCCACCTTGATCCGCGATCCGGATACGTTTTAGTTTATCATTCATGGAAAGGTGTTCAATATAAACTTCAAATACATTAAGTAGCTGTTTCTACCTTAACAGGAACCTAGAATTACTATAATTACTGTAACTTTTGTTTTACCATGTTAAACGGTAGTCAATCTCGCCAATAAGAGGTCTGTGTCCCAGCAGTGAGTTCTAGAAGCACATATTTAGGGCTTAACGTCCATTCTTCCTACAATATCAACCCTAATAACGCGCTTGTCATAAAAACCCATTAGGTAATTATTTATTTCGGCGCTCCGCAGACAGAGCAACTCTGATCTCCGTATTGCGGCAACAGGTAACTCGGAACTAGCTGTTTACATAAAGAAATTGCACAGACATAGCATGTCTAGTTGTGAGTTTCGATGATCGACAATAGTTTTTTGTTGCTGCAGTCGATGACAGCTCCAATCGGCAATCGCAAAGGGTCGAGCGAGCTGCTTCTTGGAGATCCATAGTCACACTGACTGTTGACCATGGATTTGAAAAGTTTATTTAGAATCCCGGCAACCGTAAACTAAGCCTTTGTGTATGCAGTTGCAGCAACATTTAACGAAATCTTTTCCTCAACTAAGTTGATAGTTTCTTCAACTATAGTTGCTCTATCTGCGGAACGCTTACGGTTTCTATTTGGCCATTTTCATACAAAAGATGTTTATTTACGCCCAAAGATGAGTTAAAATTAATGTTGAAATATGGAACTTCCGACGCTCATTACTTCCAAACAATATGTTTTTTCCAATGGTGCTTCCATACAGGACTAGATAATGGCCAGAAAAATTGATACATTTTTTAGTTTTTAACGTACGAGTACATCCTCAAATAGAAGAGTAATCACTATACCACGTTTTTATCGATGAATGACTAACTAGCGTAACCTTAACGCATCAACACTTTCTATTTTTACCCGACTACGGCGAAGAAAAAAGGAGGGTTATGATTTTGACCGGTATGTATGTATGTATGTATGTTCATCTGTTCCCTCCTATCTTCCAAACCACTTATCACAATTTGACAAATGAGGTATCGTTAGAAGCGTCGTGATTGTCCGCTGGTTATAGGCTATGTGAAGTCACATTATATTAAAAATGGCGCCCTCTAGAGGACATAAAGTGAGGAACTTTAAAATGAGCACATTTCAAAAATATATATATTATACACCCAAAAGAATTTAAAAAAAAAATCTATTAATAAAAACTAAAACCCAACTACGACTTAAAAGGTCTAAACAAGACACCACAGACAGACAAATTAAAAATCCGGAGTCACACGTGTTAGGGCATAAATCGAACAGAGTACGTGTGACTCCGGATTTTTAATTTGTCTGTCTGTGGTGTCTTGTTTAGACCTTTTAAGTCGTAGTTGGGTTTTAGTTTGTATTAACCCCTAATGTGTTAGCCTAGGTTTTTACCTTATAGCGCTAAATTCGTCGACCTAGTCACCGTCAGTCAGTTTTTTTTTTTTGGGGTAGGCCTTCCTAATAATGATGATTTCATCACCAAGCAGTAATTTGCACACATTATATTATATATTACTGGCTTCGTTATGAGTTAACGAAGCCAGGAATGTCACTCAATAAGCTAAATATACTGACCTTATCTCGCAGGGATGATAAAACTTTATTGTTTTCGTTTTTTCACTCGAAATACCTAGAAACTTATCACAATAAAACGACACACACACATTCATTCACTCCACAAACACTTGATATCGTTAGCACAATGTATAGGCCTAATCATAAACACGATAACAGCACCTCATTCCACTTGTAACAGGATCTATGCGATAAAAACTTTTTGTTTACACAACGTAAATACTCTGCGGCCATTACGCAGCGACGCGCGCAGAGCCGGTCCCGAAAACTGGTTTATACTGGTTCGCGGGTACCGTCAGCGCATCAGATTAAAAAGACTGCGAATATTGTATGTTATAATTTTCAAGTACGATGTTATTTTATTATAAATTATTAATGTTCCTTTATTCTGTTTATTATGTTACTTTAATTTAGATAACATAATTATTACTTTATTATCCCACTATTTGTGTTCTATTACCTACAATAGTAATGACCTGTTCAAAAAAATATACGAAATAAATGTATGGTTTGAGATATCCCAATTACTATTATTATTATTTCGATTTCTTTGAAAATAATGATTCATCATTTGTAACTAGGTACACTTATACTATATACTTATACTTATACTAGGTACCTAACAGCTGTGTAACAATTATTATGGACAAACCATTACATAAATGAGTATTCTATCTATCTTTCCTTATATGTAGGTAGGTACCTAAATCCATCTACCAACCCACCCATTCTCTCACACGGACAGGAGGACCTGTGTACCAGCAGTGGGAACATTATAGTCAGATTATGCCTAAGCAATAAGTTCGTTAAAATCGTTAAATTATTAATCAATTATTCGAATGATACAGCCAGATTGTGTTGCAAGTGCAAATAAACGTCAACCAATGGTAACAATTGTCGCGTGATACCCCATAGGTACCTACCATTGACATTTGGGGCGTTTTTTTTTTGTGCTACCTATGAGGTGTCATTTGTTTTTTTTTTATTACTTGATTTTTTTTCGTATCCAACACATAAAAGTACCTAATTATCAAGTAACCTAATATTCCTTTTTTTTTCAGATACGAGGGAAGGTAATGAGATGTTTAGTAACACAAGCGTGGTTCATGTCATTCGTTCAGTTGGCCTCTTTTACGGCCGTAGCGAACTTTCTTGGAACGCACTCCGTAGTGTATTGTTACGCAGGAATCAACCTCTGCGGGGCTCTTGTCAGCCTGGTATTCTTGCCCGAGACAAAAGGGAAAACTACTGAACAAATCGAAATGGATCTACTTGGAAAATAATTAAAATTTCTCATATCATCACGACAGCATGGTTAGGCAGAGGTGTACCTATAGTACACCCACAATTCGCCATTTAGATAATATTTTAGTTTCAATATAATTATAACAAAACTCCTGGCTGGCTACTGAAAAATCGACCACAAATGGTGTTATTTGCTGATGACACATCACTGATTTTTAAAGTAAATAGACATGCACGGGAGCTTGACGTCGTAAATAACGCTATGTTCAAGGTCCATAATTGGTTTACTATAAATAATTTGGTATTAAATGAGAAGAAAACTAAATGCATAAGATTCACGTTACCGAATGTAAGAAGTAGTGAATGTCATGTTGTACTGAACAGGGAGATACTAGAATTCGTCGAAAAGACAGTTTTCCTGGGGATCACGCTTGATTCAAAACTACAGTGGGGTCCTCACATAACATCACTTGCAGGGCGGCTAAGTTCAGCCGCCTACGCTGTTTGGAAAATCCGCCAACTAACAGACGTGGATACCGCGAGACTGGTCTATTTTAGTTACTTTCATAGCATCATGTCTTACGGTATTTTGCTGTGGGGACGGGCTGCAGATATTGATTCTATCTTTATTTTGCAAAAGAGGGCTGTCCGAGCCATCTACAACCTCTACAGACGCGAATCTCTAAGGGAACTGTTTAAAAAAATTAACATCATGACGGTTCCTTGTCAGTACATAAATATGAAAACATTATGTATGTTCGGAAAAATCTACATCTTTTTAGTAAGATAAGTGACAGGCATAACTTTAACACTAGAAATAGGAACAAATTAGATCAACCACGTTTCAGATTGTCTAAAGTACATACTTCTTTTATAGGGTACTGTGTAAAATGTTATAAAAAAATACCACTCATTATTCTTCAACTAAATGAGAAGAAATTTAAAACATGCATTAAACGCACACTATGTAGACAGGCATATTATAAGTTGGATGATTATATCGTAGATAAAAATGCTTGGCTTAATGCTGGTCCTGCTCCACAGGCACTAGGGCTCACTAGTTAAAATTTTTAATATTTGGAAGAGTTGCTTCCCCTTTTTTTTTCTGACTTTACAAACTTAAGTTTATTTTTTTCTTTAAATTCTATTATTTTAATCTCTCAAGTACATTGCACATTATAATTTTGTATAAATTAGAAGCATTTTTTCAATTTTGTAAATGTGAGTACCATGGAGCCGTTTAATATAGTATCATGTTTTATATTGACTTGAAAGAGCATGGCAGATGAGAGTATGTCATACTCACTTAAATGTCTCGCTGATGGTGGCGCGTGTGTTGGATCATTCGGTTCCCTACAAAATGGTTGAGCTGGATGGTGCTGATCCACGTGTCATGTTCGTGAACGGGCGCTGTCAGTTGAGACTGGTCATCTCTCATCTGCCAGGGCTTATTTTTAATCTCATATTTTGAATTGTTTTTGACTATTTTTCATTTGACATTGTTCTCACATATAGAAGCACCAAGAATACTGTACCCAGGATTTTGTAATATCTATATCCATTTTTAAAAGTGTGTCCTTGGAGTTTCTTGCCCGTTCTTCTCCATAGAGATCTACGATTTGGAATGGGCACCTAGCTTCAACTTTTTGACTAACTGACCGATTCTTTGACAATTCAAAAGTGCCTGTAAATGGTTTAATTGAAATAAATGCTTTGAGTTTGAGTTTGAGTGTGACTACTGACAAATTCCTGATGGTAAAACCAAATAAGTACCTATATAATACACTTCACTTTGCGCGAACGTGGGAATCAAACCCAAAACCAAATTAATTAATTTTATTTGCAAACAAATTGCTTGATTACCTTTTGTAAATTCATGTCTGTGTTTATAAGTGAAATACTCGGAGTTTCTAATTACGATAGATTTTGAGAGGATACTGCGAATGAGTACCTACTTGTGTGCTTCACCATTCTTTATAGTTTGTATTTTAGTTTATAACAATTATTTTATTTATAATTTTGATAACAACAGAAAAGAAATTATCTAAATAAATGGAAACAAATAATAAATCTCAACATCATACAAAAACGTTGGTTTAATTGTATATTCTCTTGTAATTATTATAATATTAAGTATGGCGTGGGTTGAACGAGCTGTCAGGTTGTATAAAATAAGTGAATAAATGAATGTGAATACAGAATTGTATTGTTCTTATTACAACACAAGCTTTTACCCAAGCGTCTGCGCCCACGTGGTAATCGGAAATTATTCGACCACAACGTATTACCTGGATAGGAAGTATTGCATGCCCTAACCCAGATCATGATCTATAATTATATCTGTCAAAATTCATCCAAATCCGTTCAGACCGACTGAGTTAGTTTCACATTTTATAATATTAGTATACCATAGACTATATTATTAGATATCAAAACTACTTGTGTTTTCATGCACAAAACAATCCTAATCAATATTATAAATGCGAAAGGGAGTTTTAACGCTTAAGTTTGTTACGCTTTCACGCTAAAATGGTTGAACGGATGAAATTTGGCACATGGGTAGACCATGACCTGGAAGGATATAGGATACTTTTTATCCCGATATTCCCACGGGATTGAGACTTACGCGAGTGAAACCGCGCGGCGCAGCTAGTAATTTATAAATAGCAATATGTACATATTATAGGCATAGGTAACTAAAGTACAATATGAAAAAGAAAATAGCTTTGTTGAGCAGAAAAAGGACGTACAAATTATTTCATAAAAATTAAAATATCATTTTCTAGTACAAAGAGTTGATTTTTGGCAACTTGTTTCAAAAAGTACATATATTTGAACCGCAATCGCTTATCAACTCGTAATTCGCAACTAGTTTCAAAAAGTTCGTTTAGGAAGCTCGTTAAAAGTCAAACATTTTCATAACGATTCTGTATGTTTGAGCTTGTGGGAATTTGTAATCCTACTTTTTTATACCGGTGTTTTTTATACTGTTTACTCAATTTGAATAGATTTTTAAATCGATGTTGAGTTTAACTTCTGTTGGAAAAAGTACTTTTTGATTTGATTCTCTGGCTGCACACAATATTATACGCTTTTCAAAAGTATGTCAGCCAAAAACCATAAAATAGAAAAATAACATGCCTTATCAGACAATGTACAACGGGCCAATGTACATAGCCATAAACAAGGTAGGAACAGAGCAAAACCACAAGCGTAAAGGATAGTTTGAATGAAAGACAATTAAATCTATCTATCTATTTTACCAAACACCACGCTGTTGTGATCAAAGAGTCATGATTGAAGATCTGTAGTACCTTTCTATTATTAACTATCTTACAAAGGCTAATCGTTCACTGATACATTCAATAATCCCCATGCCTAGCTGTCGAATTAGTCATCGCAATCGCGATTAGCAGACAAGAAGACACTGCTGCCCATCCACGTGAAACAACATCTAATTTGTGCCTTTACTTAGTCTAAATAAATAATTCGACCTTCAGAGAAACTGATATTATAGGTCAAGTTTGTCAGCCGTACAAAATAGCGTCAAACATTATTTGTTAAGTGTTAGCAGCATAGATATCCGATGGCTAGCAGATTAATTAATTAAGATTGAAACGATCTCGGGACTTCACTTTTATTCGCAATATTTGTTTAGGCTGTGCTTGGTTTCTGACATATTTCAAGGAGGTTTAATTTTGGGTAGCCTGTTGTTTTAAATTAAGGATACGGATTAGAGCTTTGTTACATCCTGAAATAACACATACGAGAAATAAAAGTAAAACTGCCAAATTGTAGGGTCAATCAGGGTATATCAGGCTGACCTATCATAATAGGTCAGCCTGATATACCCATCTATGTATGTATCTATCTATTATACCATATTTTATCTATATACTTATTACTTGCACCAACAACAACCCCATTTTATGTCCAGGCAAATCACTGTCTAAGGTTGCCTGGAATAGACCGCAGAAAGCGATAAGGCCGCCCATTGTATTTTTGTAATGTTTGATTTGTGTTTTTACCCGACTACGGCGAAGAAAAAGGAGGGTTATGATTTTGACCGGTATGTATGTATGTATGTATGTATGTATGTATGTATGTATGTATGTATGTATGTATGTATGTATGTTCATCTGTTCCCTCCTATCTTCCAAACCACTTATCACAATTTGACAAATGAGGTATCGTTAGAAGCGTCGTGATTGTCCGCTGGTTATAGGCTATGTGCAAAAATGGCGCCCTCTAGAGGACATAAAGTGAGGAACTTAAAAAAAAAAATGGTTTAATCGTACCATGTTGGGTATCAAATGAAAGGGCTTAATGAGCACATTTCAAAAATATAAATATTATAACCCCAAAAGAATTTAAAAAAAATCAAGTAATAAAAACTAAAACCCAACTACGACTTAAAAGGTATAAACAAGACACCACAGACAGACAAATTAAAAATCCGGAGTCACACGTGTTAGGGCCTAACACGTGTGACTCCGGATTTTTAATTTGTGTGTCTGTGGTGTCTTGTTTATACCTTTTAAGTCGTAGTTGGGTTTTAGTTTTTATTACTTGATTTTTTGTTATTTATTTTTGTGGTGTACAAAAAAAAACAATCTGCCTAGCCTTTTCCCAACTATGTTGGGGTCGGTTTCCAGTCTAACCGGATGCAGCTGAATACCAGTATTTTACATGGAGCGACTGCCTATCTGACCTCCATAACCCAGTAACTGGGTAATACGATACCCCTTGGTTAGACTGGTTGTCAGACTTTCTTGCTTCTGACGACTCGTAACGACTGTCAAAGATCCACAAATGACAGCCGGGACCAACAGCTTAACGTGCTTTTCGAGCCACGGAGGAGTCTCGATATGTGAAAATGGTCACCCATCCACGGACCAACCCCGGCAAGCGTAGCTTAACCTGATGGATCGACCCGAGCGGCTGTTATTACTTAGCCACGAGCTCCTCATTTTTGTGGTGTACAATAAAGTATAAATAAATAAATAATTCAACAAAAAACCGTTTCATACGAAAATTACGTGACAGTCATTGTCACAGGAATCCATTAGATATTACCAAATTTAATTTATCGATCTTCATAATAAATCTTTCATGCCACGGTTAATTTCAATTTGCGAAACATACCAAGATTAAATACATGTTGACAATTACAAATTACTGATGAAAGAGTGCTTAATGAGCTTGCGTTGATTAAATACTTAAATTAGCAATAGTAGAGGATCCGCAGAGGAACGACCTACACCCATCTGTTTAATGGATGAAAAGTATTTTAAATCAAATTTAGTATGTTAGAAAATATAACGCGAGTGGGTTGTCAAAAAAAAAAATCAAAAATTACTTTTTGTAACATTGCAAAGATATACACCAATTGAAAGAGCTTTTAAAGGAGAACCTTTGCTACTAACTCGACTTAGCCAATTGTTAGTCAATTCAGAGTTTATGGACTACTTGGCCACCTAAGTTTTAGAATGTTCTTGACGCCCAATAACCATAAGTGTTAAATCAATGGATAGTGCTTTATATCGGAAAACATCAGCAGCAGTCTCGAAGTAGTTTACAATTATTAATTTATGCTTAACTATATATGTTTTACTGAAATGGTTAAAAAATCCCTTTCAGTAGTCTCTGTCAATCAAAAATCGACTCAATGTTTCAGTAAATAAAGATGGCAATCGATTCGTGTAACAAATATGGTAAACACCCGCGTTTTCGTAGTACTACTTACCGCATCGCTATTGATGAAGAAAGACAGGTTGGCAGCTGGGAGCGAGTGGTGGCTGATGCACTCAACTTTTAGCTTCATGCCGGGCCTGTACCGGCGCTTCAGGCCATGCATCGACGGCCCGGATTTAGGTAGAACTGGGGACGAAAATAATTACATTAACATACATAACATCACACCTGTAATCGTCTGTCATCGTGTATCTCTGAAGAGTTAGGTATAGATATACCTTTTTAATAACACCCACATTTCACCAGTTAAGTTTAACTCCCATGAAATAGGGGGCGAGCCAATTACCATCAACCGGGCTAAGGCGGACAAAGAAATTCCAGATGGAAAACTCCAATAATACTGAACCCATGACCTCATGCTCAGCAGTAGCGTTTGGGACCACTAGACCAACGAGGCAATCAATAATAACATTAATAATACATAATTTTAGGGAAGATCGTGTTACCCAGTAACTGGGTTGTAGAGGTCAGGTAGGCAGTCGCTCCATGTCAAATAAAATTTTGAGAAAAAGCTGGGCAGATTATGATGCAAACATTCCTCACTGAAAACCTTTGTAACCTGTAAAACAATTGGTAGTCAGTTCAACTGGTACCATTGCTTTTTTATTAGGTAATGCAGCGCTCTTGACCTCAACCTCGATGGAATGCGATGGGTGAGGTTCAAGATGTGACGATACAAGAGAATAATGAATACAATTAAGAGTTTTAGGTACACTTAGTTGTGGGCATCAATCTAGGTAAGGCAATATACCAAAATGCCGTAATAGCCCAGTAGTTAAGGCCTCGCCTGTCATGCACGAGGTTGTGGGCTCAAATCCGGGCAAGTACTAATGTGTCTTTTCCAATTCATATGTACTTTTTGAGTTTATTTTAGACATTACTGACATCGGTGAAGGAAAAACATCGGAGAAAACCAAGACTTATAGTTAATATAAGTCTAAAATCGTCAACCCGTCTTGAGGATGCATGGTGATGCTTCTCTGATGTATGAGAAGTGAACTTTTCCCTGCAGTGGGACTATAATACAAAACTTCTAACTTCTAACTATAAAAAAAAACAACGGACTTCTAAAAAACAAAAAAAGTGAAAAATACTTTTAATTTCGGAAATTGGTGTTTTTGCTTTTCAATTTTCGTTTTTTGCCACCGACTTCCAAAATTAAAGTTATTTGTCACTTTTGTGTTTTTTTGTAAAAAGTTTTTGTTTTTCACTTTTTAATTGTGGTACCTACCCCACACAAATTCGAATACCACTACTTGCTATAGAAACAACAGTGATATGAAGTATGTAGGTATTATAACATCATCAAGGTACACTAATTTAATTGGATTAAATACGTAGCAAAGCTGAAACTAACTCAGAAACCACCCAAGCAAAGTTAATAAAATTTATATGGGCCCACCGCGCAGCCATTGTCTACGAAAATATAGATGAACATAGTACACAAAAAAAACATATTATACAAACGAATATATAACCTCCTCCGTTTTTGAAGTCGGTTGAAAAGTAGAGACACAACTCGTTTAGCTTTCTCAACAAACTGCTTTCAAAACCATAAAAGCATGCAAAACGCAACCAAAACTGCCATCCAATTAAATTAAATTCAACTTTAACGAACGTTTCGCCCAAAATTTAATAACGTACGGCCATAACAGCAAAAAGGATCTATCTCACTCATTTTCAAGTACAGATAATTTCCGGATTATCGTGAACAGGGGTCGGATTTAAGCTTACATATAAAATGGATATTGTTCATCGCTGATAGGTGCCCATATTCTATCCCTTTATTATGCAAATAGGAGTAAGATTCTTTGGTACGATAAAATGAAACAAGGGCACTACTTTAGATTTATTCGTAAAGTTAAACAAAAGCACACACGCTGTATATTATTGGATCATGCTGTTTGATATACAGTATGTAGGTAGGAAATTATATGAAAACTACTGTGACATCAGGATAACTAAGCTTCAATGAATGCTATTTCGTTTTGAGAGAAGAGATTGTTATGAATTATACCGAGTAGGCAAAAGCGAACTATCTAGGCAAAAAAAAAAACGGAAATCTTTATGAGGCTTTCACAAATTAATCAACAGGTAGGTATAGGTTTGGCTGTGTTCGTTTACGAGTAGATCAAATAATAAACGTAAGCAATTATACTAGTTAGCAGAAGAAAACGAACAAAAATAAAACTTGTTAAGTTTTTTGTAAATTTTCAAGATAGTTTATTATTATGCAAAATTAAAAATACCACCAAACAAATAAAAACTAAAACTGTTTCCAAAAGCAATAAATAAACATTTATGTAGCATGTCTTTCTCTAGAAAAGCGAAACGGTAAATCTATTACGAAACCATTTTCCCCGATTTTCTAGGTGAAAATATATATCCATCCGGCTATAATACGGAACCCTCACGTTCTGAACGCATTGCTTGCGTAAAACAGTGTCACCCTTAAGGTATTTTACTGTCCAATAAGGCCCTTAGACTGTAGTCTATCGCTTAGACTGTAGTCTATAAAGCGTGTCACTTTTCAAAGGCATGATTGGAAGACAGTTTTATCGCCTTGTGTATCTAAAGGTGTTGTATAAGGTAAGGTCGAAGAAAGGAAAAATATATTGAGTACTTAACCCTTCAGGATGGGTTCACCACTGTTTGATGATAAGGTCTGTATATTAACCCTATTTCAAGATCTATGATATAGTCTTACCCTTTTATTCATGAAAATCTAGTAACATAACCATGTTCTCTGTTTTCTCATAAGAAAAGTATGGTCTACTGGTTGTTTATAAACCATTATTAATTTCATGTTTGATTTTTATAAATACTCCCGAGTATTTATAAAATCAAAAGTGTCGCGATTTTTAACTGTTTGACTTTGATTTAGTATATGACCTAAATTGACCCTACACATGCATCAATTAATCAACTAAGCCGTTCTCAGCTAGAACTAAACGAAGCGTGACACATTATGCACTCTATAGCCTTTTCTACTCCGCTACTCACTTTGTTATTTGTTTGTTTATCGCCACCATTGTTGCCGGGGACCAAGACAGCCTTGTGATAGAAGTGTTTACGTTCATCTTTGACTTACCGGTCAAGCAAAGTGCAGCATTTGACACTTCGTACGTGTAGTGCTAGCGGTCTACGGGAAGGATTCAATTAAAAAAATACAAACAAAAAAATAATACTCACCCACAACATACATGTGCGTATGCACTTGCGCGGTCTGGAAGGACGGTGCGTCCGCAGACACTTCGCACGTGTATCGACCGCTAGCAGTCTGTGTGGCCGCCTGGATTGTTAGCTTCTCTGCGTCACTTCCTTCTCTCTGTACAGAAAGGATTTAGTTTAATAATGATAAAAAATAGTTTGAACGAAAGAGGTTCATATTTATGTTAATGCAGACTAGGGTGGAAAAAAATATATTATGGGATACATTACTTAGACGTTTTATGTTTAACTATGACAATCATAAAGTACACGCTTGCTTATCCTGTAGAACTGCGTTACATTAACACACATTCATTTCATAGGATTTTAAAAGAAATTCATGTGTTTGAAAAAATCTTCTGCTCGACACGTAAATAACGCAATTATAATCATTGAATTAATTACTGTAATTTTTGAATTGTTGAAATGCAATTAGAAATGAGTTAAGCAATTTAGGCTGCTGCTATTATAGTAGGGCAAGTCGTTTTCGTAAGGCAATAATATAATGGAATTCATACTGAGTAAAGACAAGTGCAATATTATTATGCTCATTTTTATTAAAGACTTTGAGTAGCCTGTAATAATCCATGATCGGGCTACTCATCTTCTCGATGTCTCTTTAATTAGCCTTTACGACACCAACCATTAGTGTAATTTTATCCAAGTTAAACCCGCCACTTATCCCGAACATAGTTTCAAATGCTTCACACTCATTTTAATCGCTTAATCCGTGGTAGATTAAGGTGTAGGAAAACATCGCGTTAGAATACCCTTAGTGCCTATGAGAGGTGTTCCTATGTTAGAATAAGTTTTAAACACTTAAAATTGAAGGCGTAAAAGTTCGTGAGATGAACTTGAAGCTTATACAGGATGTTAGGGTAAACACCGTTATCCTTGAAACCAGTGTTTTGGTGTCATTTATAGAACGTAAAAACAAAGGAAAATTACGTCTTTTTTTAATTTTTTTTAAAACTATATTTTACCACAAGAGACGCAAGTTCGTTGTCCTATGCGCTAGGGCAACGAACTTGCGTCTCTACACGGGCGGGGGGTGCGGGACGTGACCTGACCGGCCGCGAGCGCGGCGACCCCTCCCTCAGTTTGTCAGCTGTTTCTATAGCGAGCACGGTGTCGGAAAGAAACTTTTTTAAATCTTTTATAGAAAATAACTTTTTTTGTTGTTATTTTTGGTCATTTATTTTTATATTTAAGTCAACTATCCATGGTTTGAATGACAAGACTGTTTACCCTTACAGCCTGTAGAAGGGGTCAATATTGGCTCAGGATCGAATTGAGTGGAAAAAGGAAAGGGAGGCTTTTGCCCTGCAGTGGGAGAATACAGACAGATCATTATTTTTTTATTAATGTCTTTGACATATCTCAGTACCCTGGGGTCCCAGGGACCTTTGGAAGGCGTACGAGGGCCAAAGCCAGCCCGCAGAGACTCATTAGACACTTTTAATTAAATGAGGCACCTACAGACAAGTATCCCTGTTTGCACTACGCAAGTACAACCTATTGGGCTATGGTTTTGGATGGCTATAGTGGATCGATTACCTTGAACTATGGAAGGCCTATCTCCCCTGCCTGACCAATGTTACATAATATACATGAATAAAATGGCAGGGGGTGACTTGCACACTCACAATATGCCTTGAGGTTTTTGAGGAGTGGAGAGATAATCCACGGCTATCAGGACACTCCCGGAAGTAGCACATTGACAAGTGGTGGAGACAGCTACAAAGACTAATAATATTTATGAAAATCCGATTCGTAGAATGAGCACATTTTAGAAATTCTGTTCTCTCTCTAGTTTAAGCAACTATAATGTCGTATTATTCCACTATGTTTTGCCCGCGGCTTTGACCGCGTGGAAAATAGCCCAAGGGAACGTAACGTACGACCGCGATTAAAAATTTCCCTGTTTGTTAATCCAGGTTATAAACTATCTGTATGCCAAATTTTATCCAAATACGTTCCGCCGTTTTTGCGCCAATCCTGAACATACATTCTGGACCATAGAGATACTATCTTTTTTTATATTTCTATGTTCCAGAAAAAAAGATAAAAATTTTGAAAACTTTCTTTCGGCATCAGACTCATCACGTCGTCGTAGCAATTACTTTTTTTCAAAAATATTCAATTTACACTTTTGATTTCGTTACCATTAAAGGCACTCATGAAAACAGAGGCAATAATAGCTTTCAACTGACTCTTGATTATTCGTCCTCAGCTTCGAATAGAAGCACAAAACAAGTGATTGTGCAAATACAAACTTGAATATGTATCAGAGCATCCATATTCAATCTGGTTAACAATAGGCAATTAAGTAAATAGCTTAGGCCAAATAACTAGGCAACTGAGTCAGACTGTGTGTCGACTGTCGTAAAATTCAAACATGACAGATACAGTTGGTGTTAGTTAATTAACTTAAATTGGTAATAACAGGATTAGATACCTGGTATTATGTAACTAGACAACATGATTAACTAATTTACCAGTTTATCATAATATATACCTATGTTTTAATGACACAAGGAATACAGTACCTCAATCAAACAGCGGGGCTATTTGAATGAGGTACCTTATTCATAATCATAATCACGTGATACAAGGAATACGATGTACCTCAATCAAATAGCCCCGCTATTTGATTGAGGTACATCGTATTCCTTGTGCAAGATGTGATAGTGTGACCTATTGTGCGCTTTTACATTTTCTAACGTGACGATAATTATCATGGATGTTGACATCTACGTTATGGCATCGCGATAACACAGAGAAGTAAAATGTATAAGGTCGGGCGGGGCTATTTCGAGTGTGGGGTAATTCTAACTACTGAGAATAATTCAAATACTTATGTATCAATACAGTAGAATTATTCTCATTAGTTAGAATTACCCCACAGTCGAAATAGCCCTGCCCAACCCTATGGAAATATATGAAAACGCTTTTAAATTTCCGGCCATGATAACGTTATAACGTGGACGTATTTCTATACATTTTAACGTCCACGTCACGTTACAAATTATAAAAGCGCACATTCGCAACATTAAACACAATTCAGATAAGAAAAAAACCCAACAGTCCTAATTTGATATGTCACTACACTCGAAGAAGTCCGTTTTGACGTTTCGTTCTCATACATTGTTATAAAACGTTAAGCCTTGAGAATCAGTTTTAAGCAATGTAGATATGTCGTCGATTACAAACTCTCTAAGTATGTTCAATCGATATGTCTTGAGAATCAGTTTCTAAGAAACCAATATTTTTTTCATCGCTGCACAAAGCATTTTTATAGCTGTCAAAACGGACTTCTTAGATTGTCGCGAGTTTAGTGAACCAGCGGACAGTAATCTACCCACCTGAAAATAATCCATGATTCACCACTATCAACACCCACGAAGGATAGAAAGGGTGTAATAGTAACAATACATTACCTCCATCTCTATTGGAATTTACCGAATCCGAAAAGGAAAACGGCTATCAATATACGCATACTCGAAAACAAACGAAATTCAACTTGTCACGTGATTATGTCAGATGAGAAAAATGCCATTTATGTCTCGGGAAACGTGAGTAATAACGGGAACCTGCAAGCATCGGATCCGGGACAGATAAGACCTTTCATCCGGGTACAGATTATGTCCCATCCGATGGCACATGCGCCCTTTTGAATCGTAGCCGTCTAATTATTCGTATGGTGGACTGTATGAAATGTGGTGCCTTTTCTTTGTCTTTTATCTGATCCTCTGTGAGAGTACTGAAAAATTGAACGAGGAAAGGTGATTTTATGTTATGGCGTTCCTAATAATTCAAACTGTTCTGTTTAGCATAGAACATCTAGGTACTGAGTCTTTCATGCAAGAAAAGTGAAAAGTGGGTTGTCTCTCGTTGTGAGAAAATTTAGCTTTACTTACTTTTATGTTCTACATGTACCTACAGTATATAAAAAAAAAAAAAAATGCTTTGGTATTCAGCTGGATCCGGTAAGACTGAAAGTCGACTCCAATATAGTTGGGAAAAGGCTAAGCAGATAATGATGATGTACCTACATTGCTACAATATTATGTTAATAATTGCAACTTATTATCTATTCAAACAAATAACATGTAAAGCTGGCAGCATTACCACGTTTAATGGCAGAGGTTACCTAAAATAGGCTTTGCTTTATTTTATGTTTTTAATTTATCACATAAATCACATTAACAGCTAAGTACACTTATTGCACGAATTAGAATTGCCATTCAACGTGGCAATGTTGCCAGTATTCTGGCCACGTTTCCGGATGACAGCGATGCGGACGAGTACGCCTTAAGTGTCCTTTTGTTTTGTATTTATTTGTAGCTATAGTTAGTCATTTAATTTAGTATCTAGTGTAAATAGTGAGTTGAGTAATTATTGAAAAATAGAATAATATTACCTACACCAGCACCTATTAATACCTACTCCCTATGTCAGCAGATGTTAATTAATTCCCCGTTTCATTTAAAGCCTTGTTTCTCGGAGAAAAGTTTCCTTTGCTAAGACTATCAATAAGTTTTAAGTAGATGTAGGCTGGAACAAAGTATTTCTCTTCTCTCTAGTGCGAAGGGACGAGCGATTGCTTCGTACGTCTGCGATCCTGGTAACCAAATTAGGAAACGTCAGTCAAGAAGATTTGCTGCTAGCGATTTAGGTACCCATTTTGTGAGAATATTTTTCATTTAAATTAATAGCACTGCAGCAGTATTTATACACATAACATGACATCAAGCATGTTTCCCGCGAAGGGTAAGGCAGAGGTGTACCCATAGTACACCCATGTTTCGCCAGTTATGTTTAAGTCCCATGCAAGGCGAACCATAAGATTTGTAAAAGCACCTAATAATATTATTGTATTGATCTTTGGTACATTTTTTGGTTAGTTGGTTTTCAGGTGACGCGAGCCTGCCGCAGCCGACTCCACTGGCCTCAAAAAGTTAAAACATTATTTAAATACGCCGTACTTATTCATATTCTTAAGATAGGTATCGAAAGAAACTGAAATAAGTACCTAGATATTGGTGGCAAACTTAAAACTGAATAAAACATACCGTCTTTTTTGGGCTTCTCCGTGTCGTGTAAAAAACAGGATCAAACAACATCCGTCAAAGATGTTTGAAAGCAAGGTCTTCGTAAATGGATTACTTTCGCCCTTGGAACGTGTAACCTAGAATATTATAAAGCAAAGAGTTTTTCGGAAAACTAAAATTACTGTTTTTCTTGCAATTTTGATGTTATCCCTTGATCCCTGAGGCTTTTACTGAATCTTACTGAATTTGGATGTGTGTTTATGTACACGAATAGCTTATCTTTAAAAAAAAATCTCTAAGCAATTTCATTTTTTTTTTGTTGATCCCAATCTGATTCTGATTCTCATTGGTTGGTTTATTAATACTGGATATATCTATTTAATTTAAGGTACAGGTAAATATATAAATCTGCAACGTTTGTCTGTAAGTCTATCAAAGCAGCATCGAATACCACCACCACTATGCATGCACTCATAAAGCGTATAAAACAGAAGATCTAAATGCGACATTCCTGATTAATTTTCGGGTGTTCGGGATATTGCCTGGCCTACCTATCGTATTATTGGTAATACTCGCCTCTATATCAAGTGTGATTTCACGCCATTAAACCGAATTAGATTTATGTTTCGCCATTGTTGCAAGATTAATGACTTCTCGCTCAAGTTATGGAGCATAACGTAAATAACGCACCAGCTGTAATTATAAAGGGCTTTAACGAACAACTACAAAAACAACACCCATCTCCGTGCCATCGGATTTAGAATGCACCTGTGTCTGCGCACACACTTGTGCACTATACAATCTCTCGTGCCGAAAGCTAGTCTACGTTGATATTTGTTGTACAGTTCGGACGACTATATACATAAACAACTAGTAAAGTATTCTAGAACTAGGTACCATTCCGTTCGCAACTAAGTTGAAATAATCCTATAATCTATGTGCACATTTAATTCAACTATACAGGCTGTAAGGGTAAACACCGTTATCCTTGCAACCAGTGGTTTGGTTTCATTTATAGAACGTAAAATCAATGGAAAATTACAACATTTTTTTTCTTTTTTTTTTACAACATTTTACCACAAGGGACGCAAGTTCGTTGCCCTATGCGCTAGGGTAACGAACTTGCGTCTCAACATGGGCGGGGGGTGCGGGATGTGACCTAACGGCCGCGAGCGCGACCCCTCCCTCAGTTAGTCAGCTGTTTCGCTAGCGAGCACGGTGTCGTATAGAAACTTTTTAAAATCTTTTAATGAAAATAACGTTTTTTTTTGTTGTATTCGGTCATTTATTTTTATATTTAAGTCAACTACATGGTTTGAATGACAAGAGTGTTTACCTTACACCCTGTATTATCGCCGGTAGCACACCTCCGCCTGTTTTAAT
Organism: Lithophane socia; assembly: GCA_947522985.1. Taxonomy (NCBI): domain Eukaryota; kingdom Metazoa; phylum Arthropoda; class Insecta; order Lepidoptera; family Noctuidae; genus Lithophane; species Lithophane socia. Next base: position 14,289,045 of record OX383252.1, on the reverse strand, counting down.
TCTAGGCTTGGTTTTTTTAAATATCGTGTATTACCGCTCATGAATGCTTGTCGCGATCTTGTGCGTGATATTTTAGCGGCTACCGTGATGATACCCTCAGACTGAAATAGCAAAGCTGCTTTGAGGTAGAATTAGATTCCTATTCTATAGTATTTTCCTGAAAAATTAATTACACGAAGCGCTACTACTAATTAAGTTTCGAGTTTTTGTGTCTAAAAGTTAGAACAAATTAGATTGTGGATCTTTAAATTATGAATTTTACGTAAAAGAATTATAATGTATATTTATAAACTCTTGGTGAATTCAAACGATTCTATGCCTAAAGTCTTAGGTAGGTATACAACGTGCCGCTACAATGGCGACATTAATTTAACACACGTATACGATTTCACGTATTCGTTTTATGAAAATATTTGAATTTCATTATCATAATCAGCCTATAATGTTCCCACTGCTGGGACACAGGCCTCCTCTCTATGAGAGGGAGTGGGCCGTAATCCACCACGCGGGCCCAGTGCGGGTTGGTAGATGTCACATGTCTTCGAATTTTTGGTTCTAAGACATGCCGGTTTCCTCACGATGTTTTCCTTCACCGTTTTGAGAGCAGTGGTGATGAAATTATTTACACAAAGTAAAGCGCCTATCGGGGTTCGAACCTACGACCTACAACTCGTAAGTCGCGGCCGTTACCACTGGGCCACCACTGCTCTCTATATTCTCTCTGAATTTCATTAAACGTTATTATTTATTGATTTATTTACAATTTTCTAATTTACCATCTTGGAGCAACCTGTACTTAAAGAACTGTAGTGAAGAGTTCATTTGCCGGGGTCACGGATCATTATTTAGGTGAATAGAAGGAAAGCCGCGCAATTTCTTAAAAATTATGCCGACAAAGGATCTTGCCGATAGAACGTAAAAGCCAACGCAGACCGGGACGGGATGGCAAGGGATTTTGCCGTCAGTCAGCGCACACTGGCCGCTTAGATACCGCGGCATTCCAGCGCCTTGCCACGCCGCGCGCGCGCCGCCGTATGTCACAACCATCGCCGGCGTCCTCGGCATGCCGTTGCCTAACGCAGTACGCCACGGCATCCCGCCACGGGAGTCCGTGGCGCGTCTTTCAACGCCGTGCAATGAAATCCTTTTTGAATGCCATGGCATGCATTGATGTCGTATTTCTATATCGATACGTTTGAATGTCCATTGGTAAAAAAATAAATCCCTTGCTATGCCGTCCTGGTCTGCGTAGGCCTTAAGCCAGCTGGCAGGTAGCTTCATGAATGAATCTTTTACACAGAGAGATCTCAATTTTGGTTATGTTTTTTTTAATTTAGTTTGTTTTAATTTAAATTTTTCAATTTACGAATTATTTTATTTTATTTTATTTTTTGTGTTTACCACTAGCCCTATTCGTGTGTTAAATTAATGTCGCCATTGTAGCGGCACGTTGTATAAGCAATTGCGTAAACGTTCATAGTTTGAACCAAAATAATTAAAATTCAAAGACATTTCAAACAATAAACCATATTGAAAGAAAACAGTACAGTTATAGGCTTTTTCAGTGTTTGTTAAGTTATAATACTTACCAAAAACGCCCTATGTCAATGTTATTCTTACGATGACCCTCAGTTCTTTATTATTAAAAAAGTACATTCTGTTGTAACAAAATGGTAAAAACGAAAGAATGCATCTTTTAATTATGACACGTGCTGTTTATAAAAAAAAAAAAAAATGTCTCTCTTCGTTATGTCGTCTGTGGATGTGACTTGACACATTTCGTAATTAATTCATCCCTGAGAATATAGTGTGACACGAACAAAAAGGTATTCTGTATACTGGTCACGTAGAATAAGGACTGTGCATGCGAAACAATGAAAATTAAAATATTTTTTTGGAAAATGTTTTTGTTCAATGCTTAGTGTTCAATGTGATACATGGTAAAGTAAATTGCTGGTATCATAAAGGCTATAAGGCATAGGGGAGTACATCTTGTTTATGGTTCAATCATTTATCTGACTAATTTTTTCAACATTTTTGGTAGGTAGTACTCACAACCGGCGTACTTGTATGTGCATGTATGCATCTGGATGCACGAAGGTGGACGAAGCAAAAGTATTATGTAAGAATCTTAGTAGGTGGCGTTCTGTAGTATGTACGTGTATGTTTCCATGTTTATTGTCACAGATTAAGAAAATAATGTGATGAGGTGTAGGTGCATCCTTTACCCTGGATTTGGGCTTGTAGTATTTTGATCCCAGTTATCACGAAGTTTTCAGAGTAGCTTTAGTTAGTTTGCTTTATAACTATTAACTCATAAGCTTGTTTCTAGCATCCTACAGACTACAATTCGGTTCACTATTGTGAATAAGCCACTGGCACAATACATACATGTATGAAGTTATCCTTCATAACTTCATAATATTATATGTTTTTAGTTAGTTCAGTTATTATGCAAAGTTTCATGATCTAATTTGGAGTAATTTTTGAATACCAGCGGTTTATAGTTCGGTTTAGAGGTAACTTTGGATTTCGTTCTATAGAGAAAATGATGTAATCGTGTTTTCGTCAGACATAGGACCCTAGCATCAATCCTCAACTTTAAAATAATATTTATTTCAAAATTAATGCTGCATTATTTTCGGCGTAGCGGAGGATCATGCTAAGTAATTTGAGGTTGTATATAGGCCATTAAAAGTCTATAAAAATCGATAATTATACTTTTAAATAAATCATAGCCCTAGGGCAACATTGATTGGGCACGCCACAATTGTGGCCCCAATAAGTCCCCTCTTTGAGGAGTGGCTAGAGAGGCGCCACGGCGTCCTCACCTTCCGCCTGACGCAGGCCCTCACCGGACACGGTTGCTTCGGGAGGTTCCTGTTTCGGATAAGGCGGGAGGAAACGCCCGGGTATCACCACTGTGTGGATCGCCTGGAGGACACGGTGTAGCATACGGTGGAGTTCTGCCCTGCTTGGGCGGAGCCCCGCCGTGTCCTCTTGGAGGCGATTGGTGTCCTCTCGCGTCCGGCGGAAGTCATTGGACGATTTCATAACATCAAAAAAAAAAAAAAAGGGCAACATTGATTGTAGTCGAAAATGAATGCAGTCAAAGCACATCGATAGAAAAATAAGCTAAAAATAAAATAAAATATAAATTGTCCTATATTTTTTTTTTGGGAAACATTTTATACACGAATAAAAATAGAGAAATGTTTTTGAATACGGAACGGAGAGAGTAAAACAATAAAAATACTTACACTTCACGAAAAATAGGGTTGTATCGGTGCCGGTATAAACATAACATGGATGTAGGTATATTAGACATACATACATTTGTATACTTACATAAAATGCCTACAGTTAAATTTTTCTACGCTACGCAAAAGTAACCAGTTACAAACTCAAATCACCAAAAAGAATTTCACAGAACTTGTATTTCAAGGTTATTGACTACTTTGTGATTAGTTGCCTCGTATAATACAGACCGCCATTGAAATACTCATTAGTGCTGTGACTCTGGTTATTGGTGATTTGAGTTTTTAAGGTAAAGAGCCTCATAATAATTCTTTCAGTCAAATAAATTCATTAAAAATAAAAAATAAATTACATACATAACATAACCAGCCTATAATTTTCCCACTGCTGGGACACAGGCCTCCTCTCTGTGAGAGGGAGTGGGCCGTAATCCACCACGCGGGCCCAGTGCGGGTTGGTACATGTCACATGTCTTCGAATTTTTGGTTCTAGGACATGCCGGTTTCCTCACGATGTTTTCCTTCACCGTTTTGAGAGCAGTGGTGATGAAATTATTTACACAAAGTAAAGCGCCTGTCAGGGTTTGAACCTACGACCTACAACCCCATACAAAGCATCTAAAAAGTAAACAAATAACACGTATTGGCCCTTTAAGTCTCTTTAATTCCCAAGCTCCCATCTATGAAAAAATATTTATAGTTTGTGCTAATTATCTTGTTTGCGTATTCAAAATATGGAAAAAAAAAGAAAAAAAATTACATCACCTAGTTTTTTTTTTTATGGGGTTTCACCTACAGGTGACACTGGGCGTAATTTATACCTTGTATTTTGTATGACGGTATAAAGAAAACAAATTATTGCACTTTTATAACTATACTATTATTGTAAAAGGATTATGGTTTTGGATAGTTAGATAAGTATGATAATTATCCTTTTTACTTGTTGTGGGATTTGTACCAGCCTTTGAGAAATAAACAAACGTTGCACTGTGAAAAAAAAATCTTTTACGTTCTTGGCACAGCCCGCAGCGACGTTGAGAACAGTTTTTCTATAAGTGATGTTTTTTTATGCTGATACCAGTTCATTGTGAGTGTCCGCCTTTTTTCCCATAACATTCTCATATTATTATGTTTTGGTATCAAATATTCGGAAATTAACAATATCGCATTAGAGACCCTAATTTCTTCAATTGTTATGATTCCTCATTCAAGGTACGATTTCTCTGTAAGGCATACAAGTTCCTCATGTCTGCTATTATATATGATACTATGCCTTCACTAATGTATAATAATTCAAAACACTCGGTGCCTTGAATGTCTTCTTCACAATCACCTTAGCTACAAGAAGAGATGTAGTATTCGACCATGTTTTACTGTACATTCTTCTTTTTTTTTCTGCGACCCGATTCTTGACTTTCATCCTTTTCTTCTTCTGTTTCCTCTCCTCTATCATCTTCTTGAGTATGTCCATCGACAGGCCTGGCCTGCACTTCTACTACGGAATGTAACATTCAACCGGCAATGGAATTGGCCTCATATTGTTAGTTTGATTATTGAACAATAATTTACAATAAAAACTTTTACAGTACCCTTTTGACATTTTTACAACAATGTGAATTCCACAAAACGCATACGAGCGCGAAAATCAGAAAACCGTTTGAAACAATTGAATTAATTTGACAGATAACATAACTCCAATGCTGCCAAAATAAAATCACAAACAGTATAATATTATATATTGAAATTTTAGTAATAATATAATATTTTTTAATATATTTAATAATATATTAAATATATTATAATATATTTAATTACATGTTAAAAAAAATCGCAAAGCTTCGTCACCTGGAAGTGACACTGGGAATTAGCGAGAACAAACGTCGTCGTGTCGGGGGACGGCTAATGCAAACGCCAACACACACTAGGAATAATGAATGTATGCTGTTGTAGAAAGGATAGCTGCTGTTAACTTCCTATTTTCATTAGCCGTCCCCCGAGACGACGATACTCTTCCCATGGGGGTAGGCAAAAACTATAGAACGCCGCATGCTACGCTGTTCAAATTAATTAAAATAATGTACTCTGTGTCCTCAATGAAAAGTACATAAATGTAATATAAATAAATAATATTAATTGTATGTTGTATTACGTTATTTCAAATGCAACTTAAGTAACGCAGCTAGAGATATTAATATAATCATGTTTTTAGTTTACGGCGAATAAAGATACTCTTAACAAAATTAATTAAGATACATTTTCGTTGATTGTAACTTTAATAATTAAGACTTCACTTAACCACTTACCACTTGAAAGGGCGATCAAATATTTAAAATTTTTAAAATACTTGCGTTACGTACCCTTTTAGCACGAACGGATTATAAACGACACGGTGAGTGATGAGTACAATGAGGGGTTTACACCATATTATAGTAGCTATAACATATTATGTTTCCTTCTAATGATGAAAAGAGTATGCTTAGACGGTTTATTCATGTTGAGAGGATGAATGAAAGGCGACTAACAAGGCAGATGTTAGAAGAATCGCCGGACACCTTAGGACCTATCAGGTCAAGTGCATATAGTACTCGCATCTGGCGTGCGTGTATGACCCGATGTAAGAGCATAACGAAGCAAAAGAAGTAGGTATGTAGGTAAGGATCGTATCAAGTAGCTTCCTGTAGTTTTTGTCTAACCCAATGGGAAGAAAGTTAATGATAATGGTAACTGCATGCAGGCGCGACCGAGGCACAATACTGCAGAGTTCGAATCCTGGGTCGGACAAATTGTTTTTCCATTAGAAAATTGGCGTTAGTACCGGTTGACCGGTTAATGGACTTACCTCATATTACATGGAATTTAAAACATAACTGGCAGAATGTGGATCTTTAATGGCAGGTACCCTTCTACCTACCCTTTGGCGAGCACACGGACACGATGTTATGCACGCGCAGGTTAAAAGTACCCCAAAATATGTCACCATTTGATTTCTTTAATTAATCTTCAAGGTTCACTTATCGTTACCAAGAGAGGTATTTAGTAAGTGTATGTCCGTATCAAATACGTCGTTTTTTTGTGGTTTCCCAGAATTATTGCAATCAATCCCAGATTTTTAGCTAAAGATTTAGTAAGAAGTATAATACTGTAGAATCCTAATGCTGGTGCTCAGGAAAGATTTTATGTGCTCTAGTTCAAAGAGATGTGCCAATGCATTGTACATGTTAGGTTTTATTTCAGCTGTAGGTAGAGCTGACATTTTAAAGTGAGTTCTACTTTTTAAATAAAAAAAGTGGAAACAAAAAATCTCAGAATGCGTCGAGTTTCCAGAAAAGTTCTACAGAGTTAAAGATTTATCTGAACTAAACTAGATTTAGGAACAATTTAAACTGTTTGGAATAAAAACTTTGTACAATTCAACCTTATTTCGTGACGAAAAAACTTACTTTGAAATTCGCAGAAGCTACTTAATCTAACACAAAAAGAAACAAAGAGCTGGCAACCCTGTGACATTATGATTGTAGGCAGCACTGTGTGTTTAACTGATGTTGCCTACTTAGAAAATTATGGGGTAGGAGTGCTTAGCGCTAAACGCTTGCATATGGTGCCCCGCACCTTATTGTGTCAGCTCGCTCAAAAACATGTTATTATGATTATGTGTGTTACTTTACCAAAAGACCTCATTAACAACTAGGTAAGTACTTACATGAGTGGTTACTTTTGCTACATTGGCTGCGGGCACGAAAACAGTGGCGAGGAGCGTTGGCCGAGAGGGGTGACGGAAATGGTATAAAATTGTTCCATCAGCATCCGCTTGGTTACCGCTCCTTGACGTTTGGTTGGATGGAACTTTATTCATATTGAAGAGTAAAAAACATAACCAGTTAATTGATAGGTTGTTTATCTGCCAACGAGAACTAGGGACGTAATAACTAGTACATTAGTAGAAAGAGTGCCCCCCCCCTCCGTCGACAGTAATACCTATCTCTTCATTAAAAAAATATCTGCAATAAAATTTTAAAGTAAACACTTGAAAGCAATCCTGATTGTTAATTCATTCCTAATGATTACGTCTTGGTCTCATTAGGACTGAGCTTTAGTTTCAGTCATTTAAATATCTTCATTATTTTATCTTCAGATGAAAACTTAAACAAATTTAATTGCAATAAGTTTCAGGAAATAAGTAATTAGGCCTGTGGGGGAATTGTGTAACACACTTACAAGGGCATTGCCGTTGATTTTTATAATTCAACAACATTCATTGCTTGCGCTGTTTACGTTGTCGAGAAAACGAAAATGTTTCAAACAAATGAAGCCACGGTACGCCTTTTGGACTTCCCCGCGACACTGGCAGGCCCTATCGGACCCAGTCAGTTCTGCTGACATCTCTTTGAGGCGCGCGTGGAACACAACGCGCCGCTGAACAGGGCCTGGTCCTTGTTGGACGGCGAACTACCGGCGAACCGAAGGCAGTGATCCAGATGTTGTACTGGCCTCGGTATACATGCCAGGCGAGGACGTGGACTGCCCGCCAAAAGAAATGGCCGACCTGGTACAACACTGTGAGCACGCCAACCCAGACCTGATCATCGGCACCGACTCGAACGCCCACCACCCGCTGTGGGGCAGCGATGCACCAAACACCAGAGGAGAGGTACTATCCACCTATTTATTTTCCACTAACCTTAACATTATAAACCGCGGCTCTGAACCCATGGGTTACAGTCCGAGGACAAACGATTATTGACCTAACACTTGCTACTGAAAATGTGACAAACCGTATAATAAACTGGCACGTATCGGACGAACCTTCTTGCTCAGACCACAGAAGGATCCGCTTTACATTAACTACCAACACAAAGAAACCAGAACCGAAACCCAAGGCGCACTGACGACCCAGGGTATAAACGCCTTCTGGCCTCCCTAGTAGCGAGGCACCTATCACGCGTAACCCTAAGAGACCAAGCACAATTAGAGTACACCGTAACAAAACTATCAGAGTACCTCACCGAAGCATACCATGTATGCTGTAAGCTAAGAGCATCAAAAGCCAAGGGGGAAAAAAACCCATGGTCGAACGCAGAACTTAGCAAGCAAGAGATCTACTACGAAAGAACTTCAACAGAGCCAAAAACACCAGACTCCCGGCCGACTGGAAAATATACAAAGAAACCGAATACACTTACAAGAAGCAAATCAGAAGCGCCAGGAGAACAGCATGGCGGAAATTCTGTGAATCCATCGAAACAAACAACGAAGCCACAAGGGTGAGGAAAATCCTATTAACGGATCAGGACCGAACTCTTGGTGCGCTGAAAAAAACCGACAACTCATACACGATTAACGATCAGGAAACTAGTAAGGTCCTTCTTGAGACCCACTTCCCGGAATGCAAACTCCTAGATGATAGGACGTGGGAGGTGGACTCAGAATGGTCCCTAACGGGTCAAGATTGGTCTAGAGCCCAGAATATAGTAACAGCAGACCGAATAAAGTGGGCTATCAACTCCTTTCAGCCATATCAATCTGCAGGTTTAGATGGCATCTTCCCAGCCCTACTGCAGTGGGGGTAGACCATCTGACACCATGCCTGGTGGAGATATATCGAGCCTGCATAGCACTAAGATACATTCCTCTTGCATGGCGAGAAGTGAAAGTCATCTTCATACCCAAACCTGGAAAAACAGATTATACACTACCCAAGGCTTATACACCCATAAGCCTCACATCCTTCCTACTTATTACCCTCGAGAGGCTCTGCGACAGGCACATCCGGGACGGACCCCTCCGGGCAAAACCACTCCATAAACAACAGCATGCGTACTCCACTGGCCGATCAACAGAATCCACGCTGCACAGCGTGATCTCCAAGATTGAATATGCAGTGGACCACAAATGCTCAGCACTGGCCGTCTTCATTGATATTGAGGGTGCTTTTGATAAAACCAGATTCAAAAGCATCACCATGGCCCTCAACCGACACAGCGTAGACTCGACCCTGAGTGGCTGGATCACCAACATGCTCCAACTGAGGGCTGTACAGGTGACTGTGAATGACACTACCAGGGCAATCGTGGCGAAGGGCTGTCCTCTCGCCGCTTCTATGGATCTTGACAGCCTCATCAGAGCACTAAACGACAAAGGTTACTTCACCGTAGGCTATGCGGACGATATAACCATATATTAATCAATGGCACACATGCAAACACTATATGCAACCTCATGCGCCAAGCTCTGAAAATGGTAGAGGAATGGTGCAATAAACTAACGGTGAACCCAACAAAAACTGAAATGATTCTATTTACAAAAAAGAGGAAACTACCGATGCTAAAACTACCCCGCTTATTTGGGACAACCCTAAGCCTATCGAATGAAACCAAGTACCTGGACATTTTCTTAGACAAACAGCTGAACTGGGCGAAACATATGAACTACATCGTTACTAAAGCCACTGTATCCCTCTGGCAGCGTAAGCGACTGCTTGGAAGGAACTGGGGAATTAGCCCCAGGGTCACTTACTGGCTATACACCACGGTCATCCGACCGATTATTACATATGGCTCACTGGTCTGGTGGCCCAGGACAGACCTGAGCACAGCCCAAAGAGCCCTCGAAAAACTGCAGCGTTCTGCATGTGTTGCAATCACCAGCAGCATGAGAACTGCACCCACTGCGGCCCTACAGGCAATGCTCGGACTGCCACCTCTGCACCTCATTGTACGAGAGGAAGCGGCCCTGGCCGCTTTTATGCTCCACTTATCAGGACCCCAGACCAAAGACTCCAGTTAGTAAGTAGTAGTAGTAGTTAAGCACACACGCATAAAGGATGATGCGGTCAAACGACAGCCAATGATGGCATCACCCTGCGACAAAGCCCCGAAGACACACCACTTTCAAAGATACTACAGTATAGTACTCCCAGAAGAACAGAATGCCTACTCAGGACCGAAAGAGATGAGAGCAAACACCGACGGATCGAAGACCCACTCCGGTACAGGAGTCGGAGTCTTCTCACACGATCTCAACTTTAACATATCCTGCCCGCTGGGAATGTTCAACACCGTTTATCAGGCGGAGTGTGTGGGCATCATACAGGCAGCCTATGCCATAGAAGCCAGGAGTGTTACGGCCACCCATATACGTATACTCTCCGACAGTGCCTCAGTTCTCCAATCCTTATAGAAAAAATGCACTAGAACGAGTAACGGTATCCGGTTGCAACAAAGTGACACTACAATGGATTAAAGGACACAGTGGATCGCTGGGCAATGACGCAGCAGACGAGCTTGCTAGAAGAGCATCTAGGACGTCGGTCTGTGGGCCTGAGCCCATCGTACCCATACCCTTCAACCAAATATGCAGGTGGCTCCAGGAATTCACCCATACCCAAACGGAGAACTGGTGGTCCTCGGCACCGGGCTGCAGGCAGTCCAAGGAAGCTATGCCATCCTTGGATGGCAGGCTAACCAGGCGTTTGTTACGCCTGGACAGGAATGGCCTGCGTCTGGCGGCGGGAACCATCACAGGACACTGCTCGTTAAACCAACATTTCCACAATGTAGGCATAACGGACAGTCCTCTATGCAGGGCATGCATGGAGGCTGAGGAAACTGTCACGCACGTGCTCTTCGAATGCACGGGCGTCGCCCAGATTAGAACTGAAACCCTCGGGTCACCCAGATCTTACACGAAGGTTCTATACAAACCAGGAGACATAGTAAACTTCTGGAGGGAGGTGGGCTGGATGGAATAACCCCCAACGGCCGCCATGGCCCACGCACAATGGTCCACCTTAGGGACTAAGTGCGGAAACCAAACCCGTAACATAGAACATAGAACATACCTTTTTGGTTGAGTTTTTGTCGTAGTTTTGTTTTAGGATTATAACTTTTTTTTTGGGGGTTTTTTTTTGGAGGTCAAATAGTTGGTCCATGTAAAATACTGGTATTCAGCTGCATCCGGTTAGACTGGAAGTCGACCCCAACATAGTTGAGAAAAGGCTATTGTTTTGAAATTAATGTGCTAAATAAGCCCTTTCATTTGATACCAAACACGGCCTCACTAAAAATATTATTTTCTTAGTTCATAACTTTTTGTCCTCTAGAGGGCGCCAATTTAATATGACGTCACGTAGCCTATAACCAGCGGACGATCAAGACGCTTCCAACGATACCTCATTTGTCCAATTGTGACGAGTAGTTTAGAAGATATGATTCGAGGGAACACAACATGAACTTACATACAAACATACATACATACCGGTCAAAATATCTTTAGGTACCTATTTACCCGACACCAGTCAGGTAAATAGGTACCTAAAGATACAACACAAAAAATAAAAGGTACCCCGCGACACGACAGCCACTGCTTTGGTATCTACAAAAAGTTTTCGGAAAAAGTACGAAACAACAAAAAAACGAAGTCTAAAGAAGTATGAAATAATAAGAAATTAATGTTTCTATCTTTATTGATTCAAGAAGTTTTATATAATAAATGTTGAAAGCTTCTTAAAATGTCATAAAAAAAATATTTCTCTTAGTTTCATAGTGTTTGGCCACTACTAATCTCAATTCGTATTCAGCTCAGTAAGGCCCACCTAGCAAGCTATTCCTCTAAATTCGAATACGCAGTCGTCGGTTGCTGCAGACCGGCCCTTTTGCACCAGTGAGCCTGTGATTCACACTACCTTACTCCGCCTTGCGTACATTTTCAAAAGGGATGTAGTATTTATTTAAATTGAAAACAGCTATAAAATTGTGTACCAGCACTTTAAAATAATAATACATCTATAATTTAATATTATCACATAATAAACATGAATCAAATTTACAAAATAAATAATTATATATTTATTATTTATTTATTATAACTTTAGGCACAAGTAAAAAAAAAAAACTGAGGCATTTTCTACCAGTCAACCTTAGGGTGATGCAGAGAAAAACATGGCAGGTGCAACATACGGGATAGATAACTCGGAAAAGGATAAATAGTAATACATATATACTTACATACATATAAACAGAATAAACTTTGTCAGGAGAAATAACGATAGGTGGAGGAGAAAACAAACCCAGCAAATCAGCGCCGCGACGATTCTGCCAACCTATTTTACTTAACACTTTAAAGTAATAATTTCATAAACAACATTATTAAAATACCTACAAAAATAATGGTTTTCACTGAAACAGTGTTGAAAACCAACTCCGAAATCAATTAATTTAATTTTACTTGCACTTTTTTTTGATAACACTTCAATAATTAGTGCCCTAATTTTGATACTGCGACTAATTTCACGGTTGGTCAAAGGCACAAAAGTTGGTCACGGTTCTAACCTAACCTATTTGGTCGGAGTGCCCTAATAATTATTATAGGGATGTATTTAAATTATTTTTAAAGTTCATTCAATTAATTTTAAAGTGTGAAACATTATTTTTAAAGTGCGTCTATAAATTCCCGTTTTTAAATAAAATACATTTTTAATGACCAGCCAGTATTTGTAAAGAGATCCACTGTCTGTTATTTCTTCTAACATACATCATAATACAGCGTCTGAAAGCAGATACCGATTGATTTCAGACCTACAATGTGTTCACGGACAAAAAATACCAATGTAGACGCCAAGCCAATTCCTTTGGTTGATTTTCTATCTCATCTCCGTATAGGTAACAAGTACCCTCATCCTAATCGATTCTACGTAGCTGGCACGAGAATATAAATGAAAACCATTGAGAATTTCCTTCTATTGTCAGACAGCAGTTTTTCTTCTATGCCTAAAGTAGATATTATTCAATTGTACCTATCACCTTATCGTCGACAAATATGCTTTTGTGAATAGAAATAGAAACTGAATGTAGACAATGCGTTGTGATACTAAAATAAGCAAACAAAGCGAATGGATCTCATGTTTCAATGGAGACTGGGGGCGGGCTGGCTGTTACCGGCAAAATTTCATTGATGAATTCAATGGCTCCACTATTGCTTCATTGAATGAGGAAAACGGAGTTTGCAATCAATATCATTTATGAATAGGAAACAGTGACGAAGACTGAAAATATTTTTTTTGAGGCAAAACTTCAGAGAAATGCCGTTTAAGATGGGACTCCCAAAGGAAACCCGTTACATTGGGTTATTTTTAGTATGAAGACTAAAAGAAACCCCAAACATTTTTTTTAAAAGAGTAGTGACTCTTTAGAATGTTAACAGCGGTAAAAAGCTAAAAACAATATTTATGAAAACTGACAAAGTTCCCCTATCTATGACGAATGTGAACTTTTACGAAAAGAGAAGTTCACCAAATCATTAGTCGACCAAGTTTTGACTGTAAGAGACACTTTGCCACTGTTAAGCAATTATAATACAAACTTGACGTAACTTTGAATTAATAAACGTGCCGACGAGAGCAGAAATATGTATGTTACTCATGGCAAAATTCAAGTACGTAGTTAATTTCCTTTACAACTGAATTTATAAAATATTTTACATTTATTAGACGTACAATAAAACAGTAGATTCCGGTGTGTCTTTGTATTGAAGAAAAGTAATAAAAATAAAAAGGGGGTAACAAAAGAAGAGAAATAGAACATAAACCAGTGATTTTTAGTTTCAATTCTTTTCTGTCTGTCTGTTTCTTTGTTTGTCGCGCACATCTCCGGAACCACTGAACGGATTTTTATGAATTCAAGATATTTCAATCATTAGTATTTTAAACCCACTAACTAGTATTTGGATGGAAGGCACACAGATAGTGTATACCTAACAAAAAGTACTAGGCTTGCATGAATTCACGCTATGTTTATAATGACCAGTGTCTCGCTTTACTCTGGAACAAAGCGATATAATTCAAACAGTCGTACGAAGCGTACTTTTTAGGGAAGGGAAGTTATTTTTCTTGGACGAAATATAATAATAATTTTCATGCCCAACAATTTTCGGGTGTTCTGTTAAAAGTTGGAGAAGGTGCTCCCTGGGCAACACGGTCAGGTGACGCTTCCAGAAATATGAGCCGTATCCTCGGAAGACGAACTCATAAGTTCGGTATTCGGTAATCTGTCAAATCAACCGAACAGGAAAATTCTTGGTTATGTGAACGCGCCATACTCACTCACAAATGGCCAAGCCGCCGGAAACACTAAATTCCTCGCGGACGAAGTCGCGGGCAACAGCTAGTTTTTAATAAGTAGGTATTCCCATAATATGTTCGTGTATAAACGCAGAGTTTTACATCCAGTAACATCTTCAGAAATGAACAATAGAATTTTCGAGGTTAAGGGAAGTTTCACAACGGTATTACTGGTCAGGTCTTCGCTGCGTATTTTGTTAGTCCGCTACCATCAAACTCTTCACTATGTTATCTTATTTTTATAAAGCTGGTGCTGAAAACTACTAGGTTTGAAAAATACTATTTTTTGTGCTTGCTTTGTTTTTTTAGTGGCATAGTGCTCGCAGAACAGATGGCCGATGGGGCCGAAAGGTTCTGGAGTGGGGACCGCGTACCGGAAGTCGTAGCGTTCCACAAGATGGGCCGATGACCTTATGAAGGCCGCAGGTATCTCCTGGATACGAGAAACCGATCGAAGTGGCGGTGCTTGGGGGAAGCCTATGTCCAGCAGTGGACGTCTTTCGGCTGAAATGATTATGATGAAGATTTGCTCACTTTACGAGTCTATTCGTCATTTGATCAGTACCTCGCTTTAAACGATCTCGGAAGGTTTATAAAACGTCTTGATTTGTTCTAAAAATATCGAATAGGTACATCATCCATCATGATTGCGCAGAAATCTAGTTCAGTAACATCCAATTGAATCACCACCTACATGGGCATAGATCCTAGTCAGCTTATTAATCCTGGGGGAACTATGACATATTGGGGGGATGCGGAACTAGTATGACATATTGAGAAGACAGATTGAATATGAGGAAGTTATTAGTACAGCGGTAGATAGATAAGGAATTTAACATACCTACAGGAAAAGCAATCAAGTAATCACATCTTTATGTGACATGAGTATAAATCTTAAGATGAAGTTGTTTTTGCTGACCGGTGCAGCCCAAATGCGTAACAAACTTACAATGGCAATTCCTTTCATTTTATTATTCTTCGCATTATTTACGTTTTAAAGCAGACGATTGTTTCCAACATAATATGAATCAAATGGATTATCAAAATTCCTTTAAAATCTCTCGGATTGTCATTGTAAGTGTGCTGATATTCTTATTTTCGCGAGTTTTATGTAGGAAGAGGATTAAGTTTCTCTAGTCCGGGCGTATAGTGCCCATAATAGGTATACCTCAGATCCTCACTTCACCATCACTCCTTAACTCGCTCGTGGACGCGGCGGGCGGGGAGAAGGCTCCAAGGCGACAATATCTTAGGTAATTTCTTTATACGGCGAAAATAATGGTTATAAAAATAAACATAGTATCTGACTTAGTTCAGTTGTTATGCAAAATTTCATGATCTAAGAAGTATTTTTTGAATACCAGCGTTTTATTTTTCAGTTTTGAGGTAACTTTGGATTTTTTTCTATAAAGAAAATTTTATGCATTCCTGTTTTCGTCAAACATAGTACATAACGTTAATCCTCAACTTTACCATAATATTTATTTCTAAATTAATGCTGCAGTATGTTGGTTTTTGATATAACGGAGTATCATGCTAAAGAATTTGAGCTATTATAGACTCGAACTGAAGCTCTGTCTGAAGCGTCCATTCCCGATGAGACAAACGATTTAGGGAAGGACCTCAGAACAAACGGCCAAACGTGAGGCACAGTCAACCTCAAAAAGATATATACATGCACATTGCACACAGTTATGAGTTCATTAAACATTTCTACTATTTGTGTTCCATGATACTGTATCAATGTGTAACTACAATTAAGTAACCAATATGTGTAATAAGTCTTGTGGGTACATACAGTATTTTGGAACATTTATTCTTTTTTTTTTGCATGGACCTGCTCTTGTACTCGATCCTACCTGATGGAAAGCGATAGATGATAATAATTGTAGACACTTAAATGAATTCATGTCTGTGTGCATGTATATCTATATCTTTTTGGGGCTGTCTGTAGTATATAAAATATCTCTTCATAATTCTACTAGTACTTCAACGTAAATCCAATTTTCAGGCTTTAGAAGCTTGCTTTGTCTAAACAAGTTATGATCAAGAATGAGAACCTCTTAAGAACAAACTACAGACTTCTCAAGAGAGAGAACTTTGTATGAGACAACGTGTCTCGTTGTATTAATAGTGAAACTTGGAAATATGGTAGTTTCATTACTGAGGTACTTTGTGACATTTTTTATCCCTATTTTAGTTCTCTAACGGCATCTAGTATTTGCAATTTGTGGAAGTGATGCTCAATTTCATGTATGTTCTCAGTAGTAGGTATGGTTATTGAATGCGTTTGTTATAAATATTTTATATTAATACTACCACTTTAAATCACCTCATTCGTCCTGCTTTTAACACTAATTGAGTATAATAACAAAATCAAAATGTTTTATTTCACATAAACCTACATGGGCACTTATGAAACGTCAGAAGCTAGGTGCACGGTTCCAATTGGTCGTTTCCTATGGAGAAGAGCCGGCAAGAAGCTCCACGGTTTACCGGAATATGCACTTCGGGAATCATCGTCTATCTCCGGAAATACGAACGTGTGACGATGAGATCTAATATAGAACTTTTACAACTATTGTAGTAAGTATTTGCTTATTTTGTAGTACCATGACTACAAAATAACGTTTAGGCGCAGAATGTCCAATTCGCAAAATGTCGTCAATTGGACGTTTAGCGAATTGGACATTTTGCGAACTGGACATTTTGCGAATTGGACATTTTGCGACCGCTGGACATTTTGCGAATTGGACATTCTGCGCCTAATCGCAAAATAGTACTAATTCAAAAACACGAAGATTACTGAAGCGCATACCTTTTCAGATTTCACTGTACAATACTAATTAATTCGATTTCGCATAAAATACAGGGCACATTTCCCATTGCCAATTAGCCATCCCACGCTTATTTTCTATCTTCGGCCATTATTCGCCTAAGTAGTTTGGACGTTCACGGAATAGTTAGGCTTTCAATCAGTGGCAGCGAGCACACCTGATCCTACGGAATACGGGCGGGTGTATTGTGTGCGTGTCTGTCTAACGGGGTTTATAGGAGCTTAATAAAATGTAATGATAGTTGTATGGGTTCTTAGAAGGGCATCAAGTGCGAAGGTAATTATATAGACGGAGTGGTAGTTTTAATTTAAATGGAAAAGGTATTCTGGTGACAGATAATAATGTTTTATTGAGTATAGCGTAATCTTAGACAGATTAATTGCTTTTAAAATAATTATAATATTCCACAATCCAACAAAAAAATTAAAAGAGGTAGGTATCTATTTATGTTGTCAATATTTTTACAAGTCTCTATTGAAAACACAAGAAATGGTTTCTATTTTAAAGTTCTGACTGCTCAGAACCCGTAAAAGTAAAAAAATAAAGCCTGCAAATCATAATCATTACTATTTGTCTACCTTTTTATCACCATCTGCTAGAATCTAGGCTTTGTGAAACATTTTGCATCGCATCATAATCCATCTGATTAATGCATCATTTTAGTTTCATTTTATCAGGAAAATAATTATGATTAAGTGGTACCAAATGTAAACTTGCCCGTCCCGTGTCCTTGGAGTTTCTTGCCCGTTCTTATCCAATTATCTTCCAATATAATCCAATGGGCAACTAGCTTCAACTTTCTGACTAACTGACCGACTCTTTGACAATTACAAAGTGCCCGTAAATGGTTTAATTTAAATAAATGCTTTGAGTTTGAACCACTTTCCAAATCCCATATTGATTAATCGTATAGGACAAGCACTACTACAAAGGCTAACATGACTTTAATGTTCATTTATTGTAGCCTAATGGCTCATCACTTATCCAATTCCGGTATTCCGGTGAAACAATATGTCAAGCACGTTCTTGTTAATTAATGCAATATAACAATGCTTAGCATAACTATGTGTAATTACAAATAACTGTGAATTACTGTAGTGTAGTGAAACTGCGGAAAACCCTCGTTCCTGTGACGAAAAGGAAGTATTTAGTAACGAAACGGGTTTTGGCTACCGAATCATTTTTTATTCTGAGCATTAGGTACTGACAAAAACACATACAACGATATCGAAATTATCCATTTTTATTCAAGTAAAAGCATTAACATAATTAATCCCTGTACAAGAACCTCCAGCTCGTTATCCCATAGTTAATCGTCAGTCGCTGAAACGATCCCTTAGCGAACTATAGCCTTCCACGATAAAAACTTTATTAATGCCCGTACTGAACGTATGTATTATAGGCATTAATGAGGATGCCAGACAGTTTTCAGTAATGAAGCCATGTTACGTCCATGCGATAAAATTTAAGTGGCCCATGCGGACATAAAATGAGTTGATACACGAATACAGTTGGCATAACAATCGGCCATATAAAACGACACCACGGGTAGTGTCGGCAACAGATAAAGATGATAATGGCTTAGCTAGGCCACACTCTCGATAGGCCCCTCTAAAAACGATTGAAGCCGTAATTATGGTAACGCGAGTTTCTTGACGTGAAAAGCGGCGATAAAATATAATTATAAACGTTTGCTGCGTTATCACACCGTGGACGTTACGTACACGCAATTATGCAGACATGATGTATTTAAATGTTGAATACCAAATAATGTTGAATTTGTGCTAAGTCACGTTATCCAAACGCAACCACTGAAATAAATTATATTTTTCACTGGAAAAACGTTGTATTTTATGTTTTTTGATGTATTTTCCGCAATTGATGAGATTATTATTTAGCCACACAATGATCGTTAATTAAATGTTTGCGCTCGAAATATTAAACAATTTCCCTTGACACAAAACGGTATTTTTCTCACATGAAAGCTCTTTTCATTTCAAGAACACATTGTATGGTCAAGAACCAAAGGACCTAAAGGAATTATAAGCTCAAAAGAAGAACCCTTTGAGGGTTTAATTTAGAGGGAAATTTTGAATTTGACCAAAATGAAATGGTTATTATAATTTAATTTTCGTCAAATCATTTTACAGTTACACATCCCTCCATATTACGGGTGCTCGAGTACGTTTGAGTGAAAATATTACGCGTCTGGCGCGTAGACAGGGAAATAATGAATTACTTGTGTGCGGCTTTACTTAAAATTATAATTATCTCGCGGAATGTTTGTGGAGTCAGACGGGGACTTGAATATCTCAGAAGACAGTTACAAAACTTAATTTCATACTTTATCATTTCTCGTGTTGAAGTATAACGTACAAGAGAAATGGCTGCTGAAATTTTATTTCATGGTAACTGAAGTGTGTCAGTCACATGGTGCCCTTGTGTTATGAATACAACTTGCTTCATTACGGACTTGTGCTTAAATATACGTAGTAGGTACTTCCGTGTATGGGGACGGTTCGCTACGTGTATTTGTTGCGGACTCCAACGCGGCAAAAAAGGGGATTTTTAATGCCTGTACAAATAAAGTGTATCACTTGTTGGCTCGACTGATAATGAATGCGTGAATATCTGATCCGCGCTTTACTTATGGCACATTTCTTACTGACAGCGATGCTAAAGAATTTTTTGATGCCCAATGAACTCTTCCATTTTGTTCCTTTAAATACAACATAACATAACATAGAATCACCGAAGGGTTAGGCAGAGGTGTACCTACAGTTCATCCACATTTCGCCAGTTATTTTTAAGTCCCTTGTAATAGGGGGCGAGCCTATTGCCACTTCCAACTCTGCCGATAAAAAAAGACGTATCCAACAAAAAGTAAAAACGGAGAAATAAATGTTTTAATGAATGAAACGTGAAATCGTTTGCTGTCTTATAAATTAAAATATTTACATACTAAAAGTTGAAAATAATGCCCACTATACTATTATAGTGGGCATTATTTTCAACTTTAACTTGGTTTAATAAATAATATGAATTTATTAATTATTATAATAAAAATAACGAAAAAACAGTTTTATCTTAGCATAATTTGATTAAGTATGTTAAGCTACTAATAAACTACCATTGTAAGAACTTTGTAACCATATTTATCTGCAAATAAATCTTTGACTTTGATAAAAAATGAAGAAAATATTACATACTTAATTGAATAGACGTAGGTAAATAACCATTTACGTCTACTCAATCAAGCACATACTTAATTGAATAGACGTAAATAGCCATTTACGTCTTTTTTTTTTTTTTTTTTGTAGTTGGGAAATCATCCAATGACTTCTCCCGCTCTGGGCGGAGCGGAAGGGCATGTCAGACTTTTACTGACTAAAACCCACCCGTGTTCCTTCATTTGCCTGTTGCCAAGGTCCCGGTATCCCTTTCGGACTAACCCGCAACCCCGGCAGGCATCGGTCCTAGCGGAACCCGCTAATTGTACTGACATCTCTTTGAGGCGCGCGTGGAACACGACGCGCCATCGACCCGGGGCTGGTCCTAATCGGACGGCCAGCTACCCATTGCTCGCCGTCCGCAAGCCCGCGCCTATGGTGGCCGGGAATCCGCCTGGGATTCCCGACGCCCGGGGCGTCTCCAACGGCGGCGGTTAGGGGCGTGAGGGCGCAAACTTTGCCTCACCCTCACGCGTTCCGCCTCCTCCTTCGCGAGCATTACTGCTTCGCAGAAGGAGGTGACTGCTTCCCATGCCCTCTTGCTCCGTACCATGGCCTGGACCAGAGCCGGACGCGAGAGGTCACCGGCGCCAATCGCCTCCAAGAGGACACGGCGGGGCTCCGCCCAAGCAGGGCAGACCACCACCGTATGCTCCACCGTGTCCTCCGGACGATCCACACAGTGGTGACACCCGGGCGTTTCCTCCCGCCTTATCCGAAACAGGAACCTCCCGAAGCAACCGTGTCCGGTGAGGACCTGCGTCAGGCGGAAGGTGAGGCCATTTGCATCTGGCAAGGCCAGGTGCGTCCTTTAAATTTCAAACGCTTTTATTACTGACTAAAAAAAAAACTATACAGTATAAGGACATTATCTACATAAATGACTTTTTAATTAAGTTTCACATAAATCCGTCTTTTCATCTTCAATCGGGTGTATAAAATGAACAGAAGCGCCCTATTTTGTTGTGCTAAAACCGCACTACAGGAAGTTATAAAATATTAAAAATTCAGGCAAATGCGCCTTTTTTTCTGATTCCGGCAATGTATATAACTCAAATCTGGAAAAACTGTTAGATGCGTTTTTTTTTTTATCGAGAGCAGAACTACTGACCTTCACCCTCCTGCACTCTCCTCTTTTGCTATTTCCATTAAATATTGTAGGTACAGTCACGGACTTTAATTGATGAGCCACCTGGCACTGTTCGTATTTTAGCCGTGTAATGCAAATCGGGTTTATTCGGTTCCCGTCCCGACACGCAAAGTCATATGTCTTCGTATTAGAAGAAGAAAATTGTATTTCATACCGGTTGGCTAACCTGAGAGTCACCTTGACAGCAGAGTGACTACTCAAAGTCAACCAATTGCAGGTCTAGCAACAGTAACCTAACAACGATAAATAATTGTTGCTAGGTTACTGTTGCGATAGTAACGTTAGCGTACGGAGAAATTCTCTGAAATCGATATTTCAACTGTCACTGTCTTCAGTTAAGTTTTCAGAATAATTGAGTTAATGAGCTATGATTCAAAGGAAGTCAGTATCAAATAGATTGGATAAACTTAATGCAACATTGTATTTATTTTTATCATTAAGAACTTATTAGTCAACCACTATGGATAAGACTATTTCCGATTAAAAGTAATTTATTTGTCATCTTGATATTTCAACTGTCACTGTCTTCAGTTATGTTTTCATAATTCTTATTAGTCAACCTCTATGGATAAGACTATTTCCGATTAAAAGTAATTTATTTGTCATCTTGATATTTCAACTGTCACTGTCTTCAATTATGTTTTCATAATTATCGAGTTAATGAGCTATGATTCAAAGGAGGTCGGTACCAAATAGATTGGATAAACTTAATGCAACATTGTATTTATTTTTATCATTGAGAACTTATAAGTCAACCTCTATGGATATTTCCGATTAAAAGTAATTTATTTGTCATCTTATTTACGAGCTTGCGATTTGAGTTCGTGTTTAATCGAGTAATCTCGTGAATGTATGAAACTGCAAAATTGAAAAGTTTGAAGGTGGCTCATCAATTAAAGTCCGTGACTGTACATAAATTATTTTAATATTGACTAAGTTAGAATAACATTATGCTACTTGAATTAACAAAAAAACTAAAACTAATAGGACTTACTAACTATACCAATAAATATAAAAGGAATATAATGTCAAAGGGACCCTCAGGCGTCGAAGTATTTGTCCGCATCGCTGTCATCCGGAAACGTGCCCAGAAGACTGGCAGCATTGCCACGTTGAATGGCAATGCTAATTCTTTGGCCAAAGAACAAGCCAGCCCTCTGGTCACGTGAAGTATCGACCAGTCGGTGAGAAATTTCCTTAAAAAGGAGACGCGCACTCGGGCCCCATGACCCGAGCGTTTCGACCCCAAACGGCTCAAAACTGTAGTTGCCCACAAGGTTACAGTATTTGCGCCGCTTGAGGGTCTCAGCAGCCGCAGCAGCGGCGCCAGCACAGCCCGCCGTGCTAGGAACAAATATAGGTGTACATAAATATATTTCAGTGTTAGATTGTATATTGTATATTGCTCAAACTCTCATACAGCCCATCATAGACTACGCTGATGCCTGTTATTTGGATGCCACCGAGGAGCTTTTAAGCTTCTGTATTCGTTGTATTCGTTTTTTTTAGCTTCTGTATTCGTTTTGTTTTTAATCTTAAAAAGTATGATCACGTTTTTAACTTTCGCAAAATACTCAAGTGGCTCCCTATTCAACTTCGCAGGAACTCTCGGATATTGTGTTTGCTTTTTAACATCCTTCACAGCCCTAAAACCCCATCCTATAAGCGGGAACGCTTTTCCTACGCCCGTCCTTTTGATGCACCTTGCAAGTCGCATCTTAGACACCTCCTTAAATCCCCTCCCCACTCGACTGACTTTTGATACTACTCCTTCACTGTGCACGTGGTTCGGTTGTGGAATTCGCTTCCGCCTGACATTAGGGACTGCCAAACTGTTGCAGTATTTAAAAGAAGAGTGAAAGAACACTACCTATCCATTTCGTCATAGTTGCATAGTTATTTTAAATTATATTGTAATTATATATTTTTAAGTGATATTTATTTTAGAAGTATGTATATAAGTATATTCTCATAATGTATGTTTATATTTAATTTGTGAATTGTTTTTTGATTTATGTATTCTGTTTCTCTTCTACTCTTACACACGTTGTCTACATCTCTTTTATCTACTTTCCTATCGCAGGTATGCTGGAATAGATTTCTTTAGAAATAAGCATTGCCTTTGTACCTACGTATTTTTGTGTTCTCTTCTTGTCTGTTTTTATATGTATGTGCATAAATGGTTAAATAAATAAAAATTGTATTTTAAATAAATACAATTTTTATTTATTTTTATATTTATCAAATGAAAAAATAAAAATAAATTCCATTAAAAAAAAACGATAACATGACTTTTAAGAGCGCCAGTAAGTAGGTAATTGAGTTAATTTTGTATTTATTGAAGTCTATCTTTTCAATTAAAATTGTGCAATTAAATATCCATAAAGACAAATGTGAGAGTAAACGAGCATTGTATTTGTCAAGAGTCTAGACATAAATGGGTCTTCCAGCGATGTATGAGGGCGAACAGTAGCTGAAGCCACTGTTTTGTAGCTGCCATTTTGAAATCATTTTATTTTATTCGTATTGTTTGGCGGTATGCAGTAAAATGTTTCAAGAAAACTACAATTTGCAACAAATGTGCGGCATTTTAAATAATAAGTTTTGCTGAGAGTATGAAATAGGTACATATTGTGAAGTTTAAATATTTATTTTGAAAACACAAGCAGGTTCCGTGCTGATCAATGTAAAAGCAATTTGTGAAGTGTCAACAGCTCATATTCTTGTTCAACACCATTTCGTTTTCAGTATTGTTTATGCCATTGTTTCATTTTCACACGTATTGAAACTCTTTACTTTATGTGACACAAAGTTATTTTGCTGGATGTTGGGTAATAAATAAAAAAAGAAGTTCGTGTTTGTTTTAAAGGGTTAACCTGATGTGTAATTCTGTGGGACCACAGAGGTACCTAAAGTGGATAAAGGGTTGCCGCTAATTGTAATTATACTCATAATTTCGCCTTTATGGAAAACAGTGTAGTTTGCACTGGTGCACTACACGCCAATCACATTATTTAAAGATGAATGCCTTCATCATAGATAAAAACCAAAAATGTTATCTGTGGTCCGATCGCGGGCGCACCATCCTGTCATCTGTCAAATCTTTGTACTTTTTTGTGCCGTGCGCTGATCACGCTTCCGATAAAAAGTTCAGATATATTTATCGAAATGGGAAAACATCGAAGAAACCGAGACCAGGAAATGGAAGACCTGAACGAATATCTGCGAGAACTGGAAAATCGAGCGAATACATGAAAGCGGAGTCGTGATGGACACCGGTAAGTCTCTCGATATACCTACCAATTTGTAGTTAGCTGAGATAATTTTTACTTAAATTACCGTGGAGCCGTAATGTGCACATCAGTCTCTAGAGTTTCCACGTGAGGTGGACCTTGAGAACACTAACTAAGCCGTATACTTACAAAAGGACAACACCACACGAGTTTTCACTGTGAGGTCAACTGCTGGTGTATCGTTCAGTGTTACAAACACATTCCTGCTAGAATCCTAGCAGTCTCTAAGAGTTTTGACGAGAGCTTAACCAAGAGACCAATAACTATGCCACATAATCTACAAAAGAACAACACCAACGGCGGCTCCCAAAGGAGTGTAGATCAAATCTAAACAGCTAAACTACTGTGTGTAATCTATCATGATTGCATCACACGAGTATCCTTGATCCTACCCTGCATAAATAAAGAAATGAAAGAACTGATGGAGCGGGCACCAATATCTAAATACCTGTTCAGCTATATGCCTCAAAGATAAATTCAATGTCATCAAATGTTGCCGAGTCATGATTGTCACTAGCTTAAGTATGGACTGATGGATTGCAGTATTTCCCTGAATTTTGGAGAGTATTACTACTAATCCAAACATACATGGTGGATCAAGGGTTATAAACTATCCTTTATTGAGTGTCCAGTTCAAACTTCTGAATAAAAACTTCAGTCGGAAAGAAAGCCACCCTATATCCATAGAAATGAATAACGTCTTAAGTGCCATGAAACATGTTTCCCTGCCAAGAATCATTTTTTATTTAGTATATTTTTACCAAAATCAGATGACAATTGGAGATACATAAATATGTTGCTACATTCCACTTTGACAGTGGAATAAAGGACAGCTATAATGAAAGAGTTTACATGCCTCCAGGCTTGGCACAGAACCATGTGTGTTGGCAGGGATCATGAAGCCAGTTGTCTGTCACCTGAGGTCATAAAGGTTGCTCTATGTCATATATCCTCACAATATTCTATGCCTTGCCGATTTATATGCAAAGTGTTTAGAAAATGTGTCTAGTATTCAAACTATGTTATGAAAAATCTAGGATTTATTATAAATAAGTATTCAAAACTAAAAAGAGCGCCCTATAACCCAGACAATGCTACTGGTAGATTTCTATTAGATTCAGTCCAGTTTGCCATTTCACTTAGACAGGAAAAGATAGTTTATTCTTTAGTCCATAAAGAATTTTAAGTCTAATAAGGAAATGCCAATAGTAGAATTATCCTAATTACTAGGTATTCTTGTTGCTACATCCCAGCTGTACAGTTTGCTTTACACCAAGATGATGAAACGTCACAGAACAGTAGCCTTAAAGTATAACAATTAAAATAACAAGGTCATAACTAGTTTATAATTCAAATTCATAATAACATAACGCCTGTATTCCCCGAAGGGCTAGGCAGAGGTGTACCTACCTATTTCAAATTAAAACTAGAATCAAATTCTAAATCATTTATTTGCAACGGTTGCTCACATTTCAATAAACTGCAATAGAATTAAACAATTTGACTTTGTTCTTGAAAGATTATCTGTTGCTTCTCAAACTGGCTGGTTCTATGTAATTAAAAAAGTTTAATATAAATTACCTTGGACTATTAACAGCATTTATAGGGCTCAAAATATTTTCAAGCAAACTCAGATTGGTACTGTGAGGTGTTACCTACTAAGAATAGATATTATCACAATCGCCATTGCCTATATCAATAAGATGGGTGGTACTCGTTCTACTCACCTAAAGCTTAACTAGACAGTGGTGGCAATAGTGTGAGGAAAAACAAATATGGGCCTATGCATCCAATTGTAGTTCCAAAGGAAACACTATGACAGATCTAGAATCTAGACGACCAAATATAGAAATTGAATGGAAGTGAGGTGGATATACCTTCAAGTCAATTGTTGTTAAACTGGGTCAGCCCCAGATTAACCTGTTTGCAAACAGGTCAAATTCTAAGTGTCAGAATGGCATCATGGATCTAGGTGCATGCTCTGTAGATGCATTCACTGTCAAATGGGATCTCCACACCCATTGCGCAGGAGTCTCACACTGATTGCCGCAATATTGACGCTTTCCAAGATGAACACTAATCCCTTCAAATAATATAGTACTAACTTTCTTGTCTAGCAAAGCAAGAAAGCGATATGAATCTGCTCTGGATCAATGGACTATTGAGAGTCAAGATATTGGCCCCTCCTAGGCTCAGTCACCATGGTGACATTATTATTGACCACTAAGTTTAATGAAGGATTGCTATATAGCTAACTCAATACCTTAATGATATTGAATGAGTTATAATTATATAACAGAAACAGAAGAAATTGCTGAATACTAAGTCAGCAATTGCTCCAGTTTTAGGCCACACATTGGCACAGATGACAGTGTCAAGGTTTCTTAGGGTAATTTGGTATATTTAAATTAAGAGCCAAATATGAAATAATTTTGGGACAGTAACGTTCCAGGTTATCTCATGTCTTTCATAAATAACCCTGGGTCTAAAATTACTTTTACATTATATACCTAACCATATTAACTCTTGTAATTGCACACAGAATTCAAACCGTGTCACTTATTACACATAGATAACATTTCTATTAATGAGGATAATATTAACATAAAGATACCAGAAATATTTGAAATTTCTGCACCTGGTAGATCTCAACCCTTCTTGATATTACCATTTCCTTAGTTTTTACTAAGAGTAAAAGACAAAATTGTAAATCATTAATTATAACTTTATACAAAAATATTATCACCGCCTCTACTGTAACCATTAGTGGATGGTTAACCAAAATTTAAGTGCATAATAGTGGAATAGTTTTTTCTAAATTCACATATACAGACATGCCTCTACTTTAAAGGCCCTTGAGGGGGGGGGGGAGGTATCAATGTTGAGGTCATAAGAAAAGCTGCTGGTTGGACCACTTTCTCAACCTTTTCTCGCTTTTATATGTGACCAATATTAATCCTAATGCCTTTGCACAGGAGAGTGGCAGCTGTTCATAAAACTTATTATATTTTTATGTCAATTTTAATTGTCTGCTTATAAGTAATTGATGTGTGTATTAGATTATGGGTTGGTTGATTCAAGACTGAATACGAATTCCAGGAACTAATAGTCTGTCTTTACCTTAATGGAATACTTACTGATTCTTATAATAACATGGTTTAGCTACAATGTTCAGTTGTTAAATAATGTTGAAATTATTACCAACACAACTTTGTTCTTTGAACATCTACACTGTTTTCCATGAAGGCGAAATTATGAGTATAATTAAGGATCGGACGTCACTAGGTAAGTTAGTCCGATCTGTATAATTTTTATCTTTATTAGGCACATTTTCTATCACAACATAATTATGTTTTGTTTAGTAAATTTTAAAGAACGTTATTATTTCTTTGCCCTTTATACCTTAGTTTATTAGTGTAAGTGACAGACAAATGGATTACTTTATAGGTCTTCTTATGTTCCTAGGACGTATCTTACTGTAAAATTTGCATTAGGTAGGTACGTTAATTATTCAGAGATAAAGTTGGTAAGCCTCATGTGATTAAAACAAGCATTTTTTCTACGGCAGGGTTTCATTGCACAGTCAAGGAAATTAATTGTTTATCAAATTGACACACTACGTCAATGTTATAGCCATTCCATACAACTGTCGAATATTAACAATTGTAAGTCGAATTTATGGACAATTTTAGCCGGCAGTCAATTTGATAAACAATTAAATTCCTTGATTATGACTACATTATTATTAACAATATTTCGGTTTGAATACCACGAGACAACATAATCACTCCTTTATCAGAAACGAACAAATGAAGTTCAGACCAACTAAAAACAATTTTCACCTCGCCAGACAGACTAAATCAATATTTCCAGGTCAAGAGTCTTGATAAAGACCTCGCAAGTTCGGAATCAGACATCCAATCAAACTTAAATTGGGTTCACGTCAACACTACGTAGGTATAGTTAAAGTTAAGTTAAAGTAAAATTTCTATTGAAACACGAAAGCCTACCATAACACTGCAAATTGATAATTAACAACCTGAACTACTCCGACACTTTCAATGAAATCTTCTATGAAATTGGAACTTAGTTAAGATGCTATAAACTCCGTCCGGTGCGAAAACGCAGCTTAACAACACAAGTTGGATCAATATCTAAGCGCGGAACTTTAATTGCTGCGAACATTCATCTTGAGATCACGCGAACCAGAATGTTACTGCTGTAACTGGCAGAATATCGCTTTGATATGTCCAAATGTGGCATACAGGTAGCATGCCTAAAACATTCAGAAAGTGAGTAGGTACTTAAGTGTCATTCATAATTTTTTGACCGCTCGCTGGGTAACAAATATTACCCCGTTAGTTCTGAGCGATGATTGTCACGTCACTATCACACACTATAATAAATAACTGCGTAGATTGAATGGTCATAGATAATCGCGGGTCTAGACACTTGCAAAAGTAAACAACAAGATAATAAACTGAATACTTTTGTATTAATTCCTACATCTTTTATAAAGAACCAACCCCAGGATTACTCGTTTTCCTTTTCAGTGTAAGCACTGGTAATTAACTACCTTAGTAATTCATTATGTCTTCACCGCAGTAAACTGAATATGCGCAGAATTTGTACGGAATTTCAATGTGTGATTCCTTAGCTTTAAGCTGCCGTTAGCCTACACCAATTATAATTTTTGCATGAGTAATATGTCACAACAACTTTAGTCGGTTTAAAAAAAGTGTAAATGTAAAAAATAATACAATAAAGTAAGAGTTTGTAAATTCCGAGCGGGTTTTCTCATGCACGCGGGGTTGGCCCGCAATACACCTTTTAATATCCAATCCGGTCCAATCCCACGTGTGTGAGCTAATCCACATAACAATAAAAACGCCCTTAGTATAAACACCAATACGGCACGGCCCTCATTCATTCGTCGTTCGGCGAGCAACCAAAAACTTTACTCACGAAAACAGAACTGCCGGACATGAATTTTAAGGCTCTGGTCAAAATGAGGCGAAACCCACGCGGGACGCTCTGGATGCGACTACTCGTATGCGCGTCTGTTGTTATAAAGATTAGGAAGTCACACGGCTGTTTGCGCCAATTTGAACACCTACATACAAGTTAGTTGACGGACTCGGCGCGAGCGAATTTCGTCCAGCTACCCGCGCGGGATCCGCCTCAATTTGAATAGTCCTTAAATGTTAGACCCCGAAGTTTTAAACTTACGTCAACTTCTATGCCAGGTATCCGGAATATCTTGAGCGGGGGTACGTCTCTGGGGGAGTACCGGCAGAACTCGCGGTCCCCTCGGTACCATTTGACGGAGTATAAGACCTCCTGTTCGAGGTCGTAGAGACACTTCATTTCCACTTTGGAGCCTCGCTCCGCCGCTTCCGGGACCACCACGTGGACATTGCGGAGGCAAAGTGAACCTAGGGAAGAGACAAAAGGGGGTTAAGATGTGGATGTATGGCCACAGTTTTTTCTTGCTGAAAATGATTAAATTCATGCTGTGATGTCAATAACATGAACCGCTTGCTGGAATGTCCCAAGTGTTTATACACCTGCACTTTTGAGAATCTCTTGAACGCCACTGTCGCTGCTATTAACGTGGCCACCTACTGAACACATCTAATTTAAAAAGCACCATCAATTCGAAGAATAAGAATGTGAAAATAACTCTGTCTGTCTGTTTGTTACCTTTTCACGCCTCAAAAGCTGAAGTGCGTTCCCGTGGAATAATTTCCAACCACGTGGGCAAATGCAAAAATAAAAATAAAACTTCAATTATTACATAATTATCCAATTGAAGGCCTTGATGAGCACATTCCAAAACTATAACATGTATTGGCGTACATTTTACATAAATGTAGGGTGTGTACAAGTGTACATGCAAAACAAACATCTCATCTTTGGCTGCAAACGATTTAATCATACTTTAGTAACACTGCGAATGTCTAAATGAGTGAATGGTTAGGTAGATGATTGATTATTAGAATTCTTTCATCACCACAAGAGTAACACAGGCAAGTAATTTAAAAAAACTGTTAAGATCATCACAACGCCATCTATTGCCTAATAGCGGTAAACAAAATGGCCATCCACATACAGCTCAAGCGGTAATTCAGTGGCTGCAGCAACATAATGTGGCAACCCTGGACTGGCGCGCACAGTCCCCGTATTTAAATCCAATTGAGCACGCGCGGGATATGCTCCAACGAAGGGCTTTACAAAATTTTCCCGAAAATCTGGTGACAGACCTTTTCATGCATCTTCGTCGAACCTGGGACCTTATCCCACAAGGAGATATTGATAACCTCATTTTGAGGTGTTTTTACAGATTATTAATGTCTATTTTGTAATAAATTCAATGTTTCATTTATTTGATTTTTTACCGCCGACACCGACGTTTATTATTTACCTTGTTGGTGTACTAGCAGTTGCTAACGCGACTACTGACTCTACTGAGCATGATTTCCTGAGTGCGATCCTCAAGTTGGACTCAGCGATATTTCAGATTAGGATTTTTTCAGTAGCAGCCCAGTCTGGGTTGGTGCTCCGGTGAGCCTAGCCCCTTTGTTACATGGGACTTGAACATAACTGGTAAATTGTGGGTCTATTATGGACCAGCAACCAAAAGGGTAGGCGGAGTTATAAACCAGCCCACCGTTGCGGCATACAGGATGAATTTTATATTATTGAGGTTACTGTCTGATAAGCCTGTCACATTGGAATTTTTTTTAACCATATTTCGAAACAACTAGGTAGGCGCATACGTTTCTGTTCTGAATAAGTCACTATTTGAGATATCATATTAGCCTATTAACCAGCTGCGTTATAAATAAAGGGTGACAAGGGCGGAAGCCAGATGTTGAATTATTCAATAAGACCAGCGCTATATTTAAACATTCGATGCCTGATTAAATATGTATCTCGGTTCTATATTTATATTATTGGTCAATATTGGACTGTGATTTATTTCCAACGAGGGTAGAT
Source organism: Lithophane socia (assembly GCA_947522985.1). Lineage (NCBI taxonomy): Eukaryota > Metazoa > Arthropoda > Insecta > Lepidoptera > Noctuidae > Lithophane > Lithophane socia. The sequence continues at coordinate 14,257,166 of OX383252.1, read as the reverse complement.
ACATGTATTAATGGAACAGGATTGAATCGAGATTTGGGTTTTACGGGATTTTTACTTTGAAATGTTTAATAATAATAATAGAGCCCAGACCGCTAGGTAGTAGCGTGAATGTTGCAAGTACCGACAGGTGGGCTACTATTTTTTATATTTTTAAATGTTTTCATATTCGTTTAAAAATATCATTTTTATATGTAAAGTGAAATAATAATAATAAACCTCTAAGGATTCTCTGTGGTCCGAAGACCAGTAGTGTTAGTAAAGAAAACTTAAAGCTAATGTTAGTATCCAAAAATAATATTAATGTTACAGCCAGTTGCAGAAACGAACTTTAACTTTTAAAGCTGTCATTAAATACTAATCTTCAACGTGTTGCAGAAACCAACACAGATAGATAGAACACTCTTTATTAAGTATGTGACTCTTGAAGAATAGTCAAGCGGAATAGGTTACTAAATATATCAGCGTCTATTGTATTTTAAGTACACCATATAAATACCATACAACCCCCATACCATAGACTCGATTTTAATGGTTCTTTGATTAAATTAATGAAAGCATTAGCGTTAATGATCAATAACGTAATGGAGCATTAATGTTTGTCTTTGTGCAACTGGGTATTAGTATAATATCTAACATTAAAACTTGCTTTTAGATCCTGTATTCCTGTATTTATAATTTTCACAAAAAGTTTACGATCCACTGCATTAAACAAGATCAGAAAAATATTATGATATGCTTCAGGATATAATATGCTAGTTAGAACTATCTAACACACTAGTGTTGAAAACATAATACAACTAATTTGATACGATAGAAAAAAATCACGAAGATACCTCTAAAAACATATTTAAAAAATTAAAAACCATATTAGTAATATACATGCAATCATTCTGATTTCTCAGATTATTCTACAAGCAACATATTAACGTAATAGTTTCTTAATTTTTTATTCTAATTATTAGAGTTTTTGTGCTTCTTTCTATGCTGTCCGACGGTGACCGCGCTTTAGCTGTTGTCAGCTTCTTAATATTTTGTTTTTCTAGGTTTTAAGCTTGGAGGATTTTTTGTAAATAGATAATTGCTTCATATTTTGCAATAAATTACCAGTGTTGTGTCGTCGCGCTTCTGTTTCTTTTCTATGCAGTCCCACAGTGACCGCGCTTTAGCTGTTGTCAGCCTCTTAACATAATCAATTTTTTCAAGGTTTAAGCTTCGCTGATGCTCGTTGATTCAAAAACTAGTCCGAGAGAAAAAGTGGTAGGTCAAAAAATAATAATTTATATTTCAACTAAAGATTAGACAGGTTCCTTTACCAAAGCTTTTTAATCGTTCAGTCTTTCAGCTTAATTTTTTTGTATACCTTTTGGTGTCCTAAAAGAGAGAAGAAATATAAGTGGCACTACGAAATTTAGCTTACCAAGTAGCTCAGCCTTTTTTAATTTTAAGGTAAGTAGTGTTTTTTTTTTGCCTGGTGGTTTAAGGCGCGGTTGGTGGGCTTCATTTTAATATAAAACCTTCTTCATTTGATCTAATATTCAGGTATGCCTACATTTTCTATAACAACATTTAGTGTTTCTAATGTTAGCTTCTTGCTACCGCACTTTTATTTGAACAAAAAATAAATTGATGTTTTGAAGGTATACATAAATTGTTATTATTATTGCTACTTTAAATTAATGTAGACAATTTTGTACAAATTAAATGTTTGGTGATTGTATTGAAAACAGAGAAATTTGTCCTCATCGCTTTCAACAGGAAAACTGCCCAAAATGATGGCAGCATTGTATACAAGGAAGTTTCCTTGTATACAAAATAATATTTGTATAAATGCCAGATTATGTACGTCCGTCTAATCTAATTTATTTTTAATGGGCAAGCAACCAATCATTCAACCTTTAGCAAATGTGGCAGGTTTTACCCTAAGAACTATTCACGTAGGTGGATTGGTGGGTCAAATGAAGTGTGAAAAGTGATTCAAATGATATTGTAAAAGAAAAATGTTTCGTTAATTTTTGTAGTTAGGTAATAGTTGTAATTACGCAGATGGTGCAAATTATAATACAGCTGTATTCCCCGAATATATAGGCAAAGGTGTATTGTTCACCTACATTTCACCTTTGTCCTTCTGTTTATCTTAAAACAGCATAAAAAAGTTTTTACCTATATATCAAAAAGCTTTTTAATCATTTAATAGGCGAATGTTTTTTATTGATCTCCTCAAGCACTCTACATACATAAAATATTTCACAATATAACCCACTGTCACCCACCTACACGTGGACAAATCAGGCATAAAAAGTACAGAAATGTCAAGGAATTCTATTATATTCTTATTTCCTACATTTCCATGTCCATATGGAATACGCAGTATCCTTCAAAGAAGACAGTCCGAAGGTTGTATGCCAAATAAATAATGAGCCGGAATATGGACGGGATCTTGTTGAGAAAGCAGACGTAATTCGGTCGCCTGGCTAGCTTAAACATGACTTGTGTCTAACATTTGTTTGTATTATTATGTAGACTGGAAGAAATAGAATAAAGAAAGTTATCACTTGAATAATAATAGGCTTTATCTTGATTGAAAATTATGTGAAATACTATTTTCTTATAAGTACCTCGGTGGTCTAGTAGTCGCCAAAGTGGTTATTAATTAGGTTTCTATTTATACCAAAGTGATTTGTATCAAATCAGATCAGAAGTATCCCGTTAATAGAGGGTTTATTAGGTACTTATATTTTGTGGATAGTTCATTCATTCTGCATTCTAAGAATCAAGTATGCTTATGTGCCTAAGAACCATAAAGCAGATTTAGACCCGACCGTAAAATAATAATTTTGCAAAGCCCTCAAGCCGAACACATTACCCTCTCCGTCAAATTTTACATAACCAGTTAAGAAAATGAGCATTTCATCAACACAGCCATAACATCCTTATTATTATTGGATATGGAAATAGGTCATCCGTGAATGATTGGCTCGTTCATATAATGCGTGAAACGACCATTACGCGCATAGGAAATACGACCAACCGGCTCGTTTAGAACTCATTCACAGCAATTTTTATACCCAACCGAATATGAGATGTTAGGCATACATTTCAAGCCACCGTTGTGAACACGGATCCCCATTTATCATTAAAATAAACGATTTTATTATGTTACGTCAGCATTTCATCACTTTGCACAATTGGTGGTGCTTGCCAATTTTCGTTTCTCCCGACGCGTACGGAAACATAGAACCACAAACATTATTCCAAACACGAGTGGCTTCGCAATTAGTAGGTATATTTAACTTCTAGTGCCTACAGTGCCTATAGTTACAAAACAGACGGCCACAAATTGGATATATCCACGATGTAACAAAACAAGTCAACGATCCATTCAACCTCACGCACACTGAAAATTACACCTAAAATGTATTGCTGCGAAGAAACGACCACACTTTATAGCCTCAGAATCACCCAATTCCCTCTTTATCTATTATGTGGGCCCTACATAAAATGGCTATATCATAGCACAGCCTAATGTCCAGTATAACTATACCCCTAAATTTTAGTAGTCGTTTGAAAACACTAGGTTGGTATAGGAACACATTCACGATAAAATAGAATTGTTAAAGGCGTACCATAGTACTCATCCATAAAATCTAACGTTATAACATTTGATGCAAATGAGCGAGATATTACCCGGTGTCAACTGCGAGAGTTCTAATATCGCGGAATGACGTGAACAATATTCGCGAAGTAATTTCCCCGATCGTAAAATTCTAAGCGCACATATTATATTACTTGCTAAGCAGTAAGTTTCTTCGAACGTATAAAGAAATTCCCCAAGTAACTTTGGCAATCTTGAAGTTATTATTATTTAACGACTCCATATCTTTCTGTTTTCATTAGACATTAATACATAACTTGGGAAGTCCATAACGAATCGAGATTTGATATCAATATTTTGTTCAGATTTTGGATTGAAAAAAAGGTTTGAGTGTGGGCTTGCCAGACATATATATGCACCAAGTTATAATGAGCTGGCCAAAATAATGCTAAAGGAAGATCACAGATCACCAGAAGCTTTTCAGAAGTTATTTTACCACTAGACCTCAATAACTCCAGCCCTTGCCAAAGAATTGATGTACAGTCAACCGCACATCAGTGGTAACATTTGTACTATGAAGATCGTCTTTACTGCTTCGACTTAAAGGCGCTGGCAATGTCAAATTGTTACCACTGGTCAGCGGATGACCGTACATATTTGTATTGATGTGTGTTGTCCGTAAAGGCGCGTATCATAATTGTAATAATCATTTTAATTTTAATTAAAAAAATACTTTACCTGAAAGAGAATTATGTGGTAGTCAGAAAAATATTAAAAGACCGGTATCCAATTTCTTATCGATACCGGACTTTTAATCTTTTGCTTGCCGTCTACTGTTGTGCCTCAACAATATACGCAGATTATTATATTAAATATTATATTATATTATATTATTATTATATTAAGCAGCATAACTATCAATCGTCATGGCAAAAGCGAAGGTGGCACCACTGAAGCTGAAATATTATATATTTGTCAGAAGCATTAACCTCGTTAAAAGTAAGTAAAGGAACGGAGTTGTCTGCAGACGATGTCATTACCCGACCCACAAATACATAAACGGGTTATCTACGTAGATAGATTTTATTCCATAATGTTAATGTACTATATCAAACGTGATGTCGAAATGCACTTTGAATCCAATGGTTACATTAAAACACTGCTAATTAACGAACTTTATGAACGTCGTTCAAATATTTTTAAATACAAAAACGAAATAATCTCGCTTGAGGTCCTGAAAAGACTAAAAAGGCTTAAAATTTGTATTTATACATAATTTTACAGGATTGTATTTGCTAACTAATTTAATTTATACTAAAGTATACGGATGCAGCTAAATACCAATATTTTACATGAAGCGACTACCTATCTGACCTACCACCGCCTGCCTATCTGACTAGTAACTGGGTAACACGATACCCCTTGGTAAGACTAGTTTTCAGACTTTCGGGATTCTGACGACCCGTAACGACTGTCGAAGATCCACGAATGACAACCGGGACCAACGGCTTAACGTGCTTTCCGAGGCACGGGGGTGTATCGATATGTAAAGATGGTCACCCATCCACGAACCAGCCCTGGCAAGATCGACCCGTGCGGCTGTTATGAATTAGCCACGAGCTCCTCCTAAATAAAATCACACCACCACCACCACCACATTTTTATTTTATGTAAATAAAATAAAAGTTTGCAATATATTCTTTAATGTTAGAATGGCATAATATAGACTTTTATAAAAGCTTAATACCTACTTGTAGGTATAGTTTTTGTCCTGAATAACAAAATCTCTTTACGTTTTTACATGCTCACATGAGAACTGGCTATTTTAAATAGTCACATGAATGTGATTATTTATACAAAAATCCAGCACACTGATTCAATAAGCATTTCATATCGAATACCCAAATAAATAGTACTTTTTTGTTCGATAACCACCTAAAACAATACAAAACTTGCTAATTTATGATGCCAACCATGCTATAAATATTTGCGATAAAAATATTCGGTGTTGATGAATGAAATAAAAACGTAGCACTAATTCAATCCGTGATCCGCCACCATGATTCACGTTCTAAGCCTACATCATCCGGGCGTCCATTTGTATTCTATATCCATTGCTCGCCGAAGCATTCGGTTAATGGCATTATGCTATTGCAATTACGTATTGTACGACCAATAAAGTTTAGCGATCGCTTGCATTGTGTTACGTGGATAATTTTGTGGATTCGTAATTGTATTCTAATTTAGGCATAATGTAATATTATGGCTGTTTTGGTACTAAATTATCCAGTGTGAAAGTATTGCTTCAATTTTCTTGCAGATATATTAAGAAGAGAAAATAGTAGCTGTCAAATTACTTTCAACTAAATCTTCCACACAGGTGCAGATGGCACGTCGGAATTTGTTTCTTTTTTTTTTACTACTATTTGAAGAAATGGCTTATAAGGCTCCTGCAGACGCGGTGGAACATTATCTATGAAAACTTCACAGAAATTGTTCTACCGGTGTCGCGTCGCGCCTGTCTGCGGGACCCTTTATATATGTTTAAGTTCAGTCTATCCCAAAAATATAAATAAAATCACGAGCAAAGCTTATTCCCATTCACATTCAAAACATTGATTTCAAACTTTTTGTGCTTGACATAAAAAAATACAATAGTTATTTATTTTGTACAACGAGGGAGCAAAGTTGGTTTTTTGGTGCGAGTATTGATTTTGAGTCCAGGGTAAGCGAGGGATTTTATAATTGAATCCCGAGCGTAGCGAGTGATTCTAGGTTACAATCCTGAGCGCAGCGAGGGTTGAGGAGGAGACACGAGATGCAAATAACTTTGGTCTCATGTAACACATACAACTTTTCACCTCAGCAGCGACAACATTATTAAATACATATCCGAATGTTTTATTGTTTGTTTATTTTATTTTCTGTTTTTTTATTTGAAAATTGAACTTCGGATCGACTTTTTTCTATCTCTCACTTTTTTCATATCGAAGTATTGGCAGAACCGAGTGAAATTCTAATCTTTCGAATTTTGTGAGTAGACACACGACATGTTCTCGGCATTACACAAACAATAATTAAAAGTTACTTTGTGTCACCCTCGCAGCAAAATTGGGTTGCTAGGTGTTCCAAATGACCTGCCAGGGTTGTGGGAAAGTCCGAAAGGGATACCGGGACCTTGGCAACAGGCAACTGAAGGAACACGGGTGGGTTTTAGTCAGTAAAAGTCTGACACGCCCTTCCGCTCCGCTCCGCCTAGAGCGGGAGAAGTCATTTGATGATATCCCACCATCAAAGAAAAAAAAAGTGTTCAAATGGAGTTAAAATTACACTTTTTAGAGTATACATTCACCACGTTGTACCCATGCACTCTATGGACGGACTACACGCAAAAACCGTACCCACCCTTCGTTTCCAGTTTAACAACGCTTTCAGGATGATGTTGGGGCTCCCCCATTATTGCAGCGCATCGACAATGTTTGCGGAATCCCGTGTTGATTGTATCTACGCAATAATGCGCAAGCGAAGCACTTCGCTGGTGCAGCGACTGCGGGGGAGCGCCAACTGCATGCTGGCCGCCTGGCCGCGCTCGTGGGAAGGCTTGCTTGTTGATGCGCCATCATGACGCACTGTTGTAGGCAACACGTGACGCGCTTGGAAGTTTATACTTCCAGGCGCGATACGTGTCGCGCTATTTAATTAATTGAATTATTTGTAAATTTTTATTTAATTTTGATTTTAATGTTAATTTTTTTTTTTACTTAGTTTTGGATTTATTTATTTATTGGTCTATGTACAAATACAACTAGTTATTTTATTTTAATTTTAAATTTAATTTTATTTGTAAATATATGCCTATTCTATGAGTATAAGCTACTCTAAATAAATGATTAGAATTAAATTGAATTGAAAATCGAATTTTGCTCACTGTCTTTATTCAGCAAAACCTGTGGCGCAATTCCCTTATTTTTATAGAACGTTCATAGTCGCATCGCATTCGCAATCTGTCAAAAAAACCATCAATTTACCAATATTTTGACAAGTTTGACAGATTGCGACTAGAGTGTGAACGTTTTTTAAGTAAGAGAATTGGCCCTCTGCTTGTTTCAGTGCTGAGGTGAAAACGTCATTTTTTCATTAAACTTAACAGTTTATTTATTTAGTACCACAATCAGAAAAGCAATGAAATAAACAAAACACTATAAACAAAAGACGATTCATTCAATTTGTCAATATTTTTTTAGACTACCGCCCAAACGATTCGATTAGTGGGCCTGTTTTGTTCAGCAATTGGAAAACTACTGAACCGTGTGACGCTACAATTGTATTCCCTAAAATCTTTTTTCTAAAAAAGAATATCAGGTAGGTATAAAGAGATACTTATTCGCATATTATGTTTTAGACAGACTATTTATTTATAGTCACAAAGTCGTCTGTGCCACCCAATATACCTACTAAAATAACAGCCACATTTTTATAAAACTTCCTTGTATACTACATTAATAGCTTTGGTATCAGCAGTCAAAATATGAAGAGAGTCAGGATTGGCAAAGCAGGAGCAAGCGACGTACAGTTGTCCGTGTGAGAGGCAGCTAGTCCCCTACATTGTTCACTTGCAATTTCCCATTGCTTGCGAAATTTTTCGTCCTGCGTATACTACCTAATGGCACAATATTGATAAATACACTGTCATAATATTGATATGCATTCTTACAGATTATTATAGCTAGGTATCACCAAAATAATATAACGGTAGTTTGTAAACACTCGGGATTACTCATTAACATTCAACTAAACATAGGTAGTTGTTTATTTTTATTATAACCTAAACTTTATGTGCACGTTCTACGAACTATCAAATAATAATCATAACAAAATGTAAAAAAACCGGCCAAGTGCGAGTCGAACTCGCGCACGAAGGGTTCCGTACCATCTATATACAAGCTGAAATTTTAATGGTTGTTTTTCCGCAGCGAAATGATTCTGTCTTTGTAGTAGAATAGATTTATAAAAAAAATAAAAAAAGGATTAAAAAATGGCAGATTTAGAATTGTGATAAACGAAAATCGAAAGCGTTCTCGAACCAAAAGTAGATAGTAGGTATACAACGCGAACGCCCGACTGCGCGAGACAGCCGCGAGAGACGCGCAGTCGTTGACCCTCGCGGTACAGTTGATAACTACATACGCCTGAGTTAACGAAAGATAATTTGTTATTCAAATTTTCCCCTTTTACGGGCTAAAACTTACAACTTACTGAACACGAAACTGAAAAACAAGTTTTTATTACAAAAAACAATTTTATGAATTAGATAATGAAGTATTTAAGGCGTATTTAAAAATTGGAATCAACTTATTTACAATGATTTTGACTTGGGGGTTCAGAACCCCGCGAAGACGGAGCGACTCCGCGTTAAGGCAGCGTGGGAGTTATAACGAGCCCTAGCGTAGAATTGTGCCATTGCGACGTACTCCAAATTTGAATGATTATAATGCCAATCCATTCTTGCAAATCACGTTTCGAATCGCAGAATGTACGTACGACGTTCGCCGCGGGACCGGACAACTGACTGAGTGAGCCAGAGCAGGCGCGCCGGCGACGGCGCGGGGCGGGGGTGCGTGGGCGCTCGCCGCGTGCGTGCGGACTGGATTATGCCGTATCACTACGCACTGTAGCTTATTTTGCTCTGAACATTTACATAAATTGATGGGATACCTACATAGGTATTTAATTTTTATACTTGTTACAGTTTGTAAATTAAGACAAGACTTGTTTAGGAATCGGGTCATTTAAGATAATTTTTGACTTGTTACATTATAAAATTTGCAATTATGTAATAAATAGCTAAATATTACAAAATAAACTTATTATCTGAATATTAACTTACAAATAATAATTAATACCACTGACACCTAATTAAAATGGAAGTGCATTTAAAAGGTACATCGTAACAAAATGAATTACCTCGTTACATGATTTTCCTGCTTTATTGAAGCTACTGTTATTAATAACTTTATTTTGAAGTATTTTATTGATTAATTAATAATTATTTGTTATGCAAAGCTGCAAAGTTGTTTTTTGGTGCGAGTACTTGTATTGAAACCTGAGCAAGCGAAGGTTTCAATATGCATTGAACATTTGAACAAATATTGTAGGTACGCTTTTATGCATTTTTTGCGCAATTTTCCGGAAGAAAGCTCAATTCGGCATTATGTACCGCTTGCACTAACTCTGCAACTGCTAAACAAACCAAAATGATGGAAAGCGAATTGAATATACATAAAGAAGAAAATTATATAAAGTTTTTTGAAGTGAAAACTTCTTTAGGCGCTTTGAGCTATTTTTTTCGTATTGGCCAGTGCGATTGTTCTAAAAATGAGGTTGGCGCACTGACATGAAATAAGTGTTCATGCATTATCTGTGGACGCGGCGGTATAGAAAATTATTGAATATAAATGTTCGAATTTTAAAAATTCTTTTCACCCTAGCGGATAAAATGCACTGTTGCACTCAGATTTCGAATGATAAACAGACTCTTTCCGAGCTTGTGAGGTGAAAAAAAAAATATTCATGTAAAAACTCAAAAGTCATTTATTAAAACTAGAGCCTGGGAATCAGCACTTTTTGAACGTCAAAATGACTTACGACAGTCCCCCAAAACGCCCGTTCTTCTCCACTTCCTAGTGCTTTAGCTGGGAAGAAGAAGTGGTGGGACAAACTCCCCAGCAAAGGATTGAGTAGCCAACGAGACCCAGAAACGACAAGTTTTTTTTTGTCATTTTCAATGTTCCACATTAAATTTAGTCCTAAATACCTAGAAGTCAACGGGAGAGAGACCTTCTTTTGCCCAGCAATCGGATTATGCAGGCTATAAGGCTAGCAGTAACAAGCAGTTAAGTATTTCATTTTATATAAAATCGAACTAGTGCAAAAAGTTTGGCCATACCACTAATAATTTCTTTATGTCTAAGCCAATTGAATTCTAAGGCAGAAAAGGTATTTATTCGTTTGTTTTCCAGCACCCATCACCAAATTGCTTTTAGGTTGAAAGTCTGATGAATAAATAATTATTATTAGTTAACATATTTATGTAGTTATAGCCTACGTTATTCTACGAACGTAAGCAAATTGGAGGCCAACACGTGGGGCGCGTTGAATTCATTCATAGTCAATTAAAAGGTCGGGCAAAAGTTTTTCTGTTAGAAAACTTTCCTAAACGGACCCAATTCAGGGATTTTAAAAAAACAAATAAACTTATCCTCATAACACAATAACACAGTGTTTATTTTAGTTATTCGGCTTCGGATAATTATACCAATTATACTCTGTTACCGTAATTATTACTTTTAGTAAACAACTGATAAATACCTAGCTTGGGTAATTAGACCTTTAATAATATAGTGTAAGCATACCATAATCAGCCTATAATGTTCCCACTGCTGGGACACGGGTCTCCTCTCTTTGAGAGGGAGTGGGCTGTCATCTACCTCGCGGGCGCATCAGTGCGGATTGGTAGATGTCAAATGTATTCAAATTTTTGGTTCTTGGACATGCTGGTTTCCTCACGATATTTTCCTTCACCGTTTTGAGAGCAGTGGTGATCAAATTGTTAACACAAAGTAAAGCGTCTGGCTGGCCACGACCTACACTCGTCGGTTGGGGCCGTTACGAGTACCAATAATAGGCCAACACTACTCTTAATAACATACGAGTACACGAAGCTAATATTAGTCAAGTTTTGATCTCGATCGATATGAACGTAGACGCGAACGTGGACTACGTTCACGTCTACATATCAGATATCATGTGTGAAAGGCGTCGACCGTGTCACATGGTTGGAACTCCACTGCCACGCTGACCACTGTTTTCATAAGTAACAGGTAGGCAAACACGCCGGCTGTCTAACAGAAAGTAGTAGCTACCGTCCACATAACTGGGGGCCTAAAACGGCCACATTAGCAATTTCTCTAAAAGCAATTAATTTCCTGAATTTTCAGCTGTCATTAGCAATTCCTCTAATTTGACACAAAAGCTATCCATAATGTGTGGACTGTGGACTATTTTACGAATCTATATATATAGAAAACTGTCAAACAGATGCATTATTTCGTAATATGAATCGCACGCAGTATCATATTAGGAATTGTCAGTTTTTGACATTTTACGATGATTCATAATTTTTTCTATTATGATTCTGCCAAAGTGACTGTTTTAAGCCCCCTGAAGCCACACACAAATATTAAAAGTCGGTTTTTTGGCGACTATACATTTTTAGCTAGAATACACGAATAATGCCTGACTCCAAGAAGAGATGAGATGAGAGGTAGTAATTTTCCGAAGAAAATATTTTAGGTATAAAGCGCTCTGAATTAGTTTCAAATCTTGGGCATCCTAATCCTAACTAAGCGAAAGTGAGTTTGCTTGTTTTTTTACGCTTTCACGCTAAGACGGCTGAACCGTTCTGGAAGAAATTTGGCACATGGGTATTACGTTCCCGTGGGATAGTTTCCGACCTCCATGCGGGCGAAGAAATGGCAAAAGCTAGTATTACATAATTATAAAATAAACAAAGAAATAAAAATAGGTTTATTTGTCACAGAAACACGTGCTGTATGCACGTGTTTCTGTGACAAAAGATAACAGTAATCAGCAATGTTAAACAAAATAGATCTAAGTACAAATATGAGATCACGAGTATAAAGATAAATAATCGGCAGCTGCACGTCATGACTGTGACAAGAATAATCATGCTTTCATCCTTTCCGAGAATATGAGAATCAAAAGAGTCTCCACATAGGAAGATTTTTTTGCTGTCAACTTCACTACCCACTAAGAACCTAGTGACTGGCTAAACATTTTTATTTAATTTATTAGTTTATTTTCTTTTTAGGAAAACTTACAGATAATGATAAGTACAGTTACGGACTTTGATGAGCCACCTGGCACTGTTCGTATTTTAGCCGTGTAATGCAAATCGGGTTTTTTCGGTTCCCGACACGCAAAGTCATGTCTTCGTATTAGAAGAAGAAAATTATATTTCATATCTTTTTTATCGTTGCTAGGTTACTGTTGCGATAGTAACGTTTACATACGGATAAATATTAAAAGTCATTTCGACAACTTCGAAAGTAACGTCTCTGACATCGACTGTCACTGTCTTAAGTTTTCAGAATTATCGAGTTAATGAGCTATGATTCAAAGTAGGTCGGTATCAAATAGATTGGATAAACTTAATGCAACATTGTATTTATTTTTATCATTGAGAACTTATTAGTCAACCTCTATGGATAAGACTATTTCCGATTAAAAGTAATTTATTTGTCATCTTGTTTACGAGCGTGCGATTTGAGTTCGTGTTTAATCGTGTAATCTCGTGAATGTATGAAACTGCAAAATTGAAAAGTTTGACGGTGGCTTATCAATTAAAGTCCGTGACTGTACATACCTATTTTTTTTTTCTTATTAGTAAGAACGCTCGGACCAAAGTAAAAGAAGTATCACAGCATTAAAGAACGCGATAAACTGTCCAAGATCACTCGCTACCTAACTAACGCGTTTGAAATGGACTTTGATACAACCTCTGCCAAATGTCAGTGCTTAGTCGGTCATTGAATTTGAGGCCTCATAATGGTGTGTCCCTTCCTGGATAGAATGATTTCCGCTCGTGTCCTTGACGCGAAGCTTTGTGAGCTTTATATTCATAAGTTTTCCGCACGATGGGACTCGGCTGCGTCAAAAACTAGTCGGTCATAGCGAAAATCGATGGATGTTTTGGTATTTTAATATCAGTTCACATTGTAACCGTCAATCCCGAAAGAAAAAGCCCGAAAGTCTGACAACCAGTCTTACCAAGGGGTATCGTATTACCCAGTTACTGGGTTGTGGAGGTCAGATAGGCAGTCGCTCCATGTAAAATACTGATATTCAGCTGCATCCGGTTAGACTGGAAGCCGACCCCAACATAGTTGGGAAAAGGCTAGGCAGATGATGATGATGTAACCGTCAATATTCTTGTTTTATAAATATTTAGACCTTTTCAGGATTCCGTACGTCAAAAGGAAAAAACGAACCCTTATTTATAGGATCACTCGAGTGTCTGTCAGTCAATCTGTCCGTCTGTCACAGCCAATTTTCTCCGAATCCAATGGACCGATTAAGTTGAGAGATACACATATTTATTTCTGTGACCCAAACACAGAAGTGTAACGAAAACTTTAAAAAATGATGGTTAGTTTTGCGGGGAAAATTTCAAAACAGTTTTGTTAAAAAAAGTTCCGTTTGTCCAGTAGTGGCATGATACATGGCTTATAATAGGTATCAGTAACAGGTTTTGCGATATTTTCTGTCATATTTTTTTTATTCACCGTAAATCGTATCTTAGTTTGTCGTGGAGGAAACTCGTAATATTTCCGATATGCCACGAGGGAGATGATCGACTAACGACTAACGACATTTGTTGGCGTTCCGTTAACCTAGTCACCTCAGTTTATCGTGAGTTCGTTACAGAACGCAATCGTCGTGATTCGGTCATGTTGAATCTAGTTTGATGAATCATTCCGGTTGTCTCAAATGTTTCTATGGGTGGGTTATGTAAACTGACCGACAGCACTTACGTACTAAAAGTTTTAGAGTTAGCGTTGAAGAAATTGTATACAATGTTTTCATGTAGCGTGAGGTCACAGACATGACGAATAAAAATAAAATATAAGTAAAAATCTTTTTAAAAACAAACAAGTAAAAATCTTTTTAAACTAAAAAGTACTAAATAAAACTTACGTAATCATAGAATTTTAATATTTTCTTAAAACCTTGAGGCTTAACTTCAAGTTTAGTGTAAGAAGACATTTACACCTCAAGCTTTTAAGAAAATATTAAAGTTCTATGTTTACGTAAGTTTTAATTAGTACTTTTTAGTTTATTATAAGCTTGTTTCTAAAAAGAATTTTACTTATATTTTATTTTCTACTTTTTAGCATTAGGATTTGTTTAAATATCTGTTCTATCACCTTCACAAATCCAACGAATTAGGTTTTCCCATGGCCACCTTCCGGCTCCATCATCAGGCCCTGAACACCACCTAGTCTCAAAGCACTTGTTAATACATGTACAATGAGTCCAAACACGATGGTGCTGTCTTGTTTGATTGAGCAGTTCCCATGGCCACCTTCCCGCTCCATTATCAGACCCTGAACACCACCTAGTGTCAAAGCACTCGTCAATACATAACCATTGCAACGAGTCCAAACGCGATAGTGCTATCTTGTTTGATTGAGGTTTTCCCATGGCGACCTTCCGGCTCCATCATTAGACCCTGAACACCACCTCGTGTCAAAGCACTTGTTAATACATGACCAATGAGTCCAAAGACGATGGCCAACTTTCGGCTCCATCATCAGACCAGCAACATGGTATAATTTTTTCAAAATGTCTGTGTAGTTGTATAAGTATGCCAACGTAGCACAATCAAATGCTAGGAAGTGCTTGAAAAATTGATGACAAAAGGAGTAACCGGAAACATACGAACAGAGCAAGCTAATATAAAGCTTGTAATAACTTCATTCTGCGCACAAAATAGAATAGAGCACCACAGTACACATTCGTTTAAGGCAGACAAAGTTACAAAAAATCTTCATTCATTAAAAATAACGAAAAATGAACGTACAAACCACGTTCTTTAAATCACTTACATGTATTCTGACGCACAAAATTAAAGCGAGGATCGTTTTTCTAGAGTACTAACCAGCATAAAAATTGAAATTTCATGTAAAGTTGTGATTGCTGGATAAGTGGAGTCAGTGTTGGCAGATTGCCAGGGTTGATACAAAGTTTTGGAAGCGTGGCTTGGAGTAGATACAGGGCGACAAGCGGACGGGAGCCCATTCTCCGGCATTCTGAACAAAATCAGGCGAACACTGCGTGAAATCGACAATGCGAGCAAATGAATTAATAATAATAATAATAAACAAAAAAAAAAAACAACCGACTTCCAAAAAAAACACAAAAAAAGTGAAAAATAACTTTATTTTCGGAAGTCGGTGTCTTTGCTTTTTAATTTTCGTTTTTGGCCACCGACTTCCGAAAATAAAGTTATTTTTCACTTTTTTAGTGTTTTTTTTGGAAGTCGGTTGTTTTTTTTTTTGTAAAAAGTTTTTATTTTTCACTTTTTAGTTGTGGTAACTACCCCACACAAATTCGTATACCGTTATCTGCTATGTGACTGAGTCAATTAACATGTCATCAACATACGCAAAGTGGGAAAAATACGTAATTATTGAAGCTAACTCAAAAACTACGCAAGCAAAACTAATAAAATTTATATGGGACCACCTCTGAAGCATGACCTACCAAACAAAAAAAGAATCATCAAAATCGATTCATAATTGGCGGAGTAATCGGGTAACATACACACAAAAAAAAAAAAAAAAAAAAACATACAGACGAATTGAGAACCCCTAAAAAGATAAACTGTCCAAGATCACTCGCTACCTAACTAACGCGTTTGAAATGGACTTTGATACAACCTCTGCCAAATGTCAGTGCTTAGTCGGTCATTGAATTTGAGGCCTCATAATGGTGTGTCCCTTCCTGGATAGAATGATTTCCGCTCGTGTCCTTGACGCGAAGCTTTGTGAGCTTTATATTCATAAGTTTTCCGCACGATGGGACTCGGCTGCGTCAAAAACTAGTCGGTCATAGCGAAAATCGATGGATGTTTTGGTATTTTAATATCAGTTCACATTGTAACCGTCAATCCCGAAAGAAAAAGCCCGAAAGTCTGACAACCAGTCTTACCAAGGGGTATCGTATTACCCAGTTACTGGGTTGTGGAGGTCAGATAGGCAGTCGCTCCATGTAAAATACTGATATTCAGCTGCATCCGGTTAGACTGGAAGCCGACCCCAACATAGTTGGGAAAAGGCTAGGCAGATGATGATGATGTAACCGTCAATATTCTTGTTTTATAAATATTTAGACCTTTTCAGGATTCCGTACGTCAAAAGGAAAAAACGAACCCTTATTTATAGGATCACTCGAGTGTCTGTCAGTCAATCTGTCCGTCTGTCACAGCCAATTTTCTCCGAATCCAATGGACCGATTAAGTTGAGAGATACACATATTTATTTCTGTGACCCAAACACAGAAGTGTAACGAAAACTTTAAAAAATGATGGTTAGTTTTGCGGGGAAAATTTCAAAACAGTTTTGTTAAAAAAAGTTCCGTTTGTCCAGTAGTGGCATGATACATGGCTTATAATAGGTATCAGTAACAGGTTTTGCGATATTTTCTGTCATATTTTTTTTATTCACCGTAAATCGTATCTTAGTTTGTCGTGGAGGAAACTCGTAATATTTCCGATATGCCACGAGGGAGATGATCGACTAACGACTAACGACATTTGTTGGCGTTCCGTTAACCTAGTCACCTCAGTTTATCGTGAGTTCGTTACAGAACGCAATCGTCGTGATTCGGTCATGTTGAATCTAGTTTGATGAATCATTCCGGTTGTCTCAAATGTTTCTATGGGTGGGTTATGTAAACTGACCGACAGCACTTACGTACTAAAAGTTTTAGAGTTAGCGTTGAAGAAATTGTATACAATGTTTTCATGTAGCGTGAGGTCACAGACATGACGAATAAAAATAAAATATAAGTAAAAATCTTTTTAAAAACAAACAAGTAAAAATCTTTTTAAACTAAAAAGTACTAAATAAAACTTACGTAATCATAGAATTTTAATATTTTCTTAAAACCTTGAGGCTTAACTTCAAGTTTAGTGTAAGAAGACATTTACACCTCAAGCTTTTAAGAAAATATTAAAGTTCTATGTTTACGTAAGTTTTAATTAGTACTTTTTAGTTTATTATAAGCTTGTTTCTAAAAAGAATTTTACTTATATTTTATTTTCTACTTTTTAGCATTAGGATTTGTTTAAATATCTGTTCTATCACCTTCACAAATCCAACGAATTAGGTTTTCCCATGGCCACCTTCCGGCTCCATCATCAGGCCCTGAACACCACCTAGTCTCAAAGCACTTGTTAATACATGTACAATGAGTCCAAACACGATGGTGCTGTCTTGTTTGATTGAGCAGTTCCCATGGCCACCTTCCCGCTCCATTATCAGACCCTGAACACCACCTAGTGTCAAAGCACTCGTCAATACATAACCATTGCAACGAGTCCAAACGCGATAGTGCTATCTTGTTTGATTGAGGTTTTCCCATGGCGACCTTCCGGCTCCATCATTAGACCCTGAACACCACCTCGTGTCAAAGCACTTGTTAATACATGACCAATGAGTCCAAAGACGATGGCCAACTTTCGGCTCCATCATCAGACCAGCAACATGGTATAATTTTTTCAAAATGTCTGTGTAGTTGTATAAGTATGCCAACGTAGCACAATCAAATGCTAGGAAGTGCTTGAAAAATTGATGACAAAAGGAGTAACCGGAAACATACGAACAGAGCAAGCTAATATAAAGCTTGTAATAACTTCATTCTGCGCACAAAATAGAATAGAGCACCACAGTACACATTCGTTTAAGGCAGACAAAGTTACAAAAAATCTTCATTCATTAAAAATAACGAAAAATGAACGTACAAACCACGTTCTTTAAATCACTTACATGTATTCTGACGCACAAAATTAAAGCGAGGATCGTTTTTCTAGAGTACTAACCAGCATAAAAATTGAAATTTCATGTAAAGTTGTGATTGCTGGATAAGTGGAGTCAGTGTTGGCAGATTGCCAGGGTTGATACAAAGTTTTGGAAGCGTGGCTTGGAGTAGATACAGGGCGACAAGCGGACGGGAGCCCATTCTCCGGCATTCTGAACAAAATCAGGCGAACACTGCGTGAAATCGACAATGCGAGCAAATGAATTAATAATAATAATAATAAACAAAAAAAAAAAACAACCGACTTCCAAAAAAAACACAAAAAAAGTGAAAAATAACTTTATTTTCGGAAGTCGGTGTCTTTGCTTTTTAATTTTCGTTTTTGGCCACCGACTTCCGAAAATAAAGTTATTTTTCACTTTTTTAGTGTTTTTTTTGGAAGTCGGTTGTTTTTTTTTTTGTAAAAAGTTTTTATTTTTCACTTTTTAGTTGTGGTAACTACCCCACACAAATTCGTATACCGTTATCTGCTATGTGACTGAGTCAATTAACATGTCATCAACATACGCAAAGTGGGAAAAATACGTAATTATTGAAGCTAACTCAAAAACTACGCAAGCAAAACTAATAAAATTTATATGGGACCACCTCTGAAGCATGACCTACCAAACAAAAAAAGAATCATCAAAATCGATTCATAATTGGCGGAGTAATCGGGTAACATACACACAAAAAAAAAAAAAAAAAAAAACATACAGACGAATTGAGAACCTCCTCCTTTTTGAAGAAGTCGGTTAAAAAGAGAGACGTCGCCTTAACCAGATTAACGCGATTTTAAATGGAAGCTTAAAGTGTTGTAAATACATCGTTAAGACGGCTTTTGCTCAAATTGGGTTTGGAATGGCTTAAAACTCGATAACGAGCCGCGAATTATCAATTATATTATGATGCAGGGTCTTTTACGTTCATTCGAATGAGTCTCAAAAGGATGAACCATGATGACCAACCAACGTTACCTTTTATGTTTATAAGCCGACTTTCCCAATATTTTTATCGGCTTGTAACTCTGCTAATTATTTCGTTGCAGGTTAGTGTCTCAAACAGAGAGACAACAAGCATTGATGGCGAACCCAGACAAGTAAGTTCAGGTTTTCCCTTACGTAAATCGTGGTTTAATGTTACACAAAGACATTCATATTACAACACACGTTCTTATTCCACTGAAAGGACGCAGCTTTGATTAAAAAAATATGATTATTTCATTTTGTAAAGTGACAACTCAAGCAAAGGCTTCGCTGATGTATTTTCGGATTAGCTGGGCCCGGAATAGCCCCTTCATAAGATTGTCTCGCCTATATTATGAACATGTTCGCAGCTCTTTTGACACTTCACACATACAGCCTTACGAATAAAAAAATAAAAAGTTTAACATCTGTTTAACCAACGTATTGTTGTACAATGTACATAAGCTGTGAATAGGCGTTACACACTACCTTTACTAATAATCACTGTATACACGATCCATAGTTACCAACTGCTTATGACAAAAACACTGGCAACATTAGAAGGTGCGTTCTGAAAATGGTAGGACTGCGTAAAATCAGTGACATTTTTTTCATTTGGGAAAACACTCATACTTATAACTTAAAAAAAAAAAAATGACGTCTATTTTATTTCCAAAATTACTGTTTTTGCGTTCTGTTACGAATTAAAAAAATTAATGGTTAATGGTTAATTCACTCATGATGCATGCAATAAGTAAGGAACGTAACCAGTAAAAGCTGTCAAAATATCTCACTACCACAAAGTTTAGTACGATTTAAATTGTAGTTTTTTTTTCTTCGCACTAGCTTGAAATATTCTACGAAGGTTGCTTTGCTTTACTATCGTGTACATACAGGTGTACACGGTAATAAAACAAAGCAACCTTTGGTATATACATAAGAGCCCATACCTGTTAACTTTTAATATTAAGGCTCTTACATACTGGCGCGATTCGCCGCGCGACGCAAATTTTAACAAAACAATTTCTGAGAAAACTGCACGGCGATCAATGCGGCGGCGTCGCGTCACGAAATGTAGAATGTTTATGCTGTTGGCGTACCTATTTTAAATAAAAAAATAAAATAAATATTCTACTAATTAATAGTCCACCACCTCGAGCTTTCTGTTCAATGTCACATTTAACTAAATCATTTTTTTATTACATAGATATAGTTGTTTGCATAGGTATAGGCCCTGAAAAAGGATTCTTGGAGGGAATTGGGGGAGGCCTTTGCTCAGCAGTGGGACAGTGCAGGCTAATAAAAAAAATAAAAAAACAGGTTGCTGATACTAAACCTATATTTCAACCGAAACTGAGCCAAAGCTCATTTTCTTGAAAACAGAAAGGATCTTAACCATTTTTGTAACATTTGCTTTTTCTTGGTGAGCTACCAAGAAAAAGCAAATGTTACAAAAATGGTTAAGATCCTTTCTGTTATTTAATTGCAACTTTCATAAAAAAATAATTGCAAATAAATTATTGCAAATATTGCAAACTTTGGAAACATTGGAGTTTGAAAACCATGGATTGGTTTTCAAACTCAAAACGACAAAAGCAACTAGTTTTTATAGGTTATAGGTACGTCTGCTACACAAGGTCCGAGGGCTGGATAGCAGTTGTACATTATCTCATTGTTTAAAAGCATAATTATGTTACACATACAGGGTGTTAGGGTAAACACCGTTATCCTTGCAACCAGTGGTTTGGTTTCATTTATAGAACGTAAAATCAATGGAAAATTACAACTTTTTTTTAAATTATTTTAGTTCTAAATTTTACCACAAAAGACGCAAGTTCGTTGCCCTATGTGCTAGGGCAACGAACTTGCGTCTCAACACGGGCGGGGGGTACGGGATGTGGCGAGCGCAATCCCTCCCTTAGTCAGTCAGCTGTTTCGCTAGCAAGCACGTTGTCAGATAGAAACTTTTTAAAATCTTTTAATGAAAATAACGTTTTTTTTTTGTTGTGTTCGGTCATTTATTTTTATATTTAAGTCAACTACCCATGGTTTGAATGACAAGAGTGTTTATCCTTACATGCTGTATATACAACTGAAACGTCAAATATCGTTTATTGGTAATGGTGATGTTATAACCTCAGTATACGTTGTGCATAAAAGTTTATAAGTAAGGCTGTTAGAATATAGTAAACGTTAAAATGTAGCTCTTAAAATAAAGTCACCGTTCGCGACGTGTCTTAAGTGGTCCTACGAGGAACGCCTCATTTAGTTTTCATGTGTCTTAGACAAGGTGGCAACGGTTCTCTCTGGCAGTACCTAGCTGTCGGAAGCTGGGTGAAGTAACGTCTGCTATACAAATCAACACAATAGATGCTATCGTTTTGCATTTTATTTGCATCTTACGGACGTTAAAAGGCCGTTTTTACTCAGAATCTTGAGAGGAAGGATTATGGTTTTAGCAATTCATGACGAACAAAAGAAATGTTTCTTTTTGTTGTGTTAAAATACTTTTTTGTATTGAAGGCTCTCGGGTTGCTGTGTTTCTCTTTTGGCAGCCGGCTTAGTGATGAAGGGCTTACTACGACGTTTGATAAACTTATTCATTGTTATTTTTCTTTGTGAAATGATCTCTTCCACTTATAAGGATTCGCTTTTATTAATAGTACTTCCTTCAGGTCCTTTGTCATTCACCTCCTGTTTTTGACGATCAGTGAAAAAGTGTCATTTAATGTGTGAACGTCAATCGGTTCAGTAGCACTTAATATTTGACCGCTGCTCTTCAACGTAAATAATAAACAAGTTTAGTCTGCAGCTGATATTCCAGCTCTAGATAATAATTCTCTCATATGAATATTCTCGAATAGTTTCTTTACATGTTATTCACAAAAAAAACATTCCAATTAAACGAAAACACGTTACTCCAGTCGTTTATCTATTTTCTGGTCTACAAAAATACCCAACATAGATCAGTTTTCAATAAAATATTATCCAACTGAAGTTTCACGCGGTGTTATTTATCTATTGTGTATAGCCAGCGATGGGTGCGCTCTCCCTAAATCTACTTCATACAAGCCGGCGATAATAATATTTTGATGGAAATCTTCCATATTCTACCTGAAATGTACGAGTATACAGGGTTTTTGGTAAAACACCAACATGTTCACATAACTCGTCAAAATGTACGGAACAGCTGTTTTTTTTCGCGATTTCATATTTGTTCCCACAGTAAAAGTTGTTCATAATGATGAGTACAATGACTCCTTAAGAGGTTGTTGGTGTTTTACGAATAACCCTGTAACTTGTGTAACTGTACGAATGACCCCTTTTCGGGTCTAGCATAAACAAAAAAAAATGTTGTTTATACGGCTATGAAAATAGTACTAGTTTAAGTTATCATTTAAGTAAGTTTGTATTGGATTTAGGTCTTAATTATCTTAAGTTTTGTATTTATTAATACCTTTTAGTTACTTAACACTCACTGATTATAAATTAAAGGAAGGCAGTAATGTTATCAACTCTCATAATAAGTAGAGAAACTAAGAGCGTGGAAACATCTCTTCACTCTAACTAATATTATACACTAGCTGCGCCCCGCGGTTTCACCCGCGTAAGTCTCGATCCCGTGGGAATATAAGTTTAAACAAACAAAGTCACTTTCGCATCCTAACTTAATATTATAAATGCGAAAGTGAGTTTGTTTTTTAGTTTGTTACCTTTTTACGCTAAAACGGCTGAACGGTTTTGGATGAAATTTGGCACATGGGTAGACCATGACCTAAAAAAGGACATATGCTATACTTTAGATGAATCGCAGACGAAGTCGCGGGCAATAGCTAGCAGTGTATACTAACTGTGCGTGAGTCTATTTCAGCCCTCAAATCTGTCTGAATTACTGCAGTACGGACACCCATTCACAGATATAGATTATACAGATTTATCGCCAAAGCCACATTATGATAATTATGTTAAGCCATCTTTATATTTTTAACTTCACTACGAGAGAGAGATGAGTCCGTACAGAACAAATAGCACCATCCTTTTTCGCAACAGAACGGTGGCTTCAACACTTCAAAATAAATGAAGATAACGGAGTTATTGTTTCTGCTATGGTAGTTCTTGCAACTGAAGTAAACGAGCATTCCGACATCCAAACATCCACATCCATTCGTCCCAAAATCAATTATCAACCGTTGCAGACAGACACTGCAGAATGAACACAATATTAATACTGTTAATAAATCAATCAATGGCTCAATTGATCCAGCCTTCGCCTGAGGTCTGTTGTTCATAGCACAGTTTCTTACCGGTACGGCGTAAAGTAATCCTATAAAGAAAGATTATAAGTCTGTCACTACTAATAACGTTCTTATAAAGGCATTGCAGTAGGCTATTTACTTATAATAGCATTTGCCAAGCCTTAACATACTCAAGTACATTAGTTTTTATATCTCGGTCTTCTAGTTCGCTACAAGACTGACCTCTAAAACATTTATAGGACACTTTTACTAGTAATAGCATTTCACAAGCCTAGATATTCTCAAGAGCATTTTCTTTTATAACTCAGACTTATAGTTAGCTACAAGATTTTATTTAGGACACTTTTAGGAATAAGTCTCCTATAATTGTTTACAGTAAAACTAAATAATACAGAATAATATTTTGATCCCATAGTAGCATTTTGTGAGAAAACAAGACATTATTACATACTTAGCTGAGATCATTATAAGTTTGCGCCGTTATAGTTTTGCTCGAGATTCTTTTAAATCGAATAGTACTTAGTAAGACCGCTATTTGATCAAAAAAGCTTATAAGCTACTAGATCAATAACTTTAATAGTAAAAGTCAGCCATTTTGTTGAGATTCAGTTGTTAATTTACCTACATTGGTTTTATAAAGTACTTAATGAAGAGCAATTTCAAATTATTGCGAATATTCATAAGAATTGATGAAATATTTTATTTACAACAATATACTAATGAGCTATTTTTCGGAGGGGATTGTGAAATTAACTAAATTGCGGTACCCATTTACAGCAAAAATGACTTCCCCGTGAGTTCATACACTATATTTACAATATATATTAGTAATTAATGTTATACAATAATACAAAATAATAGTAATAGAAACTAACTAAAAAAATATTAAGTATTTACCAAACACAACAAACAAAGATAACTTCTATTAAAATATACTTATAACTAATAACTGAGCACATTACTAGTGCATTATAAACAAGATTGCTTTAGTAAGATACTTATGTCAGATACTAACAAGAGCGTTTGTGCTTGTAATTGTGTAGTCTCATATCATTATCGAAGCTATTGCGCTTCGTCAAGTATATTATAGGGCTTAGTAACATTTAAAAAGTTGATTATATTAATAAGATAGTTATAGAAATAAACGCTTCTATAACTGCGCCCAAATCCAGCTTTATAGCATGATACAAGTTTCATATAAGTGAATATAAAAGTAGTCTTGAGATAGTTTTAAGTACTGATTTTTGCTTGTTGAGGTATTCACCGCGCCGTAGAATAAACGTGTGAGCTTGTATAAATTTTTTATTTTTTTAACATTAAAAAAAATAGGAAAAGGGTCCATTATTGTTATTACTTATTTATACTGTTTTTTCTGTGCCAAGCTGCAGACATGCTTCAAGAATCCTTCCTTACAGGAAAATGATTATCATTGCTTATTACGTCTATAGAAAACTCACAAACTAAAATAAAAAGGTAAATAAGGTTTTGGATACATCCGATTTTATAAAAAAGGGGCACCCACGGAGCATAATGGCACGGCGTAATGCCGCTGCGTCTGTCAACAACACTGACGACTGCGCGTAGACATACGGCGAATTAACCGTAGTCTTTCATGGCATTTTCACAAACACAAACGCTATGGGCCAAACTTTGGATGATATAATGCTAAACAGAAGCAAATAAGAAGGCAATATTTCACGTA
This sequence comes from Lithophane socia, assembly GCA_947522985.1. NCBI lineage: Eukaryota > Metazoa > Arthropoda > Insecta > Lepidoptera > Noctuidae > Lithophane > Lithophane socia. The sequence goes on along the minus strand of OX383252.1, from coordinate 14,231,990 downwards.
CATGGAACGGCTTTATTGCCACTCCATTATTTATGGGTTACACCTGATTATCTCAGAAACGACTAGGCTAGTCATAAAAGAAATAGATAGCTTCGGCCAGAGCTTACAAAATCGTGTCGTGAGTTATGAGAACTATTGTGTTGGGCGCAGTTCATCTGAATTTTAATGGAACAGTTGAATCTGTTATGACTTATAACTTTGAAGAATTTTACTTTAGTAAAAACTTACTTGATTTATAGAATTAGAATGAGATTAAACCATTAGAAACATCGGACATAAATAATTTAATTGCTCCAACTACCGACGTGAACATAGGAAAAAGTTCAACAAATTGGGGATTGTGGCATGTTGTCATTATATTTGTTAAAGAAATAAAGATGACAAATAGACACTGAATAAATTAACAGACTTGGTTTTACATTAAATCTCACATCTTTTTGCGGTAAAAGAACTGCGTTGCGAGACTTGCATTTTTTTAATTATTATGTTTTTGATGGTATCTCATTTCTTTTTGTAATTAGATATATATACGTATATACCTGCCTATATCCATTATTTACCTAACTTCTATCTATACAGGCTGTAAGGGTAAACACTCTTGTCATTCAAACCATGGGTAGTTGACTTTAATATAAAAATAAATGACCGTACACAACAAAAAAAAAACGTTATTTTCATTAAAAGATTTTAAAAAGTTTCTATCCAACACCGTGCTCTCTAGCGAAACAGCTGACTGACTGAGGGAGGGGTCGCGTTTGCGGCCGGTCAGGTCACATCCCGCACCCCCCGCCTGTGTTGAGACGCAAGTTCGTTGCCCTAGCGCATAGGGCAACGAACTTGTGTCTCTTGAGGTAAAATGTAGATAATAAAAAAAAAAAAAAAATTGTAATTTTCCATTGATTTTACGTTCTTTAAATGAAACCAAACCACTGGTTGCAAGGATAACGGTGTTTACCCTAACAGCCTGTATAAGTAGTGTAAGTCGCAAAAAATTGCATTAACTGTAAAAGTAACTTTATAATTGCATATTATTCAATAGGATTACAAAGTTACTTATGCGGTTCGTATATCTAGAAGACGGGACAGAAATTGCGGTATATTTTAATTTGTCCTTGTTTTATAGGCTAAAAGCTAATTGTGTTCAAAAAGAATTACCTTAGAATTTTGATTATCGGTGAGTATGTCAGTGACAAAATTAAGGAACGTTAACCTGCAATACATATAGTTCTTAAACTACAGGTATTTTTTTTTATTTAATTGTTTATTTGTGCAGTTAGTTTTAATCAGTAATTTAATTTAGTAAGTATACAATGTGGAGACGACGATACAACAATAAATGAAAACACTGTCAATACCAAAATACTCTTATGCATTAGTATGCATAAGAGTATTTTGGAACTATCAAATAAATCCTAACATCGAAATTAAAAAAGTCAAAATCAAAAGTCAAACAAACTAAATAGTAATGATGGGCTGAGATTGCCGATCTTTGACTAGCTATGGTTACTAAACTATTGGATATATTTGATTTATGTTTTGTTTGTAGATCGAGAACGTCATTAGATATACGGAGTTGCATTTTTGTCGTCTCCACCTTGTATAATGTAAATAGTTAGTATAGTTTGTTAGTTTATGTAAAATATTCTTAGATTCTTAGTTAATAATTAAAATAAATTATACCAAAGGTCACTGAAAAAACACACAAATTCAGGCTTCTAGCATACAGACAGACATTTTTGAAATCCACAACAAAATCAACATCCCCCTGTAGGGGTCGGTCGGGCAGTCATTAAAGTGTCACCAATGGTTGAGGCTATTTTAATGGTTAAAAAATGGATAAAAACCAAATTTCAGGCAAGCGAGAATCCGTCTACTGCATTATCTCGCTTTGGTTAAGTTTATTCAACCAAACATGATGCTCTTTAGCAAGTGCACAATCCATTCCTTTATCTTATCAAGTGTTTGCTTTAACAAAGGACTTCAGAAATTGGTGGCGAGGAAATAGTTTAGTTACATAGTGTACTTATGGCAATTTATAGTAAGTTTTACTTAAAATCAGCATTGTTTTGTTTAAGTATGGGGTATGTGAAGTCCAGCCAATCTGTTTTGTAAAAATCTTAATAGTGTCAATCCCAAGCATCATGACAGGTCACTTCACCTAAGTTTTCACGGTGGGATGTTTACAGAATAGACTGGCTGGTCTTCATAATGTAGATTCCAGTAAGTATTTTCTTCATCATACTACCATCAAAGGTTAGTTAAGTTTTATTGAAAATAAAACCATAAGGTCCATCATGCCAACACGCGATAACGAAACTGACGTCATTTCACTATTTGCCACCATTTCAGCTACTGACACTCCCAAAACCCTTTTTATCTTACAACAGAACAATATCTATTTGTCCCACGAATTTCATGGTAACAAATTTCATTTTACCCAAATGTACACAGACTCTCTTTACCATAACTTTCCATAATCCATTACGAATCTATCAGCGGCAGAGACGATCGTTCGTGCGGCAAGCCCGTCTTACGTATAGCATTGATTTGCACACATCTATTCCACCCAGATTCAGACAGCAGACAGTGCCTAACCAACCACAATGCTGGAATCACGAATTATTCGAAATCGAGCGAATAAAGTGGTTGTATCATAGAATCTGGCTGCTGATAAAGGCCTGTTCAGACCACGACGTGAACGAGGTGCACTGTGGCAAACTAGCAATCAACCTTTTACAGTTATAACGGGGTGGTGGTAAATACGTTTAAATGAGTAAATCTTCCACACACTAAATATCAGCCTCGATTGGCGCCATAGTTGGCTTCAGTGTTACAAATATTTGTTACTGACAGTTGTTCCGTCTGTTTTTGTGTTAGCTAGATTTATGCTCGCAAATGCACCTACGACACAAGGAAAATACTTGTGTTAGCAAACTTGTTTTCAGAAGGTATCTGTAGAATAAATAATACTACTGTACTGTTTATGCTTCACTAAACGTGGTGGAAAGTTAGTTTGGAAAGCAGGTTACATTTTCATGCGCACTTTTCTGTTATTGTAAGAAAAAGCAGTGCCCTTTATTTGCTCTGTGGTTGTCCGTATCGACAAACTGTGGTCCGACTAAATTAACAATAACTTTCGTACAAACACGCCCGCTAGAGTGAGGTTGCGTTTTAGTTTCTTGATGCGTCTAAACAGCCCTTATATTTCACGATCGCTCCACCATGAAACATACAAAGCTCTTTGGCTTCGCCCCAAAGAATATTCCATTGTACGTAACTAGAACACAGACTACGCATTCACATCTAAAATAAAACCTTATCTTTAGTAATGGATATAAAATAAAATGAAATTTCGTATGTACTTATATGAGCAAAAAGAAAAGGTGTTCCACCATTTTCTTAAAGTCTACGACACTTTTCTGGAACTCGTTACATACATACCTAATACTTTCAGGTATGTAAATAATTTTATGATTACACATTTTTTTGCTACAGTCTAGGAAATTCGGGAATCCCTATATGAGTAGTTATTATTCTCGCCGTGATATTTTTTTTAAATTTTATTATATATATGTATACATTGTGTTCTAATGGAAATAACTAAATCAATAATGCCTGATAAACATCTGCATATTGTACCGTAGTTTTTCCAAAAAATTATACTAGGTGATCATTTTCGTAAACGGTAGATCAGTGGCTTCAACCACCCAAAGACGCCTGAATTACAAAAGACCCAATGCGATAAAGTTTAAATGTCTTAAGTGCCTGTAATTTTATTGACGATACAGAAATGCTGCTCGGTGGAAATAGAAATTTCGAATTGATAAACCAATTTTATTACTTGTAATAAAAAAATTGAAATTGGTTTTAAACTGAAGCTGGTGGTGTATTATAATGGTCCATAAATCAAAATAACGAAAATATTAGGTACCCCGCTAAATCTATCGCTAACCTCAGGTTGCAATAAAAAATAATAGTTTCAATTACTTACCTCGTACGCAAAGTATGCGCCAACGTTTGTACGCTACACAGCAATAAAAATAAACGATACAGCTTAATACAATACAGAGTAACAAAACAGATAACTCTCCGTTTTTACTTAATTAAACTTCATTACTAAAGTGCTTTAAAAGAATCTAATGTTCTTAACAAACTTTTCCTTTTTTTTATGACTGCACCCTTTTTTTGGCTTCCACCGAAAAAATTAACATGGAATTTATTAGTGACCATACTTCGGATTACTCGAAGTTGGAGCCATAAATTGGTTCCGCCATATCTTTTATCGTAAAAGCAATTTTATAATGAAGTTTGCAGACAAATTGCCGAAGTAAATTGGAAAAACTAATTTTCTTTTGAAGTTTTTGTACGTGTCATCATCTGCCTAGCCTTTTCCCAACTATGTTGGGGTCGGCTTCCAGTCTAACCGGATGCAATGGAGCGACTGCCTATCTGACCTCCACAACCCACAGTAACTAGGTAATACGATACCCCTTGGTAAGACTGGTTGTCAGACTTTCGAGCTTCTGACGACCCGTAACGACTATCAAAGATCCACAAATGACAGCCGCGACCAATGGCTTAACGTGCTTTCCGAGGCATGGAGGAGTCTCGGTATGTAAAGATGGTCACCCATCCACGCAACAACCCCGGCAACCGGATCGACCCGTGCGGCTGTAATTACTTAGCCACGAGCTCCTCCCACACACTCACTCACAATCACAATTGCAGAAGTAAATTGGAAAAAAGTTTTTGTACGTATATGATTGTGATTGTGAGTGAGCTTTATAATATCTTGAATCTGGGTAAATCATACCTAATTGAGGAGGAGTATACACCCACAAATCATATTTTTAATTGTTGTTTTATGAATATTAATTTATTGTCCCACTGCAGGGCAAAGGCCTCTGCTCATACAGAGAAGGCACGAGCATTGATCACCATGTTTACTCAAGACGGGTTGGTTATTTAATAAATATAAGTCCAGGTTTCAAGAAAACGAAAAACGAAAACTAGATCCAAGATAAAATCCAAGATAAGCTAAAAAAAATAGATATGGATTGAAAAAGTCCCATTGGTACTTGCCTGGATTTAAACCCACAACCTCAATTTCTACTTGTATCTAACGAATACCATCTACCATCGTACTGAGTTTCAGAACCATAGGTGAGTAATAAAACTTTTCGATTGTTAATTTCCCACTTAAATTTGTGTCCGATGAAAGGTGATAAATTCTTGCTACCATTTGGTAAGTTTCCCACCGTTTACCTTCGTAGGTATAGGTGTAAATTCAATAGTGAAGAATATAACATAAATAATTTACCGGTCATCAATAATTTACTTGTAGTATTTTTCAGCGATTTTCTGTTGATTTGGTTACGAGTATCACAAAACAAGTGAATAGGTACGGTGTTCTTCAACCATAACTTCTTCTTTAATCTAACTAGCCTGTATTATCCCACTGCACTCACTCCCACACCCCCTCACCCTCACTGTACTCTCCCTTATCAATACAACTTACATCTCTTTGCCAGCCCTTTCGGTTGGAGTCAAGCTTGCCCGACCATTTTCGCCTTGACCCTAACTTCACTTCATTATATTTAAACCTAATCTGACACATCTAAAGGTGGAATCCGACGGTGCGTCATATCGCGGACGGACGCCGACGAGCCCGGACGGCAGACGACCACAGACCGCCACGCACCGCGCACCGAGGCGCTTCCGACGGTGCGTGATATTGCGGACGCACGCACGCGGACAAGCCTACGCACACCAATGCTCTTCCAACGGTGCGTGTCGGTCTGTGTGGGCTTTGAGATTAGAAGTCTACAAGACATACATTATATTACCATGAAAGTTAACCAGTCACCGACCTAACAGTTCTTTCGGCTCGCTTCGGAATACTTCGGATCACATCGGACGAGCGAATCCAACAATAGGCTCGTCTCCCGTACAATACGTCACTGTAAAGGCTCTTACATACTAGCACGACGAAAAAAAGCAGGTTCTCAAGTCGACCTGTATATACCTTTTTTTTTGAGTAGTCCGACTTGAACGATTCTTTTTTTATTGGGAAGGGAATACCTCAAAGTTGTTGCCATTTCAAATAGAAAACTAACCCTTTTTTATGTTGGGTTATCATCAAATGACTTTTCCCGCTCTGGGTGGAGCGGGAGGGCATGTCAGACTTTTACTGACTAAAACCCACCCGTGTTTCTACAGTTGCCTATTGCCAAGGTCCCGGTATCTCTTTCGGACTTTTCCGCAACCCTGGCAAGCATCGGTCCTAACGGAACCCGTCAAGTGTGCTGACATCTCTTTGAGGCGCGCCTGGAACTAAATCAACTCTGGACAAAATCAAACTGGTTGCTAATCTAGTTGTATAATTTATTATTTGTATATCATAGATTTTTTGACATGATTATTAAACTCACACACTGTCCTATTAGTATTATTTGTAAGTTTGTAGGAATATTGGGATATCGTATACTTTTACAATGGCGTGCACCTAGCTTCTGACGTTTCATAAGTGCCCATGTAGGTTTATGTGCAATAAAATATTTTGATTTTGAATGTTTGTAAATATGTGAGCACCATGTATCTATCACATACTAATTAATTTATTTGTCATTGCTCCATTTTTAATTCTTTTTTACCTATTGTGGTACAGTAATTGTATTCTCGGTGCATCGTCTTCACATGTAATTATATAATTGATGTGTACAAAATATTGTAAAACATTTTTGTTAAAGAGTAACGGTGGAGTTTCTTGCCCATTCTTCTCCATACGAAAACTACCTTTTGGAAGGGGCAACTAGAATCAGTTCTATTTCTATTTCTATGTATTTAACGTTCAAAAGTGCCTTTAATGTGCCTACTTGAAATAAATTATTTGACTTTGACTTTGACTTTGAACACGACACGCCGTCGACCCCGGCCTGGTCCTTATCGGACGGCGAGCTACCTATTGCTCGCCGTCCGCAAGCCCGCGCCTACGGTGGCCGGGAATCCACCTGGGTTTCCCGACGCCCAGGGCGTCTCCTGCGGCAGCGGTTAGCGGCGTGAGGGCGCTAACCTTGCCTCTCCTTCATGCGTTCCGCCTCCTCCTCCGCGAGCATTACTGCTTCGCAGAACGAGGTGAAGGCTTCCCATGCCCTCTCTCTCCGTACCATGGCCTGGCCTGGCCAGGGCCGGAAGCGAGAGGTCATTGCCACCAATCGCCTCCAAGAGCGTTGCTCCGCCCAAGCAGGGCAGACCTTCACCGTATGCTCCAACGTGTTATATGCTCCACCGTGTAAAAAAAATCCACCCCGTAGAAAAAATGGGGTTGATCGATTTTTCACCTACTGAATTTTCAACTGTGAACCGTTTCTGTTGAAATTTCGCACACATACATAATTCTGATGACACAACCAGACCTGGAGTTGATCTGATGATGGAGACGGAAGACAGTCGCGAGAGCTCCTCAGTAGTTTCATCGTGTTTAAGCTTAATTAGGTAGGTAGTAGATTTGAGCCACATTAATAAAGCGAAAAATAAAAAATAAACCTCTTAGTAAAAGCTCCTAAACTAATTTAAGTAACTTGTTGACGGCACGGTTGGCGCAGTGGCTGAGCTATGGACTGCTGCGCAACGTGTCGCGGGTTCGATCCCCGCACGGAACAAATATTTGTATGATCTGCAAGTAGTTGTTCCGGGTCTGGGTGTTAGTGTATGTGAGTTTCTATGTTTGTAAACGCACCCACGATACAGGAAGAAATTCATAGTGTGGGGCAACGTTTTTAAAAAAACAAAAAAGCAAAAAAAAAATTTGAGGCGGCGCCGAACACACATTGAACGAAGATTCATCAAGCTACCATTATACCTACGCTGTAATTAATAAGTACCTATCTAATTAATTTGTTTTTTTGTTTGGAATCGAACCCGGGACCTCTGGGTCTGAGATGTCTTACCACTAGAACACAGAGGAGATATTTAACAGTTTGTGTAAAAATCCAAAAATGCCCATGTCAAAAAATTTGCTTACTTACGAATCTATTTAAGTATGTGTTGTTTTTTTTAGAAGTCGGTTGTTTTTTTTTTCTCTTTTTAGTTGTAGTACCTACCCCACACAAATTCGAATACCTTTACCTGAAAATGTAAATAACAGTGACAGGAACTTATTATAAAATCATGCATCAACATAGGCTAAGTGGCAAAATCCGTATTATTGAAGCTAGCTCAAAAACTAGCCAAGCAAAGTTAATAACATTTATATTGGACCACCTCTGAAGTACACCTACCTACTAAACCAAAAAAGAATCATCAAATCAATTCATTCGAAATCGGTTAAAAAGCTACCATTGGTAAAGAAAACGATTCGTTTTTGTTTTAAAGGGACCGAGCATACCTCGCGGCTCGCACCGCACGGCGCACCTTTGAAGTTTACCGACTCGCCGCGGATCGGCTGGACCGCGGCGCACGTGTCTGCGCTACCACGCACGCTACGATTCCCATGGTGCGTGTTGGTCCGGGCTGATCCGCGTGCGTCCGCGGCCAGGCGATAATTTCAAGGGGAATGTACCCAATCTCGAACGCACGGCGACAGACGTGTCTGCGATACCCCGCACGTACCCCTTCCCACGGTGCGTCGTGCGGGCTCGTCCGTGTCCGTCCGCGATATGGCGCACCGTCGGATTCCACTTTAACCTTTTCTTGTACATATTTTTCTGTCAGTACGTCTAAGCAGTGATTTTGAGAGCTATACGAAAAGGTCGGTTAAAAAAATAGACGATTTTTATTTTGTGGTCAAAAATATTTGTAGGAGACATCAACTTGCCACAAGAGAAAAATTTCCATGCTTTAGCCACATTTTAACATTCTCTAGATTTAGAACTAAATAATGGAACTGCCATCTAAGTAAATGATAAATACTGCAAGAAGCCATTAACACTTGAAAGTAATAACCGCACTCAGAACGAGCGAAGTAAGCATATTACTGCTTTTTTCAATTGCGCAGAATAATAAAATAGAATGGCTCATAAAGATTTATGTTCGCCACATTTTTTTTTCCAAAGAAATTAGGGAATGGAACCGGAGAATTATTCGGGTTCTAAGGAATTTTCTTCATTGGGAATTAAAGTTGTTTTCGTTATCTCCTCCGGTCCGTTTAATCCTAATTCTGTAATTCTAATTGGTCTGACCCCTTATACGGCCCGGGGACCAATCAATAGTCGTCAAACTAGCTCAACATCTGTGGGCCTCAATAAATAATCCCTTTGACATGTAGCCCCAATATATTTTTTGGAACTGTACCATATTTATACATTTCTTCTAACGAATCCTTACTTTGGAATCTTTTGAGAACAAGGTCTTTCAGGCTTCGGAATGTTTAAGTCATTTTTGTGTCAGATGTTTAGATAAATATAAGCTTTGGTAAGCTTGTGTTTGGCTATGAATTACTACGAGTAAAAAGGGGATTTTGTTTAAACCAGTTGAAATACTGATGGGATACTATATAATGACAAATTGTGAATACCGTACCGAAGTTTCTCGAGACATCTTTAAAAACGGTCAGGTTTAAAACACTCGTTAACAGCGCGCGGGTATGACAAGCTGTATGATCGTTTACGAAGTAAAAGGAACATTTCGTGTCACGAGGCGTTTTTAGGTTTTCTTTTGACTCACGGGAAAATGGCGTAAGAGTATGTTTGTAATATTAATATAAGAATCTTAATGCTTATTATTCAATCTATGAAAATACGATAAAGATTTGAGATTTCGCGAGTATGGACATACACTATTAAAAAACATTTGTAAATGCATCCAGGCAGTGGGACTATAAAGGCTGGCTTGACAGGCGTTTTATAAGTCCCTTATATAACCCGTATATGCCCTAATTCCAAATTAAATCAAATTAATTCCAAGCACTTTAATAATTTTTGCTTAGAACGATTTTTTTAAGTGCCAAGCATAAAGTTTCTCGAGAGATGATCAGGATCAATTTTAAAAACTAGGAATACGTACCGATAATTATCTAAAATTGACTTTCGCCGACTCCTTTTTATCCCTTTTCCGTTTATAAAGTATCCGTTTAATCCGTTTTCTATCTAGCTTCCTTAACCCACCTTAATCCAACTATTCTAGGATTCCTATTAACAAAAGGACTTAGCACCGCCTATAATGTGCCTATTCCTAGGACGCAGGCCACCTCTCAGTGCGAGGGAGTGGGCCGTAATCCACCACGCGGGCCTAGTGCGGGTTGGTAGATATACACATAGATAGAGACATACAAAAGGACTTGAATTCCCCGAATAACTTTGAAAATATTTATAAGGCAAATAATATTAGATAAATTATTTGCCTTATAAATATTTTCAAATAATCCAATAACAATGTAGTGGAAGATGAATGTACAAGTATTATTTTAAATTTCCTTTGTTACTGATGTGGAAAAACTTTACTTCTTACTTTAATTCTTGACGTGAAAGGAATAATAAACATTCATTCTTTAGTGGGTTGTTATTTGTTCTGTTCGTGGAACTTTTGAAAATGTGAATGTGATGATTTTTGACTAACCTTGCAATTGACTTCAAAATGATGTCAATTGCCAGGTTAGTCAAAAATAATAAGTATTTTAGAAGTTATGATGGAATAGACGAACATACATGCATACCCATATGATACCGGTCAAACACATAGCCCTAATGTTTGCTTCGCCGTAGTCGGGTAGAAAGTAGGTACAGGTAGTTCAACACGATATTTTTTTTAACAGCTGAGGATTATTGCAATTGCGAATGATAAACGACCATTGCCTGGCAAGAAACGAAAAAACTCATCTTTAAATTGTTGTTGCAATTCACCGAATACTTCGGAAAGCGCAGACTGTAATTATTCTGTACGATACCATTTAGTGGCACTTACATATTATGACTTTGTACGTGTGGACTTAAATGATGATCCTGGAACTATATTTTGAATCATAAACAAAGTAATAATATTTATTGGAGTACCGAGTAAGATAATATTTACCTAATAAATAACAGTGTTATTTATAAAAAACTCGCTAATCACTGATTAGCGACTGTTTAGCTAAGCAAATGATTAGCTCTTAATCAATGATTATCTTTTCTTTATTTATAAACACTACTTAGCAAATGATTAGTTGCGAAACGAAATAGAGGTAACAATATGCATTCGGCACAGATGATAATCAAAATAGTCGACTATAAAACAGAATTTTAAGAAAAAAGTTGTCAAAACCACCCTTTTTGTATCTGTCGTGACTTTGACAGACAAAAGTCAACAATTTCATCGGAAAATTACGAAAATTAGAATTTGAATAAAATCGTATAATAAGTTTATATAATTGTGTCTGCGATGGTATATCAATGAAAATAATAAGCGTCAATCAATTGGAGTTATCTGGAAAAGGTATTTATCTCTGAATTTATATCTACTTACTTATGTAAACCAATGTAATCTGACCAAATGAATGTGAAAGCAGTAGCTATGTATTTTCATGCTAGAAGCCTGTTAAAACGAATATACTATTTTGGAAATGCATGCAGATACTTGTGTCTGTTTTATATGACTTCCTATTGCTTTTGCACCAGGGTTTCAGTATCTTTTATTAACAGTTCATATACTTATTTACAGGTACAAGTTTGACTGCTACTATGAAAGCCCCTAGCACCTAGCACAAATACTATTCAACCTCGTAAAGATGAAGGAGGAGACCATGCTACGTGAAAATGATGAGGAATACGAGTGGCAAGAGAAAAGAATGGCACCCATGTCTTTGGAGGAAGAATTTTGGAAATCAATAATAATTAATTTAGAACAAAAAAATTGCTTAATTATGTATCAAAATAAATTATTTTCCATAAAATGTCTCTTGTTATTTGTGTGACCGCCACAACGTAGCTTTTCTTTAGTTCTGGGCCTTAGAGCTGGCTCAATAAGAAGAGGGGCACATGGGATAACACATTGGATAATAACTTCCGATGAGCTTCCTCACGAACTCGATTCTCTTCAAATCTAAACACCTACTGAGCTTCTCCTAATTGAGGTTTCCAGAAATCCTTTCATCATGACTGTGTAATTCGAATGAAGAAGACTTAGTGGATTTAAATGTAGGTGTAGTTCCCGCCGGGCGGCATTTCAAAATTATGTAATCTTTCTACGTCGTTCTGAAGTCCCGTAAAAGATTGTCGAAATCCATATTTACTAAGGCACAACTCGTTATTACGATCAACATTACCTCGAAGCACACAATAAACCTATGGGATCGATCAGCTGATTCAAATAAAATCCGCCATCTTGCGTCTTAGCATCCTCTTTACAGTGGACCGGTGGTGTTTAATTTTGACAGCTACTAATCAATTGCTTAGCGACCTCTTAGCGCTAAATAGCGTTTATAAATAAAGATTTCGCTAATCATTTGCTTAGCAATTGATTAAAATTTAACTAGTGTTTATAAATAACACTGTAAGTATGCTAAGGCTTAAAAAAAAATGTACTGGTATATAAAAAAGCAGGGGAAAGTATCATACATCAAAAAAGTCAAGCGCATCGCTGTCAACAGGAAAAGTGCCTAAACGTCTGGCAGCATTGCTACGTTGTAGGTATGGCAACTTTGTTTTGTAACAAAATCCTCCGCCGTCGTCGTCCTGTTCGCGATAAACTCAAAAACTACTGCACCGATTTTCATGCTGTCTTTACCAATGGATAGAGTGGTTTTCAGTAATTGTTCCAGACTTCGACAGGCCATAAGCTTGATTTGATAAAACTTAGTAAATTATTTCGTCAGTATCCATCAGGGTGACATAATTAGACCCTTAATATTTCCATCAACTATGTCCCTGCCATTGTTGTTTCAACCAAATCCGGTCATCCATTTTTGCGCCAACATACATCCAAACAGAACAACGGAAAAAAAATCTACAAAACTAGGGATATTATTTTCGGCATCAGACTCGTTCCTACACCTCGTAAATATGGTAGGTATGTACAGTTTTGACTTCGTTACTATTTTATTGTGTAGGTATAGATAGATATAGAAGATAATGATAATGAAGTCTAGATCATAATCTTAGGCTTATTATTACTATTCTGTTTTTTTTTTTTGGGTTGAAAGTAACCGTGGCTAGAGAGGCGCCACGGGGTCCTCACCTTCCGCCTGACACAGGTCCTCACCGGACACGGTTGCTTCGGGAGGTTCTTGTTTCGGATAAGGCGGGAGGAAACGCCCGGGTGTTACCACTGTGTGGATCGCCCGGAGGACACGGTGGAGCATACGGTGGAGGTATGCCCTGCTTGGACGGAGCCCCGCCGTGTCCTCTTGGAGGCGATTGGCGGCGGTGACCTCTCGCGTCCGGCCCTGGTCCAGGCCATGGTACGGAGCGAGAGGGCATGGGAAGCAGTCACCACCTTCTGCGAAGCAGTAATGCTCGCGAAGGAGGAGGCGGAACGCGTGAGGGTGAGGCAAAGTTTGCACCCTCACGCCCCTAACCGCCGCCGTTTGAGACGCCCTGGGCGTCCGGATTCCCGGCCACCATAGGCGCGGGCTTGCGGCCGGCGAGCAATGGATAGCTCGCGTCCAATTAGGATCAGCCCCGGGTCGATGGCGCGTCGAGTTCCACGCACGCCTCAAAGAGATGTCAGCACAATTGGCGGGGTCCTCTAGGACCGATGCCTGCCAGGGTTGCGGGTTAGTCCGAAAGGGATACCGGGACCTTGGCAACAGGCAACTGAAGTAACACGGGTGGGTTTTAGTCAGTAAAAGTCTGACACGCCCTACCGCTCCGCCCAGAGCAGGAGAAGTAATTGGAAGATTTCCCAGCCCCAAAAAAAAAAAAAAAAATTGGGTAAAAGTAACCAGTTTTTGTCTCGGTAGCCTAATTTATCGTCATGCGTAATTTAATTACGACACATTGTTCGCTGAACCGCTTTAATTGCTAACAAACACTTTGTTAATTGGTTCTATTTTACGCTTGTTGTCTTATGTGAGGTGAGCAGAGTACTTTCGGAAATGTGATGCTGAAGTAGTTTTAATGATCCTTTAAGCAATTTCAATGGCCAATAAAGTAGAATGTTATTCCTATTAAACCCTTGAACTAAGCTAAATGTTACAGGAATGGGTTCAAGCTAAATGGTTCAACGAATGGGGTTGTTAAGACTTCTTGTATTCCAGTCTGCGTATTACAAAACCTTCAAACTAAACTTAGTATTGGTACTTGCAGTCTGATATGTGGTGTAAAAGTCTAACAAAAATCTGAAAAAGAATTTTAAAACATTCTGATAACTTCAACAATATATCTGAACGACTTTTATTACGCAGCTGGTGCACGGAATACAATATTATTATGTAAAACGCTGACTGCATATAAGCGACTAAGAAAGTTACCAAGCTCTGCGAAACTTTAATGGAGGGGCACGTATTGCAACAGTTTGTAAAGACAGTCGTAAACACGAAAATAGTTTTGTTTTTATTAAAATAATTTTTGTTTTATTATTATCTTTATTTTTTTATGTTTTGTGAATCTTATAAAGTCATTCTATGGTAATTAATACAGTTCGATATACTTGCGCAAGTTAATATTTGTGCTAGTTTATCCCACACGTTAATTTGTGTATAATAATGTATACTTGTGCAAGTCCAATTTAGCGCAAGTTTATCGTAATATGTGTGGCCTGCATAAATGACGCCATTTGTCGCCTAGTGAATACGTGGCGTAGTATTAAAAAGAGCCTGTCACACACACCGTTGTAGCATGTATAAGGCACTCACAAATCCATACTTTTTCTAAAATATGATGTGCCATATTATCAATGGCCGCGGACCCTAATGTTTTTCACAACATAAGGTACAGATTTCCTTAATTTAGGTTGTACATGGTCTATAATGCATTCTTATCTGCGTCTCAAGCTAAATACGAACTTCTGACCTTGTTGTCAGTACTAAGTAAAATAAGCCCACGAGTAAGGAAGACAAGGTCAACTATTATTAATCCCCAGGAAAACCCTTTAACAAAGATCTCAACTACTTATATTATTCCGTTCTATTTATTTTTAACGAATAGTTAATAAATAAATTCGATCAATTTTATTAAAATAAAACTGATTGCTACACCCACGTCCTACTCCGCAGTTCATTCGTAGTCAAAATCATTTTAATCTAATCAAAATAAAAGTTTCAATAAACAAGGTGTTTTTCTTGCCTCGTCCCACACAATGTCTGGATTATTACCAACGATGGTGTAATTTGTAAGTGATTGATTAGTAAAGTCAACTAGTGTCCTGTATCTGTAAAATCGATACTGGGTAGTCGCTACCTAATCCCTTTATGTTATAAAAATAATGTATAGATGCATTTATAAGTGTATAAAAATACGTAGAAATATAACGTTGGAAAAACATAAGACAACTAACAGACATACGATGTTGGCTAGAAACTGATACCGAAAAAATAGTGATTAAAACACATGAACCTAATTTTACTTTAATACGTACAGAAACACACACAGCACTTATTTAAAGACTATTGAGAGCGCAAATGGCTACGCTGTAACGCTCTGACCATTAAATAAATTTAGTTCTAAGCCCGCAATTATAACAACGCGAAACTGCGCAGTGTGCATAAATACTAAACTACCCAAATTCGGGCACTGCGAGTGACTAACGCATTCGTGTGGAACAAAACAAACAGTACCACAACTGCATAATGCGTCCACAGTAGCTTTAGTCCCGAAACACGAACGGTGTGTTCCCAGAATTTCTTGAAAGTGTTGAGTACCCACTTGGGACCCACACCAAGAATATTTCGAGAACTGCAATACTTTTGAAAGAGAACGTAATAAAATAACGTGGTGCCGCAACCCTAGGGAAGCAACGCAATTATCCACATTAAAGATTCAAGCATTTTGCATAATCTGCTACTCCATGATGTGGAAAAATTGGGCAATATATAACATAATTAGGTCTCGCCATAAAATGCGGCTACGATAATCTTTACGATGCCACTTCATTCTGCGTTTTCTGTTAGAAATATGATAAGAGAGGAAAACTTGTTTGAATGTTTAATAAAAATGATTAACGGCAGTCTCGGGTTCTAGCCTAATGGAGTCAAGGAAGTATTACTATTAATATTTGGTCGGTTATCAAGAAGAAGTTGCGTAGTTGAACAGTTTTAGTATTCCTAGAAGTTTTTAACAGGTGTTGCAAAGAAGTGATGAAACACGTTTATGATCGTGAATGTTCACTTAACCACATATACGAGTGCAAACTGTAATACGTAGCTTTTAAGCTTCAATTATCTCTCTAGTATGAAATTTTCCGGATCTCTTAAAAATAACACTAAAAGCTCGTTCCAAAAATATTCTCAACCGAAGAGTTTCCATTCGGTCAAAGCAAATACTTACACATCCAAAAGACAGTGACAAAATGTCCAAAAGCGGTAGCAAAGTGACTACTATATTTAAATGTGAGATTGGACGAGGGCAGTCCCCGTGGTTTTTCTCCGATAGCCATGGGGACGAAATGGGTGATTCATAGTCTTTACGGATAATACATAAAATACTTACTCACACACATACTCACACAAGACATAAACACATTACTTATCAAACATGATGATATGACTTTAGTATTTGAATAATGAAAGCTTAAGAAACAACAGCACCTCAAAAAATCTGCATTATTCCACCTTTACTATCATTTCTACTTCGCCGTAAAATAAAAAGACTGCTTTTTCTACCGGTAGCTGAACAATATTTCTTGAATTAATAAAATTTTGACAAAAACATTTAATTACCAATAGGTAATGGGCTGACCTACATTCCGTTCTTGTTCTAAATAATTCATTATTCTTCCATCTTTATAGGAGCACTGACCGTAGTATACATAGCTTTACCTCAAAGGCCATTATTCAATTAGAATAATACTGGAATAAAGAGAAACCGTTAAGTATTTCACTGAATTTGGGACGAACTGCTCAAAGCGGATTTTAATAATGATTTTTATTTTCAATTATATCAATTATAATTATATTTCCTAATCATTTCGTAACACAAAGTGATTTAGACTAACATAAGCCCGAGAGAGAAAAATGAGAGTATATTAATTGGGCCGTTATCGAAAACAGTCCTGTATTAGCTTACTCATTGCTGATTTGAGTTTGTAACACGTTAATAAATGTCACTTGAGTCACGTCGTGGACGATGGGCCTTAGTCTATTAACAACAAATACTTTTTAGACTAACAGAATCTCGTCAGTCTGTTATGTAACTTTAACGCTATTTCATATTTGCTCGAATTTAAAATCTAACACGTAGCCTGACCTCTCTCACAGTTTCGGACCTCGTTTGGCTTGCGATTTGGGTCGTCCGTCTATATAATTCTGGGGTTAATATCATAGTAGTAGTTTTTCAAACGAATTCCCCTCAAATATTGTTTTTAACCCCCGACGGAAAAAGAGGGGTGTGTTATAAGTTTAACGTGTGTATCTGTGTATCTGTGTGTCTGTGTATCTGTGTATCTGTGTGTCTGTCTGCGCCATCGTAGCTGCCAAACGGCTCAACCGATTTTGATTTTTTTGGCTTTGTTTGAAAGGTGACTTGATCGAGAGTGTTCTTAGCTATGATTCAAAAAAATCGGTTCAGCCGTTTGAAGATTATCAGCTCTTTTCTAGTTGATGAATGGATGTGAGCATCTTCCACAGGTCTAATCGATTGGAAATTTAGAATTCTCTTATTTCAATGATATGAAAAGAATATAGTAACCTTGAGCTGATGCTGCAGCATCACCTGGAATCTGCAGGATACCCAACTTCCTCACCAACTTACAGCAGAGGTATCGTGTTTGGTTTGGATTGGAAATGTCTCAACAAATAGGTTACAGATAGATGGTGATCAGAGTCTTATGATGGAGTAGGAAAGATAATGAGAGTATATTAGTAACAAGCTTCACTGTAGCAAAAATACGTACAGCTACGCAGATTTCGGCGAGGTGCGTGTTGATCGTAGCGTTTCTAATAATATAATATAAAATTTAAAAAGCTGGAAATAGGAATTAAATTTAAAATTTAAAAAACCCCCGACAAAAACAAAGCATCTAAAAAGTAAAAAAATAATATTTAATGGCCCTTTAAGTTTAACATAAAAGTTGTAGGTAATATTTTGATCCAAGCGTCTTCGTGTCGGGGGACGGCTAATACAAACGCCAACACATACTAGGAATGATGAATGTATGCTGTTGTAGAAAGGATAGCTGCTGTTAACTTCCTATTTTCATTAGCCGTCCCCCGACACGACGACGCTTGGATCAAAATATTACCTACAACTTTTATGTTAAACTGAAAGGGCCATTAAATATTATTTTTTTACTTTTTAGATGCTTTGTTTTTGTCGGGGGTTTTTTAATTAGCTAAAACATAAGTTAACTGTCTACTAATACAAAGTGATGACCCAGTGGTTAAGGCCTCGCCTCTCATGCTTGCTGTCTCTTCAAATCCGAGGAAGTATCAATGTGACATTTTCAATTCATTACGTACTTTCTAAATCACTGGCATCCGAGGAAGACCTCGTGAGGAAACCTGGACTTGCCATTAATAATAATTATAATAGTTTGAAATCGGGGCGTATCGTAGTTTTAATTCAACGACTACCTACTGTTAACTCTTTATAAACTAGTAGTTCTGCCAACAGTAGACCTCGTGAGCACAACCTTTTTTGCAACACAACAATTAATATACCACTAAAGTTATTTTCATGAGAAGGTGGTCCCAGGTGCTCCAACAATCCCTACCTAGTAGGAGTTAAAAGGCCGATTTCCCCGGTAGAAAACGTAGATATCCAGTAGCCCCCTTTTTGGAGGAAGTTCCCCTCAGATCAGAAATCCCCGACGACAAAAAAAAATATTATAGTCGTAAAAACAAGTTTCATCCAAATCTGTTAAAAAATACGACCTGTAGAGGAGAACCAACAAACTAACACACGACAGCTTGAAGCAGAGATGCTTCACTCAGTCAGTCAATAAATAAATGATATATCGGCAATCCACCTTGAGCAAGTGTGATTCATACTCATGCCCTCTCTGTATGAGAAGAGGCCTTCGCCCTGCAGTCGGACAACAATAGGCTGGTGTTATTATTAATACGAAGTTGCAAATAAAAGCATCATTACCAAAACAAAGAATATAACATAGGTTTTAGTTATACAGCCTTATTTTTGTTTATGCTAAACCCGAAAAGGGGTCATTGTACTCATCATTTTGAACAACTTTTTCTATGGGACCAACTTTGAAATCGCGAAAAAAAATCAATTGTTCCATACATTTTGTCGATTTAAGTGAACACAAATGTAGGAAACAGCTGGTTTTTTTTCGCGATTTCAGGGTTGGTGTCATAGAAAAAGTTATTCAAAATTATGAGTACAATGACCCCTTTTCGGGTTTAAAATAAACAAAAAATAAGGTTGTATAACACCCAATTTGATACATTTTTATAGCCAAACCTTTAAATTAGTTTTCGAAACTTAGTGATTCATAATACAAAACCGCCATCTTGCTAATAAAACTATCTTCGAACTGGCACGCGTTCAAAACATATCCCTGGTCTTGTAGACAATGGCGAAAGTTTGCCACGCTTTGATTTACATTGACAGCCTATAATATTGATAGATCGCTTAAAATTAAGTGTTGCTTATACAAGCAATCTATCTCATAAAATCCATATAATCTATCTTCTAATATCTAAAAGGAGTAAGGATCGTAGCAGGTGGCGTTCTGTAGTTTCTGCCCATCCCCATGACAAAAAGGCGTGAGTTTATGTACGCAGGTATGTATGTATCTCCATACAGTATAAGAGAGTTGGAATACTTGTAGACGGTTATATACTAGGCGCGGATTAAACCGTTGAATATTTACTATTGAACTTTGGTAATTCCTTGTAGGTTATAGACGACTGGATAATCATAGTGTATTCGCGTTAACATAATTATGGACACCGAAAGAAAGAAAGAATATCATTTATTTAGCAACAGTTTCTGAAACACAAAATAAAAAACGTGAACTGCTGACTATCTTGACTTAATTATATAGAGTATTATCCACAAAAACAGCATGAAAGGTCGCAAAACCCATGCAATATGTATATAACATGTATATATAAGCACTAGTAATTTTCTACCGCACATAATCAGACTCAACTGCCGGACATGCGCCTCTCCCAAACAAAGAGATATCAAAATACACCGCAAACTGAATATCAGTACACAACCTACGTCATAAATCATTTCTTAGTCCAGGTACCAGCCTAAATACGTTCTACCTCCGCGACCGAAACTAATGATGACATGACAACTATTCAAAGGTTCATCCTTGTATGTAAGGTATTCTAAAGACATAGCTCAAACCATCAAAGGTGTTGGTATAAATCCTGCACACCTACGCCTAAAGCGACAAAGATCAAGGCAACAAATCCTTGCTAATTGCCTACTAGTCTTCTTCAAACATTCTCAAAGAAACAAAGTAAATCTTAAGAAAACCAAACCAAACCAAACCAAAATATTAATATTATAAGTCTCCGGAATTTCTGTACAAACAACCTTTGGCGTAATATAAGCGGAAAATAATTAAGTAATTAGTGGAGAATTTAATTTGGGTTTGCTAAATGTTTGATTATTTTTCGTGTTTATTTTTAGAGACGTCTGCCCATTAGGCCTAGTTGTTACGTCCTATCTTGTTTCAGTTTAACCTTCTTAATATTAGTGCTAGTTTTAAAGGATCTTACCTAAAATTAGCGTTTTTTCAGAAACGGTATGATCTTAAATAGCTAGTAATATTGTAAAGATTTTATAGTTATATTTTTATATTGATATTTTTGCTTCTAAATTGTTCGTAGATACAAACGCAAAATCCCATTAAAAGTCCTCTATTAAGGGATAAAAATATTTTTTGATTCATCTTTATTTTAGTGAAAATTTTTGTTACTCATGTTCCTATTAAACACAGTAGTGCCCACTGAGAATTCTTTAGAAGAAACAGATAACAATATAATTTTCACCTGCAAAGCAGAACATTTAGACACTGGAATCCACAACCACTTTTAGTAAATCAAATCAATAATCATAGAATATATATTATTATTTCACGTGGGTAATTATTAGGTTTAATATCGTTTGTAAACTAATCAGTGTTTCAATTAATTTCAGGATACCTACTTATAATATCGTTAAAAATTAATTTGACTTACTAATAAAATAAACAAATTATTATTATTACACAGTTACGCAGTTACTGATGTACACAGTTATGCAATAAATATATCTGTATCTATAACTATAGTTAAACAAATGTCAACTTACCTTGTGTTATCAATATAAATATAAATGAACGAATCGCAATCCTTAAGTTACACATTTTTTCAAACTGTATCGAATTTAATTTCTTTATCAATTACTCAACTATCACTTTATAATAAAAATTAAATTAACTTTAAAGAAATCATTTGACGCACTTTATATTAATTTACAATTTTTTTTTATTATGCGCTGCACTGTTCGTAGCGTAATTCATTGCATAGGTACTGTCGTAGCGCGTAGCTTCGTAGCGGAGCCGCGGGGCGCGTAGCAAGCGTGCGCTATCGGCGGGTCTACGAGGAGACTGGCTATTACACAGGGCGCGCTTAAGCGTCAGGGGCTCTCGCGGGTTGATGAACGAGGTTACTCATCTGTTTGTTCTTTTCAAATGGAATCTCTAACGGGGCTCTTTTCACAGCCACCCAAGAGGGTAGCATGTTCTAGTTTGGAGGTACTCTCGAGGAAGTAGCCGTTGATTGTTGTTTTAATACTCTCTAAACGTTTTAGATTTGCACGTTCGTTGAATTGATAATTATAATGATATTCCTTTATTGGCATAAAAAAATTATGTACAAACAAAGTGAATACCTGATTCCTGCGCAAAGTAAAACACCGGTGTAATCTGGTTTTTGGTTAAAAAAAATATGTTTGTTTTTGTGTTTTTAGAAACCGTTTTTATTTCGTACTCAAAGCTTTCAGCTACTGCTAACTTTCGAGTAACATGTGTGCTCAATCGAAAAAACCTATTAAAAAATTGAAATAATACTCACTTTATTGAGTTTTCCTCAGTTATTTGCCCCAAAATGTTTGCATCAATTTTATTTTTTGATGGGTTATATCTGTGTTAGTTTGTTTTAGTACGTTAGCATCCACCACCGGACTCGTTTATAAGACACACGACTCATAAAACGTTATTGGTTCCTTTATTTATTTAATCGCGATCGCCTGCGACTGCTCTTTGTATTTCAGAACAAAGACGTATATTAAAGTATAAGTATTCATTTTTATTCAGGTTACATGTATTGTCTTATGTTGCACCTGCCATGTCTGTCTCTGCACCACCCTAAGGTTGACTGGTAGAAAATGCCTCCGGCATTAAGTCCGCCTTTGTACAGTAGTTTTTACTTGTGCATAAAGTTTAATAAATAAATAAATAAAATCGGGACAAATATCAACATAGATGTCTAGTTTGGTACAATATTACTATCAACAAGCTGTTATTTTGAAAGGGTTAGAAATATAAAATTGTTTATTATCCAGGCAATACATTACCGGCCTTATGCCTGGATAATAAACAATTTTCTCAACACAAATTGAAAATTAAATGTGTAAAAAAGTATCAATAGGTAGAAGCAGTGTCATTGGTTTCAAAAATAGGAAAGTGGATAATTTACGGCATAATTTATGTTACTCGAAATGAGTAACTAAAACTATATTGTATTCGGTTTCATTTAATAATTTTGGTCAGATTGTAGTTGAAAAACATGTTGTCCCGTACGGAATATATGGGAGAAAGTGTTTTTGCAACTACAAATGTAAGTTGGTCGATTAATACTCGTGAACTCGTAGACCCTAGCTCATATCCATAATCAACCATTTAGCCGGCAGCCCCCCCCACCCCTTGTCAGCTAAATGGTTGACACTTGACTCTAACAAAAATTAGCACTTTAATATTGCGTGATCGGATCCCTTACTCCAAAAATGGTTTTCACACACTCACAATATTTTTGAACGACCTTTCCAATGAACGATACGCCATCATATATAGTTAGCCGGCTAAATTCAAATGAACTTAAAATAAACCTTACTAAAACATAATGACTTCCAAAAATAAAAATTCTAATGACTTGACTCTTGGACTACACATAGACTCAGACATTACACGGAAGACACATATTGATCAAGTATGTACAAAACTAAGTCGATATTCATATGCCATCTATAAGCTTCGTAAAGTGGTAAATCAAAGTGAACTTCTATCTACTTACCACGCTTACATCGGTTCGACACTAACATAATATTATGGTATAATATTTTGGGGGAATGCCACTGAGAGAGAAACTGTCTTCAAAGCCCAAAAGAAAAATGTATCCGGGCAATATGTGCTTTAAAACCTACAGAAACTTGTAAACCACATTTTATAAATTTAAAAATATTTGCATTCCCATCGCTGTATATCTGTGAACTAGCATTGGGCATTAGAAATAATATAAACAAATATGAGACGCTAAAAAGTACCTTGACTTGCCAGTACACTTCGTGCAATACGCTTTAGAACGGTTATGTTTGACAAGAGTGTATTTTGTATGGGTCCTAAAATATATAATAAATTACCTAATAATATAAAGGAAGTCATTAATTTTATATCATTTAAGAAAAGATTAATGACTCATTTGATTAATAAAGCTTAATAACACGTTAATGATTATTTGAATGAATTACATTTATATTTTAAATGTGTTTTTTTAGGTTTTTATAAAAATATTTAATATAAAATGTAAATATTTATGAAACAAAATAAATAAACAATTTGAATGATAAATGTAATTATGTTTTTTTAAAGTTAAGAAATTATAATTATATTAAATGAATGTCATAAAACCCCAATAATTATATTTGCTATAGATAAATGTATTATTAATGTTAGATTTATTATTCTTTATTGTAATAGATATTTGCACACCTATTAAGGTAGGATATGGTTTAAAGATCTTCTGTATGTATCACCTCATGTACCCATATTCAAGCAAATAAATGATTTGAATTTGAATCCAACGACACCCCACACTATGGGTTAGACGAGAAAAAAAACATCCCCACTTTACAAGTAGGAGAGGTACTGTAAAAAAAAAATTTTTTTCATCACTTTGTTTTACCTCTTTGTCGGCGTGATTAATATGTATACCCATGCTAAATTACATATTTCTAGTACTAAGAGTCTCTGAGCTAAGCCGCGGACAGACAGACAAACGGATAGACAGACAGACGGACATGACGAAACTATAAGGGTTCCTTATTGACTATGAACCCTAAAAAAACCTGAGTTATAAGTTTTAAAATAATGCTAGAAACAGCTAACATTTGATACCAATTCCCCTGCTGGGAATCTAGTTTTCCATACGTTCGAAACTTTCGAGATATTACAATGCAACAAAGAGTAAGTTCGTTCTAGGGTTATTATCTGCTACTGATGTAAATTTTATTGCAGTAACTTTAAGAATCCGTTTTACTTGTCCATGTACAGTAGACCCCGCTTTCGTCTGTGGTAACAATTTGCCCTTGAGCTGAGCTAGCGTAGCACGGACTTTCAATAGAAAAAGCCAGCTTATACTGGTTTTGTTACCATTGACGTGCTTTACAGAGTCAGGCATGAAAAATAAATCAGGAAATTGGTACTGATGATACCAATTTCATACCAACAGGTATAATATAATGTATAATGCTAATTTAGGATGATAAGGGCAGGTGAATGATAATTGCAATGCTTGTAAAAGGCTGCTAAGTCATAAGTACTAACATAACTTATCACAAACATTGTACACTTAGTTCGCAATAAACGTTTTGACTTTGACTTTGACTTACATATAAATAAAATTATACCTATGTAAGGTATAATTTTCACTTTGACTGTCCTCTCAGTTTCGTGGTCGCTAGCACAACTGCTCAGTGTACTGGGTTCGATTCCCGGTTCGGTCGGGCAAAGAGTTATTTGGTTTTTGTATTGGGAATTTCTTATTAATAGAGTTTGGACGTTGGTGATGTGATACCCCCTAACCGCCGTTGGTCCTGCGCCTGATCTCTCTCCGGTCGTGTCGGATTGCCATCCTATTGACTATAAGAGTGAGAGAAGAGAGAGTGCGCCTGTGTCTGCGCACACACTTGTGCACTATAATATCTCCTGCGCCGAACATGGCTGAAATTCGGTATGGAGGACTAAATTTTCACTAAGTGTGAAATTAACATAGCCACACAATTTAAGATTTCTAGGACTGTACTTCCCACTCTATTTCAATCAGATGGACATGCACCTTCAATATTCCGGGACTGTTTCTTAATTAAATCAAGTCGTTGTCTAAAGTGTATTTTAAATAATCGTATCTTTTCTATTTTTTTTTTTTTTTGGGTGGGAAATCATCAAATGACTTCTCCCGCTCTGGGCGGAGCGGAAGGGCGTGTCAGACTCTTACTGACTAAAACCCACCCGTGTTCCTTCAGTTGCCTGTTACCAGGGTCCCGGTATCCCTTTCGGACTATTCCGCAACCCTGGTAGGCATCGGTCCTAACGGACCCCGTCAGGTTAACGGACCCCGTCAGGTAAAATAGTACACCTAGTTCCGACTTCAGGTACTTTTTTAGGGTTCCATACCCGAAGGATGCCAAACGGAACCCTATTGCTAAGCCTCCGCTGTGCGTGCGTCCGTCTGTCTGTCAGCGGGCTGTATATCGTGAACCGCAATCGAAAGACAGTTGAAATCTTCACAGATTGTGTATTTTTATAGTCGCTATAAATAAAAATAATATACATATATTAATATTACCATAATTATTTTATCATACCTACAAGAAACGTGTCTTTTTCGCCGATTTTTAAAAATATTGTACGGTGGTACGGAACCCTCCGTGTGCAAGTCCGATTCGCTCTTGGCCGGTTTTTATTGCTTACTGGAGACAGAAAGGTAATAGATATGCACTCGATTTAGTTGATAATATTGTTGTACAGCCAATTAAATATGCTCGTGACTGATATTATACAACATTATTTTTTGTTTATGCTAAACCCGAAAAGGAGTCATTGTACTCATCATTCTGAACAACTTTTTCTATGGGACTAAATTTGAAATCGCGAAAAAAAAATCAGCTGTTCCCTATATTTGTGTTCACTTAAATCGACAAAATGTATGAAACAGCTGAATTTTTTTGCGCATTTCAATGTTGGTCCCATAGAAAAAGTTGTTCAAAATCATGAGTACAATGACTCCTTTTCGGGTTTAACATAGACAAAAAATAAGGTTGTATAGATGCAAAAGTAGTCTGTCTGTTACCTTTTCACGCTTCAAAAACTGAACGAATTTGAATGAAATTTGATAAACCATGGCTTGGGTTAGGACCAAGGATACTTTTAATCCCAGTAGAAATTACGTTCCCGTGGGATATTTATTATAATTAGCTGTTTTAACATGTTTATTTCCTAAAAAAGTTAACCTATGTTTAAGCATTCTTGTAAAGTAAAACAGCTATGACAGTGCGACTGATCGGCAATTTGCTAGTATCAATAGAAATCAATAGAAAATTACGCTCTTTGATGCCAATACATACTTGTGCAGAAGACGAGAATTATAATGTTCGAATCCTACGACATGTTGCATCAATGCACTTTTTCTGTGAAAACTTTATTGGCAGTCGGCATTTCGTTAGTCATAGAGAACGCTTCATGTTTCCTTGAAATTGTGAATTAGATCAAAGAGACGAACGGGATCGTAGGGATCGTGGACAAACGTAGGTTACAAAGGTAGAGCGTAGTCTGAAAAAGGATTTTTCGCTGGTCAAAAAATAAAAGATCGATGCAAAAAAACATTCTCGAATTGTCAAAGCATTGACAGGAAGAGTCATACTTTATTTGTTCAATTAAAGCTGTGCCTTCTGTTTTATGTACCTTTGCAGTTTCATGAAACATTCCTCGATCAATTTATGCAACAATATCTAGGTTTCAATAAACCTTCCTTTCGAGCTTTGTAAAAATCTAATACTCGAGATGAAAATATATTTGTAAGAATTTACGTATTCTAACTAAACTCAAACTCAAAGCATTTATTTCAGTAACTTTTGAATTGTCAAAGAGTCAGTCAGTTAGTCAAAAAGTTGAAGCTAGTTGCCCATTCCAAAACGTAGATCTCTATGGAGAAGAACAGGTAAGGAACTCCAAGGACACACTTTTAAATCAAGATATTACAAAATCCTGGGTGCATTATTCTTTATGTGAGAACAATGCAAAAAAATCATTAAAAACAATTAAAAATACAAGATTAAAAATAAGCCCTGGCAAATAAGAGATGACCGGTCTCAATAAAAATTAACATTAAGTTATTATAACAGAAAAAAAAAAAAAAAAAAGGGTGGAAACAACTCTTAAACTAGTGGGCCCAAGTGTCTGTGGAGCAGGACCAGCATAACATTAAGCCAAGGATTTTTATCTACATTTTTATTTAAGGATATAATCTTCCAACTTATCGCATATTTTTTTTTTTCTTTTTGACGAATAATAATAATTTATTTACAAAAAGTAATGATATCCAATCAAAAACAGGAAGGGCGTCAAAAAATTCTTCCGCATCGCTGTCAGTGGGAAAAGTGCCCAAAAGGCTGGCAGCATTGCCACGTTGGATGGCAATGCTGATTCTTTGACCTAGAAATTGACCAGCCCTCTGGTCACGTGAAGAGTCGACCAACCGATTGGCGATATCCCGAAATACTCGATGAGCACTCGGACCCCACGGCCCTAGTGTTTCAACCCCAAACGGCTCAAAAATATAGCTACTAATAAGGTTGTTATATTTGCGCCGTTTGAGGTTTTCTGCATCTGCAGCAGCCGCCCCAGCACAGCCCGCCGTGCTAGGAAGATGGGATGGCGCGAGGGTGTCGACACAGGTTGCATCCCACACCAAAGGCCTACCCAACTTCCAAGGCATTATGGTCATTCCGTCTGGTCTCTTCCCATCGTCGCGTACCAAGCCATTGGGTTCTAAAACAGCTGGCACCCCGGTGGTGACAAGAGCCCGACGGATGATGTCATTAATGCTTGCGTGCCGTGCCAACCGACCAGCGCTCTTGCTGCAGGAAAGGCCATGGTGTCCGAGGCGGTCGACTGCTTCACCGCACTAACAGCGATGTGGGGCCCCACAAGGAGCGCCCAAACGCAGACTTGTAGCGAGCTGGAAAGTGGTATCACCCAGCATAGTGCCTATGTTGGGTGACGGTAGCGCCTGAAGCCAGAGGCCCGACTCCCATTCTCCCACACCCAGTAGGCGGGCACGCTCAGCAGTATTGGTGGACGTATTAATGAGGTTATTCCGTACCAACCTGCAGAGCGGCTCATCCCACTGTCTCTGGAGAACGGGTTCTCGGGCTGCTCCGTATCCGGACAGGCCACTTTTCAGGCGTTCATTGCATCAGTCAAACACGGCACTTCAAAGTCAACCTGAGAAGCAGTTAAGATTCTTGTGGTTAAGTTTTCGGTGCTGTGGACCGAGGACAGGAACGCCGGTAAGCTTACACTGGAATTTTTGCGGACGCCGAGCCCTCCGAAACGAATGGGTAGTGTAGCTTGCAGCCACACACGTTCGTCCAATGCCAAATTTATGATTGATGTTAGAGTATTCCGAATGATTTGATCAATTTGGTCTAAAAGGTGTGGCTTTTTCCATAAAGGTGAAGAGCGGAGAAAATACATAAAATTTGGACCGAAACAGCAGTATCTTATGAGGGTGAATGCCAAATGTAGGTTAATTTTAGAAAGTCTATCCGAAATTCTCATTTAAAATTAAAAATTTAATATAATATATTACTCTCTAAAACTTCTTCTCATTTAATTGAAGAATATCGAGAGGTATGTATTATAACATAAAATATTTTTATTATAATATAAATTGTGTGGGATTGTGAATCAGAGGGTAGAGCTTATCCAAATCTATTGCTGTGGAGACATCCAACCTTTGTGTTCGTATAGAAGATAAGGCAATAAAAACTAAAACCCAACTACGACAAAAAAGTCAATCAACTAAAAAGGTATACCACAGAGACAAATTAAAAATCCTAAGTCACACGTGTTAGGGCAGCAGAATAAATCTAGCAGATTACGTGTGACTCTGGATTTTTGATTTGTATGTCTTTTTTTTTCAGTTCATTACTTTATGTCCTCTAGATGGTGCCATTTTTAATTTAATGTGACGTCACAGAGCCTATAACCAGCGGACGATAAAGCTTCCAACGATACCTCATTTGTCAAATTGTGATGAGTCGTTTAGAAGATATGAAGAACAGATAAACATACATACATACCGGTCAAAATCATAACCCTCCTTTTTTCTTCGCCGTACTTGGGTAAAAAGAATGATTATTGCTATGATCATTCTTTATTAATACAATGCTAATA
Organism: Lithophane socia; assembly: GCA_947522985.1. Taxonomy (NCBI): domain Eukaryota; kingdom Metazoa; phylum Arthropoda; class Insecta; order Lepidoptera; family Noctuidae; genus Lithophane; species Lithophane socia. Next base: position 14,202,509 of record OX383252.1, on the reverse strand, counting down.
AAGGTGCTTCAATATTTTAGGATCAGAGGGCATTGTCCGCCGCATCGAGATGGCCGGATGAAGGCAGCTGGGACGAAGGGAGAGGGTAGTCAGGAAGCTAGGGGATAGAGATGCATTTACACAATAAAATAATAAACGAGGAAAGTCGTAATTTTTTATTTTTCGTCCCCAAATAAGACACTGGGGTTGTTTTGTGCTATTGAGTCATGCTTAAAAATCAATAAACGTCGACTTTGCTGAATATAAAAGACTTATCAAAAACATAACCCTCATTCTTGGGCAGTCGGGTAAAACGGTTTGTTAATAATACAACAGTGACTTCAAAGCCGAACGTACACATTACTTGTGCTTGCTATAAGTACTACATTCTACCTATTAAAATAATTTTAACTCTGCGATATGCATCCATGGAACTAAATGCTTTAGTTTTGGTTAGCTTGAAATAGAACAAAATAAGGGTACCATCAATGGTACTATTATAATATATCTAACAGACATCTTTTAGATGAACAGGCTATCATGGGTTGGCCATTCACTCGCTGAAAATGTATTATTTCGAGAACTAAATATCAACTCTGTACAAAGTATAATTATTTTTTTGGGTTTTCAACAAGAAAGGGGTTTTTGGTATTTTATTTCTCAAGGGGTCAAGTAATGGGTCAAAGTTTGTACTCGCACAAAGTTCCGGGTAACTGCTAGTTTTCAAATTACCTCAACTATGAACTAATTGTAAGTCTTCATTTTGGTTTCGCAGACCGCTGAACAAACGTAATCAAATCCTCAATTTGCAATTCAAATGAGGTCCAAAAAAATTACAGTGAAAGACGAATGCAAAGATACTGTAGTAATAAATCAAAACTTGGCTTTAAGGCTAGCACGTTTCTTTGGCAGTCATGGGTCGGCGTTTTCATTGTAGTGTCGGAATGAAAAACAATATTATGTGGAGTACAATGGCTTCAGGGCAGTTCCAGGCAATGGGCCAACAACCTAGTTGTATAAACTCTGAGATTTGACGGGTTCACAATGCGTTATTATTGCGCAAGACATTGCGTAAAAAGTACTGCGTTCTTTACAAGAATTGCTTGAGTTTTATTATGAGTATTTTTCTTTTATAATGGCTGTGTTATCAAATGTGTTTTTTGTTTTAACTTTTAACTATGAATGATGTGATTAGACAAAGGTTTAATTTAAAAGAAAATCTTAGATGGTTTGGTAATGTTGAAGGGATGAATGAAAGGCGACTAACAAAATGTATTTACAAGGCAGATGTGTGCGGAAACGCAGGGAGGGGACGCCGTAGGAGACATAATTATCAGATAGTCAAGCGCGTAGTACTCGCAACCGGCAACCAGATCTATGAACGTAAATGACGCAAAAGTAGTATGTAAGGATCGTAGCAGGTGGCGTTCTGTAGTTTCTGCCTACCCCCAATGGGAAGAAGGAGTGAGTGTATGGTGTATGCTTGGTTCTTGTTTTTATTTTATTTACAGATTAATAAGCAGGTTGCCAAAAGATAAGGTAGAAATACATTCTTAAAAGATAAAAAAAGATAGATAGATAGATAGAATAGATAGAATACTCTTTATTATGTACACCACAAAAAATACAAATACAAATGTAGAAAAAGACATCATCATTCACATCTTTAAGATAAAAAATCTCTGTAAAATAATTTTATACTTTTGCCATCTAGGCCACAGACAGACACGCCTTATCCTTCCTTTCAAAACCATTTAATAAACCATGCATTCCACAATTACGCGAGATATAACCAATACATTAGCAATTTACATTATTTTATTTATAATCGTATCGCGCTCTACCGCAGACATTATTGCCGACTGCTGTGATTTTAACGGCTGTGGTTTTATAATTATTTGTTCATTACTTTGTTTGCATTCTGATGCTTACCGCTACAATACTACTACGAAACACAATACTTTTTGGTTCATTTTAATTCCAGTTAAACTACCTTCGTTCATCAAGCGTAACTGCCGAGGGTTATTAAGCTTTTGCATCAGGAATTTCCCGGAGGTTAGATTTGTGCCCGAATGATGGCAATAGGGTCACCCCAAACTACTTGCGCCGTTAGATCTGGTTGAAATGTGGCTGTACTGAACACCTCTGCCTAACCCTTCCAGAAATACAGTCGTGATTGTGAAGTTCCGTTTTTATCGGTATGGCTATGTTATCGAAGATCGCAGCTGTGGCGTGCAAAAGGCTTAAATACTCTCTCATTTCTAAACAGGCATCTCTTTCTTTTCTAAAAGCTTGGGTTCCTGGACTAAACTTTGTTTATAGATAAAGCAGTGCGCAGCAGTTTTGTAAAACCCACAAGGGAAAAAGAACTTTATCCAATTCTGTCTTGCTTGTTTCAAACCAAGAGTCCTGTTAGCTTGCTTGTTTCGCTTAAACGCATTAATTTCCTGTGTTACAAAGCGAGTATTATAATTTACATAAAGATACCTAATAATTTCCACGCTTTCTAAAAAAACAATAAGAAACTTCCTTTTTTTCATCTACGCTAATTTTGTAAAGAGAAAAGATTTGTATTTTTGTTTGTAATGAATATACTCAAAACTACTGGACTGATTTTAAACATTCTTTCATACATAGAATTCTATATTATCACCAGTGGCGTATTAACCCTAAGACAAACTAAGCACGTACATAGGGGCGCGTGCGGAAAATTTTTAACAAAAAAAAAACATTTTGTATGTAAGTAGGTGCATGCACCTACATGGTAAATGTAAAATAGTATATTATGCAATTAGTGAATAAAGGACGGATTTAAAGCGAGGGCCATAGGTGAATCACGAGTAAGTGAAGGATTCTAACGACTGAATCACGACTGGAGGGAGTGATTCATGACGATTGAATCACGACCGTAGGGAGTGATTCAAGTGTTAGAATCCTGAACGACGCGAGCGATTCATGGCCCTCGATATAAATCCGTTTTATTCAAGAGTTGCATACTATACTTTATACCATGACTACGAGAAAAAGAACATACAACTTCGAGTATGTTGATATGTCAATTTTATGCCTTGTTTTATAGTACCTACACCGTAGCATAGAATACATACTCCATAAGGTCGATGACTTCTTTTTCTTCGACAACTCATTAAAATAAGTTAGGAAAACAGACTCTGAAAATGTGGTCAACTTGATTTTGATTTTTCCATTTTCTCAAACAAACAAACATACTCACACTCAAACTCATCCTAGGCTTTGATGTAAACCAGCCGTGACTTGTCGGTTAGCAAGCTTTCTACTATAACGGCCGCCCTCTCTTTCATAAACTTAGATGTTAACACATCTTCATCACTTGAAAACATTTTCAATCGATTTATTATTAAGTAACCCTAAACTTTTTGTTCGTACAACTTACAATATTTAAAATAGCGCCCGTTTACTAATGACAGCAAAGAACACAAAACAGTTTTAATTCTAATGCTAAACTCCTGTTCGAAAATCAAATCAAATAGGAGTTTGTATATCATTGAGATGAAGTTCGAACAAATTGGTGTTCTAAATTCAAACACCAAAACAGTGATTAACAGTGCTTTTTATTCACTGTTTTCAGTGAATAAAATAAGCTTTTTAGAGGGGGCATGGTATAAAAATATTTAATTCTATAGAGATGTAGAGCTTCGAAAGCGTGCTCCGCCTTCTTGGTTATTCCTACATCGCCTGATTTTATAAAAAAAGTGAGTAAGATACTAAATTAATGATAACAAACGATCATCTGTCAACACACACAGTCGGATCTGTTTCCCAGAAAGACATCATGGATTTCCATGTTCATTTGGTCCCTCTTGCTTTCTCCACTTTCATCACTTATTCCCTGGCCTACCTAATTATCCCTACAAATGTTATAACTCCGATAGTGTATGTGTGTGTGTATAGGTATATCTTAATTCTTCATTCAACAAACTACTGAACCGATTGTGATGAAACTTGGTATGTAGGTAGAGAGACAGAGATCATTTTTTTTTAATATATATTGCTGCTAGGTGGCGTTGATGAGCCTGTCAGGTTTGAGGGAAAGTCCGAAAGGGATACCGGGACCTTGGCAACAGGCAACTGAAGGAACACGGGTGGGTTTTAGTCAGTAAAAGTCTGACACTCCCTTCTGATCCACCCAGAGCGGTAGAAGTCATAAAAGGGGGCGTCGATGAGCTGCTTGCCTAGGGCGCTCTCGACATTTAATCCGCCACTGATTATCACTGAGTAATATAGTAGGCTATAACTTATAACGATATCAGGCGGGCGAAGCCGCTGGCGGAAGCTAGTTTTCAATATTACGCAGACTCTAATCTATCTCTTCTTTTTCAGACAAGGAACGAACATCGGTTAACCAGTATCATAAGTCTGGCGCATATTATTATACATTTTCACTCACAGACCACAGAAACGTTTGTAAATGAGTGGATTCAGGGCCCAGAATGTTTCAACATAGAATACTACTTCATATAAACGGATAAAAAACATACTTGTGCCAAACTTCTTCAACAACCGTTCAGCAAATTAAAACATTGTTGAGTAACAAACTTAGTAATCCAAATCTCACACTCACAGCTGAAAATTGCACAGGGAATCTGCCTCCTGTTTGTTTAAAGTTAAATCTAGTCACAATGCATCAGGGCCGCAGCTACCCTACAACCCGATTCTTATCGGCTTCCCTTCTGGAATTCGAAACAAAACCACTCTATCGTCATTGAAAAATGACACAGTCAGTAGTGTTGAAAATGCCTGTTAAGTAATCACACTATAGGTAATACACCATATAATTAAAACTATACAAAACGCCTACATTCAATGTTTTGTCTTTGTTGTCTCCAAGAAGCAAAAAAAAATTCTCTAAAATAACTCGGCGGCGCGGCTGGCTTATCGCTCCTTCAAAAATCAAGGCGTCATGACGTCACTTTGGTCACGTGACACCCCGGTTTTATACGCTTCAAGCAAGCCGGTCAAATACGAGTTATCGTACCTAAAGCGATCTAAACTTGCGTTCACGTGAACGAGATGCCGCGATATCGGTTCGGTAGTTTTCGTTGAATTTCGTAATGCGTTCGGCTCGGAGTTCGGACAGGACGCTATTGTATGGTTGCTGTTTGACGTAATCGCATTATAATTATTTGTTTACACTTGCAGTTAATTTGCATTTTGTTCGTATTATTTATAGAATACATTAGTTTATCAGTACGAGAATCGTAGTAGTAGTATTAGTTTGTTGATATAAAACAGTGATTAAAGTGTTTTGACTTTAGTGAAAGTGTACGTTGTAATTATGTATTTGGGGTAAGTAGATAGTTAATAAGTTGAAATTTCTTAATAGATTTGAAAAGTTATTAGTACGATCAGTAGGATTAAGATGGCGGCAATAATTCGTCAAGGACTTTCTAATTAACTACAATGTCTTTTGGCCCGCGTGCGGCCCGTCTAGTAGCTTAGTGGTAGCCTATACATTGTTGTTTAGGATTATTTTCTTTGTGAGGAAACATGCTTTCCAAGGTTAAGTTTTGAAAATAAGAAACACATAATTAAGGTAGGCCGTGCTCGCTCAGATATAAGTTTAAATTACAAACGACGTGATAGTTTTTTCAAACATTCTAATGTTTCCCTTTACGATAAATATGAATAGCTGACTGGCAGTTGTAAATAAAATAAAATGTATTGTTTCCCTTGTTTACTTAGATTCTAGCAGTTTATGTAATAAAGGGGTTTTTACATTCATAATCTGACGATTTTTCGCTAATTCGTTTGAAGCTCTACACCCGCGCGGCCAATTCCCTCTAGTGGCCGTGAGCGAAAACTCTAAATTGTAAAATGCCACTCCCTAAAAATTTCTCGTTAAACGCGCCCTCTGTTTAATTATTTGTGAATTTTTTGAATGGAGATATCTCTTTCTTGTACTGACAAAATGCATTGCTTTTCTGATATCTTCGTTAGATGGCGTTGCGCTATTAGGAGCGTAGGAGCTTAGTATAGATCTGCGGGAGTGCGGTTGAAATCACTTGTTGAACTGTGTGAGTGTGCGTGGTTTGTGAAAGCGGGCTTTTTGAATGTGAGTTTATAAATAAGTTTGAGAAAAGTAGATCAAAATAGGAATTTAATGAAACGGTTTATTGACACCATTCTTTTGTTAGGTAAACAAACAAGAAGTGACATCATAACAAGTATTAGTAACCGACTTCTTCAAAAATGAGGAGGTTCTCAATTCGTTAGTATAGTCTTTTTTTTTTTTTTTGCTCCGGGTTCCCACCCCCGAAAAATCACCCTTCGCCACTGCAATGCATCGCTTGTTCTCAGTTATCAACCACGAGAGAGCAACCACAACGGTGTTAATTGTTCAACCATAACCACTTAGTGCGTTAAACATTAATGTGCGACAACCCTACCCGGTCCACTGTTCAGCGATCTTTTAATTATTAGCAGTCTCTAATAGTTAAGGGTGGCCCATTGTCAGGGTGTACATGCATTCTGAATTGTTAGGGATGGTGGTTGTATCGCGTGTATCATTAATTAAAACTACCCTTGTTATGACAATGTGAAAATTTTGGAATTTCCCGCAATATGTGAAAATCAGGTTGTTATGTTTATGGGTGCTAAGGTTTTGGTAATGAGATAGGAAACATATCATCTATATATTATAGTAAACCAAACACAGACACAATGTCTTCCGGTGCGAGCGTCCCGCGGTCGCGTGCCGGCACGATACAGAGAATGATGTCTGTCTCTTTCTCGCCTGGTCGTTGCGAGGAAGGTGCTTCGCGATTCGCCAGTCCGCCGCCCACACGCTTGCTGCGTAGACGCGTAATTTCGATACCACGCAACGACGCCACGTGCCTCCCTCGTGCCGCCATTGTTACGCAAACTGATTAATATTAATTTAGGGTTTTTCGATCCCAATGTTCTGTACAACTGTGTTAGACTGTTAACTGGTGTTGATACTCAATATACTCTTTACTGAAAAGGTGGTTTCTCTGATAACCTCCCTCATATGTGGCGCTCCAACGTTTTTTTCGTGTGACAATATAGTGCATAGTTGTGAGTTTTGCAGTGACGAACTAAAATGCCAGTGACAAGGAGTAGAGCGGCTAGTTTGACTCGGAGGGAAGATGCAAACGACGCATTACCCGTCCCCTCGCGACCAACCACGCCGACCGCGGAGTCCGCCGACCAAGATGGCCACGGCGACGCCACGTTCTCTTCCTCGCCGCGCATCGATGCTAACGCTACGTTCTCTAACGAAAATGTGGCGACGATTATTGCCTCTCTCCAACGCTCTCAAACAGAAGCATTTAGGGAGTTGCTCAACTCGATGTCGCGGGCGAACGCATCGACCCCGGAATCACTCGCGCTGCTAGGGCACAACACCCTAGCCCGCTGCAAAGCCACTTTCTCCGGCCGACCGAAGGAGTCGGTTGAAGCATTTATCGATGCTATAGAGGCCTATAGCGACTGCGCCCAGGTGGCGGACTCAAACATACTGCGCGGTTTAGCCTACCTATTCAAGGATGAAGCGGCTACGTGGTGGCAAGGAATAAAATACTCTGTGTCATCATGGCGCGAAGCCAAAGAAAACTTAATAAGTGCCTATGGTGACCGCCGGCCCCCTCATCGGATCTACTTGGAAATATTTGCGAGCGCGCATCCGCGCCCTTATGGCACGCCTACCTAAAGGCGATACAACGGAGTCAGCTCAAGTAGACATGACCTACGGCCTCCTCCACAGCAGAATAAGGAAAAGGCTACGAAGAGAGGAGTGCTATAGTTTCCATGAATTACTCCGCCTCGCACGGAATATCGAGGATTCATTCGACGAAGTCAATAACATGACGCCACAGGCGAGTGAGCGTCGAACACAAACGCCGGCAACATTACCGACTTCTACACTATCCGCCGCTCGCGATTGCGCCCGCGCCCCCGCGCGCGATCTCGCGCCGGCCCGAGCGCAGGCCCACGGCGCGCCTGCCGCCGCGCCGCGGAGCCCGCCCGCTCCGCCCGTGCCCTCCGTGCCTGTTCCAGACGCGCCGCCCGCGCCTGTTCCACCGAAGCAAGACACGGCAAAGAGGCCGCGCCCCTCCTGCACATACTGCAGGCGGTTTGGCCACACTAAAGAACAGTGCCGTAAGTTGCAGAATCAAGGTGAGAGTGAACCAAGTAAAAGTAGTGTTGATAGTGTTCAAAGTTTTTATTCCGTACAATCTGATTTAGTTTCTAGAAACATCGCGTCAGACTCTATTTATGCTGAAAACGATTTTATTCCGCAAGAAAATGTGTTTAGTTATTTTAATAAACAACGGGTTGATATCCCACAACGTTTATCTAATAATATTATGTGTAATTCTCATAATGATAATGATAACTCACTAATTTCAGAAAATGTGTGTAACAATTTTGATATTATAAAGGGTAATGCCCATTCATGTTTTTGCGATTTTAAAAATCCAGAGGATAATGTCCACACACGTCGAAACGATATTTTGTGTGCTAACTTTAAAAATCAAAAGGACAATGTCCATGTTTGTAATAAAGATGTTTTGCATAACGATTTAAAAAATCAAAAGGACATTGTCCATATTTGTCATAAATATATTTTAGGTAGTGATGATCAAAAGGATAATGCCCATTTATGTTTAACTGAGATATGTTTGTGTAACGACCGTACGGGACCCTCTATTGGCCGCGAGTTACGACCTATTTTTAATATAAAAATTTTGGGTTTTTCCGGCACTAAGTTGATTGAAACGGCTGCCAAACATTGTATTGCGGGTCATACGCTATATACTCTCCTTCTACGTCAAGGTCATCCCCTCAGCTCTTCGAAACGCGAAGTTAAGCTTGCTGACGGTGTAATTCGTACGATGGATGTACTTACCACCACGTTAGAGGTGTGCTTAGAAACGGCAGTTATTACGATTCCATTCTTAATTTTTCCCGACTCGACAAATAACGAGACGCTATTAGGTATCGACTTTATAACCGCCACGGGAGTAGTTATTGATTTTTGCAAAGAGGTTTGGTATTTTAGTAAACATGATACGGTAAAATATAAATTATCCTTCGAACCTACCTCGCGTGACGTGTCCTGCGCCTCTACAGGTATACTTCGGGATGATGAAGGTACTCACCTTAAACCAGCTGAGCGTCAAGCGCTCGCTGACGTCCTCACTAGACACGCACGCATTTTTAGAGCAGGGGGAGGACCAACGCCGTATACGGAACACCGTATTGATACAGGTGAGCATTCGCCAATTGCTGTTCCTCCTTACCGCCTAAACCCTTCGAAGAAGGAGCTGATGAAAGCGGAAATAAGTAAGATGTTACAGGATGACATTATAGAAGAATGTGAATCGGCTTGGTCTTCACCGGCACTGATGGTGCCGAAGCCCAACGGTGGTATCCGCTTCTGCGTCGACTACAGGCGTTTGAACGCAGTGACCAAAGCTGACACATATCCGATGCCACGCATCGACGAGCTACTTCAGAGTACAAAACGAGACTGCTACATGAGTACGCTAGACCTTCGGTCTTCGTATTGGCAGGTTAGCGTTAGGGAAGCAGATAGGGACAAAACGGCTTTTGTCTGTCCTTTAGGAACTTTTCGTTTCAAAAGAATGCCATTTGGTCTGCGCAACGCGCCAGCTACCTTTCAGCGTCTCATCGATCGTCTCCGATCCTGCTCTGCTTTACAAGATGTAACTGTATTAGCTTATTTAGATGATCTTTTGGTAATTTCTCAGGGATACCAACAGCATCTGCAAGACCTCGAGGCAGTTTTTCAACGTTTGGCCGAGTTTAACCTCCATGTGAATAGGGAGAAGTGCGCTTTTGCTCGAGAAAGCGTTAAATATCTAGGTCACGTTATTACACAAAAAGGTGTTTCCACCGACCCAGGGAAGGTGAGTGCTGTACTCGAGATGAAGGTACCAGGAAACTTAAAGCATCTAAGAACTTTTTTGCAAACGTGTTCGTGGTTTAGGAAGTTTATCCCCAACTTTTCAAAAGTTGCCGAACCATTGACACGTTTGACAAGAAAAAGTCAAGTATGGTCTTGGAGTTCAGAACAGACCCAAGCTTTTAATGAGCTGAAGAGTTTACTTACCTCAGCTCCAATACTGGTACAAGCAGATTTCAGTCGTCCCTTCGTTCTGCGCACTGACGCAAGCAACTACGCCTTGGGCGCAGTTTTATTGCAGGGCGACGGCAACCAAGAAAGGCCAATTGAGTATGCCAGCCGACTCCTCAACGCAGCTGAACGCAATTATTCCACCACGGAGCGTGAAGCACTCGCGGTAGTATGGGCGGTGGAACGTTTTCGGCCTTACTTGGACGGTCAACCAGTCGTGATTGGTAGTGATCACCAGCCTCTACGCTGGTTGCTGTCACTTAAATCACCAGCAGGCAGGTTAGTCCGTTGGGCTCTGAAGCTCCAATCTTTTGATATCCAATTCCAATATACCCCAGGAAAAGCGAATGTCGTGGCAGACACGCTGAGTAGACCGATTTGTTCCAGCGACACAAGTGACAGTTGTGGTATTTGCACAGTCATCTGCGATCTTCCCGCGAAGACACCTAGTCAGCTTCGCCTGGAACAGACTTCGGACCCTGAAGTGGAAAAGATCGTTAAGGAGCTAGAAGGACCTGATGATATTGCATCTAAAAGATGGTTAGAAAGGGGTTACCTCATGGATCAAGGAGTCCTGTACCGATTCAATCCAGACTCTGAGAGTGAATCCCCTCATTTAGTAATACCTGCCGGTCAAGTTGCAGCTATTTTGAAAGAGTTACATGACTCTCAAACAGCTGGCCACCCAGGTATCGATAGAACCTACCAGAAGGTAGCACAGCTGTATTATTTCACAGGGATGCGGAGAATAATCTCGGATTATGTCTTAGCCTGCATCCACTGCCAGCGATATAAGGCCAACAACGCCAAACCCCCAGGCTTACTCCAGACACCGGTCATGAACCAGCGAAACGAGGTGTTGGCCATGGACCTGTTCGGCCCACTTCCGGAAGGTGACCAGGGGGAGCGGTGGGTCTTTCTCATAGAAGACACTGCTACCCGATGGACGGAGCTGTTTGCCCTAAAAGAAGCAACAGCAGAAGCCTGCGCTCATGTTCTCATCGAAGAATATTTCATGCGGTTCGGTCTGCCTTGCAGGATTATATCGGACAATCGGTGTCCAGTACGTTTCCGCAGTGATGCGACAATGTATGTTAGTCTTAGACATCAAACAAAATTTTGTCCCGCTGTATTATCCACAAGCTAATCCTGCAGAGCGAAAAAACCGCGACCTTAAAGCTATGCTAGCCCACCTCGTGGCAGATGACCACACCTCATGGCCGAAGAAGTTGCCAGTGATCCGCTTTGCCCTGAATAGCGCGAAATGTCGCACAACAGGCAAGTCACCGGCCTATTTGAGTTTTGGCAGAGAGATGCGGTCACCCACAGAAGTCGTGCACGACCTTCGTGCCATCAGGGCCAAAGAAAACTTTGTCCCACAAGTGACCCCTTACCTCGAAAACTTCCTGCATTCACTGTCAGCTGTTCGTGAACGTGTCGAGATCCAGCAGGACAAGACAAAGCAGTATGCCGACGCGTCTCGCCGACCATCTGACGCTTTCGAGGTAGGTGATTTAGTCATGCTTAAGTCTCACTTATTAAGCAAAGGATCGCCCCAGTCCGCCGCCCACACGCTTGCTGCGTAGACGCGTAATTTCGATACCGCGCAACGACGCCACTTGCCTCCCTCGTGGCGCCATTGTTACGAGAACTGATTAATATTAATTTAGGGTTTTTCGATCCCAATGTTCTGTACAACTGTGTTAGACTGTTAACTGGTGTTGATACTCAATATACTCTTTACTGAAAAGGTGGTTTCTCTGATAACCTCCCTCATAATATATAAAAATCAATTGCTGTTCGTTAGTCTCGCTAAAACTCGAGAACGGCTGGACCGATATGGATAATTCTTTTTTTGTTGTGTTCGTTATCCTATAGGGAAGGTTTAAACGTAAAGTAGGTGTAGGTAGGGTAGGTAGGGTAGGTAGGGTAGGTAGGGTAGGTAGGGTAGGTAGGGTAGGTAGGGTAGGTAGGGTAGGTAGGGTAGGTAGGGTAGGTAGGGTAGGTAGGGTAGGTAGGGTAGGTAGGGTAGGTAGGGTAGGTAGGGTAGGTAGGGTAGGTAGGGTAGGTAGGGTAGGTAGGGTAGGTAGGGTAGGTAGGGTAGGTAGGGTAGGTAGGGTAGGTAGGGTAGGTAGGGTAGGTAGGGTAGGTAGGGTAGGTAGGGTAGGTAGGGTAGGTAGGGTAGGTAGGGTAGGTAGGGTAGGTAGGGTAGGTAGGGTAGGTAGGGTAGGTAGGGTAGGTAGGGTAGGTAGGGTAGGTAGGGTAGGTAGGGTAGGTAGGGTAGGTAGGGTAGGTAGGGTAGGTAGGGTAGGTAGGGTAGGTAGGGTAGGTAGGGTAGGTAGGGTAGGTAGGGTAGGTAGGGTAGGTAGGGTAGGTAGGGTAGGTAGGGTAGGTAGGGTAGGTAAGGTAGGTAGGGTAGGTAGGGTAGGTAGGGTAGGTAGGGTAGGTAGGGTAGGTAGGGTAGGTAGGGTAGGTAGGGTAGGTAGGGTAGGTAGGGTAGGTAGGGTAGGTAGGGTAGGTAGGGTAGGTAGGGTAGGTAGGGTAGGTAGGGTAGGTAGGGTAGGTAGGGTAGGTAGGGTAGGTAGGGTAGGTAGGGTAGGTAGGGTAGGTAGGGTAGGTAGGGTAGGTAGGGTAGGTAGGGTAGGTAGGGTAGGTAGGGTAGGTAGGGTAGGTAGGGTAGGTAGGGTAGGTAGGGTAGGTAGGGTAGGTACTTAGTGCTACCCGTGCGAAGCCGGAGCGGGGCAGCTAGTCTAGAAATATTTTCAATTGTTATTTTGAAAGTCATGATTTTTCATTGCAAATGAGCAATCCTGAAACAAATGTTTGAGCACAACCGTAAACAAATTATTTGTTTTGAAAAAATTACGAGTATAGGCACCCAATGTAGAAACTTTGAATGGAGAAATAAAAAACTATCGGTGAAATATATCTTTAACCTCTCTGCTCGACAAGATTTTGACACGTGACACATCAGCTAACTCGACGGGGTGTTGCGAATTCCGTCATGAAAATCAGGAATTTACATGAACTTTCAGCATTCGAATTTATTAAAAAAAGTATGTTACCGCATCTATTTTATACAATAAATTTGTGGTTAATATCATAAATTATATGTTGAGGTCGGTCAAACCGCGTCAGTCGACTGCGAAAGTTGTATAAAATAGGTATAAATACCCCTATTCAAAAAGTAGGCAACTCAGATTCCCTGAAAATATGTACATAAACAATCTTCTCTCTTGCTGAAAATATGCAAAAGGACCAAATAAAGATATTATCATTCTTTCTGCATTCTTACTTTTACCATTATTCATACTTATACTAGATAAAAAACACGATCAAATATGAACAAAAATTAACAAAAATTGTGGTGCGACGTGACACTTCTTAGTGCTTACCGTTCACCCAATTTTTCTATTTCGATTCAAATGTTGCACTCAGCCTAATCGATATTCGTTATAATCAAACTTGATTAAAAATTGTAGAAACTGAATAAAAACTCTTTGGTATATTTTTCATTAATTATTTTATTTTTTAAATAAATTTTAGTAATAAGTACATACACGTACACTGTAGAAAGTGGTGTAACGTTTTAGGGTTCCGTACGACCGAATGAAAAAACGAAACTCATATAGGATCACTCATGTCACGAGTCTTGTGTCTGTCTGTCACAGCCAATTTGCTTCGAATCTACTGGACCGATTAGGTTGAAATTTGGTACACATATACATTTTAGTGATCCAAACACGGAAGTGTAATGTAAATAAATGGATTTTGCAAATAGTCACTTTTGGGGGACCAAACCAGAAAATTAAAAAAAAAAGTTTTCGGAAAAGCGTTCATACTTGCGACGGTCTTCTTCTAATTTGATAGCAAAAGAGAAAGAAAGGGAAAGTGTGAATTTAGTCAAAATGAAAATCCAAGATGGTGGCTGCAATTTTTTTTTTCCTAATATCTGTCGTTTTCATAGTTTGCGATGGTGATAAAGTCAATAGTTAGGTCAAAATGTAAATCCAAGATGGCGGCTGCGAAAAGTTTTTGTCATGTGTGTCGTGTGGTTTTCGGGTGATAGTGTTGATACCCAATAAGATGAAATTATAATTGTATTTTAAATAAATTACCATAGACATCAGTCGCTATCGATTGTAAACTCGATAGCCAAAATCCGTAAAAAAGGACCTCTTAATTATTTCTTCACGTCCGTTCGTCCATGGGTTCAGATATCATACAGGCATTTTACTCGGACACCTATTTATCGTTGAAAATTTGGAAGAAGGTTTATTCTTTACACCACCAAAAATCGTTTAGTAAAATTACGATAAACATAATTAGGGGTGTCATTCCTCAACATGCAATCGAGGGACGAAAAAAAGATCTATGCACATAAGCATGTAGCATTGTTGGATGTTATAATAAAAATGATAAGATGCTTATAAGTGACTGCTTTTTAAAGTGAATAACCCATTGTGACCGAAAATAACCCGTATTTCAACAATGAATTATGGGTTATTTTCGGTTACAACTGCAGAGTTAACTTTGTTTTTCGTAGTTTTTTCTAGAAATACAAACTTATTTTTGCAGTCGAAAAATTAATGCTGTGCAATGTGCATGCGTATATGTTCATCCCAACTACGGAACCCTTTTGTGCGTGGTCCGACAAAGACAAGTCAGTTTCTTAAATTTCCACAGGGAAACTCCCACAAAAAAAAAAAAATCTAGTACCTACTAAAGTAACCTAATAAAAACAAAAACTACCAAGCTCATACAACTAAAATAAAATATTAGCGTTTGCGGAGTTAATTTATCACCATTACCAAACAAAATTTTGTTAAGCCTACGCCTACCTAAAAAGTATACTGGGCATTCTGTAGCAAACTATCAGAAAAGAGTATAAATAATAAATAATTGTCCAATATATTAAAATAATTTTGAACAGCGAGCGCATTCCGTTTTTAAATTCAATTATAGAAACATTCCGGCGCGAAATTTTATTCAAAAGATGAGGTACCTAGCCCGGCCATAAGGTCATGTGATCCTAATGACCGAAAAACGATTAAAATAACATTAGAAAAGTATAAATTATTAATTTAACCAGTGCTTAATGTATTTATTGTGTAAAACAATTTTATTTCAATTTCCAAGTATCGATTTCTTATATTCGACATATTAATTAATCGAAAAGAACGAAATTTAAAAAATAATCGTTTGGCATAATCGTTTTCGGACATCATTACAATAAAAAAAAGTATAATGGTCGGCGATTTTGAAAACATTTTCAGTAGTGGTAATGAATAATACGTGTTATTGGACCTGTGTTCGTATATTATGTTAAGATTTGGACATTTTCTAGTTGTATATAATATCACGAATAATATTTGTCACATTTTAAATCGTATCTGCATGTGTATGAGTGATATTCGTGAAAAGAAAAAATGAAAACACGCACGATTGGCGCGAAACTTCGTCTTTGGATAACACAAAACTTCATTACCACTATTTATTTAACTTGAACAATGGATGAATTCGTCAAATAATTAAATGATGTATTATTCACTGCCCCTGTGGTGGGGTATGGATGTTCAAAATCACCAATTTTTATGTTTTTTAGCCTCGACCACCACTGTCATCAAAATGGCGATTATGGTATTTACAGTCTTGAATTTTATATAGGTTCATTAATTAACTTGCACGCTGAATATGAAAGATTTAATGGCGTAAACATAATGAGTTTTTATCCAACTCTCATAATTAACGCACATTCATAAGATTTGATGGGTAGCATATTAAATATTTCCATAATCGAGATAGGGTGTCGTATGTGGTAATTCTGGGGTCCAATTGGATCCGCTACCGAGCCGGCGGAGGTTTTTGTGTTGGGGTCCAATTGGGGGCGCTTCCGAACTATACGGTTAAATCACCTGTATAGAGTTAATTAGTAGGTGAGATTAGAAAAAATAAGATAAGATAATTTTATTTGTTCAAAAAAATCTAAACCTAACCTTTTCCGTCCTTTTTTTGTTTTGTATCTTACTTATTATGTTCAACAAATGATTATAATATTATTGACATTTTATACATGTGTCTAGTACAACATGATCAAAACATCTAGGTAAACATCAACTTACGTTTCAAAAACCTCATTTATTCTGCAAATCAATTTTCTCCCTAAAAAAACAAATAATAATACCTATCATAAAAATCACAAATCAAATTCAGCAAAACAAATCGTTGTACATTTTGTTCTTCAGCATAACCGTGGGCCCCTCAAATATTCTTTAGTACATAATAAATTGAATTGTGTCTTCATCGTATTGTATAAAGCGAAGGGCCAACGGCACGTGACTAACGACCCGTTCCTACAAATAATTCCCTTTACAATAGTCTGCCTCTAGAGAACAGATTAATTTTAGTTTCTCAGTGTTTTAGAGTTCGTGTCAACGAGATAAACTGAAGGTACGGGTTGTTAAAAGCATAATTATAAGGAACCTGTGTTTTGAGACGAGCTTTACAGTCATTTTAATTAGATACTGCTTTGTTTTAAAGGATATGAAAGAAAATTATAAGCTCCACAGGTTGTCTTGAGAAAATTCATGCTAATAATAATTATGTGGTAATTGTCGTTTTTTGCCAGTGACTTTATTGAAGCACACTCAAAAATTCCGCAAGCAAAGGTAATAACATTAATGGGGGACCATCTCTAAAGCGTGACCTATCAAACAAAAAAGAATCATCAAAATTAATTCATAATTGGCGAAGTAATAGTAAGACCTTGTTCTTTTTGCTGATGATACGAATGCTATTATAGCCGCAGAAGATATAGAAACTCTAAGAATTAAGGTTAATAAGGCTCTGGCTCTCTTTCATTCTTGGTTTACCATCAACAATCTTAACTTAAATACAAATAAAACGAATGCCATGTTATTTAGAACAACGTCGAGAAGCAAAGATTCAGTTGACATAACTTTGAATGATAATAAAATAATCCTAGTGGACAGTGTGAAATTTTTAGGTATTCATATTGACGAAAGCTTAAACTGGAAAAAGGAACTGACAGCCATAGAAAGTTCAATTAGTTCAGCTTGCTATGCCCTTCGAAGCCTTCGAGATGAGATCTCTATTAAACAGTTAAAAATAGTATATTATTCACTCGTTGAGTCAAGGCTTAGGTACAGTATTGCTCTATGGGGAGGTAGTTATGCATACAATGTGAATACTGCTTTTGTCATACAAAAAAGGGCCATAAGAACCATGGTGAGAATTCCACAATGGGAATCGTGTAAGGAGCACTTTAAAGAACTGCAGATATTAACGGTACCTTGCTTATATATTTTAGTCTTACTCACAGACCTCATGAAAAATCTACACAATTTCGAATCACTTGAGGAAAGAAATAAACGGGAAGCTACAAGACGTAAGGACTTACATTATAGGATACAACCGCATTTGAAAGTAGTTAGTCATGCAGCAAGCTATCAGTCAATTAAATTGTATAATAAACTACCAGTAGAATTAAAGTCCATTTACAATATAAATAAGTTTAAGAATCAGCTAAAGTCATTTCTGATAGAAAAATGCTATTATACACTTGATGAGTTTCTCAGTGATGTGTAGTTACTGTGGCTGGGGAACTGTCAACACATGATTGTTTTCCTAACTTTTTATTTTTCTTTGCTTTTTAATTTTTTTTGACATTATGGAATTTTTGCACTTTTATATCGGTTAATGTACCAAAATTTATTTTAATGAAATGTGTATCTTCTTGACTTTTAGTTTTTTTTTTTTTTTTAAATCTATGTTAATTTATATGTCGTGTTGTGTTAGTTTATAATTACTTAAGACATTTCGACACAATGTAAAAATTGTTAATGAAATAAATAAATAATAATAATAATAATCGCGTAAAAAAAAAACATACTGTCGAATTGAGAACCTCCTCCTTTTTGAAGTCGGTTAATTACTAGTAATATTTTGCGAGCTATGTAATAAAGTTAAATGAAGTGTTTGGAAAGTGGTCGTAATACTTTCCAAAGACCTTATTTGACTTTTTTTTTTAGACTTTTGTTTTTCTTTTTTTTTTGGGTTCCGTACCCAAAGGTTAAGCCTACGTCCTCTGCCTTTGTGTGAAATAGCGCAAAGGCCTCTTAAGAGAGACAATATAATTTTGATCATACCACCATATTTTATGAGGCACATCTCACAACTACCTTTTCATAGGTGCGAGGCATATTTTTTTTTCTGGGTTATTTTAATCCCGCCAGTACGATCCTGTGGTGGTGTGATATTTTCCGACATCCACGCGGGCAAAGCCGCGGGCAAAAGCTAATACCTACAACAATAAATAATAAGTATGATATATCCATCAGGGTATTTTTCTATGGAATCTTTTCATACATTTTATTGAAATACTAGTACCTAGAGTACCCTGTTGAATGTGCTAGGTACTCAAGCCTACGCGTTTGATGTAAGTTATTATTGATTGCTGGAAAAGTACCAAAAAAGAAAATTTTATATGAAAAGCGGTTTTAAGTGAAGTTTCTTTGAAGAAAGCATAGGTTAGTACAAGTACAGTTCGAATTCCAACTCCTGAATGAAACTAGTTGTAATTAGTAAAGATCAAGAAAGTAAATATTTTCAGCAGAAACTTATGAAAAATGGCCCATAACTTAAAAATATGGAGAACTAGCTGTTGCCCGCGACTTCGTCTGCGATCCAGGATGAAAAGTAGCCTTTGTACTTCTCCAGGTCAAGGTCTACCTCTGTGCCAAATTTCATCCAAATCCGTTCAGCCGTTTTAGCGTGAAAGCGTTCCGCGAGTTTGTTGGTTTGTTACCAACAAACTCACTTTCGCATTTATAATATTAGATGGAAGATATTGATTGCCTGCTTATAATAATTCTGCGAAATGTGTTAGCCATCTTAGCTATTTATAACTAGTTTTTGACATGCTGATGTTATTTGTGGAGGTACTAAGTATATGAACGCTGAAAAGGTATGCAAAGTACGTCAAAAAAATACATCCTGCTGATATAAAATCTTCAGTCGCATATGGTTAAACAGGATGCCGAAAAAACCTTGTATTATGATAAGTAAGTAAATATGTCATTGGCGTTCCCTTCTAACATAGAATAGTACACACGGCTACACATCAAGCTATACATTTCCAGTATAAGCTGACCTCGCATTATACGAAAATCCTATACAAGGCGATGTCAGCATAAACTGGAATTGTATAGCTTGATGTGTAGCCGGGTGTACCTCTACCTACATCAGGTAGACTCCATACACTGAGCGAAAATGCACGGCCGCATAGACACGCTTAACGTACAGCGCGTACAAGCGCTGGCGCTGTCCCAACTGGCATGCGGACACTTCCCAAATAGCCTTCGAAAACACGGGTGATTTTTTATCGCACACAACTTAGATACCTACTGCTTAGGGCCGAGAGTTTAAAATCCACCAGTGCGCTTTTTTGACGAACTGGGATGCGCTCTGTTAGATTTTCGATACTCGGCTCAGTATCGAGAGATGAAAATAAGTCCTATCCGGATAAAAATCGTTGCATTAATTACTTATAACTGTAAAAGTGTTAAACGGTCTATTGATGGCGTAAGGGAGCTATGTTCCCATAACGATATCATTGCACTTCAAGAAACATGGTTGTTACCAGAGGATCTTGCGTACCTACATTGTATTAGCGATGAGTTTGGCTGCACCGGTACGTCGGCGGTGGATACGACGGCGGGCATTCTTCGGGGGCGACCGTACGGTGGTCTAGCTCTGCTTTGGAGAAAAAGTGCGTTCAATAATGTGTCGGTTGTTAAGTGCAATAACCCGCGAGTGTGCGCTATTAAAATAGTGTTAAACAAAGGGTCAATATTAGTGTTTAATGTGTACATGCCCACGGACGTGGCTAGTAACTTAGTGGAATTCACGGATTGCCTCAGTTTGGTGAGTGCCATTATTGATAGTTCTAATGCTGAAAACTGTTATATTCTTGGTGATTTCAATGCACACCCAACAGAACGATTTTTTACAGAACTGATAGGCTTCTGTCAGGAATTTGAGTGGAACTGTGTAGATACGGACATATTGGGGTTGCACTCAGATATATATACTTTTGTGAGTGACGCACATGGCTCACGGAGGTGGCTTGATCACTGTGTGGTTACTAAAGCGGCCCGTGAGTCTGTAGTTAATGCGAGTGTTGTATACGATACATTATGGTCGGACCACTACCCACTTGTTTTGGAATGTCTATTTGATAATGTTTGTGTAAAGCAATGGGATTCTAATTATGTGGAAAATGTTCTTGTTTGGGGAGACAGAAGTCTTGAACAGTCTCAGTCTTACACAAAGGCATGTCATGAAAGACTTAGACTTATCGATTTCCCTGAAGATTTCAGAACCTGTAGCGACAAAAGTTGCAATCAAGTTTGTCATCGCGCTGTTATAGACAATATGTATAAAGATATAGTTAGTGCTTTATCTGAGTCAGCAGCGGTGGGTCGGGGGCGCAATAAGCGTAGGAAAAAGAAAGTAGTGGTAGGGTGGAATGCGCATGTAGGTAAGGCTTACAAGGACGCCAGGCAGAAGTTTCGACTTTGGGAAGACCTTGGGAAGCCATTTGATGGTCCCACATTTTGTGATATGCGTGAAGCTAAGAGAATTTTTAAATCTCGCTTGAAATGGTGTCAAAATAATAAAAATGGATATTTTGGTTTCACAACATTCAAGCAATGATTTTCGCTCGTTTTGGAAAAACACGAATAGGGTGAGTAGTAAGCCTGGCCTCCCTGTGTCTGTCAATGGTGACAGCGATCCTGTAGGCATTGCTGACCTCTTCAAGGAACATTTTAAAATAAAGTCTCCACTAGGTCCCTGCGTTTCCGAGCCTGATGTTGTTGACCATGGTGACCTTGGAACGAGATTCACTGCCAAGGACGTTAAACTTGTTATTAACAGTATGTCGAGAGACAAGTCTCCAGGTCACGATGGTCTCAGCATCGAGCACCTCAAGTTCGCGGGCCCTCATTTACCGAGAGTGTTAGCAATGTATTATAACTTTTGTGTGAGTCATGCGTATTTACCTAGCCATATGACTAAAACTATTGTAGTGCCCATTATTAAAAATAGAACGGATGATATCGCTGACCTAAACATCTAAAGGCCCATTTCTCTGGCAACAGTGATCGCGAAAGTGCTTGACAGCCTGCTTAACAGCCAACTTAATAACTTTGTTCAGCTGCACGACAATCAGTTCGGGTTTCGATCCGGACTGTCGACTGAAAGTGCCATCTTGTGTCTAAAGTGGGCTGTGAGGTACTACTCGGATAGGAAAACTCCTACGTATGCTTGCTTCCTCGACCTCTCCAAAGCTTTTGATCTGGTCGCATACAGTGTCCTCTGGAGGAAGTTAGTGGAAGCTGGAGTTCCTCCATGGTTGATAAATACTTTTAAATGCTGGTATGGAGGCCAGATCAATCAGGTACGCTGGGCCGGATGTTTTTCGGAGCCGTATAGGTTGGAGTGCGGGGTGAGGCAGGGGGGGTTGACTTCACCCACGCTCTTCAATCTGTATGTCAATAAGCTGATCGAGGTCAGCAGAGAGCAGAGAGCATGCCGGCTGTTACATTGACGGAGTATGTGTTAACAACATTAGTTACGCCGATGATATGGCGCTGCTGAGCGTCTCGGTTTGTGGTCTTAGAAGGTTGGTGGCTATCTGTGAAGAATATGCTTTACTTCATGGATTGGTCTAGAACGTCACTAAAAGTGAAATCATGGTCTTTGGTGTCAGTGGTCGATGTCCAAATGCTATTCCTCCGGTCAAGTTGAACGGAATATCGCTTACGAGGGTATATAAAGTGAAGTACTTGGGACATCTTTTGACCGCTGACCTCAAGGACGATGATGATATTGAAAGAGAACGGAGGGCGCTGTCGGTGAGAGCTAATATGATCGCTCGCAGGTTTTCACGTTGTTCTAGAAAAGTAAAAAGAACCTTGTTTCGTGCATATTGCACCTCATTTTACACGTGCAGCCTGTGGGTAGATTACACTCAAAAATCGTACAGCGCCCTTCGAGTGCAATATAATAATGCGTTCCGGGTATTGATGGGGCTGTTCCGCTTCTGTAGCGCATCAGGGATGTTTGCTGATGCGCGTGTTGATTGCTTCTACACTACGATGCGGAAAAGATGCGCTTACCTGGTGCGCCGGGTGCGGGCCAGCCCCAACATTATACTGCAGTGTGTTGCGAGCAGACTGGACTGTTTGTGTGTGAATCGCTGCTGCAAGCTTTCTACATCGGTTTTAAGCATGTAGCAGGGATTCTCATACCTGTAAGGCAGTGTTAGGTTAAATGTGTAGGTTAGTGTACTAATATAGGTGATAAGATAGATTGTTACTAACTTTTTGAGTCCTGTTACTTGTTAATTAAATATAAATAAATAAATATTAATCGTCCGTGCGTACGAAGTCTGAGTTTGTCGTACGTACGTGTCTATGTGTAGGTGCGCCTGTTTCCGCTCGTTGTATGGAACCTACTATTCTTTGCTACTATGTTGAAGGAGTACCCTGAATTTTTATGACTTGTACGATAAAATAACCAGCTGGTTCTTGTTTTTCTTTCATTCCGTATGACAGAGCAAATGTTTTTTTCCTAAAGGTAGAAATTTGAGGAGTAAGAGTTCCTCCAAGGTCCTTCTAAACTAGTTGAACGAAGTGTAGTGTTTTTTTTATTTTTATCGTAATTGCTTTTTCGTTGTCTCTCGCTTATTTGAATTTTTGCTGCGTACGAAAGTTTTGCATGTTCTTTTAATAATATTATATTTTAAAGGCCTTCTTAAAACTTTCGCAGAGGTAAGTTTTAATCATCATTGTCATTTTTAAAGTTTGACTCTTGCCGGGAGGCACAATAATAAAAAATTAAAATAAATTATAATTATCTCCGGGAAATTATTAAATATTATCATCTCCCGCTTTGGGCGGAGCGGGGTCAGACTCTTCCTCACTAAAACCCACCCGTGTTCCTGCAGTTGCCTGTAAGTTGCCAGAGGCCACGGTATCCCTTTCGGACTTTCCCACCACCCCGACAGGCATCGGTCCTAGGGGACCCCTTCCGTTGTGCTGACATCTTCTTGAGGCGCGCGTGGAACACAACGCGCCGCCGACCCTGGTCCTTATCGAACGGCGAGCTACCCATTGCACACCGCCCTCAAACCTGCGCCTACGGTGGCCGGGAATCCGCCTGGGATTCCCGACGCCCAGAGCGGCGGCGGCTCGGGGCGTGAGGGCGCAAAATGGCACCTAGTTTCATATGAAAAAATAAATAAAGCAATCTATATCTGATTAGCTTATTTCAGTTGTAGTAGACATCACTAGTATATGTGGGAACCCTAAATCTAAAATATTCCAAGAAATATTCTGTTATTTTTGCATACAAAAATACAGAAAAGGTTTTCGCTAAGACTTATTAAAAGATTAACTTTAAGTGTTTATTTATTATATAAACATTATCCAGAAAGCAAACAAAGTTGCTGATATAGAAACGTCTTAACATTGGGGCTTATCTAAATAAATTTTAAAATCTTTGAGCATAAGCATAGCATAATTAGCCTATACCGTCCCACTGCCATTGCTGGGACATGGGCCTCCTCTCCGTGAGAGGGAGTGCGCCATAATCCACCAGGCGGGCCCAGTGCGGACTAAACCGATGTGACATGTCTTGGAATTATAAAATCTTGAAGAATAGCTAATAATTAAGGTCACTGATCACCTTGTCCTCTGATTATGCCAAAAAGTGATTTAAAAAATCGTACAACATATAGGAGACAAAACAAAAAAAAACGAAGAGCTCAGGGGGATTTTTACCCAACTGCAGATAACCTGAAAGGAGGTTAATGTGTTTACCGAAAGCCGTTTAGACGATCATATGAACGTAATAAGGTACCTCGGATGCAAATGAGAGACCTGAATAGTTCCTTCCACAGAATGACGCCTTACGAAACTAAATGTAGAAACTTCTTGCAAAAATTTTGCATTTTCAGGACCAGTGGGTAAATTGCGTTCATTAAAATGCTGTGTTAATATAAGTTTGAGTTGTAATATATTATGTCTTAATGTTTTTTACCCGACTACGGCGAAGCAAAAAGGAGGGTTATGATTTTGACCGGTATGTATGTATGTATGTATGTATGTATGTTCATCTGTTCCCTCCTATCTTCTAAACCACTCATCACAATTTGACAAATGAGGTATCGTTGGAAGCGTCTTGATCGTCCGCTGGTTATAGGCTATGTGAAATCACATTAATTTGAATATGGCGCCCTCTAGAGGTCATAAAGTCATGACATTAAAAAAAAAAACACTTAAATTATGCCGTGTTGGGTATCAAATGAAAGGGCTTGACAAGCACATTACAAATATGTATATATATCGTGTTGTTTAGGTACATAAATATGTTTAAATTGTTAATTAAAGCAAAAGTGAGACTGCGCTGCGTATGGCGCGGCTGTAAAATTAATACCTAATAAACAATAATGATTATAAAATGATAACAACACGCAGTTCATCAAATCTTAATAATAAATAAATAGCAGGAATTGGATTTTTCCTGTGTAGGTACTTGCTATTAGCACTAGGTATTGCGTGAAATAACGCCATCTATTGAGATGGCGCTGTTTTAATGGATATTTTAGTGCAGTAACCAGTAACCGTCCTCTATTATAAGTACTCCCTAGACTATAAGGGTCAGTTCACACCGAGACGTGACGCGACGACGCTTGAAGAGGCCAGTGGTTTCGAACTGCACAGCGCAGCGCAGCGAAACGCCGCGCGGTGCAGCGGAGCGTGTCTACCAGTGTTTCCACTTTTAGGAATTTCTCCCTTTTTTTAATGTAAACTCGTAATTAATGTAATACTTCTAATTTTAGTTTACCATGTTAATATTGTCCTATTACCGTGGCTAAAGACGAAATTGGAACTAAGTCGCACATAATTAAAAAAAAAACCGGTACTCTTTGCTCCGTTGAGTTGAGACGGGTCGGGCGGGGGTCAGTCGAGCTTAGACCGCAGTAGCAGTAGACTTTATTACCCTAAAATACCCTAAAAAAAATTAGTACCCCAAAACTTACCCTGCTGTAATAGTTGTACTCTAAATCTAAAGTAAATTAGGTACCCTAAGTTGGTATCACTGAGTAGAGACCAGTCACCACAGAGCGGCTTCAGGCTGCGTCTCGCGGCGCAGCGCGGCGCAGTTCGGCATGGCGCGACGCAGCGAGGCATTTTCGAATTATCTGAATTAAATGTGTATCTTTTTGTGTAGTAAATAAAGTTATATTTTGTATAACTATCTTAAAAAGCGCGTGCAGCGTCGCGTCGCGCCTCGTCTCGGTATGAACTGACCCTAATGCGGCATGTAATGCGTTACATGCTACTAAACAGTCATACATGTATGACCGTTTATTAGCAATTTATTATGATCCAAGGAACAAATAAATAATCCATCTAGCTAGAGACCTGAGTCTGCTGAGGGCCACATAGGCCTGTCCCTTAGCGAATAGTGACTTTCCTAAGTCAACTACTGCTTTGTCTAGAGTGCACCCTTGTAACTTGTGCACAGTAACTGCCCAAGTAAGGATTAATGGTAACATTTTGCGTTGATTTTTTCCCGATCCTCTTAATCCGTCAAATTCAGTCAGACA
Source organism: Lithophane socia (assembly GCA_947522985.1). Taxonomy (NCBI): domain Eukaryota; kingdom Metazoa; phylum Arthropoda; class Insecta; order Lepidoptera; family Noctuidae; genus Lithophane; species Lithophane socia. The sequence goes on along the minus strand of OX383252.1, from coordinate 14,176,671 downwards.
AGGTTCGATTCTAACAAGCCCATCTTCATCTGCATTTATAGTGGAATCATCAAATTGTATGAGAACTGTGCTTGGCTGTTCTCCGTGCTCCAGCTGATCCCGACGAAGAGCAGGCCATACCAGGTTTCTCCCCAGTCCCATCGCACCACTCACTAACCTCGATTAATGTTTAAATTCCTGCGTAGCATGACACGGGAGCCAATACCGATATCGATACTACTTATACGTATTATACCTCCAGTTCGGTTGGGATCGCTAGGTATATGTTCCGAAGATAAGGGTGTTCTGTTTTAGCTGTAGAGGCCTCAAGCCTATCATTGCTCTCATCATGCACTAGTTTAGTGCATTATGTTTTACGCAAATGTTTTGATGCTCTTCGTAGTAAATGTTGCAAAGCTTTTTGACTGACATTGTAATTTAAATACTCTCTGTGTATACAATTACTTGACAGTGTCCAGTGCTTTCCCATAATCTAGGATGTTGTTCAAAAAGTCTTCAACCACATCACAAATTCATTAGAACAACATGTCGATTTTGCTTAATTGAGGTCCTCGTTAAAGACGTTTATAAGAAACAACTAAGATTAGATTAGAGGGGTTGGTTTTGTGGATAAAAAAACTATAAGAGAGAACTATAAGTAAGCTCGGTATTACCTAGGTACATGAGAAACAATAAAACCTAAACAAAATAATGTAAACCGAGTCTGCAATTATACTCTATCACGAAATTTTAACCCCAAAATAATTTAAATAAAAAAAAGTTAAAAAACTAAAACCCGACTACTTAAAAACCACGTTCTAATAAAAAGTATGAAACAAGAAAATATTTCAGACAGTTATCAAGACAGTTACAATGGTCAAGGACAAGCCGTGTCGCATGCCTGTACACCTACAAAACTATAATGGCATGCGACGACGGCTTGTCCTTGACCATTGTAACTGTCTTGATAACTGTCTGAAATATTTTTTTGTTTCATACTTTTTATTATAACGTGGTTTTTAAGTAGTCGGGTTTTAGTTTTTTAACTATTTTTTTCTAATTAATTAGAAAACTGCATTGTCACACGTCACATTCCTTTTATTTTCGAAAATGAAGGATTTTTGTTTTGAGTTTTATTTACTTGAGCTTTAACCGCATTTAACTATCTACTATTAATTATAGGAGTATTAGTGAAGTAAAGCTACTTTTGGAATCAATTTAAAAAAAAATATAGTAATAAAAACTAAAACCCAACTACGACTTAAAAGGTATAAACAAGACACCACAGACAGACAAATTAAAAATCCGGAGTCACACGTGTTAGGGCATAAATCGAACAGAGTACGTGTGACTCCGGATTGTTAATTTGTCTGTCTGTGGTGTCTTGTTTATACCTTTTAAGTCGTAGTTGGGTTTTAGTTTTTATTACTATATTTTTTTAAATTCTTTTGGGGTTATAATATATATATTTTTGAAATGTGCTCATTAAGCCCTTTCATTTGATACCCAACATGGTACGATTAAACCATTTTTTTTTTTAAGTTCCTCACTTTATATCCTCTAGAGGGCGCCATTTTTAATGTGACTTCACATAGCCTATAACCAGCGGACAATCACGACGCTTCTAACGATACCTCATTTGTCAAATTGTGATAAGTGGTTTGGAAGATAGGAGGGAACAGATGAACATACATACATACATACATACATACATACATACATACATACATACATACATACATACCGGTCAAAATCATAACCCTCCTTTTTATTCGCCGTAGTCGGGTAAAAAATAAGAGTATTTTCATACCTTAACGGTATCTTTGCATATAAAACGACTTGGCCAACATTATTTAGAGCGAAAACTTGGAAAGCAATTCTGAAATACTAATAAAATATAAAATATGGCGGCTTTAGATCTAGTAATTTGGGTTTTATGTCCAATATAGTCACAGACTGCAATATTGAGGCAACGAAAATAACTGCAGTTATACCTTTTATAAGAAAACACTGATAAACAGCTAATTAGCTAGTAACGAAATTAAACAACAGGGAGAGGAGTCGGGCATAATCCACCACGCGGCACATTGCAGGTTGGTGGATATCACATTTTTGGTTCTAGGATCTGCCGGTTTCCTCACGATGTTTTCCTTCACCGTTTTGAGAGCAGTGACTGTGGTGGTGAAAATAATTTTTATACAAAGTAAAGTGCCTGCTTGGCATCGAACCCACGATCTACAACTCGTAAATCCCGGCAGTTACCACTGGGCCACCACTGCTCCATCATAATAACAAAGTTGTCTTAAAATTGGTTTATAGGGTTCACTTCCTGCTTCTTCTATGTAAAATACCTCAACAATTTACCTTCTTAAATAAAAACGCAGGGCATTGGAACCATGCATCCAAGCCTTTACATCAACAATACATTTTAGTCACATATTTTATATTTACAACAAAACGATTACATACCGATGGCCTTTCCATGGGATGGCCCATTTAACTTTAGTCTTTGTGATCCGTCGGGGCGAGGGTTCAAATTATACCTATTGTTTATGTGCCCTCACGCGGGCTTGCCACACCCCTGACAAATTATATTTGCATAGTTATTAATTAGCCATGCTATATGTAGCATTTTGGAACCGGAATGTTATTGCATACTATGCATGGTATATTGGATACACCTACTCATAATGTAGATTTTCTGATTAATCGATAGACGTGCCAATTAATTTGAATGCTAGCAAAATGAAACGTGTACCTAAGTGTAACGTATGTGCTAAATTAATTACTTTGGATATCAAAATTAAGTGGCAGTGGGCAGCGCACACTCCTCGCAGCACAGATGGCCGTTGGGGCTGGAAGGTTCTGGAGTGGTGAGAGAAGACGTAGCGTTGGAAGACCTCTCACATCGTGTACCGATTACCTTGTGAAGACCGCAGGAATCTGCTATATGTGAGAAGCACAGAACCGGTCGAAGTGGCGATGCTTTCTCTTAAGCAGGCCTATGTCCAGCAGCGGAGGTCTTTTGAAAAATCCTTTTGCCTAAAATGATGCATAATTCATCATTTTAGATTTTTAGGATGAAGATAAAAATAAAGACTTTAGGTCATCATTTACAAAGTAAACTTAGGTTTATCTAACCAAACCACAGCGTAGTTTCGTAAGTTGGCAACTTTCTGCCTAGCAACAGACATGACGCTGCTCAAGAACGTAGCCAAATAAACTTTTAACTTTGACTCCGTCTTATCACTTATCACAACTACAAACACAAGAGCTAATCGCTTTGTTAAGCTTTTTAAAACAAAGGTTGTAACAATCAGTGACCCGTAGCACGATTCTAACCGTTAACACAACCACCAAAGGGGTTGTATAGGTAATACACAATACATAAAAGACAGTAAGTTTTCCATTACAATATTTAGCAACACGAAATACTTCCCGAGGTGTAGTAACACCCACATTTCGCCAGTTATGTTCAAGTCCCATGTAATAGGGGGCAAGCCTATTGCCATCAACCGGGCACAAATCCAGACTCCGGGCTGCAACTGGAAAATTCTTGCTAGAAAAACCCAATAACTCTTTGCCCGACCTGGTAATCGAACCTAAGACCTCTTGCTCAGCAGCAGTGCTTGCGACCACTAGACCAACGAAGCAAGCGAATACACTAGTTCATTTGAGTCCTAAATCCAGGATTGGTCGTTATCCTATTGGGTACTTAGATGTTAACCCAATTTATGATTTAACTTATTACGCAAGTCTTTATAGCTTTTATTGTTAGAGAATACATGAATTTTAACAACTATAAACGGCAGGTTTGAAGTCTGTATTCTCAGTTATTAAAACAGTAAAATTTGTGCCGAATAACTCGTTAAGTTTCAGATAATAATCAGACAAACCTGTTACTTTTTCTTTTCATACGAACCGTTCGTTTGTTAATCCGATTCCCATTCGTTGTTCTTGAAAAAGAATACCTATGTAAAAATAGGTATTCTTTTTCCTCTTTTATTTTTAATTCTTATGCAATTATTTCCATTAATTAAAACACTCTGTTCCTGTATTTAAAACACTGGTTTGGATCTACGAGACTTTTTGGACTGAAACCTGAACTAGTAAAGTATTATATTTGGAGGGACGAACCGCGCTGTCGAGTTACAAAGACGTGTTACAAATTGCTCTTAGATTTTTTAATGAAAAGTAGGTACAAAGTTACTGTTTATTTGTGTTCTATAAATCAAAGTGCAGACTTTTACATAACCTAACTAGTGGTGAAAAGCGCAAAGCGATACACCAACCAATCAAAAAGTTATAAGTGAAAACATTTTTTTAAAATAACCAAACCAACTGTGTGCCTGACCTACGACAACTCGCGCAGAGCTCGCTGAGGTGAGTCACCAAGCAACGTACATTATTAGCGACGAACTTAAGTATCACTGCACGGAATATTTTCATCATATACCCACAAAAATGAATTGTGCTGGATGTAAACAACTAATAGCTCGCGGAGATAATAAGATGTTGTAGTTGCCAACAACTGTACCATTACCGATGCATCAACATGACCTCTTCATACTATCTAGAAAATAAGAGTAAGTTAATTCACTCCTGGCGCTGTCCGTCGTGCAAAACTACTACGAAACAAATAAGAAATGACGACACTCCTGTTAGGAGACAATCTCCACCGACTCTTAACGACACAATTATGTCTATTGACGACCAAACACATGATCAATGTATACTGGGAGACACAGAAAAATATGACGCACCACCAACAAATATAGATAATTCCACAATCATATCACCCATCTCTAAACATACAGAACGAATCACATTAGAACAAATTAGTCAATTATTAGACCGAAAACTAGAATTACAACAACAATGTATTCTGACAAAAATCAAAAGCACAATCCAATCAGAAATTGGTATAGCTGTACTAAGGCTCCAACAAGAAATACACCAGAAAACTGAACAACTTTCACTAGACCAAACAAAAATAAACACCAATATTATTTATTTAAAAGAAACCATACAAAAACTTGAGATCGAAAGCGAAAAACTCAAAACAGAATTAATCGAGCTACAAAACAAAAACAAGCAACAGTACGTGAACGATACCCCTAAGAATGCGTCGAACGATTCTTGTAAAGAAATTGTTATCCACGGCTTAACTGAATATTATAATGAGACAGAAACAGACCTCGAAGATAGGATAATATTTGCTTTCCAAGATACATTGAATGTCGATCTCACTGGATATATCGAGGAGCTAAATCGGATAGGACGAAATGGACTTAGACGGCCAATACGGGTGGAACTCATCAGTAAAAGGATGACCAAATATATTCTTGAAAATGTGGGTTATTTAAAAAGTCTAGGCCTGTCTGTGTCAGGTTTCCTTGATAAAGAATCTCTGCAGAGGAGACGAAATCAAAGGGAAGGGCGGTCTATAATACCCCAAAACAACAAACTATATGGCAACGAATATCAGGGATACAACGACCATGAAACCATCAAAAACACAACGCTAAATAATACAACTATGCCACCTTCTTCGACCCAGAGCTATAATAATAGGCAAACTGAACTTTGTTCCTTTCGCAACTCACTTTGTAATTCTATACCAAAATATACGCAGTCTTAAAAATAAAAGACATTTGCTACAATCAGTCATTGAAGAAAGAAAAAACCTTCATGCTATCTGTCTGACGGAAACTTGGATTACAGAAAAGAAAATTGAATTACTACACCTAAACGGATATAAAACAGCTTCCTGCTACAGCAGGAAAGACTACGAAGGTGGAGGCGTGTGCATTTTTATACAGGAAAACATCGAAACCTTAGAGCGACAAGACATAACATCGTTGACTGTTGAGTTCGTATTCGAAGTGTGTGCAACAGAAATAGTCCAGAAAAATGAGAAAAATGTTGTCATTGTAGTTATATATTGGCCTCAGAAAAACAGGGAGACAGATGTATTTTATAGTTCTCTCAAAAAACTTCTGCAATTGCTAACAATCAAAGACAGTAAAAAGAATATTATCATTGGAGGAGACTTCAATATCAACATATTACAAAAATCAAACAGCTCTACAGACCTACTTAATACTATGATTAGCTATAACTTTGACCAATATATTAACGAACCTACCAGAATAAGCAAAACAAGTGCCACATGTATAGATTTAGCATTTACTAACTTCCAATTAAAAAACTTTAAGGCCTATGTTGAAGACTTTGGACTTTCTGATCACAAGGGAATAACATTATTGGTCCCCAATAAAACATTATTAAATGAACGGAAAACGTGGTTTATATCTAAAAGAATATTTAATGAAAACAACATGGACAACTTTAAGACCGAATTAACTAAAATAAATTGGCAATCAATATTTTCAGATAACAAAGACGTAAACTCAAATTATGAATCATTCCACAAAATAATAGTAAATATATTAAATTCCTGTATTCCAAAAACAAAAATTAAGATTAAGAACAACACAAAGAAATCGTGGCTAACTACTGGTTTAAAAGTGTCTTGCCAGAACAAACGTCTACTTAAAACATTTCTGTCACAAAATGAAGCCCCTATCTTGTTAAAATATTACAAAAAATACGAGAAACTATTAAAAAAAGCAGTTTCAAAGTCGAAAAAAATCAAAAATATAAAAAGGATACAACATAGCACCAATATTTCTAAAACAATGTGGCAAATAATTAAAGAGCGCACAAATAAAACAGTGAAAAGAACTAAGAAAAATATTAAACTAAATGTACAAAATACTTTAACGGAAAACCCCACCACTGTCGCAAACGCCTTCAACGACTTCTTTAAGTCAGTTGGAGAAAAGTCCACGATTCAAACCGGTCGATCAGTCATTACAAAAAATGAAAACTCGATATTTGTCAAACCTGTAGATGCCTATGAAATACACACAATTATAAGAAATCTTAAAAACAAGCGCAGCCATGGTTTTGATGAACTCCCGCCCACATTAATTAAAAAATGCGCAAAGGAACTAGCCATACCACTTGCTTCTTTAATAAACAAATCCTTCACTGAAGGAACCGTCCCCAATTTACTAAAGATCTCAGTAATCAAACCAATCCACAAAAAAGATACCCAGACTGACTGCAATAATTATCGCCCCATAGCCCTTTTGCCTACCTTTTCAAAAATTTTAGAAACCGCTATGACGACCCGCCTGTATTCTTTCTGCGAAAGCTTTAATATATTTGACGATAGCCAAAATGGATTCAGAAAAAATAGATCAACAACCAATGCAGTTTATAGATATATACAACAGATCTTAAATATCATAAATGAGAAGAAATACGCTATAGGCATTCTCCTAGACATGAGTAAAGCATACGATAGAGTTCAATATAACATTCTCTTAAATAAATTGAACGGAATAGGAGTACGGGGCATTGCTCTTAAATGGTTCAGGTCTTACCTCGAAAACCGTTCACAATATGTAGAAATCGAGCACTACAACCATAGTACCGGAGAAATCACTAAAGTTAAATCTGAAACAACTAATATAAATAAATCAATCCCACAAGGTAGCGTACTCGGATGCATACTATTTCTTATCTACATCAACGACCTCCCCAAAATAATAGATGCTGTTAGCGTCTTATTCGCAGATGACATTTCAGTTGTCTTTCCCTGCACAAGTAACCTGACCCTTGCCTGTGTGGTGTCCGGGCACAAAGAATAGCACCACCCCATCTCTTCCAATGGGTGTCGTAAAAGGCGACTAAGGAAAATCAGGAGATCCCCAACGCACACAAGTCTGCCTGGTCATGATATACGTTTACTACCTCTTCACTATCATGATCACATAATGCAGCAGGGTATTGCGAAGCACCTTGAGGGCGTTTATCAGGATCCATATAGTGATTTACGGCCTTTCGCTGCATCCCAACCTTTGCCGATCGTACTGGTTTGCCAGTCCATTGGATTACAGAGGAAGGGACAAGAGAGTGGATTTGTACCTGCGCAACTGCTTGTCCACTATAATCAAAGTCACGCGCAGATGACCCTAGCTATTTATTACCGTTTCGGAGCGTAAAAGCCCTGCGGCGATGGGGTGTTGGCGGTGGGGTTGAGGTATCGATGTACTGAGGCTTTAGTCTGCACCCTGCACGTAGGCGGCCAGGGGAGAGTGGTCGCTCCCGGAGTTGATTGAGTCGGGACTCTGGGTTCGGCAGCACAACTGGTGACAAAGCAGCCCTGTTTAGGATCGCTCTGCTTTCCTCTGCACAGAGGAGGGGTCTAGAAAAGGTGGCCCAAAAATAGTCCGTCTCACCAATTATCCAGGTGCCAAACCGCGGGCGCTTGGACATCGACAAAACGCGGTCTAAAGAAACAGAAGCAATCTAATAATATGATACAACTTAAACAACTTAGCATCGCTACATGGAACGTACGGACTCTACTGGACAACGACCGTAATTTATGTCCAGAGAGAAAAACTGCTCTCATAGCAAGAGAGTTGGCTCGCTATAACATCGACATAGCTGCAATTAGCGAAACCCACCTGAGTGACTGCGGAGAGCTTTATGAAGATCTAGGGGGCTACACATATTACTGGAGCGGACGTCCCTTCGGTGAGAGGGCGGGTAACGGTGTGGGTTTTGCTATTCGTAATGGGTTGGCTAGAGATCTGAGTGAACTACCCAAGGGTGTCAATGACCGCCTCATGACTCTGCGCCTTCCAGTTGCTGATGGCAAATACGCCCATCTCATAAGTGCCTATGCTCCCACTCTGCCTTCATCGGATGAGGATAAAGAGGTATTTTACCAAAACTTAAGGCGAACTCTTGAGAATATCCCAAAATGTGATAAAGTTATTTTGTTGGGGGATTTTAATGCTCGAGTTGGCACCGAACATGCTATCTGGAATGGTGTCCTTGGCAAACATGGAATAGGAAAATGTAACGATAATGGGCTAAGACTATTGTCGTTATGTGCTGAATTTGACCTTAGCATCACTAACACCTGCTTCCGGCTTGCTGAAAAATATAAGACCTCGTGGATGCACCCAAGATCAAAACATTGGCATCTTATAGACTATGTGATTGTACGTCGAAGGGACCTACGTGACGTACTCGTGACGAGGGCGATGCGTGGCGCTATTGGATGGACTGATCACCGTCTCATTCGATCACATATGCTCTTACAGCTAAAATCACCACGGAGAGCACCTAACAAAATTCCACCTAAACTTGCCTTTTCAAGCCTAATAACCTCGTCAGAGCTGGGAAAAATGTTGGATTTGAAATTTGCTGCAAGTGCTCCGCGGTCTGAGTTTTTAACCATCGATGATGAGTGGAGATATTTCGCCAAACACCTTCATGGTAGTGCGCTGGAAACTATAGGAAGACCACAGAAAAAGAACCAAGACTGGTTTGATGCATCTGACAATGAGATCAATGCGCTAGTTGAAAGACACAGGCATGAGTTGAACTCGAAATCCTCGGATGCACGTAGCAGTAAGGAAGCGCAGCAGAAACTAACATCCAAAGTTCGCGAACTCAAGGATAAGTGGTGGAAGGAGAAAGCTGCTGAACTACAGCACTGCGCTGATACTCACCAAGCTGGCAAGTTTTTCGAGGGTATACAAGCGATTTTTGGCCCACGAGCAAGAAAAATAGCACCAATGTACACAAAAGACAGACAACACCGAGTTACAAGTAAAACCGACGTAATAATGCGATGGGCAGAACATTTTACTGATGTGTTGAACCCTGATGCACTCAGCGCTGATCTGTCGTACATAAATACACTGGATGAACTGCCAGTTTGTCAAAATTTAGAAGACCCGCCTACTTTCGAAGAGTTTGTGGAAGCAGTTAAGCGGCTGAAAAACTCCAAAACACCTGGTATTGACCAACTTCCAGCGGAAATTTACAAATACAGTGGAAAAAACATTGTAAATACACTTTACCACCTTGTCGAAAGGGTGTGGGAAAGCGAAGTAGTTCCTCAGGACTGGAGAGATGCGGTGATCTGCAAGCTGTACAAAGGGAAGGGAGATGTCTCCGATTGCAGCTCCTACCGAGGCATATCACTTCTCTCTAGTGCTGGTAAAATTCTTGCATGCATAATTAACAGTCGCCTTAGCAAACTTGCTGAAAAACACCTGCCTGAGAGTCAATGTGGCTTTCGTCCTAGCAGAGGTACTATCGATGCCATATCCGTCGTAAGGCAACTCCAGGAGAAAAGCTTAGAACATCAAAGGCCTCTCTACATGTGCTTTGTCGATCTAGAGAAAGCATTTGATAGAGTTCCTCGTGAGGCCCTGTGGCTTGTTCTCCATAAGTACGGTTACCCAAAGAAGTTCGTCAACCTCATACGCCAATTTCATATTGGCATGAAAGCGCGGGTTCAACACGAAAACGAATTATCTGAGGAGATCCAAACTACAAGTGGAGTAAAGCAAGGTTGTGTTATGGCACCCACACTCTTTGCCATTTACTTCGCAGTTGTTATGAGGGATGCCCTATTGTCCTGTAGTGATCAAATTCAACTGAATGTCCGGACTGACAAAGGCGTGTTCGATATATCAAGGTTCAGAGCAAAATCCAAATTAAAAAAGGTCTCCATTCTGGAGATACTTTACGCTGACGATGTGTGCCTCATGTCGGATAGCATGGCGCATCTCCAAAACTATGTTGACGCATTACATCAATCATGTCAACGATTTGGTCTAGTTATCAGTGCTTCCAAGACGCAAGTCCTCAAACAACCAGCACGAGGCTGCGAAACTGATAAAGCCAAACTGAATCTAGATGGGAAACCACTAGAGGAAGTAATGCAGTTTAAATATCTTGGAAGCAACATTAGACATGATAATACCCTAGCTTCGGAGATACCATCGCGCATTGCAAACGCCGCTGCAAACTTTGGACGGCTTAATGATCGTGTCTGGAAATCCCATGACCTGAAGCTAGAGACAAAGGTTAGTGTTTACAAGGCATTAATCTTACCTGTCCTTCTTTATGGTGCAGAAACATGGTGCCTCTACAAACCAGACATAAGGAAACTTGACACATTTCACCTAAGGTGTTTGCGATCGATCTTAAAAATTAAATGGCAGGACCGCGTTCCTAATTCAGAGGTCCTGCGCCGTTCTGACATGTATGGCATGGAGGCTTTACTTATGCAGCGTCAACTCAGGTGGTGTGGACATGTCCTTCGCATGGAGGACCACCGTTTACCCAAAGCGGTCTTCTACTCTGAGATGGCGGAAGGTAAACGAAAGCATGGCGGTCAACATCTCCGCTATAAGGATGTGTTCAAGAGGCATCTAACCGCTTGCGCTATTGATCCAACAGGTTGGGAGAGGCTCGCTTCACATAGGTCGTCTTGGCGCTCTACTATTTACGAAAATGTAAAAACTTTCGAGAAAAAGCGAATCGATACCCTAACCGAAAAACGCAAAATACGAAAAGAGAGACCGAAGCCCTCCTATACCTATACCTTGAACTCTGCCGGCCAACTCTATTGCATTAGTTGTGACCGAGTATTCAAAACCAAATTCGGTCTAGCGAGTCATATTAGGGCACACGCTAGGAAATAATAGTTTTAAAGGGTCGCCGTTATCGAAATCGATAAGGAGGACTATATAACCTGACCCTTAACAATGACATCCATCGATTTTTATCTGACATATCTAATTGGCTAAACGAACATAACCTTGAACTAAATTTCGTTAAAACTAAAATAATGCAATTTAGACCCTATCAAAAACGACCTCTCGAAATCAATTTTACTTTTAATAAAACAAAATTAGACTGCGTCGATAATTTTAAATTGTTAGGCCTTAATATTGACACAAATTTAAATTGGAAATCCCACATAGCACACATAAGTAGCAAAATCTCTAGATTCTCTTACGCTTTATCGGAATTGAAAAAATCTACAGATTTTAAATCTGCTAAAGCAGCCTATAACGCATACGCACACTCTTGGCTTCGTTACGGTGTAATACTTTGGGGTAATAGTACTAACGCAGATAAGCTGTTTAAGTTGCAAAAAAGATGCATACGCATCTTGACGAATATAGGAGGTATGGACAGCTGTAGACCACATTTTACAGAACACAATATCCTTACACTCACATCTCTGTATATCTTTGAAGTGTGTTTGTTTGTCAGGAAAAATATATCACTTTTCCCTTTAAATAAAGATCACTACACCCAACCACGAAACTTGCGACACCAAAACGATCTAGCATTACCGGTTTCAAAACTATCCATTTTCCATTCAGGCCCGCACGTAATGTGTATCAAGATTTATAATAAATTACCGAAATCTTTAAAAGACATAAAAAGTAACAATTTATTTAAAACAAAATTGTTCACATATTTAAACCAAAAGTGCTACTACACATTGCAAGAGTTTTTTGATGAAAAAGAAAAGTTTAAAAATTATTAAATATTAATTAAAATAAAAAAGTTATTACATAAATACCTGACCATTGTCTATTGTTTGTATACATACCTACATATTTAATTTATTGGAATTAATTAATTTATTTTGATTTAACTTATTTCTTATTAGACGGAACGATAGCTACAGTAACAATAATAATTTATTCTATTGATTTGAACCAGCTTTATTTTATATTTTGTAACAATGACATAATTTATGATGAAAAATGTAATGTATTATTGAAATGCTATTTATTAATTTTTGATTTGTTTGTTTTGTTTTGCAGTGCCCTTACAGGGTGCATGTTTGAAACTTATTATCCTATTCCAACCTCTGTATAACATGTTTGCAATAAACTGATTTGATTTGATTTGATTTGATTTGATATAAATTATGAAAAGAATTATCAAACTCGGTTGGTCAATATGGTTTGTGGATCAATTTGTATTGGCGAAATCATTACATAACATCAGGCTTGATGTTATGTAATGATTGTAGTAATGTGTATAGTATTTCCCGATAAGGTAGGCAGAAGTGTTTATATGAATAGTATGAACTAATTTCTTAACTAAGGTCCGGCGTTTCAAAACTTGCCAAAGATGTAAACAACAATGGCTGCTTGATATTGTCTATGGTTTAGTGATGCGGCACTATGACTTTTAAGTTATTGCTATCGATGTTACGATTTTTCAGTAGTGCTTCATCAGTATTTTTTTTTATTGAGTAACTCTCAAATCAAATATTCATAAATAATAATAAGATCATAAATAAAGCAGTATAATATTCGAAAATGTGAGGGGTTCCCATATTACCTCTATATGTAAATGTCTTAGGACTATGACCTACGACATTATTTAATAAGTAAAAAAAATCTTTAAGTAGAACGCGGGCTAGCTCCAAAAGCATCTTGAAAATGCTAGCTAAAAACACGATTGTTGTCAGTATAATAATGTTTTCAATAAAGGAGTATTAAATACTTCTTGAACAAATAGTCGATATTTATTATGATAATCACTGGCATTTCAATGACAAGATTTTAGACGAGACAAAAAAGGATGTCAGTCATTTGACGTTTGTAAAAATTCAAAACCTCATTTTTCGCATAAATTGAACAATTTAATAGTATATTTAAAACTTTAGAAACACGCACAAAATGTAAAAGTGAGTATGATAATTTAAAAAATAAGTAAGTAAAAAATAATTTAAAAAACACGTAGATATCGCGATATCTATTTCCAGGCAAGTTCAATGTAATTGCTTTTGGGGAATAGCAACCATTATGAACTAGTATTTTCGTCATGAACTAATCAACTAGTTTTTCCATCATGTTCTAGTTTCTCAAGTAGTTTTTCCAATATGTTCTAATTTCTCAAATAGTTTTTCCATCATGTTCTAATTTCTCAAGTAGTTTTTCCATCATGTTCTAATTTCTCAAGTAGTTTTTCCATCATGTTCTAATTTCTCAAGTAGTTTTTCCATCATGTTCTAATTTCTCAAGTAGTTTTTCCATCATGTTCTAGTTTCTCAAGTAGTTTTTCCATCATGTTCTAGTTTCTCAAGTAGTTTTTCCATCATGAACTTGTTTCTCAACTAGTTTTTCCATCATGAACTTGTTTCTAAACTAGTTTTTCCGCCAAGCACTTTTTTCTCAACTAGTTTTTCCGCCAAGATCTAGTTTTTGAACTAGTTTATCCATCATGAACTAATTTTTCCACCATGAACTAGTTTTTCCACTATGATCTACATAGTTTTTAGATTATGATCTTGTTTCTGAACTAATTTTTCCATCATGAACTAAATAGTTTTCCCACCATGAATTAGTTTCTCAACTAGTTTTACCATCTTGAACTAGTTTAAGATGATAAATAAATTGAGTGACTGTTGTATCCCATGAGAAGAAGTGTTATCACATCTCTCAATCAAAACTAAAACCTTTACTGAAAATAGTTATCAAGTTTCAACTCCATGCCTCGGAAGGCACGTTAAGCCGTTGGTCCCGGCTGTCACTTGTGGATCTTTGTGACAGTCGTTACGGGTCGTCAGAAGGTCGAAAGTCTGACAACCAGTCTTACCAAGGGGTATCGTATTACCCAGTTACTGGGTTGTGGAGGTCAGATAGACAGTCGCTCCATGTAAAATACTGGTATTCAGCTGCATCCGGTTAGACTGGAAGCAGATTGAATTATCAAGTTTCTCTAATAATTTTGAAGTAGACCACAAATCCCTATTAGGTATCTACGTACAAAGATACGTGGTCTTGTGGTCATTGTTTGAACTTGAAGTATCTTTGTATATGTAGGTATTATGTTTTATATTATGCCTATTCCATTTGTGTCAACGTCATCCACCGTTGTCAACTATGTGTTTTTATCTACATTCTTTTTTCTGAATCTCGCAAAATGCCTTTCTATAATGTGATTGTGGCGGTATCTACATCGCCACATGCGAACTACGCATCGAAGACCTGACGTCACACAAAAATACTGACGTCACATAAATCCTGCATCGCGCAATTAGAGTTTACCGTGCAGTGAACATATATACAAAAACCCAATATCAATCATTGGGCAGTTGCCCGCCAGACACAACACCCGTCTGGTAGGAGGATCCTCCCTTTTCTATGGTGGATGAGTGAACTTTACACCCTGTTCCTCATACCCCTAAATTGGGAGGATCCTGATTGAGTTGATTGCGGTGATTCCCCAGTGGCTCAGGGTGATGAGGTTGAGGTGATTGATGTGATTCCCCAGTGGGTCGGGGTTATGTAGCTGAGGGTGATGACCAGGAATGCGCGATCGCTGCATGTTCGGGATCGGTCAGGATACCCGTTGACGCCTCGGGTGTTGGCTTGGCTGTGTGACTCGCCTCACTGAACGCTTGCGGGAGTGATGATGATGACGTCACGCTGGAGTAGTTGCACGAAGGCTGCGTTGACGTTCATATTCGGGGTCACCAATTTAGGGGTATGAGGAACAGGGTGTAAAGTTCACTCATCCACCATAGAAAAGGGAGGATCCTCCTACCAGACGGGTGTTGTGTCTGGCGGGCAACTGCCCAATGATTGATATTGGGTTTTTGTATATATGTTCACTGCACGGTAAACTCTAATTGCGCGATGCAGGATTTATGTGACGTCAGTATTTTTGTGTGACGTCAGGTCTTCGATGCGTAGTTCGCATGTGGCGATGTAGATACCGCCACATGATATAAGAACTTACGTACAACGACCATAAAGCAGGTAATTTTGTTTCCATTTAAACTTATATTAAACAAAGCATTTTCCAATACACGTAACTACACCACTAACACGTAACCTCATCAACAATTTTCATGTTAACCTCTTTGACTAACCCAAATACTTGATACGCCACAATAATTCAATAGGGCAAGTCTCACCCGCAAGGCCGCAACCTTTGATCGAGGACTAACCTCGCCTTTCCTAATAAATAATTAACAAACAGCACACAGTACATTCTAAGACAATACAACCTTGCCTTTAACTTCGTAGACTAGAATGTTCTTTCTTCACTATAAATCTTAGACAAAGCTCAGCTGAAAGTTCTACTTTACTTCTACGAGGAAAGATCTGCAGGTAACACGGAAGCCAGAATCACGAACTTTTGTACTTCAATAAACTCCATTGTCTCGTATCTACAACATCATCGGCATAAACTGCAGGAGTACTCCAGAGAAACGCAATGGAATCCTCACATCCATACTAATTTTATAAATTCGAAAGTAACTCGGTGTGTTTGTCTGTCTGTCTGTATGTTACCTTTTCACGCCTAAACCACTGAACGGATCTCGATAACATTTGGCAAGGAGATAGATGGCATCCCGGGGAAGGACATAGGCTACTTTTTATCGACATACCACGCGGGCGAAGCCGCGAGTGGAAGCTAGTAACATTATAAATGTGAAAGTGAGTTTGTTTGTTTGTTACGCTTTTACGCAAAAAAGGCTGAAAGGATTTAGATAAAATTCCAAAAGATAAAAGACCTGGAATTAGACATAGGATGCTTTTTATCCCGATATTCCTACGGGTTCGAGACATAAGCGGGTGAAACCGCGGGGCGCAGCTATTAAAGTTATAAATATTTTTATTCTGGTGTAAGCTTGTCTCCGAAGCGAATGGGACATACATTCAATATTTATTTCCTTTTTTCGACAGCAGCTTCTTCATGTGTCCGTAAAATACTTGTTCCAATAAATCGATGGGGACTGCGGATCCTGGATATGGCGACCTTTGTGCTGACTGTTCAAATATACGAACGATACGACACGTTGCGAAATGTCCCACATTTGCAAAAATACGATAACTTTAGTACGTACTTTCTTACATCCGAAAAGCCGAAGTTTACGCCAAAATTCAATTGTTTCCCGGATACTTTTGGTTAGAATCGGATTAGGATTCTCATTATAAAATTATTTACAAACAAAATCAAGCCGGCATTTAGAGAATTCTGAGGATTTCATTGTACAGTTTAAGCTCTTAAGAGGCCTATTCCTAACTTTTTCAATCAGAAAAATATTTTTACTAATGAGAAGGAGAAATGTGGAAACAACCAAAAGCCACCTCTCATTGAAATTTGGATCATTTGGGTTTAATAGAAACAATTTTTCTTTCTTATAACTTTCATGATTCTTCTTTTGTGAAGGCAAGAACTATAGGCACAAGACTAAATAAGGAGCAGACTGTAAGCTTCATACTAACGTCTCGCGCGGGAAAACTACTAAACGCACAGGGATGTGTGCGTGGCCTGTCAGGGACAAGGCGCACGGGGGATGCACCGGCGCCCGCTAGAGGAAAAACTGGTTTGAGCCAGATCTGTGAGAAGATAAAGAGCAGGGGTATGCCGTCCGTGTGCCAGCGGCAGCGATACGTACGACGCGGAAGTTTAGTTTTTTATTTAAAAAATACCAAATTGGTATAGTGTGTGTTTTAGTAATAGTAGGAAAACCAAAGGAGATTCTACTTTTTTATAGGTATCCATTATCTATATCTACCTATACTACACATAAACCTTACACATTTTTAATGCTTATTACTTACGAGTTAGGTATCCAAAATAACTAGGATGGCGATAAGGTTTTCCCATAAGAAATATTATATTTTATTATTCTTATTATTAAGTAGGTACCGCCTGTATTGGCGTATTATTGTTCGTCTCGTATTTGTTTCGTATTTTTGTTTTAGTGGGTTTGTAGGTACCAAAGTATGTTTATAGGCCGTGTTAGCACATGTAGCATATATATAACTGAGTGTTTGTTCACATGGTCTTAGCAAGCTGCCGTTTGTACTTTTCTATTAGATAGGTACTTACTTAACTTACGTTCATGAAATAGTAACAACAAGTAAGGAAAGATAGTTTCGCCATGTCCGTCTGTCCGTCCGTCCGTAAGTCACAGTAATTTTGGTAAGTAAGTAGTTAAGTAGGTAGGTACCTACACTAACCAACTTCAAGAAAAGATGTTCCATACCAAAATTGGAAACGGAAAACTTATCAGTGCCTGTCCGTCCGTTCGTCCGTCCGTCTGTCCGTTTGCCTGTCCGTCCGTCCAGCCATCCGTCCGTCCGTCCATCTGTTCTCATTGCCGAATCTCGAGTCCCACTTACCCGGGTTTATTTTATTTTCAATAACCGTGTGACAGCCCTATGAAGTAGGTAAGAATTTTGAGCTCTGTTAGGAAGCTTTTATTCTGCTCTTATTTATTCTGTGCTATAGGTACAATATAAGACTATGATCACACATATCCTAGGTACTTACATATACATGGCAGTGGATTATGATAATTGGCAGTTCTCTACTCGCATCGATCATTGGCCCCCTTCTAACGAGATGGATCCGACCCCCATTATACACACAAGGTAATCAATCATTTCGATTACCAAATTCCAACTACATTATATAACAAGTCATGTACACATTCATTTCTATCTATCAAAATATTACTCTTTAGATATTAATTTGGTTCATACATAATATTAATATTCATCGATCGATCTTTCAAGAGTTTTGTAAAGAAAATGAGAGATTTGTTGCTCACCTTCCATTACTAATTATATTTTCAAAAAAATGTAGAATATATTATTTCGTGTTTGTCAAAATACGACCGTAATTTTGTTAGATAAAACTAAAATAATTATTCTAATATTTTTAGGAAAAAGTTTTATTTTATTTTAATCATTGGCAATCAGGCATACTATGAGACAAAGATGAAATGTCTGAATAGGTATTCTTCTTCTTTTCTTCTTCGTACCGCACGACAGTTATTCTTATTTTGTTGGCTCAAAACTTCGCTACTTCCACGGCATTATCGATGGCAGCGCAGCACTTTGGCTGTATGTTTTGGGGCACAGAGGGAAGGTTAGGAGGTAGAGGGTAGATTGTGATACAGCTAGAAATAGGTACGATAATGCTTTTATCGGAACTATTTACTGGTTAGTTGCCCGCCTCGTTGGTCTAGTGATCGCAAGTGCTACTGCTGAGCATGAGGTCCTGGGTGCGGTTCCCGAGTCAGGCAAAGTGTAATTTTTTATGGGACTCAAGGACTTTGGATGAGCACCTGCACCTATAACTTACAAGAAATCCCTTTTACTTATAATTCATTAAAATTTATAATAAGTTCTTCAAAATAAATGGTTTCGTTCATTTAATTGCAAAACTTTTAAATTATTCTTCGTTCCGTTTTGAACATCGAACAACAGAAAGTGGTTATAGACTCAATTACGGCGGCGGCACGTCCATTCAACAACCAAACAACACACAAAGTCGATTTGAGTAGAGTCTTAGACCGGAACTGACAAAATATTCCGTCGGTGATCCCGGAATCCACGTCAAAGCCACCTGAGCCTTTGAACCTTTCATCTACACTATGAGGCGAATATCCAACGAGTTGTAACCGCTAGTCGGTTTGTCTGTCATTTAATAATGATATATATTTCGCTAGCCTAGGCTTTTGCGCACTTTGTCGGCCTTTCCCGATAAAGCAACACAATGATTAACTTCGTTTAGAATTTAACAGTTTCGTTCCCAAACTAAGGTATCAATTCAGATAAAGTCGCAGAGTTTCCTTTCTTAGATAAACTACGACTGTTCTATACAGAAATTTTAATAAATGTCCTCAAATAAATTCTACACCCATGAAAATGCGAAGTTGTAAAATTTCATAGCTGCTCCTCGCAATAAATCCTTAAGGCTGCGACTGGGGGGCGACTAAACAAAAAGAGGGATGCAACAGGCCTAGGGGACCGGGAAGATAGGGATCAGAAGGGTGAAAAGGAAGACGGAGCGATCAGAATTCTATCCCACTGTGGTTGACAGTTTTAAAGCGCAACATTATCTCGGGCCACGGCTAATAAATACTTACGCAAAAGTACAAAGCAGTTATGCTAATTACACTGGCAGCCATTATTCAGTAAGCCAACGACCTCCTATATTGCGGCATAGCGTTTCAACAAGATCATTTATTACAACGATGACTGCCAACTTGCCCTTACAAATTCAAGATCCGCAAGGGGTTTCCACGAATCATCATGCCGCGTCATAACTCCACTCAATTTGTACAATCGGACTTAATGATACCATCTAAGGAATGATCCTGTAAGCGAATCACGTCTTTACTGCGTTAGTAATACGGCATATAAATGTGTAATAGCGCGGAGAACGGTTAGCACGTCGGGAATGCTAGTGGTAAGGCTATCGTTTCAGGTGGAAAGGTGGTTCGATTGTACGTACCCATTAAGACTTACACGTGACTAGATGGACAATGGTGGTTAGAAGTTGCGCGGTTGCTCTTGGTTATCGAATCGGCAGCGATATAATATTCGGATTTAAAGCAAATGTGCTTTTAAACCAGCGTGATTTCCTCCTGCTCTAAATTTAGTCGTGAAAAGTTTTTGTAATTCTTATTTTCCAAGAAAAAAATAGCTTTGTTTACCATTTTCATCGATTTCCCTTCCAAAAATGCGTGCTTAGCTAGATTAAGCCAATGACACGATTTTTCCACTGGTATGCGTAAAGTTATTTCCTTACGGTTCTCGTGTTTACCTCGTCCCCTATCAAAAGTGACGGGGAAAATGTGTAGGTAATGTCTCTATCCGTTTTCAGCGTGCTCCAAGGACACTACAGCTTTTATGTATATTTTATTTATTAAAGAAGGGTTAGGTGAATTAAAAAGGTGTAGTTTGGGCACTTTTCCCATTGAAAGCGATGCGGACAAATTTTGTGATGCACGTATAGGGCCGGCCTGGTATAGGGTGATATATCGCATTATGGTAATTCACAATAATAATATGCTGTGATTTGGATTAGTGTTTAATCCTACTTAATTGTTTCAAAATATCTATCCCAAGAAAGACGTTGATATAAATGCTCATATTTGTATGGAAAATTGCTTATTCTATAAAAATCAAAAATCAAAATAATAAAATTATTTATACCCTGACGTATAACAATTATCTGTCTTCAATCGTTTATAAATAAAATATATCGTGCCTGAATTCTATTTCAGAATACCATTTTAGTCAGGCAGACACATACATTTAAAAAATCAACTCCACCAAAATCATAGAACGTTTAAGAAACCATTATGATAAGCTTCTCCTGTTCATATCGATGGATTAATCATAGAAGTCAACTAAAAATCTGTCTAAGAAATGGAAAAGACTTTTTTTAGGAGCCTACTCCAGAGAGTAGGATTATTGTAAACAGATTATTGGGAATTTGTTTTCTGTCAAATCTCATACTAATTTACCTGAGTTATATTAAAGGATCAATCTTACAAGTTGACACGAACTTCAACAACAGTAGAAACATGATGGCTCGATCAGAAACATAGACATCCTGGTAGAAATGGATATTTTTTAAATCTTAATATCTATTGAACCTCCCAAAGGTTTCAGAGAGTCAAACAGGGGCGGAGGAAATTGTCTCAAGGAGAAAGGATCGAGTATACATAATGAGGTTTACATTGAAGACAAATTGTCCGTCTGTGACGCTCTTTTGTCTTCAACGTTGTGATAATGTTGAAAAGTTCTGTGAAAAATATACCTACTGAGAATTTACTTTCTCAACTATTAAAATAATATTTGTCTTGACAATTTTTAAATATGGCGATTTGACATTATTATTTACTACTCGTGACCCACCCCTGCTTGGACCGTTTTTACAACTTGACAAAACATCGAGATTTCTTTATTGTATGCAAGTTTATTACCTATTAATGTATGTGTTGTGTTGAGGAGCTCGTGGCTAAGTAATAACAGCCGCACGGGTCGATCCATCAGGTTAAGCTATGCTTGCCGGGGTTGGTACGTGGATGGGTGACCATCTTTACATATCGAGACTCCTCCGTGCCTCGGAAAGCACGTTAAGCCGTTGGTCCCGGCTGTCATTTGTGGATTTTTGACAGTCGTGACTGGTCGTCAGAAGCCCGAAAGTCTGACAACCAGTCTTACCAAGGGGTATCGTATTACCCAGTTACTGGGTTGTGGGGGTCAGATAGACAGACGCTCCATGTAAAATACTGGTATTCAGCTGCATCCGGTTAGACTGGAAGCCGACCCCAACATAGTTGGGAAAAGGCTAGGCAGATGATGTATATGTTGTGATAAACCAGTTGAGCCTAGGTCGAATCGGTTTATCCTAGTTAGAATTTACATGCTTTAGGATAAACTGGTTCGTCCTAGTCTGAACTAATTTTGCCTAGTCGGATCGCAGGTCGCTGCCTGTACGAACGGGGAATCCCCGAATCATCTCTGGCTTGCCCCTCGCGCCCTTCAACCCCTCTTCGCTCGCCCTGTTCGTTGATTTGAACGGTAGTTTGCATCGACGAGTGCGCGTGTTATAATTGCTGGTTGCGTTTAAAAGATTTTATTATAATCCTAGTATGATTATTATGAGGAGTTTTATCATGGATGAGCCTTCGTGTAGTAGACAAAGCAATCAAAAGCTGATGAGAGAAAAGTTTTTGGAGGAAATTTTGCACAATGAAAACAAAAAGTCTTCTCAATACATATAATGTGTTATCATTAGACGATTATGCGGATTTGTTTACACAAGCAGAAGACACAGAAAAGTTGCAAAAAAGAACATCAAATAAATAAGCAAATTGTAGATAAGGTTATTTCTGTGGATGAATATAAGTTGATGTAGCGATAATGTGAAATTACTGATAAGTTAATAAATAACTTTAATAAATCATAATTGTTGACTATTTTATTTCTATTCTTTTATTCAGTTTACTTTGAAAAGCTTATAGAAGATAGAAACTAGGTGAAATTAGTTCAGACTAGGACGTACCAGTTTATCCTAAAGTATGTAAATTCTAACTGGATAAACCGATTCGACCTAGGCTAAACTGGCAACAGGATGAAAGAGTTTGGTAGGGAGAACTGGTTTGGCCTAGGCGAAACAACTTCATCCTACGGCCTGGCCACGGGAAATTCGCGGTAGCGAATTTTCGTGCGGCGCGAATTGCTGTGCGTCTTGCGGCAGAAACAAATGTATAGAAATGTACTAAGCATGCCACGGGCAGCGGCGGCAAGCGGGGCGATTCGCGAATTTTGCCGAGCGGATCGCACTGGCGGCGAAAACAAATGCGAATCAGTACGGCGCATGTAGGGCTGCCAACTTTTTGTACAAGAAATAAAGTACGAAAGAGAAAGAAAATAAACGGTATTTTGAAAGACTAAAAAAAATCCGGAGTCACACGTGTTAGGGCATAAATCGAACAGATTACGTGTGACTCCGGATTTTTAATTTGTCTGTCTGTGGTGTCTTGTTTATACCTTTTAAGTCGTAGTTGGGTTTTAGTTTTTATTACTTGATTTTTTTTTTAATTCTTTTTTGGTTATAATATCTATATTTTTGAAATGTGCTCATTAGGCCCTTTCATTTGATACCCAACATGGTACGATTAAACTATTTTTTTTTTTAAGTTCCTCACTTTATTTCCTCTAGAGGGCGCCATTTTTAATTTAATGTGACTTCACATAGCCTATAACCAGCGGACAATTACGACGCTTCTAACGATACCTCATTTGTCAAATTGTGATAAGTGGTTTGGAAGATAGGAGGGAACAAATGAACATACATACATACATACATACATATACATACATACATACATACCGGTCAAAATCATAACCCTCCTTTTTTCTTCGCCGTAGTCGGGTAAAAAGTATTGAATTTTTGGTAAATATTTATTACTTTAAGCATACAAATACAACTACTTACTGACTTATAATTATCTACTTAATAATAATTATAATGTACAAGGGAAAAATATCAAAGGGCATCAAAAAATTCATGTGCATCGCTGTCAACAGGAAAAGTGCCCAAAAGGCTGGCAGCACTGCCACGTTGTATGGTAATGCTGATTCTTTGGCCAAAAAATAGGCCTGGAGGCCACCGCACGCATTTATTTTTTAAACAGGTTTTATAATGGCTCTAGATACACGTGAAAAAAAGTATTTTTGGATAGGTATTTTATTTTTATTGAACAGTAAAAAGTATTTTAAGTATAATAGGTATTGTTTTTAACAGTATGGTTGGCAACCCTAGGCGCATACCACGCCCACGGATAGTATAGAAGCCAGGGACTTGAAAATTTACCCAAAATAGGGGTATGAGGCATGATAACGTTACGTAATACGTTATGTAGTTCCAGTAACCATTTACGAACTAATTTCTTGGCAATATTACGAAAATCTATTGGAACGGCCTCAACTTTTTAGTTACGACCCGGGTGGAACAGTAGAAATTATCGTTACTGGAATGGATCGTAACGGTATATTAACGTTTTTTTATAACGTTTCAAGTCCTTGATAGAAGCTCAACAAGTTCTTCTTGTAAAATACTCCGTCTATATCCCTCGAAAAGATTTATATTTGTTATAAAAGTTTTAATATTGATAATGTTAAATTGGAAACAATTTCCAAAACAGTGGACAGTAAGTGACAATATTTAAAAAAAAAATACCCAACAAAAGGGCCATTAAAACCTTTGCTTCGATTATAAATGTAGTTACTTTTAACTATTGTTTTATTTTTTACCCTATCTTGTCGGAATAAGCCGAGGTACCATTAAACAATTAAAAAAATATGTAACGCTAACCTATCTATTTTACTTGTCCAATCGCCTGCTAGTACCTACATAAGACAAAATATTAGGGTAATGAGTTTTTACTGCGCGGCAGCACTCACTAAGTCCGCACGACATGTTTACGAAACCGGCTTCACGTCACTGTTGACAGCGCTCTGTCTAGATTTTTTATTTGGTCTGAGCCATTTACGAACTAATTTCTTGGCAACATTACGAAAATCTATCGAAACGACATCAACTATTAATTTAGTTACGATCCAGGTGGAGCAATAGTAATTATCGCTACTGAAACGGATCGTAACGGTATTTTAATGTTATTTTATAATTTATAGTATCTATATCTACCTAACTGATAAAAGTTAACTGACTATTGAAAAACTTGCTTTAATGCCAATATTAAAAAAGGGACCTAATGAGTCAATGGCTGACTGACTATTTTTTTCCACGGCTCTATATATTCTCACATTTGTTCAGATACGAATGAAAATGAGTCATCTCTGGAACTACGTCCATAAACTTGTTATCTTGTATTTCTCTGCCGGATATAGGTATAGATAATATGCTTGCAAGGCCTCCCCCAGTTTTGCCAAAACCACAGGGTTTTAGTTTTCCGCACCAAGTATTCCAGTTGCAGTATTGAAAACGTTTGCAGTTTCGCAAAATCACTCATTTCATACGAAAAAAACAGCGAGGCAAGCAAAGCTAATACCTATACAGAGAAAAAGCCGGATTCTTTTATTTACTTATTCTAAATAATAAAAATTAATTGCTGTTCTTTAGTCTCGCTAAAACTCGAGAACGGCTGGACAAATTTATAATAATAATTAAAAAATTAAAATCATTAATTTCAGTTACTTTAACCCATATCAGAAATCATCAAAATAATAATACAAAATAATCAAAATACATACAAAATAATCAAATTCATCAAATATCAATAATCAAATATCATTACAATAGTCTCTTATGTGCGACACTATAATATAATATGTAACTTGTCTGTTACAGCAGTGTCGCAAATAAGCACAGTCCACCCTATTTGCTATCATATTCAAAACGACATTGGAGCTGGCCCGCACTCTACGCACAAGAGACGCGCAGCGCTTCCGCATGGTCGCATGAAAACAGTCCGTCCGCGCCCATGCGAACATACCCGAAGCGCTGCAGTAGCGAGGCAGACCCAACACCGCTCTGAAGGCGTTATTATACTTACTCCTTCTCCGAGACATATTTACGAGTAGTAGCGCGGTATTGTACCAGCGCCGTCACAATTATTTCAAAGCTAAAAAACAAAAACTGTTCTCTCATTAGGCAACACTGTACTGTCATTACGCGTTTTTGTGCTTAGCGCTGTCACTACGTTCTCTCAACAAAATACAAATATTATTTAATTTTCTTAGATATCAATGTACTAAGTCATATTAAAATTGATTAACATGATTATATTCATGATACATGAAGTGTGTAGTCCATTATTTATTGAAATAACAAGTGCAGTGAGCTTGGGTACCGGCGTGAGTTTTGTTGATATTTGGTTTTGTTTACAAAGAAAAAAGGTATGTAATTATTAAAATTATGAAGAACGAGCTATATATCGAAGCATCATTAAGGTAAGACCCCAAGTTAATTACAAATTCAACGAAGAATTCCTAGTAATAAAGGTTATAACCTAAAATAGCATAAACAATTTCGTTCATCTTTAAAAAAGTCAACTGACTATTTCCGGTTGTCATTGACTAAACTCACTCAAATGAAAACTAATTCGTTCTTCGTTCGTCGTTCAAATTAATTTTCTTCTAATAACGGTTTTTCGCGGTTCTGTGCATTGTGTGCATTACTATTCCCTCGTCTCCGATTAAACGGACGAAATAGACTGTGATTTAAAACAAAATGGGTAAACGTAAGAATAAAGACCAGGACTATATCAAGAAAAAGATAAGAAGATTGGAAAGAAAACTGGAGAAGACTCCAGTCGAAGTGGATTCAGATTCTGAAGTCTCATCGCCGCCAGCTTCAAGGCTACCATGCTCACCGCCATCGCAGCCTCTGGTTGCTCAACCGACCGAAGCTCCGTCGTCAGCTGTGCTCAATACACCCACTCAAAATGAGATGGAAAATGAAGTTAATACAGGTCGGTAAAACACGAAATTACTTACAATATCCGTATTTTACAATGTAAACCTACACTGTTACTTCTTCAAACGCCTGGGTAATCCCAATAGAGGGATATGTTATAAACACATATGCGCCACCACAACACATGCGGGTGGACACTGTGTAAAATCCTTGGCAAGTGCTATC
Organism: Lithophane socia; assembly: GCA_947522985.1. Taxonomy (NCBI): domain Eukaryota; kingdom Metazoa; phylum Arthropoda; class Insecta; order Lepidoptera; family Noctuidae; genus Lithophane; species Lithophane socia. Next base: position 14,149,842 of record OX383252.1, on the reverse strand, counting down.
ACACTGCGGGTAGACAATGCCAAAAATTCATTTCCACACTGGAAAGTTATTGACTTTGCGCTATCACTAAGCGGATAGACATGTCTATATCTTTTATTGTTCAACTTTCAGAGGACAATCTACCTGATGAACTCCTACAAGCCTTGGGAACTGAAGGAGAAGACATAACAGAAGTTGGAGAAGCTATTGGACCAGAACTAGCGCTCCGTTGGACGAGGATAACACAGACAGGACTTGGCAAAGAACCTAGAGAGGCCATTATTAAAAAATACCCTACGCCTATTAACTTCTCAAGGGCAGTGGCTCCCTTAATGAATGCGGAGATATCCGCTTCGCTTTCAGATCTAACCCTTAAAAGGGATAAAAGAATCAGCCATAGACAAAACTTAACAGGAAGACTCATGACTTGCTTAGGAAAATCACTAAGCAAGGTACTGTTGGGTAACATAAACAGTAAAGTCCTTGTTGAGGAAATCAGCGACGCAGCGAAATTAGCTGCTGAAATTTATTATCAAGATTCTACTTCAAGAAGATTCTTTGCTTTGGCTGGCGTCACTAAGGTGGTGCAGGATGCTGTCCGTACAGCAACACCTGATGACACACTATTTGGAGCAGACTGTGGTGAAAAAATTAGGGCTGCACAAGCTATCCAAAAAGCAGGATCCCTGATAAAGACAACGGAGAAGAAAACAATTAAACCAGGGACTCAGAAAAAGCAGGGAAACTGGAGGGGCCTGCCGCAGTACCAACAACAGCAACGAGCTCGCGGCGGGCTTCAATCTCAACAACACCAGCATCAGAGACAACCTCGACCGGATCAAACACGCTGGAAGACTCAGAAGCCAGCTCCATCCAGTTCCAGGCCCAGATACCGCAGATAGATCAGGTACATGCAGGTAGACTCAAGTATTATAGGGACAACTGGTGTGAACTCACTAGTGACCCAGTTGTTCTAAAATGGATTGAAGGTTATGAGATTCCATTCAGGGAAACTCCACCTCCTTATCATGCTAGGCTACAAAATTGGTCAGAAAAAGAAAAAGATTTAATAAAACTAGAAATTGAAAAACTGATTACCTTAGGTACAGTCACAAAGTGTTCCTTCTGTCCAAATCAATTTACATCTCCAATATTTTTAGTTCCCAAACCAAATGGCTCATATAGATTTATATTGAATTTGAAAAAGCTCAATAGTTTTATAGACACAGAACACTTCAAATTAGAAGATATTAGAACAGCTTGCAAACTTATATCAAAAGATTGCTTTATGGCCTCTATTGATTTAAAAGAAGCCTATTTTTCGGTACCTATAGCAGATAATTACAAACAATATTTAAGGTTTACTTTTGATGGCAAGTTATTTGAATTTAATGCTCTACCTTATGGTTTATGCACAGCACCATTCGTTTTTACAAAACTATTAAAACCAGTTGGTACTTACCTTAGAAATAATAACATCATCATGACTAGTTATTTAGATGACAGTTTGTATTTTCATAAATCAAAAACAAAATGTGAGGAAAATGTAAAATTTGCAGTAAACCTTCTACAAGATTTAGGGTTTGTCATCAATTTTGAAAAAAGTCATCTTAAACCAAGCCAATCATGTCAGTATTTGGGCTTTATTCTGGAATCAACAAATCTAGCCCTATCATTGCCCCAACAAAAACAAATTGCAATATTAGATAAAATTAAAACTTATCAAGAAAAAAGTCAATGTCAAATTAGAGAATTCTCTCAATTGTTAGGCATGTTAAGCTCAATTTGTCCAGCCATTCCATATGGCTGGGTATATACCAAGATTTTAGAGAGAGAGAAATATTTAGGTCTATTACAGTCAAATGATAATTATGATTCAATAATGCCCCTAAAAAGTATAGTTCATCCAGAATTAAACTGGTGGAGTAAGAATATAAACAAATGTAATCCAATAAAGCAACATAAATTTAAAACAGAAATACTAACAGATGCATCAACTACTGGTTGGGGAGCTGTGTGTGAACTTAATAAAGCTTCAGGTTCGTGGTCAGATTTAGAAAAGAACCACCACATAAATTATTTAGAATTGAAAGCTGCCTTCTTAGGGCTACAATGTTTCGCAAAAGAGTTGCATGACTGTGAGATTTTATTAAGAGTGGATAACACTACTGCAGTTGCTTATATTAACAAAATGGGGGGAGTTCAGTTTCCCCATTTAAATAATATTACTAGAGATATATGGCAATGGTGCGAAGAAAGGAATATTTGGATTTATACATCTTATATTAATACCAAAGAGAACTATGAAGCCGACAGAGAGTCAAGAAAAATCAACATTGAATGGGAGCTCTCTCCAATGGCTTATAGTAAAATAGTAAATTGTTTTGGGGTACCAGATATAGATTTGTTTGCTTCTAGGATAAACAGAAAATGTGAAAAATTTGTATCCTGGAAATGTGATCCTGAAGCCTTCCAAGTTGACGCATTCACTCTTAACTGGTCTAATTATTTTTTTTATGCATTTCCTCCGTTTTCACTAATATTAAAATGCCTTCATAAACTCAGGACAGATAGGGCAACAGGTATCTTAATTTTTCCATATTGGCCATCCCAACCATGGTTCCCACTTTTGGATTCATTGTTAACTAAGAAATTATTAATCTTTGAACCAAATATAAAGTTATTATCCTCTCCTTTCAGAGGAAGTCACTCCCTTCACCACCAGCTTACCCTGGCTGCAGGGCTGCTCTCAGCGAGGCATATATAAGAAGAGGCACACCAAATTCAGCCCTGCAAATTATGTTAAATTCACTGTCCAATAGTTCCATGAAACAGTATGACTCATCTTTGAAATCTTGGTGGCTATTTTGTAAGAAATGTAACGTAGACACCTATGAAGCTTCCATTCCCTATATTCTAAAATTTTTAAGTGAATCCTTTGAATCCGGAGCCTCATATGGTACTATAAATACTACCAGATCAGCCCTTTCACTGTTAATTAGTTCTAAAATTGGATCTGACGACAGGATTAAACGATTCATGCGAGGAATATACCGTACAAAACCACCGGCCCCAAAGTATAATCTTACTTGGGACCCCGGAGTTGTATTAACATATTTATGTAATTTTTACCCCAATGAAGATAATTATATGTTTAGAAAAACTAACAAAAAAAGTGGTAACTATTCTTGCCCTTACCACAGGTCATAGAGTACAAACTTTATCTTTAATTCATATTAAAAACATTAAAGTCATGAATGATGGAATTCAGATTTATATTCCAGACATAATTAAAACCTCAAAAACAGGTAGCCTTCAGCCACTATTACATCTTAAAACTTTTGAAAATAGAATTGAGATTTGTCCTGTCACTGCTGTAAAATGTTATATGAACAGAACTAAACCACTGAGAAGGAATACTGACAAGCTCATACTAACTTTCAAAAAGCCACATCATAGTGCCTCAACCCAGACTATAAGCCGCTGGATAAAAACAACTTTACATGAGTCTGGAATTGATGTAAATACTTTCACAGCACACAGCACCAGACATGCTTCTACGTCAGCTGCTAAAAGATTTGGGATCAGTATAGACCAAATACAAAGAACAGCTGGGTGGTCTCAAAACTCGGCCACCTTTGCTAGACATTATAATAGACCTGTGATTCAAGAACCAACTGCGTTCAGTGATGTTATATGTAACACTGTTAAAAATATAACTTGATTTCGTTGATCTCATAAATTGATTATTGTTAAATTGTTCTGTTACTGAATTGAAATTGTTATACTGTACAAACATTCTGTGATTTTAATAAATAAGTACCTTCTTATTTTTACAACCAAGTTTTTATTAACCATTAAACAACCCTGACTGACTTCAAACATCTACTCGTAAATATGTCTCGGAGAAGGAGTAAGTATAATTATGTGATTAAACGAACTTACCTTAAGTGAAGTTCTATCATAATTATACGAAGCTCCTTCTCCGAGACAGGGCTCCCAACCCACCCTACTGAAGTTCTCCCCTAATAGGGTTGTTTAAAATAACTAGCTTTAAACGAAATGACAGTACAGTGTTGCCTAATGAGAGAACAGTTTTTGTTTTTTAGCTTTGAAATAATTGTGACGGCGCTGGTACAATACCGCGCTACTACTCGTAAATATGTCTCGGAGAAGGAGCTTCGTATAATTATGATAGAACTTCACTTAAGGTAAGTTCGTTTAATCACATAATTAAACTGAAATCGGAGGGTGTTGTAGCTTTTCTGCGTGTAATTAGCCCACAGGCTGCAGGTGTACATAGACGTGCAATATGCTCGGAAAAGAGTTATTTTCACACCATCCGAGCAACGCGCGAACCTACGGGCTAGCATATTAGCTCTTTTAGATAAAGCCATCCGCTCCCGTTCCAGGTCAGCATGATCCCTGAGGTCAGCCGTGACTATATGCCCTAGGTATTTAAACTGATACACCCTCTCTAAGGGTACACTATTGAGACATATAGGTGGTACATAGTCAGGGCATATAGAACCGCAGGCCTCAAAGACCATGCACTGACTTTTCTTAATATTATATATTATACTTGCTTCACAGCGTAATCCTCACATGTCGCCATTAACCTCCCTAGGCCACAAATCGACGCGCTCAGCAGAACCATGTAGTCTTGTTGACACACACGTCGTCTACATGACAGCCGACATGCTGACTGGTCAGCGCGAGGATCAGCGCGTCCATGTAAAGGTTGAATAACGAGGGTGAGGTCAGTCCACCCTGCCTTACACCGCACTGTAACCGATATGACTCCGACATTGCCCCCGCCCATCTTACGTTATTGACTTGGTGCGTATTTGGATAATTCTTTTTTTGTTGTGTTCGTTATTCTCAGGACAAGATTTGTGCGTAAGGTAGGTGTAGTTAGGGTAGGTAGGTAGGGTGGGTAGGTAGTTAGGTAGAGTAGATAGATCGGTAGGTAGGTAGGGTAGGTACTTAGTGCTACCCGTGCGAAGCCGAGGCGGGCAGCTAGTGTTACAAAAAAGTATTCCATAAACAGAACCTTCCGACAGCTTTTATTCGTATTCAAAGATTTAAGATCTTTTACATTCGCCCTACTGCGTCAAACTATTGTCATACTGTGTTTCGTTTCGACCCCTCTTACACAAAATGACGCAGTGACATGACTTGATCGTTATGGAAACGCTATTTAATAATGTGCGAGCTTACTCTTCTCAGTATGGACACTTTTTCGCATGACTAAGTACATTGAGGATAAATCTAGCGATTTAAATATTTGCTCGTAATGCGAAATTCCTGTTTATGATCCTGTGCATGTGCAGTGTTTCGTTTTCTGCGTAGGTACTGCTTAGACGGAATTAAGCTTGATTCACACATGTTAGTGAAGCCACCGCACCGTTCTGACATAGTCCCGGCACATTGCAAAATATTCTTTCATACATTCTCGTTCCGGTGTCGGCACTGACACTGAGACACTGACACTGACAAGTGGGGATGCGTTCATAGAGAATGTATGAAATAATATATTGCACTGTGCCGGTACTGTGTTGGAACTGTGTCGGAACGGTGGCTTCACTGATATGTGTGAATCGACCTTTACAATTGACTAAACTATGAAACGTCAGGAAATGGTTTAAAACGACCAGTTTTTTATGTTCCTATGAGATATGTCATGGATTTTTTATTAACACATTGACTGCCATGTATGGCACCGGTGACCGGAAGCGGTCTTGTATTAAGGCGCCACGTAGGACACCGGTGACTCACGGTAAACCTGTTTTCAGAGTTTGTTTACGCGCCGTAGGACGCGTTTTCTATAGATTTCCTATTAGTAAGTGACCGGAATGGCGCTCAGGAGTAATACTTTCGCATGGTTTCTATGTAGGTAACGTAAAAATATTTTGAATTATTGAAGATAAACCTTCAATAACGTTAAAAATCCCAGAACATAACATTTTTTTTAATCCAAACGTATTTATAAATGGTATGGGAAGAATAATAAAACGAGTAGTAAAATTAAACTTTTTTACCTTTTAGTATATTATAGCGCGTGTAAGCGACTGAGGTGCGCAGGTGCCCGGAGAGATGACCGCACGGCGCCTTGGTAACAGAAATCAACATAATTACTTCTGTGCGCCATGTAGGGTACCGGTGACCTCATGAAGTTTTTTTTAATTTTCTACGGAACCCTGCCTCCGATTGACCCCAAAATTTAATACTATGTATATCTAGACCCATAACATTTTTTTTTTTTGTGATTTTTGTCATTATTACTCTGGCAGTTAATGTGTTAAGTCTAGCATCACAGTTAGGTATCATTTTGATTCATGCTCAAGTTCTACAGGGTCAAATTAACTTAGCTAGCGAAACTACGCAGACGTGATGGGTATATATCGATATCTAAACACTACAAAATAAAAAAGATTCGATGATTTCATTTTGGGGTCAAGGACCGTTAGTTGAATTCGCAGTAACCTGAAAAAAATATATATATATCAGCTAAAAAGTTCAAAACAAGCTCACTTTTCAAGCAGTCTGATGCAGTTCGTGACAGTTATTTTAATTCAAGCTCATTTGTGTCATAACATGGTCACGGTACTAAAAATTATTAAAATCCATCCAGCCGTTAGGATGCTTCGAGGGTATACAAACCCCAAAAACATAACCCTGTCTTTGCTGTCGCAGGTGAAAATAACACGTCCTTACCTTACCGCCACAATTATTTGTGTAAGTATAACATTTCACGTTTGATCAAAACATTTCGTAAGCAAAAATGTAATATCGCCCAAAATATTTCCCTCGATAAGGAAATCATAACTAAGCGATACAACCCTTGACAGGTGACGGTCGCATAACGCCTGAAGCGCCCTAACTTCCCTTACCTAATGCTTAAAACTTGTACGGGACGTTAAGCAGGTTAATGATGATGAGGGTAATTTTATGAACCTTGTACACAATGGCCTATTTGGACCACAGTAATAAGTTCATTGATTAGTGCGAGCTAATTAGATGAAAATGTTAGTTGAGAAGTGGAGAGATGGATAAAGGACAAAAGCCGCTTTGTGACGTCATAGCATCTACTACCTATGTAATGGTATTAATACCAATGCTACCCATGTAATAAGTATGTACCTACTATATAGATATAGTACCACACTTAGTCCCTAAGGTGGACCATTGTGCGTGGGATGGTAGACCAAGGAGCTTATATATAGATATATATAAGCTCCTTGGTGCTACCATAATTTTAACGTATAATGGATGAAAATTATACAGAAAGAAATGTTTCAAAAGTTCAACCAGCGCGGCTACGACCCGTTGTTTGCTAGGATCTAATCTTTCATGGTGCTTTGAAGGTGGAAAGCCATTTTTACAAAAAAAAATATGTAAATAATAATTTAATAATAATTAATAATAATAATAAAGAGAGAAATAATTAAATGAATAAAAAGTGCTGTTGTGTGTCGCAATTTTTTTAAAAAAAGCAAAAAAATAGGCACATTGCGTGACAGAGTCGCATCAACAGGGTTCTGCCGGAAAAACGGGACGATACCTGTGTCTTTCAACCTAACAGTAGAAAAGAAAAGAAAGAGAGACGCATACTTTTAAAGAAATTCACTTAAATTATAAAGTAATTTCAGAAGCTTTATTGATTTTTTATAATTTTAATAGTTATTATGACAGCTACCCATAAATTATTAATTTTCGTAATTTCACTGCCATTATTGTTCACATAAAAATATTAGATTCTCGTACGTATGATTCATTTAGTTACGGAACCCCAAAAAGTGACAAAACAGACTAGAATGTAAAACCTAATTATAAATAACCAGCATTTTGGACGATGCCTTTAGTTAAAGCAAAGAGCTTTCGACTCTAATTGTGTTTTGTGGACGCATTGTGTTCTTAATTTCATAACAAATACGAAAATATAATAACAGAGGAATGCACCGCGAAAGAAACCTAAGAGCCTTTACACACGACTTTATTTATACGTTAACTGCCTTTCTAAACTTGAAAAACGAGCTCAAGTTGCGTTTTCAGCTCGTTTTTGTTGCGCCATACGCGCGTATAGGGCGTGTAAAAATATCCCGTGTGGCTAGCCCCTAACCTGACCATAAACTGTGGAAAACATTAGTATTCATTGTTTTTCGAACGTTCGCAGTAGTAGGTATTTGAGTAAAGACGGTTTGTCTTTACCATTATAAAAAAATAAGTAGCGTGAAATTGAATTGATTCTGTGTTCCAACCTCATTTGCAGTCGAGTTTGAAGTCAGTGTATGTGTTATATTTATTTATGCGGGTCGGAGTTATATTAGATCGGGATTTTGGTAATTAGTGCTGTTATAGACGGAGTCGGTAAATATTTTTTCAACACACTCGTAAAGTGGCTCTTATTGAACAGCTTTTATGTAGGTTCATAATGCAGTGAATTAAGAACGCGTGCTTTTTACTTTATATTACCGCACTAGCTAGTCTACTTCGCCACAGATTTCTGGTTACTAGTCGGAGTAATGACATGGCAGTATGGAATTAGTCAGTACTATCATGGCAGCATGGAATTTGTATATAGAAATTGACTTTGGTGAAGCTTTTTACCAAAGGCAAGCAAAAGCAAGTTTTTGTAAAAATAAAATACCATAGACCAGTGGCGTTATGGTAAAAATATCCCATGTGCAGGTCAGTTGGATACTATATAATACTTTAGGGGTATCAGGAACAAGGTGTAAAGTTCACTCTTCCGCAATAGAAAAGGGAGGATCCTCCGACCAGACGGGTGTTGTGTCTGGCGGGCAACTGCCCAACGATTGATGTTGGGTTCTTGTATATCATGTCCATTGCACGTTAAACTTTAATTGCGCGATGCAGGATTTATGTGACGTCAGGATTTTTGTGTGACGTCAGGTCTTTGATGCGTAGTTTGCATGTAGCGATGTAAATACCGCCACAATACTATACATCATAACTATTAAATGAGCATTCTCTTATTTGACCCGAGCAGAGAGTTGCGCTTTTTTATAATAGCCATTTTTATAAACCCATCGAGTGTGGGCTTATTAGATGTGTCTTAACAAGTTCTGTCCATTTTACCAGATGACGAGAGCCTAATGACTGACCTGGACGCTAGATAACAGAACTCTTAAATAGCTACTAGTAAACCCATCGAGTTTGGGCTCATTAGATGTGTTTCAACGAGTCTTGTTCATTTTACCAGGTGATATAGGGGGAAATATTTATTACCTCCCAGCAAAAAACGATCCCATTGTCGCGCCTTGGGGGTACGACCCCACTCGTATACCGTGACGGCAAACGGCATGACGCTCTCTCATGCCGTCGTGTCCCGTCTCCGCCACCGCTCTTTTCGATGTTTCACATCTGCCGGGCGTCCCGTGATGGCCACATTTTTTAAATTAGATTATGGAACTCTCGAAAAACATCATCTCTGCCTCAACAAAGAGCGCCTCTCGCCATCAAACGTAAAAGTTTGGCGAGTTTTAGAATTAAGTAACACCTCTGTAAAGTAATATAAATAAATAAAAAAAAAAAAAAAAAAAAAAAAAAAAAATCTCATACTTGACCAGTTTTTTTATTAAACTAGACTTTAACTTACTTCAATAGAGTTTCATCTTGTATAAATATTTATAAGAATCTTCCGAACGTTTATTATATTGATTTCCTTAAGAAAATTCTGCTAAAAATATAATTAGTCTCATCGTAATTTCATTAACATTATTTACTCTAAATTAATTTGGATTAATTCGAGTTTGAATGTTCTTAAAGTTTTGCTCGAAGAAATGTTTTTTTAATTAAGAAAAACAATCCATAACTGTACTCACCGCCGACGTTAGGCCCAGATCTAGTTAGTGCAAAAATATTACGAATTTAGTTATATTTTAAACATAGCACTCTTGTAGTTTTATGTCAAGAGAGTAAGTTATACCTAAGTTCTTAAATATTTCTTCATGGATTTTGGTAATATACGTACTTAACTATTTATTTACTAACTCTTTAAAATTAATGAAATCCACTATTGCTTATAGTATAGGTACATGAATAATTCATGAAAAATACGATTTAGTAGCTCCTGTTTCACCTACATTCAAAATAACTAACAACTTCCCAACACTCTTTATAATCCTTTAACTAAATAGAAGATGGCGACCGCATGATTCTATCAGCCTCAATACAAATCGTTTCTCGTCCCGCGTCAGCGAGATCGCATTAGATCGAATCTTATTCCGTTCAGCACATTATGAAGACGTTTTGTTTTATTATCTCCAAGTGAGCTTTGAGAAACATCTGTTGGCTTTAATCTGAACTTCTAAATTAAAGGATGTCTTCTCCGTGCTCGCAATTCCTCGGATTTTCGCTGAATCTGACTTTCTTTAAGATCTGCTCGTCGACTCATTAGCAAGATCCCTACTGGATCTTTGAAGAGCAAGTTTTAAGCTTTTTCTGATTAATATTTTAATACTATGATAGATAAAACTTTTAGGTCCGTATTACAGAACGTTCCTCAAGTCCAGTTTGATCTGCAATCAGTTGATCACTGTTGGAGTATAGAATCAGTACTTGAGCATCGGTCTTATTCCAGAACGGCAAACAATCTATACTCAGCTGAATCGAGACTCAAATCGAGCCTCAAGCAGAGATGTGTATTGTCTATGCATCAGTCTGTTTTCGTTTACTATTTATTATAATAACCGACTTAATCCGATCTTCACTGGATTAGAAATATTAAAATACACCATAGAACCCCAGTTATTTAGGAAATCAGCGTTATTATTTCATTCCTGAATAGTAAAATGCCCCATTTATTGAAGAAGGAAAGGTCTTTGAAGTGAAGTATAGAAATTGTCAAGCTTAAAAACTTGTATTTGTGGTCTTAAATAGGTATGCTATTTAAAATGTCAGTATGTCAAAACATCAGTGTGAAAAACATTAGTTTGTTGTTTGTCTATTTTAATTATTTGTTTAGCTGATTTTATTCATAAACACTTTTAAAATGGCAGGACGGAAGAAAAATTTTAGTACTTTGGAAAAAGTTCAACCTTATAATAGAATTATCGTTAATTATGTTATTATAATTATCTACCTCTTCAAATATATCGATTATGATTTTGATACTATCAAAATCCTACCTAATTTTTAAAAATATCAACAGAACTCGACAATGCACTATTGGAACAGAAGAAATATTGACAATTTGACATGACAATCTATGCTCAAGCGCGGTCTCGACCACACTTGGGTGATTACAGATTTGATCACTGCTTGGGTTCGATTGAGTAACTGAGTAGCGATCTAAAATAAAGCCAAACTCAGTTGAATTAAGATCAATGAATCTTTGCTTGAGCAACGTTCTAAAATTAAAAGCGGACTTAAAACTAGTTTTAAACAGAGATCAATACTTGAGTTTCCTTCTGTAATACGGACCTTAGACTTAAATTAGATTAGAAAATTGTTAACCAGTAGGTAAGTATTTTTTATTTAAATCCAACAAATTGTACCATTTCTCGGGGCTTCTGCAACACATTGAAACTCAATCGAGACTTCTTCGACTTCTTGTAACATATTTTTTTTATTATTAAATATCATCAACCAATTAAAAGTAATAAGGACATAATATGACGCGGAAATACGGAATGTACCCACCTAAGAGCTGGCGAGGAATTCTTAAAGGGAATTTCATTAAATTCCCTCAGCTCTTATTGATATGGGCGCTTGGCGCTCGAGGCTGGGTCGCACTTTATTAAGAAATCATATGAATGTTGGCGGGAATGGGTGTACGTGACGATACGCCATATTGCCGATGCCATCATACCATTGTCGAAGTACAGACGAGCACGATCCACTCCAATAAATTAGATGTTTAATTCTCTAATTATTCTGAGATGTTGTTTTTTCATTAGACTGCGAAGTCGAGTGATGGTTTTCGTTAACGATGTTTGAACGACGCATAATTTGTACGGTGGCCCTACTATCTGAGATCACACTTACATCGGGAATAGATCTGTGTGATTTTTTATCTTAATTTTAGATTCGCGTAGAATATTGGCAATGGGAAATGAAATGAAATATTGAAAAATAAATAGGTAATTTTCTAGACTAATAAGTACCATAAAGAGGTAAAATTATTTGTGTGTTTCATTGTTCGTAAGAAGTGCCAAATCTTTAAAAGTCTTGTTTGGTTAATAGTTGGTAAAGTTGAATTCTTAACCGATGGAAATCGCAGGCAGAAGCTAGTGTTATAATATTTTCATTGATATAGAATTGTTAGACCTTTGAAATTTTCCTAAAAAATACCAAACATTTTTAGCATTTTATAATTTTGCCAGAATGTTGAATTTTCAAACGTAGGCGCTCATCATGTGTGTAAAACATTACTGGAACAAAATAAAACCGCAAAGTTTGCATAATTCTACATTCATCTAACATGTATTGTGTTTTAAATTTCTGTTTTAGTTGGGTTTTCGTTTATCAAAATGTTAAAATGCGAATATTTGAAAGATGTTTTTTATTATCTATTTGCATAGATTATCAGCTAGCGAAAAGCCCTTTTTCAGTTTTACAGAAAACTGATTGAAGTGTTGTGGGATCCACTCAAACCACGACGTAAGTACAATAACTCTGAAAAATATAAATATAGTATGCAAGGGTAAACACCGTTGTCACTCAAACCATGGGTAGTTGACTTAAATATAAAAATAAATGACCCAGTAACAAAAAACAAAAAACCTTATTTTCATTAAAAACCTGAGAAACGTTATGGATTTCCTCGAAAAAAAAAGTAACATTTAAGTAAATATGTATTTTCTTCAGATTGGTATGATATCCTATAGAATAAAACTAGGCTGAGAATCAGCACTTTTCGAACTTGAAAATTATATAAGACCAAGAATAACGCGGACGCCCACCCTTCGCCATCTCCACCCTTCACCATGCTGAAAAGAACGATCTTTTAACCATTTTTGCAATATAAAGATAGAATACCTATATTGACGACCACATTGTTGGGAAAAGGCTAGGCAGATTGATTGAAACAATCTGGAACCGATATAAATTGCAAGGGTACCTTAATATAGTAGTCTGCAAAAAGGAAAAAATCGTAGCGACGCTCTGAGGACGCTACGGCGACGCCGCGCCAGCCCAGCATCGGCTGCCTGGGCTGCGTCGTAATGCATCGGAGGCGCGGCGCCCTAAGCCGCCAGAGCGCGACTCCGTCGCTCCCGTCACTGCTGTCACAAGTGTCACATACATACATCATAGACGTTTTTGTGTTTTTTTAGTAATTTATTTTTGTATTGTTAATATTCTCACATAAGTTAATTTATAAGTTTTAAACTAAAAAAACTAAAATTAATGCTTAGTGGCAGCAGCGATGTTGTGGATGTTGGTGGTAGTGCTTGTCAACCTTCGACATCACTGAGCATCCTGGAGAGATGTCCGCTGTGTACCCAGGCCCGGTTTTTTATAGATAAGCGGGATCTGAATGTGCATATTGGAAAGGTGCACAGACCATCAAATGCACTCTCTTCAGACCCTGTCCCAACAGCCATACCTACAACACCAGACACACCCACATTTGAACCATTTTGGAAAACCCTTTCAAAATTCAAAAACTCTGTTCCTGTTTTGAAGCGAGTTCCCCGCGGCGCTAGACCTCTAGTGGCACAACAGCTAGCAAGCTGCGTTCGTCTTGCCGCCCGGGAGAACTTGCAAAGTGCTTGGGAACAGCTGCTCACCTTCCCTTACAGGATTCTACATGTGCAAAAGAATTTGGCAACCAAAAAGACCTTAACCGCACGAATTAAAGAAAACTGTAATATTTCGGCTCTTAATTTAGATTCCAAATTCCCGACACAGAAATATGCCTCTTCAAGAGGTATATCTCATCTGGTAGAATCTAAGTTAGGGAAAGGTGACATCAGTGGAGCAGACAGGATTCTCTTTAGTAGTGATGTGGTGGCACCATGTTCTCCAGAAACACTCGCAGCTCTGGAGAGCAAACACCCTGCCCCAGCGGATGGTCTTTCCTTTCCCGACCCCCCTGATTTGAATAATCACTCCCTCACCATCACAGGTCGAGAGTTGATCACAGCCGTCTGCTCCTTTCGTAGCGGCTTCGCTGGCGGCCTCGACGGCCTGAGTCCTCAGCACCTTAAGGACCTTATTTGTTCAGGTGCCGGGACAGCTGGTGAGTCGCTTGTGAAGGAGCTTACGGCTCTGATCAACCTTATGCTCTCCGGCAAGGTGAACGAGTCCGTCATTGACGTTCTTTATGGGGCCAAATCTATGCTCCCTGCGTAAAAGGGATGGCGGTATTCGTCCCATTGCCGTGGGAACTACCTACCGTCGTATGGCAGCCAAGATTTGTTGTAAATTTTATGGTGAGGATGTTTTGAAAAAAATTCAGCCCCTGCAGCTAGGTTACGGTTCCAAAGGGGGCTGTGAGGCTGCTGTACACGCATTGTCGACCTATCTAAATTCTGAGAAAGGAGAGGTCATCCTGAAGGTTGACATAAAGAATGCCTTTAATTCTGTTAATAGGGACACCTTGCTGGCAGAAACTAAAAAAGAAATACCTCAAATTTATAGGTTTCTTTGGCAATGTTACAGACAACCCTCTAAATTATTGTTTCGGGACAACCTTCTGGAATCTGCTGTTGGCTGTCAACAAGGTGATCCCCTCGGGCCAGTGATTTTTAGCTTAGCCAACGAACTTAAGAACGAAGTAAAATACCTCGGTGTTGTTTTGGACAAGAGGCTATCAATGAATAAACACACCAAAGAAACCGTAGAAAAGTCAAAACGAGTAAGAGTTACCCTAAACTCGATTATAGGGTACCGATCGAAAGTGAACAATGAAACAAAACTCCTCATCATACAGGCATGTCTCTTGCCAGTACTCGACTATGGAGTCATCCAACTCCTACCAAGATACAGCAAGAGCAATCTGACAAAACTAGAAAGACAATACAAAATGGCACTGAAAGCTGCAGATGCCTTCCCACGTCGTCTTGAAACAAAAAAGCTCTGGAAAATGCTTGGACAAGACCCCTGGCATCTCAGAGCACACGATCTCCACCACGATATGATCGAAAAACTCACCTCACTGACGATCAGCGGCCTCAACGATCCCGGTCCCGCATATACGAGATATGGACAATTCAATCCATCCCTTTTCTCAAACAGAATAGGCGAAATTGAATATATAAACAAAACGGAGAGGGGCAAACCGCTCCACAAGAGAACGGCCCCCCCGTTAGCATAGGCTTTGACTCGTAAAGTCACTCCTAGCAAATAAGTAACTTCAGGCCTACACCTGATGGGATCCTAAATACAAAATTTCTCACACTTGTTTTATATAATTCAAAATCGTGAGTGATAAGAGTTCAACAATAGGTTGCAAAAGATCCCTTCCCGGACAAACTGCGCCAATATAAAATACACGCACCTAATGCTCTTGTAAAATTATACATGTAACTAACCAATGAAATAAACATCTATTCTATTCTATTCTATTAGCTTAGCCATTCACCCAATTATTCGGCAGCTAAATTCCAAATTTAATGTTTGGTATCTCGATGATGTAACCTTGGGAGATGACGTAGAAACTGTTATAAATGACCTTAAATTTCTAAAAAATGAACTTCATTCCATTGGCCTTGATCTCAACCTTTCGAAATGTGAACTATACTTAGCGGACAGTACTGACAGACATCTGACACTTCCCAAATTTAACGCAATAGCCCCAGAAATCAGAATTATTGAAAAAACCTCTCTTCGTCTCCTTGGGTCTCCAATCTTTAAGGATTCCTTTCCCAGTTTCATTGAGGAAAAAATTCAAAATTTCAATGACGTTTCGGAAAGATTGTTCCAAATTAACATGCATTCGGCCATAACCCTAATCCGCTACTGCTGTTTCGGCCCTAAATTAACATATTTCCTTCGCGCTTCGCATTTATGGAAGCACACTAATCTTTTAGACCAAATGGACCAAATTATCCGTCATACATTAACTTTGATCCTAAATGTGGCCATGGACGACCGAGCTTCGGCGCAAGCTACTCTTCCCATCCGCATGGGAGGCCTCGGCGTCCGCAAAATTTCTAGTATTAGTTTACCGGCATTCATATCCTCGGTCCACGGTACTGAGAAATTAATCAGGAAAATCCTAGCCTCCACACTGATTAATTTTGACGTGCCGTGCTTCACCGAGGCTATGGATGCCTGGAGACTCGCTTGCCCGAATACAGATCCGCCCGACTATCCATCTTCCCAGAGACGGTGGGATGAGCCGCTCTGCAGAGTAGTACAGAACAATTTACTTGACACGTCTGCTACTACTGCGGAGCGCGCGCGCCTGCTGGCTGTGGGTAAGTGGGAGTCGGGTCTGTGGCTTCACGCACTACCGTCATCGAACCTAGGAATTTTGTTCGACGACACTACGTTCCGCATCGCTGCTTCCCTGCGACTAGGAGCTCCATGTTGTTCTCCTCCTCGCTGTCACTGTGGCGAAGTTGTCAACAGCCTCGGACACCACGGCCTATCTTGGAGCCGAAGTGCGGGTCGCTTAGCACGTCACGCTAACATTAATGACATCATCCGACGAGCTCTTGTCATCGTCGGCGTTCCAGCTGTATTAGAACCCAATGGCTTGGCACGCGACGATGGCAAAAGACCGGACGGCATGTCCTTATTTCTATGGAAGATGGGTAGGCCTTTAGTGTGGGACGCAACGTGTGTCGATACTCTTGCGCCATCTCATCTTCCTGGCTCGGCCTGCTGTGCTGGCGCCGCCGCCGGGGTTGAAACCCTAGGGCCGTGGGGTCCGAGTGCTCATAGTTTATTTAATTAAATCTCGAAACGGCTGTTTGACACTTCCCGTGACCCAAGGGCTGGCTTTTACCTTGGTCAGAGGCTAAGCATTGCCATTCAACGTGGCAATGCCGCCAGTCTCTTGGGTACACTACCAGCCGACAGCGATGCGGAGGAATTTTTCGACGCCATATTTTAGATATTAGTTGTTTATTTGTACAGTTATTTTTATTTAATATTAGTTAGAAAATTGTTTAGTGTGAGATTGTATATTTTATTTAAAACTATGTCACATGCAATAAAGGCAAAACCTTTTAAAAATAAAAAAAAATGTCTTTAAAAGATTTTAAAAAGTAAATATCCGTCACTGTCCCGATACTCATGGATACGCGCTCTAGAGAGCTGCGGAACAGCTGACTGCCGGTCATGTAACGTCCCGCGCGCCCCGCCCGCCCCCGCCAACCGCCGGCCGCCGTGTTGAGACGCAAGTTCGTTGCCCTTGCGTGTAGGGTGAAATATTCTTGTAAAAATTTAGATTTTGTTTAAAAAAAAAAAAAGTTGTATTTTTCCATTGATACGTTCTATAAATGAAACCAACCACTGGTTTCAAGGATAACGGTGTTTACACTAACACCCTGTATATACCTCTAGAACGAATGTGCGGACTAACCGTAACGTAAATTGGAACGATTTTAAAATTGAAAGTACTCGTTTTGTACTTATTCGCGGATTCCCGGCCACCGTAGGCGCGAGCCCGGCCCGGATAAGGATAATGACCAGCAGGCGTAGCATGGCGCTTTCTATCTCTACGAAGAATAGACATAGCTTATTCTATACAAAGTGACAGTTCGTTTCTTAATTTTTGACATCCACCGTAGAAATCTTTCTACAATCTGTCATTTTGTCTTTCATTTCTAACGATCTTTGTCTAGGTCTTTATAGATGTAGACTATTTCGGAAGAAAGTTTTCTATCCTTACTGTCAAAATCACACTGACAACCGATAAATCCTATGATAAAACAAAGAATTCTGAGTCGAATTATGTAAAAGAGTGAATTTCGTAAAAAGTGCAGTTGTCTCTTTCTATTATGCTGCCGTCTCGTACTGTCTACTGTCTACAGGAAACGTCATTTTTGTTTACTCTTCCGTCGACAAAACGGTGCTCATGCTACGCCTGCTGGATAAGGACCAGGCCTCGAACGCGCGTCGTGTTCCACGCGCGCCTCAATGAGATGTCAGCACAATTGGCGGGGTCCGCTAGGACCGATGCACGGTGGTCACGTAGTAGATCATACGCCTCCAATGGCAATTCTCCGATTGAGCTAAGCCATGACATCTGGTTCAGTTACCCACTAGTTGTTATACTACCTGAGGGCATAAAAGGTTTTGCAATCTATTGTTCGCAACATTCCTTTTTTAGCATCGGAATTAACCACTTGTAATTAGTCATAAACCGTATTATCACCAAGCGCTAATTAGCCTAAGACGCGACGCGTGTTTTCAAGTTCGAACTTGTTTGTGACCTGTTATTTTGCAATGGATATTCAAGTTAAAGGTATCTATTATTAGTTTACTTTACTATTTTGCATTTTCAATCCACCATTTTTTTTTAAATAGAGTGCTGCGCCGCAACATTTTTTACGTATTTATTTCAGTTTTTTTTTTTATGTTGAAGCTTTTAGTTATGTTTGTATCTACTTGTGCCATTGAATGAGGTATAAAAATGTCGCTTCAAATCTCTACTATAAGATTTAGTAAAATGTATTTGCGGCATGCTGGAGCTGTAAGGTGCAGCCAGGGTGCCGAGCTATGCCGAGCGCCTGGGCGCGTAGCACTTGCTACGAAATATGTATTGTTTTTGATCCGCATTTAACTGTTTCTTCTTTTGTTTTAGGTACTAGTATTGAGTGTTCTTTCAAAAGAATGCTTGTACTAGATACTTGGATGTCTATTAAGGACAGCAATTCCGAACTGCAACAGTCGCGTCGAGTTTTTCAAGCCGTGATACAGTTGCTGCCTGATGTTGAGAATTTGATTGCTGATGACTTAGAAAAAAGAGTTGCTAATCTTACTACTACTACTAGATTTGTAGCTATTTGGAATCAAGTATCTCGCAATCAGAGGCCGCCGAATCTTGCAATAAGGTAGGTAAACAGTTTAGGCGTGACAACACGAGGAAAATGTCCCGGGTTGTCACTAACACCGACTTGATACATAGACTTCTTCTTAATTCGGATCCTTATATTTCTGGTTTAAGAAGGTTACCACGGAAGAATTAGACTATTCTATCTAAAGAGGTGTTGAATTTGTTGTCGGTATAGAATAAAATGTATAGTTATATAATAAACACGTAGATTTATATTATTTTAGATACAGCTCCTATTAAGTAACTATTAACATGTAAATAATATATTTTTTGTCCATTTCTGTGTTTTTAGTTAAGTAATAATTAGGTAAGTAATTATTAATTACTTTATATTTATTATAAAAATGTAGAATTTAAGTTTATTAGTTATTAAGTTCCAATTATTTAATTGTATTTCTGTATGCATTTCGTCAAGTGTAATAATAGGGAATATGCATGTATTTTTTTAATAGTTTTATTAGATAGTTTACATCGTCAAATAATAGTTTTAAAAAAATTCGACGGCAAAAAAGCAATTTAAAGTACTTAAAAACATTTTTTTAAATATCCAACCGATCCGGGCTATTAAAACGCCCTCCATTTGGCGCGCTTGGTGTGGTGACGTCACAGTCCGTGAAAACAGACAAGCAACTGTCAAGTCAACACTCCTTTTTCTATGAGCGTTTGACATTGACTTGACACTTGTTGATTGACTTGACATTGACATTTTGATTGTTATCCCGGATTGTTACGTCACATCCGCTCTTAGCCGTATTGAAGTATTTGAATTACCCACAGATTTTTGGGACTTTTTAAAAATTAATTTCTCGCTCAAAAAGAAATTTTATTCAAAAATATTAATTCTGAAATAATATAGTTTATAAAAAAAAATATTCGACCCATATTTGAATCACATGCATATTCCCTATTGCATTATTTATTCTAATAAAATAAGTTTTTTAACATTAATTTGGTTTTTTCATTCTATTATAACATAAAGTATTACAAAAAAGTTAATGATAATATTTAGTATTGATAACGACAGTCATTACCTTCGCGAAACCCTAGGACCGCCTCTCTTAGGGCGTGGAACCACTGTGCGATGCCTGTCAGGGCTGCGGGAAAGATCGAATGGGATACCGGGGCCCTTGGCAATCCCACTGAAGGAACATGGGTGGGTTTTAATCAGTAAAAGTCTGACACGCCCTCCCACTCCGCCCAGAGCGGGAGAAGTCATTTGATGAATTACCACACTAAAAAAAAAAAAAAACAACATGGTACTATTTATATGTGTTTATGTTAAATGGTTTTTGAGTAATTAAGGGGTCAAAACTGGCTCCAAATGGTTCGTGTAATATTAACACACAACTGCTACGACGCCAGTTTTTGGTTTGAACTTGGCGTGACACGCTGCCGCGTCTCTAGAGTAGATAGATAAATAAGTATTAAATATGCTTTATGTATGTATTTATTTATTGTATATGTCAACGGTACACCACTGACCACCTGCAGTATTGTCTCTCCTCCTCCATGTAATCCATTCAAAGGTTGTCTGTAAAGGATCGGTTTTAGCTATAAGACCGCCCATTATGTCACCCTTCATAAAGTTTCTGCTATGTGTAATTTTTTGTGTTTGCATAATAAAGATAATTGTATTTCCGATTAAAAAATCGTTCGAATTTATGTTACGTTTACGTCTCGCGTTCGTGCTAGGGCCTCCGTAAATTCTCAAACGTATTCCATTGTTAAATTAAAATGTTATCAAACCTATTCCACAATTCAACTTTACACACTAATCTTGAATATCAGCAGTTTCACCAACTACTTATGTAATCCCTTGTAAAGGGAATAATAACTTCTAAAACAAATGTGCCAGCGGTCCTCGAAGTAAAAGCAAACACGATCTTGGGCTGAAAAGGCAGCGACTGTAGGGTTGAATAAATTACGTTTATTTACATACATTCGTCGCCAGTGTTGAATTTACATATTTTAGGATTACGATAAGAACATGAAGGGCTTAGACAGACAAATTAAACAAAGATTTAAGGTATTGGAAAAATATTTCAACGCTGTTAGGGATTAAATACCTACCGTAGTAGCCGTTAGGCTTTCGGTACCTACTGAGTTAATTTTCCCGAACAAGGTCCAAAAGTATCCGAAGGGAAGGGACGAAAATTTTCATTAATTAAACACGTCAGTTTTGTGAGTTTTCACCTTCATTTTTAACCCCCGACGGAAAAAGAGGGGTGTTAGAAGTTTAACGTGTGTATCTGTGTATCTGCGTGTCGGTCTGCGCCATCGTAGCTGCCAAACGGCTGAACCGATTTTGATTTTTTTGGTTTTGTTTGAAAGGTGACTTGATCGAGAGTGTTCTTAGCTATGATTCAAGAAAATAGGTTCAGCCGTTTGAAGAGTATCAGCTCTTTTCTAGTTGATGAATGGATGTGAGCATCTTCCACAGGCCTAATCGATTGGAAATTTAGAATTCTCTTATTTCAATGATATGAAAAGAATATAGTAACATTGAGCTGATGCAACAGCATCACCTGGAATTTGCAGGATACCCAACTCCCTCACCAACTAACAGCAGAGGTATCGTGTTTGGACTCATTGGAAAGGTCTCAACAAATAGGTTACATATAGATGGTGATCAGGGTCTGATGATGGAGTAGGAAAGATAAATGAGAGTAAATTAGTAGGTAACAAGTGTGTTGTGTTCACTGTGGCAAAAATACGTACAGCTACGCAGATTTCGGCGAGCTGCGTGTTGATCGTAGCGTTTCTACTAGTAATATAATGTCTAAAAAGCTGGAAATCAAAATTAAATTAAAAATTTAAAAAAACCCCCGACAAAAACGAAACGTTTAAAAAGCAATATGTATTGGCCCTATAAGTTTAACAGAAAAATTGTAGGTAATATTTTGATCCAAGCGTCGTCGTGTCGGGGGACGGCTTATTAAAATAGGGAGTTAACAGCAGCTATCCTTTCTACAACAGCATGCATTTATTCCTAGTGTGTGTTGGTGTTTGCATTAGCCGTCCCCCGACACGACGACGCTTGGATCAAAATATTACCTACAATTTTTATGTTAAACTTATAGGGCCAATACATATTATTTTTTTACTTTTTAAACGCTTTGGTTTTGTCGGGAGTTTTTTAAATTTTAAATTTAATTTTTATGACTTTAATGGAGTCAGATACGATAGGGCACGTAATTTATAGATTGTGAATTTGAGGAGTGATTTTCAGTGGTAAGTAGGTAAATGTATTGCGTCCTCTGAGTCTAATAAATAAGGCAATTTGTATTGCCGTTTATTTTCGATGACGAGTTATTTATTTGTTTCGGAACACGGTATAGTTGAAGCATGTCACGAGTGGACGTAATTTCGTCATCAACATCATCATCATTAGCAGCCTTGTTTCACCCACTGCTGAGTATAGGTCTCCTGCATTTTGTGCTATGCTTTCCTGGTCTATTTTTTTCTTTCCTGCAATCTTCTGTAGGTCGTCTACCCACCTGTCTGAGAACGCTCCTTCTCCCGTATCTCGTTAGGGCTCTGCTCCATCTGCCATCACCACGTCTAGCCAAGTGAACTGCCCACCGACATTTCAGAGCCACTACCCGTAATCCTACGTTGAATATATTAGGCATCAAATCATGTCGGCAATGTAAAACCTATTATATTTTTACTTTGTAACCGGATAGATATTCATAATAATTTAAATATAAAAAATATTTATCATTTCGATAAAAAACAAAAAAAAATACACATTGTATTAGTACCTACACTAAGGGGAAATTTCACCAATGAGACTCAACGCGAACAGCACTTCTAAACCGCGTTTAACGGTTCAGTTCACACAAATTTGAATACCACTACCTGCTACGAGTTTACAACGTGCCGCTACAATGGCGACATTAATTTAACACACGTATACAATTTTGCGTATTCGTTTTATGAAAATATTTTAATTTCATTAAACGTTATTATTTATTGATTTATTTACAATTTTCTAAATTACCATCCTGGAGCAACCTGTACTTAAAGAACTGTAGCGAAGAGGTCATTTGCCGGGGTCACGGTTCATATGCAGGCGAATAGAAGGGAAGCCGCGCAATTTCTTAGAAATTATGCCGACAAAGGATCTTGACCGATAGAACGTAAGCCAGCAGCTGACTGATCTCAATTTTGGTTATGTTTTTATTATTTAGTTGGTTTGAAAATTTATTTTTTTCAATTTACGAATTATTTTATTTTATTAAAATTTGTATGTTTACTGGCCACTAGCCCTACCCGTTTGTTAAATTAATGTCGCCATTGTAGCGGCACGTTGTATAAATAACAGTGACAGGAAGTTATCAAAACATCATCCACATAGGCTATGTGCGAAAAATACGTACCTATGAAGCCAACTCAAAGTTAAGAAAATTTATGTGGGACCACCACACAAGCTTTTTCTACCAAATGAAAAAAGCATTTTCAAAATCGGTACCTACGCCATTGACGAAAATAACGATGGAAATAAATAAAATAAAAAATATACTTTTGGAAGTCGGTGACAAAGAGCATCTGTAATAGACCGTCTCCGGTTCTTGCAAATTTGTTCCATTTTAAATTACAGCCGTTAAAGGCTCTTACATGCTGGCGCGATTAGTCGCGCGACGCGACGCCGCCGCATTGTTCGCCGTGAAGTTTTCTCAGAAATTGTTTTGTTAAAATTCGCGTCGCGCGACGAATAGCGCCAGTATGTAAGAGCCTTAAGCCGTCTTTTATTTCCGACGTAAACTTTTTATTTTCTATTCAATGAATGACGTAGTCATGACAACGTATTTTAACCTAAACAACGATTTTTGACAGTTGAACTATAGTCCACGCCACCACTCAAGTCCGAGAGAAGCGGCGCTAGTGTCTAAAAAAAATGTTGTTCCACAATTTTCCGTCGGACTTCAGCGGAACCCGGACTCTAACCAGTCGAAGTGACCCAAAAAGTTGCGAACAAATTCTAAACATTCGTTCAACTTGCTCTTTACCGTCTGCACACAAATTGTTATGGTCGTAATCCATGATTTACATTCGTAAATGAACGAACGTAAATCATTACGACCATAAGAATTTCCAAATTCTAACCGACCTAGCAATCAAATTTACATTTTATAGCATTTTATTAAATGCCAGTCATTTAAATTAATTAAAAGTCGAAAAGTAGACTAGTGTGCTTGTTATTAATCCACTATTATTCCCAAAGCTCGCAATAAAGGAACCTCTTTTTGGTTGTTAAGTACAATGGGGGTAATTGGCTTAACTGCTAGGCCAACCCCCATTTGTGCCGATTCGGGAGTCGAATCATGTCGAAATAAATTCACCTTATTTCTTTTTGCCTGCTTGCTATGCTGAACCTTTTTGATTTCAATATAGGATAAATGATTGAAAAGACTAATTATTATTAGGCTAATGGGAATCCATTAAAATGCTTTATTCCGTTTTGTGATTGAAAATAATGTGCGTTTATTTTACATTGAAACGATATCATGGAAATTAAATTGTTTATTCTGTAATTATGATACCGGACTTTTACAAGTCTTTTTTTTTTAATAAGCTTGTTGAATTCGCCATTTCCTATCTGACTACTCTGAGAAGAAAGGCCGAAACAAACTCAACGGTCGCAGTCTATTTTAAAGTGCAGGACATAATCTTGGTCGGGTCATATGAGGACCATATAGATTAGTGTCTGAAAGGGTCTTTAGAGGAAAGAACCACACAGATTTCAGTTGGCCTGTCCAGTCAGTGCAAGCATTTGTCAGTAACCGAGGAGCTCAATGACTCGACGAACAATACCAAAGAAAGGATATTTCGGAGACGAATCGTAGATCATTAATTAAACATTGCAGTACTTACTACTCATTAACGAACAATTCCTAAGATGTTACAGTTCTATTTCGCATGTAATATTCATTTGTTAACAGTAACACTAATTGAAAAGCGCATTGCAATGTCAACATGGAGTGGTCATTACTTTCTTCCTTCAGTTTGCTCTGAGGTCGGAGATTACTTCCGACGCATTGTTCTTCCGTTGACATGCCACATCATTACGCCATGATGCTTTTACGTATCCGTATGTGTAATTGTGTAGGATGTTTAGTCTACATTTTAGCCGATCATAGGACGATTGTTTACTTTAGTATTAAGACTTTTAAATAACTATAAAAAGGAGCTTTTCGATTTGAATACTGGTTTTTACATATCATTCTTCCCGCATTTTTGAAAAGATGGTTTCGTCTTTTTAATTTAATTTGGTCATAATTAATGGTGTGGTCTTCAGAACAAGATGAAAAAGGAAAGAAAAATACAGCGCGATTTTGTCAGCTTCTACATTTAATATTATTTTAATAATTGTTATTGCTATTGTAGTCCTTACATAGAAAGATAGAAGAGGAAAAAGGTATTGCATATCTGTTATCTGTTGTGGTTTTCCGGTAAAGTGGTAGATATGTGTTTGCTAGGCTGTGAAGAGATCAAATTGGACATGCTCACTCACTTGGCAAGATACCTACATTGTCTCCACTATCTACTTCATCTTCTGTTTATAACCTCTACTAAATATTTAATTTTTTCCTCGTTTTGTACCAAAAATTCTGTGTGATACTTCTTGGCAGCGTAATTTGGATCGGAGTTAATAAAAAGAAATGTTCCAGAATTGTTCATTGAAGTACGTAACTTTAAAAAAATTGTTGCACCGACCCCAAATAAATTAAGAGCTTGCCCTTAGCAAGGGATTGATAATAACGAATTAAACACAAATCTACTGGCAAGTGAGTAATTGACTTCTGTGCGAGTCGTGATTTCGATGTCAGTACTAAATAAAAATTAGTGTGGCCCATAGGGTTGCCCCAGGTGTTTAGAGATGTGAGATTTGTGTGTGTAAATACATATATGGATTGATAGAGAGTAACGATGCCAAAACTGTGCGGTGGACGCTGTAATCTGTCTCCCGAAATAAGTGAATCTGCAGTCCGAGTCGTTGCAATTAAGCAAAGCTTGTAGGTATATTCTTATAGGACGTACAGTCACGAGCAGTAATACGTTTACAGTTAACAACTTTGCCTCGTTGGTCTAGTGGTCGCAAGCGCTACTGCAGAGCATGAGACTTCTGAGCTTGAGATCTTGGATTCGATTCCCTAGTCGGGCAGAGTGTTATTGGGTTTCACCACCAAGAATTACTCAGTAGCAGCCCGTAGTCTGGATTTGTGCCCGGTAGATAGCAAAAGGCTCGCCCCCTATTACATGAGACGTAAACGTAACTGGCGAAATGTGGGCGAAATACGAGTATATGTACCTAAACCTCTGCCTAACACTTCGGGGAAATCAGCCGTGATGTTAAAAGTGACGTTAAAACGAGCCTTTAGGAAAATAACAAGAATTTATTTTATACAAATCTGCCATGTTTTGGTATTTGACTCCCCTTATCTGTTGGCTATTAGTATTCAGTCGCCGTTTGCTCTGAAACTTATTTTGTGTGATTGTTTTAATAAAAATGCGAATTTAGTACGCGCCACGCATGTTGGCGGTTGACAAATTCTGTGTGTATTGGGACGCTTACTAATATGTTACATACAGCTTGTAATTGAAAAGATTAGATTTTGTAAAAGATAAGACATACCTACTTATGACTGTTAAAAGGTGCATAAACTAATACTAAGTATCAGCACTGTGATCTTAGACTTTGTTGAGGACTTGAAACAGCACCATCATCTGCCTAGCCTTTTCCCAACTATGTTGGGGTCGGCTTCCAGTCTAACCGGATGCAGCTGAATACCAGTATTTTACATGGAGTGCCTGCCTATCTGACCTCCAAAACCCAGTAACTGGGTAGTACGATACCCCTTACCCTACCCCTTTCGGGCTTCTGACGACCCGTAACAACTCGTACGTCAAAGATCCACAAATGACAGCCGGACCAACGGCTTAACGTGCTTTCCGAGCCACGGAGGAGTCTCGGTATGTAAAGATGGTCACCCATCCATGGACCAACCCCGGCAAGCGTAGCTTACCCTGATGGATCGACCCGTGCGGCTGTTATTACATAGCCACGAGCTCCTCCACTTGAAACAGCACCATTTATGTTATTTGGAACTAGACAAGTGATAAAGTAGACATGGTTGCTCATTTTTTACCGCGTAACAAAATAGGTACACGTCAAAAAAATAAAAAAATAACAATATTTCCATTTAGGTACCTATTTGTATGATTTATCCCGTTTGCTGTCTGTTCAGTTGTTTGGTGTCTCACTAGTTGGAACCTGCATTTCAACTTCTTTTTCTAATATTTTCCGTCCAATAAAAACTGAAAAATTCAACATACCTACTCTCATTCTACTCTCAGTAAATACTGTAATAATAATTGACAAGTAATCGTTAATGGTTTCTTCCTGATACTGAAAGATTAATCATAAAACAGGTGGTGCTGCTGTTACCCTGCCAACCGATTCCGTTCTGCCCAGCTTTAAACTTTCTTAGACTTAGTACAGTTACTACTTACCTGAGCTTATTTTATGCTTTTTAGTAACCTACAGCCGCTGTCGAGTTTTTTTAAGTTTGATAGGTATATTATGATTTTTAACTGACATGGTTAGTTTTTACCGACTTCAAAAAGGAGGAGATTCTCAATTCGTCTGTTTGTTTTTTTTTGTTACACGATTACTCCGCCAATTTTGAATTGATTTTGATGATTCTTTTTTTGTTAGGTAGGTCATTCTTCACAGGTGGTCCCATATAAATTTTATTAACTTTGCTTGCGTATTACATATTTTGCCCACTTAGTATATTATCTGGCCGATGTTTTAAGTTACTCCGTCAGTGTTATTTACATAGCAGGTAGTGGTATTCGAATTTGTGTGGGGGTAGATTTTTTTGTAACTTTTTAGTTGTGGTACCACAACTAAAAAGTGAAAAATAACTTTTGTTTGGAAGCCGGTTGTTTTTTTTTTTGTAAAAAGTTTTCATCACTACTAAAATTATTTAAAACGGGATACATCAAATTTTTCTTTTTTTTTTATACATGTATTTACTTAACTGGCGAAATGTGGGTGTACTCAAACTCAAAACTCAAACTCAAAGCATTTATTTCAATTAAACCATTTACAGGCACTTTTGAATTGTCAAAGACTCGGTCAGTTAGTCAAAAAGTTGAAGCTAGTTGCCCATTTCAAATCGTAGATCTCTATGGAGAAGAACAGGCAAGAAACTCCAAGGACACTCTTTTAAAAATGGATATAGATATTACAAAATCCTGGGTACAGTATTCTTGGTGCTTCTATATGTGAGAACAATGTCAAACGAAAAATAATCAAAAACATTTCAAAATATAAGATTAAAAATAAGCCCTGGCAGACAAATAAGAGATGACCAGTCTCAACTGACGGCGCCCGTTCACGAACATGACACGTGTTTCAGCACCATCCAGCTCAACCATTTTGTAGGGAACCGAATGATCCAACACACGCGCCACCATCAGCGAGACATTTATGTGAGTATGACATACTCTCATCTGCCATGCTCTTTCAAGTCAACATACAACATACGGCTCCATGGTACACACATTTACAAAATTGAAAAAATGCTTCTAAATTATACAAAACCTACCTACTAGGTATGGTACAAGGCGTAATGTAATGTTATTTACCATGTTTTAAAAACAAAAACATGTTAAAAATCCTATTTTAAATAGCTTTAGTGGTTTATTAATTGTTGCAAAAAAGTTTGTTATCGCGAAGTCTTCTGTTCGCATAACTACAGTCAGTATAGGCTTGTTAACATTTGGTGTTGATTATCCGGTAATAGAAAGTAGTTTGTTAAGTATCCGCTCCGGTTAATTAACAACTATTTTCTTCTCAACTATTTCTGATTTTAAGGCCCACGAAACAATGAATAAGTTTAGCATCAATCTTATTTAAATTATCATTATATCACTGTGAGACAATATCTTCAAACAATTGACAGAACGATATATTTTTAACTTCCTTTAACGCTAAACGCATTTAGAGATTTGTGGTGCAACGGGGCCTATTCCATTAAATGGGGCAAAAAGGGCCTCCACAGAGAGTCCATCTCGATCGGTCTCGGGATTTTCGCGGTCCAT
Source organism: Lithophane socia (assembly GCA_947522985.1). Lineage (NCBI taxonomy): Eukaryota > Metazoa > Arthropoda > Insecta > Lepidoptera > Noctuidae > Lithophane > Lithophane socia. The sequence continues at coordinate 14,120,768 of OX383252.1, read as the reverse complement.
GCATTTGCGATATTCTTCGGTTCGTCTAGCACAGTGCATCACCAGAGGCCATAAATAAAGTGACATTCTATCAGCGGTAACGATGATTGAAAAGGCAAAAATGTATTGGACTGACATATGCTATCGAAAAGCTTATGTCAATCCTGTTGAAAGTCGTTGTAGAAATACGAAACGCTTTCGAAGCGATTGTTTCTTGTCTAGGCCCTCAGGTTTGTTTGGGACGACGCTGCCGCTTTCCCCAGATCCTTCCAGCCCCATGCTTAGAAATATACAATGTTGATTAAGCCTTTTAAAGAAATGGGCTGAAAGAAAATTAAGGCTTTAATGAAATGGTCAACAATTTGTGAGTTAACATTTTTCAAACAACTTGACATCTTCTTTCGTAATTAGTTTGTAAATTATTAAGTAGAGGCAAAATTCTGGTCTTACGAGGAAACACTAGAAACTTTTAGAATATAAAAAGGGTAATATGAAATGTATACCCGAACGAAATACAACAGACGCATCTCAACAAAATATTTATTTTCACTCAAGCTAAAACCACTCTTCGGCGTAATGTTTGTGAATAAACATATAGAAATTCAATCGTTTTCGATAGAGTTTGTCTAGCCTAGGATATGTCGAAGAAAAGAAGCTAAAACTTTCCGCACTGATAGAGATGCAGACTACTATGCACATATGAGTTTGTTTGCATTTAACTCAATCGATAGTTGGTGCAACCCCAGCACACGCATAGGACCACAGTGCAGCAGATATCAGTAAGGCAACTAGTGTCATTGATTGATTATAATTATACCTACCTATCATGGCACTTGTATACCATACACGATACAACAGTATCATATTCTGATGCTTTAAATTTTCTTTAAACATAGTACTTTCATTTGAAGGTCCTTTTTTGCTAGAGAGTCAACCATGTTTTATTTCACCAATATTTGTAAGTCGATAATTGGCAGGTCGACATGCGTCTATTTATAAGTTCTCTTCAACGTGATTTAATGTTGTTTACAATTCATTTGAAAAGCGCCAAAATTAATTAAAACTTTTACAATCACTCAACGAAATCTCCTGTTTTTGGCGTTGAATGAAAATGTTATCAAAAGTGTTTACCGAGGATATATCAGGATAAAGGTGTCAGGCATAAAAACATGACTTATCCTGTCTTAACTTATGACTTATCCTGTCTTAACTTACCTCTTGTTTTCATTACAAAAAAGTAAGACAATATTTACGTTTACGTTCTTCTGATAAAGAATTCTCTGTAGCTTAATAGTTATTATCACTGGCTGTTAAATCTTTGAAGTAGGTTTAATAATAGATTGTGAGGATGAATACGCGAGCAGTCCCTCTCACTGGCCAGACAAAGTTGGAAGTTACATTGTCGAATCAGTAAGAGCCTGATAAACCTCTCCGCTCGCCCCAGGGAGGATATCCGTGAGGATTACCATAAAAAAACTACTTAACTTTATAGTTGATCTACTTTACAATTTTGTCTATGTCGTGTGGCGTAGATCTGTGCCAGCGACAAGATCGCGCCGCGCCGACTGAGTGGCGCCAACCACCCTTCTTTCATGACTGTACCCTCTAGCTGCTGCAGCGGAAACAGCGCTATTTACCCGAATTCAGTATTATTTAATAGCATTGTTTGTTTCAGTTTAAATTATGTTTATTGCATTTTTTTCAGCCCTGCATTATAACTACAGGCTGTCAGACTTGTAACTGTTAATAAGGTACTTTTTTAAAGATAGGTAATAATAGATATCGTATGTTTCTGTATACCTATCTTAGTACTAAAACTAGGATTTTCCTGAATTCATCCTGAATCAACTAAAAAAAAACATTTTCTGACTGACACTGAATTGCGTTAAAAATACTCTGATTGGATTACGTTATTGTTTCTAATTTAGCCAAAAAAATACAAAAAATTATGAAGCGATATGACACAGCGATGAAAAAGCTGGCAGTCTGCCTCCGGATTGTTTGTTCTGGCTGAATAGGTCGTCGCCCCGGGACAGCCACATGGCTCTGACGAGAACCAGGTATTCAATCGACTCGTTAGTACAGATAATACGTTTCGGGACAATCTCCGTCACTCCCGAGATTCTGCTACTGATAGTGTCATGGTCCACAATTATTATCAGTTTCGTAGCGTAAATGAAAATTATAGAATGGCGGGGCGTAGTGGGTAAATAGCTTTTCCGCTACAGGGTCGCAGGTTGGCTTTCAGAACAAATACCTACTTTATTATGGCCTACAACAAGTTAGTAAGTGATTTATTTACTTACTTACACAAAACACTGGTTAGTGGACATGCATTAAAAATTTCATGACACAGAGCACTGCACATTTTTGATGTCTATATTAAATTGCCTAATATGATATGAATTCTAATTATTACATTTACAATTACTTAACATTAATCATTAATTTATTTTATTATACAATAAATAATTATTATCATTTTAAATTTTGTGTTAAGTGCCTTGAAAGGCTTATTGGTGACTCGCATGAATTTACGCGCACGAAAACGGGCTAGGTAAACGACACTTTTAAATAATATCATTTTTCTTAGGGCGATTCGCACGAAGTTAATTTATTGTAGGCGAATCGACATCTGGAGTTGTTGATTCGCCAGCGAGAAAATTCGTGCGAGTCACCAATAAGCCCCTGGAAAATGCAAATGGCTGTACAGTGTACATAATAATATTGACTTACAAGAATCTGCATTATAAAATCTTTTTAACGGTTAGAGATAGATAATTATTTTTTCTTTCAAGAAAATAAAATATAACAAGATTTTTTTTTTCTTATTGGATTACGTGATTGTTTCTTCTATTGTGTTACATGTTTCCATCCTGGTAAATAAAGTGCTAAGACACAGTTATGCAAAATCTTAGCTACATTTTAATTCACGGGAAAACACAGCTAATTGTGTTAACTCCAATATTACCGTCGAGTTACATCTTAAGACTAACAATACAAAGTAATCCTTCCTTGTAATACCCTATTCTGATGGCTTAAGATTTAAACGGCCCGCTCTTTGGTATACTTTGAATAATTCTGAGAGGTAAAACGTCCCGAGTGAAGGCACTCTAACACCTACTAAGGGTATCAGGAAAGAGATTTGTGCGTAATCTTGACTCAACAAGTAGGATTTAGTTTGGAGTGTAAAAACAATTTGTGGTTACAACCGTAACTAAAAATTAATTTTGTTAAAAAAAAACACCTGAAAGAGTATAATCAATTAGCTTGTGTCAGCCGACCTCGTCCACGTGGACCTCAACTATACCATTAAGTTCTCTGTTAGTGCTGTGCACTGCCAGATACAGGTTTAAAAAAAAAAACATTTCCATCTTTAAGAGGTGCTTTAGACCATCGGCATTGGGCTGAATAACATTACTGTGGGACCAACATTGAAATCGAGAAAAAAAACCTGTCCCATACAGTTTAGAACAAAACGTGTTTTCTTTTTTTTATATTCAAATATCGAACAACTATAGACTGATGATTGGCACGCGTTCATGAAATGTAACAACTGTAATTATTATTACCTAGCTGAAAATCAAAGCCTAGCCTTTTCCCAACGTTGTTTGGGTCGGATGCCAGTCTAACGGGATGCACCTGAATACTAGAGTATTTCATATGGAGCGACTGCCTATCTGACCTCCACAACCCAGTTACTGGGAACACTATACCCCTTAGTAAGACTGGTTGTCAGACTTTTTTGCTTCTGACTACCCTTAACGACTCACAAAGATCTACGAATAACAATCGGGACCAACGGCTTAACATTTCCGAAGCACTGACTGTCTCGAACTCTCGGTATGTAATGGATGGTCACCCACGAACCAAGCATGGCAAGCGTAGCTTAACCTGTGAGCGACCCGTGCGGTTGTGATCATTTAGCCACGAGCCCCTCCCTACCTTGCCCACCTATACCTACTCTTGCAAATAAATATTTCATTCAGTCTTATAGAATCAGATTATAGAAGGAGTTTAATACCGAATTTTAAATGAACGACGCGTTCAGAAATCGCTGCGCAAAGTTTGCCAAACTTCCTAATAATGAGAACTTAAACCGATGTTAACCGATGTTATTATCTTGAGTTAAAGCGAAACGTGGCTTAATATTTTGTCGGCTTTATGTAATTATGTTGATAGAAGCAGTTTCAATGTACCATTATATATAGTGTATTTCATAGCCAATTATTATTTCCTTTGTTTCCTATAAACACTTATTAATATTTTTATAAAAACATTTAAAAATATAAAAAATTATTACCCGCCGCGCCGTTATCGAGAACAGGGTCCAAGCTACCGGCAGTCAGGGCTCCAGAGAGAGGAACCTCCTAACAATACGAGCTGTGTCCAGGAGTACCGCTTTCTGAACCAAGCCCTAAATCCAGCTGCCTAACGAGAGCCTCCATAGGTGTTGGTCGAGTCTCTTGGCAATTATGCCATTGGCTGATACGACTATCGGCACAATGATCGCAGAGTCCGCATCCCACATGTCGACGAAGTCAAGATACTTGATTTGTTTATCTTTCTCGGCCTTCACGAGCTTCCCGTCATGCGAGACCGTTATGTCAATGATCATTGCCACCACTATTTCAGGCTTATTGGCGTCAGTGACGATGGATTGATCCCAGTACAATGTGATATTTCCATTTTCGAGTACTGGGTCGGGCATATACCTATAGTACGGCACTTCCGATTCCACAAGGCTGTATTTCAGTGCAAGTTGCTGATGGATAATCCTGGCTACAAGGTTGTGTCTCATAGCCAATTATTGTTAAGTTGCGTTAAAATTTCGTTCATCATGTGTGTATCATATGTCCTAAAGTCAATGTTTAACGAGGCAATCGAAAAGGCAATATTATTTAATTCCTAAATTGAGTCCTGTTATCAAGCAAAGCAAGTGGCTTCGTAAATACTAAATCCAATCAAAAACATAAATGTGAAATTGGAGCCAAATTCAAAGTGTGGTTATCGACTTTGCCGACAAAAGAATTGAGATCTAAATGGGTGACAAATTCCATAGATAATCCTGAAATTTATAAAGAACATACAACATTCTAAAATAAATTTAAAACAAAATTTCTTGTTTTTTCTGTTATAACAATGTTTGCTATTTAAAAATATAACTTCATTGAATAGTCGAATTATTTACACAAACCACTTAGGATGAATTCAAGCTGAAAATTTTACTTGGCTAGTTTTTATCAGCAAGCCAACGTTAAGAGTCCCTATCAATTTCGGCGCGCTACGAGTTTAGGTAACTATCGGAGCGCAGTGTGTCTGTGTGCGGTCGACGTATCACTGACAGTCGTAGTGTGCGCTGTGCGCACGGTGCAGCGCGAACTAATAATCTTGGTCCGTAACTGCTATTATTAGGAGTTTTTACTTACTAGGTTCCGTAATACTGGATGGATTTTATTTTGTGATTATGACGTGCTATGTTTAGGTACCCTATAAAAATATGGTTACCTAGTATGGCATTCACTGAAGTAAAAGCAAACTATAAAGTGTGACCAGCGTATATAAGGTAAGTCTGAAACTAATTACACGTGTTATTGTACTCCTTTATTATTTAGATTAGCTATAGGAATCGATGTATCCTTCGTCAAGTTCAAATTCTTTCCATTATAGTTTCGTAATAAATGATTAGAACACTCAATTTTTTCAACGCTAATATTTGGATAGGGTCGGCTTTCCAAAATGTTCTTATAAGTACTCGCGTCACCGTCTGCAATCAGTTTAGCATACACTAAATTATGGACATCCACAGACTGTTTGAAGCCGTCTACTATCGCCGCTTGTTCCATACTTGTGGAAGATCCTTTATGATTAGCATTGCATTGGTGTTCAGGAGGACTTTGTTTTTTGTTGATTGCACGCACACATACTATATACAGTACTTATTTTTTACAGCAATATGCAATACTTTTCCTGAATTAACGCCTATTATGGCATCTACACCTGCCAACGATGAATAATTTGTGCGGTAGGATCGTTTACACCAACTCGCGTCTGCCGTCACGGCTATCTTTGGTATTCCAGAGGGGGTTTTTTCAGGAGCTAGAGCACGTTCTTCAGCAGCTGCTTCTTTCATCGTATGTTCGGCGGTTGATTTCCACCAGTCATGAAGATGTTTATGACATTTTGAATAAATATTATTGTTCATTGTTGGCAAATTCATAGAGGAGGCTAATTCATTAAGATTTGCCCGGCCACATCCTGTCATAATTGTACCAGAAACAACAGAATGATTAATGTCCATTTCACTCTCTTCTTCTTTGCAAGCGTTTAGATAAAAAATACTTCAACACATAGAACAACGCAATACAAATTTTGATGAGAAACCATGTCGCTTTTCCTCAATCGTTTTCAGATAGCTCATTTGACATCCAAATTTTATAGAGTGTTTAGCAATAGCTACGAGTTGGTCGAAAAAGAACTGATAGTCAATTATTCTTCTTCCTTCTATTTGTATTGGCGTAGCTGGAACAGACTGAAAAAAATATTAGTTGTTTGTTATTTAATAATTAGGTAAAACCGGTAAAACAGAAAGGTAGTCAGATATTATGAGGACAACTTTTAATATGAGACCAACTTCGAAATTGCCAAAAAAATCTGCTGTTTTACACATTTCAATGCCCGCTCGACTAATACTCGTATCTATGGAACAAGTGATATTTTCTTCGATTTCAGAGTTGGTCCCCATAGTAAAGTTGTTCATATCGGTAGGTACTTGATCACAACCTGTGATCACACCTTTCCTATATTGTACTACAATCAATAATATATAGTGTGTAGACAAATAAATAAATGATTCGAGCTTTTTATTCTAATTTGATACAAAGAGAAGTAAGTACGTACTTTATCCAACTCCACGACTAACTCTTCTAAAGAATCATCAAGAGCATCAAAGTCCATTGGGAGAGGCGTTTCTGAAGTACATCCATGTTCTAAAATTATAATAATAAGACTAAACATATTTACATGGAACTTGGTACACTGAGATAGATTATAATCGGATATGATATCTATAATTATAATCCTGGGTACTGGGTAGCAAAAGGACATGAAATTTTTTTAGGGTACCGGCCCCCTTTAAAAAATATCAAGTCCTTTTGATACACCCATATAACTAAGACACATTACAGTACCCATTTACTAGTAGTGAACGATGAATATGTTTGAAATATACATACTGCCGTGGTTTTGTTTTTTTTTTGTAAGTGACCATGTTTCTGAACTCCCTGGTGACTTGTTTTCCTTTTCATCCCTATAGAATATAAAAATACCTACTATTAATTTATTTCAAACTATTTGCTGCCCGCGGCTTCGCCCGCGTGGTCGCTTATTATTTTTTTAAGATAAAAGTAGCCCAAATTACTAGTTTGCTCAATAATTATGATAGTTGAAAAATTACCTTGTTTCCCTCTTTTCACCTACTGATAACGAGGTTGGTGAATCCTGTATGTTAGTGTAACTGAAAATAATGATAGACATATACTATTCAATTTCTTACAGACAGTTGTTGATAATGATGAAACTTTCGTGATATATGTAACTATAATTATTACTATGTAAAAAATTAAAGTAAAATACAATAGACGTAAATAATTATATTAAGTTACCGATTCCGCTTGACTATTCTCCAAGAGTCATAAAAACCCCGTAAGAAATCGACACGTGTTTCACCTCTCAACGAGGCATCCTCAGGATGACGATTGACCAATTGCAAACCAGAACGCGACGTGTTACCACACCGAGCGCTGGACGCAAAGTGAAAACTTAAGTTAAAGTCACTTTGGTTCCAGCGCTCGAGTGGTTTAGAAGATAGGAGGGAACAGATGAACATACATACATACATACCGGTCAAATCATAACCCTCCTTTTTTCTTCGCCGTAGTTGGGTAAAAAAGAATTACCGTGTGTCCCGATCCTTTTCGCTCATCGATGATGTTCCAGGTAATATTTGATTTTCGGCAGATTTCTGCTTATTTAATTCTCTACAAATATAATTAACACATTATTAGATTAAAGAAATAATAGTAAACTACAACAATTTTCTTAATTAGTAAGATGATGGCAAAAATTATTATTTACCTAAGAACTGCACGTGCCTTCCGTGTTCTTTCAACTTTTTTCTTTTTATTAGCTTTCATTCTTCCGTGATAATATAGTTCAATTACTCGACCCATTTTCTAAAAATTAAACACAATTTTACTGTAAGTCTAATACAAAACATTAATATGTATAAATATCATTAGCAAATCACAAAGTGTGACACCATACATTATATAGGTACTCACAGTCTCAACACTGGTTAGCTCTAGTACAAAAGTACGCCCGATTCCGCGAATTACGTCGGGAGCGGCGGCAGCGGCGAACGTCACAGGCGACACAGGTCCGACGCCGAGAAGCCCTCGGGCGCGACTGATTGCGTCGAGCGAGCGCATCGGTTTATAAGGCATTATTTAGATCTTTTATTATAATTAAATTAGTAGTCAAAAATAAAATATAAAAACTGAATTTGGTAGATAAATAACTCAAATTTTAAAATATTTAAGACTAAATGTTAATATGTAACAAATTCTTACGCGTAGACGACGATTTTGCACATGGTATTATTGCGTTTTTTCAGCGTGGATCACATTTTTTTTCAAGTACTAATTCAATAAACTTTGGAAAAATGATCTGACGCCTTACTAATATACTATATGCCCAGTATTTAGGATTTTTCTCAGATTGATATTTGCTACCAGTAAGCTATGAAAGCAATTGAAAAACCAGGTGTTTCACGCTTACGTAAAAACGTGTGTTAGATTTTTATTTTTCGTAATTTATATTGAGTAGTTAGTTTTAATTTTATTAGCCAACTTACTAGTTAAATAGGTGATGAATAATTTTGCATTTAAAAACAAAACAGGTATCTTAAGGATATTGAGACATTGGCTCCGAAAAAACTTGAATTTTCTGTTTTTAGACCGCGAAATTGATAGGGGCTCTTAACGGAAAGCACGTTAAGCCGTTGGTCCAGGCCATAGATATCCGGTCCAGGCTGTCATTTGTGGATCTTTGACAGTCTTTAAAGGTCGTCAGAAGCCCGAAAGTCTGACAACCAGTCTTGCCATGGGGTATCGTATTACCCAGTTACTGGGTTGTGGAGGTCCGATAGGCAGTCGCTCCATGTAAAATACTGGTATTCAGCTGCATCCGGTTAGACTGGAAGCCGACCCAAACATAGTTGGGAAAAGGCTAGGCAGATGATGAAGTAGCAAGATTGTGTTAGAATGTATTTCTTTCGTAACTTAATTAGTTACACTTATCCGCAGTGATGTCAGATCGCTGAGCCCGGCGTTGTAGTTTTTTGTTAATATTGGTTGTCGAAGTTCTATAAAAAAACGTGTGCCGTCGGGGAAACTCCGTCAGAAACAAGTTCAATTCAATTGAATTCAAATCTTTATTGCATGCATATATGCCGCTTTGACGCACTCAACAACATACGTAACGTATCGGTATAAGTACGAATTTTTTATATATTTTATTTATTTATGGGCTTCTAGCTACTGCGGAAAATGTATTCTATACATTGCCTAGGTATTGTTGGCTCCTGAAATACAGGTACTCTAACCTAGCTCTGGAGCCAGGGTCTCACATTTTTCTGTAACGTGTTTATATGCCAATAAAGATTTTTTTATTTTTATTTATTTATTGTATACAATACTTGAATTATACAGATTACCGGTAACATATATACAAATGAATATCGCCCACATGGCGCAAGGGCGATATGCACCGGAATCTCATCGGTGCGGGCGGCGCCGTGCCGCTATTTTTTTCGTCTTGTGTTCTGGCTCTGGTGCGGCTCCGACATAATGTACAGGAAGCCTAAATGTGACATTTGCGCACTCCTGTTGCCCGCCGCACTCCTGTTGCCCGTCTCGCGGAAAACTTAAACAGCCAATGATTAACAATTATTATTCATTATTGGTTGTCTAAGTTACATAAAATAATCTGGTACCTATATACAAATCGATAAAAGCGACCTTTCATATTGGAACCAATTCTACTTCAAAATATTTTTGCTATTATAATTTCGAAAGGCGCTCGGTGTTAAAAATCGATTACTTGATTTTTTTTTTAATCTTCAAATAAAATCAGTTTTCTGATTTTTTCCTTTGTATTACCAACCTGGACACCAAATTTCAATTTTCTAGGTCATCTGGAATTGGGTTAGGTTTTTGATCTATAGGTAGGTATGTCAGTCAGTGATAAAAATGACGATTTTTAAAAGTTGATACCTCAACAACCGTTTAAGCTGTATTTATGAAATTTGGGATTCTGGTTAATCTAAGGAGCATTAATAAATAAACCAAGTTTCATGTGTGTATGTTGAATAGATTTTTAGTTATTGGGGTGAAAAGTAGCTCCAAATAGTTCCTGTAATATAACACACGGCTGCTGCGTCGCCAGTTCTTTTCTTGAACTTGGCTTGACACGCGGCCGCGTGTCTAGACTAGATCTAGACACTGCTGATTTAGTGCGAATTTCACCAATGAACCGCGTTCAAGAACTGTCCGTCCGTGTCAAAATTGTTGCGGAATATTGACACTCAGCTCTTATTCATGCAATGCAACAAACATTTTAGAACGCGTAAAAGAGAAACAGTAATTGCTATAATGATGTTAATATGAACACTAAAAGTTTTTCCACTCTGCAGACTTGGCTGCACGCCAGCCAGTTTTATGTCCCCCAATTTTGGCAAGACGGGGTTATACAGTTTTACGGACGGACTTAAATACCGGATTGCTCTTTTTTAGGCCACTGGCTCGCAATCGATCAACTGTGTATTAACTTCGGATGGACAGCTTAACGAGGTCTTTGATGCCTAAGAGATAAATGTACTTAGTGTTGCTTTGATATTTAGCTTTGCGTAGAGAATATTTATGTACCTAGTGGTGACCGGGTGTTTAAATTTTGTTTTTCTATAAGGCTTGTGGGCAGTTGTGACTTACGTTTTGTGTTTACTGATGCAATTCCAAAATCGGCGACATATCTACTGTATTTAGGCGCAGAATGTTTTAATTATGCATCCATCAGTCATCAGTTAAGTATCGCAAATCCATTTTGGTGCACAAGACTCAACAAAAACAGTTTAGTTCATTTTCAACCTGAGATCATTTTGCGAGGAGGGTTAGATCAAAGTACCTAAAAGAATTATATCTATGAAGTAGGAGGCAAAAAGGACTTAAAATGTTAATTAAATGAAAAATTTAATACCGCCAAGAGATAATTTCTTACTTAAACCTGCGCAAAACTCAACAAGAGCTCAAGATTTCTATCTAATTAACAACAGGGACTTACGAGAAAGATGAAAGTTTAATTCTCAAGCACTTGAAACATTTCCTAAGACTTCAGCTCCCCCAAAAAGTTTCAAACCAGCGTCAGCGTCCGAGTTGCCATTATGACTACAGTTTACTCCTAGTTAGAGTATTAAAGTTGCGAATACACTAAGACAAAACAAAAGAAGCTGCCATTTCACAGCTGGCCAAGTTTCCTCTCCCAGTAATCAATGATTGGAGTACCTACAGACGGCAAAAGAGTTTGGTATACAGGCAAAATATTTTACTTTCAAGTTTCCACTAAACATTAAGAATGAATGTCAACCAACCTACTATTGACGAACAGCAGGGCAAAGGCCTCTTTGCGTATAAGTTCAGGTTTCCTCCCTTTGTTTTCCTTCACCACATGACACGTTGACAATATTCCTTCTATTGTAACCGCTAAAATGTTTAAAACTTAAGATATGCGATATAAAAAACTCGACTTGTTAGCACAGCACACACACAACATTGTTTAAAAGTACCTGGTTGTAAGTTAGACCTGTATAAATATCTCTTTTTTTGACTGTATACGGAATAGGATTAGCAAGTTGCGGAAAAGCCTGAATACTACTTTTGATGAGGTTTGTTTGCGCAGTCTTATTTATCAGAAATGGCAAGATGTTTCGTGTTACCATAATCAGTGACTATGGTTGTTTCCAGTTGTGAGTGAGTTGCCAATTAGATCGACACGTATGTTCCACTTTTGTGTCTCAAAATGATATTATCGGGTGTATTTAGGATATATGTTCTGAGGTATATTTAAGCTATATGTTCAGAGGCGTATTAGAGGTATATTTAAGCTATATGTACACTTGTACTGAGGCGTATTAGAGGTATATTTTAGCTATATGTACACTTGTACTGAGGCGTATTAGAGGTATACTAGAGCTATATTTAAGCTATATGTTCGGAGGCATATTAGAGATATATTTAAGCTATATGTACACTTGTACTGAGGCGTATTAGAGGTATACTAGAGGTATATTTAAGCTATATGTTCGGAGGCATATTAGAGGTATATTTAAGCTATACAGCGTGTAACAAAAACCCTGTCCGATCCGTGAGGGTGTTGTGAGAATCATACTGAGAGACTATTTATGTTTTTTTTTACCCCTTTCGGATCGGACAGGGTTTTTGTTACATGCTATATGATTATGTTCAGAGGGCCTCAAGTGGCAATAGCTTTCCACGCTTTTCGTATTTCTTCAACGACTTTCAACAGGATTTATTTATATACAATGTTTAACTGCAATTTATGAAAGTAGTTTTGTTCAGACTCGTTTACTGATTTTTTTAGTAAATAGATAATTTTAATCCCAAAAATAAATAAAACTACGTAAATTACAGTCACACTTCCGTTGTACAGTCAAACATACCAAAATGGACGGAGTACCTACTACGCTAGACCCTTATACGTGGGACTATGTGCATACGTAGATTTGCAATGTGACCACAATTTTCTCCCACCATCAGTATAACTAATTTATTAAATAAACAATATTTATAATAATAAAAATTAAATAACATTAAAAAATCTGCGTATGTATTATGATTAGGTATGACTATAAAATAATATTCTAGTTGGAGAGTTTGGTGGTGTGCGTTAATTTCGGGACATGTTGTTTATGATTTTCGATAGCCTTTGTCAATCCAATACATTTTGACTTTTTCATCATCGTTATCGCTGACAGAACATTACTATGTTACCTCAGGTGTTCGTACCAACATTATTAATAGGTAGGTACGCAGAATGAGTGTTAAATTATCGTGACCTATTTTGGCAGTTGATCGAAACGCTTGACAAATAGTGTCTCCCGATTGCTATAATTGCAAGCTAGCCGCGGTATAAACTAGTTAGCTGGATACGTCTGACAAGTTTGCAGGGAATACATAAAATGTTATCTGGTTTCCGTCTGGCCTAGAAATTAGAATATTTTACTCTCTTCTCTACTATAGGCCTCGTGTAATGTTCTTCAGAGATTGATTAGTGTAAGAAAAATTAGGACACAATATACAGTATGTTAACTAACAAAGGGCTTTCCCGTTAACCTGCAATAGTATAGCGTGTATACATGCTAAAAAAATATTACCAATCAAAAAAAAAAAAAAAAATTTTTTAATTTATCTTTTGAACTGTTCACAAAAAGATTAAATTTAAATGTAAAAGAAACACTCTGTACACGCACTTTTGTATTTCAACGTAGAAAAACAAGTGTGACAAGTGGGCGTGTACAGAGAGTTTATTTTCCGTAACAATTTAATATTTTTTGTGAATATTTTACTATACAAAAATTAAAAAAACTTTTTTTTTTTTAACGGTAATATATTTTTTTGCTTGTATAGACGCTATACTATTGCAGGTTAACGGGAACGCCCTTTGTTAGTAAACATACTGTAGATAAAACAAAATTGAATGTTACAAATGCTCATTCAATATTAAAAAAATCAAGAATACTTTCATCGTTTAAAAATGCTAGTTAAAAAATCTGCAACTGTTATATTTCTTTTAAATCGAAATCGAAAACCTACTGAAAAACTGGCGCTAAGATACTACTGACTCGTGCACCAGAATCCTAAAAAGACCAAAATCACCATCATTCTTCTGCCCTTATCCCAATTTATTTGTGGTCGGCGCAACATTTCCCTTTCCTCCATACTTCTCTATTAGCCGTCATCTCGGAAGTCACCCCCTTTCTAGCCATATCATCTAAAAAGACTAAAATAAATAGTAATATTATTTTGTGCTCATTGTGTGTACATACTAACAACATTAGTGAATGTCACATGCTTGAGGGTAGATTATGTAATGCTTAGTTAGACAGGGACTCAATAAATTAACACCCACGTTGTATTCATTCTCTTTGTTTGTTATGTTCTCCGTTATTTAGGCGTAGGACTAAACATCCGCCTTCAATCTGAAGAGGCAGAGTTATGATACCATAGATTATTGAAAATATTGACGATTTCGTTTAACGCCGATGTCACCTACAATTAAATTATGGGTGCTAATTAACGCAGCTTCTCGTACTCTAATTTCATAAAGTCACCTATATTTTTATATGTTAGCTTAAGTACTCGATGAGTGAATCTACTATTATTGAACATAAAATTACCATTATTAGTATGACACTAATGATGGTAAATGAAAGCACCAATTTCATATAATCACCCATCTATTTATAATGTTACCATAAGTAATTGATGACTTGACTATTATACCTACCCCTAATTGGGCTCCCTATCCATTTGCATACAATTTTAAGACATAATGTGTCATGGCATACTTTTATTTACTTATCCGAACTATATTTACGGATAAAATTATTTAAAATAATTATTTTAAGCACAATTTCTCTAATCATAATAATGTTGCAACGTTACAGCATAAATATATTTACGCATAATGACATTAATAATGGACACCGGTGGGCAGCGCAGCGGTGCGTTTATGGAAACCCTTCCAGTATTCAGAACCCAAACTAACTAACGTAACAATCTTTGCCCTAACTTAATTATTTTTATCTTTGAATTCTAGTCGTTTTTGGCGTAGGGGGTCACAGTTCTAACCTAACCTTACCTTTTTTTGCGAGTAAAGATATATAACCTAATCTAACTGATTCGTTTCCAGGTATTATGCCTAGTAACATTATGATAATTAAAATGATGCCACATAATAACACAACCAAATGATGAAAAATAAATATGCTTTATTAATAAGTTGTTGAATAAAATGGTTAAGTTTGAGGCTGGAGTATACGTAGAGTATCACACTTTTCTGAACTGAACTGGGTCTGGGTAGGTAGATATTTATTATTTACGCAAGACATGTCCCATATTTATGTATTCTGAGAGGTGACACATCTTTTAAGGGTTCTGGTGTTAGGCTTAAAAGTGGTTATTTTTAACCGACTTCCAAAAACTTGTTTTTTTTTAACGTATGTCGATCTGAACATGTTTTGGTCAATTATGGACCGACTTTGAAAATTATTTTTCCATTTGGTAGAGGAAGCTTGCGCGATGGTCCTTTATAAAGTTTATTATTAACTTTGCTTCGATAGTTTTTGAGTTTGCATCAATAATACGTTATTTTCCTACTTAGTGGATGATGTTATAATAACTTCCTGTCACAGTTATTTACAAAGCAGGTAGAGGTATTCGAGTTTGTGTGGGGTAGGTACCAAAACTAAAAAGTGAAAAATAAAAACTTCCAAAAAAAAAACACTACAAAGTGAGAACTTTAATTTTGGAAGTTCGGTGTTTTTGGTTTTGATTTGATAGATTCAAGTGTGTGCCAACCAAATGCTTGTTTTTAGATGTGTGAAAAACACTCGTAGTACCTATGTATGACGAAGTTAAAAGGAAAACTATCACAGCAAAGTAGACTTTACAAGTTAACGAGTAATAGTCGCCCAACTTACCCGACGGAAAGCCGACCCCAACATAGTTGGGAAAAGGCTAGGCAGATGATGAGTCGCCCAACTTACATTTACAACTGGAATTTATGAGAGAACATGTTTTTTAACTACAATGTTAATTTTACTCTTGGGCAGCAAGGAACTACAGCTCCGCGTCTCATGGTCTCATGTTATTATTCTATGATAATTGATAATAGTAACGTTGCGCCGACCCCAAAAAATATAGTAATACTGGTGTAGGCCCCGCTCGCCCCTTGGATCTTGGGTGTAATGTATACTTTAACTTTATCTGTCGCATTAGGGTAAACCCTGCAATGATAGGTTAAGTTTTTATAAATAAATTAATTAAATAAACTAGCGACCCACCCTATTGGAACGGTTTTATGACTTGACAAAAAGTCGAGATTTCTTTATTATATATTCAGGGTTATTGGTAAAACACCAACAACCTCTTAAGGAGTCATTGTACTCATCATTATGAACAACTTTTACTATGGGAACAAATATGAAATCGCGAAAAAAAAAACAGCTGTTCCGTACATTTCGACGAGTTATGGGAACATAAATGTACGGAACAGCTGTTTTTTTTTCTAGGTATACACATAAACCTTCAAGAATAAATTCTCTTAAATGATCGTGAAAACCGCCTCAAAATCCGTTGCGCAGTTTAGAAGAATAATGCGTAAACCACAGACATACATGAAAAGCTACTTTGTATTATACTATTAAAAATTACTAAAATATTACAACGATTTAAGTCTCTGATCATACAAGAAGAAGAATAATCCGATTACATAATAACTTTTATACATAAACTCGATAAACTGTCCTGCAGTTTGGCAGAAGATTTGTGAAATACCCACATGTGTAACTTTTTTTGGAAAGAAAAAAAAAAAAAAAAAAAAAACAAGTAATGCTGACTGACCTTCTAAATATCTAAACTTTAATAAACCAAACAATTTATAACCACCCCAATACCTAAAACTCCAAAACCAAACAAACCGGGCTTAGAAAATGCAAAATACTCACCCACAATAGGTAACCACTTCAAGTTACTACTGAGTTGCCTAGTTCCATTGTGCCCTTTGCCCCGGCTAACACGCCACTCATGTGGAAACACACAGATAACCGTATTGTGTTACATACATCCTTATGGAAAATAATCCTGTTCTCATAGATATAAGTTCGTATATATTGGAATAGTTTAAATTATACTTGCCTTTGCCTACTCACGTTTTCTAACTAGTGCCTAGGAGGGAACTTTCAAAGGATTATGTTACATGGAAGTGTGTAGGTACAATGGAGGTTGAAATAATGAGAAGTGAGAGCCAAGAGACATGCGGAATATTGAATAGTGTAAGTTTTTCTTTTAAGTCGCCATGACTACAGACTAGTACCTATATTTTTACGTCTATGACTATTAATTGTTTGTTATTTTTATTAGACCCACTTTCCCTTAGCACGTAAATTATAAAATATTTTCATTTACCCACAAAGTATCTTAACCCTATTTCCATTATTATTAAAACATCAGTCCATAAAAACACTTTGTGAAAATGAACTGCTTAATTATGTAAACACAAAATTCCTAGTGCGTTCAGAGACTTGCTCTAAAAAAATATTCATGTTATAAATAGGCGTCCTTTTATCTAGAGCTAAACGTTAATTTATTGGCCAAAATTTTATTTAGCTACAAAGTTCTTAACTTTCATGTTAACATGCGAAAGTACAAAAGATAAAAAACCGATAAAATATCCTCAAAGGATCTGTTTCTTAAAAATACATTGGAAGCAGAAGGTGAAAGTTGAATGAAAATAATATGATTGAAAATCTTTTTAGGTCTTTACTTAGAAAAGGCATTTTATCATACTTTCACACATAATAAGATAACATCATCATCATTATTATTTTAATGGTTATTCAACTAACGTAATTCTAATACAGAGAGATAAGACTGATATACCAAGTTTATGGTGAAATCCTAAACGTGCACAGTGCAGGTGCACATCCTGTCATGTATATTTATCCAATACTCGTAGTTTAGTCACTATAGCTAGTCAAAGATTGGCAAAACCCATAGTCGCCCCATCACTACTAGGTATTTAGTTTGTTTGAAAAAATCAGGTTTTCATTAACGATGTTAGCATAGTTATGTTAGTTATTAGTTAAGCATTGTCAGTGTTTTCATATAATGTCGTTTTGTCATATTGTATATCTTCTGCAATTAACCTTCAGCTTGAAGCTGACTTTTCAATATGAGATATGAGATTATTATATCCCGAGATAACAAAAACATTTATAGTTTGAGATGCAGTATATCTCAGTGTAAACGGTTCTATTTAAAAGTACGGTGTGCGATATTAATTTATGTCTCGAGATGTAATATATATCTCATAGTGGAAAGTCAGCTTGATTCATATAACTCTCGACCGCTTTTATGGAGTGTAAGAAAGAGGATATATATATCCGTAGGTATATTGGGCGAGACCAAGTGATCCACTGCGGCCCGACGTTTGAAATGAAAGGCAAGTGCCTTGTGGACCGTGTCAAAGCTTTCGTTCCTCTTTGCTGACCCTTGTGACTTCTTAATGATAATAACGTTGATACTTTCGTATTGTAACGCTGTTTTATTTCATTATTGACGACGGAATTTTCATATTTTATGAGAATTTTTGACATTATTAAACCAAAACATCATCAGGGAATTTCTAAATTGTATATTTTAAACTACTATAAGAGCAAATGTTTGGGCCAACATTCGGTAATGTTGTAAGTACCTACTATTTGGAATGGAATACTCGTCATCGTTTTGGGAGATAGGTAAAGTACAACCTTTGAAATAAGTCTGAATTTCGGGATGGCGAACCGGAATGTCGCTTTGATGTTGTTTTCATTAGTGTAGCTCGTTCGGCAAATAGAGTTGTATATCTCCAACTTCTGTAATTTATTAGTGTCAATACAAAACAAATAAAAAATCGATGCAGAAAAGATACGCCAAAATTATTTTTTTGAATGATGGTGAAACTGAAATCTACTCTAGGTATTCAAAAAAGATTGGAGTAAATGTGACTGATTTTTATTGTACAGTTCTGAGATATATGTTATAAACTAGGCTGAATCCTATTCCTATGCTACTATATGCCAACTAAGCCAGTCAAATAGATTAATACATCCAAACAAATAAATAGATCCATGACATATGATGTCTTAAAAACACTCTAAATCACAAATTGCAAACTGCATTTATAGCCATGAAGTCAATAGTTTATATTGCATTACAAATATCTAACGCATTCATATTTCAATATTTCCAAGACACATACAGTCTATATTTTTCATCGACAAAATATAGGTCAACACTTTCCTACCGCGGCATCTTAATATCCTCCGGTTGAATGGTCAAAAGGTGCATTGAGTGCATTCGTAAGTGTACTACAGGGTAGTGTAGTGGTTGTAGGTACTGTTAAGTAATAGAATACTACGGTAATAGTAAGAAAGGGAGATGAAAATAAAGTAGGAAATAATATAGGAGAAACTATTGATGTGTACGTCTTTATAACACATAATTATAAATTCACCAACGATGTAACCCACATTTTGTAACAATATCATTTATAAGAGTGTCCATGGAGTTTAATGCCCGTTCTTCTCCATAGGAACCTACTACGCTTTGGAATGGGCATATTTCTGAATTGTCATTCAGAAAGATAAAACTAGTTCCTCAAGTTTAATTGAAATAGTTTAAGTTTGCTTTAATTATAATGGTGTTGTTAGATAAAGAACTGTTGCAAAAAGAGTATTAAAAAAAAATAGTTCGCTGTAGGTTTATGGGGAGATATTTACCCAATTGATTTCAGTATCAATGAGTTTAGGTAGGTACATTCGGCTGTTAAACTTTCTGTCAATAAAGTATTAGGTATCAAGTATCAGACATTAATTGTATTTTCTCAAACATGCTTGGAAATTCGAACATTTTTTTTTTTTTTTTTTTAATTATCATTCATACAAAAGAATACGAGATTTTACATATTAAATAGCAACCAAAAACCACGAAGGTTTAAACTTGTGCTATCATGAGTCTATGTCAATATACAATGAAACATTTTATATGTAAGCGTTATTGTCTAAGATACAAATAATAATAACGTCTTAAGGTCCTTAAATAGTTACAATCATTCCTTCATAGTACTTAAATAGTAATGCTTAAGTTATGCGTAATACTTTTGTTAGTTTCTGGTATTTGTTCACCCTTCTTCGAGATAAATCGAAATTGCGATACTTGTCGAATACATGCGGGCGCCCGGCCGGCAATATTTATATGAAAATCCATATCAGTCGTATTTAGCGGCCAAATTAATTACTATGAAAACTCGTACCTGTCGTGTTACATTTCCGACGTTTGAGCATTTCCGACGTTTAGCTCCCAGGCTGGACCAGGCTGGAGCTACCTTGGGGCGGCTACCGCACTGTCTCCTGTGAGACGGCGAGCCTCCTTGCCGGATTACCGCCATGGGATCTGGAGGCGAAAGTCCTCCCACACATATGGGAGTGGCGCGAGGAGATAAAGCGCCGGGGCGTAACTCCGCTGCCGCGAGAAGTCGCGGCACAGCGGACAGAGCTCCGGCAGGATCTCATGGCGGCATGGAGAGTGCGATTGTCGCAACCTAGTGCTGGGCACGCCACAATTGCGGCGATAAGTCTCTCTTTGAGGAGTGGCTAGAGAGGCGCCACGGCATCCTCACCTTCAGCCTGACGCAGGTCCTCACCGGACACGGTTGCTTCGGGAGGTTCCTGTTTCGGATAAGGCGAGAGGAAACGCCCGGGTGTCACCACTGTGTGCTTGCGAAGGAGGAGGCGGAACGCGTGAGGGAGAGGCAAAGTTTGCGCCCTCACGCCCCTAACCGCCGCCGTTGGAAACGCCCTGGGCGTCGGGAATCCCAGGCGGATTCCCGGCCACCATAGGCGCGGGCTTGCGGACGGCGAGCAATGGGTAGCTCGCCGTCCGATAAGGACCAGGCCCGGGTCGACGGCGCGTCGTGTTCCACGCGCGCCTCAAAGGGATGTCAGCACAATTGGCGGGGTCCACTAGGACCGATGCCTGGCAGGGTTGCGGGTTAGTCCGAAAGGGATACCGGGACCTTGGCAACAGGCAACTGAAGGAACACGGGTGGGTTTTAGTCAGTAAAAGTCTGACACGCCCTTCCGCTCCGCCCAGAGCGGGAGAAGTGATTGGATGATTTCCCACACTAAAAAAAAAAAAAAAAAAGCCTTGGCCGCAACCAGGCATTGATGAACTCAAGTATGTGTCGCTCTGCTTTGCCTCGGCCCACATGTTCACAATAGTCCATCAATGCCCACGACCACGACCAGTTGCAGGCCGCGACAGATTACTGTCGCGGCCTGCAACTGGTCGTGGGCATTGGTACTGTATGCTAATGGTTGTGGAAATATACCAACGACATAATTATACCTACTGTGGACAAAACTGAATTCCAAAGTAGTTATTTTTTCGATTTGATGGATTAGAGAGGTAGTGAATGTGGCTAACGTTCGACCTAATACGTTACGACCTAACATTTGAATCACTCGTAAATTCATAATCCATCAATTAAACCAATCACAATAGAAATTGGATTTAAGCAATAAAGTTCAAAAACATGTGTCAGTCCGAACATTCATGATTCGCGTCAGGTGAAGTATGGCAACAGTGCCAGTAATTAGGAACAGAGGACTAATTGGGGCCAATTTGGCATTCAGAGAGCGTTACCGAGAAAGTGGAACGGGATGGCAGGATATTTTAACTGTTAGAATTTTTGTGGAGCGAAGTATTTTGGTCCAAAAAACATAACAGCCCTTCATGTTATTAAAGGTGAATGCTTCCGGAACCGCAAGCATCGGTTTCTTGCAACGTAAGTAGAAGGTGAAAATTAATACCCTGTATGTGTGGGGGTCTTGAGTTCAATATCCGTGTCGGGAAAAGTGTTATTGGATTTTTCCATTAGGAAATTAACAGTAAATTGAATTTACTTGCAACCATGTTGAAATTTTAGTGTAACTGGAGTAGGTACGGGACATCTCTTCTTTGGAAGGCGTGTAACTGACGAAATGTAGGTGAAATCAACATTTCTGTTTGCAGTTGATGTTATTTTACTTCGATTACCGATAGGACATGTCAATTTTCAAGTTTGAACCCTTAAGTTAGAATATGGCTCGCATAATTTCACCACACGTTACCTTTCAATATTTCTTTTAATAATGACAACTTGCCGTTACGAAAGCCTATAGCTGTACGTGCGTACACCAGTGGGTAGAAATCAAGTCCTTGATATTCTGACCAAAAGGTTAAATCACGTTCTTTGATCTAGCCTTATTAATGCCTACTTCTGCCAAAGATTTACAGAAATTATAATTATCCAAAAAGATATCGTTACTTCCTAACTACGATATATTTAATATAATAAATGCAAAAGTGAGTTTGTTTGTTTTTTGTTTGTTTGTTAGGCTTTCACGCTATAACAGCTGAACTGATTTGGATGAAATTTGGCACAGGGGTAGACCATGACCTGGAATATTTTATCCCGATATTCCCATGGGATCGAGACTTACGCGGGTGAAACCGCAGGGCGCAGCTAATCTACCATAACTGATCATCATCATCATCTCAGCCGAAAAACGTCTCTTGGGGTTTATTTAATAAAACCGACAGGACCAACAATCTGACAATACGACAATTTACAAGTTTCTTTCCTACATTTTCTGCTTTTTCAAACAACATCTGTCGTAAAAATGTGTCAACTGTTGATTTGACAAATACCTATTTTGTACTGTCAGTTATAATAATTAGGGCCCTGCTAGTCATAAGCCTCGCTGCAACGATCCTGCCCCGCCCGCCTCCACCGGATGCTCACAACTTTCACTAATCACGAATTGATAGTACCTACCTACTAATTCCAAACGCGTGTGCCTACAAACATCGATAGTTAATGAGATCCTGTGGCATATTGTTCTCAAACTCTCTGCACTTGTGACACTGCCTCATTAATATTCTAACTTTGACGTTCGATCTGGAGTGCGACTAAATACAGGCCTATTAGCTGCTGTTACGACTGATCTTTAGGGACATGTCATCATCGCTTCGGGTGTTCGTTGTTAATTGTGATTTGTGCAACTGTATAAACCAAGTGTACATGAACTGTAAGAAGCTGATATCATCTTTTAATTTGCAGAGATCCACAAACAGCCCACAACAATGTAAGAGGATGGAAGCATGACCCTTCAGGAAATACAGGCGTGATGTTATGTTATGTGTGAATTGTAGTTTTTTCTAATAGGCTTCCTTTAGGCTCAATTCTTCAATTCTTCCTTTAGGCGTTCGTTTGCAAGCCGCCTGTGGCAGCGAGTCGTCTCGTGCCACCACGAGACTAAACAAGCCGTCGCGAGGCGCTTTCTATTCTTTCAAGCGTATCTATATTTTTTGATATTGCACATTTTTCAGTTCTGTTTATAATTCCTTGTCTTAAAACTGCTCGCCGCGTCGGTACCGGCCGCTGCCATATCAGAGTGAATTGAGCCTTAGTGTGTACCTAATAGCTTGACGTTACTAAAATATAAACGGAAAGAAAGTGATGTCTAGAGACCGCCATATTGAATTTCCTGAGAAGTAATTTGGTCATATGAGCTAGAACACATTGAATCAAGAAAAAGTGAACGTACCTTTTGTGACTGTCTGTCACCTATTCCTAGTTAATAGCAAAATATTATATTTATTTTAAAACAAGCACTTAGTTCGTGCCTCTTAGGAAGACATAAATTCTCTATTTTATGGGAAACCAGCTATGGACAAGTGCCACGAAAAGGTCGATGGCAATAATTCAACAAATTCTAAAGAAACGACTTAAAATATCCGATTTCTAATCTTAGGACAATACTAGTTGCACATATGGTAACCATAAACCGAGCCCAGGCAAAACCCAAACGGACCCTTTTAAAACAATTGAGAAATTGTACAAAAACGGCAATAAATCTATTCTGCAAAACTGTGGGAAGACGCGCTGGCTGAACGTGGTGTTTTAGGAATTGAGGGCTGATTTTGAAGTCCAGAGCGACACTTGGTTTTAGACCTCGATAGGATACGGACGTCCATGTCTAAGCTAGTTAAGTTAGGAGGCTTGGTGAATACCAAGAGGCCATGTCCGAGTGGGCTGTCGTAAGATAGCGGGTATTAGTTATTAAGTTAAATATAGTTGGGTTAAAGCCCAGTTTAGAGTAATCTAGTATTTAACGTAGTATGTGTGTGAGTTAGTTGGTTTTGGGACGCGGTCGTGGCTGGTCGGAAGAAAGAGCTACGTCTGAGGCGAAACTGGTAAATTGTGCAGTATTTTGTAAGTGAGTGGTAATCTAATTCTCTCTAAGGAATTATTTGGTAAGTGTTAACTTTAACTAACTTTATCTCTAGTAGTAGTGTGTACGTCGTATTTACAAACTTATCTCTTATAAGTTATATTATAATTTTATTTATAGGTAACAGCTAGGTGATACCGCTGTCGAGTTATAATTGAACATTTATTCCAGAATGGCGAAGATTCATGTATTTAGTACCTATCGTATTTTATCACTCACGTTATTA
Organism: Lithophane socia; assembly: GCA_947522985.1. NCBI lineage: Eukaryota > Metazoa > Arthropoda > Insecta > Lepidoptera > Noctuidae > Lithophane > Lithophane socia. The sequence continues at coordinate 14,096,331 of OX383252.1, read as the reverse complement.
TCTCGTGTATTACGTGTCGATCTCCTGATCCGTACCTTGGCAGGTAATTGTCACTTGCAGTTGGTTATAGGGAGATGGTGATGGCCTTCCACCATATTTGACACTGGGCACTAACCCTCCTGACTGTTGACTACTATTGACCTTGAGCTGACGCACCACACTTGGAAGGCAGAACCATAAATACTCACAGCTCATTTAAAACAAGCTAGGCTATAAGCCCAACTTGTAATTGCATTATAAAACAACCAAACGTTAGTGATGATTTCTGTATCCAAAAAGGTCTCGCCACAGAACACTTTGCGTGAGGTTTACTGACGCGCATTTCGGGAGTGGGGTAGGCATCACACACTTCCATAAACTGAATTGATAGTTCGTTCTAAGGAACGCTAGTACCCGTGTCTCGATAAAACCACCCCGTCCGTTCTGTAGGACTATTACTAAATCGACACTGTTTATCGAGACACGCTATTATGATGCCCAGATTGAAAAGCCCCGCTGCCAGTCAAAGGACGATCGCACGGCTGCCTAGTACATTGAAAGCATCCTCTAAATGGGGAAGATTAAAGAAATGTGAAGTGACGAATTACCACTTCGGCGTTCACTAAGTTCGATCGTAATGTGTTCTGCTAGAGACTGAGTCTACGGTGCGCTTGCGCTAGTTTTGAGTTATCCTATTAAAAAGGGGTTAGGCCGCTGTAAGGGAGAGTGTGTCTTACACAACAATAAGTACGCGATTAGAACTACTCAATACTTGTCTTGCTCAATAACAGTTGGGCTTCGCAGTACTCTGTTATAGGATTGAATAAGACATTTACGTAGTGCTTAGGGAACGTGTTCCGTTAGAATCGTATTAGTGTCCTTAGAGGTTCTATGCGTTAGGCCTAACAGAACACGTACAATGAGGCAAACGTTGTGAAACGGTTCCCGGTCTCACCGAATTGGGCATATTGTAGACAGACAAAATAAAGTAGCTATAATTAATTGATTTTAAAGCGCGAGCGTAACGATTCCTATACGCCCTCCACATAATCAAGGCTGTATTGCAGATATGGGTGTTCACTTGCGGGAGGAGAGACGCTGGCGTTCCAGCATTTATATATTATAGACTTTTGTTTACCCTCTCGTCTTCTTAGCTTCATAATACTATATTACTTTTATACTTATGTTTACTAACTGTGAATTCCCAATATTAACTTCCTTGCATCCCCCCTGTCCCCTAGCCAATTCGGAAGGGACAGTTTATGTTATGGGAATTCATTTCTTATGTCGGTGGGAGGGTGACCAAGTCTGGGACGAGCCCTACAGAACAGTGCGGATTCGGCGGGGCACTGTTCTTTCCCCTACGGGGAAACCGACCTAAAACACTAATATTAGCATAATTAGGAAAAAACGAAAATTTTATCAGCCTAGGGTAATTTAGGTACAGTCACATGTGGTGCCGTGACCAGGATTCTCGTCATTAAATGTACTGATTCACTTCAGTGCAACGAGAAAGAACAACTTATGGGTTACTACAAAAACAACACAACGTAATTTTATGGTTCTATTAATTATAAGAACGGCAAGAGTTAAAACGGCTAGAATAACATATAATGTTTAATTAAAATACTTGTTTAAGTTGAATTCTTCAACTACTGGTAGTGGGTTCAATTCCCGCATTATTTGTTAGTTGATGTGCTTAGATTCCATTGTATCTTGGGTTCGATTCCCGGCTGATGTATTGGATTATAAGTGCTTGGATTCCTGTGTCACGGCTTGTGGGTTCAATTCCCGCATGGTAATTGATTTTAGGGCTTTGATTCCGATGCTACTGATAGTGGGTTCGATTCCCAGATGCACGGATGTAATTTTAAGTAGGTTATGGTATGATTGTTGCTTGGATTCCTGTGCTATAATTATGGGTTCGACTCCCTGCAAACGTGAGTTTGGTAACTGACAGTTTGTCATTATGAAATAATGTTTGTTCGTTTGGGATTTATATGTGTGTGTGGAGTGAGCTTAGGTATAAGACACTATTATGGGTAAACCTAATATTATTAGTAACTAAGGCCTAAGAAGCGTAATGCTTATAAAATGACTATTAATTTACCAAGACTGCAGTGTGAATATGAAATACGTTAATGGACGATTTCTTAATTTTAAAGTTACCTAGTAGTTTAAGTTGAATTAAATTACTTATTAGCTAATAGGCTAAAGTGTCACCAACTGTGATTATTATAAAAGAAACAAAAATGAAAGAAGAGAAGTAAACAAATCTTTCTAACTCTGCAATCAGCAGGCGTATGTCATATAAATTGAATAGATACTCGTGTGGCCTTATTTCAAATTCCAGGATGTTTAAGTCGTCACTTGGCTGCGACTACGCTATGGCAAAACCTTGTTTGTGCGTTGCGTTTCCTAAAAAGTTTCTGCGAAATCAGCTGCCATCGGTTGACTTCAACAGCAGTGGCTGTAGCGTGGCTCCTGTTACGAAGCTAAGTTTCACTTTTATTAGACACCTCAGTTAGGTACTTATATCCACGTGGTATGATTTTTGTTATCTCACAAAATACAATTTTATAGGTTTATGTTTTAGGACTTTGGTACCTACTTCTATAGTTATCAGTTCGAATATACCATAGAATGTTCTTGTCAACATTTTTATAATCTGAGGGGTATTCAACAGCATTGTGTGCTAATAAGCCAACAATTGTTTGGAAAGTCTAGGATTCCTAAATTTTCTAATCAGTATAGTTTTCCACCTCTTATTGGATTTCAAAACTGCTCTAACCTCTTAGAATCAGAGGGGGGTACCCAATTGGAATAAAATCTAATATGTTTATGTGCGGACTATTTCAGTTACTGGATACGACTCGACTGCGGGCAGTTGACCAAGCTGACTCAGCATTGAGGTGCATAAGGAGAGGCCTCTTTCCAGCGGCAACTACGATAGGCTGAGTTTAGAACGAGGGAGCACTGTAGGTAGCGTGCCACGATAACACAAATACTCTTAAAAGAGACCCTGGTATGTAAAACTACATTATAAGCATGCACAGGTCTTCTGAACTTACTTGAAGCGCGATAGTGTGATTTTTATTGGACAAGAGTATTTTCAACAAGAATAAATTCAAATATTATGGAGAAATTATAGTATCGATTGAAGATGCGAAACAGTAACAGATTATAGCAGACATTGTAACTTATTGGGATCTTATTGGATTTATGTTCTAACTGGAGCAATTATAATTAATTATCTGATTAGGTTTACATAGCAGCACCATTGTGAGCGTAGCATACCTATGGGTATATATTCTAAAACACTTTCATTCAAAGGCAGAGTTCATCCTATTTTGAAAGCTCATACGCTGTACTGCGTCACGCGTCTGATTTTCAGAGGGGGGAATGTGACTGTCTGTCACCTATTCCTAGTTAATAGCAAAATATTATATTTATTTTAAAACAAGCACTTAGTTCGTGCCTCTTAGGAAGACATAAATTCTCTATTTTATGGGAAACCAGCTATGGACAAGTGCCACGAAAAGGTCGATGGCAATAATTCAACAAATTCTAAAGAAACGACTTAAAATATCCGATTTCTAATCTTAGGACAATACTAGTTGCACATATGGTAACCATAAACCGAGCCCAGGCAAAACCCAAACGGACCCTTTTAAAACAATTGAGAAATTGTACAAAAACGGCAATAAATCTATTCTGCAAAACTGTGGGAAGACGCGCTGGCTGAACGTGGTGTTTTAGGAATTGAGGGCTGATTTTGAAGTCCAGAGCGACACTTGGTTTTAGACCTCGATAGGATACGGACGTCCATGTCTAAGCTAGTTAAGTTAGGAGGCTTGGTGAATACCAAGAGGCCATGTCCGAGTGGGCTGTCGTAAGATAGCGGGTATTAGTTATTAAGTTAAATATAGTTGGGTTAAAGCCCAGTTTAGAGTAATCTAGTATTTAACGTAGTATGTGTGTGAGTTAGTTGGTTTTGGGACGCGGTCGTGGCTGGTCGGAAGAAAGAGCTACGTCTGAGGCGAAACTGGTAAATTGTGCAGTATTTTGTAAGTGAGTGGTAATCTAATTCTCTCTAAGGAATTATTTGGTAAGTGTTAACTTTAACTAACTTTATCTCTAGTAGTAGTGTGTACGTCGTATTTACAAACTTATCTCTTATAAGTTATATTATAATTTTATTTATAGGTAACAGCTAGGTGATACCGCTGTCGAGTTATAATTGAACATTTATTCCAGAATGGCGAAGATTCATGTATTTAGTACCTATCGTATTTTATCACTCACGTTATTATCTCGTGTATTACGTGTCGATCTCCTGATCCGTACCTTGGCAGGTAATTGTCACTTGCAGTTGGTTATAGGGAGATGGTGATGGCCTTCCACCATATTTGACACTGGGCACTAACCCTCCTGACTGTTGACTACTATTGACCTTGAGCTGACGCACCACACTTGGAAGGCAGAACCATAAATACTCACAGCTCATTTAAAACAAGCTAGGCTATAAGCCCAACTTGTAATTGCATTATAAAACAACCAAACGTTAGTGATGATTTCTGTATCCAAAAAGGTCTCGCCACAGAACACTTTGCGTGAGGTTTACTGACGCGCATTTCGGGAGTGGGGTAGGCATCACACACTTCCATAAACTGAATTGATAGTTCGTTCTAAGGAACGCTAGTACCCGTGTCTCGATAAAACCACCCCGTCCGTTCTGTAGGACTATTACTAAATCGACACTGTTTATCGAGACACGCTATTATGATGCCCAGATTGAAAAGCCCCGCTGCCAGTCAAAGGACGATCGCACGGCTGCCTAGTACATTGAAAGCATCCTCTAAATGGGGAAGATTAAAGAAATGTGAAGTGACGAATTACCACTTCGGCGTTCACTAAGTTCGATCGTAATGTGTTCTGCTAGAGACTGAGTCTACGGTGCGCTTGCGCTAGTTTTGAGTTATCCTATTAAAAAGGGGTTAGGCCGCTGTAAGGGAGAGTGTGTCTTACACAACAATAAGTACGCGATTAGAACTACTCAATACTTGTCTTGCTCAATAACAGTTGGGCTTCGCAGTACTCTGTTATAGGATTGAATAAGACATTTACGTAGTGCTTAGGGAACGTGTTCCGTTAGAATCGTATTAGTGTCCTTAGAGGTTCTATGCGTTAGGCCTAACAGAACACGTACAATGAGGCAAACGTTGTGAAACGGTTCCCGGTCTCACCGAATTGGGCATATTGTAGACAGACAAAATAAAGTAGCTATAATTAATTGATTTTAAAGCGCGAGCGTAACGATTCCTATACCCCCTCCACATAATCAAGGCTGTATTGCAGATATGGGTGTTCACCTGCGGGAGGAGAGACGCTGGCGTTCCAGCATTTATATATTATAGACTTTTGTTTACCCTCTCGTCTTCTTAGCTTCATAATACTATATTACTTTTATACTTATGTTTACTAACTGTGAATTCCCAATATTAACTTCCTTGCATCCCCCCTGTCCCCTAGCCAATTCGGAAGGGACAGTTTATGTTATGGGAATTCATTTCTTATGTCGGTGGGAGGGTGACCAAGTCTGGGACGAGCCCTACAGAACAGTGCGGATTCGGCGGGGCACTGTTCTTTCCCCTACGGGGAAACCGACCTAAAACACTAATATTAGCATAATTAGGAAAAAACGAAAATTTTATCAGCCTAGGGTAATTTAGGTACAGTCACACTTTCCTTTGTTGAAATCCTTTTATCTAATTAGTAGGTAAGTATTGTCTTTAGGTACGACATAACACTAACCCATAGGTTAGGTAATACGGATTGGTTTCTTCAACGCAACGTCAAAGCGCAGGTTAACCCATTGTAAAATATTAATTATTTTATCGAACGGAATCCATAAAAGTGAATTTAATAAATGGCAGTGCTTGAATTCCTGCATCAAGCCCGGCTAACCACTGCATCAAACTCTACTCATTTTATATAATTACCTACTACCACATTTTTTTCTGTACACAGATGAAATCGTGACATGCATACCATGTTCCCGTTACTCGCGTGCACACATTTCCTGCCTCATTCTGCCTGTACTATAATTTAACATTAGTCTATGTTAATTTATCTACAGCGTTGATTACGTCTATGTAATCGAGGTTGTTAATGGTAGGGTACTATAAACAATAGCTGGTCAACAATGTAATACTGGTAATTGGTCTTAGGTGATTGGTATTATTGGGCTTAATAATAAGTACCTGGGTGACCGAGCTCTGGTCGGGTGAAAATAAAAAAAACAAATTTTCCCAAACATGAGACCTAGCTAGATTGAATTTTCGCCCCCGTATATTGCAACTTTTATCGAAATCGTTACAGCTGTTTTCGATAACGTGATTACAAATAATAAATATTGCTCTAGGATAGGATTAATAAAATAAACACAAATCCGCAATTATTTTGTGTATGTGAATGCCAGAATTCCTATGTTATTTACAATATTGTCAAATTACAAATTGCTAGCTATGGATTGAGACTTCGTCTGCGTACCTTTCTGTCCAATTTTATAACGATCCGTTCGGTGGTTTAGACTTGAAAGTTAACAGACAGACATAGAGTTACTTTTGCATTTGTATGGATGTGTTAAATATGGCCTAGAATTTAGCATGTCAAACAGATTGGTGGTCAGTGTTTGTTATTAGCAGACAAAAGAACAGCGATGATCGATCATCATCATTCAAATCAAAGACAACCGGCAAATAGATAAACATTGGTATCAAAATCTACATCAATAATTTAAAATTTTACCACAATTTTAAAAACATTTACCACATGCCTAAAAGTTAGCGCTACTAACACCACAAACTATTTCAAAACGGATGTTTCTACTGATATCGACAGCAAGAAGCACGATTCTCCGGAAATTCAATTTTATAAACTACTAATAGATAATTCATTGGAATCATGTTTCACAAATGTAGAAATTGCTTTGCGCATTTACTTGTCTCATAATTATGATCATTAACTGTAGCGGCGAACGTTCATTTTCAACACTAAAGCGTATTAAAAATGAGTGCATTCAACATAATTGAGGAATCGCGACTGGTTTCTATAAACTAGTTGTTTATTTTAAAAGCATATGAAATTTTGCGCGATGAATGAATTGAGGAACACGATGGGTCAAGAACGTCTGAATCATCTCTCTTTGATGATTAAAGAATATGATTTCCTCAAAGAAATTGACACTAACAGTATTATTTCTGTAGAAAGTAGAAAAGTCAATTTTGTTTTATTTTACTAACTTAACTAACTTAAAATCCTAGGTATAGCAAACAAAGGGGCCTCGACATAGAATTTACTACTGGCCCCGCGCAGGCTTAATCCGGCACTGCCTATTGCCATCAACCGGGCACAAATCCAGACTCAGTGTGTATTTATCAAGTGACATATACAAATGTATAATCTACCTCTAAATAGTAAGCAAGATCAGGTTGAGCTGGATCAGACCTAATACCTAAAGCTACACTGATTTGCCTTAATCACCGCCATGCTTATTTTTATATCTGTAGGTAAATAGTAACTCGTACAATATGTAGATAGTCTTAGAACTCTAAAATGTTTGTTTACCTTATTTAAAATTTGCTATAGAAAAGATCTCTCGCAGACTGGCGCGACGCGAAACTGGTAGAACAATTTCCGTGAAGTTTTCATAGAAATTGTTTCACCAGAGTCACGTCGCGCCTGTCTGTGGGAGCCTTAAATAAGAAACATCATGACAATCATAATTCTACTTTCTACAGTCCTTTCACAGTTATTTTACCTCTAACGGCAACCTACCAGCGACCAGGCAACGAAGATAAATATCAATGTGATTTGAAATAATTATGAAAAGACTGTAGCATCACTTACAATACTTTTGACACAGATTTTCCAAAAATAGATATGAGTTCAGTTGCGAACTTAATAAACCCTGCCTGATAGCACAAATAAACCCTGCCTGATAGCAGACAAAATTAATTCTATTTTTAAATCCAACTCATCAAAGTTCTAGGTGCATAACCTTAACTTCGTGTTGTTTGATCAATAAAATGGTCTCCAGTGAATGCTCTGCGTTTTATGACCTCCGAGAGACGATTAAATTGTACTAAAATCTACGTAGGATGAGGAGATCTGAGGGTAATAATTCTTTTTATCACGAAAAGAATAGAAATTGGCCTTTTTTCTTAATGTTGACTTATAAGATCCCACCGCGGTCCGTGATTTCCATACTTTTTTATCCAAATTGAGCCAACATTTAATCTTCTTTCAACGTGCCATTACCTACTTGAAAATCTAAATGGGAAACATCCGCCTAACTCAAATATTACTAGAACTATAGTCATGTGAGTTGCAAGTATACCTGCCTATTCATCATTCCATAGCCAATATTAGGTAGGTACAATAGACATACTGTTAACCCTTTCCTCTTTGCATAATAAGAGTAAGATCTCGTCATAAGTGACACAGAGACAATCTTGACTCTGTAGCTAGATTACCAAATTATACCTAAGTTAACATTATGTAGATACTGTAAAGCGCTTGAAGAGCTTGTAGTGCAATATTGTGTAGAATTATAAATTATCAATTTATATTATATCTAGGAATAAATTCTTTTAAAGTATCATTACATAGGGATGAAAAAACATTTTACCGCGAGCAAAAAGTGCAATTATATCTTAACTTATATATTATTTTTAATAACCTAACTTAATCCTAAGTAATATTATAAATGCGAAAGTGAGTTTGTTTGTTACACTTTCACGCTAAAACGGCTGAACGGATTTGGATGAATTTTGGCACATGGGTAGACCATGACCTGGAATAAGACATTGGATAATTTTTATCCCGATATTTCCAGAGAAAAGAAAGTTATGCGGGTGAAACCGCGGGGCGCAGGTAGTTTATTTTATATTTGACATCCTATCTCAGAGGAACTTGCACTCTTCTACGCGTCTATTTTAAAGCTCTCGTTTTTCCTTAAACTAAAACATGCTGACTCTTTTGTACACCGAACTAAACTATCCCTAAAATTCCTTACTTTTGGCTATGAGATATGTATCTTAAAGCTATTCTGTTTTTGACACAACTAAAATCGAATTTGACAATCTGACTCCACTTCTTTGTTGTACCCCGCGAATGTTTTTTTGAGCCGGAAGCGCGCAGAGATCCCCAGCTTCGACTTGTTTTATATGGAAAGGTTGTATGTTGGGGTCGAAATTTTCATTATTTTTGCGATAGGACACACCATTTCGAGATATAAGCAAAAGAAAATAAAAAATGATACAGTACTGTTTTGCAACTGAAGTCGAGGTGTTGGTTTGAATTTTAGTTCATGACATCTAATTTTAAACCACACCTTTTTAATAGCGATTAAGAATAGTCAGATTTAGTTTAGATTTACTTAGACAGTCAAAATTTTAGGTGAAAAACGTCAACATCTTCAGATCTGCTTTTTTTTTTGCCATTTTCACTAAATTAATAACTCAGTGCCATCTTAGTGCTGTCAAACTAAAATATAGTTAAGTTGTGTCAATATAGTCTATTTCAGAATAGGAAATTGTCGTTTGACAGGAATAAACTTAATTTTAGTGATTTTTAGTCTAATTTAGAGAATTTTGTGACAAGAGAATCGGAACCAATGCTTATTTATAATTAATTCCTAATTCGCTTGAATAATCGAATACAACTGAAGTTATGTTTCTATCAGCCTGTACGACATAAGGTCGCCTTCTGCATGTAACCGCTACAATAGGTACTTTATGATTTTACGACATAAACCAGATATCATACATTATTATAATTCATCTCATACATACAGAACAAGGTCACAAAAACGAGAGTAAAGAAATATGTTTTCTCAAAGCCCATAAAAACCATAACACGACATAGCTATTCCTTTACGTACTGCGTAATTGGTTCTATATACTCGTAGATCCGTATCTACAACATTTTGTTCTAAATCTATTAGGTCCATTAGCTGGAGGTTTTTTTTTACTTAAGTAATATATTGTTCAAAGGTTCTAATCATGCGATCGCGTGCGCGACTGATGGGCGGGAGTGCGGGAGTAAAATGACCGCTCGCTCGCCGGCAATTAGCCAGGTTTGATTGAATGGAATAAGTGCTGCTGGCTCAAGAAGTGTTTTTGTGAGACTTTGTCCTTAGTTTGTTATTTATCTGGTGTTGGGTAGTTTGAGGACAAAGAAATGTGCTAGTGTCTCTTCTCCATGCATGTATATTGGATGAAAATCGCATAGAATGAAGAACCCTACGATCCGGCCTCGTAAAAAAGCTACAATATACGAGCGTTGGTTCTACTTTCGAACAAATATAAAGTATCTTACTATTTTCCTAGAAAAATAAGCTTTGTGATAAGTTACGCGAATGAGAAATATTTTACCTATCCTTTGACGTGTGTCTTTGTAGAGAAAATTATAGATGTTATGAATTGTTGATAAGGATATCATGAGATAAATGTGTAATAATTATTTATATAATATATTCTGTCTGACGAATATTTGTTTTGTATATTTTTATGTAGCAGACAAAGTCTTCGCGAAGATAAAACTTAGAGAAAATACATTCAGGTTTATGCGTATCTTACTATGCGTGGTAGAAAAAATACAGAATTTATAGCGAGAACCAAGCCATAGAATGAAGGTATCCGTTATACAACGGCGCGTTCGGTTGATAGAACCATCAATGTAATATCCTGAACTGGAGTGCCGCTCATTTTTCGAAGCCATTTTTGAGAAATGGTCAACAGGGAATCGATTACAGGCCATCTATTCCTTGGAGCCATGGAATAAATAGCTGCAGTAGAACTGTATTCGTCCTAGACTATTTTTTAAAATAACACGACATTAAAGGCTCTCTTTTCGTTAGTTTAGAAAAAGCGAAGCATTACCTACAATCTTGGATTCTGTACCTAGACCTACCATCCCTGTTACTTGCGGCTACTTTAACGGGCCTACGGGCTACTTTAAGAATTTCCTTATAACCCAGTTAATGGGTTGTGGAAGAAATATAACATTCGCTGTAAGTAATTACAGTACGCGATAAACCAAACATTACCTACTACGATGTAAAATGTAAACCAATTCAAACTAAATAATAGTTCGAGTTGGTTCCATTTTACGTACCTATATTTTTTACCCACTTCTAGCCCAATAGTCCTAGAAGTTGGTTCACGTCAATAGTTCAACGGGTGGGAAATTAATCCACAACCCATCAGTCGCTGATGTACTGTACTAGTACCTTCCGCAATGCTTACACACTTTTCTCATCGACACTTGTCAAGGTAGCATTTCTACAATAATTTAATGTTGTATCTCGCTTTGACAACACTAAAATATATTATGTAAAAGTATATAAAAACACGGGTAAAGCTCATTGGGCATCAAAAAATTCCAAATTCCAAAAATTCGTCCGTATCGCTGTCAACGGGGAAAGTGCCCAAAAGGCTGGCAGCATTGTCACGTTGGTAGGAATGCTAATTATTTGGCCTAAATAAATAAAATACTCTCGTCATGTGAACGCCGTCATCAGAAGCCCAAAAGTCTGACAACCGGTTGTGGAGGTCAGATAGGCAGGTCGCTCCATGTAAAATACTGGTATTCAACTGCATCCAGTTAGACTGGAAGCCGACCCCAACATAGTTGGGAAAAGGCTAGGCAGATGATGACGTGCCTACTATGAATAAAGGTAAGTTCGAGGTAACGTAGGTATTGTTTTCAACTAGGAACTCAAGTTTGAAAGGGACGCGTTTATTATGTACTTCAGTAAGTAGGTACTTGCAGGAAGGTAGCCGTGGGTGATTGTAACCAGGTACCTATTGTTTCATCAAAGTTCTCGTAAAATTTCTGTAAATAAATCAGGTGTTGAGATACGATAGATTTCTGTAGTTGAATGTGAATGACTAGACAACAACATCCATTTTTTTATCTATCTAATTTTGGAGTGATTTGTGATAGTATATTTGGTTGATATTGGCCTGTTCATTTATCAACTAGAGACAATGGTCCAATGATTTAGATGAGGTCCTAAGTTCATTGCCACATAAATATTATATTACTATTACTTAATCAAATAAAAAAAAACCTAATTGTCAAGACATGCTTCAAACTAGCTAGTGCTTCAATCTGGCACGATAATTACTTTAATAACACGTCCCGCAAATTAAGTAAACTAAGTCCAACTTATTATTCTATCCCTCTCAGTCAGGGACATCAAAGAAAAACTTAATGTTATAACTTAAAACGAGCTTGGCATCCAAATTCCTGAAGTCAACAGTGAGAAATAAGTTGCGGCTCTAGACGACTCCACAATTTGTAAGTTAGGATTGAATTTCCATTACAATTTGCGTTTTTATTATAAAGAGTACCCATTATTTTCTGGGGTTCCTTACTTGTTAACGAGAATCCGGAACATTTATAGAACTAGGGTTGTCGAAAGGAAAGGATCCTGAATGCTCCGACAGAGGTCCAGTGTCAGCAAGATTCTAGAAAAAGCAACACAACTGTACGTCGATAAAATTCAAACAACAACGCACACTCGCATCTCACGTCGCTATTCACTCTCATTTCGCATAAGGTTTAAAATGTGTTCGCGTTCGAGTACGAAGTGAGCGTCGAAGTGACGGGGAAATTACCTGACTGAATGCCACTTCTTACGTCATCTCATACTTTATCTGTCAAAATCTCACGGTCAATTTAGTTCAACTCGCTGACACGCTCGCAAGGGTAGCGCTAATGTATCAATCCAGTTTTTAGGATGCCGAAATGTGGGTGTACTATTTAAAAGAAAGGCGAAATTGTGGGTGTACTATATAGGTACACCTCTGCCTAATCTTCGGGGACTACAGGCGTGATGTTATGTCTGTATACAAAAACTTGCGACCTGCCGCTGCTTCGCACAGTTTTTTCGATTTGACAAAACATTGAGTTTTTTAGTTATATGTAACTTTTAACCTTCCGGAATAAATTCTCTAAACGATGGTGAAAACCTCATCAAAATCTGTTGTGTGGTTTAGAAGAACAATACGGACATATAGACAAACACGAAAAGCGACTTTAATTTTATAATATGTATAGATGTATGTATTTAAGGTCACGACTACACAATTGTATGCCTTTTACAAAAAGATCCCTTTAAAAAAAGTCAAGTTAAACATTTGCATATCAGCTAAACCAATCTCAATATCCATTATTACTGTTTATCAAAATGAATCTAATGACGGAGTGAATAAATACGAAGCCGTCGGGTGACCGTCTCATCAGTGACCCACATAATCTGCGCTTACATTTGTGTAATACCAACTAAGATTTTAAGCCCTTAATGACATTAAAATTACCTATGTATGTAATGCAAACTTCAAGGAAGGAAACTAACCCTTTTCAAGACATTACTCACGACCCTTCAATTTTGGATTCAACTCACTTAACCTTAAAGTTGATATTACCGTATTAGTTCATTTAGTATCTGAAGTATGTAGTTATGTTATAAGTCCCTATAGAATTTAATATAAAGAGACAGGCTCGATAAATCGATGTCCCGAATAATTGACGCTTGTGTGTATAGTTGACCTCGTAATTGCTTATCGCTTTTATAAACAATTCCCAGCAAATAATTATTGAAACTCCAATAATTTATTATTTAACTGTCACATAGACAAATAGACCTTGTTTTATGACGTGCAAGTGACATTCAAACTCAGTATGTTATAGCAAAAGCGCGGGAAAGTAACATGAGATTCTGAGGCAACCGAAGACACCATAACTTGGTATTCATTAATAAAATTAGGCTCAGTTAGCTACTCATGCAATGCTACTCAATTAGCAATCATGTTAAAAGTTTCGGTTCCTCCTGCATGTTTCGTCAGAAGAGATTTTGAAGATCACGTTAAAATTCAAGGTTCAACATCAACCTTTGTCTATCATTATGTAAGACCACACTTTTTAACCGGCTCCATTGTCTTTGGTTTTCGTAATCATCAAGCAGCAATGTTGCGAGTTTCCGCGACCTTTTCATGTAAACATCTTGTACTCGCCTACTTCTTAAAATAATATCACTCACAAAAGTAATTTCACAACGTTGACTGCCCATTTGTGTTTAATCAAAAAGAGTCCTCAAAAGGCCGTGAAAAAAATAAAAAGAAGCGAGATTAAAAGCCGCAAGCTCAAAGAACTTAATAACATAAAAAGCCATACAAAAATGAATTACACGGCAAAACTTTATGAACATGAAATAATATACAATTAGCACCAATCCTCGTTGTACGGAAACAAAGGTTTTTCATGTCCAGCCGACATTTGTCGGGGCGGACCACAAAGAACATTGGTTAATCAAAGCGCCGCTAAATAAAAACTACTCCATTTTGTTTCTTTTAGTTTTCTACGCACGACAAAAGGTAGCAGCGTTTTTATTACCACCGAAGTAGAAGCTAATTAGGCTCGATTTCTAGGTACCTACTGATATATAAAATTAGGTTTATGTGTAACACGTATAACTAGAGGTTTTTCATTAGTCATAAACACAAAACTAGTTATTTTTGTCGGAATTATTAATAGAACACAAACAAGTAAAAACCTGTATCGTAAGATCGTGTTATTATATCACGTAGCAACAAACGTAAAGAATATGAAATAAAACACCCGACTTCTCAAAAAATACTGTAATGTCAAAAATATCTAATTTCGAAAATCTATGTGTAAAATGTATTTTCGTTTTTTGCCACCGAGTTTCGAAATTAAAGTTACTTTTGACTTTGTTGTTTTTTTTTTGGAAGTTGGTTGTTTTTTATTTTGTAAAGCAAAAAATATTTTTCCTTTTAACCTACCCCACACAAGTTCGTATACCACTACTTGCTATGTAAATATCAGTGACAGGAAGTTACTATAACATTATCAACATACACTATATACGTAATATTGAAGCTAACCGGCAAAAACTACCCAAGCTAAAGTCAATTATGGAACCATCGCGCAAGCTTCGTCAGCCAAACTAATATAATAGTTTTCAAAAACGAGCCACAATTGACGAAACTATCGGTGAACACTTAAAAAATATATAATTATATATATATATAACTTCCTCTTTTTTTGAGACGTCGGTTTTTTTTTAAGTGTTACGGATTACCTTCCAGTTCTGCGAAACTATGTATCCGACACAATGCATATAAGGTTACTTATTAAAAAAAGTACACTGTAGTAAGTATATTGAATAACTAGATTACGGTCTAGTACCGTAAACTTACGCCGTAAAATATGACGATACCCGAGCCGTCCTCCACAATAAGATAAAGTGTTATGATCGATGCTCACAACTGTGAACTGAACAAACCTTTAGTATTTTCTCCAAAACTACAGAGTAACCTAATGGCTTGTGCGCCATCCATCAGATTACCTATAACCGCCCTCATCCATCAAACTCTAGGTTATTCTCACTGACAATGAATTCAAATACCCCTGGCCCTGGAGGTTTGAACCTCCATACACCGGGAATGTAGTAGGCTCTTACATACTGGCGCGATTCGCCGCGCGACGCGAATTTTAACAAAACAATTTCTGAGAAAACTTCACGGCGAACAATGCGGAGGTGTCGCGTCGCGCGGCGAATCACGCCATTATGTAAGAGCCTAGTATTGTCAGTATATATATCTCCAATCTGGTCTTAGGGCTTCAAACGGCTAATTGATATTAACATGCATAGTGCCACCTCCGTACAATATAGTTCACCGTCTATTGACATCATCTTACAGTTATCTTCATGGTGTACCTATTTCTCAAGATTAGTCCCCAGAATATACCTAGGTCAACGTAAGAAGTGTATTTGTAGATTAAATGCAAAATTAATTTTGCCTTACATTAAAATAACAAACACACCATGCATATAGCACACATTATATGCACACATGTCCGTTTCAATCCTTGTACTTCGATTTTTATTTTAATAATGAAGAAATGGAAAAGGTAATAAAGTTACTTTGAAGGATTCGGGAGCAATAAAACCAAAGCCAAATTATGTTTTTTTTAATCTTTATTTATTTAAGGGATTTTTGTACGCATATGCAACGATGTGAATCCCATCGTGCTAATTAAAAATAATATTATTTTGTACAAAATAAAATTCATTCAATTCCTACGCATTTATCTATACGACATTTTAATCATCACTGTTTTAGTGTTAATAAAAATAAAACGTCATATATAGAACTAAACGTTCTAATTTCAATTTATAAGTTGAAAAAAAATGCTGACTTTCAACAAAGGCTGATGTGTTTAATCGAACCTCAAATAATAGCCATTCTGCTTTCCTAAAAATATGAATGAACATTCTAATATAAGGAATGCACCTCTTTTTGTGAAGCTCAAACAATTTTTATTTTGGTGTCCTAAAAATACTAAATACGAGAGCCAAGTAAAAAACAAGGGACACATTTATTAAAAAGCATCGTGAGAACCTAAAAAAGTTTTCAGAGGTTCATTAATATAAAAAAGCGTAGGTAAATCATTATAAGCTCAAGTTTTTAAATTATCATTTAAATATGTCCCTATAACAAATATCTAAGGCAGTCGTAGAGGTCACAAGGCCGTTTGCTATAAGCGCCTTACTTTAACCAAGATATTTATGTTCCTGACTGTAACGAAGGTACAAAAACAAATTGTGAATATTCCGACAAATAATTCTCTTTGAGACGGACAAAGGGTATTAATGGTGTTACGAGGAGTTTTATTTTATATTTTATAATACAGTGTTGGTAAAGTGAGTGAGTGGCCTTACCGATGTATTTTTATCATGTAATAAACACGTGATAGACAAATAAAAAAATATGTTTATTAAGTACCTACATTGATTGATTATAAATAACACTTTACTCGTCTTTTTAGGGTTCCATTGTCAACAAGGAACCCTTATAGTTTCGCTATGTCCGTCTGTCTGTCTATCCGCGGCTAAGCTCAGAGACTCTTAGTACTAGAAAGTTGTAATTTGGAATGGATATGCATACTCGTATAAGTCACGCTAACAAAGTGGTAAAAAAAAATCATGAAAAATAGTTATTTGTTATGCAAGGCTACAAAGTTGTTTTTTGGAAATGTGTCTTGTATTGAAAATGAGGAGGAGAAAATAGGTGAGGTGAATTTTTTTTTTATTGTACTTTCCCTACACGTTACTTGATGATATTTTTTTTCTCGTCAATGCAATGGCGTGGGGTGTCATTGGAAAGGTCGTTTAAAAATAATTGGGAGTTTGTGAAAACTATTTTTGGATTCAGGAATCCACTTGCGAAATATTAAGCTTTAAAGTGCTAATTTTTGTTAGAGTCAAGTGTCCCACCGCCCCTGCCAGCTAAATGGTTGGTTTTGGATATGTGAAAAAAATCACGATCACACAAGTAGTATATATAACGAAATTAAAAGAAAAACTATCACAAATAAGTAGGCTCCACAAGTTACCGAGTAATAATTGACTAACTTACATTTGCAGTTGCAAAAACATGTTCTCCAATACATTCTGTATGGGAGGACAAGTTTTTCAACTACAATGTTAAGTTTGTTATTGGGATAACTTCATCCCAACTACGGAACCCTTCAATGTGCGTGGTTCGACACGCACTTGGCCGGTTTTTTTTTACTTGTTGAATTCGGTGTTTTACTCTGAGAAGAAACATTGAATCATATGTCAGTCTCTTTTAAAGTCCATACAATAGTAAATCCTTATATATTTAATTTGTTAAAATAAAATGTAAAACAACTACTTACTGACTTAAAATAATGAATAATAAAAATTATGGACAAGTATATAAAGAATAATAATATATAATATATCCTTACTTAATATTATAAATGTCGTGCTTTCACGCCAAAACTACTGAACCGATTTAAATGAAATTTGGTACACAGATAGTCTAGAGCCTGAGGAAGGACATAGGCTACTTTTTATCGCCATACCACGCGGGCAAAGCCGCGAGCGGAAGCTAGTAATATAATAAAACGTTGATCAGGCAGGGGCCATAGTCCTTCTTTAGTTCCAGGTTACCCGTTCACTTTAGCCACCCAAACCCATAATCCAATATCTTTGTTTCCCTATCCCGCAATAGTCCTACTCCAACCGGGGATTGTCATTGGGTGCACTTGTATAGTGCGAACAGGGATAATCGTCGGTTGGTGCCTCATTCCATTAAAAACGTCTAACGGGCCTCTGCGACTTGGCTTTGGCCCCTCGTACGCCTTCCAAAAGACTCCATGGTCCCGAGATATGTAAACATATTATATATAATAACTATATAAAGAATATTGTTAAATGTTCTAAATAAAGATAATAGGTATGTGAGACTTACCATATTTATGTTCTCATATTACAATAGGATGATCTCAACTTTCAACTTTGAACATGACATGAGCCATAACGTGGATTGTGTTACAAACAATACGTCCTTTACAACAGGCAGAACATGGCATATACGAAACTGAGTAAATACATAATGAATCTCTATGTAATTCATTACACAACCCTGACCGGCTGACCTTCAGGTTAACGAATTTACAACATAGCTAGTCATGTTTGATTCGAGACAACATATCCAACAATTACCTACAATGTGAACAACTAAGGATATATATAGATACTTATCCTTGGATGATATCCAAAAATACCAACTATTACTATTATGCCATATATTCATGTTACCAAATAGGTACAATAGTAAACATAAGTAGATACAGACTTCCGAAATGGAAATTCTTTGTCATATTTAGAGCAACATCAATAATCAAATTAATCGGAGAAAGCAACGCACAAAGAACAATGGAAAGCTTTGGAGGAGACTTTGCCCAGCGCTGGGACATAATGTACCAGAACCAACAAATAACAGAAGAAGCAAATTAAACCCTAATAAAAATGTTCTACAGGATGTTAGGGTAAACACCGTTATCCTTGAAACCAGTGGTTTGGTTTCATTTATAGAACGTAAAAGCAATGGAAAAAGACAACTTTAAAAAAAAAAGAATATCTACGTTTTACCACAAGAGTATTTCAGCCTTTCACTAATGGAAAATTGAGGCAATAATAAGCAGTGGATTATACATAAGTATATTTCGTGAATAGCATTTTCCTTTTTTTTTCAAGTCATTTCTCACCAAGAACATCCAGTTCGGGTAGTCAGACGATCCTTTCAACTTCTTTATCCCACTTATGCCTACTTCAGCTGACATAATTGAAATTTCGTAAGTTTCACAGCCACACAAATTTTACTATTTAAACCACTCAACTTACTGGTTATGCTATAGCCGCTATGTCTGTGTGCAATGTATATGTTGATTATGACGTAATGTGGTCTGATCACTTTCCCGTTATATGCGAATGTAAGCTGCATGGCTTGACTCCTTTAAGAAGTGTGACACGGGTAGCTGATAATAAAATTGTGTGGGGGGAGAAAACAGCGGACCAAATTACACAATATCGAATTGAATGTCATAAACGTCTCAGGCTTATTGACTTTCCTACTGAGTTTCAAATGTGTTGTGATCGGTATTGTAATGACCCTGCACATAGCCTACTTATTGATAAACTGTACTCTGACATCGTGCTGGCCTTATCCCAGGCATCGGTGGAGGGGGCAGGGGGCAGGCGTATGCGGAGTAAGCGTCAGCCTAAAACCATTGTTGGATGGAATAAATTTGTGAGCGACAGTCATGGGACGGCGAGAGCGAGTTTTCGGGAATGGTTATTGTGTGGTAGTCCGACTACAGGTGACATGTATACAAAGATGTGCGAGACCAGAAAAATATTTAAGTCTCATTTAAAATGGTGTCAGAACCATCAAGACCAATTAAAAATGGATGTTCTGGCAGCAAACCACAGTTCGAAAAATTTCAGTAGTTTCTGGAAAAATACCAATCGTTTGAGGAGTCGGCCTGGTTTTCCCGTGAGTGTCGACGGTGCGAATGATTTAAAAACCATCGCTGATAAATTTAAAAATAACTTTGTTGTGAGGTCACCGTTGGGACCATCGTCATCTCAAAAAGAGGGAGGGGTGAGTGGTGAACATGTTGATACCAGAATCATGGCCAAGGATGTATCAATGGCGATAAAATCGATCTGTAATGGCAAGTCCCCTGGTCACGACGGTTTAAGTGTTGAACAGATACAGCACGCTGGGCCTCATATGTGCAGAGTGTTGGCTATGTTGTACAACCTTTGTATCTCGCACTCATACCTACCTACCGACATGATGAGGACTGTCGTAGTGCCAGTAGTAAAAAACAAGGCGGGGGATTTGTCAGATATATCTAACTATAGACCTATCTCTTTGGCCACAATAATAGCAAAGGTGTTTGACAGCATTCTTAATAAACAACTGTATAAATACCTAAAGTTACACGACAATCAGTTCGGTTTTCGGCCGGGACTATCTACAGAAACTGCTATATTCTGTTTTAAGAGTGCTGTTAAATACTATACGGAAAGAAAAACATCCGTGTACGCTTGCTTCCTCGACCTCTCTAAGGCCTTTGACCTGGTTTCATATGAGATCTTGTGGAATAAGATGAGATCTTCCCATATACCGAACGAACTTATTAACATCTTTAAGTATTGGTATGGGAACCAGGTGAACAATGTGAGGTGGGCGGGCACGTTGTCGGACCCGTATAGGTTGGAATGTGGGGTGAGGCAGGGGGGGTTGAGCTCTCCCTCCATTTTTAACCTGTACATCAATGAGCTGATCGAGGCGCTCAGCAAGCAACATATAGGGTGTCACATAGATGGCATCTGTTTTAATAATATCAGCTACGCGGACGATATGGTGTTGCTGAGCGCGTCGGTCTGCGGACTCAGAAGGCTGATGAGTATCTGTGAGGGTTATGCAGCTAGTCACGGACTGCTATATAATGTAAAGAAGAGTCAGTGTATGGTCTTCCAGAGTGGGCCTAGACAAGTAATAGAAATGCCACCAATTAAACTGAATGGCTCACCTTTAGAGAGGGTAGTCGAGTTTAAGTACTTAGGCCATCTAGTGACACCTACCCTGAAAGACGACGCGGACATCGAACGGGAGCGGAGGGCGCTGTCGGTCCGAGCGAACATGGTAATCCGGAGGTTTGCTAGGTGTTCAAGTGAAGTGAAAATTACACTTTTTAGAGCATACTGCACCACGTTGTACACTTGCACTCTGTGGACGGACTACACGCAAAAATCGTACAGTGCCCTTCGTGTCCAGTTTAACAACGCGTTCAGGATGATGTTGGGGCTCCCCCGCTATTGCAGCGCATCGACAATGTTTGCGGAAGCCCGCGTTGATTGTTTTTACGCAACAATGCGCAAGCGAAGCACTTCGCTAGTGCGGCGCGTGCGGGGGAGCGCCAACTGCATGCTGGCCGCGCTCGCGGGAAGGCTTGACTGCGCCATCATAACGCAATGTTGTATGCGACACGTGGCGCGCTTAGAAGTATAACATTTATACGTCCAGGCGCGCCACGTGTCCCCCTAACTAATTAATTGAGTGAATAATTCGTAAATTGTATTTTAATTGTAGTTATATTGTTAATTTAATTTAATTTTGATTTTATTTAATTTTGATTGTATTTTATTTTATTGTTACTTTTTAATTTAATTTAATTGTAATTTTGTGTTTAATTTGATTTTAATTTAATGTGTTTGTAAATATGTGCCCATTCTATGAGTCTTGCTACTCGAATTAAATGATTTGAATTTGAATTTGAATATAGCACCCCTGCGCCCATAACCTAATGGAAAAATAGAGGCAATAATAAGCAGTGGACTATACATAAGTATATTTCGTGAATAGCATTTTCCTTTTTAACCCCCGACGGAAAAAGAGGGGTGTTAACCCCCGACGGAAAAAGAGGGGTGTTATAAGTTTAACGTGTGTATCTGTGTATCTGTGTGTCTGTGTATCTGTGTGTCTGTCTGCGCCATCGTAGCTGCCAAACAGCTGAA
The DNA here is from genome assembly GCA_947522985.1 of Lithophane socia. Classification (NCBI taxonomy): domain Eukaryota; kingdom Metazoa; phylum Arthropoda; class Insecta; order Lepidoptera; family Noctuidae; genus Lithophane; species Lithophane socia. The sequence continues at coordinate 14,074,355 of OX383252.1, read as the reverse complement.
CCGATTTTGATTTTTTTGGTTTTGTTTGAAAGGTGACTTAATCGAGAGTGTTCTTAACTATGATTCAAGAAAATCGGTTCAGCCGTTTGAAAATTATCAGCTCTTTTCTAGTTGATGAATGGATGTGAGCATTTTCCACAGGTCTAATCGATTGGAAATTTAGAATTCTCTTATTTCAATGATATGAAAAGAATATATGTAGTAACCTTGAGCTGATGCTGCAGCATCACCTGGAATTTGCAGGATACCCAACTCCCTCACGAACTTACAGCAGAGGTATCGCGTTTGGACTCATTGGAAAGGTCTCAACAAATAGGTTACAGATAGATGATGATCAAAGTCTGATGATGGAGTAGGAAAGATAAATGAGAGTGAATTAGTAGGTAACAAGCTTCACTGTGGCAAAAAACGTACAGCTACGCAGATTTCGGCGAGCTGCGTCTTGATCGTAGCGTTTCTACTAGTAATATAATATAAAATTTAAAAAGCTGGAAATAAAAATTAAATTAAAAATTTAAAAAACCCCCGACAAAAACAAAGCGTCTAAAAAGCAAAAAAATAATATCATAAAAGTTGTAGGTAATATTTTGATCCAAGCGTCGTCATGTCGGGGGACGGCTAATGAAAATAGGAAGTTAACAGCAGCTATCCTTTCTACAACAGCATACATTCATTATGCCTAGTGTGTGTTGGCGTTTGCATTAGCCGTCCCCCGACACGACGACGCTTGGATCAAAATATTACCGACAACTTTTATGATATTATTTTTTTGCTTTTTAGACGCTTTGTTTTTGTCGAGGGTTTTTTAAATTTTAAATTTAATTTTTTTTACAAGTCAAGCAAGCAAAATACAAAAACATATCGTAAACAGAATAATTTAAATCGGTGTCATGCGCAACATGCCAGTGCATATACCGACGGAGTGCGCCCTCTTCCAACATTCACCCTAGGGCGCTAGGGCAAAAAACTTGCGTCTCAACACGGGTAGGTGGCGTGGACGTGACCTGACCGGCCGCGAGCGCGACCCCTCCCTCAGTCAGTCAGCTGTTTCGCTAGTGAGCACGGTGTCGGATAGAAACTTATTAAAATATTTTAATGAAAATAGCGTTTTTTATTATTGTTACTCAGTCATTTATTTTTATATTTAAGTCAACTGCCCATGGTTTGAGTGACAACGGTGTTTACCCTAACACCCTGTATAGACAAAATCGTGATGCGTAGGTACTATGAAGCGTCAAATTGAGTTGGGTTTAGAATTAAAGTTGAAACCCTCCTAGACCTTCCAAGAAAGGACGAATGATCCCATCTATTTCTTAACGTTACATATATGTTAAAGAAACGTTAATATGTAAAGATTAAGAAGTTTTGTTTGTTTTAAGTACATAAACAGGAGTTTAGGCGGATGTTTAACGATGGTAAATTACCCAAAGATGTTTGATTAATTAGAGCAAACTTCCTTAGAGTTTGATCTCATTGCGTTCGTCTTAAATTCCGCCTTACGTTACGTAAGTAGGTACTCGTCACGACTACACGATTAGCGTAATTCGAAAGTGTTTTTCTCCTTAAAAAATAAATGAAAGTCGAAAATCTTGTACACAGACATAGGTACCATTACCATTTGAAAGCAAAAGCTAATTAAAATGTTGCAATATTTTAATAAATGCCGTGAAACTCTGGAAAGTACTTTTTCTCAAACATACTTGGAAATTCGAGCAATATTTTGACAACCTTCTTCGAGATAAATCGAAATTGCTGTACTAGTCAAAACGACTATGCGGCCGGCAATGTTACTATGAACCTCCATAATAATATAGTGTATGTGGCGGTATTAGCGGCCAAATAAAGTACTATGAAAACTCATATCTGTCGTGTAATTTAAAAATGGAACGAACTTTTTACTTCAACATATGGCAACCAAGGAGGTAACTTATCAAAGATTTTATTTTAGATTTGGCTTGCAAATAAGTCTGTTTAAAATAAAAAAGAAACAAATAAACATATTGGCGCGTGAAAAATTATCATCGCCCGTCATTGATTCCTGGAATTTATAATTATTTTACTCAGTTTGAATTTCCATTCATTATTTGAGAAAAGTACTATACAAGCCTTGGCCGCAATCAGGCATTGATGGACTCACGTTTTCACGATCGTCAATCAATGCGCCAGTTGCAGGCCGCGACAGTAATGTACTATAGCGTATAAATGTAAGATAAATGCTTTGTGTTTGTTAAACAACCTTTTTAACAAATTCCCACCTTAAATAGTTAAATCATCCAATTGAGCCAAATCCTTTGTCGACCACAATCATCGCTTACTATAAGTGACTTACGACCAGTTTCTTCATCACAAGTAACAGTCAACTGTTCTTTTGCACCGTTGTATTTTCAATCCTCGGCGCTGAGGCGAGGGTTGTAAATCCAACAGCGCGGAAGAACAGTTGACTGTTACTTTTGATGAGGAAACTAACCGATAGTGGTCAAACGCGAGCCTATCAATTATAATAAAAAAAACACTTACAAAATCATTTAGTTATGAATACTTTCCGCTTTTACAAAGATGTAGACGTATGGCGCCAAAAGATTCTTGTAGCACGCAAGGATCTTTTGGCGCCTTAATGAAATTGACAGGGGGCGTTGTTGGTAAACATTTCTGTGAAATTATCACAGAAATTGTATTGACAATACAAAATTGCGGTATTAGTTCCGATTATAACCACGCGCCAAAATAACCGACCAGACAAAAGAGACACCCAGAGTGCCGGCACACGTCAGCCAACGTGAAGCCTGGCTGCAAGGCATTTTGAAAATAGAACGATCATAGTATACGGGTGTTAGCTCGTGTTGGCACATTGCTAACGTCCGCGAGAGCAAAAAAATATTCAAAATCGGTCAGCTTTCTTTATATTCAGGATAAATCTGGCCGTATTTCGGTTGATTAGTAAATATAATGAATGCAGCAATAAGGTAAGCAACAAAGTATTAAACTTTAACAATAAACTGTTATTGATTGGTAATTTAGAAAATAATGTGAGTAAAGCCAAAGATTCTGTGTGTGTCAATATGCAAAAATGTATACGAAAATGTTTAGTTATGCTTCATAATATTCTTGTGATCCATTCTATTTCTTGTTTTCGAGTCGATGGTAAAGGTTAAAAATATTGTTGATGACGCCAATCGCCGATCAGTGGCAGTTTTTAGGTCCTCTGAATTATTGAATCTCGAATTTATTTCTCATTTAATAGACTATTCAGCAAGCGGTCATTACAACATAATCTTCTCAAATATCTCAAAATTATGCTTCAATGAATTATAAACAGAAATTGGATTAAAAATATTTCGTTCCACCCGCATAGCTGCTGTGATTTCAGTTAGTCAACAATTCAACATGGATCTTAACGAACCATATTGTTTTTCTGTACGCCGAAGGATTACAAATTAGGCGACGGCCCTTTGGTGAACTATTGCCTGTCAAATTGAATTTAACTTCTGTCAACAATGTTTTATTTAGGGACTGTGTAGGTTTAAATTTTGTGTAAGAAAGGGTAAAAGTGAATATTATGGAAAATACAGTTAAAAACCATATCAAGATAGCTGAGCTGTAGCTCTGAAAGGCAGTTCCCGTAATTTTTAAGAACGTTCGCATTCGCATGTCATTCGTAATCTGTCAATAACACAATCAATTTACCAACATTTTTGACAAGTTTGACAGATTGCCACTTTAATGTGAACGTTTTAAGTACGAGAACTGATATCTCAGATCTGCCACTGTCAGGGTTTCAACATGAAAAGTTATAAACCATCATAAATTCGTTGATCGTGTTTAAAGGCTTTGTTATTTTTACCAAAATAAACCCCGTCAGTAAACCATAAACACGAGATGCAAAACAGACATGCATGTATAATCTCTCCTGTCATTTAAGCTTATCAAAAACAAAACAAGTAAATGTAATAAATATTTAATTTCTTCGCCCTTGCATGAGAGGAAACGCGATAATCATCAAAATTGTGTTTGTTCATTCCAAAACAACAGAGTGACAGATTAAAGCCGCTGTCTCAGTGTTTATGAAGGCTTGCAAAGTTATTTACGACTGTGACTTCGCATTATTCTGTGATCACAAACTGTCACTCAAGCAAGTGGGTCAAGGAATTTGTCGCAGATAAATGTTCCTACAACATCTGAGTATGTGCATAACATAAAATTTAAACTAAAGTATTAACAGAAATCTGGGAGGGCATTTTGGGTGTACTGTATGTAGTTTGTTCATAAAGAAGCTTAGTAGTGAAAAGAACATTTCACGGTAATAAAAATACTCGTGTATTTTAATTAATATTATATAAGTATTTTTAATAATTATAACACCATGAAGCCATAAATTCTACTGAGGCAAAAGTGTGTTTGTTCACAACTCTCGCGCTACGCTACGAGATATGTAGCAGCTGAGCTACGCTAGCGTAGCTTCTACTACGGCAGCGTAGCTACTGCTACGGCGTAGCAAACAGCTACGCGCATTGCTATAATTTTATTGTGCCTAAGCCCACTATGCCGAAGATACGCAACCGAACTTCGACGTGATCGCGCCTGCAATGCTATTTCAATTATTACTACAACACATTTGCCGAAATTACGTCACGTTTTGGCGTACAACCGTACTTCGGTCGGGCGTAAGTTGCGGCAAGGATCATTCTCACTAGTTCCACCACAATTAGTTCCATGGAACTAGTGAGTTTTTTTTTTCTCAGTATTTCCATGGACTTTGATAATGGGACAAATGAAACAAAACTTAACTCGAACACGTCTCACTAGTTCCACCGTAGTTGTCCATGGAATTAGTGAGATTTTTTTTTTTACGTTAATTTTTTAACACCTTATTATAGCAACACATTATACGCGACGGAAGTTCGGTTCGGATACTGGCCATCTTGCAATCTTGTAAAAATGAGTGCACTCAAAATTATTTCTTGTATTTGTCCTCTTCTAAAGCCTCTGCTATCGCTGTAACTGTAAAATGATCAATTTTTTTTAGACAACACGACACACCTCTCTCGAGTCTCTGAATTGACACAACGTTACGCAACCAAATTTCTGTCGTGTAATTTCCGCACTTATGGTGTGTCATATCGCCGAATACGTTGGAACGTAAAATTAGCCGCGGAACTTCGGTCGCGCACCTTTGTAACCTGCAATAAATTTGTTTTTTAACCGACGAAAAAAAGGAGGAGGTTCTCAAATAGCTCGTTTTTTCACTGAAGAGCAGTGGTGGCCTACTGATAAGGACCGCGACTTATGATTATAGATTGTGGGTTCGCACCCCAGCAGCCACTTTACCTTGTGTAAATTATTTCATCACCACTGCTCTCAAAACGGTGAAGGAAAACTTCGTGAGAAACTTCCTAGAACCAAAAATTTGAAGACATGTGACATCCGTCAATAGGGCCCGCGTGGAGGATTATGGCGCACCCCTCTCAGAGAGGAATCCAGTGTCCCAGCAGTGGGAATATTATAGGCTGATGATTATGCTATGTTATGCTAGCTCGTTTTTTCAGAAACAAACGATCCACCTTACACAATTACATTATATTTCTCATGCTCTTGCACTACTTTTACGAATAAAGTTACGCTCAGAATTGAGTTCAAAAGTTACAATATTAAACTTTCTCCATGAAAAACGGAAACAAGGATATTTTTCCGTAACAGAATTTCTATTATAATGTTCTGTTGTTGTAACTTGTTGAATAATAATATGATGAACGCTCTTGTTTGGCTGGATTTTTAGTATAAAGGAAATACGTCTTTGTTTTTTGTTATTTGAAATCTTAAGAGCAATCCAATGTGTAATACTTTCTTTCTAATTATAACAGGAATAAGAAAAATAATGTAGATTGATTGTTATACATCATTTTCTGGACAGGAAAAAAAAGGCCATGATAACGAAAGTTGGACAGAGTTTTTGTATTTAATTTAGTGTTTGCTGATGACTGTTCCAAGGAACAGTATATGTTGCTGGCTTTGCGCTGCATCTCCAAGTGCCTACATACACACTCGGGTGTGTTTTGGAATTGGCAAAACCTTTAAATTAAAAAATATTCTACATAGAAACCTCGTATTTCGTATTATAAATAAGTAACTCACGAAACAAGAATCCATTTTGAGACGTTCAACGATTGTTTATATTAACATAAAAGCAAAATATTCTTCATTTGAACAAAAATTAATTAAAGTAAGATTTTAATTAGTATCGTAAAATTCATTACAAAATCACTGAAATGTATTTTGTAAAGAGGAAATCAAGCCAGGAATATGTAATAGCGTTCCGACGTTAAATTAATTGTTGGAGGAATTCGGAGGAGGATTGTGGAGAAGTGAGGAATCAGTCGGTAAGAAACGTGAAGTAAACGACATACTGGAGGAATTTATTGATGTGTGTTGTGCTGAAAACTGAGATATTGCTCGTCTGAAAACTTGTTGATAATTAGTGGGAGCGTCCTTAATAACATATTCAGAAAGTAATAATAATATAAGTTGTGTAGTCTAAAGTCAAAGCTAGGTCTTAGAACTATAAAATTAGTTTTCTTCGAAACTATTAATTTCATTGACAAGAACAACAATACAATACTTTCTAAGAAAGCTGTTGACGTAGTTCAAAAGTAAGTTCGTTCTTTATGCGTATGTACAAGGTACGATTATCAGCAAAAGTTGATTGTAACTTCAGTTTAATTTTTAAATTAACTCTTAGCTATTACTTGAAATGCTGAAGAGCTCTATAATGAATGATTTTGTATTTTAGATGATAAATAATGTAAAAGTAACATAACATTACGCCTGTAGTCCCGAAAGATTAGGCAGAGGTGTACCTGTGGTACACCCAGTTTTCGCCAGTTAAGAAATATGTAAAATGAATAGTGTAAATCGACTTTTGTTGCTGACATTAATTTTAAAAGTGTCGAATCGGGCAAACAGGTTAAGGATACAATCGGACTTTTCAAAATATCACCTTTTGTAAAAATAGAGCGATTTTTAGTACACTATCAAAGGTCTTCTAAACGCTTTGTAGTAAATAACCCATAATTAAAGGTCCAACCAGACTGAGTTTTCTATAACGGTTCAGAAAATTTATGTACTTATAATAAGAGTATTATTATAAGTACATATTTTCTGAACCCTCTCGCGATACAATCTTAGTGTTTTTTTTTTTAATAAATGGAATTGCTTACAAACTTTGATATTTATTTTTAACATACGGGCCAGTATTATTAGGCCTTTTTAATGTCATTTTGTGGTATACGTAATTTTACTGAAAAAGAAAGATGTCGTTCTCTTGCAGAACGAAATCTTTCATTCTAGTACCTACCTATACAGGCTGTTCTGTGTGCGATTCCCAGGTCGGGCTAAGTGTTATTGGGTTTTTTCTATTAGGAATTTCTTAGTAACAGCCCGGAGTTTGTTAGTTGGCGATGTGATACCCCCGTGTCTCGGAAAGCATGTTGCCCCTGTGCCTGATCTCTCTCCGGTCGTGTCGGATTGCCGTCCCATCGGACTATGAGAGTGAGGGAAGAGAGAGAGCACCTGTGTTTGCGCACACACTTCTACACTATAATATCTCCCGCGCCGAAGGCTTGTCTCTGCATTGGCCGAAATTCGGTCTGTAGAGGACTATTATTATACAGAAAAAGTTATTATATATGTAAAGTTATATAAGCTTCATTTAGTACCTGACCGAGTAGCAGAATTAAAAGTTAAATTAGCATATTCCCATTTTCTGAAAAGCGAAAGTGTTATTAAAATGTTTAATGATATTAAAACGAATCAAATCAAATCAAATCAAACGTTTATTTGCTAAAATTACATTTTTTAATACAAGTGAGATCTTATAACCTAAGTGTCATTGTATTTTGCCTGCAAATTTTTTATAAGGTTTACATACATTCTTATTTTATTACTATTCATAATATATTATTACCATGCATTTATTCACTGTTTAATTTATCTTTATATATAAAAGGCAAGGGTGACTGATATATCAACGCACAGCCTAAACCGCAGCCTGAGTCGCAGGTATGCTGGAAGAGATTTCTTTAGAAATAAGCATTGCCTTTGTACGAATTTTTCTGTTCCTTTCTTCTTTTCTGTATTTATATTTGTGTGCATAAATGGTTAAATAAATAATAAATAAGTTACCACTAAGAAATGATTTTTCAAAATTCCACCCCTAAGAGGGTGAAATGGGGGCATTTCGTTTGTATGAACGTTAAAAGTATACCTAGTATTTTCACAACAATATAAAATTCCATAGCTACGAGCGATATCATAAAAATAAGTACCGGAATGGATCGAAAAGAAAATTTAAATAATTTTAACATAAAATAACAAATGTGTATACGTTGAGGCAGATCTTGTTCAGAATTTGCCAATTTAACATGAATTATTTTTGTTAAAACTCGATTCAAGAGTGAAATTTACATTATTTTTCGTTTCACTTAATAAGTAGGTTGAACATCCATTAAAACGGGATAGGGAGGCAGTATTACTCTGATAGCTTATTGTTCCCTCTGGTCCTCCGAGTCAGTACCTATAGAACCAGCATTTCCTCGGAATAAAAATGTACATACATAAAATGCGGATCACTATAGAACACCATGTGGCACGAGCCTTAAACAACGTGTTTTTTTTAAATCCCATAACTCTTATTAATGAGACCATGTCAAAGAATCAACTGGCATATAAATTATTTTTTTCCAATTCGTTTTTTTTTTAAAGATATCTTAACATTAAACTGTCGATGTGTGTATCTAAATTCCATTGAGAGCTACGAGTGTATCATTTTCATTCAAACCAATCAAATTCATATTTAAAGCTAAGAAAATGCGACGTCGTCATATATTTTTTTATGGACAAAAATAGCCAGAAATAATTTTATTTTTTTATTTTTTCTCCTGCGGGAGTGTTACGACGAGTTTACGTAAATAATAGTGACTTTGTCGAATTACATTAGTATGAAAACTGAAAAAAAAAACGTGCCGTTTGATTCTTTGACATGGTCTCATTAATACCTTAAAGTTATGAGGTTTAAAAAAACACGTTGTATACTTCATTGCGTCTTGCGCACATTCATACATCAGAGACATACACACGCAGGTTACAGGTACTACGCACCTGACTTTTTCGAAGAAAATAACATTTCTACGAAAATCAATTATAATTCCTTTTGGAACATAAAATAATAAAAATAGAATATCATAGAAGTTTCTGGAACAAGATACATGAGTAAGTATGTGGAACAATTTACCTTTACATCAGTTCCACGCATTAAGCATTTCACATCAGCTTTTCAATGGAAAATATTCTGGCAACTACCAAACTCGTCAACCTTTGGCGAAATTCCTGTGAAATTAAATTAATAAGCTCTACAATAATCGTCAACTTTTGGCGAAATTCTTGTGAAATCGAATTCATAACTTTACAAACAAGTTCTTGGTAAGCAAGCTCTTGTGGGTTGTCAATAAAATAAAGAGAAAAATATTGTACTGTGTGGAAACGTTATAGTTGATTTTCTTGAAGTTAAAAGAAAAAACTGTTATAAAAAAGTCATTCAACGTCCTGACTGACAATTTGGTTGGTGCAATTTGATTTGTGTGCTTAGGGTGGACAAGGGACATGACATCCACGACTGTCTACGATTGTTGTCGACGACACAGAGTCGCACATAATGAAATTGAGTCGCGTGTTTGTATGCTGGGCTCTAAGCTGTCACTTTGAACGTTTTGTAAAGCCATGATACGAAGATTTATTTTCTACGTAAATACAGAAAATACTTAACTATTTTGTGTACTTTTTCAAATGTATAACCAATTTAGTAATTGGATTGGATTAATTAAAACACGCCTTGCAGTTGTTTCAGTCAGAAACAACTGCAATGCGTGTTATTCCTGGCAAATAGGGTATCAATATCAATCAATTATTTGTATAAGAATACGGAGTGTACTTTTGTCTGAATCTGGAACTGAGAGAGTAGGAGTAACAAACAATAAGTAGATCCTATACAGGGTGTAAGGGACAGCCCTCCGCAAGTTAATAGGGCATTCAGCTCCTTATTTTGAATCATATACCATTTTTTAACCGACTTCTTCAAAAAGGAGGAGGTTCTCAATTCTGTTTTTTTTTTTGTATGTATGTTACGCGATTTCTCCGCCAATTATGAATCGATTTTGATGATTCTTTTTTTGTTTGGTGGGTCATGCTTCAGAGGTGGTCTCATATACATTTTATTAATTTTGCTTGCGTAGTTTTTGAGTTAGCTTCATAATTAAGTATTTTTCCCACTTTGCGTATGTAGACAATATAATTATTTGACTCTTTCACTGTTATTTACATAGCAGGTAATGGTATTCGAATTTGTGTGAAGTAGGTACCACAACTAAAAAGAGGAAAATAAAAACTTCAAAAAAAAAGTTTTGAAGTCGTTTGTTTTTTTTTTGTAAAAAGTTATTATTTTACATCGTTTTTTCAGTTAATATTCCTTTATTTCAATGTAAAATATCATTCTCTATACGCAGCGTATACGTAAATAAAACAGCTAAAATAAACAAATCAGCAATCCGAATGTACAATGATAAATCACGTGGTGCGAGCGCGCCCTCCGCCACGGGGAGTGCAGCTACGTGCATTTTGCCACGGTAACGATACATTGCATATGAGGAGCAGTGCTGGCCTAGTGGTAACGGTTCGAACCCTGACAGGCGCTTTACTTTGTGTAAATTATTTCATCACCACTGCTCTCTAAACAGTGAAGGAAAACATCGTGAGGAAACCAGCATGTCCTAGAACCAAAAATTCGAAGACATCTACCAACCCGAACTGGGCCCGTGTGGTGGATAACGGCCCATTCCCTCTCACAGAGAGGAGGCCTGTGTCCCAGCAGTGAGAACAATATAGACTGATTATACGTATGAGGTAATAAAATAAATCACGTTTATTGGATTCCAATAACGTTCCTGAAATAATTTCATGTACCAGTCGTCTTAGTTTTATTTAATTCTTTATTTCATTTTTCATACATATAAATTATATTTTTAAATATTAGAATAAAAAAATATATAAAACATTTAAAAATGTAAAAAATAGTAGCCCACCGGTATCGGGAACAGGGTCCAAGCTACTAAGTCAGGGCCCCAGAGAGAGGAACCTCCTAACAATGCGAGCCGTGTCCAGGAGTACAGCTTTCTGAATCAAGCCTTTAATCCAGCTGCCCAACGAGAGCCTCCTTAGGTGTTGGTCGAGGCTCTTGGCAATTAAGCCATTGGCTGATACGACTATCGGCACAATGATCGCAGAGTCCACATCCCACATGTCGACAACCTCGTGAGCCAAGTCAAGATACTTGATTTGTTTATCTTACTCGGCCTTCACGAGGTTCCCGTCATGCGGGACCGTTATGTCAATGATCATTGCGCGCCGCTCTGTTCGATCCACCACCACTATATCAGGCTTATTGGCAATTCAAAAAAAAAAAAAAAGGCCTAAAAAACAATAGTCCTGTCAGTGATGATGGATCGATTCCAGTACAATGTGATATTTCCATTTTCGAGAACTGGGTCGGGCACGTACCTGTAGTACGGCACTTCCGATTCCACAAGGCTGTACTTCAGAGCAAGTTGCTGATGGATAATCCTGGCTACAAGGTTGTGTCTATGTAAGTACTCTCCGTTAGCTAGATGAGAACATCCGGAGATAATGTGACGGATTGATTCTCCCGGTCGGTGGCATGCCCGACAGATGTCAACCGTGCCGTCCTTCACAATAAATCTCCGGTAATTGTTCGTCATGATAACTTCGTCCATAATTGGTTTCGGTTTCCCCAAAGAGGTCACCGAAACGCAGCCAGGCTACGGACGCTAGTAAATCTACATCGGGTCCATGCAGAGCCCGGAAAAAGCGTCCTTGAAGCTCCTTACTCTGCCATACCTCCTTGCGATCGTTAGTGTCAAGTAGTACAGGCTTGCGCCAGTTCTCTTTCGCCAAGGAGAGCAGGGTGAGGCCCTTGTCCACCGCAACCACATCTCGATGCATTCCCACGTCGGCTTCTAGGAAATATTCCCTGAGACTGCATATCTCGCGATTGTGGAGGGTCTTAGCGTTTAAAAAGCCTCGACCTCCACACTTTCGCGGGATATACAGTCTCATGACCGATGACCGTGGGTGATGCATTTGGTATGCAGTCAGCAGCGTACGGACCCTCCTATCCAGGGCGTCAAGTTCGGTCCGAGTCCATTTGAGTATGCCGAAGGAGTACATCAAAACCGGCATGACCCAACCGTTGAAGGCGCGCACCTTGTTCCCGCCTGATAAAAGACTATTAAATACTTTCTTCAGGCGGCCAAAGAAGCGCTCCTTCAACGATTGCTTCATGTCAGTAACATTGATGCCTAACGCTTCCGACATACCCAAATACTTATAGGTTTCGGATGCGGGGAGGGCTCTTAGGTATATGGAATTAACATTTATTATTATAAAATAAAAACATTGATTAATGTTGTGTGAGACACAAATATTTGTGCAAAAATACAATTTTGCAGATAAAAAGAAAAAAGAAGAAAGATTTTTATAGTGATGGCTATAAAAATCTTTCATATTTCATTACGATGAGGAACTAAGGAAGAGAACATAACAAATATTTTTTATTAAAACACTGGCACTGGCTTATATTAAAGGTTATTCTATGAAAAATTCTGTCCCAAAAATTGAGGATTCCTTACTTCTCGTGAATACCGTAACCGGGATCTTACGAGTATTTTCCAAGGATGAATAACAATGTCCATATTTGATGTTGTGACGTCATCACCAATATGTTCCTTGCAAGAATATCTGTCGCAAAGGTCATTAATCTGTGAGTAGTGTGAGTAGGACATGCTGTCGAAATTCTAGAAGGTACCTTACCTACATTTTTAGTTGTTTTGTATGAAAAGCTATACAACTAGGAGCTAATTCCGTAGAATAGCGGTCTACGCAATATAAAAATAAAACTGTAGGTACCAATAAAGAAATATAAAAATAAAACTGCATCAAACGCAGATACACAGAAATACAACAATAGCCCCTAAATGATCATCAACTTCTTTTTACCCGACTACGGCGAAGAAAAAAGGAGGGTTATGATTTTGACCGGTATGTATGTATGTATGTATGTATGTTCATCTGTTCCCTCCTATCTTCCAAACCACTTATCACAATTTGACAAATGAGGTATCGTTAGAAGCGTCGTGATTGTCCGATGGTTATAGTCTATGTGAAGTCACATTAAATTAAAAATGGCGCCCTCTAGACGACATAAAGTGAGGAACTTAAAAAAAAAAATGGTTTAATCGTACCATGTGGGGTATCAAATGAAAGGGCTTAATGAGCACATTTCAAAAATATATATATTATAACCCCAAAAGAATTTTAAAAATAATCAAGTAATAAAAACTAAAACCCAACTACGACTTAAAAGGTATAAACAAGACACCACAGACAGACAAATTAAAAATCCGGAGTCACACGTAATCTGTTCGATTTATGCCCTAACACGTGTGACTCCGGATTTTTAACTTTTCTGTCTGTGGTGTCTTGTTTATACCTTTTAAGTCGTAGTTGGGTTTTAGTTTTTATTACTCAATATATTGAGGTAAGTACACAGAAGACGCAATTTTCCTATACATAATGTGGGTCATGTCCTTTGTCGAAGAGATAAAGGTACCGCGAACCCTTCGCCATTTTCATTTATTTTGTCTGTAGATGGGAAAATGAGTGAAAGTAGGTCCTATTGTGATTTATTTGTCTATGGAACAGAACAAAGGAAGGTCCGTGAAGAGGGATGTAGGGAAATTTTTACCCGACTGTTCAGCTCCAGAAATATTTCATTTTATTATCTATGTTGAAGTTAGTTAATTGGTTGGAAATAATGGAATACAAGCGAGAGTTGTGCCATTATTTCCGCGTAGTGGGAACAAAGACTCGTTTTTTGCTCGATGTAATTATATGTAAATTGGACCTAGTCGATGTATTCGTGAGGAAAAATCACTACATATTTAAGTTCATTAAATTAAACCTCATTATTTTCATTTTCCTAAGCCACAGTGCATTAACAACAAAAAAAAACTTTCTTTAAAAACAAATAAGCAATAAGCACAATTTTAAATGGTAAATAGTTACAAAAACTACAGTTACATTCGATACAATAAGCCAATCTATACTATTAGAAAAGCTAACAACTATTGGAATCACTGCCCAAGCTTACAAAATATTCGAATCTTATCTAGCAAACAGACATCAGATAGTAAACATTGATAATTTTGAAAGTGCATCTGCTGAAATAGAATGTGGAGTTCCGCAGGGATCAGTTTTAGGACCACTGCTTTTCTTAATTTATATCAATGATATAAGTAATGTTGGGTTAGTGGGACATATCTCACTGTATGCAGATGACACGTGTCTTTTTTATTTTGGCCACTCCATGCTTAGTGTTATTACTGAGGCACAGCAAGACCTTAATATCCTAAACACGTGGCTTAAGCAAAACTTAGGTACAGACTATTAATGTTAACAAAACTTCATACATAATATTTTCTCCTAAGAACAAAAAGATTCCTGATTTCCCTCCTCTTATGGTAGATGGCCAACAGCTGTTAAGATCAAATCATGAGAAATACCTGGGCCTGATCTTGGACAGTAGACTGACATTCAGACCACACGTTGTTTATGTTAGAAGCAGACTGATTCCGTTGACTGGAGCTCTACGAAATATTGCTAAATGGTGCCATTTAAATTACGCTACACAATATACAATACACTAGTCAAACCGCATCTCGACTATTTAATAAAGATGTGTAATAGCTGCCTGCCCGCATACTTGTATGCGGGCAGGCAGCTATTACACATCTTCACGACCTACAAGTAACGCAAAACAAAGCAATCAAAGTCCTATTTAATTACAATTACTTAACGCCCACGAAAGAAGTTTACGCTAAAACTAAACTATTTAACCTTAAGCAATTATATAGCTACCACACATCCATACTAATAAAGAAAATTTTAACAAACAAAATACACTCACAAATCACTTTCAAACACAAAACTCAGCACTTCTACACCAGGAATAGGGATAGTATTGAACTGCCTTCAGTTAGGACTTTGTAAGGGAGAAGAACCATTCAGTTTGAGGGAGCGCAGCTTTATAATAAGTTACCGAAAGAAATAAGAGATTCTTCATCAGTGAACATTTTTAAGAATAGATTAAAGTTGTATTTGGCGGACCAACAATAATAAATCATTACTCACATACTCGATAGATCGAACGGCAATTGTGTTTGTCATCGAGAATATTTTGTTAAGTTTCTCATATTTAAGTGAACTATGTTATGTTCTTTTTGAGAAATAAATTTCTTTAAACCGAAAAACACTGGACAACTACATCTCAGCGTACCCTTTCGGGAACTACAGGCGTTATGTTACATTCTATAAACACATTCACACGGAGTAGGTACCTGTTCGTATGATAACTCTCTCACTCACAATTTGATTTTCAACATATAAAGTCGAAGTTGTAAACATGCTAAGTGCATCGGAGTCGAAGCCGTAAATAACACATAGCTAGTACCTACATCACAATGACCTATTTCCTATACCTTCGCTGTTTCGCTAAACAAATAGATTCGGAATTGTGTAGGTATAATTTACAATAGTTGAAGAGCTCGTTTATTTTGAGCATGTTTTTCTTTGATTATTTATAGCAGTGTTTTTCAACCTTTTTCATGACACGGCCCCTTTAACATGAAGAAATATTTCGCGACCGACCCCACCTGCATTTTTTTCATGAATTTTATTTTGTGACAAATATTCAATCCAACATATTTATTCATTTTCATAATTAGAGATAGATAACGCAATTTACGCGCATATGTTTGACCACGGCCGATGTTACGATTTTTTTGTTTATTTGATTCAAATGATTATGTCCTTTACTTAACAATTCTCTTAATAAATCTTTTTAAACTTTATTGTTTTTTTTTACTGCAGTAGCTTTCCCAACCTTTTGCAACTCCCTTAAATAAGCTTCGTGCCCTAAAGAGGTTTCGAACCCCTGGGGCGTCGCGACCCACACGTTGAAAAACACTATTTTATAGTATGCTTATGTAGCTACTTTATGCAGAATTATAATTAAGCATAATGCTTTTTTAAGGAAAACGTAGAAATTATGTGAGACTTTCTAGACAGATAAAGTTCGAACGTTACTAACACGTAGGTTCTTACAGCTTTTAAGCTTGTAGCTAGCGGAGTCAGCAAAAGCTCAAGATTTAGATAAATCGTGGGAAAATAAATAAATTCTTTGAAAATAATAAATAATAAAAATAAAATAAAAAAGGTTTTGATCCATTTAGAATCAGGCCAAAAAAGCTTAAACTTCCTACCTGCATCCTGACATTCATAAGCGCTAATATGCTTAGAGCTATATAGGAACATCTCACACGAAATCAGTGTGACAGCTTCAGCGATGTCGTGACTGGATTTAGCTATGTTTGTTCAAGTTTAGCGACACAAATGGAGGTTACGTGGTTCCGAACAAATGTGTTTTTATTACGTGGCTGCCGGATTTGCGGCACGCTGAATAGGTTATACATACCCACGATACCCACGATACATACACTTAATGAAGAAATTAGGGAGATGTATTTAAAGACGATGATGCTGACGTTAGACAAATAAAGTCAAACCCCTCAGCCATCGTGTTCATGATAGCCCAGCTGCTATGTGGTAGCTACCGCTCTTCTAGAAAACCGTAGCTTAAAGTAAAGATACCTGCATTCGTTGGGTACCTACATTCGTTGGGCACCTACATTACCTGCAGTGAATTTGAATTACCGAAAGCTCTGCCATGGGGTGGCGTCTCCCCAGGCAACTAGTCCTGGAAATGTATGCAGGGTCTGTTCTGGTCACGCAGATGTTAATTTGTGGTGAGCGTACCATCAGGTCGCGTCTACAAATGCTCTATTTACTTATTTTGAAACCGAAATGATGACGTGCGGTAGTCGTAAATAATAATAACAACATTTAGTCAATAGTCAAAAGACGATGACCATTTATGCCCTAATCAATTCCACCCAATTCATATTTTTAAATATCCATCATTTATTCAAACTAGATTTAAGGTAATAGTCTAGAGTCAATCAAGGCCAATGTTTAAAATTGAATAAAAATAAATATTATTTGTATTTCCGTTTACATTTTCGATTAATGGCGACGATATGTGAAAGATTACAGTTCATTTCGTTCATTCGGTCAATGTGATCAGATTTGTGGTAGGAGTATACCTTATTTTTGAGGTACAGGAGATATCCATGGAGGCCACCTTATTACTTATTTATTTATGTAGCACTTCAATGACTAACTCACTAAAACATAAACAAAAAAAAATCAAATACAGTTTTAGGTATTGTGAATTCGTCAGTTACAGAAGTGCACCACTTTAAACAACAACATGTATGATATAGTCAATAGACATTATTATAGGATGTGTATGACTGGATGATGTTACCAAGATGTTATCATTTTGATTAATAAGTTCTTTTGTAGGTAATATATATATGTAGTATTGATTAGCATACGAAAAGATTAGCACAACAACTAATTGATTAGCATACGAAAATATTGTTGAAGCTGCTGAAGATTGTAAAAACTATCTTTACATTGTATAAATTCAATCTCCTAGTATTGTATAACTGCATAGCACATGTGTGTGAGCACTATGTACTTACCTAAGTACTTTATAGCTACCATTTACTAGGTACGTCTTTCATTGACTTGAATGTGCCCTAGCGGCTGAAATCATGTCATGCTCACTTTAATGTCTCGTTGGTGGTGGCGTGTGTGTTGGATCATTAAGTTGCCTTCAAAATGGTTGAGCTGAATGGTGCTGATCCATGCGTCATGTTCGTGAACGGGCGCCATCAGTAGAGACTGGTCATCTCTTAGCTGCCACGGCTTATTTTGATTTATTTTAATTTTTGAATTGTTTTGTATCGTTTTATCTTTTATTTATGGACTCTTTTAACCTGCACGTTTTTCTACATTGTACTCACATGTATGATACCAACATGAATGATGTAAACAACATATTGTAACAATATTCTGATTTAAAAGAGTGTCCGTGAGGTTTCTTGCCCGTTCTTCTCCATAGGAACCTACTACGCTTTGGGATGGGCAACTAGCTTCATATTTTCTGACTGACTGACCCTTTGACAATTCAAAAGTGCCTGTAATTGGTTTATTTGAAATAAATGCTTTGAGTTTGAGTTTTGTATTTTTTCCGAACCAGATACTTGAAAAGTTTTTGGGTAAAAAATTATGAACCATCTGGAAACACTGATTGTAGTTGTCACTCGATCATTCAATCACTTGTCACTCGTCACCATAGAAACCTACTGTTACGTTCAAACCAGTCCAAAGTTGTGCTTTGTGCGTGTGTCATTGTTTATTTATTGTTTATTTATACACTTAACGTAACTTTTCTGCACATTTTAGCTCGATATACATATTCTTGAAAGCGATATCTCATTATCGATTTGGTTTTCCTACTGTAATAACGATACGTGTCAGTTTATCGGTGAAATGTAATTGGATACGATATTGCGGTGCTGAGTTGATTGGAATCATGCATCAATTTTTCGGTGCATCAAATGTGTTTTGCGCGTGCAACGTATTTAGAGACTTGCAGTCAGTGAGCTATCTTCCGTCTCTTCACTGCCATGGCTTATATTTATTTAGGTTTTGAAATAAATTGTTTGTTTCAATAAAAAAAGGGGTACGTTGTTTTTGAGAGATTTGTTTTATTTCCCGTTTCTCCGGTTTACACTGTTCTGAGTCTCACCACCTTACTAGGTACCTTACTAATATGTGGATTTCTCCCATAAGTTATAAACATCCGGTAGGTCCACGCCTGATTTTTATAACTATTCTAAAGAGGTGAGATGGATAGTGTCCAATAGGATCGATTGATATTCGTAGCGCAGTTTGGTTTCATTCTGCTCGAAAAGGGTTAAAATTAAACAAAGTACATTATAGTTTCGTAGCTTAGCTTCTCCACTTAGTTACCTCACTCATCTCTGATGGAAAAGCTGCCTAATTCTCAGGTTTAAAAAATATACTTATTTCTCACCACAGCACAGTCTGGGTGCATTAGTCTGGCTGGTTCCTAGTTATTTATGTTTCAAAATCTAGCAAACCCTACTAGGTCACGAGGTGAGTATATATGTTTCTGGCGCTAATTGGAATTCGATAGTGAACCAGAAAAACTCGTGAAAATGTATAAAAACGCCTAACACAAAATGATTCGCAATCAATAGTTTTTTTTAAGTGTAACGGATCAAAAGTGCTAGGAAAAAGATTTTTTTGTTACTGAATATACAAAAAGCTGTTGCCTTATCTGAGACAGGAGGAATTCTTTCAAAATAAAGGTCAAAAAGTGCTTTTAAATGCACCATTTGCAGCTTTGGAAAGTGATTGTTTTAGTAAGGGTATGCATGTATGGGACTCTGAACATGGTCCTTTTCCACACAAAGTACCTAAAAATAGTAACTAAAATATTTTGGTTACATGTAAATGATGGTTCGAAATTACAGTTTTAGGTAGCGACCCTACCTTGGTTAATTCAAACCTGTGTTTCAGGCCATCACTTAACATTTTAATTAAATTGGGACACAAAAATTTAGTTAAACTGATATAACATACTATATAGAAAAAGCAGATAGGGAAAAAGCAAACCTATTGATATATTAATGTCTAAAACTAAACCTATGTAATTATAAATAAGTAAATATTTACAGGGGAAATATTACGGAATATTTACAAAAAATATGACTCGTGCAGAAAAAACAAAAAAATAGTGATTGCCAGAAAACACAAAAATAATGGATTTATTTTTATTTCATTTTATTATAGAGGAACAACAAACAGCTATATTATAAAATATTACAAACAGAAAAACATACATTTTGCGCACGCATCTAGATCTCAGGGTGTCCTGTCGAATATTAATTCTGTACAATAAAATGTCTTTATTGGTATGTGTGGGAGTAGGGTCATAAAACTTCACTTATACTCATTTTAATGATGGCTTTGTGCCCACGACTACGACACGATTACGACTCAATCAAAGTATTAACATACCTTTTTTTTTTTTTTTGATGGTGGGATATCATCCAATGACTTCTCTCGCTCTGGGTGGAGCGGAAGGGCGTGTCAGACTTTTACTGACTAAAACCCACCCGTGTTCCTTCAGTTGCCTGTTGCCAAGGTCCCGGTATCCCTTTCGGACTAACCCGCAACCCTGGCAGGCATCGGTCCTAGCGGACCCCGCCAATTGTGCTGACATCTCTTTGAGGCGCGCGTGGAACACGACGCGCCATCGACCCGGGCCTGGTCCTGATCGGACGGCGAGCTACCCATTGCTCGCCGTCCGCAAGCCCGCGCCTATGGTGGCCGGAGATCAAAGCCTTTGCCTACTACAACGCCAATTATTTTTACGATTACCTGAAGGTAATCGTAGAAGTGAACTTCTAGACAAGCCAGGCATATAAAACCCAAGTGAATATCAAACTAAATAAACGTAACTTCCTTATTCGAAATCCCTTTCGGACTAACCCGCAACCCTGGCAGGCATCGGTCCTAGCGGACCCCGCCAATTGTGCTGACATCTCTTTGAGGCGCGCGTGGAACACGACGCGCCATCGACCCGGGCCTGGTCCTGATCGGACGGCGAGCTACCCATTGCTCGCCGTCCGCAAGCCCGCGCCTATGGTGGCCGGAGATCAAAGCCTTTGCCTACTACAACGCCAATTATTTTTACGATTACCTGAAGGTAATCGTAGAAGTGAACTTCTAGACAAGCCAGGCATATAAAACCCAAGTGAATATCAAACTAAATAAACGTAACTTCCTTATTCGAAATCCCTTTCGGACTAACCCGCAACCCTGGCAGGCATCGGTCCTAGCGGACCCCGCCAATTGTGCTGACATCTCTTTGAGGCGCGCGTGGAACACGACGCGCCATCGACCCGGGCCTGGTCCTGATCGGACGGCGAGCTACCCATTGCTCGCCGTCCGCAAGCCCGCGCCTATGGTGGCCGGTGATCAAAGCCTTTGCCTACTACAACGCCAATTATTTTTACGATTACCTGAAGGTAATCGTAGAAGTGAACTTCTAGACAAGCCAGGCATATAAAACCCAAGTGAATATCAAACTAAATAAACGTAACTTCCTTATTCGAAATAAACGTAACTTCCTTATTCGAATCCAATAGAGGTCACATTCACGACAGTCCTGTGTACAGTCACACCTGTGTCCTACTCACATTCGGTATTACTCGATAGTTTTACTCCAAAACGAGTAAAAATCAACGTGTGGACCGCAAGATTCACAACTCGAAGCTCGAATTAAATAAAAGTAATTAACTCGAAGCGAGCCATCGAGCTTGACTCGAGCGTATTACGTGTCTGCGAGTCCGACCGTCAGTCTGCCATTGTTGATCGTAGTTAAAACACTTCTTTTGGCTCGAACGGTTCGGTGAATACTGAACGCCATGCGGCAATCGATAGATGAATGCTGAATGTGTGGACGAAAGCCCGTGCCGTGGTTTTTACTCGACATATTTGCTAGATCGAGTAAAACCGTATGTGAGTAAGTACTCACATACGGTTTTACTCGATCGAGCGAATATGTCGAGTAGGTACCTAATAGTAATAGACCTTAAAGCTACATAGCTTTAAGGTCTATTCTTGTCGACTCAGCATTATATATTGCGTCGCAATGTCAATACCGCAGAATGACATGCAGTCATCTTCTTTACATGTCAGAAATGTGACTCTGACAGACTCTATTCTTACTTTTTTTATATATTTTCTAAAATGACAAGGCCATTAAAAAGGTTTTAGATTGATGTTAACTCGACATTGCAATGGTCACAGGTGTACCTATGCTATTTTGAATTTTTGTTATCATGTATTTAAATATAGATTTCTATGCAATAGCCGCGTCACTGCCGTAGCTTGAAAAGGTAATTGTATATATGTCCTGACCTGATAAAAGAAAGAATCTGAAAACTGACGACGATTTGACTGACTGACTTGACTGTCCATAAGCCAGATCTATATCTAAACTTAATGCATTATTGATTGAGAAAGTCTGCTGCTGGCGATGGTATGTGATCAGAAATTTTCATAAATTGTGGTCGGGGACCGCCAGCGACTCGGGTATTGGTGGCATGGCAGCCAAGGAATGTTCGGCTCCATAACGGTGTGTGATGTTTTATTAAATATCGCCTTCTTTGTGAATGATATTTTGAGAATAAAGACTTATAAATGTATAAAGACTATAAATGTATAGTAGCACACTTGCTCGTAAAGTGGCTCTTATTACACACTTTGGTTCATAATGCATTGTATTTAACAACTGCCTTTTAATTTGCATTCCCGAACTAGAGAATTATTATTACCGCATTAAAGTGCGTTACCAATATCTGTTACAACAAAATATTATGTTTGTGACTTTTAATTTTCTCGCAAGTATCTTGAAAAACGTAAGGGCACAGCTGGACAACATTGAATATAGTGTTGAACCACGCGTATTTTGTATACAAATTTTTAAAATATATTTAACTAAAGGAGACCCATAAATAACTGTTTGTTTTGATCTTTGAACAAACAATTGTTAAGTATCCGCACTACTTACGACTATTCGAGATATATGTAAGAAGAAGACAAGCTAAGTCGACTCCAAATGAATTTGGATAACGTCAGGGGGATGATGATTTTGATCGGCTACATAACTCTAGAATTACCTTTAACATTTATGTTCCACAGCCAACATAGTAACTACTAAACATAAAAGTCCTGACACTGTGTATGACAAAAACAAACATAGTAAACAGACGTTTCCTTTCAGATCATTCGAGTCTCGAAAACCAATGCAATCTGAATAGTACGAGTACAAAAATGGAAAAGGAAACTGAATTTGCTTACCGTGGTGACCCATTTCTTTTAGTATCTAGTACCTATGTATGGTTTTTATAACTATATCGGGCGTTATAGAGTTAGAAGCTTGGCTCTACATGAGAAATAATTAACTAAATTAATGAATAATTAACTATTGTAACAGAACAGTAATGAATAAGTTTTTCACCTTACGCATATATAGCGGTATGACGATAGCAAAACGGCCAAGCCACATATTTTGACTGAGTTTAAAGACATTGCAATTGTTAATATGTTACATAATAACCCCGCTGCAATTATTAACAGTTAGGAAACGGGTCACGGGGAAAGGGTCTGGGTCTCATAAATGGAGGTAGTACCAACATAACACACATTCTTTCAATTCGGAAGTTATATTTATTTTTTAATGTATGTTCGGGCATAGCTCCGTCATAATTCGGTCGACGTCATTTGGTGAAGTGGAACTGATGATGAAGACCACAGATATCACCGAAACTACTCAATAATAAGTATTTCACGGGTTGCGATATATTCGCGATTACTTTAATATGGTTGCCAAGCAATTTATGTTCGTCATAATGCATACGGTGTAGTGGAGCTGATGGTGAAGTACCAGGAGAACTCCTCAACAATTAACGGCCCTGCATCGGGAAAGGTGATGAGCAGTTGACGTTAAGCTATTGTAACTTAGATAAATTACAAACGGACCCACAAAAAAGCGAGAAATAAAAAACGTTTTTACAAAAAAAACAACCTTTACTTTTTGGAAGTCGGTTGTTTTTGTTAGTAAAAATATTTTATGATTTAAACATAATATAGCGTATAGTTACTTCCAAACACATTACATACCAATATCAATTTAGTTCTACCCCCACTAGACTTCAGCCTGTACTAAACTTAAATTGACTCTCCGTAATCTGTAAGTAGATATACCCAAATATAACCTATACTTCGCGTTAAACTAAATCATTTGAAGCATGATAAAAACCCAGCAGAGATTAACTGTGGCGTAGACTTCTACGTATCGTCACATTCAGTCTATTGAAGCCAGGTAGGTCAAGTATTGTTACACTTGAATACTGAGTAGGTTTACATGGACACATTTATAACGTGGCGTGTTAAAATGTTGCCAGTTTACAGAGTTAAATAATGGCAGTGTTAATGGTTTGTCTTTCTGTAAGTGTGTGAGTGAAGTTTGACGACTAAATACGCAGTCTTTTCAGTTTTTACAAGCTTTATATTAGCTTGCTCTGTTCGTATGTCTTTCCGGTTACTAATATTGTGCTCCATTTTTCAAGCACTTTCTGGAATCCGATTGAGCTGAAACTTGGCATACTTATACAACTACCGAAACATTTTGAAAATTTTATATCATGGAGCTGGTCTGATGATGGAGTCGGAAGTTGGCCATAGGAACTTCTCAATCAAACAAGTTAGCACCATCGTGTTAGACTCATTGGTTACGTATTAGCAAGTGCTTTGACACTGGGTGGTGTTCAAGGTCTGATGATGGAGCCGGAAGGTGGCCAGATGTGTTTCTAGTTTCTACAATTGTCATCTATTTTTCAACCACTTACTAGCATCTAATTCTGCTGTAACTTGGCATACATATATAAAAAACAAGACATTTTGCAATAATGATACCATGTGGCTGGTCTGATGATGGAGCTGGAAGTTGGTCATAGGAGCTCCTAAATCAAACACTATAGCACCATCGTATTTGGACTCATTGGTCGTTTCATTGGCGTAAATGTCCTTCTTACTCTTAAAGATAAGCCTCAAGCTTTTAAGAAAGTATGATAGTTCTATATTTACGTAAGTTTTAGTTAATTAAAAGCTTGTTTTTAAAAATATTTTTACTTTTTTTTTTATTGCATGAGGTAGCTTTTCCTCTCTATAAACTTATGGACTTTAAAGAACCGTGAATAAAACTGATTTTTCGTAATGACACTAGTAGTGGTGAATATTGGGCTGTCTTTTGTAATTATTAACGTCAGGAGGGGACGCTCCGACCGTAGGGACCTCCTCCGTGACCTTATTGGTGTATGTTCTTCAGAAAGGTTAGTTGCGTAGTACCCGCAACCGCCTTGCGTGTATACCTAGTGCGTATATGTTCGTAAACGAAGCAAAAGGTGTAAGTAAAGATCGTAGGAAGTGGCGTTCTGTAGTTTTTGCTTTTCTGAAGGTGTGCGTTTATGTATGTATTTAACGTTCAAAAGGTGCTTATTCTCAGCCTAATTTGACGAAATTATCGGTTTAACTATTATTATTTTGAAAATACTCAGAGAAGCAGGTAGATACGAATAAAACCACTTTTCACGTACCTCAGAACCAATATCATGTTAGTGGCGGTGAGGTAACGATAAAAAACAAGACAGCTCAGACAGACACATTAAAAATCTGGAGTCACACTCGCTAAATCGAACAGATTACGTGTGACTCCGAATTTTTAATATGTCTGTCTGTGCTGTCTTGTTTATACCTTTTTCGTTGATTGACTTTTTTGTCGTAGTTGGGTTTTAATTTTATTTTTTATTTTTTTGGGGTTATAATTTGTATATTTTTGAAATGTGCTAATTAAGCCCTTTCATGTAATACCCAACATGGTACGATAAAAAATTTTTTTTTTTTTAGTTCGTACCTTTATGTCCTGTCGCAGGCGCCATTTAATCTGATGTCATGTTTACCCAGTTACTGGGTTGTGGAGGAACAACTGCCTATAGGCAGTTGGCAGTCTTGGCAGTATTGGCAGTCTTACGATACCCCAAGGGGTATCATAACAACAACACAACACACAACGTACAATATCTTGTAGTTAAATAACATAGTAGTACGAAAGTTATACATTGGCTACTGCGAAAAATATGTATATTGTGACGAATAAACATTCTGCTGTTAAAAAGATGATAGGAAATAAAATCTATTTCCTATCACCATGGTAGGTAAAATCACAAGTGCTTATCATTACGTAGATATCAATTCAGCCATGTTTTCATTTCGTCTGTCCGTAAACGTGCTGAAAATTTGCGTTCCACTGAATGAACACAGATACTACCATAACCAGCAAGCTGCACAAACGATGGGTGATTGCAGTTTGTTGATTCAAGTCTGTAACAATTAACAATCACAGGCCACTGAAATAGGCTATGGAGACCAATACTGTAACTTTGATAAAAAAATTGTTCTAGATTCATCGTATAAAATACTTTTTCTAGAAGCTGAGCAGGCTCACTTACTTTAAGTATTCTGCATTACCTCAATCACAAAGTTGAGAACTTCTGCTACATTCCAGACATATAAGTATATTAAATTAAATCTTTGCACACACCGCAGGGGTCGAAAACAGTTACGAACAATTTATCAAAACTCCAACTAAGTTGTTTCTTAGACACGTTAAGTCGGATTACTGAAAGCTTATAAAACTTTCTTGAGCAGTCAACATAGAAATAAATCTGAGTTTATTTCGTGAACAACTGCTTTTAGTCTAGATTCTATAGGTAGCCTAGAAACAGCATGTATAAACCAGACGTTATCAAACAGGCGTTGCTTTGCTTGGTACCTAGTAAACAAAAAGACAGCTTGCAGGAGTTACAAAATAAAACGTGACACTTTCTTTAAAGTAGGTATCGTATCTTTTCTGAAGAGCATCGTATCTTTCCTCTGAAGAATACGATTTTCTTGTTCTTCCTTCGATATCTTGTTTCGGCAAAAATATACGTAGTCTGGTCATAAGTTTTGTCACATATGGAAAGTTAAATAAATGACATAATGAGTTACGCACTACAACTTTTTATATATCAAATGAAAGGGTATGAAATACAGATTTAAACCACATTAAAATTATTCGAAATGTCCTCCTCTTGCTTCGATACAAGCCTTCAATCTGCAAGGCCAGTCATCAATCGAAGCACGCACGACGTTCATGTCAATATCGGCGTCTGCTTTAATCAGGGATGCTTTAAGTGACTCCAAGTTGCGATGGGGTTTAGCGCAGACCTTCTCCTCTAAGTGCTGTCATATTTTGTAATCCAAGGGATTCAAGTCTGGACTGGACGAGGGCCAATCCGCATGCCTGATAAAGTCGATTCCACGGGTCGTGAGCCAGTTTTAGGTTCTTTTCGTCTTATGAGCCGATGCAGAATCCTGCTGGAATACCCAGTGCCTTTTTTAGAACATTGTTTGTGAAAGAGGTTCCACAATGTTTGTTAGGACTGTGTTTTGATGCACGAGGGCACTGGTTTTCACTCCGTTTTCACGAAAAACACCTTCGTTGGCCCCAAATAAGACACCCCAAGCCAAACCATGAATGCCGAAGGATGATGACCACGCTGAACACGTGGCACACGTCTGCTCGCTTCTTTACTAGAGTGTGCATACACTTTATTATTTTGTTTGCTGAAACTCTCCTCAACATTAAAAACAATTTCGTACGAAAAAAGTATTTCACGGTATTTTTTTCCCGCATAGCATAAGCATAAGCATAATCAGCCTATAATGTTCCCACTGCTGGGACACAGGCCTCCTCTCTGTGAAAGGGAGCGAGCCGTAATCTACCACGCGGGCCCAGTGCGGGTTGGTAGATGTCACATATCTTCGAATTTTTGGTTCTAGGACATACCGGTTTCCTCACGATGTTTTCCTTCACCGTTTTGAGAGCAGTGGCGATGAAATAATTTACACAAAGTAAAGCGCCTGTCAGGGTTCGAACCTACGACCTACAACTGGTAAGTCGTGGCCGTTACCACTTGGCCACCACTGCTCTTCGTGGTTTTTTCCCGCGTACCGCCTTAACAATACCCGTCTTCTTTCGAGTCTGATTTTCTTCAGCCGTGCGTTAAGAAGCTGTGCTGTTTTTTTCTATAAGCAATCAGTCCTAGGTCACCATTTAACACCCTTTTAACAGTAGTTCTGCTTTGTCCCATCTGCAGAGCCAACATTTTTTGCTTGCGGACAGGATTTCATTGGATTCGCGCCTTCACTGCTTTGATGACCGCTGGAGTCCGTACAGTACGAGGTCGTCCGCTCCTTTGTTTATCTTCTAATCTTGAATCTTTTCTGAATCGTTTGATAGTACGATCAATAAATCTCTAGAGGAATTTTCAAATTTTTCAGCAGTTTGAAAAACTCAGTTGGCGCCTGACCGGAACGATGCCATGCAAATACTGCGACACTGTCTTCTTTGCGCGTCCAAACCCTTTATTTTAATTTTCTTTAAATATTCAAATTTCGAATGCCCATAATATTTTCCTCGGCTTACATTGTAAATTCGAAATTTTACCTATGTGACAGAACTTATGGCCCGACTACGTATTAACAAGAGCTAGAAGGTTAAATAAAATACAATGTCAATCCTACATGTTACTTTAGTGAGAGATTAGTTGCCACAGTAACTTATGTATAAATGTAGTTTTATGTGCTTATAATTATGTTTTTTCCACATACATAAATGTAGCTGTAGGATCGTTGGTTCACAGGGACGTACAAAAATATATCATCATAATTTGGTAAGCGCTTCACTTGAGAACGGCTGGACCGAAATGGCAAATTTTTGTTTTAAAATGTTCGTAGAAGTTATAATTGCCGGAAAAAATTTAAAAATCGAGATAAGCTGAACGTCCTTTTTTATATGAATTATTGAAATTTGGACAGGAAAACCTCTGTCGGGTCAGCTAGTTATTAATAGTTTCCGCCTAGTCCATATTTTTTACAGCATTTATGAACTACAGTAAATTCTTCAGAAGATAAGAGCGAAAATAAAGATCGATGCATACCATTATGCAGCGATCTTTATTTTACAAGTTTATTTTTATTTTCTTTCATTACTTGTTCACAGAATGCCAACGTCGCATATTATGACACCTACATGAAGATTGAGACTTCAGTACTCTCTTTACAGCCAATTCTCTGGAAACACTTCATAAACATACTTTTCGTTCATAGCTCGTAGAATATGAAAAAATGGTGTAGGTATAACAGGTGCAGATGACGTCAGTCATATTCGCAACCGAAAATAGATTCTATAGATCACATTTTTTATGGATGGTCTGTATAGTATAGTACGAAAGGCGTTAAATCGGATTGTATACCTAGTTGCAAAGTTCCACCATGCTTTAAGACACGACAGTATCGAATAACCAATCAACATCAAACAATATTGGTAGAAAAATGCCTCAGCTATAAGAGTACTGTAAGCTATAAAAGTACTGTTCAAAGGCCAAATTAGCCTTTGAACAGTACTTTTTTACTTGTGCATGAAGTTTTAATAAATAAATTATCGTAGCGTCATTCTTTTGTTTTCGATGTTACCCTAATTACTAACCGTGTTACCAACCGTAGAAAATGGCCATTAGGACCGACGTGTTCTTTGGTAGAGACCGCAAATACCAAGGACCCCTTCAGGTTAGAAGCGATGATTTCCGCGGCCCGAATGGTGGATGGATAAAAGTTGCTTTGAATTAAGCTTCAATGGCGTGGCAATTGGAGAGGCCTATGTCCAGCAGTGAACTAATGATGACTTTTAAAAATATAGTATTTTCAAACCTCACTACTGATTCTATATTTCAAAAGTTTAATGATAATTCAAAATACACAAAACTGCGATAAGACAGCAAATTTTAGCAGTTAATTAAATTCTTTGTGAACACTATTTCATAATTCAAAATATAGCCGCCTAAAGATATGAGTAGGTATATATGACACCCACACGCCACATACATGGCAACACACGGAAGATGTATAGTATCGTAACATGAACGTAATTAAGATTTTCATGAAATATGTATGATCATGGAGCGTAATAAAGACGTAATTGATTTCACACTCGCACAGAGATTCGTATCAATAACGTTATAAGTGTTCTCCTATTTCCTCTCGTTTCGTACCCTTAAATGGTTCCCAAAGATTGAATTAAAATTACTTCCCCTAAATGTAATTTACGAATAAAATATTTCAGTGTGAAATGACCCGAAATTGATTTAATTTATGGCTTTTACAAAGCTATGGTGTTGTATCTACCTATATATTATAAGTTTATATAATTGTAATTATATACCTAGTCCAACAAGGAGTACGTTCCTGATTCGTTTTTTCATGTCTCTCTGTCTATGTAGAATCAGCTAGATCTGCGCTAATTAAGTCTTCTCTTTCAACTTCTACTTTTTCGATCACAATCCGAGAGTTTTGAAGGATATTGCTAAACCATTGCTCCATAGGTTTGAAAAATCGTCTGATCAACAACGTAAGCGCAATGAACGTGGGTGAACTGCCAAAATGAAACCCATTGCGATCAATTGTTACGCAACTACCCCGCAGCAGGTAGTCAACGTGGAACAAAAAGGAGTTTGTGTACATTCTCAATTTTATAAAAACTGAGTAACTACTCAGCTCTTCAAACAATAAAATAAAATAAAAATTTGTATACAAAATGCTTGTCATCAAACGCTAGAAATAGACTATGTGAGCAGTGCAGTGGTGGCCCAGTGGTAACGGCCCCGACTTACGAGTTGTAGGTCGTGGGTTCGAACCCAAGCAGGATGCTTGTTGACCCAAAAGACCCAACTATGTTGGGTCTTTAATTCATAATCATAAAGGGTGATACATATTTGTTCAGCCACAATCACGCAATCACAATCTGTTTCATTTTGACAGTTCAACAAAATTCATTGCGTTATTTACGTTACTGAGCAGACAAAGTTTTCGAACATTGAAGAAATGGATTAGCAATATCTTTTAAAATGATTCAGATTATGATTGATCGTGTGTTACGCAATTAGGGTGCGGGTGTCCATTCGGCACTTATTTGTTATACAACTATTTGTTTTTCTTTCATTCAGCTCGCGCCGATCGACCAACTATCAACTAATAAACCGACTTCAATTAAAAAACGAGGCGGTTCTTAATTCTAAATTCAACAAGACTTTTGAGTCGAAACTAAGACTTAAAAAAAGGAAATTATACAATAGGTACTTAAACAAAACTTTATTTAGTCCATACAACATCTTTAGATATATTTTTAGTGGTGTTGTTATTACCTTTTTACATTACCTACAGTATAATAAAAAGCAAAATAAAATTTTATGTTGCTTCAAACAATGCTCAATGCATCTATTGTTGATTTCACTTGGGGAGTCCAAGACCTTTCTAAACCCTTGAAAGAAAACAGCGCACAATAATGATACATAGACAAAAGAATAAAATGTGTAAGTATCTACGATACAGTTATTTGCTAGGCTGCTTTTTGCTATTTGCTAGGTTGCTTTTTGCTATATAAGTAATGCAAATAGCAAAAAAGACACCGGTCAATAGTTTTCGGTAAAATGAAATTCGAACAAAAAAATTCGGAAAAGTGATCGGTTTATTCGAAGTATTGAAAATCGGAATGTCGTTTTTCGGACCAAAAACCCATCGAGCATTTGATTCTTTGAAAACAGACAAATCGCCTTTACGACTTTCGGTAAAATAAATTTCGGGATTTTTAATAATAGACATTATAATTCTTAGGTATTATGAAATTCGGACTTCTGAAATTCGGAAAATCGAAAGTCGGAATAAAATATTTTGGAGTATTTGGGTGTTCCCATTTGATAGACTAAATTCATACCAAGGTAGTTGTGAATTTGTGATAAACACTTTAAAGTAAATAACATAAGGTTCATTACTGGCGAAATGTGGTTATCTTTCCTTTACCCTTCGGGTTCACAAGCGTAATGTATAAAAGTTGTGGATTTATGCAAAAGCATTCTATGCGGTTGCGCGAATATAACATTTCTTGCGATTATGTTTACAAAATACATGCACAAATAGCTTTTTACACCATTTAGTTAATTAATAAAATATAAGTAAAAATCTTTTTAAGAACAAGCTTTGAATGAACTAAAAAGTTCTAAATAAAACTTACGTAAACATAGAACTTTAATATTTTCTTAAAAGCTTGAGGCTTATTTTTAATTTATACTAAGAAGGACATTTACGCCTCAAGCTTTTAACAAAATATTAAAGTTCTATGTTTACGTAAGTTTTATTTAGAACTTTTTAGTTCATTCAAAGCTTGTTCTTAAAAAGATTTTTACTTATATTTTATTTTGTACTTTTTAGCATTAGAATTTGTCAACTGACCCTGGATATTGCCTTGGGCTATATATAGTTCTTGACAAGACAACGCCAAAGAGTCCAAACACGATGGTGCTATCTTGTTTGATTTAGGTTTTCCCATGGCCACCTTCTGGCTCCATCATCAGACCCTGAACACCACCTAGTGTCAAGGCACTTGTCGATACATAACCAATGAGTCCAAACACGATGGTGCTATTTTGTTAGATTGAGGTTTTCCCATGGCCACCTTTTGGCTCCATCATCAGACCCTGAACACCAACTAGTGTCAATACATAACCAATGAGTCCAAAGACGATGGTGCTAACTTGTTAGATTGAGGTTTTCCCATGGCCACCTTCTGGCTTCATCATCAGACCCTGATCACCACCTAGTATCAAGGCACTTGTCAATACATAACCAATGAGTCCAAACACGATGGTGCTATCTTGTTAGATTGAGGTTTTCCCATGGCCACCTTCAGGGTCCATCATCAGGCCCTGAACACCACCTAGTGTCAAAGCACTTGTTAATACATGACCAATGAGTCCAAACACGATGGTGCTGTCTTGTTTGATTGAGGAGTTCCCATGGCCACCTTCCAGCTCCATCATCAGACCCTGAACACCACCTAGTGTCAAAGCACTTGTTAATACATGACCAATAAGTCTAAACACGATGGTGCTATCTTGTTTCATTGGGGTTTTCCCATGGCCACCTTCGGGCTCCATCTTCAGACTCTGAACACCACCTAGTGTCAAAGCACTTGTCAATACATAACCAATGAGTCCTAACACGATGGTGTTATCTTGCAAAATTGAGGTTTTCCCATGGCCACCTTCGGGCTCCATCATCAGGCCCTGAACACCACCTAGTGCCAAAGCACTTGCCAATACATAACCAACGAGTCCAAACACGATAGTGCTATCTTGTTTCATTGAAGAGTTCCCATGGCCACCTTTGGGCTCCATCATCAGACCCTGAACACCAGCTAGTGTCAAAGCAGTTGTTAATACATGACCAATGAGTCCAAACACGATGGTGCTATCTTGTTTGATTAAGGTTTTCCCCTGGCCACCTTCCGGTTCCATCATCAGGCCCTGAACACCACCTAGTGTCAAAACACTTGCCAATACATAACCAACGAGTCCAAACACGATAGTGCTATCTTGTTTCATTGAGGAGTTCCTATGTTCAACTTCTGGCCCCATCATCAGACCGGCAGCATGGTATCATTTTTTCAAAATGTCTCGGTAGTTGTATTATTATGCCAAGTTACAGTACAATCAGATGTCAGGAACTCCTTGAAAAATGAATGACAATTGGAGTACTAGAAGCACATATGGCCACCTTCCGGCTCCATCATCAGACCTTGAACACCACCCAGTGTCAAAGTAATTGTTAATACGTAACCAATGAGTCCAAACACGATGGTGCTATCTTGTTTGATTGAGGAGTTCCTATGTTCAACTTCCGGCCCCATCATCAGACCAGCAGCATGGTATCATTTTTTCAAAATGTCTCGGTAGTTGTATTATTATGCCAAGTTACAGTACAATCAGATGTCAGGAAGTCCTTGAAAAATGAATGACAATTGGAGTACTAGAAGCACATATGGCCACCTTCCGGCTCCATCATCAGACCTTGAACACCACGCAGTGTCAAAGTACTTGTTAATACGTAACCAATGAGTCCAAACACGATGGTGCTATCTTGTTTGATTGAGGAGTTCCTATGTCCAACTTCCTGCTCCATCATCAGACCAGGTCCATGGTATCATTTTTTCAAAATGTCTCGATAGTTGTATAAGTATGCCAAGTTTCAGCTCAATCGGATGCCAGGAAGTGCTTGAAAAATTGATGACAAAAGTAGTAACCGGAAAGACATACGAACAGAGCAAGCTAATAAAAAGCTTGTAATAATAAAAATGACAGTGTTTCTCAAACGCCCATGAAGTTATGAAAGACCTACATAGTTAAGTCCTCCACGCCCTCGCTCTGCTAAGCATTGTGACATTTTGAATATTATGGAAAGCCATAAAAATATACCTACCAGTTTTATATACAAATTGACATTATTGAATATTATATAAAAAATGACATGATGATTACTTGTAAAGTATTGTTTTATTGTGAATGTGAGGACTATGTGGATAATTATTTTTCGTTCTGTTAGTTTTAGAGAAGGTCTGTCAATTTGAGAACTTTATGCGACCTACCCAAATGTCCTTTCTTTGGTATTTTTCGTCGAGTCGTTGAGCTCCTTAAGTTCTGAGTTGAGCTCCACTATTACTGACAAATGCTTGCACTGACTGGACAGGTCCACTCAAATCTGTGTGGTTCTTTCCTCAAAAGACCATTTCAGACTCGTAATCTACATGGTCCTCATATGGCCTGACCAAGATTATGTCTGGACTTTAAAGGAGACGGCGACCGCTGAGTTTGTTTCGGCCTTTCTTCTCAGAGTAGTCAGATAGGAAACACCGACCTCATCTAGCTTATTTTTACAACTTTTTAGTATGACGTGTAAAAGTAATTCCAATATCCTATTTACAGAATAAACAATTTCATTTCATTTCCTTATCTTACTAGTTTGAATAAATAGATTATATAGGTATTTATATATATTTTTTTTTTTTTTAACTACTCATTTTAACATGATTTAAAATGAGTAGTTTTTTACCCGCTCTGTCCAAGTTAATAAAGGCTCAATTATTTTCTAATCTTCTAAATATGAAATAGTGTTTACTATTAACAGTAACTTTTAACATATTCACGAAGGTTGGCTTGTTAAAGCCAACCGGACAAAGCCTCTTCAGTACAAACACAAACAGATTTTCTTCGTAGTCATTATAATGCCAAACAGACACGAAGACCTAAGATCTGAAATAAAATAGTGTGTGTGGGTGCTAAATTGCCAATTTTAAGTTAAATATAAACCAACAACAGCAGCAGTGCAATTACTGTTTGTCTATAAATCAAATGGTTTAGTTTATTCCACTGAAAACGAATTAAATGTTAGGTCAGTTGACTGTAAAAAATGATGTTACATTCGTCTGAGCATGACAAATTAATGATGTTTACAGTTTATTGATTGCACACCAATGCAGTAGACACGTGTCGGGTACGAAATACATAGACGCGATTTTACTGAAAATAGACTATACTTTCAGGAATTTTAGGTGTTCAACCACACTTTAATGAACTTTAAATACTTGTACATTTCGACGTGTCGCTACGTCACAATACTTGTACTTCCAACTTCCATATTCCCCGGAAATCGGAGTTATATATCGAGAGAATAAAATGCATCTGAAAAGTTTTCAAGTAAACAAAACATAGTCGTGAATCACCGTCGTCCCCCGCTCGCAGGCCCTTTCAATGAACTCTTCACTGCGCGGCCCTTTCTCTTTTTCTTTTCGCTGTTGAAATTGTGTTTTTGTTGATGCATGTTGATGCGGTTCGTGTTTGTGGAAAGTAATGTGTGGAGCTGGTTTAATTTAGGTGAGTTCGGACGTTGAATCTGTTAAGTCCACGTTCAACCACCACAATCTTTACCCCCGACCATGTTGAACCTCTAAATGTTGTCAATACATTGGTCATCTTTTCTTTGTCCATATTCAACACATTGTTGCTAGGTAACTTCTATTCCGGTTGGTGACAATACCTACTTTAAGTCTGTTTCCTCGCAATAATTGTGTTGAAAATTGTCGTATGAAAGGCGAGTGCATTGATTATTATAGAGCACACTCGGTATCACAATGTACTATTGTACAATTAATTTTTTACACACTTTTACAGGTATTAATAGTTGTTGGGTAAAACGAATATGGGTTTTTGGTAAACATTGGTGGTGATGAGTTACTTGGGGATTATTATTATAAAACTTTAAAATCTATTGATGGGGCTGATTACCTGCATTGTATGTGCTTCGGTGCTCATGTCTGGGTCGATAGGGCCACTATAGGGGCGGTACGACGTTTATTGTGTCAAAGTCAACGTTTAGGTTTGATATTCTATTTATTTATTTAATGTTATTTTAAGTATTTTACAGAAGGCTTACAGACTAATAAAAAACCAAGAATATGAAGAAAATATATTGACAAATAGCTAATTATAAGCCCCCACATATAACCTTTAGGTACGGAACCCTAAAAATAACAGCTTTATTGCATGTCATTATTCTATGGTTATTGATATATTATTTATATTGTTTAGTATGTCTGTTAAGAAAAACAAGTGAAAACGAACTCTGCGCATCTATGACTCTTGCCAAGTTACGTACTTACGACTGTATGCAAAACAACCGTTCTATAGGGCTTCAGGGTCCACCCACTGTTACAATTTGATGCAGGCATTCATGTTTGATACGCTTTACTATACTTAGTTACCCGACTACGGCGCAACAAAAAGGAGGATTATGATTTTGACTGGTATGTATGTATGAATTTTCATCTGTTCCTCATAACTTCTAAACTACTCATCATAATTTGACAAATGAGGTATCGTCAGAAGCGTCTTGTACGTCAAAATTATAAAATCCGGAGTCACGTAATCTGTTCAATTTATGCCCTAACGTGTGACTCTGGATTTTTAATTTGTCTGTCTGTGATCACTTGTTTAGGTATACCATTTTAGTTGACTTTTTGTCGTAGTTGGGTTTTATAACTTTTATTTTAATTTAATTTTCTTGTTTTACGAACTCACACATCCACCTATAACAATTTCTTTAGATGCTTCTGTCCTATAAATAAATCGAAGTTGTCTATGCCGTTTTCCTCTTTAAAGATTGATTTGTTTTTATCTTTAAATTTATTCCAGTAAAATATACGGCTTGATATTTTTAGAATTCGAAGAATTAGCCCAGTCAACGTCATATTAAATTGAATATGGCGCCCTCTAGAGGACAAAGTAATAAACATTTTATTTTTATTTTATGAGACCATGTTGGTTATCTAATGAAAGGGCTTAATAAGCACATTTAAAAAATATATATAATTATTATAACCCCAAAAAAAAATTAAATAAAAATGAAACCCAACAACGACAAAATATATATACTTAATTTAATATAATTTTACGTTAGTAATCACCATACTACGTTTGTATGAAAGAATGACCGACTGGTGTAACCTTAAAATAAAAAAAAATATTTGTGATAACGGTGGCCACCAAACTCGCCTACACTAAAAGTGTGTGGCAGCGCAGCTCCGAGCTGTCAAGTGTCGGTCAACCTTACGCTCTAGCATAAATCAGCGAACATATCCTAAAATATATATGAACGTTCGAAAATTTGTTGGATTATTGATAAATCTGTTTAAATACAAAATAATAAGACTAATAAAGGTATAAAAATTGACGGAGTAATTTTTCACATTAGATACGTAGTTAAGCAAAAATCAAAAAAATATGTTTAAAAAGGAAAATCTTTTGGATAACTAAACAAAGCTATGTATTTATGGACATAAAACCATATTATAAAATAATAATTAGCAGAGCAATTTTTCCGTAGAAATTATAGTGCAAAATGTTAAAAGTTAAATTTGGGGTATCTCTGAAATCGAAAAAATATTGTATTCCTTTACATACTTATTCTAACTAGTACGTACGTACGTATACAGAAAGTATTTCAGTCGCAGGAAATATTCACAGAGCGATAAGCGATTTTCATGTTTATGTAAAAAAAAGTAAGTTCTCGAAACAAAATTTGTTGGATTATTGTTTATCTGTACCTACTCTATAATACCTAACTTCATTACATGCGCAATTTCATAGACGGGAGAATTTTTCGGAAATCTCCATACAATAATTTCCTCGTTGATTGGACTAAATTAAAAAAACAAGAAACATTTATTGAAAACAGTGACTTACTTTAGTCACAAAAGAATTTACCTAACTACTTCTTGGACATAGCAGCCATGGATGCCGTAATGGCAACTACCGAAGTCGTAAAGCAGCGTGGTCCTCTTATCTGCTAATAACAAACAATAATTGCAATCGCCAATCTGTTTATCTATGGCCGGTCATGAAGAGGTGATACTGATAAGAGGCCCATGTTCAGGGATGAACTATGACGGACTGATCTACAACATTGATGATCGCAATCAACGGAAAGGCATCCGATTGGACATTTCGAAATCACTTTGCGCAAGGAAGTACCTAACTGACTAGGAAAGTAGAAGTACAAAGCAATTCAGTCAACAATCGGTTTTTTTGTCGTTTTATAATACAACGGTAAAAGCCTATCTCGTGATCAACACTATGTATTAAAATGCAAATAAAATCCATTTGAATATCTGATAAAATCAGATTGAAAACGAAGAGAGAAAACGAATGAAACTGATTTTTATTATTTCTCTCTTTGCTATAAAGGCACCGCGGCACCGGCGAAAGATTGAAAATTGTTAGGTTTTCCGGCTTAACTGTATCCTGAAATCCTGACACATGACGTGTGGGAAGTATGACGTATTGACTAAACAAACATTTTTACACGTTTTTATTTTAAATTTCAGATGCAATCATTATGTTCACTTTCTAAGTAAACAAACGAACACTAACATTATGTACAAAGGGAAAAAATAAAATATAAAGGAAGAGATAAACATATATATTTTTTTAAATATTTTTTTACAGTATTTGCACACAGAGCTTCCTCTGTTCAGTCACAAATACCTATTATGCTCTTTAGAGAATGTGGGGTGAGTGATATTGATGACTGACGATAAAATGTTACTTTTTACCCGACTACGGCGAAGAAAAAAGGAGGGTTATGATTTTGACCGGTATGTATGTATGTATGTATGTTCATCTGTTCCCTCCTATCTTCCAAACCACTTATCACAATTTGACAAATGATTGAATTCTTTTGGGGTTATAATATATATATTTTTGAAATGTGCTCATTAAGCCCTTTCATTTGATACCCAACATGGTTTGATATACAACCATTTTTTTTTTTAAGTTCCTCACTTTATGTCCTCTAGAGGGCGCCATTTTTAATTTAATGTGACTTCACGTAGCCTATAACCAGCGGACAATCACGACGCTTCTAACGATACCTCATTTGTCAAGTTGTGATAAGTGGTTTGGAAGATAGGAGGGAACAGATGAACATACATACATACATACATACCGGTCAAAATCATAACCCTCCTTTTTTCATCGCCGTAGTCGGGTAAAAAAAGGTAAACAAATCGTAAAAAGGGTTTTTTATAGTAGACACTTTCTTGTTTAAAAATACGTTATAACAAAATTAAATTAATTTTCGATCACAAGATAGTTTATTTATTATAATGTTAGAATATTTTATAATCTGTCTATTGTAAAGAGCCCAAAAAGACAGGTTCCCCAAACCTTTTACAAAAGACAACGAATTAGATAACGTTGCTAAATTGAAGAGAAAAACTGTGACGTAGTTTGGCAACTGAAGTGGCAGGTATTACGTTTAGTCGGTAAACCAAACGCCTTTGTTGACAGCGCTAAAAGAAGAACAGAAAATGTTTAAATCAGACAAAATAATTGATGATACCACTGAACGCTTTATTATTAATGTGACAGATTGTTCACCAGATTCAGATTCAGATTAGAGCCTATTAATAAGTGACTCTTTATATTATGATTTTAACATTTGAAATAAAAGGTTTACCCTCTATGAGTCACGTGGTTTTTTTTGTTTACCCTTTTTTAACTACCTAAACCTATGGAGTATACATCTATACATATTAAAGTCGCTTGTCGTGTCTGTCTGTGTGACGACGTTGTTCTCATAAACTCGGATTTTGATGCGGTTTTCACAATCATTAATTAGAAAATTTATTCCGAAGTTTTTTATGCGTTTTTACAATAATGTTAAACGTACATTTATTATAATAAACAAAACTCGATGTTTTGTCAAGTCGTAAGAAACGTGCGGAGCGGGGGTGGCCAGTTCTTAAATATAACCATTCCTGCGGAAATGCAGATCAAAAATCCTAAGTACATACTTAATTAGGCATGGATCATAACAACCAGCTTTGTTACCGTCTAATTACCAATTGTTTTTTTAGCCCTTTAGCCGGAAATCTGCCTACATTATAAACTTTTTGACATTTCCGACTCGATATAGACAGTTAATTTAGACTTTTGATACCGTACCAAACTCATTACACAGAAACACGAATAGCCAAAATCTGTCCAGGAATTCGCATCGCCCATCGGCAAAACTAATCACGTTCGATAGAAATAAAATGGAAGCTACGGTGAAAACACCGGAGAAATCCGAAATTAACAGTAACGCCCCCAGGCTTTTAATTAAACTTCGGAGTACGTACAATACTTGCTTGAAATTATTTAAAATTAGCTTCCGCCCGCGGCTTCGCCCGCGTGGTATGTCGATAAAAAGTAGCCTATGTCCTTCCCCGGGATGCCATCTATCTCCTTGCCAAAATTTTATCGAAATCCGTTCAGTGGTTTAGGCGAGAAAAGGTAACATACAGAATCCAGAATGAAAAGTATGTCCTTCTATAGGTCAAGGTTAATCCTTTCAGCCGTTTTAGGGTGAAAGCGTAACAAACTCACTTTCGCATCTATAATATTAGTTAGGATATTATATACATTTATATAATATATCCGCTCTTGGCTAAGTAATAACAGCCGCACGGGTCGATTCATCAGGTTAAGCTACGCTTGCCGGGGTTGGTCCGTGGAAAGGTTTACATACCGAGACTCCCCCTTGCCTCGAAAAGCACGTTAAGCCGTTGGTCCCGGCTGTCATTTGGATATCTGTACAAGATTTAAAAAAAGTTCTGATTAAAAAAAATGTGGTCAACGACCGCTTGCCGCTTGTAGTGAGTGATGTTACTTGAAGTATGAGTTGAGAAAATCTGTTTTTTTTTTTGTTTTATCGTCTTTAGATATCAAAGCCCATGAAGTATGTGAATTTTTGTATATTATTTATATAATAATATATATATATTATAGGTACATACGGTATTCAGCTGCATCCGGTTAGACTGGAAGCCGACCCCAACATAGTTGGGAAAAGGCTAGGCAGATGATGATTTATATAATGAATCTGTATGTAAGTAAATGTATCATAAGTTTATAGCTTCTTATACTGTAAAACCTGTCATATCTATGCATTATGATATACTATAATATTATTATTTTTAAATGTCTTTCAACTTGCTCGGGACCCTGGGGTCCCGGACCTTTAGAAGGCGTACGAGGGGCCGAAGCCAACTCGCAGAGGCCCGTTTGACATCCAAAATGAAATGAGGCACCAACCGACGATTATCCCTGTTTGCACTATGCAAGGGCACCCAAGGACAACCCCCGGTTGGTGTAAGACTATTGCAAGATATGGAAACAAAACAACGATATTGAACTATGGGTTTGGGTGGCTAAAGTGGACTGGTAACAGACTGTACAGTGGACTGGTAAAATCCGGAGTCACACGTAATCTGTTCGATTTATGCCCTAACACGTGTGACTCCGGATTTTTAATTTGTCTGTCTGTGGTGTCTTGTTTATACCTTTTAAGTCGTAGTTGGGTTTCAGTTTTTATTACTTGATTTTTTTTTAAATTCTTTTGGGGTTATAATATATATATATTTGAAATGTGCTCATTAAGCCCTTTCATTTGATACCCAACATGGTACGATTAAACCATTTTTTTTTTTAAGTTCCTCATTTTATGTCCTCTAGAGGGCGCCATTTTTAATTTAATGTGACTTCGCATAGCCTATAACCAGCGGACAATCACGACGCTTCTAACGATACCTCATTTGTCAAATTGTGATAAGTGGTTTCCAAAGGAGGGAACAGATGAACATACATACATACATACATACATACATACATACATACATACATACATACATACATACCGGTCAAAATCATAACCCTCCTTTTTTCTTCGCCGTAGTCGGGTAAAAACTTACGTAAATATAGAACTATCATACTTTCTTAAAAGCTTGAGGCTTATCTTTAAGAGTAAGAAGGACATTTACGCCAATGAAACGACCAATGAGACCAAACACGATGGTGCTATCACATACCGGTCAAAATCATAACCCTCCTTTTTTCTTCGCCGTAGTCGGGTAAAAAAAGAGGTACAAAGGCGGACTTAATGCCTTAGGCATTCTTTACCAGTCAACCAAGGGTGGTGAAGAGATTAGATGGCAGGTGCTCTGATTGTGACGAACAAAGAGAAAACAATAATAATTATACTATCCCCACCGCCGTATCTCTACGTTGACGTCGTGGTGGGGCTTGCGCGCTCCGAACTCTAGGTCTGTGCCGGTAGA
Source organism: Lithophane socia (assembly GCA_947522985.1). Taxonomy (NCBI): domain Eukaryota; kingdom Metazoa; phylum Arthropoda; class Insecta; order Lepidoptera; family Noctuidae; genus Lithophane; species Lithophane socia. The sequence continues at coordinate 14,031,967 of OX383252.1, read as the reverse complement.
GTTTACTTTGCCGGAACGGGTCTGGGGTGAGGAGCCAGACCAAGAGAGATACAAAAACCCGCAGGGCAGCATGTGGCGAGCTGTTGGGCAGTAGCGACCCCACGGACCCTACCTCCCGGGAGAAGTCTTGTTCCTTACCTCTGGCTTGCCTTTATTGGCCGGCTGGAGTGAACACTGACAAGGAACAGAGCTCCCACCTCATTCTTGCCTTGATTGGCCGGTTTGAGTGGAGATTCGCTAGAGCAAATATGCTCGGAGGAAGGAAGTATTCCAGTAAGATGCTGGTAGGGATCTTGACCGTACTTCCGGGATTGTCCTGATCTGATAGCCGTGGAATACCTCAGCATCTCAGGAAGTGTTGCCCCCTTGTCGCTACGTCACTATGTGCTAGCGACCGTTTTGGGGGGCCCATTATTGAGTGTGCAAGTCACCCCCTGCCATTTTATCCGTGTATTATATAAAACATTGATCAGGCAGGGGCCATAGTCCTTCCATATTTCCAGGTTACCAGTCCACTTTAGCCACCCAAACCCATAGTTCAATATCGTTGTTTTGTTTCCATATCTTGCAATAGTCTTACACCAACCGGGGGTTGTCCTTGGGTGCCCTTGCATAGTGCAAACAGGGATAATCGTCGGTTGGTGCCTCATTTCATTTTGGATGTCAAACGGGCCTCTGCGAGTTGGCTTCGGCCCCTCGTACGCCTTCTAAAGGTCCCCCCAGGGTCCCGAGCAAGTTGAAAGACATTTAAAAATAATAATATTATAGTATATCATAATGCATAGATATGACAGGTTTTACAGTATAAGAAGCTATAAACTTATGATACATTTACTTACATACAGATTCATTATATAAATCATCATCTGCCTAGCCTTTTCCCAACTATGTTGGGGTCGGCTTCCAGTCTAACCGGATGCAGCTGAATACCGTATGTACCTATAATATATATATATTATTATACAGGCTGTTAGGGTAAACACCGTTATCCTTGCAACCAGTGGTTTGGTTTCATTTATAGAACGTAAAATCAATGGAAAATTACAATTTTTTTTTTGATTTTTTTAGATCTAAATTTTACCACAAGAGACGCAAGTTCGTTGCCCTATGCGCTAGGGCAACGAACTTGCGTCTCAACACGGGCGGGGGGTACGGGATGTGACCTGACCAGCAGTGAGCGCGATCCCTCCCTTAGTCAGTCAGCTGTTTCGCTAGCAAGCACGGTGTCAGATAGAAACTTTTTAAAATCTTTTAATGAAAATAACGTTTTTTTTTTGTTGTGTTCGGTCAATTATTTTTATATATAAGTCAACTACCCATGGTTTGAATGACAAGAGTGTTTACCCTTACATCCTGTATAAATAATATACAAAAATTCACATACTTCATGGGCTTTCAAATATATATATATTATAACCCCAAAAGAATTTAAAAAAAAATCAAGTAATAAAAACTAAAACCCAACTACGACTTAAAAGGTATAAACAAGACACCACAGACAGACAAATTAAAAATCCGGAGTCACACGTAATCTGTTCGATTTATGCCCTAACACGTGTGACTCCGGATTTTTAATTTGTCTGTCTGTGGTGTCTTGTTTATACCTTTTAAGTCGTAGTTGGGTTTTAGTTTTTATTACTTGATTTTTTTATGAGTGCAAAAAGTTTAAATATATAAATAAGTTTACACAAAAAAAATCTTATGTTTTTTTTAAACTGATAGTGTCGACACTAACTGCGGTTGTTGACCCCAAGAAAAACTCAACAAATCAATTTATTTTTGTTTTATACCTTCTGTTATATCGATACCCATCACGTCTGCGGATATTAGCTAGCTAATTTAATTTGACCCTGAATAAGTAGAACAAATCCTGAAACATAGAGCACCCGCCCGCGATTTCACCTACTTAACATTAGGTAAGTATTACTTAAGCAGAAAGTGCAGACTTGTGGCAATTTTCTCTTGGAGGGGCATTAATTACGCTACAGAGCTGCCGAGAGCAAAGAGCTCGTTCGGATCACTATATAGCACGATTACACAGCACAATCTCAATTTCAATTTCATCTCGCCGATTTGGCTCTGAATTAGGGTCGATTTATTTTCATTCGTAACATCCTCTCGCGCCGTCGAGGAAGGTAAATGTTAAGGCTTGCACAGATTTATTGCCTTTCATGTGAAACTTGACATCTTTATTGTTACAATAGACAGGGGTATTACTCTTTCAAACTAGACTTCTAATCTCGCTGCGCCTGCGCTCAATCTTTGAATTTTTAACGGTCCCTGAAGTCGGCGCGAGAAAAACACTCACGCAGGTTAACAACAAAAGCTTCGCCATTAATTTGTTTTGACGTTCGCAGGGCTCAGGAGTTTCTCACATGAAGCTGTAGTTAATAGGACATTTATTACGTTAGCACCGCTAATTTTAGTAGTGTGCTAAAGTGCTGACGTACGTAATGAATATTATAGGTATCTACAGTTGAATGCATAATGTATTGAATGTAATTGAGTCGTATAGAATCAAAAACAGCAATCTGACTTTTGACTTATTAACGGTAATTAGGAAAAGTAGTTTCATTATTACAAACAGCAATTTTTTTTTTTTATGTGTGTTTATAATTACGTATGTTTTAGATTTTTGAATGCATTATTTTAAAATTTAAATAGATTCAATTTGAATTAAATAGTTAATAATTAAAGTTATCAGATTGCTGTTTTTTATATTGACTTCCAAACATTGCTGAATGGTACTTAACAATAATTAGATTGCTATCTTTCATTCTTGCCAAAATGAAACACACATAGGGTTGTGAATAAATAAAACTTCATAATTTACAACAATCTTTTTATTTAATTTGCCATCACTAAAGTAAAGTAATGAAGGAGATTTTCATATCAAAAAAATTAAGTACACACGTAAAATTTCGGAATCTTCGACAGTCTCACTACAGTAATTGGTCGCCAAAATATCAATATGTAATCAACAAGTTAGTCATTTGACAACCCTCGAGTTAGAAATGGCATAATCTTACCTTGCACGTTTGGCAACATTTGCTTCCCAATTTACGGGATCTCTTTTCTTTTTTCTCGCATATCTATTGTTTACACGTGTGGGATGTACATCCATGTTAAGTTTTTTCACCTCCAAACGAATTTTTTAACACTATTTTAGCAATAAAATTACAAAATACGCACACGGATCTTATGACAAAATCAATGCAAACGCCATCTTGACGTCATGATCAATGAACGCCTGTGATTGGTCGAAGCTAGCAGACAGATTGCTGTTTTTGAATCTCATCGTATGCAGATTGCTGTATTTGATACCAATATGGGTTTTACATTCAGGTTTTTGGTGGAATATTGCTGTTTTTGATACGAAGTGACTAAATAAGTAAAAAATATTTTAAAGACAGTGTTAACATAACTCGAATTGCATAAAACTGACAGATTGCTGTTTTTGATTCTATACGACTCAATTATAGTCGGTTGCAAAAGTATCTGATAAATGTGTAAACAAACGCTGTTCAGGTTAAATTCTTACGTAGACACTAAAGGGAATTTGTAAAACATTCTCCTGTATAACGAAGATTTCAAGTAAACTATATCTAATCTCATACCTTTTTCCAACAATTGTTTTTTGAATAACTCTATTAAATGGTAATTCTTCTCTTCTTTTCGTGTGGTTAGTGACATAACCTGGTGTCAGAGTTCTAAAGCCGCCCAAGTGCCTCTAACTTGGCATCACATGCCGTCAAGAAATATCTCTCGGGCATGCCAATATCTCTCGATGTTTTCCTTCGCCGTTTAGAAAGCAAGATTTTAACATTTGAAATAAAAGGTTTAGAATCTATGAGTAATTTTGTTTTTTGTTTAGGTACCCTTTTTAAATACCTAAACCTAGAATATAGATCAACATACAACCTGAACCTGCAAATTGCAAAAAACGTAAGAAAATTTGAATTTCGCGGGCTACCCTAGCGCATCAACCTTAAGCGACCGTAATAGATTATGAACATAAACATACCCAATACACTACAGAATCTGTTGACATAGGTAGGTGCAGTGAATAAACGATAAATAATATATTATACTTAGTTCGTTTTTTTTTCACTCATTACCTTCCGTTTTTATATACTTAGCTATTTTTATTTGAAATACTTACCTAGTTTTTTTTTAATCAAAAAGTATGTTCATAAATTATTCTCAACGTAACAGTAGAGATTCATCATGGGGGTCTGTGAACATAGATTATCTATGAACATAACCTAGCAAAGCAAGTGACAGATTACAGATGTTTTGATTTTTACTAAAAGATTAACTTCGATTCTAATTTGTATGTGTCTAGTTGAAAACTTTATCGCAAAATATTACTATCATGACTTCTGCATTAATAAGTGCTATAAGAAGACTGCACATTTCTGTGACGCCTCAAATAAGAGTATATTCTTCAAACGTCTCTGCTGTTACTTGTGCAGCCTCAAACAGTTTATCTATCACAAAAAAGGAGTGGGCCTTCCAGCCTCAATACACTAAGCCCCGTGAAGTATGGATTGAGAACATAGATACGATAGAAGAGCAAAAATTGGGGTTATTTGAGCTGCATCCTTCAGTGTACGCTGCGCCTCCTCGGTTGGATATTATAAATCAAAATGTTGTATGGCAGCGTAAGATTAGGTATGTTTCGTGGGCAAATACGAAGACTAGAGCCGAAGTGCGAGGTGGTGGCAGAAAGCCCTGGCCTCAGAAAGGTTCTGGTCGCTCTCGTCATGGGTCGATTCGTTCTCCACTATGGCGCGGCGGTGGTATAGCGCATGGCCCGCGGTCTGGCAAATCTCACTTCTTTATGCTGCCCTTCCACGTCAGGATACATGGGCTAACAACAACCTTATCATCAAAGCTAGCTCAAGATGACCTACATATTGTTAAGGACTTGGAGCTGCCAACAGATGATCCTGAATATTTAGCTGAACTTATTGAGAAGAGAAACTGGGGACCATCAGTGCTGATTGTTGATGAGTAAGTACTTATACCAATTTTGTCCAGTACAGACATCAATTGTATTAATAAGCATTCTTTACAGTCGGAAAAGACATTGTTGTCCTAGTTCAAGCACAATAGTTATGATTTGGTATAATGCGAGTCATGTCTATTTATTCCTATCTTTAGAAAACCAAATAACAAATTTCTTTAATGTGCCTCAATTTGAACATTGAACCATAACTAAAAAGTTCCACTTTTAATTTCCAGCACGGACTATGCACCAAGGAACATAACTGCAGCAACAGACAGCCTAGCTCACATCAACATAATGCCAGTATATGGCCTCAATGTCTACTCTATGTTAAAACATGATACCCTCATTCTAACCTTATCAGCCGCTGAGAGAATTGAAGAAAGGATACTACACTGGCTTCATGCTAATACTAGGATACAGTCACAAGAGTTCAAACTTAATCAAGTGTAATGTTATCCTTAAGCATGTAGAGCCATATTTCTGTTTGAAAATGAATATGGCAGATTTTAATATTCTATAATAATCAATACATAGTCTGCAATTAATAAAAGTAGTTAAATGCTAATTAAAACATTGGGTAATTCTAAATATTAAAGGTCACCATGTAGTAAATTGGGAACACCTTAGTTTCCTACAGGCAGAAAGAAGAATTCTCTTAAATAATATGTAACTATTACCAAGTTTAACAAACTTAAAGGAATTATTAGTATTATTTAAAATGGATAATCCATTTTGATTTCCATTGAATTTGCATGATTAAACTGCATGTTAAAATATTTTGAGTGTTCCTGATATGTATAGTGTATAAAATTTATAAAACAATGATAAAATACTTGTTATTTTATTTATATTTACGCCTATAAAAATAAGAAATGCAAAATAAATTGATTGAGGAAAAGAAATGATAATTATCCAATATCATTGTCAGGATCTGGTTGATCCCCGTTCTTTGTCTCTGTGGGAGTCAGGAATCTGTAAGTAGTAAAACAAAACTATTAATCTATTTTGGCGCAAGGAATATTCTCAACTACACATAGTTGAAACTAACCTAATAGGTAAATGCTTCAAGGCAAAATAATAGAATTTATTTTGTTTATTTAATACTTCAAGCACACAAATCTAGAGGTAGACTTAATGCCATAGATAGGCATTTTATACCAGTCCACCTTTGGGTGATGCAGAGACAAACAGTGGTAGGTGCATTCTCACTACACATTTAAACCCAGCATTGTGTGTTGACTGGCAGAATGACTTGTGTAGTCTCTCTTATGTGCCACAATACATGTGACTTCATTATTACTAACTAAAACCAACTAATAATGTAAGCAAAGGAAATGTATTTCACCTTATTTGATGATGTCTGTTTAACAATATTTCCCGCCATTTTCTGTCTGATACTCCATCTTAGATCTGACCAGTCATTTTCACCTGGCACATTGGACTTATACTTGTTCCATAAAGCAGTATAATAATGATACAAAGTAACAGGGTCACATTTCTTCTTTGCAGGCTGTATAGGAACTTTTATTACTGAAAAAGGCATAATATTCATTGTTATATAACTGAAGTATAAAAAAGTTAAAAAGGTATTGAGACAAAAGAAGTAAAAAGATTATTTTTTACAAGAAAGTGATGCCAATCTCCTCTCCTCATTAGCATCATCTGCCTAGCCTTTTCCCAACTAGGTCGGGGTCGGCTTCCAATCTAACCGGATGCAGCTGAATACCAGTATTTTACATGGAGCGACTGCCTATCTGAACTCCACAACCCAGTAACTGGGTAATACAATACCCCTTGGTAAGACTGGTTGTCAGACTTTCGAGCCAATCTCCTCTCCTATACATAATTATAATAAATTAGTATAATATGTATTAATAATTTTAGGTCAAAAGATGAAATTTAATTTGTTACCTACATCACCTTTCCTCACCCTTTACCTCAAAGGTGTTAATTCAATACTTACAATTATTACTAGGGGTACATGAATTACTCTTCTCTTTCACTGTTTCAGGTTTCTTCTCAACTCTAACACATGAGCAGGCTCTTCTTAGAGGCTTATCTTCTGTTTTTGGCAGCCCCAGGTTAGGTGCAGAATGAACACTCCTCACATTTATCCCTTTCCTAGGCTTCTGACATTCTCTAGTGCATTTTAAGTTGTTAGAATTTTGGTTCTTAGACCTGCTGCGGGAACAGAATGTACTGGCACTGTGAAGCCTCTCAAGACCTGGCACCTCATACTTTTCTTGGCTGATGGAATTAGATTGACTCTTTTGTTGAAGGTCATACTTTATTAGCTTCTTCAAATCTGAAAAAGATTTATTGTGTGGGCTTTTTGTTGGTATTCAAAGCTCAAAACTGATACTTCCTTAAATTAAGTGCTTGTGCAAAACGATAAAATGAAGTATTAAGGTGCAATAGGTACCTTTTTATGACTGATACATGAAAAATACCACAATAACTTTCAAATAAGCAGTAATGTGTAAAGCCGTACCTAGTAGGTTAATGGAACAAATATATTTGAATCGAATTTAAATTAGGATACGAAATTCAATTGAAATACAAATACCTACACTTATTTTATAAAACAAACCTGTAATGAAATACTTAAGGACTTCTCCACTTATATTATGAATGCCTAGATTGTTGAGATACCTCAATATCTCTCTGGCATCCAACTCGGCAGTGACTTCGTGATAATTATCATCCATTCTATAAAACGTGAATAAATGAAACCAACGAGACTTATAAATTAATTTGCTTAAAAGTTTTAAAATTCTTCAACGACGTTTCTAATTTTTATGACATTGACAATTGACATAAAATTTTTGACAAACAACAAACGTTATTTCCCTCCTCTTTGTCCATAGACCATGCTAGTGATTGGATGATTCGTATTGAAATCGACTAAAACGTAATAATAGCAAAACATTATTAGAATGTTTAGCGTTAATACATTTATTGTCAACATTATAATTATAACAAAGTTTAGACAATTTTAGCAGACAAACTTTAATATGAAATTGTGTGTTGATTTTTATTGACCTATATTTTTTTTGAGACAACAGCTGATTGTGCCGCGCCATGCATTACACTGTGGTTAGAAAAATAGCAGAGTAAGATTAAGTAATTTACCTACTGAATTTAACATGATGGTCTTCGGTTGATATTATTTCGTATCACATGTAACCTTCTAACGTCAATTTCCTTACTGTGATAAAACTAGTGCTAGATAATTTTATCAGTGTTAATTCAGCACCCTAGGAACATAAACATAGCAGTGCCGTGACCAAACCTTTATTAGCTATCACTTGTTGTGGAGTCTGTTTTATAATTATTCGAGCGCGAAATGTATATAAAATAAGTACCATGAACCCATGACATACCTAGCTAAACAAGGGGATAAAATAACATTATTACATTTCTTTTATATATATTGGTACTTACAATTCTTAGCATTAAACAATTAAACATTTACCGATCTTGTACTTACTTAATTTAATATTGTTTCTTTCAATTTACCTTTGTCATCATGCCTCTTTTGTGCCGACAATTCTCTGACAGTGTGCAACTGCAAACTGCAACTGAACAGACCACAGAACGTTACCGAAAAGACTGAGATAAATAAAATTTTAACCCTATCGTTGCAACGAGATCGTTGAATGAACGAACAAGTTCAAGGTTATGTTTTTATTTTGGCGGGAAATCAAAAGCCAAAAATATTTCCAGTTATCGATTAGATCACAGAGGTTTATTTACGCCAGTTATAGACAATTAATTGATGCATATCTTACTGTTCACCTCTTATTCATGTAATACCTACTTATTGCTTTGTATTTATTCTCATTTTACATGATTGTCGTGATACCCAGAACCTAGGTACATACTTACCTACTCACATATCAATCCAAAAGATAAACTTATTTTATCATTATTATTCAAACAAAATCAATTAGATATAGAACAATAGTTTTACTACATGAGTAATCCATTAATACAATTTGCACATTGTAGGTTCGCTTAAGTATTATTTACTTGAAGGCTGTTATCATACGGGCCCGGCTACGCTCACCGTCCGATGTGAACGATCATTACCACTGCAGTGTTTGCTGCGAAACGTACCTACCATGGCAGCGAACAAGAATAATCTAGCTGTGGCGAATTTCGTCGAGTATTTAAAAATTCCAAGTGTACAGCCCGACATCAACTATGGTAAGTCCTCAATATTTTGCGTAGATAATAAAATTATAAGTAAATTTTGGTCTTAGCACCAGTTCTAAATAACTTTACATTCGTTGGTAAATAATTTGTATGAAAAGAAAATTGCTTCTTTCTGTAGATAACAATAATTAACTTTCATGTTTTACCTGAATTTATTTTATTTTATATTACTTACTTATTTCCTTGGTACTTAGTACCTACCTACGGTAAAAGTAGATCTGTACTTATTTATGTACACACGGCTACACATCAAGCTATACATTTCCAGTATAAGCTGACTTCGCATTGTACAGAAATAGTATACAATGCGAGATCAGTATAAACTGGAAATGTATAGCTTGATGTGTAGCCGTGTGTACGTAGTGCATTGTACACAACTGTGTTGTTCATATATGCACCCGACGACCTTCATTTAAAAGGATAGCATTTAATCTTCGCTCACTGAAAATTTCAAGAGTATCATGGCGTAAAAATGTAATCTTGTAGCAAATTCAGCCTATTTTTCACAGTATCAGATATTATGTATACTAAGGTGATTAAGCAAATCTGTAAAACAGCTGATAATTTTATTTTGCCATAGATTTTAAATTAAAACAAAATTTAGCATTCAGGTATTTTAGCTAACCCGATTCATTCATCTACTTTGCAAACGTAACGTAATCAGGATACAACGCATTGTATCATTGACGTATCTGGAACTCGCAATTGAGTCTACCCCTAGCCAGTGGAATTGGATAATATGAAACCTCGGCCTATGTATGTACTTAAGTGCGAAATGGATGATTGCCGATGGGGGACTACCGAACTGCATTAGTCTCCCATCATGCGGCTTGAAGTAGTTATTTAGATTTTTAACTGCTTTCAGTCAAGGATACAGAGTGCTTTACACGGCTTCATAATAGCCTAAGAAATAATTTTTGCTCACTTCATTTTATTTACCCATCATTTTTTAAATTTTAATTTTAGGTATTATCTCTTGCTTGATAATACAAGCACAGGCCATTAAATCAAAAGTAGAGTTTCTACAAAGAACTGTTTTCATGAAAATATCAAGGTCATACGTTGAACTTCGTTTTATTTAAACGTGCCATACAAAATAGCTTTATTATTACAGACGATTGTGTAGCATTCCTGAAAAAACAAGCTAATGGACTTAGCCTTGCCTTGAAAGTTTATGAAGTGGTTCCACGCAAACCTATAGTGATTATAACATGGCCTGGAAAGGATCAATCGCTCGGTTCAATCTTGCTAAATTCTCACATGGACGTCGTGCCTGTTTTTGAAGTAAGTAGTGCTTTGTCGAAAGATAAAACAGCTTAAATAAATACCTAGTCTAGATAACTTATCATGTCAAGATAAATAAAAATAAATACAGCTAGACAGACAAATGAGATGAAAATCTCCGTAAATTGTACATTACAGTTGAATTGAATTGAACTAACTAATTGAACAAATGTCTAATGACAAATAGGCAATGAAAGTTTAATGTTAATCTTCAACTACGCGACTAGGTAGGGACGATAAGCACAGCATGCACAATTCCGAGCTTCCATAGCTGGGATCGATTCCGGTGGAGTAAAAACAAGGTTTGCTTCTATCGCACGCGGCTTGAGATACAGATCTGGTAGGAAAAACTAACCAATTTAACGAAATTACAGCATAGTTGGACACATCCTCCATTCAGCGGGCACATTGATAACGATGGAAAAATCTTCGCTCGAGGCTCACAAGACATGAAATGTGTCGGTATCCAATACCTTGAGGCTATAAGGAAGCTGAAAGCGGCCGGGGTGCAATTAAAAAGAACTCTACACGTTTGTTTTGTACCTGGTAATTTATTCTAAATAAATCGTTTCTTATCTTCTAATTGATGAACTGCTACAAAATATTATAATAAAAGCACAGTACCTACTTACAACATTTTTATTTTTAGACGAAGAAATCGGTGGTCACGATGGTATGGAAAAATTCGTACACACCAAAGATTTCAAGGACCTGAATGTAGCGTTTGCTTTAGATGAGGGAATGGCCAATCCACATGAAGATTTCGTCTTGTTTAATGGTGAAAGGAGCATTTGGCGTAAGTGATAAATAACCCAAACTGAATTCAAAGGAATAAGATAAAAAAAATTATGTCCACAATTTTGCTTCCAGAAATACATGTCCACTGTACTGGACAGCCAGGCCATGGATCATTATTGATTCCAAATACTGCTGGTGAAAAGGTTCGTTTTCTAAATCCTTGTAGAATCTCTGAGTGTATTAACTTTCACTGCCAGCTGGCACACCTATACGGCTAAACAAAAAGCATAATTATTTTGAAAACCTGTTACTGTTGCTACGAAATGATTGCACACATGCATCCAGTTTGATAACTGATTATCTTTTTTGACATAACTAAGTATTTATCTTTTATTTTCCAGCTAAGGACAATAATTGACAAGTTCATGGATATGAGAGCTGAACAAAAAAAAATATTGGATAGCAATCCGAAGCTAACTATTGGTGATGTTACAACTATTAATTTGACTCAAATATACGTAAGTTTTCGGTAAAAGAATATATTCTTAATGAAGTGACAAGTCCTGTGTGTTAAGTTTATTTTTTTTATTATGTTCCAACATATTTGGGAAAAGGCTAGGCAGATTTTTGACGTTCTAATACCTCTTTTATAAAATCCTATCTATTTAAATTAAGTATTAATTTTTATTTATTTCGCCTTATTTTATTTTCAAGCTGTCCACTAAATATGATACAAGTGGTAAGTGGACTAGAATGTTAATCCAAAATGGGAGTATGAAAATAACACAAAGATAAAATTTCATACAAACAATATTAATTTTGTTCATCAATATTATCATATCATACTTTACACAATGCTTGATGCAGTTCTAAAATAATCATAACAAGAATCTTTTACTTTTTACAGGGTGGAGTGCAATCTAATGTTGTCCCAGAAAAGCTAACTGCAGTTTTTGATATAAGATTGGCTGTGACTGTCAACCACGAGGAGTTTGAAAAAATGGTAAAGCTCATTATTGTCTTCACTTGATTCTCAGTAGAATTCAAAATAAATAGTGTTTGTAGAACCGATGTGCTATTTTATTCCATTCAATCTAATTGGTGCCTCAATTAGTTTTACGTGCACGATGCGGGGTATTCCTCGAAGCGCACCGACTTTGAAACGCATCAAATGAGCTGGAACTAGGTACTTAGCTCAATAATGGTAAAAATACAGGTTTTAAAATTGAATCATTTGTTGTTTTGAAAACAGAAATAGGAAATATGCGCAAAAAATAGGCGCTTAGACGATCTCACTAAATTGTGCAACAACGATTAAACACAAAGAGGAATATAAAGTATTCGTTATTATTCACTATATCGATAGCTAGAAGTCAACTTTCGTACCTTACGTCTTATCTATAACCTTTGATTTTTATTACTGTTATTTTTTCAGCTTAATAAATGGTGCAAAGAAGCAGGAGATGGAGTTTTTTTCGATTTTGAGCAGAAAAATCCTTCCGTAGAAATCACAAAACTGGACGCAAGCAATCCATTCTGGGTGGCATTCAAAGCCGCTGCCGATGAGTTGTAAGTAAATTGCTGAGGTACTGACAAATTGTAATTAACTGTCAACACTTTGAGAGACTAAACGCCCAGAGACGTTATAACAATAAAACATGTAGTGTTTCTCGTTCAGTGTCCTTGAATGCATTAAACAAGTAGGTGCTTAAACAAATTATTGTGTCTAATGCATCAATAACACTTGGAATTTGTTTGTGTATTTTTAACCGACTTCTTCAAAAAGGAGGAGGTTCTATGGAACTTTGACCTTCAATATCTCCAGAACCAGGGGAGTCTAGTGAAAAAAAATGGCTTTTGGCTTCGGAAATTGTCTTTGTACACCCGTTATATTTACAAATATTGCTAATTTTAAGAGTATGAGTTTAATGCAAGTTTGTATTTTAATCAAATTTTTTTATCAGGAAACTCAAGCTGGACTGCAGAATTTTCCCTGGTGGTACTGATAGCAGGTACGTGCGTGATGTCGGAATACCAGCGTTAGGCTTCTCTCCGATGAATAACACCCCCGTTCTTCTTCACGATCATGATGAGTTCCTTAAAGTCGATATATTCTTGAAAGGCATTGATATTTACGTTTCTCTGCTTACGGCTGTTGCTAACGTTTAAGACGGTTGTTTTATTTAAAATCTACACTTTGCATTTATTTTTCATATAATATAATGTTGTAATCTTCCTTCCCCAGAATCTTCTGATTATTGTATTGTATGTAGCGACCTACCATCTGTGCCTTTATGAAAAAATACTTTAACGTAACTTATTTAAACAATAATTATTGTTAACTTACGTGCAGAGATATCTTACGAGAGAGAGAGAGAGGTAATAAAAACACAATCAGTACCTACCTAAAAGAAAATGTAAATAATCGATAATAAATGACATGACCTACATGATAAATAAAAAATATTACCTAACCAATAAACAACTGTAAGTGAAGGTACTGATTGTACAGTTCGATTCAAACTTAATGGCGGCTCGGAACATGGGGCGAGTCGCTGCGCAGTAACAATTGCGTGTGTCAGCGGGTGTGAGGGGTGGGGTACTGCGCAGCGAAAAGTTAACTTCCGAGCCGCCATTAAGTTTGTATCGAACAGTGCGTAGGTATTAATCATTATATATACCTACATAAGTAATTAAAATAAAGTTGGTACTAATTATTCTATTAAGTTTTTGTTACATATGCCCCTATCAGTTTTACTGTCTTTATTATCATTATTATGTTTAAGTCATTTTATTTTATTTTTAACATATTAATGACTTGCTGATATATTTTATTGCAATCTTTATAATGGTTATAATATTAAAAATATTGTAGTAGAGACTGGGTTTTATTTACCATATTATTTGGCCATTTCAACTCAGGCGTGGTCCCGAAATCATTGCAACTGTCGAGAGCTCAATTAGAACCGTTAACCTAAAAAAAAAAGATTAATATAAAAACCTCGATTATAATTCGAGCGAAGCACACGGGAATTCCAGCACCCGCCCATTCAGTAGGTAGGTACGTACCTCGGTGAAGTTAGCCGCACGATTTCATTATTATGAACTTTTGTTAGTGCTAATCGTTAGAGAGAGTTAGAGAGAAAAGAAAAATCGTTAGAGAGTAATTAGTTTTTATGTAAAAACAATTTTAATTTTTCGTGTGAAGTTGGCCCCCATTCCCGCAAAAATGGACTTAGACGTAATTATTTTATTTCTTTAATCGTTTGCGAATCGTTAGAGAGAGATTGAGAGTTACACAAAATCGTTAGAGAGTTAATATTTTATTTGATATTAAATAATTTCTAAGAGCGTGACGTTAGCCCACCTCTGTGAATTTTGCCCCCGATATAATTATTCTCAACTTTTGTTAATGCTAATCGTTAGAGAGAGTTAGAGAGAAAATAAAAATCGTTAGAGAGTAATTAGTTTTATTTATCAACGATTTTAATTACTTTTGTGATATGGCCAATATAAGTGATATTACAGTCAATCAAAAGTTGTAAAGAATATGACATTGCAAACAAAAATTCTAATGCTATTTAATCTGTGATTCTAATCAAGTTATTTACTTTATGTACCATATACTAGGAATCTATAAGTGCAAGAAGACCTCCGTGAATTTAGCCGAACGATTTCATTATTAAGAACTTTTGATACTGCTAATCGTTAGAGAATCGTTAGAGAGGGTTAGAGAGAAAAGAAAAATCGTTAGAGAGTAATTAGTTTTTATGTAAAAACAATTTTAATTTTTCGTGTGAAGTTGGCCCCCCTTCCCGCAAAAATGGACTTAGACGTAATTTTATTTTTTTAATCGTTTGCGAATCATTAGAGAGAGATTGAGAGTTACAGAAAATCGTTAGAGAGTTAATATTTTATTGGATATTAAATAATTTCTGAGAGCGTGACATTAGCCCACCTCTGTGAATTTTGCCCCCGATATAATTATTCTCAACTTTTGTTAATGCTAATGGTTAGAGAATCGTTAGAGAGAGTTAGAGAGAAAAGAAAAATCGTTAGAGAGTAATTAGTTTTATTTATCAACGATTTTAATTACTTTTGTGAAATTGGCCCCCATTCCCGCAAAAATGGACGTAGATGTAATTTTTTTATTTTTATAATTTGAGAATCGTTAGAGAGAGATAGAGAGTTAAAAAAAAACATTAGAGAACTCTCTAATGTTTTTTTTTAACTCTCTATCTATATAATATTAATATTTTAATTGATATTAAATTATTTCTGAGAACGCGTTTTAGATTAAACAGGCTCGCTCTTATTATGGGCAACATATTCAGCCGAACGGTACTTTTACTGTACCTAGAAGGTAGTGATACCAGGCATTTCGTCATCACATGAGACAGCTTTGATCAGAGGACTCACACCACTATAGTTATAGAGTGTATTATTACATTATTGTCTGGTATCTTGGAAGCCGGCATCAAAATTATATATCTCCACCTGCTCAGTTTCTCGACAGTATTTTATTAAGAGAAGACATTGAAAATGAAGAAAATCAATTTTAAAAAAGTTTTATTTCATAAAAAATCTGTAACACTTGCATTCAAAGCATATTATTCAGTGTTAAATATCATAATTGTCGAAAGGCTTTCCATCCACTTCCGATCTCGATTCTAAGTCATAAAACAGGAATTCTCCATAGGACTTCATCGTAAATCTGCATTGTGACAGCGGGACCGCACTCTGTATCTCAAAGCAGGGTAGTTTCGCATAGTCACAACAATTTTTTTTGGGAATACCTTCAAACCTACATAATTTGTAATAATACTGTAAACTGATATTATGTAAAAAAATAAAATTAAAAAAAAACCATAGAGTGTTAGTACATTAAAACTTATGAAACTAGTGTTAGTAGTTAAAATAGAAACATTAAAATTAAATACTTAATTCCTAATATGGGTATTAACCCAGTGCTGGACGTAACGCGTGTCTAGCCTATCCGCAATGACAGACAGGATCACAGGACAGGATGCTGTTGGTGCTGGCGCGCAGCCTGCCGAGCGCCGCAGCGCATCGCTTGCGGAGCACGGCGTGGAAGCCATCAACATGAGCGTCCACGAACATGCCCGACGCACTGCACCAGCGCGGCAGCCCCAACAGCGCCCTGAACGCATTGTTATATTGGACGCGCAGTGCGCTGAAAGATTTTTGCGTATAATGAGCCCACAGGGAGCACGTGTATAGTGATGAACAGTGCGCTCTGAACAGTGTTATTTTCACTTGAGTATTACAACGTTTAAATCTGTGGGCTATCATATTAGCTCTGATCGACAGCAACCTGCGCTCCCTGTCCATGTCCTCATCGTCGCTTAGGCGATCAGTGACTATGTGCCCAAGATATTTAAAACAGGAAACAACTTTCATGGGTGTTCTATTCAAAGTCACGGGAGGAACTTGATCTGGTATAAGCGTTAAGTAGATTCATTGTGTGTCCGAGTGTTGAAGGACAATGATTAGTTTTTCTTTATATTAAAATTGTTCTCATGCAAGTGAAATGTAATTTCTTTATGAGAAATAAATGTCTTTAACCAGAATTAAAAAAATGTTCTTGATCAGTAGGTAGGTACTATTATCATTTTACTCCTGCTAAGCCTGTGGACTATGCTGAGGCTGAAACATGCACTTCTTGCACTTATAGATTCCTAGTAGCTTTAATCTAAAGAGAGGTATAAAAGAATTATGCTACACATTTTTGACTGAAAATATCCCATTTCATCTTATTTTAGAATATGGTACATAAAGTAAATAACTTGATTAGAATTTTTGTTTGCATTGTCATATTCTTTACAACAAAATATTGATTGACTGTAATGACAGTACCATGTGTCAATTTTGAAAAGTTTGTTATTTTCTGGGGTGTGTTCACTTTATTAGCCTAGATAATTAGAAAAGTTTGTTCGTTTTAGGAGTAAACTAACACTAAATTAATTATTTCCTAAGAAATAAGCAGTACCTTTGTACTCATATTTTAACTATGTCGTATCTATTTTGTATTTTACTGTGTGTACATAAGAATAAAATAAATACATAAATTAAAAAACGATTTTTCTCAAAATTGGTAATCCTTAAAAATGCATGATACAGTTAGAGCTACTACTTTTTGGGATGTCTATCCAAATATATTTAACTTATCCTGGTTAGAATTATTGAATAATAAAAAACCATTTTTGGACATGTCCTTTCGAATCGTTGTGAACTGTGGAAGATGCTCACATCCATTCATCAACCTGAAAAGAGCTGATTATCTTCAAACGGCTGAACCGATTTTCTTGAATCATAGGTAAGAACACTCTATCAAGTCACCTTTCAAACAAAATAAAAAATATCGGAATCGGTTCAGCCGTTGGGAGCTACGATGTAACATACAGACACACACGTTAAACTTATAACACTCCTCTTTTTCCGTCGGCGGGTTAAAAAAGACCCGACAAGCACCCACCTTTTGTGTGTTTTGAGCATAAATGATGCACTAATAAACTATAAGTACCGAATCAAATTGAAACTACCAACAATATTTCGTATTCTTATCAGG
The DNA here is from genome assembly GCA_947522985.1 of Lithophane socia. NCBI lineage: Eukaryota > Metazoa > Arthropoda > Insecta > Lepidoptera > Noctuidae > Lithophane > Lithophane socia. The sequence goes on along the minus strand of OX383252.1, from coordinate 14,014,124 downwards.
TATCACTGTTAAATGATCGTTAATCAAATACACAACTTTACCACTCATAACTATAACGTCCCTCTGCATCATGTCATGTATGTGTCATATCAGTAGTACCTACTATTCACGGTACTGCTCGCGCTCACGGTGCACAAAAAGAAACGTAAGTGTGGCTGCTTCATTCAATGCAATAATTCTCGCGGTAAATCTCTTTGATCTGCCTAAAATGCCGCCACCAGAGTTTTCAATCACCCAACACATTCTCGAGGTAAGTCGTAGTGTAGTACACCAACGGTTAACGTCTATCGCGATAATCCGTTGGTGTGGCCCCAGCATATAAGAGATTTGTCATATTTAAAAAAAACTTTGTATCTCCGGCAGGGGGGAGTGGGGGGTTCCCTTCCCCCCTCTCCTCCCTCCCCTATCCACTATCGAGGCGGCACGTTTCTAAATTTTAACCTGCTCAGGTCCTAGGGTAAAACGCGTTCTCAGCAATAATTTAATATTAATTAAAATATTAACTATCTAATGATTTTTTTAACTCTCTATCCCTCTCTAACGATACTCAATCTATAAAAAAAAAAAATTACATCTACGTCCATTTTTGCGGGAATGGAGGCCAATGTCACAAAAGTAATTAAAATCGTTAATAAATAAAACTAATTACTCTCTAACGATTTTTCTTTTCTCTCTAACTCTCTCTAACGATTCTCTAACCATTAGCATTAACAAAAGTTGAGAATAATTATATCGGGGGCAAAATTCACAGAGGTGGGCTAATGTCACGCTCTCAGAAATTATTTAATATCAAATAAAATATTAACTCTCTAACGGTTTTCTGTAACTCTCAATTTCTCTCTAACGATTCGCAAACGATTAAAAAAATAAAATTACGTCTAAGTCCATTTTTGCGGGAAGGGGGGCCAACTTCACACGAAAACTTAAAATTGTTTTTACATAAAAACTAATTACTCTCTAACGATTTTTCTTTTCTCTCTAACCCTCTCTAACGATTCTCTAACGATTAGCACTAACAAAAGTTCATAATAATGAAATCGTGCGGCTAACTTCACCGAGGTTGCAAGAAGTGCTTGTTTCAGCATAGTCCACAGGCTTAGCAGGAGTAAAATGATAATAGTACCTACCTATTGATCAAGAACATTTTTTTAATTACGATGGAGAATTCCTGTTTTATGACTTAGAATCGAGATCAGAAGTGGATGAAAAGCCTTTCGACAATTATGATATTTAAAAACTGAATAATATGCTTTGAATGCAAGTGTTACAGATCTTTTATGAAATAAAACTTTTTTTTTAGTTTATAATGATTTATTGATTTTCTTCATTTTCAATGTCTTCTCTTATTAAAATACCGTCGAGAAACTGAGCAGGTGGAGATATATAATTTTGATGCCGGCCCATCCAAGATACCAGACAATAATGTAATACACTCTATAACTATAGTGGTGTAGTCCTCTAATCAAAGCTGTCTCATGTGATGACGAAATGCCTGGTATCTTCACTAACTTCTAGGTACAGTAAAAGTACCGTTCGGCTGAATATGTTGCCCATAATAAGAGCGAGCCAGTTTAATCTAAAACGCGTTCTCAGAAATAATTTAATATCAATTAAAACATTAACTCTCAAATGATTTCTCTAACGATTCTCAAACTATATTAAAAAAAAATACGTCTACGTCCATTTTTGCGGGAAGGGGGGCCAACTTCATACGAAAAATTAAAATTGTTTTTACATAAAAACTAATTACTCTCTAACGATTTTTCTTTTCTCTCTAACTCTCTGTAACGATTAGCACTAACAGAAGTTCATAATAATGAAATCGTGCGGCTAACTTCACCGAGGTTAGTTTTCAGTATAGTATAATGTACTCTGTGGTTCTAGTCTGTCTGTGATTGACTGTATATAGTTATCTGTGATTGACTGCAACCTATCTATGTAGTCTGTTGGTAGCGGTTGGTAGTCTGTGACTGCAACGGATGGCGCATATTATTATTATACTCTTTGGGATGGCGTGACAGCTGATGATGACATGACTGTCGCTGTCGGTTTTATTTAGGGAAAAAAAAAAAAAAAAATGTTAGTTCTCTAAGTAGTCTGTGCTGTGTTTACATTTTTTTAATTCTTTTGCTCAAGTTTTGCTGATTTGCTCAGACCGCGAAAAAGCGACCAAAACAGCTTAAACAATATGAATAAAATATGTAGAATATGTCTAGAAGAAGGCGTACTTTCATCTGTTTTTACTAAAAACTATAATATATCGTTATGCGATATGGTAGAATATTGCTGCAATATAAAGGTAAAATATGACACTAAAGCAATAGAAACATGAATATTGCCTCATAATTTGTGAATAAACTATCAGTAATGTTTCGTACATTTCCAGATTAGTAAAGGCGATGGTTTGCCAGAACAAATGTGCAGTAACTGCATTTATAAGCTGGGTATAGCGTATCACTTCAAACAAACCTGTGAAAGTGCAGATATAAGACTGAGACAATATTTAGGACTAAGAATCCCTAGTAAGTAAGTAATAAGTATCTACTTTACATAGTATTTTAATAAAAATTAATCAGGGGGTCATTTTAGACTTTTTTTGGTACTTTACTCTCTTAGCTTTGAAGGCAATACTAAATGACTAAGCATAACAATATTTATTTTACAGATACAATGATGCCTGTGTAGCAACTGATCCATTTGTAATTATGCCCAAACCAATTTTTTGCAATAAGAAACATCAGAAAATGTGTTTTATTTGCTTATGAGATTAACAATGTGCTCTTAGTAAATAGAAAAAAAATAATATGATGTTTTATTACAGGTACAACATGCAACAATAATTAAGAAATGGTAAGTTAATTAAGGCATTAATTATTATTCGGTAACATTTGACTCTTGCTACCTTAACTTTAGAATTTAACAATTAATTCTTTACAGTAAATGTAAGCAGCCAGAACTTAAAAGACATACTAACTACAAAAAGAAAACCGAATCAGAGAAGCAAAAGCGAGGTCCTAAGCCAAAGCCTAAACAGGATCACACGTGTTACCAGTGTGAAAAGCAGTTCAGATGCCAAGCACAGTTAGAAATGCATGTTAGGTAAGCCTTCATCTAGTATCACAAGTACTAAAAATAGATGCAGCCCTGATCTGATTGAATGTGTTATAAGATATTTATATTTCCTCTACAACTACATCTATTGGTGTGGTTTGTCCACTATGTGAGATTCTGGTTCAGTGATTGCTGTATGATATTGATAAGCTATAGTATAATTTTATTTGACACCATGTTCACCAACTACTACAATAAGAGTGACATGGTTTTTATAATCAACATGTAGTTATTATTTAATAAACACCTTTTCTGGATGTTGCGTTACAAGATTATTTGTTTCATATCTTCAACTAAATATTTTCCAGGACCCACACTGGAGACAAACCTTTTGTGTGCATGTACTGCCCAAGACGTTTCACACAGAAGCACAACCTTACTATACATCTCCGAATTCATACTGGCGAAAAACCTTTCCAGTGTGAAGTATGCAGGTAATTTAAAATTCACAGTGAATTATTGTGTTTCCACTGACATGTCACAACTGTCTTTTCTCATGATGATGGTGCTTGATGTAATAATTCTGTCTGATTATATAAAATGGGTTAGAGCGTTTTTTGTCCATTGCCACCGTCACCCCGTCATAGATGACGGCACGCGGCGCCGAAATAACGATACATACACTAATATGACCGCGTGTCCACTGCACGCCCGTCCCCCGAGTGCCGTCATCCCGACGGCCAAAGTTTTGATCTTGTACACACACTGCCATCGCACCGCGCCTGTCGCCCGATTTTTTTTTATCTATCTTAACTACATATTATAATATTATACTGGCCACTAAGATGCCACTCCGCCGCCGCAGAGTTCAGTTGCGGTGGACACACGATCTCCGTCACCGTGACGTCACGTTCGGTTCGAATAATCTCGGTTCTCATAATCAAGTCCCAGTGACGGCAGAGGCAGCAGTAGACAAACGCCCTTAGAGTCGAAGGTCAGATCTGTCTATTATTGCAATCAATATTGTCAAACCTATGCACATCGATCATTTATTAGTAATTGATGCCTTTGGAGGAGCTAAGTAATAACAGCCGCTCGGGTCGATCCATCAGGTTAAGCTACGCTTGCCGGGTTTGTTCCGTGGATGGGTGACCATTTTCACATATCGAGACTCCTCCGTGCCTCGGAAAGCACGTTAACACGTTGGTCCCGGCTGTCATTTGTGGATCTTTGACAGTCGTTACGAGTCGTCAGAAGCACGAAAGTCTAACCAAGGGGTATCGGCAGTCGCTCCTGTAAAATACTGGTATTCAGCTGCATCCGGTTAGACTGGAAGCCGACCCCAACATAGTTGGGAAAAGGCTAGGCAGATTGATTGTGATGCCTATGCAGAATCTTTATAGTTAGGACCATTGATATAGTACTCGTTTATCAATGGTAAGGACAAACAAATGGCTAACTTTTTGTTTGTATACCTTTCAGCAAAAGATTCTCAGCGCAAGGAAATCTTCATGCTCACCTCAAGATCCACACTGGGCAAAGGGATCATGTAAGTAGATTTTTTTATTTATTTAGTTTATGGAGGACTTGTAAGTCCTCCATAAACAGAGTAATATCTAATAAAAACACAAAAATATAGTAATAGCTAATAAAAACACAAAAAGAGGAATACATAGTCGCCAGAGAGCCAATATCAAGTCCTCACGTTTAGACTTATAGTAACATTAGCATTACAAACATACAAAAGGCAACACGCTAATTATAAATGAAGGTTACAAATTTACACAGTAGGAAATAAATAATATACATATAATCATTTGCTTGCAATGAGTCATCAGCTTAACATAACCACTGCTACTTGAAAAATTTGAGGCTTAAGCACCTTCTGGCTGAGTTCACACTAGTTGTGAAAGGATCCAGATCATACTGCTTGCATATCTCATTAAAACTTCTGCTTGCGCGCACAATATAGCTGCAGCAGCAGCTAGCAGATTTAGGTACTAACTTTCGAAATAGGTATGTAGTTTGCATATTAATTGCTCAATCCCCAATAAAATAAGTAATATTAAAAAAAAAATAAGTAATAAAAAAAATAAAGTAATAAAAAAAATCAAGTAATAAAAACTAAAACCCAACTACGACTTAAAAGGTATAAACAAGACACCGCCCAAAACCATTAAAAATGGCGCCCTCTAGAGGGCATAAAGTGAGGAACTTAAAAAAAAAAATGGTTTAATCGTACCATGTTGGGTATCAAATGAAAGGGCTTAATAAGCACATGTCAAAAATATATATATATTATAACCCCAAAAGAATTAAAAAAAAAATCAAGTAATAAAAACTAAAACGTAATCTGTTCGATTTATGCCCTAACACGTGTGACTCCGGATTTTTAATTTGTCTGTCTGTGGTGTCTTGTTTATACCTTTTCAGTCGTAGTAGGGTTTTAGTTTTTATTACTTAAGTTTTTTTTAAATTATTTTGGGGTTATAATATATATTTTTTTGAAATGTGCTCATTAAGCCCTTTCATTTGATACCCAACATAGTACGATTAAACAATATTTTTTTTTTAGTTCCTTACTTTATTTCCTCTAGAGGGCGCCATTTTTAATTTAATGTGACGTCACATAGCCTATAACCAGCGGACAATCAAGGCGCTTCTAACGATACCTTATTTGTCAAATTCTGATGAGTGGTTTAGAAGATACAAGGGAACATACATACATACATACATACCGGTCAAAATCATAACCCTCCTTTTTCTTCGCCGTAGTCGGGTAAAAATAAGTAATAGCTAAAATAAAAGTAGCCTAAACGTCAGTTCATACCAAGACGTGACGATGCCGATGCTGAAAAGGTCCAGCAGTGGTTTCGCGCTGCGCAGCGCGCTGCTGCGAGACGCATCACGACGCTGCGCAGCGCGAAACCACTGCTGGACCTTTTTGGACTCCTGGACCCTTATTTTTACCCGACTACGGCGAAGAAAAAGGAGGGTTATGATTTTGCCACGACGGCTCCAGCCTAGGCCTCGCGGCGTCGCTCTGCGTCACGCGGCTTCGCGAGGCGCAGCGCCGCTCTTGCACGTCACGCGGCTTCGCGAGACGCAGCGCCGCTCTTGCACGCCACGCCTACCGGCGAAGCACCGTGATGATACGTCACGCTACGCCGCGGGGCATTTTCTAATTATCTCAATAAAATGTGTTTCTTTTTGATAAAAGTGCGCGCCGCGTCGCGTCACCTCTCAGTGTGATATGAACTGACCCTAAGTTACTCCTTTCGGTGCTCTTAAATGAACCACTAAATTGCGCAATTCTCGGCAATTCCTATACAATCTTGGAATTGCTGTTAATTGAGTAGTTATAGCATCAGCTATCTGCCAGTTAAAGTCCCGTTAAAATCGGTCCAGCCGTTTTAAGAGATAAGCCGGAACAGACAGACAGACCAAAATTAAAAAAAAAAAAATGTTATTCCTCCTTTACATTCAGCCCCTACCGCTGCCGGTCCTTTGACTTCAGCACAAAAAACCGCAGCGCCGGGAAGCGCGAGTGGCAATGGCAGTGGCATGAGAAGTATCGTGTTTACACACTCGTCCTGCCCACTTCCCTGCTCACTTCGGCTGAATGTAAATGAGGCATTATAACTTAAGTATAAACTTACAAAGATGCATTTAGTAAAAAGTTGTTATTTCAACATCACGAACAGATTTATTTAGTTGTAGGTAAGTCTAAATTGTAGTTGATTGTACAGTTCGATTCAAACTTAATGGCGGCTCGGAATATGAGGCGAGTCGCTGCGCAGTAACAATTTCGTGTGTCAGCGGAAAAGCTAACTTCCGAGCCGCCATTAAGTTTGAATCGAAATCGAACTGTAATTATTTTTGCCATTTTCTTTCCTGCACGCGTAACATGACTGCATGACCACCGTAGTAGAAACGGGTTTTGTCGACGGAAGACTAGACAAAATGACAGATTGTGATTGTTTATCTGTCATTTTGTCTACTCTTCCGTCGAAAAAACCCGTTTCTATGGCGGTCATGCTACGCGTGCTGGCATAATTATTATGCATGTCTTTCTATTTCAGGTATGTACTCTATGCAACAAGACATTTATAACTTCAAGCGAACTAACTCGTCATATGAGTAAACATAGAGGTGTTAAGAATTTCAAATGTGATTTATGTGGAGCTGCTTATGTACACTCCAGAGACCTAGTAAGTTTTGATATCAATACCAGCCCAAATGTAAAAGTCAATAAGGTTTTTCTACATTTCTAGAAATGTAGTCTATATCGTCAATCTTTTATAATTCGCTTATATGTGTATTGTATTTACATTGCATTTTGTGTATTTACATATTCATTACTTACATATTGTGTCCTTGTTGCAGAAACTGCACAAACTGAAAAAGCATCAAATAGTCCCTCAGAATTCCAAAGTTCAAAATGAAGGTTTCAATAACAGTGGTAATATAGATATAATAGGAATAGATGTCGGGAAAGATCCACCGATACCAATAAAAGATGTCAGTCATCTCATACCACATCTCATTAATGAAAAACCACAGCAAAACCTGCCAGTTATTCCAGAAAGCAACCAGGCACTGTTGCCCTTTGAACAGAAAAGTGTTAAGGAGATATTTCACCAGTATCCCAATAAAGTGTTTGAAGTTCATGACTGTGCTATTTGTGGCGAAGGCTTCGAATATGTGACAGCTTTAGCCCAACATTACTTACACCGTCATAAGGACCATGATACTGTTCAGTCAAAAAGCTATGGGCTCACGCAGTAGACTAGTGCTGCTTGAACATGCTTGTATAGTGACCTTTTTGGTTCTTCAGGAAGGTCTGGTGCATAAGACACTCAACCAGTGTGCGTGAGGACAAAGCAAAAGGAGTATGTAAGGATCACAGCAGGTGGCATTCTGTAGTTTCTGCCCACCACCATGGGAAGAAGGCGTGAGCTTATGTATTTGTTTGTAACGGGTGATTCATTTAGAGGTACTTTTCTCAAAACTAAAAAATAAAAATATATTTGCAAATGTATCGGGTTATCTTTATTATCATACAAAACACCCATTCTTGACATTTATTTTTTAAAGATTATTTCTTTCAAATGTTGTCCGTAACTGCGGAATTTTCAATGACGCGTCCGAGCGTTTCAAGTGGTATTTGGCGAATGACGCGAGTAATATTGGCTTCCAGTTGCTCAATCGTACGCGGCTTATCCATATAGACTTTGGACTTTATATAGCCCCAAAGGAAAGTCTAGGGGTGTGATGTCACAGGATCTAGGCGGCCAACTCACCGGTCCGAAGCGCGAAATTATCTGTTCACCAAATTGTTCTCGCAATAAAGCCATGGTTTCACGGGCTGTATGGCAAGTAGCGCCGTCTTGTTGGTACCAAATATCCTGGAGATTACGGGCTTCAATTTCAGGCAACAAATATTCTGTTATCATGGCACGATAACGGTCGCCATTGACAGTTACTGGCCGGTCTCGTTTTTGAAGAAATATGGACCGATGATGCCACCGGCCCATAAACCACACCAAACCGTGGTTTTGTCTGGATGTAATGGCAGCTCTTGAATCTTTTCAGGTTGCTCTTCAGACCAAATACGGCAATTTTGTTTGTTGACATATCCGTTAAGCCAGAAATGTGCCTCATCACTAAACAAAATTCTTGTCGAAAACAGTGTATTTTCTTCAAGCTTTTCAAGAGCCCAAAGACTAAATCGGTGACGATTCGGTAGGTCTGTCGGCTTCAATTCTTGCACAAGTTGAATTTTGTATGCTTTTAAACGAAGATCCTTACGTAAAATACGCCAAGTTGTCGCATACGACAAGCCAAGCTGTTGCGAACGGCGCCGAATCGATTCTTCGCGGTGATCGCGTACACTTTCAGCTACCGCCGCAATATTTTCTTCACTACGTGCTGGATGTGGTCTATTTGGTCGTGTATTATCTAATAATGTAAATTGGCTTTCAAACTTTTCGATCGTATAGCGAATCGTGCGTTCGGTAGGCCGATTATGTGGACCATAAGTTGCTCTAAGTGCACGAAACACAATACTCAATACTCAATATCTTTATTGCGTTCCAAAATGTACATATGTAAGTTTACATGAGCTGGTGGTATACACATTCCTCGTAGAGAGCTGATTTTCGTAATACAGCTGAATAATTTGTAGACGCTGTGTCGGCCTAAGTTTCCATGATGAAATGTCAAACTATACTTACTGAACAAAAATACCATGATAGAATAACACACCTGACGCTTTATCTGTCAACAAATCCATCTAAAGATAAAAAAGTACCTCTAAATGAATCACCCGTTATTTACTTACACGAAGAAAGAAAGGATAAGTTTGTAATAAACATCATTGTAGAGTAGTAATGTAAGTATTCTATTTATTACATGGCCAAAAAGAACATTGATTTGATTTGAAAAACAAAACTTGAGATGTTTTCCAAGTACATACATAACAACAGTTGTAATAACAATGTTATTAAGGAATAAATTATTTATTGAAATAATGTTTCACTCACATATTCTTCTAATAACAGCACTAAAAAAGCAATATTTATAACATTTAGCGCACTGGGACCCAGGGTTCAAAGATGTCACCAATCTTCCTACGTTCTGGAAAGATAAATTGTACCTTTATTAATTTGATATAGCATGAAATTTAAATTTCAAAAAGCATTTTATATTTGACTAAATTCTGGCCACGACTTTGTCCGCATTATTAGTATAGATGTGTACAGCAAAACAAATCTTACCACCCCAAAGCTGTGTTTATCTGTTGATAAGCCTAAACAACTGGTAAACATGGTTTTGTACGATTATTCCACTTTGCTCCAACACTGGGATGAAGTGGAATGCTAGAAATCACTTTGTCAGAGTGGAATAATACATTTGTGGTAGTAAGAACATTTTTTAAACAAACATATAGAACTCTAGGATCAATCACAATACTTGCAACCCTTTTAATATTCTTTAAAAATGTGATAGCAGGCTTAGCAGGCTTTTCCAGACAGAGGGCCAACTTTTAAGACTTCAATTTATAAATTTACTTACCTGGGATTGGGAAGTCCTCCGGGTGTAATTCAATGTAATGTCTGTACACAGCATCCTTCTCTGCTAAATAACTAAGTCGTTGTTTCTGTACATATGTTAGGACACCAATATATCCAGCTGTTAAGAGAATATGTTTCTGGATTCCTGAAAAAAAAAGTCGTCAATATTTATAAACAGTTAACTAAAATTATAACCTCTTATCTAGAACTCGTTTCTTCTTGTTCATACCACAAATTAAATCATTCTCGTTGTTATCGTTAAGAACATAGGCTTAGCTATTGTTGTTGTGGTGCTAATAAATGTGGATGTTGTTTTCGCTGTTACTGTTATGTAATTTAGACTTACCACTGAAGACGGGCCGTCTGGTTTGGAAGTTGAGGAATATACCCGTGCCTACTCCAAAAAAAGTTCCGACAACTTCCGGCCAGACCTTATTCAATAAAGGCGGTTCTCTGTCTTGGTCGCCTAAGCAAAGCAGCTCCTGGGCCGATAAATGTGAGGCAGGTGCAGCCATTTTGACAGGAGAAAAACAGACTGTCAGACACCAGAACCAGACAGTAGGTACTCGTCACAGAGAACTTTGGGTGCGTTCCTTATTACGCTGTAATCGATTTTGGCGCGATAAAACCCGTACCGTATTAGTTTGACCGCGATAACGATATCCCTTGAATCGTCATAGATGACGTCATGACATGCGCCATTTTGCGATAACGCCGACCATGCCCTACATTGGCTGCTTTCCGAATTAGGAAATAATTGCTGACAGCGCTCACATCGATATCTTGCGTTCCGTTTTAGATATCACAATTATGACAGCTGACGGCTGTCATCAATTCGGAACGCTCGTGAACGCGCTCACAGTCCTCGCTCAACTTCAAAACATAAACAATAAACATAACCTCAAACAAGAAGGACTGATTGTATATTTTTTGAAAATGGAAGTTCTACAATTAGTTTGTTGGTTGACTCTATCGACTCTGGCCGCCATACTAACGACAGCATCAACGGGAGAGAAGAAGGGATGCGCAAGCGACAAACTTTGTCCAATAGGACAGTGTAATTTTAATAAACTTCTTAACATTCAATAAAGAGAGAAGGGATGCGCAAGCGACAAACATTGTCCAATAGGACAGTGTAATTTTAATAAACTTCTTAATATTCAATAAATTATCTAATTAAGTAATGTATAATCTATTTTGTAGTTTTACTTAGAACATCCTTTATCATTTGAATAAGTTTTATATTTAGGTACATTAATGCAACTGATAGGTAAGTAAATGTGAAATTCATTCTTGGCAAGTAGATTTTCTTTTTTTTAAATACTTCTTATTCATGTACTTAAGTATTTAAAATATTTGAGAAGGGAACTTAATACCATTGCGCCATGTATTGGGATGGGTATGTAAATAATGTTCAACAATAATAGTAATAAAACATTTTTATTAACAATCAATTAGAATCACAGTATAATCAGACTGAACCTCAGGTACCCTGGTCGCGCTCCAAGCCACAATCTTCTCCTTATTATTATTTATGCTAATATAAGAAAAATATCAAACAGTACAACAGTAACAAAATTCTTATGTACTTATATTATTAACTCCTTATCTATTTTAGTAAATATTATGTAAAAGCACAAACATACAGTGCAATTTAAACATTAATAAAATTCACAGATTTTACCAGGTATTTCTATTCAAATGGGTACTGTTCAAATCTTAAAACTAATAAAAAATCACAAGTAATACTTAGTATGTATTAAAACAGGTAAGTACTTACTGATCAACAATCACAGTATACTACTAAGTCAACAGGTACTGGTCAAATCTTAAAAACGAATAAAAAATCACAAGTCGGGCTACTAATAATAAAACAGGTGCTGATCATATCTGTACTTACATGTAAAGATCTATAAAAAACTTCAATTTAATAGTTGTTGTTAGTCTTGTTACACAACAACTGCAAAATGAATCAGTTCCGTGTTAACAGCCAAAAAAAGCACAGTAAAGTCTTACATCAGAGTATCAGGCTATGTTGCCCTATCGTTTCCAGAAGTTGCATTGTGATCCACTATCTTTTTATAATGTTTTTTTGTTACCAGTAACATAATTATTGTATGTTGCACATTGTTCTTGCTATGACGTCATACACCATCTCAAGATGCATTTTTTTTAATGTTCTCTATGCTCACTGTATAATGTGAGTAGCACAAAATGCTTGACACGTTCCAAATGAATAGAGGTGGTGACTCTTGATCTACTGAAATAAAAAAATAATATTAAGAAGGTACTTCCGTTCCTACTAACACTGCAATAATATTGTTTGCGATGATTTTTTTTACTGAATTCTTCAATAATAGCTTAATAGATTTGAATGAAACTTGGCACATAGATAATCATATCCTGGAATAAAACAGGATATTTTTAATATACTAAAGAAAATACTTTTATAACTTTAAATTGATAGAATCTGAGAGCAAGTTCTTAAGAATTAACTGTCAACATACTAATAACACAAAACCATAGAACACTTTTATCTTGCTTTTGTTATAGATTAATTATTGGAGTATGCGTAACCACATAAACAGTTGTCAACATGATGTTATGCAAAAACAACAGGCACATTCAGCTAATAAGTATCTGCACATAACCAGATAATAATATAAAATACTTACCGTATTGTTTTTTGGTTCATTCAGCAGTGACTCTGTTTCTCGGCTAGGCATATTGGCATCAAAGTCATTCACCAATTGCTGTGACTCTGTTTCTTAGCTAGGCATATTTGCATCAGTCATTCACCAATTGCTGTACATATTCAGTATCTGTAAACAGCAAGAACCAGTTAAGTAAACATTTATGATTGATCAGAAGACAATAGCTAAAGAGTGGTTGTATGCACTTTAAAAACTGTAAGATAGCTTTTGCAAACAGACAGCTAAGCAGTTGTGGGCTGTAAAACATTTCCATCATAATCGTTTAAGCAGTGGGCAGAACTGTAAGTGGGCTAAAATTCAGCACTTACCTCTCTGAGCCCTCTCGTATTCCTCTGATGTTAGCATAACAGAAAACAGTCGCCCGTGATTCTCGTCGGCTATATTCATTTGAATTTTCGTGGTTATTACAATATATACATCAAATTTCTTCTTCTTCACAATTTTGGAACTATTGGTACAACTCAAAATAAAACAATCCAACTGTCACGTCTGTCACTATGACACTATTTGACAGCCACATTGACAGCGCTCACAGTGATAATAATGTAGGGCATGGTCGGCGTTATCGCAAAATGGCGCATGTCATGACGTCATCTATGACGATTCAAGGGATATCGTTATCGCGGTCAAACTAATACGGTACGGGTTTTATCGCGCCAAAATCGATTACAGCGTAATAAGGAACGCAACCATATTATCACTGTGAGCGCTGTCAATGTGGCTGTCAAATAGTGTCATAGTGACAGACGTGACAGTTATATTGTTTTATTTTGAGTCGTACCAATAGTTCCAAAATTGTGAAGAAGAAGAAATTTGATGTATATATTGTAATAACCACGAAAATTCAAATGAATATAGCCGACAAGAATCACGGGCGACTGTTTTCTGTTATGCTAACATCAGAGGAATACGAGAGGGCTCAGAGAGGTAAGTGCTGAATTTTAGCCCACTTACAGTTCTGCCCACTGCTTAAACGATTATGATGGAAATGTTTTACAGCCCACAACTGCTTAGCTGTCTGTTTGCAAAAGCTATCTTACAGTTTTTAAAGTGCATACAACCACTCTTTAGCTATTGTCTTCTGATCAATCATAAATGTTTACTTAACTGGTTCTTGCTGTTTACAGATACTGAATATGTACAGCAATTGGTGAATGACTGATGCAAATATGCCTAGCTAAGAAACAGAGTCACAGCAATTGGTGAATGACTTTGATGCCAATATGCCTAGCCGAGAAACAGAGTCACTGCTGAATGAACCAAAAAACAATATGGTAAGTATTTTATATTATTATCTGGTTATGTGCAGATACTTATTAGCTGAATGTGCCTGTTGTTTTTGCATAACATCATGTTGACAACTGTTTATGTGGTTACGCATACTCCAATAATTAATCTATAACAAAAGCAAGATAAAAGTGTTCTATGGTTTTGTGTTATTAGTATGTTGACAGTTAATTCTTAAGAACTTGCTCTCAGATTCTATCAATTTAAAGTTATAAAAGTATTTTCTTTAGTATATTAAAAATATCCTGTTTTATTCCAGGATATGATTATCTATGTGCCAAGTTTCATTCAAATCTATTAAGCTATTATTGAAGAATTCAGTAAAAAAAATCATCGCAAACAATATTATTGCAGTGTTAGTAGGAACGGAAGTACCTTCTTAATATTTTTTTTTTTATTTCAGTAGATCAAGAGTCACCACCTCTATTCATTTGGAACGAGTCATGCATTTTGTGCTACTCACATTATAAGTGAGCATAGAGAACATAAAAAAAAAATGCATCTTGAGATGGTGTATGACGTCATAGCAAGAACTATGTGCAACATACAATAATTATGTTACTGGTATCCAGTGCCAGTCAAAAATAAACAGCTTAAAAAAAACATTATAAAAAGATAGTGGATCACAATGCAACATCTGGAAACGATAGGGCAACATGGCCTGATACTCTGATGTAAGACTTTACTGTGCTTTTTTTGGCTGTTAACACGGAACTGATTCATTTTGCAGTTGTTGTGTAACAAGACTAACAACAACAATTAAATTGAAGTTTTTTATAGATCTTTACATGTAAGTATAGATATGATCAGCACCTGTTTAATTATTAGTAGCTCTACTTGTGATTTTTTATTCGTTTTTAAGAGTTGATCAGTACCTGTTGACTTAGTAGTATACTGTGATTGTTGATCAGTAAGTACTTACCTGTTTTAATACGTACTAAGTATAGCTCTACTTGTAAGATTTGAACAGTACCCGTTTGAATAGAAATACCTGGTAAAATCTGTGAATTTTATTAATGTTTAAATTGCACTGTATGTTTGTGCTTTTACATAATATTTACTAAAATAGATAAGGAGTTAATAATATAAGTACATAAGAATTTTGTTACTGTTGTACTGTTTGATATTTTTCTTATATTAGCATAAATAATAATAAGGAGAAGATTGTGGCTTGGAGCGCGACCAGGGTACCTGAGGTTCAGTCTGATTATACTGTGATTCTAATTGATTGTTAATAAAAATGTTTTATTACTATTATTGTTGAACATTATTTACATACCCATCCCAATACATGGCGCAATGGTAACAAGTTCCCTTCTCAAATATTTTAAATACTTAAGTACATGAATAAGAAGTATTAAAAAAAAAGAAAATCTACTTGCCAAGAATGAATTTCACATTTACTTACCTATCAGTTGCATTAATGTACCTAAATATAAAACTTATTCAAATGATAAAGGATGTTCTAAGTAAAACTACAAAATAGATTATACATTACTTAATTAGATCATTTATTGAATGTTAAGAAGTTTATTAAAATTACCTACACTGTCCTATTGGACAATGTTTGTCGCTTGCGCATCCCTTCTCTCTTTATTGAATGTTAAGAAGTTTATTAAAATTACACTGTCCTATTGGACAAAGTTTATCGCTTGCGCATCCCTTCTTCTCTCTCGTTGATGCTGTCGTTAGTATGGCGACCAGAGTCGATAGAGTCAACCAACAAACTAATATTAGAACGTCCATTTTCAAAAAATATACAATCAGTCCTTGTTTGAGGTTATATTTATGTTTTGAAATTGAGCGAGGACTGTGAGCGCGTTCACGAGCGTTCCGAATTGATGACAGCCGTCAGCTGTCATAATTGTGATATCTAAAACGGAACGCAAGATATCGATGTGAGCGCTGTCAGCGATTATTTCCTAATTCGGAAAGCAGCCTTTATGTACCTACTCGTGTTACGTCTACGTCGTTCGTCGTGTGTGTAAATCAGTTAGTGATGTGCTGCTTTTTCCCCCGTGTATTACAAAATACAATATGTCTGCCACTCTAGATGTAGGATAATTTTAAAGTACCACTAACTCCATAACTAAACTTGACACTGCTGACAACAGTTTTTTGTAATTTGCCGTTGCCATCGCCAATGGCAATCAGCCAATGTCAAGTCAACCAAAAACATTTTATTTTATTTTTGTAACCGAGTTTTAGTCACCATGATTGGTACTTAGTCGAGTTATTAAACAAAGAATCGAATGTAAGCAATGGCCAAATGGGAGACAGTCGCGTAAAGCTAATTACGCGACAAGAGGTCACTATTAGAAATTATTAATAAAGACTTGTCCAACATGAAATGGCCTATTTATTGAGACAGCATGTGACAAGAGGTCAATCAGAAAGTACACAATTGTACCTACCTTAAAATTGTGTTGGATGACAATGAAATAATCTGCTGTGTCTAAACATACTGCGCGGGCAGCATGTATAAGCCGATGCAAACGTTTGGCTCTTGCCGCAAATTACAGGTTTGATTGGTGTTAGTTAATGTGAGATACATAATGCAGCATGTTTTTTAGTCTTTATTGTGTGACTGACACTGGCATGGCCACCATCACGGATTTTAATTTTCATAACAAAAAATTAGTCGCTAATTATCTAGTCGTTTGTTGACAAATAATATCAGAATTTGTCGGGCACTGGTTCAAAAATTTTATGGGTTTCTGTATTCGATCTGGAGAGCATTTCCCCATTGTGAAAGGGCCTAGCGAAGATCTGTTTACTCCCAAATTTAGTCGGAATCAGTCGCCAAGTCACAGATTTAGTCGGGTCTTAGTTTGGAGAAGATATAATTGAGTTGAGTTCAGTACGATATCATAGTCCAAGAGCTAGATCGCAGAATTTACGCATAAACTTTCGATCTAGTTCTTGGACTATAACTAAGTTCCTTTGTTTTCTCTGAACTTTAATGAAGTCTGACAGCCGATTTGTCGCCTTATTTGGTTTGTGGCTACCCTTTATTTGTTTTCTGTGTTTGTGGCACAGCAGTTATACTTTTATTTTATACAATGTGTGTGGACATGAGATTTTATTTCGCCAGTGAGTAGGTAGCTTTTTTTTTTGTAGGTGGGAAATCATCCAATGACTTCTTCCGCTCTGGGTGGAGCGGAAGGGCGTGTCAGACTTTTACTGACTAAAACCCACCCGTGTTCCTTCAGTTGCCTGTTGCCAAGGTCCTGGTATCCCTTTCGGACTATTTGGACTAACCCGCAACACTGGCAGGGCCAGTGAGTAGCTGCGTGTGTATCTAGCTAAAGTTCGAATTAAATAAACTAACCGAGACATCACGCGAAGGCACAAAATGAAAATATTGACTCGACTAAAAATAAAAATTTGTGTAGTGCTGTCCTGGTGCGATGTTTTTTTTAAACTGGGTTTTAGTCTGTGTGTCAATTTTTGACGGACGAAACACAACAGTTTTCCCGACGACGAAAACGGTTGCAGAAAACGGTCGTCGCAACTGGTTTGACGACAAGCAGTTTTCAAACCAGTTGCAACGACGACTGTTTTCTAAAGGACGGAACTTATCCAACAACGGGTTTGACCGTTTGACCGTCGCATCACGAACGACAGCATTGACAACTGATATGATACTTAACTGGTAATACATTATCGGCTGTATTTCATTGACAAAAGTTCATTTTATATTGTAAGGACTGTTTTGTAAACGAACGAACGCGGAATGTAGATAGTTGAATCATTGCGTTCTAGACTGTATCTTCTCAGGCGTAAAATACAAAATCATAAAGCACAAAGTAATTCGAAGACTGGTTTGTGCAACGAAGATTGTTTGAAGAACCCAGGATGTAAAACGGTTGCATCGTCGCAGAACAACAAACGATCTTTGAAAACGGTTCGTCGTCGCAACGCCCACCCCTACATCTTAACGTTGTAGTCTGTCCTGTCTTACTTACGTCAAAACCTCATTGAATGAAAGTTGTTGGAGGTTATTTTGTTTTTACTATTGTATTTACAATATTTATAACTTTAGACTTTAGGAAAAGACTGTTCTGTAATAGCAAAGCCAGGATAAGAATAAGCGTAATACCAAAATCTGCGAGTATGGTGAGTCCTGTTTAATATATGTACATAATATGTTAAATCTTTAAAAAAAAAAAACACCATTTGGTATGGTACACTGCAATAATCAAATTTAATTTTAGGGAAAACAAAGGAAAACTAGAAAAATTGTTGAAAGGAAATTCGCTAAAATGAAAAAGCTCATTAGTCTCAGTGATAGCAGGATCAAACCCACAGAAAGAGTTGAACCTAAGAAGAAAAAAATTGATCCACACGAGTTAAAAGTACGTGAAGCACCGCAAGCTAGCTCAGCGTTATTCTTTCAATATAATACGCAGCTAGGGCCCCCTTACCATATTCTTGTTGACACCAATTTTATCAATTTCTCAATCAAAAACAAATTAGACATAGTACAGAGTATGATGGATTGTTTATACGCCAAATGTATTCCTTATATAACTGACTGTGTATTGGCAGAGTTAGAGAAGCTTGGCCGAAAATACCGTGTAGCTTTAAGAATAATTAAAGACCCACGCTTTGAAAGGATTACATGTTTGCACAAAGGAACATATGCTGATGACTGTATTGTGCAAAGGGTCACACAGCACAAGTGTTACATAGTGGCTACTAATGACAAGGATTTGAAAAGAAGAATAAGGAAAATACCAGGAGTTCCCATCATGTATGTTGCTGAACACAAATACACAATTGAGAGAATGCCAGATGCTTATGGGGCACCCAAAGGTGCTATTTAGAATTCAAATAAAATACAAATTCAAAATTCCTTGTTTAATTTTTAGTACATATTATACACATATTTCCATACACACTAGCTATTAATACTCTATATGCTAGGGTTATTCTCAACCCAGGCATCCTCCGTCTCCATGAGATTATCAGTAACACCAGCGTTGCTAACCTACCTTGTGGAGTTGGGGATGGATTGAATAATCGATTTTCCCACCTGTACGCGAAATACTCACTTTGATGTGGAGCAGCACACACCAGTCTGTCTTTCCAATGCAAATATTATATGCTAGGGATATGGTATGTATTGAAAAGTAACATCACACTTGTATATATCCAGAGGGGTAGACGTACATGATGAGGTGCTGTTCTAATAAAAGCGATTTGCATGAACTTACGATGGTCACATAAATTATTAGGAAATCAGGCGAACCTATGGCAAACATCAAAGACAATAGTAGGCTAACCTGGAACTAAAGTGGTCTATGTAACGTTTTTAACTACCGTATAAATATTTACATTCATAAGTACATAATTACTTCAAACACGTTTCGTTTGTTATCTGAAAATGTTTATTTTGTATCATAGACTGAACTACACTTTAGTTCCAGTTTGGCCAGTTTAACATCTTATGGAGAGTTTAATAATAAACCACAGTCTCACTATTAATTATTAACAGTCAGCTATTAATTTTCACCAAATGGATACAGGTAACATAAAGGCGTGGGATTTATCCGACAAATATTTTCGTGTCCACTTCGCCAGAGTCGTATATTTACGACACTCGTTTAATCCGTTTTTTAATGTAATTACGCATTGCACATCATCTTTATTGTAGGTATTTATTTTTCGATGCTAGGCGCTGGGGGCTCGACAACCGATATGAAGTCGGGCGGTTAAAAGGTTAAAACATTATAGTAGCATAGTCTTCATTTTTACACCTTCACAAATGGATTTAAGTTCACAGAAGCCTATAGCCCTTTATGTGTATAGTTACTATTGTAATACTAGATGGTTGTGTTGTGTGCACTAGGAGATCCAACAACATCAATTATTTCTCCAACTGGTTTGGTTTCATTGTCAGCTACCATATTGCATATTGATGGTGGAATGGTAAGTGTCTGAAACAATGATTTCAGTTATTAGATATTATATTCTTTTACTTTTCTGCTGCTAAACATAAGTTCCCTCCAGATGTCCAATAAATCACCTAACTCAAACTCTACAAATATTATAATACATACCTTCCCAGGATTGAGAGCTTCATATTGGTGTCTCAAAGCTTGTAGTTCAAATTCACATGAAGCTAGGGCATTCTTCAAGTCCAGAGCTAGAGCAAGATCAGACCGCAACTCATTGAAATGTTTGCAGATTGCCTCAGTTGGCGTAGGAGCAACATCTGTAAGTAAATAAATACATACACAGAAAGAAAATATAATATTGTGATGGATGAGATTGTTTTGTAATTTTATGAATTTCATAAAAATATTATTTGCCAGGTAAAGTGATACATCTGCTGCCTTTTCTGGCCAATAAGTCGAAAACGAGTCTAGGTCGTCGCGCCAGTGTTTCTTAGAGAAGGTAGCAAACAAAGATGAATGGAATAGTATGCGGGAGATATTTGCCCGGAAGAGGGAGAATAGGTAAAAATAGAAAACTTTTTTTTAGATCTGATCATCATTCAGCCGAAAGATTATCGCCTTCTCCTCTTTAGACTAAATAAAATGTATCATACCAATATTCATAAGCCTCAACTCCTGCTCTATTGCCTTGGTCTTTCTCTGACCTACTCCGGGAGGCAGCTTCATGCGTTGTGAACGCAACCAGACGCCAGTGCCGCGTGCTTCGGGGAACTTGATGCCCGACCATTCTACAGTCTGTAAGTAATTAATAATTTTATTGATATTGCTAAAAAATTATTCATAATTATTCTGCTGCGGGGCGAGCGCAGCTTACTGTGACATGGCGCGAGTCACACATTTTATATGATTAAACTGTGATTCCATGTGACTCGAGCCATGTCACAGGGCCGTGTTCGCCCCGCTGGTACTTGATGATAATTAGTAAAAATAAATACATGATAATTTGCGAGATTTATAAGCGCCTTAGTCTATAAGATTTATAACTTTGCAAACAATCATCTACATGATAGGTAGGTACACACCAAGCTATACATTTCCAGTTTATGCTGATCTCGCATTGCATAGGATTTCCGTCCAATGCGAGGTCAGCTTAAACTGGAAATGTATAGCTTGATGTGTAGCCGGGTGTACCTACTGGGAAGCGCCTTTATAATAATT
Source organism: Lithophane socia (assembly GCA_947522985.1). Taxonomy (NCBI): domain Eukaryota; kingdom Metazoa; phylum Arthropoda; class Insecta; order Lepidoptera; family Noctuidae; genus Lithophane; species Lithophane socia. The sequence goes on along the minus strand of OX383252.1, from coordinate 13,992,875 downwards.
TTGTAAATAAATAATAGGTACCTTTTCTAATCCAAAATTGCAATAACGTAAACTCAGGCCGCGTCCTAACCGAAAGCGAACGTCGATATGCGATCGTTTGTGTGAATTATATTACGTAAAAACGCGACTTGATTGATCGTTCGAACACCTACGACATCTATACAAATATATTAAAGCTCAGAGGTTGTTTGTTTGAACGCGCTATGTCGGATCTGAAAATTATTTTTGCATTTGCTCAATTCTTGAGCAAGGATTAACATCACGCTACGACCCTTAGGAACCGAGCAAAAACGAAAAGTCAGAAATAACGTTATGCGAAAACGAAGTAACGGGACACAGCAGTATGTAAGTATGTATTTTATTTATTAAATCAAGAAATTTCACGCGGAAGAAGTCGCGGGCAGAAGCAAGTACTAGTATTCATATAAAAGAGCGCACCGATCGCGTACTCGCGCAACGACCGCTTTCGGACGTGGGTCTATACCCACGTCCGAAAGCGGTCGGCAAGTACTATTACTTACAACACTTTCAACAGCCCGCACTGGTCTCTGTTGAGCAGTAAGTTTCTTCTTATGTAGTTTCCTGTCATGGCGCCGGGCTATACTAGCAGCCGTGTTGGACGGAGTACTGGTACCCTCGTTATTATTATTAACTTGGCTTATTGGCGGCAAGTTGCCACTATCTGCTCTAGATATCAGTTTTTGTAAATCCTGAGTCTTTCTTTCTCTTTCTCGCTTCCTGGCTTCGATCTTCTTCAATTCAGTTAGCAGCATTTGTTCCTCATCAATCTGTAAAAGTTATTTGTTTTTTTAAAATCTAGGTATATCTCAAGGGTTTCCATTAAAATTGGGACCCTCCGTACCTCGGAAAGCACATTAATGCTCGGTTCCTATAAACAAAAACGAATCGTTTTGCTTACCAATGGTATCGTTTCTTATTGCCAAACTGGGCATATAAATATATTCGTAAGAAAATTATACCTTTGATAGCTAGTTCCATATGGGAGGGTTTACTATACAAAGCTATGAGGTATTTGCTTCATTATTGGTAAAGATACAAGAGTCTTAATTTTAACCAATAACGGTCCGTAAATTATAGGAATCGGCCATAAGCCGTTCGTCGCGGACAAAGAGAATTAAAGAGGCTATATAGTCATTGGTCGCGGCAGTCATTCGTAGATCTTTGATAGTCATTACAGTTAGTCAGTAGGTAGCCTACAAGTCTGACAACCAGTCTTACCAAGGCGTATCGTGTTACCGGCGCTATCGTGAATGCCCACCTTTAGGGTTGTGGAGGTCAGCTGGGCAGTTGCTCCATTTAAAATACTGATATTCAGCTGCATCGGGTTAGACTCGGAGTTGACCCCAACATAGTTGGGAAAAGGCTAGATAGTTTTTTTGTATAGGAAATGGATGTGATCCCATTATTTTTACCCGACTAAGACGAAGCAAAAAGGAGGGTTATGATTTTGACCGGTATGTATGTATGAATGTTTATCTGTTCCCACATAACTTCTAAACTACTTGTCATAATGTGACAAATGAGGTATGGTTGGAAGCGTCTTGATCGTCCGCTAGTTATAGGCTGTGTGACGTCACATTAAATTGAATATGGCGCCCTCTAGAGGATAATGAGCCATGAACGAAATAAAATATTGCCATGCCATTGCCATTATTGTTATTATTTGCCATGTTGTGTATAAAATGAAAGGGCTTAATTAGCACATAAAAAAATATAAATAAACCCAAAAAAAAATTAATACGTGTGACTCCGGATTTTTAATTTGTCTGTCTGTGATGATTTGTTTATACCTTTTTAGTTCGACTTTTTTGCCGTTGTTGGGTTTTAGTTTTATAACTTTTATTTTTATTATATTAGTAAACTAGCTGATCCCCGCGGCTTCGCCCGCGTGACTTCGGTTATTATACAGAGTGTTAGTGTAAACACCGTTATCCTTGAAACCAGTGCATGGTTTGGTTTCATTTATAGAACGTAAAATCAATGGAAAAATACAACTTTTTTTTAAAGAAAATCTATTTATCCCCAAGAATATTTCACCCTACACGCAAGGGCAACGAACTTGCGTCTGAATACGGCGGCCGGCGGTTGGCGGGAAGGGCGGGGCGCGCGGGACTCCGGCCGTCAGCTGTTTTGCAGCTCTCTCGAACGCGTATCCATGAGTATCAGGACAGTGACGGATATTTACTTTTTAAAATCTTTTAATGAAAATAAGGTTTTTTTTTTGTTGTTACTGGGTAATTTATTTTTATATTTAAGTCAACTACCCATGTTTTGAGTGACAACGGTGTTTACCCTTGCATACTGTATACTAAAACCTTCCTCGAGAACCACTCTATCCATCAGTGAAAACTCAAAAACTACTGCACCAATTTTAGCATGAAAATTAGTTTCAGTATTTAAGTTTATCGCGAACAGACAGAGAGACGCGGTGGAGGACTTTGTTTCATAATATGTAGTTTATAATTTGTTAGGTTTAATATTTACCTGATCTTGTGTCCTATCAAATAGTCTCCTTAATTGCTCTTTTCTCTTTCTCTCATGCTCAGCATCATAATGATAAATGCGTTTTTCACCATTCACCATTGTTACAGTATTTGACCAAGGATTTGTTTTTACCTGAAAAATAAACAGGGTATTTTATAAGAGCTTGAAAGCAAGTCAACCAATCAGCATAAATCGTAGGATGCAGTTGTTTTTGTACCGTATATTCAACAAGAAATAAGTATTATATTTTATGTCAAACATTTCACTACATTATCATAGCAACAACAAACATACTTTGCTCAGTGTAGCACAGATTCCATAGTAGCGTTCTTTCAAGTCCTCAACACTTCGGTCCCTGAATGCTGCTCTGTCCCACCGATCATGTATTACTATAAAACGCAGGTCGAATCTTTGGCACAAGTCCATGAGGTGATCAGTTTCAGCTTGACTCCAGTCTTCTGATTTCAAATACTGATTGTACTCAGATTCCGAGTATGATGGAATTGACACTTGCTGAATAGAAAAATATATTAAAGTTTATTAGGTCATTTTTTTTTAATTTTTTTTAGTTACATTGAGATTATTAAAATAATCACAAACACAAAATAAATAAAGTTATTTTTCTGAGAGTTCTGTTTTCAAAAAGAAAATTCAATGTTTTGCAGTATCTTACCTTATTAAACTGTGCAAATGGATACTCCTTGGCCTCATCGGCAGCTCGTTTCCAATGGTGGAAGACAGCATTGTCAGAGCGGGCAGGATTTGTGAATGGTGCCCATACCCATTTTCTCACTTTTCTCATGCCAAGCTTAGCTTTAGTTTGTTTGTAGGCTTTTCCTGTTAATATAAAAGTTGAGAAGTCTGTCATTGTAAATCTGGTATTTAGAGAATATGAGATTTTTTTTATATGCTTAGTTTAGGAGTTATTGCGGATGTAAGGAATTAGAACTTTTCAGTAATAACTCACCTGTATCAGTGGGTAACAGTGGTGGCAGATCTTTGTTGTCATTGTAGAGCAATGCAAACACCTCCCTGTGCATTCCCTCAGGCCGCTTCACCGCCTTAGCAGTCACATACTTCTTCTTCACTTTGTCTCCATGTATGATACTATCTCTACTGATCTCAGACGCTGGTTGCTCTAGTTCTAATATATCAAGTATATCAGCCATTTTAGCTAATGTTAATTAAGTTACACTAAGCTATAATAAGCTTTTGGCACTTTTTTTACAAGGAACAATAATTTGGGTTTACAAGCACAGTGATCACACCTATTTCGTAAACACTAATAGGAATATACTAGTTCTTTTATGTATTTTATTATTAAAAAATACCCTCAGCAATTAAATTACATACATGGAAGTAAATAAAATAAAAATCGATTTATTTTCTGTTTGACACTTGACAGCAAGCCAAAACCATAAACCATTCTTAATGACATTGACATTTTTATAGATTTTTGAATGAATGAGTTGTTTTTGATTTTAAGGTAACTTCACACTTGCAACACTCAATTTCTGCAGAAAAACTCGCTAAAGCCTCATTTACACGATGCAAGTTTTTTCCCTGTGGCCCTGTGGCACTGTCATACAATAAAGATGAAGCAATAAGTCTCTTGCATCGTCTAAAAACTGTTTAGAACGGCTCCACGTTAATTGTTGATTCAACTTAAGGTACCTATGCCACAGGCAATAAATTGTACCGTGTAAATCAGGATTTATGGTGTAGAGTGCGTTTCATCAAAGAGCTCCTTTGCCGTAATGTTGCCTCCATTGTTAAATTAAAAACGGACCTATTAGGTAGTGCCAAAGAGACGTAGCGTATTCGTATTGGTCTTACAACAGTGGAGCCAACATTACGGCATAAGAACTACTTGATGAAACGCAACCTACCACAGTCAATGGGGATAAGCACTGCCACTTGCTGACTTCAGATGTAGCTACTATCACTAGTTCTAGAATGTGACAGCTAACCTCTCAAACATAGTGGTCCAAAGGCAAATTTGTTAAAGCGGAGGTGGCCACCATCATTAAAAAAATGCAAAAGTTGGGATTTTCTCAACAGATCAGAAAATTTCGCTAACTTCAACACTTTCATTTCGATTTTCGACCATGTGAACAAAATGTTTGACGTAGCGAGTTCAAATCTGGCTGAAAGATGTCTTGATAGTGTAGGTGCAAGATTCTGTTCCTATTTACGTTCAGTGTGGTTCTGCAATGCTTCAGATTTTTGTTGGAACTTTAGCGAAACTTTCTACGGCCCATAGCTTTAAACATACATACATAACGGTCAAAATCATAACCCTCCTTTTTGCTTCGCCGTAGTCGGGTAAAAAGTACCTTAATTATTGATAGCTTGCGGCTGTCATTCATGGATCTTTGACAGTCGTTACGGGTGGTCAGAAGCCCGAAAGTCTGACAACCAGTCTTACCAAGGTATATCGTATTACGCAGTTGAACCGGTTACCTGGTTGTGCAGGTCAGAGGCAGTCGCTTCATGTAAAATACTGGTATTCAGCTGCATCCGGTTAGACTGGAAGCCGACCTCAACATAGTTGGGAAAAGGCTAGACAAATCTAAAGCATTGCAGAGCCACACTGAACGTAAATATTATAGGAGCATAATCTTGTATCTACACTATCAACGCATCTTCTAGCCAGATTTGAACTGGCTACGTCGAAAATTTTGTTCACAGGGTCGAAAAATCGAAATGAAAGTGTAAAATTTCTTAAAAATTAGCGTTTTCTGAACCGTTGAGAATATCCTAACTTTTAAATTTTTAAATGATGGTGGCCACCTCTTTACTACATTTGCCTTTGGACCACTACTGTAATGGCTGTTCAGAAGTGGAAATGAAACACTACACACTCACTTAGATGGTTTATAATCAATAATTCACAAGTCCAATTACACCAATTACACCGTACAATCCACCTCTCACGTCGCACCCGCCGAAAAGGGAGCCGCGCTTTTCGGAAGTCAAACTAACTACCCCTTTTTATTATTATAAAATATTCGAAGCACTTACATAAATTGACATACTTCTAACAAAATTGATAAGAATGAAAGCTATAGGTTAATAAACTACATTTTTATAATTGAGTATGATTTACAGTATTATTTCCAAGGTAATATAAATGAATGCTCAGAGAATTTAGCATTAAATAATGACCACAAGATATTAGTGTCTCTATGAGTTGATAGATGGCGCTAGTAAGTTTGATAAGTAGATTGCATCGGTCGATCCTGATGGCTGCTGTTATAGTAGTTGCTTTTAATACCGGTAGATGGCGTTGGTTGTTTGTTGTTGACTATGCGAGGGTAGATTGAGGCCTCCTGGGCTCACAGCTGCACAGCTGGCGGATAACCGTTACACTACGTCTGACACACCCTACAATGTATGGTGTATCTACACGAAATCTGTTAAGGGATCATTGTACTCATCATTATGAACAACTTTCACTATGGGATCAACCCTGAAATCGCGATATACTTATACATATCTACATTTTTTTGAAGCAAAAAGGAGGGTTATGATTTTGACCGGTACGGTATGTTGAAGTATGTATGTTCACGTGTTCCCTCATAATTATCTTCTAAACTGCTCATTAAAATTTGATAAATGAGATATCGTTGGAAACGTCTTGATCGTTCGCTGGTTAAAGGCATAATGATGAGTACAATGACCCCTTAAGAGATTTCGTGTATGAATAGATACACTTTATATATGGAAATCTGGTACGTTTCATCAAGGAAGTAGGTAGTATGTACACACGGCTACACATCAAGCTATACATTGCCAGGTTGTGCTGATCTCGCATTTTATAGGATTTCCGTACAATGCGAGGTCAGCTTATACTGGAAATGTATAGCTTGATGTGTAGCCGTGTGTACAAAGTAATATCCCTACATCAATGAATTAATCTACAAATGTTCTGAACTTTATTCCTCTTGGTCGTTATTATAAAACAACTCTATTCAAAATAGACGTCAGCGCTTCCGGGTTGTCCAGAGGAGCCTGCAACAAAAATAAGAAAACTTAAGGTACTTATTCTAATCCATAGATGGATCGGATATCTTCTAAAGAAGGAACTGGTTGTTGACTGGAATCGCACGAGAGATAGAGTGGCCTGAGCTTAGATAATATATGCCTGAGCTTAGATGTCTACAGGCGAAGTTTGAAAAGAAGTTATAAGTACCTACTTGTTAGACTTGCTAAACTATTAAAATTAACAAGCAATAATTACCGATTGTCCTGCGGCGTTTACCCAAAAGAATTGAAGTCTCGTCCCATTCCGGAAATAGCCTTCAACAAGTCTGTTAACAACTAGAGATTGTCTGGGTGCGGCTAGGAAGTCACTTTGTCCAGACCATTCAAGATGTTCCACCCATTCTAGTTGCCCTGAAATTATGACAACAGGTTTTGAGTAAGTGTGTATTTTTGCGTGACTGGTAGGTATTGCTGCCTACCATAAACACGGACCTAAATAATAGCCGGACAAAAAAAAATTAAACCAAATAATATCAAATTACTTACTCCATGCTCTATGTCCAATGCCATAATAACATTCTATTTATGAAAATAGCGGCAAAAAACAAACTAATTTTTATTTGATTGTGTTTGTTTTCCTTGCGAGTTGGCTGTTATGTAATTATGCTTTGTAATAGTTAGTTAGTTACCTGGCGTGTTTGACACTGCGTCCAAATTACCATTATAGATAGCAACGGTAAGTTCCGTGTTTTGGAGAATATATTCAACTGCAATAATAAAATGTTATTAGGTACCTTTTTATCCATAATTACGGATAATACGTATGTTTGTTAAATAACTTTTCATCGTAAGTCATAATAACGAAGACCTTGACATCCACGTGGGTTATTGAATATTTTTTTAATGGTTTTTTTACTGGAGTCTAGATTTGTGCCTAGATGGCAAAGCATTCGCCAACTTAAAAGTTAAAAATCTTTAACTTTGCCTATCCTAATGTCTTAATCTCTTAATAACTAAACTCTAATTAACACGGAAATAAGGTGGCGGATAGGTAATTTAATGTCGTAAAATTATTTTAAAATGAAAAAGAGCGTCATTTAACCCCAATTAAAGTTTGCTTATAATGTACCTACTCGTAATCGAACCCGAGCAGTAGGTTTTTACCTATCTAGTGGCACGAGCAGGAAGCAGGTATGTCCGATATTTTGTTTTTGGTTTTTGCATCCACTATCGACTGTTTTTTTTTATTTGGGAAATATCACCACTGAGGGCTGATTTTTCCAAGGTCAGACTTCAATTTTTTTCCACGGATAGAAAAACTGATGGAAAAATCGGCTCTAAGACGAGTTCCTGAGAAAAATCGTATGTAGTACAGTAAAAAGTTGCTCTGAATACCGATTCACCTAAGTGCCAGTTAAATTCTTAATATTCTGTTATGTATGAGAAAACCTACTTCTACCAGAATACTATCACATAATTATGTCGCTGGTCTTTGAAGGGAATCTATCAAGAAATCTCGAAACCTTTTCTCTCGGACCAGATATTTAACTGGTAGCGTGGTACGTACATCCGTTTAAGTAAGTAGGTACATATCGGAATCATGGAGAAAGTACATGGAATCCAAACTGCATTCATAATACCTTTGTCCGTAGCTGGGGTCATAAAAGAGCTCCTAAAAGCATTAATGACTGCCTCCCGACTTGAATCATAAGTTACGGTTGAAGATATTCCCAAAGCTGGTGCTACTACGCTATTCATGATATCAAAATCTGTGTTTTTTAATACACTTTTCAAGTATTCTCGCTGTCCGAAAAGATCTGGAAATAATTATGAAGGAAATATGTATAGAAAAAGACACAATATTTATAAAGGAAAACGCACTTAATACTGAAATATTTGATACCGGGTCGCACCCCGGGCGACCAAAAAATACGGTACAAGTACATCACCAGTTACTTCCCGGTTAAGGCTCTTTAAAAAAAAACGCCGGGAAAAAGATCAAGTATGTACCTACACTATTCTGAAGATTTTTAGAATAATGAATTACCTTGTGTTGAGGGCTCCCTAGTTAGTTTTTCAACGATGTTTCCAAGATTAACAGCCACGGCACCAGCATTCTCATTAACAAACTGACCCAAAGAAATAAATTTGTCGAATGCATTTTCGGAATCTTCTTCTTGTACTAACTGCGTAGTCTCTTCGGATAAAATTTCTATGGCGTAGCGGCCATTGCCATCAATGTAACCGAGCTCTTCGAGGTAAAAGCCAAGTTTCGTCAACGCGAGAGCTGGCGAAATTATACCGTTACCTAATACTACACCACGAAGGTTGGAATTTCTGTTCTGGTTCTGCAATACAATATAATTATTATGAAATAAATGGATTCTCTTATCTATCTTTTAACATAAACTTGAGATTTGATTGATTTTTAACTCACTTGATGCAGCTTGGCTGCCAGTGCCAAGGCCAATTGTGCCCCATATGCCTGCCCGAAAATGTAAAGAGGAGTATTTCTATAGGCTTCATGTACTGTGTAGAACGATTCCAAAGTAAGGGCTAAGTGTTCAGCTGTAAAATAATAGAATACTTCAATAATATCATCATTCATTAATTATTTTCAGTCCATGATTTCGTCATCGATTCTTAGGAAATTCATATTATACTGAAAATATTGTTTAATTTTTGTTAATTTTCAATCAAGTAACAACTAGACTCGATATATTGTAAGTTAATCTTACCATTTTCATCGACGGTAGTCGGGATTTGATTATTAGATAATGGAGTACTGAAACCTGTGCCCAGAGGTGCATCGATGAACAGTAAATTGTATCTGTTGATCTGGAAGTACAAATACGTAGGATAAGTGTATAATTATGTATCTACCATATCGGCGTTATAATCGATAGACGAAAGATTTATTACCCAAGAGTTTTGTCTTCTGTTGAAATTGATGTCATAAGGGCCAAACATTCCTAAGTTGGCCAACAGGCTAGGTGGAACGCCTGTCACACCGTCTAACCACAATATTAAGGGCCGGTTATGGCGATGACCAACTGCGATCGTAGGGTAAAACCACCAGAATATATCTCCGACAGTTGGTATCCGGGTGAAAGCTGCGGTATAATCCAAATCGCCAACGCCTTCACCTTCCAATACTGAAAACGATATTACGAGTAGGAATTTGACTTGAAAACACTCAAATAAGAACTTAAAACATATATTTCGATTTTATAATACACAGGGGTAATCACCCCTGTGTATTACCACCAAATAAGACAGACGCGAGTATGCGAGTTCCTACGTGAATACAGGAAGATGCATGTAGTAAATAAATAGCTACATAATTTGAAATCTTCATACAATCATAATAATGCGGAAGGCGGCCATTTACATTGTATTAGTACGCCTAGTGCTTATTATAGTATTATTTGGTGGCATAGTATTGTCTGTCATGTTTAAATTGTACCTAATTATAATTATGTCTGATTAGTTTTGTCCAATATTATAATGACATACCTAGCTAATTAAGAAGTTTTCGTCTGGCGGGTGATTTACATGATTGAAGAAAAACATACTTACGATTAACAGTAAAAGGATCTGTTTCGACATTTGGCGTGTCTGCATCCGTCTCTCTAGTTACTAACCACCATGTTAGTACTCCCACTCCTGCGAGAACAACTACTGCCGCGATACTACTTGCGACTATAACACTCCTCTTTACCATTTTAAACTTTAAAATACGTCCGGAACAAACTAGACTAGCTTAAGTATGTATATTAACTAAAACATTCTCCATAATCAATTATCATTGTCTTTATCTAATGATAATTAATAATATAGTTTTATTACGATAATACCTGATGATTTGCACCATACATTGATTAGTTATCTTGTTCTGATAGAGTTAAGCAATGCCTGAATTGCTACCATAAGAAAGATTTCGGAATGATAACGTTTTGGAAATTAGCAGACTTTGATAAGATACACTTATAAGCTAAGGAATTGACTACAAAGCCAAGCACTTTAAGCTTTATTTATTACGGTCAGTTTCTGGATGAGTGACGATTTCTCACAGAATATCATCATCTCTCCTTCGTGCTTCCAAAGAACATTTTATTAAACCGTTGCGCGTCGGTTTTATTTGTAAACCGAATACTCCATCGTTACGCTACATACCTTCCCTGAACATATTATCTAAACTTTAGGTACACAAACTATTTCAGGAATTTTTACCTAATTTACCTTAGAGTGTAAATACCCAAGTTCAGCATTAACGCATGAAACATCTGATTACATCTACTTATGAATACGGATTATCTAAATATGCAGGTCGTTTTTTTAATTCACTGTCAAATCTAAGCTTATTATTTGGTCTTTTATTTTAAGGTGCCTACACATTCGGTGTTAGTCTAGTATAGGCGTAGATGCCGTGGGTATCTCGGTTTAAAGAATTTATTCTCATAAAGAACACAAACAGTTCACTTCAAAATATGAGATATAAAAATAAAGCATGCGGTTATAAGGTAACATAATGACTCCGTGAGTCGATAAAAGGAAAACAGAAATATTTAAAATCAATCCAAGGGTTATTTTAGTTATTTATCATATAGGCAGGAATTTTCAAGCTAAGAGTTACACTGTTTCTCAACATAAACTTTTAACATTTTTTTAAATATATTTAAATTTTTTGCATTAAGCTATCTTATCTGGCAAATCAACCCTATGTTTCCCGATTCTCGTGGTTGGGAAATAAAAAGTACCTATTACAAAGATAATTTCAATCAGTTGACCAAAAACTCCAGAATACCTCGTAAAAGTTTTTTTTTTTTCAAATATTTTCAGATTCAATAAAACAACTCCGAAGGTTTTAGGATGTAGATAGGTAGGTATGTATGCAGGTTCAGGACCAGTCAATTACCAATTTATTATTTCTAAGCATTATAAATGTTAGCCAAAAGATGTCATGTCGCGAAGGAATGCATTAGTTCCAGCTGGATTGTCTCTTGGTACCTGTAAAAAAAAACATTTTAAAACAAAACAAGACTCAGAAAAATAACGTGTTTACCTTTCAAAAATAAATTTACTTCGAAAAAATTTGTGCGTAATATGTGTCTATTATGTGCATTTTTTCAAGGATCGTTGAAAATCTTCAAGTCTCAATCAATCTGTTACCATTTAGTTACTTTGCATACTCGTAGGTACTCACACTATGTCCAGCGTCATTTATCCAGAAGAACCGGAAGTTTCCGTAAGACTTGTAGTAACCTTCTAACTTATCGTTTTCCCAGATAGGTTGACGTTGAGCATTCTTATACCCTTCAGCACCGGGCCATTTTAGGCGATCCACCCACAGTATTTGTCCTGAAATTATTGTAGGTATTCATTTTAACCTAATCCCAATGAATTAGGAATATTTAAGTTGAATTGTTGTTATAATTATCATGTAATTTGTGGTTTTGAATTTTAATACTGCGAATTGTAACTATACAGGGTGAAATTTGAATACATGGATATCCTCTAAAGGGGTGAAACTTTAACTATGGGACCAATCCCGAAATCGCGAAAAAATATATAAATCTAGGCAGCAGCTGAATTTTTTTGTGATGATGCCCATGAATTAAATTTTTCCAGTATAAATAATTTTAGGTATACTATACTTAGATGTATCAAGGTAGACTTATAGAGGTTTCATGGTAGACTTCTAGTGAAATGAGGAATTTAATAAAATTTTCTAAGAAAAACGAAGTTTGAAGCTGAAGTGATGAAATATTTTACCTGGAGTATCACAAATCAAATCAAGATTTCCATTATATTTCGTCAAAATAATATCCGTTTCGTTCAGCAACTTCTCAACTGAAATTTTACCAAAAACTTTTTAATTAAAAACAAATATCTCGATGAGTTTTCATTTAAAACAATGTGGCAGAACAAGGAATTTAGGAACTACTTTAATTAAGAACACTGCTCTAAGGAAATATATTAAAAACGTTATCGAGAGTGGGTACTTATGTGTGTGTTTATACTAACTGCCGTCAGTGACGGGTTTCATGAAGTCTCCCCTCAAATAGTTAAACACTGGGGTGGATTGCGAGCCCCACGTCACACTTGCAGGAATATTTAGAGCTTGTTTAACTAGTGTGTTCATCAAGGTGTTAAGATTATATTCGGTTTGTCTTGATTCCGAAGGTGATTCTGGTGCAGCATTCCGGATCATCATTTCCCTTGAATATTCTGTAAAAAAATTGAATATTCTTATGAGAATCGTACAGTTCTATCATCCATCATTTTTAGTTCTAGTTTACCTACCAAAAGCGCTTAGTGTGTCAGTAGGTGTAGAGCTCACTCTTTTTGTGAGTATATTATAAAAATCAACGTTGTCTGTACGGCGTAGCACTACCCGCTGAGTTGCAGCCCATTGTGCCGTCGATTCAGTGTAAAGACCTTCAATAAAAAGTCGTTCAGCCTCCCTGGCAGCAACCTGAATTTCATCATGCCCTGCCTTCTCCACAAGTCCAGCCGCCAGGAGCAGCGGGCCCCATGTGAGGGTTGCATCTACTGGAGATATCCATGCATTGCCCATCGCAATTCCCTTCAAATTAGAACCAATTGTTCCAGCTTGTTCCGCCTAAACATAAAAAAATATTTATAGTACCCGGTAAAGTGCCACCATATACTTTTAGCATATTGGTATTCGTTTTTTTTTACATATTGTATCACATGTTTTAGTCAAGTGACTACTAAATTAACACTGGTAACCCCAGGTCACATGAGGTCCGTAAAAATCGAAATATTTTTTACAAACATGGCTTAGCTTACCTCATGCATACGTATGCCCATGTCAATCGCCATTTTTCCGCCGTACGATTGGCCGTAAATATAGAGTGGTACTCCATTGAATTCCGGATGATTGCTGTAGAATCCACGCATGAGCTGAACAAAGTCAAGAGCTGTAAAGATATTTTTTTATTATTATTTAAAAGCTGTTTTAATCACGAATTGGCATATTTAGTGTTATTGACACAATTTACCTATTTCATCGTTAGTAGTTGTCAAGAATCTTAATTCATCGACAAAACTAAAACCAGTGCCTACTGGGTTGTCTACAAAGAGCACATTGAAGTTCTTTACCTGTAAATATAATTTGTATTATTTCATCTGAGTGTATTATTATGATGTAAAATTGTACACTTATAAGGACTTTATTACCCAAGTAGTGTTTCTCTCTTGTAAGGACAAGTCTAAAGGGCCTAGTATCTCAAAATTTCCGATACCCGTAGAAGATCCACCAGGGCCACCCTGTAGCCATACCACTAGGGGTCTATCAGTGTAATTTTCTACATCAGCAGTGGTATAAAACAACCAGTAGAACATATGAGCACCGTCTCTCACATTCACATATCCGAAGTCTTGTTTGAACGTTCCAAATTGACCTACAACAATCATTACAAGATTATTGAATTATTTACGTTTCCTATTAGATTGTATATGGAGATTATATCGCTAATAGAAGATCCCGTGCCAAAAGTGTGTCAATGCCATGCAAAATATAATACTATGTTTTGGATAAAGTAAATAATTATTTAACTTTGTTACATATTTTGAAAATCTATTAATTAGAACTAGCAAATATTACGCAAGGAACCATTCTTGCGAGCTCAGACACATGGCCGATTTTATCGGGATATCATCGGTTTCTCCGATGTTGTCTCCGTCGTTTGAATTGCTTCGATATTTGCTCATTACAGTGTTTATTTATTAAATTGAGCATAAAATGGAAATTTTAATTTGAATATATCAAACTTACCAACAACATATCCACTTGATAAGGTTAAAATTAAAATTGAATAAAACCACATCATGATACTGAAGTATACAATATACTGAAAATTGATCAACATAGGTACCTACCTATTATCAATTAGTGATACGCTTATCTTTAAGTCGGTATTTTCGGTTGTCTCTATAGTTTCTTCACCGCTTGAACATGATATTAGGACAAAAATAAAGACTTCAAGAAATTATCCCGATACCCTTGTTTTGCATACTATTGTATAGTTTTTTTTTTTTACGTATCTGACTGGTGTGCTGCTGGAGAGTTTGTTGCGCCACTTCTTCTTCCCGGCTAAAGCACTAGGAAGTGGTGAAGGGTGGGCGTTTTGGGGGACTGTCTTATGTAATTTTGACGTTCGAAAGGTGCTGTTGTAGTAGTAGAAAGTTTGAATAAATGACTTTTGATTTTTATTGCGACGTCGCGTCGCATCTTTGAAGATCGCCAGCTCTTCATGGTTGGCAAGTCGACTCAGGATGGTTGCAATTGTAAACAAAAAACTCGGCAAGTGCAAGTTCTGGTGCTAAGTGCAACTGTTATGTCCAAATACTGTTAGTTCCGTGCTGTATCAAAATCGATCATTAATAAATCAACCTCATAATTTATGTCTACCAATAAATCAATAGTAGAAGACAGATAACAATGACATGTAGCTATCTATAAATGCGGTTAAGACTACTGTTTAGAAGCGGGCCTGTCGGCAGCAGCTGCATCGTCTTTATACAGGCCCACTTCTAGTCACACCATATCAGTTCTTCTGGTGCTTTCTGACTGATAGGTTGCAACAACAAGTTTGTCTCTCAAGCTTGGTTTTTGGGTGTTGTATTGTATGATTCGACGTTTTCTAACTTTTGAACTATGGTTTTTATACGCACATTTTATGTTAAGTTGCAGACGCCAGTGTATATCTGCAATACGGGATACGATTGATACCTATATATATATCGTGGGTGCATTTCCATCAGACAAAGCTGAAATATCTCATGCGCCTGTATTACATTAGCAAACCCTTCAAACTGACACAGCAACGTTGCTCGGTGGCTAAAATTGACTGTGATGGTACTTTCCCAGACGAGCTCAACATTATGTTTAATGAGCACTTGATACGGTAAGTATATAATATCCTAATCATAAGCCAAGGAATATTAATCTAAATTCTACTGTAGATAACACCTACTATTGCTTTCTATGGCATTTGATAACGATTTCAATAATTCTGTCCAAATATAAGTAGCTACTTGAGAATTACCTGTACATATGAATGAGATTGTATGCGTTGATTACCGCACGTCTATGGTAACAATTTGTCTATGATAGTAGTACCTTCATTATGTTGCGGTTAGGAAGAATTTCATAATTTAGGTGTCCCGGAAGGGTCTGGTCCTGATAGTGGATAGACCATTAAAAGCTTAGAATTGTTACATAGTATTACCCTCTGTATTTTTACTGGTATTAAGAGCGTTTTATTTTGAATCATCCACAATTTAACGAATTACGTCATCAATGAATATGAGTTAAATGCCACAAAATATCACCATGTGATTTTAAAAATCACGTGCCACTATTTTTGAATATTTGTTTACACAGAACAAAGTAGCTAATTGTCAGTAATATCTTTTGTTAACACCAGTTTTAGAATTCCCGTGTGACAAGCAATGAGCAGGTGTATATTGTAAACCAAACGTTGATGACTGGGCTGTTCATTGTCACTTTCAATTTCCAAAGTGTCCGCCATAATGCTGCACGTTATAAATGTCAATTTGTAAGTATTTATAGCATCGAGGACCCGGTGTTAGGAGTTCATAGGTTACGTGATGCTATTGAAAAGATGTTTCAAAGAATCATTCATCCCTCGTTCATCTTCTTTGACTTCTTTATTTCATCTACTTCCTACAGAGTATCTACCTATAGGTGATGGCCCTTCCTGTTGTGACCTGCTTTTTGGATACATAGATTTGTTTTTATTTAATGAACTTTCATCCCTCAGACCAAATAAAAAACCAAGACAGAGCGCTGCGAACAATACAGTGAAGTATGCCAAAACTACACCAACGCTCTGTGCGTACACGCTCAAACGCACACATTTACAATCAAACTACACCAAAATATGTTTACGAAATCGGCTTCACATCACTGTTGACAGCGCTCTGTCTTGGTTTTTCATTTAGTCTGAGCTTTCATCCCAATAAACACGTTTAGGGGATGATTTTTCAAAAATACTTCCCTAATGATCATCTACGTTAGGAGAACTCTCGTTCAAAACTTGAGGTTATATTTCACGGTTTAGGCTAAGGTTGTCTGTCAGTAAATGGATATTTTTATAATAGTTTTACTAAGTTTATACTTCTGACTTAGCAAGGTCTATCAAGGTCTATCTTTGCTAGTATACTTTTTGAAGTGTTGATTTTAAATCAAGATCACATTGCTACTAATTAAGGGCACCGTATCTAAAAATAAAAAAGGAACTATTTTAATATCGCTCAGTCGCTCTTGCGCAACATTTTTCTCGTCATCGAAATTTTTGAATAATTGTATTTTTGATAAAGTTCTTATACGGAATCCCAATTAGGCGAACCGAACTGTTTCATTTTCTCTATTCCTTATTTATCAAAAGGAATAGCAAGATGGATCGGTCGATTTTTATCTTCATTGTGTGATAAAATCTTATCCTATGAATATTGAACATTTAAGTCAAATACTTAAGGCATATCATGGCGATTTGATTAGAATTTTGGGCCGTCATGTGAGCATTTTATCGTGCGAGATGAGATGAGCCTACTGGACCAAAGAATCAGAACCAATCTGATGGATTATCGATATCTATAAAACAATTTTAGTGTTTTTTCTTTTTGTTCATTACTTACTAAATTAGTGATGAAGTCCATAAATTATAAGATTCATATATAAATGTTAACCAAGGCGCCTGAATTGACTCATTAGAATAAATATGCAAATCGTCGGGCTTTCAGAAATATAATAATGTAGACAGAAACCACAATACTTACGACTAAATGTGGTCTATTTTGTAACATTTGTTATGTACATCTTGGCTGCACTGAACAGTCAAAAGCTTGCCTTTTATATCTTATAAATATCAGGTATAATGCTCGGTGTGTGTTGCCTGCTTGTCTTCCAGTACTACAGCATGTATTTAATTTAATTTAAGTTAGTTCCGCGCTAGTATTTAACTGTTGTTTCAATTGTTTCTTCAGAGAAATTTTAAATATTTAGTAACTTTATATGCTCCCCAGCGTAAGCAGAACAAATTGTCTCTGACATAGACAATAGACACGTTGTCTAGTACTTATAGACCACTTATAGCAGTTAAATTTTACGAAACATTTTTCCAAGCGTAAGGAGGACCGGACAAAATGGTCCCCACGACCAATAACAACCAGACTTATGCCATTAGATAGGCATTTTAATATAGAGCAACAACTAGTATGGCGGCTCTTTTGAATTCACTGTGTGAAAAAAGTTGTGGCGATGTTTCGCAGGTCGGACCTAGACACTATGTTATCGGAACACTTGAATATTAATAATTTCTAGTGGTCTACTTTGAATATTTTCAAATGTATGCGATGATAATACAATAATTTCAATAAGATGGTACCATTGAGCTGATCTGATGATGGACCTGGACGCTAGATAATGGAACTCTTGAACAGCTACTAGTATACTCAGCGAGTGTGGGCTCATTAGAAGTGTCTCAACGAGTTCTGTTTATTTTACCTGATGACGACGGCCTGCTTCTTATACGATCAGTAAGTTTCGACTCCCAGGATACATATACTTCGTCCCATTGCTCGCTGGCTGAACCCGTGAGTGCGAACTTTTGACGCTTTGTTGATGACACTCATGGACAAGTTCTACCTTCAGACCCCATTTCTACCTACTTTGCGTTTCGTGCTGATGGTCATTAACATAGTCTTTATAATAAAAAAAAAACAAATGGAATCAGTTTTATAATTACATACCGTCATCATTATTAATCGCAAAAACGTACTTGTGTATGTGCTAAATGTAAAAAACAAACACTGGGTTTGGATGTAATTTCAGAACTTCATTATCCACCTTCCAGTCCAACCATCAGGTGCTCTACATCAGATACAATGAACAGGACTCGTTATATGAGCAGACACTCGGTGGCTTTACTATAGCCATTTAAAGGTTCCAGGTCAGTCACCAGGTAAAATGAACAGGATTCGTTGAGACAAATCTAATGAGCCCACACTCGATGGGTTTACTGGTAGCTATTCAAGAGTTCCGTTATCTAGCGTCCAGGTTCATAATCAGACCAATTAAATGGGACCATGAAGGTGTCTAGGTCAGTCATCAGGTAAAATGAACAGGACTTACTGAGACACATCTAATAAGCCCAAACTCGATGGGTTTACTAGTTGTTATTCAAGAGTTCCGTTATCGAAGCGTCCAGATCCATAATCAGACCAGCTCAGTGGTTCCATATTATCATCTGAATACATATACATTTGCAAACATTCAAACTATGATCACCAGAAGTGATTATAACTATAATTCAAAGGTTACATTATCTAGCGTCCAGGTCAGTCCTGCGAAATATGGCTACAACTTTTTTCACACAGCGATTTGGAATGAGCCGCCATAGTAGTTATTGTATTATATTAAAATACCTATCTAATGGCATATGTGTGGTTGTTATTGGTGCTGAGACCAGCTTCCATACATTGTTGCCGATCCTAAAAACCTTGTCAATATCATTTATCACCAATAGATCCTTGTCAGTAGGTAACGAAAAATGTTAAAACTTGGGGGCTGAGAAAATTTTAAAAGTCAAAGCCTAACTTACCCACCGTGCCGCTTTAATACTTTTTTGAATAGTACAATATTTTTCTGCTTCTGAAAACTTACCTTAAAACTTCGTTATATTCTATTTGACCAGTTAGTTAGCCTGATGTCAAGATCAAATCATCATGTTGTAGTGGACATTCAAGATAAAGTACTTATATCACGTCTAGACTTCAGATATGGAGTACCTACTTAGTAAAGTACTGAAGATTGATTTGATATTTTAACTGTTACCCTCAGTCAACAAGAATACGTATGAAGAGCAGGTAAAGAAAAGGAAATGATTCTTTGTTTTGTGTTATCGTGAAAAAATGAAGGTTTAATGTGTCATCGTTCATCAGCTTGTCGTATTGCAATGCTGGACACAGGCCTCTCCCAAGTTGCGTCACATGTTATTCTTATTGGGTAATCTATAGGAATTCGTGTAGAGTGACAGACTGTGTTACCTTCGATCAATGTGTGTACCAAATTATACTGCAACGTACCTCTACTTAATTATACTGCAACGAATTTACTTACGAATAAGTATTGGAATAGGTAATACGAGGGATTTTTCAACCCAATTTTCGTAACTATGTTATGGATATCAAGACAAAGCAACATTAAACAAATATTCGTTCGTAGCTATGTTACTGCCTTAAAAGACTCTTTAATAATTGCAAACATAATTGTTTGCATGTGTTTATAATTAAAAGCAATCACACAATCACTATCCGTATCCTACTGTTTATTATGTATATACGTAGGTATAAGTGAAACGACAATCGATATACTTATTTTTCAAAATTATGGTAACAGTATTTGTAGGAGGACCTGAATAGAGTTCCAAAACTGCCGCCTGACAACATAGCTCCGCAACCAAACTTCCCTGATGTGTCTTGTGTGTTTTAGCAAGATGCTCTTGAAGGGTCTTTGGTCATACTTATACACTGTGTTTTCAAAAATTACATACATACATACATAAAGCCCCTTTCCCATGAGGGTACCTAGGTAGAAACGAAATGTATTAGAATAATTTCGTCTATATTAATTTTGAGGAGAGAGGCACATTTTTTGCCGTTTGCGTACAATAAGTACACAAACAAAAGAAGTCTGCAATGAGTCAAATAATACTACAGCGTATAATAATATGAGCAAGTAAGAGATGAACTTACTTGCCGCGTTTAACGTAACCATTTATTTGTTCTGTAGATATGCATATTGTCACATTTTTTTGAACCGGTTCTTTTTGTATAAGTGTCAATTGTCAAGGTTATTGCATCGAGGCTATCAAGCCAGTGGTGGAGGATCATCTCACATGATCAGGCGTTTGCGCAGATTGTAATCAAAACAGGTGGTAGGAGGCTGATATCTATACAGTCATTCTTGACGGCCAAGAGGAGTCGGTCGTCAGTCGCTGTTCGAAACTATATGTGCGATATATAGGTACCTACTTACCTACATCGCGCTCTTCTGTGGCAGCGTTTGAACAGTGCTAGCAATTTGATAGTAGGTGTATTGTTGCTATCATCAGCCATATTTACTAAGCAGCACGGTTGTAACGGTGCGTGATGACTAAAGTATCGGCAGCATTGTTGAAACAGGTAAGTCGTTAATTTCGTGAGCTGTTTGAGTGATGCAGTGTTATGTCTAAGTTATCGGTTTTTCAAGTCAGCGTTGAGATAAGGAAAGCGATTAGTGGTTGCTTACAATTTAGTTCATTTGCGCGTATAATTATGAACCATTTTGACCGATTTGTGTTTAAAACGCAACTGTTATTTTGATTTGCGTGCATTATGAGGCTCATGCGGATTTTTGATAGTGTTCAGAAGATTCTTTAAATGGTCCGATTTCGTAAGTTGCAAACTTTAAACTAGCTAGCCCGCAGATATTGTTCTGTCCTAATTTCAATAGTTCATACAAAAACCCATAGAAAAAAGGACGTTCAGTTTTTACCGAATTTGATTTTTTTCCGGGAAACTCAATTTTATAATTACAAATTTTCTTTCCATAAAAACCTAATTCGGACTATAACAAACATTTTAAAACAAAAAAATGCCAAGTCGGTCCAGCCGTCCTCAAGTTATGCGCTTCCCAACGAACATCATTAATTCATTTTTTTTATATAGGTACAACATGTCCCAGTTATACCGTACATCACAAAACATCCCAATTAGAATATTATTTATGTTATAATCATAATACATAATCAAAATCAAAAGTCATTTATTCAAACTAGGCTGAGAATCAGCACTTTTCACGTCAAAATCATATAAGACAGTCCCCCAAAAACGCCCACCCTTCACCACTTCCTAGTGCTTTAGCTGGGAAGAAGAAGTGGCGCAACAAACTCCCCAGCAGCACAGCTGTCTGTTCAGTTAGAAAAAATTGATTCTATACAAAAGTATGCAAAATCATTTACATTATGCAACACAAAACATAAATCTAATTATTAGCCATATGTCAGCACACGCTAATATACCAACCAAAAAAAAACGAGAACTATATGTACTCAAGCAGAAATAAAAAGTAAATGTAAACATAAATTAACTAAATAAAAGCCTCCAGGCACAAAGGGCGTGCCCGCCTACATATAGCTATTTTTAGATGTAACTGGAAGTTATAAATTATAAACTAGGACCATTGAAGTAAAATAAATAATATTTATCAATTTTCGAGGTCGCTAGCTAACCACATATTGCAATACAACTCATATAGTAAACATTGTGATGAGTAGATTATGTCAATAATAAATTAAATTAGAAAAACATTAAAAATAAATTGATTATACAGTCAAATAAAAAAAATACATATATGAACTCATATAACCTGTCAGTGGGTAAGCTAATGCTAGACAAAGAACATAAACATTGTCTTGAGTTAATCACAGCGACCAACTATTCTTATCATTTAAGTGGTCGTTAATAGAGTAGTACGCCTTTGAACAAGGGTCGCATTTTACTTTAGCTTTAAACGCATTATAAGGGAAATCTAGCAAAAAAGAGGGCAGCTTGTTATAAAATGTTATACCAAGCCCAACAAATGAGTTATGAACCTTATGAAGCCGGTGAAAGGGAACTCGTAGTTTGTACTTATTCCTAGTGTTAACATTGTGGATATCACTGTTTTTAGTGTATAAGTGTATATTTTGCCTAATATATAAGATGTTGGTGAAGATGAATTGTGATGCCACAGTGAGAATAAAAATATCTTTAAAAAAATCTCTCAGAGAAACTCTGGCACCTAGCTGGTAAATTGCTCGAACAGCTCGTTTTTGAAGGACAAATATATTTTGAATGTCAGCAGCTTTGCCCCACAGCAGAATACCGTAGGACATAGCACTATGAAAATAACTTAAATAGACTAACATCGGATATCTATGACTAACATAGATAGGTACACTGAATTACTGCTAAGTATAAAACATTGTTTATTTATTAAATTAGTTATACAGATTGTGGGAGAAAATTGTGGTCAAATTACAAATCTACGCACGCACATCACAGTCGCACGTTTAACGGCTCTAATTCTTCTAATTCTACTGTAATTTGCATCTTAGTTTTTTATGGTTTTGGGATAAAAAATTACCTAAACTTAAAAATACGGAAATCGATTCAGTAAACGCTTCTGAACAAACTACTTTGGTAATGTGCATTACTTCAGTTACACATTGTATCTACTTATAGATTACGAGAGAATTATAAATGTACCTAAGTATATTTTTTCGCGCTGTTAATTCAGATAACTAAGACATGAATAATAAATATAAAATAATAAATATAAAATTAAATATGTTTCCATACGAGTGAGAAATGTGAATGAGCTATTTAGATAATTGTTTAGGTTTGGACTGATTACAATAATACTGGAAAGAATATTACAAAACTCCTGAACAGGATATTAATAATATTCATAATATTCTTCTTTTCCTAATATTCTCCCCAGTTTACTCATTGTAGGAGCTACTAAATATAATTTATGGTAAAACTCCGTTGAAGCCGGTGCTTGAAAGGTGGATTAGTTTGTTTCGATTTCTGCTGCAACTTTCTTTAGAAAGTGGCACAGGTTTATTCTGGATCAGATCGATAAACCTTGGTTGCCAATATGCAGATGCAGAGTAGGAGAGTAAAAGAGAGTAAAAGAGAGTAAAAGAGAGTAAAAGTAAAGAATTAGGTACCTTTACTTTTTTCTGCAATCAAAATTAAAAGTGTATATTTGGTTTAAAAAATCATCTTTCAGGATAGGACACCGAATGTTATGAGAAGAAATTACTTAATATAACATTTAATTATAACATTATTCTTTTGTATTTTCTTTGCATATTGGAATAAGCTCACCTCATACCACTCTTCAATGAGATAAATAGAAAATAGAAAAATACAAACAGACAGACATGATTGCTTTCTGGACCCCAACATTCCATTTAAATACGCTTACGAAAATGAAAAAATAGCATAATTTAATAACAATCTTTCTTAAATCTTTTCACCAATTAATCAATTAAATTGTTAACTGGTAATTAACTGTTATATTGAACTAATTGAAGGCAACGTGTGTCGTCTCACACTTCCATCACTGTAGGGTTACACTTGTTTCCTCTCGATGGTATTGACAAAACAACAATGAATCGTTAAAAATCTGTCTGAAAGTCCGTTATGTATTGGGTATTGACCCGATTAAAGTTTGAGTAACACTCCGGAACAAGTCATACATATTACGTAAACTGTACAGCTTATAAGCGATACCAAAGGGACGTTTTGCAAGTTTTTACTTTTCACTTCATAGGCTCTTTTATACCTATTTAGTGTAAGTTATTCATGCTTGGCTTTATGAATAGTTTGTTTACATTTTGTCTCATGTTTTAGTGAATTATTGATGGTTTTCTGTTGAAAGTCGCAAGGATAAAATATTTAAGTAATTATAGATACATTTACATACAAAACTGTTATTATTTCTATATTTTGAAAGTTTGTTATTGTTGAAATATTCACAGATGATGTATATCTTTTGCCGCTATAACAACAAATACTAAAAAATAGAATACAATAAATGTTTAAGGGGGCTCCCATACAACAAACGTGATTTTTTTGCTCCTTTTTGCTCGATATTGAAAACGACAACAGGTAGACGCTTGAAATATTCACAGAATATTTAGTTACATATTCACTTTAAAAATAAATAATTAATTTAAAATAAAACAAATATTTAAGGGGGGCTCCCATACAACAAACGTGATTTTTTTGCCGTTTTTATAGATAATGGTAGGAAACCCTTCGTGCGCGAGTCCGACTCGCACTTGGCTGGTTTTAGTGTTTTTTTTTGTATTAGTCGAATTCGAATTCGGGTCAGTGTGCAAATGCACTTAAGCATTTACTGATTATCTTTTATTTTGCGTATTTTCTTATTGATTTTAACTTTGCCCTAGATGTACGGATTGACATTAGCTGTCGAAGATATCTCTCAATATCTCGAGTACCTTCTTAATCACTGCTTTTATCAAATTTTCTATTGCCATCATGATTGCAAATCAGATTATATTTGATGATAAATAGTCATAGATTTATTTGCTGTTAGATAGAAGATTTGTTTAAGAAACTTATCTATGACTTATCGGGATTTTAACACGTGGATAAAGCTTATCAGCCATGCTATATTTAATGCAGGGTGAATCTATCAATAATGGAAGTAAAGCTATCAATATTAAATCAACAATACTTTATTAGCAGTCGTTAGCATAGGCAATAACAATCAGCCTGTTTATGCTTAATCATGGCAGTTTACATGGCAGTATGGCAGCTAACTTTATAATCTCTGTCTCTCGTCTGTTTTCAATGTGTCTATCCCCTTTAGAAAGTATAATAATAATAATGTTATGACCGTGGAGAATCCTCATGTTGTAAAGCGGAAACAAAACCTAATTAAAATTATGGATTGAGAATCAAATGATTCCATATGCACATGTATACTGTACCTAAGGCTGCTTTAACTTGAAATCAGGTTGTGCCAACTTAAAAAAAACGGAATTTAAGATTACATATTGTAGGGACTTTTGTGAGGACAGCACGGCATTCGGCACAAACTTAAAGCAATTTCTAGAAAAAACATCATCTATCATTAGATAGATGATGTTTTTTCTAGAAATTGCTTTAAGTTTTTACAAGTCAAAAAAATATTTAAAAACTGGATCTGTTTGTCCATTATCTTGGTCAGATCTTTTGAGGAAAGAACGATACAGGTTTGAGGTAACGTAATATTTAAATAAGTATTAGAATTTTCATCGGTTGATGCATTTTGAAATCGGTTCAATGCAGGAACTGACATTTATTTCCTAGCTTAGACTAATTACTTCCTGTGAAAAAAGTCTTTGTACAGTATCATTAGGTACCTATTCATTTTTTTTTAAGGAAAAGGTGTTTTTTTGCCACTGATGTTGTATGAATCTAATACGGTGGTGTCGCTTTCATTAGCACGACATGTTTCCGCAAATAGTGGGATTCTACGTACGAATAATATTGAATGAAACCAAACCACTGGTTTCAAGGATAACGGTGTTTACCCTAACACTCTGTATATGTATCTAAACAAGAAATAAATCTTAGTCTTCAGGATGTTTAATTTTATTTAGCAACGTAATGAAAAGGACTAGCATTAATATGATGAGTAAAGTTATTATAAACATTGATTTAAAATAATAATCTCAAATTAAAATCGTGGTTATTGGAATGTATCATTAATAAATTAACAGTAATCTCCTCGTTTGTGTTCCATAATACTGTACTAATGTGTGCACAAATTAAGTACCCAATGTGATAAATTAAATATATTTTGTGCTACAGATACAATATTATGGAACAAAGATTGTAGGTGCACCCATAAATCTTTTTGAGGCTGTCTGTACCTACTTATATCCTGAATAGACTGACGTCACTTCTCATTGTAATCGATGTATAGGAAATGATCTAGGAAGTATTTGGGTAATTCATTTGATTGACATTGATGATGAAGGTGTTATTAAAGCTCTTTAACTTAGTGATCTGACAGTTAGTAGGTAAATAGAGCTAAGAGCGCAATCAGAGTACAACTGTGAAATCCCAGAATTAATGACTTCAGTAATAACCACAGAGAACAAGTTTATGATAATACCAATAATAAACATCAGCATAATGTTTTATGACATAAAACGTTGGTAATGCTACTGGTTATTTTTTGCGGTTCACGATATTTTACTCGTAATTTGGGGCCGAACCACTGGGCCTCCACTGCTCTTCTTTTATTTGGAAACTTGGACATAATCGAGTGCAATTCTTTCAGAACCATTTGTAGTATAAAAATGGCTTACTTATTGGGTGATTGACACGAATTTACACGCCCGAAACGGGCGAATCGAGACTTAAAATAATATAATGTTCTGTTGGTGATTTTGAATTTTATGCAATGAAGGTTATATAACTTTACTGCATATAAAAAACTTTTTTACAAAAAAGTAAACCGAGGAAAAAAGGTAAGAAAAGAACAATAAAAAAACAGAAAGCGAAAAATAAAAAAAACCTTTTAGTGCCGAACACACATTCAACGAAGATTCATCAAGCTGCTATTATACGCTATAATTAAGTACCTACATAATTAGTTTGTTTTTTGTTTGTTCGGCGCCGACTCAAAATTTGTAACTTAAATTAGTTTATGAGCATTACACATTAAAGGGTTTTTTTTTATTTTTCGCTTCTCAGTTAACTTTTTTCGTCGGTTTACTTTTTTGTAAAAAAGATTTTTATTTTTCGCTTTTGAGTTATATTATTTTTCTCAAGTAAGCAATTCCTTCAACTGCCTTCTGTCTCCATCGTCAGACCCTCGATGACAGTCATAGTTCGCATCAAAGTGAATGACATAAGCCCAAACACGATGTAGCTGCTGTAAACTGCTAAGGAGCTCTAGCGACTGTTTTCCGTCTCCATCATCAGATCAGCTCCAGGTTAAAGACCTTGAGTTGATGATGAATGGTTGTGTCATCAGAACTATGTATGTGTGCGAAATTTCAACAGAATCGGTCCACAGTTGAAAATACAGTAGGTAAAAATTCAATCAACCCCATTTTTTCTACCCTTAGGGGGTAATTTTAGTTTTCAATTTTAAATGGAACCAACTATGAGGTATACCCTTCCCAATAAATATCGATAAAATCGGACCACCCATTAAAAAGTTATGCGTGGTAATACATTAAAAAAAAAATACGGGTCGACTTGAGAACCTCCTCCGATTTTTTCGTCGGTTAAAAATTAAAAAATGTGCCTATTGAAAAAAATAATATTATTTAAAAGTGACGATTCGCTCATTTCAGGTGAGTGAATTTGTGCGAATCGACCTAATAAGCCATAAAAAAAAAATATCCGCATGTAAGAAATAAAGTGCAATTGTTTAGTAAAATTATCGACTTCAAAAGTTCTACTCCACCGTTTGCACTTTTGAAGTCATTTAGTCTGCCTTTTATATTAATTATGAATGTTTTAAATTATTCATATTCTTCACGATCTTGGTAAAAAAACATAATCATGCCCTTGGGAAATAACATGAATGTAAGTAATTGTAAGCTCGGCCTACAAATTATTAATAATTATTCTTCATGATTTTCTATATGTTGGGTATTGCCCATTTGGAACCATCAGCACACAGTATAATAAAGCAATAGTATTAAATCTCGGCAGTGACCATGAAATTAAAAACTACGGCTTCGCGGTAGATAAACCTTCCGCGTCCGTGCGTAACTGCCGCGCACTCGAGATGTATGTACTCGTAGGTGTACACTGAGATTTCGAAGCGCGACGTTTCGGGCGTTTTCCATAAAGACGTAATACTGTTACTGTATTATACTGTGACATGAGTGTTATTAAATACCTACCTCCTACTTGCTACTGAGTAGTTAAGAGTGGCAGCCAATCAGCCATTGACCTGACGTTGCTACGTGCTTGAATTACTGCTCAAGCATAGGTACCATCATACCATGGCTTTTGAAGAGCTTCATAGTATTTTTTCAATAGAACTCCGTATTCTCGAGAGGTGAAGGACGATATTGTGAGATAACCAACACGATGGCAATAAAAACTGAGTGTGTGATTGCTCAGAATACCTACCTACATGCACGATCTATCTACGTTTGGTTGGTGCACGGCGCCGGCGGCGGGCGTCACGTGAACAACGAAATGAATTATCTTATAGCAGCGCTGCAAAATCTCAGCTCGCTCAGGATAATGAAGATTATGCTAAGCATCTAATCATCTTGGTCCTTATCAAAATCTTGCTCAATATTTTTAACCAATAATAGAAAATAATTTTTTCCTCTTATCTAGGGGCAAAAGAAAAACAGTGATTCGTTAATTATCAGTAACTATCTCCAGCTGAAGAAGATAAGAAGAAACTCGAGAGACCATTTATACCGAGTAGCTAGCGCTTGACGCTCAAGCAACCTCAGTAACCAAAATCTTGCTCTATGTTTTATGAACAAGGAAAGGTTAATTTATTAATAAAAGTCAAAACCTCAATTTCAAGTTTCTATTTCTACCTAAATAATTAAACACGCTGAGGTGGAATATAAAAGTAATCTGTCTGGTAGATCTAGTTTGAGTCTAATTTGAATGCAAATAGCAGCAAGTTATTCGAAGATTTCAATAACATTATTAGATTTTTAAATGTTAATCTCCATTGTCTTAATGCTCTACGTATTTATTTTGTCTCTTCACTATAAACAAGCACCCCAATATATGTATAGGTACCTACACAGTTGTAGGTACCTATACAGAATAAGACTAAGGGATTTTATATATTTAAACATAAAGTGTAAATCTTAGCGTGAAAGGTTTGTCACGCGAATGATACTCGTACAGCTGTTGCTACACGTGAATCGTTTTAAACGCAATCACGTGGCGTGATAGCCCTCTTCCGCCGGTCACGCTCACGCCACGGGCAGATGCACCCAATTGTATATAATACTAAAATAGCGACATGAATGGCAAATGGATCAATTTATTAAACAAGTTATGTAATTTGCCGGTCATTATTTTGACTGGTGGCCGTCGCGCGTCTCGCAGACTGCGGATGCGCTGTGAAACAGCACAATAAGCAGACTATAATTTTATTGTGATTATTTGTCTTACATTTAAGATGCGATTGATTCAGAAAATCAGTATTTATTTTTGAAGTTTTTTACCTTGTTACATTTGAGATCGAGGCATATAACTCTATGGCAGTTTTCCGGTGGTAGCTTTGGACCAAGACTTAGAACCTTGTTTTAGAAGCTACATTTTAATAACCGATGCAACATTGAAGTAGGATGTAATCCCTGCAATACCTATAGGACACTGTGTCTATTACTTCATTGACGTCGTCGGTCTCACCATCGTCATACAAGTATTCCCAGGATTGTTAAAGAGAATTTTCATGACAGTAACAAGTCTCTCAATCACAGTTGGTTAGACTGGGAAAAATACTCGGGCCGTCACGTCTCTCTGGCTGGCTTACTAGCGCGTATAGCGTGAGTGGTTTATTACCTATAGAGCAATTTAAATGCCTGTTCAGCAACATTAGAATAATTCATAATTTTAAGTACTTTTAAACATAGAAGAATTTATTGTATCACTAGGGGCACTCCCTATGAAGAGAACCTATTAAAGGACATGGTAACGAAATTGTTGCCGTGAGATGCTAGCTCAGCACCAAAGGAGAAGGGAAGGACTCCATAGTTTCCTGGGCCCAGGTGTTAACTCAATCAAACTAGCCTTATTTGTAAGAGGATATAATAACAAGGCCTGACTGAAAATTTGGAGAAATTTGGCTATCCAGGAATAAAGTTATAAGAAGTATAGTCAAAGTGAGGTTATACATTATAACATTGTAGTATTTTATGTTATTTGCGAAATATTTTTAAATGGCTTCGGTTGTGTAATGTTGTGTAAGTAGAGAGCCTCCATGCGCGACGTGTCGAAGATCTGACAAGTTTGGCACGCCCTGGACAGTCGCTACAGTCGAAGACAAGCCTTACTTAGAAGCAGTAGGTTACTTACCTTTTAAAAAAGGGAGAAGAGGAAAATAAAACACCAATATATTGATAAAATATTTATTATTCATCTTCAATAATTAGACGACCGCAGCAGAGACAAACAATGGTGTGGCCAACTTGGGTTGGTGCTTCAATCGGACACCTCCCAAGAATCACATCTTGAGCCAAGTTCCAACATGCTTGGCATATAATATAGTTCTCGCTGGTTACCTGAAATATGTTAACTATTTAAATCATGTCCAACCATAAAGAAGCTGCATTACATGTACCTAATCCTAATGCATGTCCAACCAAATTACTACGTCCCGGCCGAGACAATGAAATGGTCCCAATACCTCAAAGCACTAAAGCCTGGGACCGCATCGGTCCCATCGGGACTTGACGATTACCTACACGTTTTTTATGAGCGAATCGGTCAAAAGGCACATTCCTTAGATTCGTATGGCTAATTAATCAACTACTTACTTAGTTATTAAGTAAGTATTGTTTTTAAATATGCTATCCAACAAAAAAACAGCCGACAGACATGACACCGGAGACTGTAAACAGTAGGTACATAAGTCTGGTTTTGTTCGCTTGATAGGCTAACAACTCGATTTTAATAGGTACTTACAGGCTGAGATGCACGCCACTGACGAATAACTGATAAAATCGCCTCATCGTCCAAGACTCTTCTGCCAATACAGTTACAGCGACCAGTCGCAATAGTACAATTCACACAGCGGTCCATGTCGTCAATATCCGATCGATAGGCGTAATCAGTTGTCCAAAATAGAGAGCCAGGTAATTCAAAATAGCAAGATTCGTCGAATAGTCCTTTAGCAAAGCCGAGGTCATCGGGTTATACAATAAAACATGGAAAATACGTGAGCACTCAGAACGAAAGAAAACGAACGAGTGCCATAGTTTTTTTTCTGCTTGCCATTTGTCACTCAGTGACCAGAGGGCCTAGACAAGTGACAATCGCTTCGAAAGCGTTTCTTATTTCTACAACGACTTTCAACAGGATTGACATAAGCTTTTCGATAGCTTAAGTCAGTCCTATACATTTTTGCCTTTTCCATCATCGTTATCGCTGATAGAATGTCACTTTGTCTAGAGCCTCTGTTTTGCCAATTGATGAAAAATTAAAAGAATTCGGTTCGCTAGGAATCGATTCCAGGAAACGATCGGTAAGCATTTGTCACTCGATTTTCATACATATTCTGACAGTTTAATGATTTATTCATTATCGATTACTAAGCATTCAGGCATGTATTAAATCGATTATATGGTTCATGTCATATTAATATTAAGTCAAATCGGATTTGTAACCTTTGTGAGAGCTGGAGTCTATAGTGGGTTCGGGACACAGACTAATTAGTCTTGTTCGGGACCTGTATGACAGATCAGGCTTTCTCCCTCTTAAACAATACTATTTAGTACAATTTGAACACATCAAGGCCTTCACGTACAGAGAGGAATATTATAAACTAAAATAGGAAAATTTTAAAACTAAATTACAAAAAATCTGCGAGTGTGTAGTGTATGGTGTGTGTGTTGTGTGTGTTGTGTGTGTATGTGTGTGTGTGGTCTACAAATTTACTATCTAATTTATTTTAAAACAGCTAAAATATTTTCCGTCTCAAAATAATCTAAATCAAGAAGCCAATTTATTATTTTTCCTTTTACACTTGGATTTGCACAAGGGGTATATGTTTAATATTTTGTTAGTGTTATTATACACATGACCGCTTAGGAAGCGGAAGAAGCGTTGGGACAAAGCACAATTTGTACGAATATAGGGACAGACCGAATGCTTACGTCGTTGGGAGATCAAGGAAGGATCGTAGGCAGTATGGCCGTGAGTTGTCATTAAAAGATTGAGTATATATAATTTACGAACAGACAGAACCTTACAAGTTTTGTAAAGGTCTGTGGTGGGAAAGCGATAGGGTAACTGCCAACCCACTTTCAGCAGTGCCCTTTGGCCGCGTTCTACTTTTAACATGTGGGACCTTCCTGAAGCACCCCATGTCACTACACAATATTGGATTAGGGATTGGCAGAGAGCCAGATACACTAGTTTAATCACCTTGGTGTCAGCAACGTAACGGAGGTTCTTAAAATTAACCTGCGCAACCGTGTAGTAAGTGTAGCAGTGTGAGTACTAAATGTTAGACAGTCGTCTATCTGCACTCCT
Organism: Lithophane socia; assembly: GCA_947522985.1. Lineage (NCBI taxonomy): Eukaryota > Metazoa > Arthropoda > Insecta > Lepidoptera > Noctuidae > Lithophane > Lithophane socia. The sequence goes on along the minus strand of OX383252.1, from coordinate 13,960,520 downwards.
AGATACTTAATGCAACTTACCCGATTTGGGCGGGGGCAATCGCAGCCTATATTGTGAGTAGAAATGCAAGAGTGAGCGATTAAAGGTAGAGAAGAGGAAGGAGGCTTTCCAGCGGCTGAAAGCGAGAAGGTGAGGTAATTCGTTTTATCAACGTTCAGAGTGAGCAGGTTCTGTGCCAGCCAGCTGGTGACAAAGGCAAGTCCAGACTGTGCATATTGAAACACCAGATCCCACGTATCCCCGGAGAATATAAGAGCAGTATCATCGGCATAGGTAAAGATGGAAACATTAGGAAGCTTTAGCTGGCAAAGGTCATTTATATAAATGAGAAAAAGCGTGGGACCGATAATACTGCCCTGGGGAACTCCGTATGTTATTGGAAGTTCATCGCTGGGCCAATCTCCTATCCTGAGACATTGTCGTCTGCCTGTGAAGTAACTACTGAAAAGGGATAGTTGAGTACCTCGTAAACCAATTTTTTCAAGCTTGGCAAAGAGGGTGGGGACAGAAATAGTATCGAAGGCTTTCGCTAAATCCAGGAAAACGCCTATGACCTTCTGTTTTCCATCAAGTTTGGTGACGATAGTATTTGTTAGGTCTAATACAGCATTGTTAGTGGAAATTCCTGAGCGAAAACCATATTGAGAAGATTAGAGTATGTGATTTTGATTTAAGTATTTCACCAATCTGTTGTTCATTAGCCTCTCAAGTAATTTTGATAGTGTAGGTAAAATTGAATGAATATACATTTCAACTAGTTAACTGCTGGGCCCAGGATTTCCCATCTCCTTTTTGTTTAACCAAGTTTTAATTGCTGAATACTCCGACAGTTATTAATGATTTTTATTTTTGGTAGTAAAAATCTATTTATCTCTCAAATAGGTACATTACAAACTATAGTTTTGTCTATAGAAGCATTTTTTCAATTTTACTAAATGGAGCATCTATCATGGAGCCATTTATTGGTATTATGATGTATGTTGACTTGAAAGAGCATGGCAGATGAGAGTATGTCATGCTCACTTACATATCTCTCCGATGGTGTGGCGGTGGTGGATGGCGCGTGTGTTGGATCATTCGGTTAATTTCGGTTCCCTACAAAATGGTTGAGCTGGATGGTGCTGATCTACGTGTCATGTTCGTAAACGGATGCCGTCAGTTGAGACTGGTCATCTCTTAACTGCCAGGACTTATTTTTAAACTTATATTTTGATTTTTTATATATTATTTTTTTACATTTTTCCCACATTATAGAAGCTACAAGAATAATGGAACAAAGGATTTTGTAATATCTATGTTTAAAATTGTGTCTTTCGAGTTTCTTGCCCATTCTTCTCCATAGAGATCTACGTTTTGGAATGGGCAACTAGCTTCAACTTTCTGACTAACTGACCGACTCTTTCATAAAAGTGCCTGTAAATGGTTTAATTTAATTAAATGCTTTGAGTTTGAGTTTACTACAACAGTCAAGTCGTTTCGGCTAATGATCTACAAAATTGTGTGATACTCCTTAATTATAAACCAAGAATTTTAAACAGGTAGGTTATATTTTTCATGTCTCGGCTACTTTTGCTTCCGTCCATAGATCTATGACAGTCGTTACCCTGCAACTGGGTTGTAAAAGGTCAGATAAGTAGTTGCTGTAGTAACGGAACGTACAGTTAATACCAATACAGTCGCTCCATGTAAAATACTGGTTTTCAGCTTCATCAGGTTAGACTGGAAGCCAATCCCAACATAGTTGGGAAAAGAAGAAGCAGAGTTTTTAAAATATTTATATATTTATTTTTGGCTATATATTTAGACTAAGCCTATAGATTTCGCATGTATCTAAATTATAGGATATCACGGCCCTATTAATTAACGTACTTGTACATTATACAAAAGAAAACATAATTTTATTACAGGAGTATAATGAGCATAATAATAAAACAATAATATTTACAACATTGGCTTGTCTTTCGTAAGAAAGGAGGTCAATTATTTATTTTTACATTGCTCTCGTCTCCTTGGTGTAGATACATAAAGGTAATTTATATTAATTTATAGTTGTGTTATCGTGTAGGTACAAATAAGAAGAAAATCAATCAATCAATTTTCGTTGCACATATCACTGTTTTGTCATGCATGCATCACTCAATGGTCCACCTCCGTACATTTGTGTTCTTGACGTATCAATTGAATAAATGGAACAAGATAAGAAACGGGATCAAACATAGCCAAAAATATTCCGAAAACCGCAGAAATAGTTTGAACTTTAAAGCAGAAATATCCAGAAAAAAATTCAGGCACACCGAATGACCTAGGTTTAAATCAGTCGAGACATTCATATTCATCCTTGTTACAGTTATGGCTGACGTTTGGCGCTTCGCTGTCATTCCTAATCATCGGCCTGGTGAGGGGCTATTCCGCCTCCGCGATCCCGTCCATCGAGGCCATAGATCCGGAGATCATACAAAGCAGTGAACAGAAATCATGGATAGGTAAGGAGCTAAGGATAGAAGCGCTTATTCAGTTTTAAGCGTAACAATAAATTTGTAACATAAATGACTGATCAAGATTTCTTACTTTAGTTAGACGTAATTCGTCGGCCGTTCATCAGTGGTAACATTGAGACCTTGAGCTGGCCTAGCGTAGTGAGCAGTTTCAATAGAACAAAAGATCAGGAGATGAATTCTTTGGTAATATGAATTACACGCAGATCATTATTATGAATTTTCAGTTTGTGACATTTTACGATGATTTAGAATATTTTCATATTATGATTCTGTTATAGTGACCGTTTTAAGCCCCCAGCATCCTTTCAATAACAATCTGAATTCATATTTCGAAAAATTTGTCTGCTCAACAACGTAAATATAAATATTGTTAATCTGTCAAAATGAAAGCCATTGCTAGTGTTAGTGTCTTACGCAATTACCCCGCAGCTTATAAGTAGTTATATTAGTTTTGTTTCCACTGATGTGTGGCTTATTATACAATTATATTGCTATTATTTGTATTTATTTATTGTGCACAATAATAATTCTGTAATACTTTAGATGTATTTGAGGTAAGAGTTATGTAGAGTGACTGTATTTGACCACCCATGCACTTCTAAAAGTTTGTAAGTACCTTGGTATGAGGAGATCAATTTACAACTGAAAGCTAAAGAAACCCTTTGCTTCTGCAGTCTGATCAGTAGCAGCCCGAAGTCTCGATATGTCCTCATTACTTGGAATTAAACAAAACTGACGAAATGTGGTGTAAGCACCTGTGCCTCCGATCGCAGTATAGGTACAACCGTTTTGTTATGTTTAGTAAAGAAATTCGTAGTTTAATATCAGGACCAGTGGGCTGGGACGATTTGGTTAGTTACGGAAGTGAAATACTGAGGGCGCGTTGAGTTGTAAAGCAACACGACAACGATTGCGTGGGTGGACACCTTCATTTTAGACAAAATCACAATCTAGCGGCTATTTATGCATTGTTGTTATGGGTTTAATACTTCCTCTTTTTTTGTCCTAGCGGTATAAGGTTCAGTACTTTGCTTTAATGGAATCTGGTCGCTTTTGGCTATACTTTTTCTACTAATAGCAAACATGACAACATGAAACTAACATGACAAAGTCTGATGTGACTTTGTCATGGGGTTTTATATACATTACCAGGAACTTTGCTTATATGCTGAGTCTAACGGACAAATAGGATAATATCCGGCTATTGGATTTCGCAAAGCATAGTAAAAGTTTACCTTTGCTATAAAAAATACAATCAGCACAAAATACAGTCAGCATAAATACAGACAGCACAAAATACAGTCAGCATAAATACAGACAGCACAAAATACATAACAATTAATCTCCGTAGGTTTAATGTTGTTGAGAATATCTGTGAATATCGGTCTTAAGAGATTTTTAGCCGTATCTAACAGTTAATAAGCGTAACAAAATGTATGTTAGGGAAAACTTAACATTTGGTCGTCACAATGCATAAAATGCTTATTAGCACTTCAGTGGCAATTACTGTTTAAACAGGTATTGGGTTAGCTTTCAGTAAACGAAAGGCGCTTATCACCAATTTACACAATTGAAGTTATAGTGTCATGGTCGCAATTACAGGTGTCCCTTTGTAATGCCAAGGCTCTAAAAATAATGAGCCTATCAGCTGATCCACCTAGTAATTGATGAGACCAACAAGGGTAGGTAAAGAAATATATTGAGAATAATGTTAATTATTCTCAATATATTTCTTTACCTACCCTTGTTTGACAGTTTCGTGAATATTTATTGACAAAAGAAACTATTTACTTTGATGCAGTACTTTTATTTTCGTATTCCGTGTTTGCGTTGAAATATTGAATTTTGAGGTTAAGTTGGGTTTTTTACCCGACTACGGCGAAGAAAAAAGGAGGGTTATTACCCGACTACGGCGAAGAAAAAAGGAGGGTTATGATTTTGACCGGTATGTATGTATGTATGTATGTATGTTCATCTGTTCCCTCCTATCTTCCAAACCACTTATCACAATTTGACAAATGAGGTATCGTTAGAAGCGTCGTGATTGTCCGCTGGTTATAGGCTATGTGAAGTTACATTAAATTAAAAATGGCGCCCTCTAGAGGACATAAAGTCAGGAACTTAAAAAAAAATATGGTTTAATCGTTCTATGTTGGGTATCAAATGAAAGGGCTTAATGAGCACATTTCAAAAATATATATATTATAACCCCAAAACAATAAAAAAAAAAAAAGTAATAAAAACTAAAACCCAACTACGACTGAAAAGGTATAAACAAGACACCACAGACAGACAAATTAAAAATCCGGAGTCACACGTAATCTGTTCGATTTATGCCGCCCTAACACGTGTGACTCCGGAATTTTAATTTGTCTGTCTGTGGTGTCTTGTTTATACCTTTTCAGTCGTAGTTGGGTTTTAGTTTTTATTACTTGTTTTTTTTTTATGTTTGCGAGATGTTCGTTATAAAGAGCTACCTATTGAAGCCGCAATCAATGAAATCAATTAATGAATATGACAGATATAATAATTATCATTAAAATGTTTTTTTTTGTAATTTTGTTAATATATTTATAACTACCTCTTATTTTCTTACCCAGGTGCTATACCTCCACTGGGCGCTTTCTTGGGCAGCATGTTATCCGGTGCCCTGATGCAACGTTTGGGTCGCAAGCGCACGCTACAGCTGACGTCACCCATCTGGGTGGCGTCCTGGCTCATCCTGGGTTTCGCCAAGTATTACCCGCTGCTGCTAGTAGGCAGGATGATCACAGGAGTCGGAGTCGGCTTTGTGTTGGCTACGGCGCAAGTTTACGTAAGTTTGCATTTAATGCCATTTGCTTGAAGCTGTAAAAAAAATTACAAAGATAACAAGGAAGATTACCAATAAATTATTGTATCAGTATTACACTTAACAGGTATTGCGATTTGCAATGTAAATCTATGCAAATCTTGCATAAAAATATAAATACCTATATAAATAGCCAGTTGCTATGTACAGACATAATGCTGCAAGGAAGCATACCTAATAATATTGCAAATAATCAATGCGAGATTCTCAATATTTTTCTAATCATGAATAACGCTAATTCACTCATCCACAATAAAAGCGGAAACGTTACAACAAGAAACTACACATTAAACTCATCGGATCAAATAATTACCCATACATGATATAATTTGCACAACTATAATACGTCTTTAATCCACAGTCATATGACTGTTCGCAGTGTTCACCTGACCTTTTGTAGTGTTTGGATCATTGTTTCGTAAGCGTATTAGTTGACCGCAGAATGAACATACTCGTAATACCTACTTTGTTTTGATAAAATATAAGTAGTTGCCCATTTACATTTTGCATTTTTGCGGTAATTACCGCCGTAAATACTCAAGATCGTAAATATATATATTTACGGTCTTGAGTCTCGTCTTAGTCATTATTATAAATAACGTAAATAACTTAAATGTAAACAGTTTTTTTGGATCCTTCGGGTTCTTTTGGGTACCTTTTGGTTTTTGAATACCTGTGCATGTGCAGTGAGTGTGCCGGAGCTATTATAAAATATGTATAAACGCATTTTCTCTTTTAAAAATCGTTTTTTACGGTACGAATCTACACTAATATTAGGTCCCCACCTATGAAATTGGTGTTTTGTTTGATTGATGAATATTTTAAATTATAGAAGTGACGAGATTCTCTATTAGTGCGAAAAAAAAACAACAATTTCATAAGTGGGGACCCAGTATTATGAAGAGGAAAGATTTGTATTTTTGTGTGTATGTTTGTAATGAATAAACTCACGAACTACTACGCCGATTTCAAAAATTCTTTCACCATTAAAATGGTACATTCACCCTGACTAACATAGGCTATAATTTATAAAGATTACACGCGGGCGAAGCCGCTGGCGGCAGCTAGTTAGTTATATTTAGAATCACTACATTTTTATAAAATAAAAGTGTCATTAAAAAAAAACTTACAAAACGAAGTAAGTAAATGTTAACTATCTAAGGGCGAATTTCACGAAACTTTTATACCGAGTATAAGTCTTACCCTGCGAATAAATTTTGAATTTTTGACAGTTTTTCCATACAAAAACTGTCAGACGACAATATTATTCCACGGATAAAAGATATCTGACTTTGATGAAATCAGCCCTAAATGTTAAAAAAGTTTTAACCGGTCAAAAGTAGTTTTACCGTGGCATATCTATCTATACCTACATTTTGACAGTTTATTCTCTCTTACATGTTCTTATCAATAACTTGATAAGTAATTTACTAACTTGAATCGAAGAAAGAAATTGTTATTTCTTAATGTTGCTTGTACTTGACTTGTATCGTTTTAAATGTGGCTAACTATAAGTATTACCCAAGTTAACGTTACGTTTACCTAGAAAGTTCATGATAGAGTCCTTCAAAATTTCGAACATCATTTACAAAATAACATAATCCCCATGTATATGTTTTTAAACTACCTCGTTGGTCTTATGGTCGCAAGCGCTACTGTTGATTATAAGGTCCTGGGTTCCATTCCCAGGTCGGGCAAAGTGTTATTGGGTATAACCATCAGAAACTCAGTTCACTCCCGGAGTCCGGTTGATGGCAATAGGCTCGCCGCCTATACCTATTACATGGGACTTAAATATACTTAAGGCTCTTACATACTCGGGCGATTCGTCCCGCGACGCGACGCCGCCGCATTGTTCGCCGTGAAGTTTTCTCAGAAATTGTTTTGTTAATATTCGCGTCGCGCGGCGAATCGCGACAGTATGTAAGAGCCTTTAAAATGTGTGTACTGTTAGTGCCCCTCTGCCTAACATGTTATGTTATGTATATTTTTAGGTTAGTGAATGCTGTGACCCTGAAATCCGCGGCCGGTTGGGTTCACTGCCGACCCTATCGATGTCTCTTGGGATCCTCATATCATACGTGGCCGGCAACTGGCTGTACTGGAGATACCTTGCCTTCCTGTCTGCTGTGTTTTGCGGTAAGTATTATACCTATTAGCATACGAGTACTGTCATTATATTTATAAGCCTCATGACATTGGACTTGGTTCTTCAAATTTCGTCAATTAGTGCAAACTACATCGATACATTTTAAAACTAAATTCTCACCATTAAAATACCTGTTCATAATAATAATATCCCCACCGCCGTATCTTTACGTTGACGTCGTGGTGGGGCTTGAGCGCTCCGAACTCTAGGTCTGTGCCGGTAGAGGTCACTTTGCCGGGACGGGTCTAGGATGAGGGCAGCATGTGGCGAGCTGTTGAGCAGTAGCGACCCCACGGACCCTATCTCGCGGGAGAAGTCTTGTTCCTTACCTCTGGCTTGCCTTTATTGGCCGGCTAGAGTGAACACTGATGAGGAACAGAGTTCCCACCTCATTGTTGCCTTTATTGGCCGACTTGAGTGGAGACTCGCAAGAGCAAACGTGCTCTGAGGAACGAAGTATTCCAGTAAGTGCTCTTGACCGTCTTCCGGGCTCTGGGATTGTTCTGAAAGCCGTGGAATACAATCCCAGAGCCCGGTACGTCACTTTGTGCTAGCGACTGTTTTCGGGGGCCCATTATTGAATGTGCAAGTTAAACCCTGCCATTTTATCTATGTATACCATAACATTGATCAGGCAGCTTCCATAGTTCTAGATAACCAGTCCACTATATAATAGCCACCCAAACCCATAGCCCAATATGTTTTGTTTCCCTGTTTTGCAATAGTCCTACACCAACCGGAGGTTGTGCGGCTGCACTTGCATAGTGCGAACAGGGATAATCGTCGATTGGTGCTCCATTCCATTTAAAATTATCTAAGGGGCCTCTGCGAGTTGACTTCGGTCCCGATCCCGAGATATATAAACATATTAAAAAAAAAATAGGTACTTAATAGTTGCATAGACACAACCTTGTAGCCAGGATAACTTTGTTGCTGGAACCGGAAGTGCCCTACGGCAGGTACAGTACGCCTAACCCAGTTCTCGGAAATGGAAATATCACGTTGTACTGGGATAAGCCTGATATAGCGGTGGTGGATCGAACAGAGCGACGCGCAATTATCATTGACATAACGGTCCCGCATGACGGGAACCTTGTGAAGGCCGAGAAAGATAAACAAATCAAGTATCTTGACTTCGCTCGCGAGGTTGTCGACATGTGGGATGTGGACTCGTGCCGATAGTCGTATCAGCCAATGGCTTAATTGCTAAGAGTCTCGACCAACACCTATGGAGGCTCTCATTGTGCAGCTAGATTAAGGGCCTGATTCAGAAAGACCCCTCCTGGACACGGCCCGTATTGTTAGGAGGTTCCGCTCTCTGGAGCCCTGACCGCTGGTAGCTTGGACCCTATTCTCGATACCAGTGGGCTACTATTTTTATATTTTTAAATGTTTTTATATTCTAATATTTAAAAATGTAATTTATAAGTGTCTTTATGAAATAAAAATATACTTAACAATAATACCATTTATATGATATCGAACCTGATATCGAACAATATGATTAAAGTTAGTGATGAGAACTCATCATCTGCCTAGCCTTTTCCCAATTATGTTGGGGTCAGCTTCCAGTCTAACCGGATGCAGCTGAATACCAGTATTTTACATGGAGCGACTGCCTATATGACCTCCACAACCCAGTAACTGGAACTGGTGGACTGGTATACCCCTTGGTAAGACTGGTTGTCAGACTTTCGGGCAGTGATGAGAACTACTAACAGTTTACTAAAGTATTCCGGTATCTGCAAAGGTAAATAATATCCAATTTATTTATTTCCAGTGGCTTTATTCGTGGTTCTCCTGCCTCTGCCAGAATCTCCCGTGTGGCTGCAGTCTAAGGGTCTGGATGCGTCAGAGTCGATCAAGTGGTTACACTTGTCTGCCCGAGCTACTGCCACCGTTAAGGAAGATAATCAAGAGTAAGTAGTATTTTATTATTTTATCCTGGTTTGTGTGAATTGTTTGAGGTGAATCACAATAGAATATAATATGTATAGGTTTTTTTTAAATGAACCTTTGTTGGCTGAGGTGTCTCCCATACCTTTAAAATTTTATTTGTGTTTTGCTGTTTTGCCTTCTGGGTCAAACGGTCTGGAACAAATCCAAATCGCCACGCCAGCGTTTCTTAGGCCTGCCTCGGTGATGGCGCCCGCTTGCGCGCACTCACTGTGTGACGATCCTGGCCCATCTGTCCTATATGTATCCTATATGTTTGACCCGCTAGTGTGACCATAGAAGAGTGATATAGCTTAGTTGACTTAAATGCCATGATGTGAAGCTAAGCGGTAGTTAGCATACTATCTTGGGTACGGCTAAGGTAGGAACTTGACTATGGTCGGTCAACTTGAAGCAACTTATGCACAACACAAAACGCCTCCTATTTCTTTACTATTATATATCAGACACGTGCTTCTCCGGGAAATAAAACGGTACATCCAAACTTTCACATTTACTAATGTGAGTTTTTGTTCGTGTCCAAGTAAACCTACAGATTACTGAATAGTAAGTGGGTATTATATTCAGCAAAACGTTCTTAGACTTTAGTTGGAGTAACTAAGTTAATTACTTCCTTTTAGTCTACGAAGTAACGACATGGAAATATGAGAATAACAGGATCAGTATCATCACACAATAAGCAACCGTGTGTTGCATGTTTTGGTTAAACTCATTGTCGGTATATAAATAGTAGGACTTACAATTTCCTTGAACGTTTACTATTGTTTACTTATCATACCGATTTCCTTTTTACTTCATCATGTTGCAGTTAAGTGTTTATTTCTACTTCATCATGCAGTTAAGTGTAATTATGGCGTTTACTTCAATTAAGTTTATTGCTTTACCATATTGATTACACGCGACGTTTTTAGGGTTCCGTAGTCAACAAGGAACCCTTATAGTTTCGCCATGTCTGTCTGTCTGTCCGCGGCTTAGCTCAGAGACTCTTAGTGCTAGAAAGCTGTAATTTGGTATTGGTATACATATAAATTACGCCGGCAAAGTGGTTAAATAAAATCGTAAAAAATATATTTTTTTAAGGTACCTACACGTAAAGTGGGGATGATTTTTTTCTCGTCAATCCCAGGTTGTAGTACACAGACACCCATTATCCGTGCTGCATTCTCTTGCGAATGGTTTAAAGCAATAATTAGTCATGTGGTGATAGCCCGTCCGAACCCAGCTGCAACATCGGTTTGTAATGCAGCCACATTTATTTGTATCAGGCAATGAAAAGGCGGATTCAACGCAGATACCCATAGTATTCTTTCCGTTAGATTATAAACTGTCTCAAAATTGTGAACTGGATGCGGTGCCGCGGCATGGCAGCCGGGGCGAGCGCTACTTCTAAGTTGCTTCCAAGTAGTAGGCAGGCTATTTAGTATTAGAGCAAGGTGCGTTACGTCGCAAGCAAGTTTGATATCTGCAGTATAGACAGAGCGAGTAAGCTGTATTGCTTTTTTGTTAAAACATTGTCTTTCGGAGCCATTGAGAGAGGGGTCACATTGAGGCACAGAGTATTCAAATGTCTGTGATGTAAGTAATCGAGTTTGTAAAACTTTATTCATACAAACGCGGCAGCGTTACAGAACAGCTACAGCTGTTTGTGTTGCATCTGCCTTTGTATTTACGCAATCCGAAGCAATCCCAAAACTACCTTGTTTAATAATTTTCTTGCTTTCGAGATTTGATAACAATTTTATTGAAGAATTAATCAGTAAGTAACAACATTAACATGAATAACAACTAGGCAATCAGTACTGACAACGTTGCTATCAATAAAAGGCACATATAAGAGCGTTTCGATTCAAATGCAAAAATCCAACCACTACACTCCATAAAAAGACGCCTCAACTTGTTATAGTTTCACCTTGTTTGAGGTCAACAGGGCAGCAACCGGCGGCATCGGGTAATTGCTACCGGTCACGTTGCGTTACATATTCTGAGGCCGATTGCAATACGATTATAGTTATCGACAAGGATGATGTGACAACTTCCCAAATAATTACATTGGCGTGGTCTGTCTTTTTAACTTGTAAATCGGTAGCGCGTGTTTGAGATTAGCAGATTGACGTACTCAAGGATAATAGTGATTGTAGGACTACAGGTAGCAAATAGGTGATCATCCGAATAGACTTTATCCTGGACACTGATTTTTTTTTAATCTACTCCTTCTGGAGAAGGAAAGTACGATACTCATAAGGAAAACAGGGATGAAGAAAATCGTGGCTAAGATAACTTCTTCAGCATTTGCAAATTCGTATTTTATAGGTAGGTACCTACCGACTCGTATCCAAGAAATTATTTCTGTTCGTTTTGTAGATATCCGTAGCGATAGATGTCTACATGGCTTTAGTGATATTTAGGATGATCTACCATTCATCTGTTGACCTGTTGATCTGTTTTATTCACATAGGTAGGTATACCTACAAAAATGTACCTACTATAATGCATCACGGTTATCGTAATTGGTGAACATTATTAATATAATTAATAAACATGATTTCTAACAGTTCTAACGAACTTTTATATGTGGTAATTATTACCGACTCATCCGTGTACATACAATATTAATATAGTACACACTAGTTGCAAGTTCATGCAAGATTCGTATTCATTCATTCCAAAAACCTAATAGTTTTTGATATTTAGATACGAATCTTGAATTTATAGGAAAAAGAGTGATTAGTAGGACACAAGTCCTAGTCCAATTCAAGATACAAGATTTGCAGGGTACTTATTAATACTGAAAAGAGATGATTAGTTTTGCATCGCCCTATCATCGAAGGAGAGAAAGAGTTTTAAAGGGCTCTGAGGATATGAAAGGACATCTCATGTTCTACTATTGATCTTTCGACCCTATACCAACCTTACTAACAGAATGATGTAGCTCAAGTTCATTTTAAAGAAGAAGTTATCTTTGGCTACAATAGGTTGTGGGGTTTCAATCAAGAAGGAGCTTATAGAATCTGTCACGTTGTCCTCATATTTCCCCAAAGGATATGTTTAGGTAATACTTATATTTGCTGTCGTCTTTACTACTTGTTTTAACTTCTTCACAGGAAAGCCGAAGACCCCGCTGGTCCTCCGAGCCTGTTCACTCGCAAAGTGATGTTCTCTCCTGTGGTTCTTAAGCCCATGATCATCGGGTTCGCCCTGCTGTTGTTCCAACAGTTCAGCGGCATTGACGCTGTCATATTCTTTACTGTGGAGATCTTCAGGAACGCTGGTGAGTTTTGAACCAATGAAAAATGAAGGAGGAAGGAGACGCGTTATTTCAAATTACAAACACGTTTTTAAGCGTCGGCTCAAAACTTGTTATGGTTTATTTATTTTATGATTTTCCGTTTCTTTTTTGTCGGTTGAGTTTTTTGTTAAAAGTTGTTTTTGTGTCATTTGTAAGACACTAAGAGGTTTTTTGCTTTCAATTTTTGAATTCAAGATTATTATTAAAACAATCAAGTGTTTTGGAAAGAAAACCGAAAGTTTCGAAGTGAAAACTCATTGATGGCAAAAATACGGCCGCTGAACTTATAAATAAAACCGAATAACTAATATGTTTTACCTAACGGCTAGTCTATTTGTATAAGTCCCAATAAATTAATCCCTCAAGTTTAAAATATCTATCCACTCCAGGTAGCACTTTAGACGCTATGACAGCTACCATCGTAGTAGGTGTGGTACAACTGCTCAGCAACGCAGTGAGCACTCTGCTCGTGGACCGCGCGGGGCGCCGGCCGCTGCTGCTGGTGTCCGCGGCCATCATGTGCGCCTCCATGGCGTCCATGGGCGCGGCATTCTATTTTCATTTGAAGGAGTCACCGTGGCTTGGGTAACAAACTTTTTCATTGTAACTTAGAAGGACGTGTTCAGTTTTTTAAGTGATGGAAGATCAAAATACTCCTGTCCACTTCTCATGAAGCAGCTGCTGCTACCCTTAGGTTCCTTTTATTTCTGTGAAACGATAGCAACTTAGGATCATTTCCGCGAGTAACGATATTGGATGACCGATATTTTGGTTGTCTCATAATATTTATGAATATTTTCTGGACTATTGCAATAATATGCAGTTATTTTGTATGTACTCGTAATAGACAATTTCTGTAAATTGCATGTTTCAGGTATTGGATAAATTATTGCAAGCTATGATGACTAATAATTATATGCTTAAATTTTCCTCTGTTAAACAATTTTCTTTAAGAGTCGTTGTTATTATAAACTTGTATGCCGCAAAATAAACTAACCTATAATTTTGAAACTAGAAGGTTTTTCGAACCGCCTCAGCACTTGTGCATTCGGCCAAACTTGAACGGTTGAATTTGACGCACATGTGAGAGTGGCAGCTGGTCACACAGTCACACTGCAGGACACGTTTGTCAATTCATTAGCGTGTATCCCTGCCATTTCCACACGCGAACAAGTGAAATTACGTGTTAAATAATTTCGTCACCTGGCACAGCGGGCGGCACGTGTGATTAGAGGTATTATTTTGACGAAATTGGTAAGAAGTAAAATTTTTATTTATTTATAAGCTGTAATATTATTGGGTGCATACAAAAGACTCACCGAACAACATAGTTTTTTAAATCATAATTGCATAGCAAAAATATTAAGTAAAAAAAAATGGATGTGGAGCTTATTACTAATTAATAATTTTGGGTCCATTTTCAATCGTGTATAAAAGTAACAGTGTTAATCTACAGAAGTAGATTAGCACCGCAACAGAGGTTTCTGACGGTACCCAAGAGACGATAGACAACAAAAAGGGTGGGATGCCGATTGACGGCATGAGGTCGTTGGAACAACATGGGGTGCAGTTCAGGATCACTAGCTCTATCCCTAGCCTAGCTAGTCACGATAGTAAAGAGGATGTGAAGATGTGACTGAACCAAATGTTCATCTCCATCTGTATAACAGCTACTTAAAGAATTATTTTGGCGATTTTATATTAAAAAAATGATGTTTTGTTTACCATATATACATATTGGAATTTACAGACGGAATGTTTTTTTTTTTCTGTTGTGTAAATGAATCAGTAGGTCTGTACGAGTCGATTAGACGGCGACAAGGAAACTTTGTAAGAAACCATTAAACTACCTACTCAATTTGAAGTAGTAAATAATAATTAGAAATATGGTATTTACGTTTCTAAGAAATACGAGCAAATATTTACGTAAATCAAACAAAAATTTTAATTCAAGGAGGCCATAATTGAATAAGGTTCTTCTTATCGGAACAAAACAACCTTGTCAGCGTTAACGAGTTGTCATTTGAGTTCAATCAATAATCAAGCAGAATTTTCAATAATAGTTGATTTCTGGCTGGTTGGCACACTTTGAACGCCAAAAATTACATAAACCTGTGAAAAGCATAATTGTGTACCGCTTTCATACAGACAATTTTCCGATGCTTGTATAACTACGCGACGTTTTCTTGTTTCTATCTGTTTCCAGCACATATTTCATTGCCCATCTTTCTTCTTGATTCCTCTATATCTTCCTATCGTTAGTCTTGCCATATCGAGACATATTAAAAATACCGAATTAAAAATGTTTAAACCTATGCGACGTCTCTTCTGTCAGTTTCTAGTCAATAATATGGTTTTTTATATCATCAACCTTATTTATCCTCCCAGGACTTACTGTCACTAGTTTCATTAGAAGATAGCCTGACAAAATTCCTCAATTTAACGCTTCCGAATGTTTAATGTGTGAAACTCCGTCGTTTTCCATTTTGATCAGTTTCTAGTCTATGTTTCATTACCTCTCTTTGCTATCTGATCAAACTTGTTGATTCCTCTAATTTATGCTACCTTCCTTCGGTAAGTTCTAATATGTTTATCCCACTTTTCACTGCGTCCGAATGTGCTATTATACTTGAAGACTTATTTCTTGGTTTTATCAGTTTCATTAATTGCTTATAGTTATTATAAGGCTGTGGTTTGTGACTTGATCTGCGTGAATTTAGTATTTCATAATTTATGAAAAGTAGCCTATAGATATCCTTCTCCAGATCTCAGACTAAGTTTCTCAAATTTCATAAAAATTATACAATTATAATATAGTTTAGCGGTTTGTTAGCTATTTATATCTTTGACAGACGTTACGGGGCATCAGAAGCCCGAAAGCCTGACAACCAGTCTTACCAAGGGGTATCGTATTACTCAGTTACTGGGTTGTGGAGGTCAGATAGGCATTAGCTCCATCCAAAACTGGTATTCAGGTGCATCCAGTTTCTAACCGGATGCAGCTGAATACGAGTATTTTCGCCAACAATCACATAGTTAGGGAAAGCCCAGGCATTGATTTATGTTCAGTGGTTTAGGCGTGAAAAAGCAACTGACACACATACAGTATTGATGTCTAATCTTACTTGTTACTAATTTATGAATACCCCAGGTACCTCCCGATCGCGAGCCTGGTGGTGTTCATGCTGGGCTTCTCGCTCGGCTTCGGCGGCCTGCCCTTCCTGCTGCTGGGCGAACTGTTCCCGGCGCACTACCGCTCGCAGCTGTCCGCGATGGCCAGCGCCGTCAACCTGATGTCTATGTTCTCGGTCATCAAGTCCTATCATATTCTTGATGTAAGTACAACTATGTGATTATCTCGGATATAGCAGCGAAAAGATATAAACAAGACATCACAGATAGACAAATTAAAAATCAGGAGTCAGACGTGTTAGGGCATAAATCGAACAGATTACGTGTGACCCCGGATTTTTAATTTGTCTGTCTGTGATGTCTTGTTTATATGTTTTTAGTTGACTCTTTTGTCGTAGTCGTGTTTTAGTTTTATAACTTTTATTTTTATTTTTTTTGTAATAATATTATATATTTTTGAAATGCGCTGATTAAGCCCTATTTTTTAGTTCATGGCTTTATGTCCTCTAGAGGGCGCCAATTTAATGTGACGCCACATAGCCTATAACCAGTGCAAGATCAAGACGCTTCCAATGATACTTCATTTGTCAAATTATGATGAGCAGTTTAGAAGATATGAGTGACATGAACATACATACATACCGGTCAAAATCATAACCCTCCTTTTTACTTCGCCGAAGTCGGGTAAATATAAACTTAACCATTTCTTTAGAACAAGGGATCCGTGATTCCTTTACTAAATAATAACAAAGATGGTTGCATACATTATTTTACTTAATAATCTGCCGAAAATGCATAATATAATATTGAAACTGTAATTTTTATTCCCTGTTCATTCCATAACAGCGCGAATATAATTACTTACTGAAAGCTAAACCTGGTTGCAATAATAATTATCGCAATAGGTATAATTTATTATTGCGAAACAATATTGTGGATAGGTATTTCACCTATTATATGCATATGGTTTTCTGTTTGATAAATTAATAACGCGTAACTTCAACAAGCAGTGAATTGAAAATGTAATTTTGTAGCTACATTTCACAACAGTTATTTGTAAGATCGCAGTTATCATACAAGGTGGGTTACCTTGTATGTACAGTCACGGGGAAAATACAACTATAACTTTGTGGAATCCCTAAAGTATTGATTGAAAACAAACATTACATTACGATGATGATGAACAAGATGATGAAGATGTACATTACATAAATGTAAGTACATACGATGCTGCTGTGTGTATGTTATATACTATTTTTATAACAATTGAACCGAAATTCTACAAAATGCTTTTGTTTGGCATTAACTGTACCTACCTATCTACTTTTGTGTGGCTAGTGTTGATGCGGCACTATTTGCATAGCTATGTCGCATAAATTTTGAGTTATTTTGAGTATGGGGCAATTCTGTAGAACTAGTGTTCCGAGCTCGATAGAAATGTATTCGCTCAATATGTGGAGCGCACCCAATGGACAGCTGTGTAGGTACCATTATTCAAAAAAAAAAAATATTATCACTCCCAGCATTATAGTTTTGAAACTGTGTAGGTACCTACTGTGTGTATCTTGTACATTGTAGTTGGTAACTACAAGTAAAACGCGTGTCGCTTCGTGAGATAAAAATACTAGGTATGATGAGTGACATTTCTGTTATATCGTGATATTGGCCAGTGAGGTTCTTACATACTGGCGCGAATCGTCGCGCGACGCGACGCCGCCGCATTGTTCGCCGTGAAGTTTTCTCAGAAATTGCTTTGTTAAAATTCGCGACGCGCGACGAATCGCGCCAGTATGTAAGAGCCCTTAACAGTACCCTAATTAGGGTGCTGGTGTTAGTGTGTTACGTAAATGCGTAACACACTTTCAATCACAATCTGAATTACCTACTTATTTTGAAGGATATTGGTAATCCATTGCTTCGAGTGTTACAAAAATCTGCTCACCAACGTAAATAACGCATTGAAGGTTGTTTCGCAATTACTCCGCAGATTTTTTTTATCGCTGTAATAAAACACGAAGAAAAGAACCAGAATTAATTCTTTGAGTTGTACTGTAATTCGTTTTTAAAACTAATTAATTGTTCTCTAATTGCGCTACCTACTCATACCTACAGTCGGGATGCAGCATCAACTCCTGGCCATCATCTAAATACTCATTTAGAAAACTCTGTGGCAAGGCTGTGCACAACCCTGAATCAAGACTGTCTTTTTACAGACTATCAGTCGACACACAAACAGAGTTGCTTTATCGCAGGGGTGGCCGACTTGATTAGATCCAAGATCTACTGTTTACTGACGAAACCCGCGATCTACCAATTACTACTACTGTAACTACTACTACTATTACTTATACTTCTTGAAATCTTAAATGAAACAGCACAGCTCAGTACACAATTATGTAGTACTTTTTATTTTATTAAGAGGGAAAACATAAAACTGAAAATTATTCTTAGTACCTACTTATTTATATTAGTGTGAGCATTGAGAGAAAGAGTCCGATGTATGAGCGTCTGTCAAGCGAGATCAGTGTTTATTTTTTGTTTGTTTTAAGTAGGAAAATGCTGACTCACATAAATATGTTGAACCAAAACACGAATGCAGTTGTTCAACACATTTCTTCAACGATCGACTGGACTAATAGTCGCGATCGACCGATCGATCGCGATGGTCACCCCAGCTTTATCGTAACGTAAACTGTTTTGTATTGTCAAGACAAAACTTTTCTGTCTGCAACAGGCAGAACTACTGTAGTCTTAGTGGGCCATTTACAGCATTTAAAGCGTGTCATTTACAGCCTAATTTCCAAATATGGTTGTTTGTCTTCATTAGTTCTTAAATAATTACCTAAAATATTCCTTGAATCGTTGGTCTAGTGGTCGCGAGTACCTACTTCTGCTGAGCAGGAGGTTAACGCCCGTAGTCAGGATTTCTGCCCGGTTGATGGTAAATAGACTGCCTCCTATTACATGGGACTTAAACATAACCGTGGAAAGGGTGTTCCTACAATACGTAGGTCCTCTAACCAACCTTTCGGCGAAACAGGCGTGATTTAATGTAAAATATTCCTCTTTGCAGGCCGTGCTAACATCCGCGGGCACATTCTGGTTGTACTCATGCTTCTGTGCCATCGCCTTCTTCTTCGTTCTGTTTATGGTGCCCGAGACCAAAGGCAAGTCCCTCGCAGAGATCGAGCAGCACTTCCGCGGAGAAAGCAAAAAGGAGAAAGTTGAAACCATCAACATGCAAACAGTATTGTAGTTTTAAGATTCTATGTATAAGTATTACGAAAACCCTTTTTTTTGTTCATGAATTTGTAGGAGTTATTAGACGATCAAATCAAATAATGTATAAAATTGTTTGTCAATCTTCTATATCTATATAATAGTATATAAAATTGTTGGTTAATCAAAGGATAAGAGTACCTATTCTATGGGTTAACCCTATCCTAAGATATGACTGACACGCTCGGAAACGCTCTTTTAATAAACTTAAAAAAAAACAGTATTTTCGAACGATCAAATTATTTGCCATCAAAAGACAGACATTTTTTCAGTGTACCTTCAGGGTGTTTGAACCCTACGGATAGGTTACTAGAATAATTACTTTAATTTTCACAAATTATTAGGTTTAAAAATAATCATCTCCCGACGTTCTTGACTAAATAGGGTTAAGATGTAAGTTATTTAGTGCCACTTGTGATTAGGTTAATAGGTAAGTTTAGCTTGAAGTATAAAAATCTTGTTGTAGTACTAAGTGAAGTGGTTCCATCGAATAGTTATTGACCGAGCGAGCGAAGCGTCTCTGCTTCAAGTTTGGCATAATTTGCTTTCGTATGTCAGTTTGCTGGTACTCCTCTACAGGTCGTATTTTACAACTGAACTGCAGGCATGAGCACCATTTTGTCGACGGAAGAGTAGACAAGAATGACGTTTCCTGTAGACAGTAGGTACGACGGCAGCAAAGTAGAAAGAGTCAACTGCACTTTTTACGAAATTCACTCTTATAATTCGACTCAGAATTCTTTGTTTTGTCATAGGATTTATCGGTTGTCAGTGTGATTTTGACAGTAAGGATAGAAAACTTTCTTCCGAAATAGTCTACCTACAAAAAGACCTAGACAACGATTGTTAGAAATGAAAGACAAAATTACAGATTTTAGAAATATTTCTACGGTGCGATGTCAAAAATGAAGAAACGAACTGTCACTTTGTATAGAAAAAGCTAAGTCTATTCTTCGTAGAGATAGAAAGCGCCATGCTACGCCTGCTGGACGAATTTTAGAATACAGGTTTTACGACTTTAGACTTGTAACCCCTTGACTGACTTGACGACCTTCACATCACAAAACTAGAGAATTTTGAAAATAAATTTCAGTTAATGTTAATTACAAGAAGGTCACTAGATGGCACTACTGTGCACCATTAGAAAGTGCTCTGTGTATGCACCGCTAGAACGCGCTGTCGTTGTGCACGTTGGTAAATATCCCGTTTTAAAGTTCACTGGTATATTAATTGTTGCAAAAAAGTTTATGCTCGCGAGGTCTACTGTTCGCAAAACGACTAGTTAATATGCATAAGTAGCTAAATCCCTCTGACCTACAGTTTCAATAACGTAGGTATGCACAGTAAAGAGAGAGCATAACATTGTTTTACAAAACTTTAATCGCAGTTATGCCTGTGGAAAATTGCTTCGCAATTGACTTTGATGCGTATTGCTTTTGCCAAAGCCCATTTATAGTAGCGAGGAAGGTCGCAAATCGGTAGTGAAAAAAATGGCACAGATCATACAAAACATTTTCGGTGTTCGAAAGAAAAAAGAAGACAATAATGTAGTTTTTTTGTAAATAAGTACATCAAAGTTTTTATTAGTTACATAAGTAAATTTATATTACGTTCATACATAGGTGTACACCTGACCTTTCTGTAGTTATTTATTATTATGTTATTTTTATCAATTTAGTGATCTAAAGATTGGAGATTTTGAAGGCGCACTCGATTCGGGTGGTGATCAGTTATACGAATTTTGCCGATGCTACATCTAAGTTGTGTCATACTGTACCTATTACAAGAAACGACCCTTAATGTTTCCCATAAAGCTAAGTTTTCAGTTTGAAAATCTAAAAGGTCAAGTAAAACCTTTTAAGAAACGCTCTACAAAATTATAATTTTCTGTTTATTTTGATACAATGTAAATAGAGTACCTAAATTAATTTTTAAGTAGCACTGTTTTATGTAAGTAGCTATAGTACCTTTTAACTGTGATAGATGAGGTAACCGTAAGATGTAAGTACCATAGTGATATTAATAGTAAGATTACATAGTGTGACGATGTTTTGTTAAATATATTATATTTTAGTCCAATTTCTACTTTATTGTTTAAATTAAAACGTTGATTATTTCTCATTCAACAATAATTTATCAATCACTCATTCATCGTTTATTTGAAGCCGTTAAACAACATTCAGCGATGGAGAACATCAATAGCTTTTATACACACATTGGTTTTTTCGTCGGAATTCTAGAAAGGATATTTTTTTCAGAAAAGTATAAATTGAAGCCCAAAAATAATCCGGACAATATTTAAAGCAATGTTATTTAGTGTTCTATCTTGTTGTCAATAAGTATTGTAATATAAGTTTAGATGGAAATTGTATTGGCATAAAAACACCTTGTTTTCACTCTGGCTTTGTATCGGTTTCGGATTCCGAAGGCTGCGACTTCACGAGTAGGTAATTTATACTCTGTAAGTAATAGTACTATTATTGCCAGGATATCATTCAAAGTGGTGGTCGTTAGTACCTACGACCATTTTTCTTATTTAATTTTATCATATTATTTAAATCAGCTGCATCCGGTTAGACTGGAAGCCGACCGATCATAGTTGGGAAAAGGCTAGGCAGATTAATCTTTTATAAGTACTTATATGTATCGTATGAGAGCAGCTCCTGGATAATTAATAACTGCCGCACGGGTCGATCCATCAGGTTAAGCTACGCTTGCCGGGGTTGGTCCGTGGATGGCTGACCATCTTTACATACTGAGACTCCTCCGTGCCTCGGATAGCACGTTAAGCCGTTGGTCCCGGCTGCCATTTGTGGATCTTTGACAGTCGTTACGGGTCGTCAGAAGCCCGAAAGTCTGACAACCGGTCTTACCACGGGGTATCGTATTACCCAGTTACTGGGTTGTGGAGGTCAGATAGGCAGTCGCTCCATGTAAAATACTGGTATTCAGCTGCATCCGGTTAGACTGGAAGCCAACCCCAACATAGTTGGGAAAAGCCTATGCAGATGATGAGGTACTTTTATGTATATATACCTGCCTTGTAATAAATAAAACACTCATGTAGATATTATGTTGTTTCTGTAAACGAAATGTAAGTATAATTATTATGTAAGGAGACGAGAATTATAAAGAATAATAAAACGAATAATATATTTTTCATTTCAAACCCTTTGCCCTTTAGATACCGGCTATCCGGCTATCTCAATGTGAATCGTAAACTTCTCGACAAAGATTGATTGTCAAGGTCCCGTAGTTGCTTGTATTTCCGAGGAATGTAACTCTACCGTAATCTATTCTGTAGAAAAAAGTGTCCATCACAGTCGGCGACTGGGACTTCACGTAGAACAGTCTATAGAAAATGAACAACTGCACCTAAGTACTAACTTTACTCCGATTTAGCAGTTAGAAAAGTGTCCAGGTAGGTACATATCTATAACCTACACATTATACACCTGTGCGGAACCTAATTAATTTCGTAGATATTAGTTATAGTTATAATATTTAAAACTATAATGCACCGCTCGGTCGATCTGCAAGTCAACACCGCGGTCAATCTGAAGATGGTTGACCATTGATCAGAAAACAGACGGTCAACTGTCGGCGTTGGTCCCAATATCAAGAGGGACAATTCCCGTATTTTAAGAACGCATGCTGATCAGTCTGAATTTGTCAAAAATACCTCTCATTATCATATATTTTTGACATTGATTGTCGCTGAGATGAGATTGCGAGTAGAATTTGCTAGTTTTTTTTTAATTACGGGATTTGGCTTTTCGATCTATGACCATTATCCATCAGTTGGGAAAAGATAAAACAGATGATGAATTGAAGGGACCTACACATGCGAACATTCTAACACTGAATACTTTGCAGATCTTATAAATAAGAGCGTAACAACAAACAATGGTAGGTATGTAATACGACCAAATACAATTTCGCGACAGTCTTTAAATTAATCAGCTTAATTGCAAATCAAAGTTGCAAATACACTGCCTGCTGATATTCTAAAGAGCCATGTAGGACGATTCAATCTATTTAAGTGAACCTACAGCAGGGACGCACATACAATTGACAAAGGGTCGCCGGTTGGAGCGATGTGCCAGCGTACGTCATCAATCTGTTTCGCTGACCCACTTTCCAGTATTGACACACAGTGCAACACAATTGTACCAGCCTCGGCCATAACGACGTAGGATTTATGCATTAGGAATAGCTGATAATGATGAACAATGAGGATCATCGATTCTCGGTAAGTCCGCGAGTAACTCACGAATCGTATGAGGCTGTTTAGCAATGCTTACATGAACCAAAGCAGATCTTGTGGTTTCGTGGAATTAATTAAATATATAAAGAGCATGTTTCCACGCAAATATCTATTATTAATATCAAGGATGAGAATCATTGTAATGGCTTCATTAGTCTCAGAATATTCCTAAAATGTTATACTAGAATATGACAGTTATTCATGCAACATTTTGTAATATTTAGCATCTAATACCAATCTAATACCATCGGTTCTAATGTCATGATTGGTTTGTGAAAATGAAAAGATAATGCCCATACTTGTTCGAGGTCCGCTACTTATTACACGAGTACAATGGATGCCACTATGCCTTCAGTAGTTAGGTCTAAATTGGCAATAGATCTTACGAACAATTCATGCGAACTCCTGAGATATAGAACGATAAATAAAATAATTGTATCGGATGCATGAGATGCACTGCAGCTCTCACTAGCTAAATTACCTATCACAAAACTGGGCGCACATTACTTATCACATACTGGATATGTAGAAAACAGTACGTATTGAGATGATAGATTGCAAAATCCCGTAGTAAAAAAGGGCTAAAACAAAAGAACCCGCTTCCTGAAATATGAGTGTAGAACAAGCTCAATTGCACACGACATTTATAGGTGCGAGTCCCGCAGTAATAACCATAAATACACTGTTATGAGAATCGAGACACAATAATAACGACTCCAAATATCGTGAACTCATAAGCCTCATTATAAGTGTAAAGTTTCGCAGTACGTTATCAACGCGTCGGTGTCGCTGCGCGGGCGCAGGTAAGGGGCGGCTTGCCTCTGTCGCAACGCGCACACTCACGACTAGCTAACTAGCGAGGATGACACAGATCACTGCACGGCCCGACATCACGGATACAATGTTCCATTTTATAAACAACCACATATTATTAGTAATAAACACAGAACGCCTGGCTTTGCCTGGATCAATAAAGTTTGGTGTGGTATGGCCATTCCATAACATCCCCATAGCCTTTGACTTGTGAGAAAAGAGTTTTTATATTAATTCTATTGTTGCGTCACTTTTCGTCTTCCACTCCTGCCTCTTTCTTTTTACGTCTACTGAACAATAATTAGAGCCTACCAATCTTCCATATCCTTCTTATAAAAATAAGTGCGTAAGACAAGCGGCTGTACTTCTGCTTCCTGTACATAACGTCGCAACCGCACCGGAACGTATGTTTGTATAAACGAATACGAATGCATATCGCCTGTGCGCAGCACCGCCGCCGCCCCGGCGGCGCGGCGTAGGTTTTACATTTTCATTCTGGGATGTTCTGATTTTTTTCATATTGCGGTTTGGCTCCTTTGCGGCTCCAGGGTCATGTACAGGAGCTTAGGCCACCCACCGGGTCTAAACTAGCTGTATTTTTATTTTGTGGTAACTACACTACAAAAGCTATTATCACAGAAGTCACAAGGAATCATCAGAAGGCAATTTTTTTGTCACAGGGCTATATGGAAGGTGATGGAAAGGTTGTTAGGTAAGACACATAACACTTTTACGACGACAATACGCTTTATCTTCACTCATCATCACTTATATGTCTTATGGCTGGTTATATTGCTGTACCTACGCAGTTTATAGCGATTATGTTATGTACAGACGCAGCATAAACTTTAGTGATAGTCACTCGATCTGTGACTCGATGTCACTCATGTGGCCTTCGTAAGGTAAAAATGTGGAGTATTGCTAGGACCTCTCTAAACGATGCGTGATGGCAATGTATACTATCAGATTTAGAAATGATTGCGATTATTGCCTATAAGGCCGTATCGTATGTTTTAAACATATGTCAAATTACATAGTTAGATGGCTTACAATCATCTGCCTAGCCTTTTCCCAATTATGTTGGGGTCGGCTTCCAGTCTTACCGGATGCAGCTGAATACTAGTATTTTACATGAAGCGACTGCTAATCGGACCTCCACAACCCAGTAACTGGGTAATACGATACCCCTTGGTAAGACTGGATGTCAGATTTCGGGCTTCCGACCTCCCGTAACGACTGTCAAAGATCCACGAATGACAGTCGGGACCTACAGCTAACGCGCTTTCCGAGACACGGAGGAGCCTCGGTATGTAAAGTTGGTCACCCATCCACGCACCAACCCCGGCAAGCGTAGCTTAACCTGAAGGATCGACTCGTGCGGCTGTTATTACTTAGCCATAGTTATACAAATAGAAATGGAGGGCCCAGGATCGAAATTCCATGGCATGTTTCAGTGGCATAGAACAGCCAAAGAAGAACTTCATTTGAAACAAAGAACTGACAAAATCAATCCCGTAAACAGTAATTGATATTTACAATAATGTTGAAAATTATTTCTCAGTTACTTAATAAATTCTGCACTGACAGAACTACTGACAGACAAACATTTACTTTAAAATAAATGGTAGCGTTTTATTGATATTAACTGTATGTGTTCGTCACGTAACGGAGTCATTATTTCTCGTTGCATGCGCCCGCGCCAGCCGGGAGTCCCACGGTGACGCGTCGCGGGCGCTGCGGTGACGGCCGCGAGGCAGATGCACGAAACTAGACGCAAACTCACGCGTGAGCTCTTGCATCGTATCTGTATCACGCTCACCAGTCCCAACTTTCCTATATAAACAGCGACTATTCAAATTTAATGTATTCAAAAGCTAAAACTTTGTAAAGTAACACATCTTCAGAGCTTAGTTTACTTTTAAGGTTTCATGAAAGCTCCCCAGTGATGATTTTAGTAAGTGTTTATTAAATCGTATGTATAATTATGTACGTGTGCCATGTAGACAGTTCATGTATTATTTTGCGCCTTTTAATTATGTTTTATTTATTTTGTCCGTATAAAGTTTCCCAATAAATATAAATACAACGAAGCTCTTCTTCTCTCTCCTTGTCTAGCTTAGTGTGTGTAGCAGCAAACTCCAATTGTGGGTATTAATTCGGTTTTTTAAATTATATTCTTACTTTTCAGTACATATTTTTGCTAAGCGCACTTGCGTGGCCGGCAAGCAAATGCGAGCCTCCAGTAAACAGCTACCTCCCTCCATCCGGTTCTGGTAGTCGACCATCATCGCAGTATGGCCCTCCTGCAAGTAATGGCGGATTAGGGGGTGGATCTCAACCTGGTGATGGTTTCAGCCCTCAAGATTCTTACTCTAATGGACAAACGGGCCCATCTGTCGACACGCAATACGGTCCACCGTCATCAAGAGGCAACGGACAAGGGCCTCAAGGTTTTGGGTCTCAGCAAGGAAAAGGCAATCTCAATCAAGGAAGTACACCCGATTCACAGTACGGTCCGCCAGGCCGCGGCAATGGAAGAGGACCAGGCGGACGAAGCGGCCCTGGTGGTCCAGGTGGCAGAGGAGGGGGGCGGCCGCAATCCTCATACGGGGCACCAAACCAGCTAGGAGGATCAAATGGGGCTGGACCAGGATTCGGTCAAAGACCAGACAGTTCATATGGCCCACCGCCTACTGGAGGTTTCTCATCTCCAGGCAGTGTACAGTCAGGCAACCAACGTCATGGATCTCAAACGCCAGACTCAAATTATTTGTCTCCTAGTGCTGGTTCTCAAGCCTCTGCTCGGTCACAAGCTGGATTCAACGGGGGGGCTGGTGGTCAGCCATCATCATCGTATGGTGCGCCTGGTTTTGGTGGCGGATCTGGTGGTCCCGGCGGTCCGGGTGGGAGAGGCAATGGCCGTGGTGGATCAAGCTATGATGATGGACAATCTAATGTATGTACTTCGTAAACTATTAAATTAAGATTCCCTCATAAATAAAAAAGAGTTACTGCCATCAACAGCGTCCTTCATAAAAACAGGCTATGCAACTTTTGTGTAGGCAGTGTATGAACGTGTATCACTTTGTATAATTATGGCATATCCTTTTGTTACTTTGTTATTTTCACGAGCTCTGTTTGTTATTTTCAGGAGCCGGCTAAATACGAGTTTAGCTATGAGGTGGACGACGCTCAGACAGGTACTAAATTTGGTCATTCTGAGCAGCGTGATGGCGACCTGGCCACGGGGGAGTATAACGTAGTGCTGCCCGATGGCAGAAGACAGGTTGTCGAGTACGAGGCCGGCCTGCAGGGATACATGCCTCAGATCCGATACGAGGGTTGGTTCATTATCTTGGTTGACGATACGACACCTGTGTATAGCTTTTAAGCTAGACTACATTTAAAAATGAACTTAAGTGATTAGAGCTTTAGAGCTCTACTATTGGCTAAAAAACTTAGAAGAAAGACTAGAAAATCTTAAGAGATTTAGTCAATAGTGTAACGAAACCAAAGAGTTGTTATCTGATCGTAAAATCAACCATTTTATTAACCCCGACGCAAAAAGAGGGGTGCTATAAGTTTGACCGCTATGTCTGTGTGTCTGTCTGTGGCACCGTAGTTCTTAAACGGGTGAACCGATTTGAATGCGGTTTTTTTATTTGAAAGCAAGTTTTCTAGCGATGATGGTTCTTAGACACTTTTTATTAAAATCGGCTCAGCCGTTTCAAGCTGTTTTGTGTTAGCTGCGGTAGTTTGAAACACCCAAGTATGCATTTTTTTTTACTTTTTAGAGGTTTTGTTTGTGTCAGGGGTTTTAAAAATTTTAATTAAACTTTTCAGTGGTTTCAAATGAGCTTTTTTCGTTGTAAAATTAGTGTGAACTAATCTGCGCATTACCTAAACAAAGCTAGTAATTGAAATTACTTACTGATTCAAATTGGTATTTAATTAGTAGGTATTCAGTTAATTTTATTTATAATATTTCTGTTTCTTCAGGTGGCGGTAATGGAGGCTCCGGTTTTGGTCGAGGTAATAAATGTTCTAATATTTGTTGTTACTTATACGCAGAATCATCCCAGCGCTGATGGAATTGTTTTCGGATTCGTTTTCTCCTCTACATATCAGGATATTTCTCTTGACTACGTTTATTTTGTTTATATGTATGTATCTATGTAATTATTAGTTAGTATTTATATTTTTTCGAGTTAATTATCAATTACGTTGTATCTGTCATGTTTGTCTCTGCATAACCCTAAGGTTGACTGGTAGAAAATGGCTCCTGAGCCATTCACCAAAAAAATACTGTAAGAAAGCGGACTTTAATGCCCGCTTTTTTACAGTATTTTTTTTACTTGTGCATAAACATAAAGTTTTAATAAATAAATAGGCTTGACGTAAACATACATTAAAACTTCTATTAAAGAAGCTTGAATGCTTTTAATATAGGTAGCATTTAAAGTAATAATCTCTGAAGGTTTCCCAAACATTTTGTTTCAAAACTAAAAGGTTCCTAGTTAGAATAGAATCTAAATAATTATGTTAATTGTATATTTATTCAAATATGCTATTTTGCAGGAGGTGGAGGATCACAAGGTGGAAGTCAAGGCTACAATCAAGGCGGTCCTGATGGCGGTTTCCCAGGATCTGGACAGGATCAATCAGGTAGCCCTGGACAATATCAAGAAGGTGGCTTTGGACAGGGAGATTCGGGAAGTCAAGGCTTCATGGGCTACTCCAGTGGAAGGCCTGGTGGTAATGGCCATGGTGGTGGAAATGGAAGGAACGGTAAAGGACCCCGCGGACCCCAAGGTGGTGCAGAAGATTTGAATGGCGGTGGCCAAGGTTATCCAAGTGGAGGCTCACAGGGTGGTTACACGAGCGGTGGTGCCGGAGGAAGCAACGGAGGCTACCCTAGTGGTGGTCCTGGAGGAAACAATGGAGGTTTTCCTAGTGGTAATGGAAATAATGGCGACGGTTACCCAAGTGGCGGACCGAGTGGACCACAAGGAAGTAGAGGTGGACAGAATGGAGGGAGAGGACGTCCAGGATCTCAGAACGGTGGAGGCAATGGAGAACAGGGTTACCCCAGCGGTGGACCCAGCGGCCCTCGGGGCTCCGGATATTGATAACAAAACAAGGACATCGACTCTCTAACGATAGACACAAAACGCTTCACTAAGTTCAAAACTTACAAACCTATATACATTGTATAGCTTTGTAAATAAATTATGTAAAAAACAACTTGTTTCTGTAAATCACTAGTTCCTTTATTTATAAAGTACAATCGGTATTCATGCAAAGTAGTCATATCGCTATCACAATGCTTCTAATTAGTATGGTATCAAGAAAATAATAGTGTAAATGCGTAGAAAACAATATAATTATTACATTCGAATGCATCAAAATATCACGAAAAAAACATAAATATAAAATAACATGGGTAGGTTACTAGACTGCAAAAGAAAAGGACGAGATCAATACGTATCTATGACTGTAGTATACATTTTAATTCTTCAAGTGCGCACGGATTAGTGCCATAGAACTTTATTCAATACTCTCTACGCCTAGAAATCTTAATCTCACCCCAATCCCGCAGGATTTGCTTAAATTATTTGAACCACATATTTTGGTCGTTGTAATTATTTCTTACTCGTTATTAATCTACACAACTTTAAGCTCAGCTTATTGTTTTATAAGATTACCTACATGGTAAAGCCATTTAATAATTATCAATAACTTACGTCTTTATTTCTTACATTCGTTTGCAAGGTAGCCAAAAATGTACACAGTCAAAGACGGCATTAAAGTTATGAATAGTTCAAATGCATAAAATATAGGCAGTGGTTTCAGTATTCGCTGTTCGGAAGTGCATTTCGACCAAGTGGACAAAAATATTTCGCTTGGCGACTATTTATTATTGGAAGGAAAAAAAAGATCCGACCCGCAATTTGTCTTAGGACACACAAACGCACTTCATATGTCAGCTGAAAAAAGCTTATGTGGCTATTTTTATACTTAAGTTTCTGTGTAGTTCGTTCGTTGTATACTTTGAAAGGTTATCTTGCACAAAAATACTTTTAGGATCGATATCCGTGGCTAACCACGGATATCGATCCTAAAAGTATTTTTGTTTGAGGCAGGTTTTGATTGAGGGTCTTTTTAACTTTTTAAATATTTTGATGATTTCGTTAACAAGTTACCTAAATAGAAGCCGATTTTGGGCTTTGCTTCTTTAAATAAAATCACTGTATTTACGAGTATGGCTGCTCAATGTCTCATAAAATCTTATTTAATTTCCATAAAAGTTAAATTGATTTCTTAAACATTTGAAAACACACTACAATTCTTTGATTTGACATCTCTGGCAAAAGCTCGCTGTTGAACGAGCTATGCAGTGCAATTATCCCCAGCATAGTGCACAGCATACTAAGGCATATAATTGTTACGTTCCGAAACGACAGTATTCAAGATTGCTTCGTGGCAGACCAAGTTCCCTAGTTACTTACTCCATATGTAGGTTTAACTAACCTACACGTACATTTCCTGATGTTCAAGTTTAGTGAACTTCCGAAGAATTGTTTAACCGTATCTAAAACGTTCTACACTGTAGTCGCCACGTTTCGCCACAAAACACTTGAAATGTGAACCGTGAAAGATTTGTTGAAAATTGAGGCATTTGTGTATGAGGCATGAGTGCATATTTCTGGCCACCTATGCTTGACTTCAATATATATCACGAATTCACGATGTTATTACATTAAAATTAAGAAAAAAATTGGTATAAGTAAGGATGCTAACGAATTGTCCACCGAAGTAGCGATGTCTGAAAATAAAACAAGAGATAAAATAATACGCATAAAAAATTAAATGATTTCATAGTTTTAGTCGCATGGGCCGTAGTGTTTGAACATTCAATTATGACAACTAGAGAATCTTAAAGACTAGAGTCTGACCAACGAAAGCTGTCCAAGAAAAAATGCGGCAATTTTAAAAATCAAGAACTTGCTTTATACCTACTGCATAAGCGGAGTCAATACTATTTATTATTCAAGACATATTGTGCGAGTATGCGTACTTACAGGAGTATTTCATTATCTTTAGAATAATTTGACATATAATGAAGTAAAATAATATACATAATGATATACATATAGTGAAGTAAAATTATTCAACAGATAATAATTCGTGGACAGCTTTCGTTGGTCAGACTCTAGTAGTTGCATACTCCAATATTTTAAACTTTAAAACATTGGAGTATGAACAGTTTAGTATCTAAACAACCATCGCGATCACCGATTCATTAGCCAAGGAGATTCGTAAGGATTAATTAATTATGAGGCCCATCCAGGAATAAAAGTGGGTCTTTCTATACTTATTATTCACTTTACTGCATTTAAAGTTGTGGGACTGTAGGATAATTGGGTTTACCTTTACCTACCTTTGATTTCCTTTGCCTCGGGTGCATCCGTAGCGATAGTAAAGGGTAGCGCTATGTAATGGGTGGACTCTGTTTCTCTTTGGTACAGCGGCGCTATTGTAGCCTGGCACTAAAACAAACATAAATAAATGAACATACAGGAGATTTTGAGATGGAAATGCTCGTCACTAAAAATATAGAGAAAATTGTCAAAGGGTTAGGAATTTTGGAAATAGCTGGTTTAGCCAGGCTGGCTTTTGTGTCAAGACATTCTTTTGCAAGGTTTAATGTTTTTTACAATAAAACCGAGGTCTGAGGTAGACCATGAATCGTTACTAATATCAAGGGGATTTACCATCAGTAATAAATTGAGTTATTAAACTTTTAACTACAACTAACTCACTTTTAATTTGATGGCTCCATTAACAAAATCAGAGGTGGTCGCGAAGAAGCTTAGCTGAAGAATAGTTTCGGCAGCATCAGGTCGTTCAGCCGACACCCGGTACCAGGGTCCCAGGACGTAGGAAGAGGGCGCAGGCCTATCGTTCACGAGCCACTTCAGATAGGCCTTGGGACGGGTTGGAGGCAGTGAACAGTTTGCGACCACCAAGTCGTCAAAATTGTACTGCTCTTTGAGACCCACCACTCGGGGTCCGCTTTTTGGAAGTACTGAAATGAAATCAGATAATGATCATGAGTGACTAAATGGAAAGTTAATTTTTGTTCCTGAACATAGGAATTGAACCTATTCAAACAAGTTTTTCCGAGACAAGATCTCGTTGAAGAAGTCTTGGAAGCATCACATAGACAAACAAACCTTTTTGTGACCAGTCGACCGGTTCAATCCAATGGCTTAAAATTATGCCCCTTAAAATTAATTTAATAAATGTTTCCAGGTCAGCTTTTAAGTTTTTCTGTTACTAGGAAACTCAAATTGTTAACCCCTATCCGTTCCCTTTATTAACTTTGAAGTAGAGTCATACCTAAATACATTAAAAAAAAACACTTTTACATTGGCCTCTTGATATGATTCGTGTTTTGCTTATAAGGGGCAAGTCTATAACAGTAAACAATAGTAACAGTCTAAAAGACAAACTTACAGTGTATGTTAATGTATTTCTGTCTATATACAGTAGCAAAGTTCGGCGCTTCGCCGTTCACTTCACATCGGTAATGTCCTGCCGACTCCTGCGTCAGGTTTACCAGTGCGACCACTGTGTTAGAAGAGCGCGCTATCTGCAATAGAAAGAAAGTCAACGGAATACATAAATACAATACAAATGGAGAATATTGAGGCAAATACTCTCGTCTTCCGCAACTAAGAGATACATCAATTTGGTAGATCTGTGAATGCATTGGAAAATATGAAAGGTTTCATAGATCAGAAAAGAACCCTATATCAATCGTGTAGGTGCATAACAATGCATAACTAGCACTTTAATCGTAGTTATAATACCTACAGAACATGCGTATTGTAATTCACGGTGTGCCGCGACACACCGTGAATTACCGTGTCACTCGTCACTCACATAACTTGTGTATCCGTACCTATTACTGTGATCATATACTCTTATAACGTCACATTACCGGACATTATTTGATAGATGTTGGGCAGGAGGCAACTGTTGGCGGGAATCTCAGAGCAATCAATGACTTATGCTTTGAAGCAATACATTTTGATTGAATATCATTCATAATTATTATTACTTATAAATTATTTCTTAGCAAAAATAAACTAGTTGAGAGAACTAGTACAGGTATACAAAGGGTTTTTAGAGTAAACATGCTGAAGAAGATCTAAGTATTCGTAATTTCAACGTAAAGAGCAACTACTTAGTGAGTTCGGAGTTCTTCGAAGTATTGCTGATATTCCGAATAATTGTTCAGAAGTTACAGACAGCTTTTTCCATGACGACGACTCAGAAGTTTGTTTGTAACAAGTTCAATATAATAACACATAAATCTAAAAGAGAATTTTCGCATAAATGCCTGCAAGAATATTGAGTTAGAGCGACTAAAACTAAGAATATGCAGAAGAAAA
Organism: Lithophane socia; assembly: GCA_947522985.1. Taxonomy (NCBI): domain Eukaryota; kingdom Metazoa; phylum Arthropoda; class Insecta; order Lepidoptera; family Noctuidae; genus Lithophane; species Lithophane socia. The sequence goes on along the minus strand of OX383252.1, from coordinate 13,926,828 downwards.
AACATCTAGACATAACAAATAATTGAAAGTTTTTGCGAGAGTGAATTATTCCATCATAAACGTAACGGTGGAGATTAAAAATACATCACATCCAGTCAATGACATCACTGTACAGAAGGGTTCCATATGTTATGTTTTTATAAAATACCCATTATAAGGCTCGTGCAGACTGGCGCGATATCGCGGGCGCGACAGGCAGTGCGACTCTTGTCGCACCCGCGACATCGCGCCGGTATGTACGAGCCTTTAACAGTGTCATTGAAAAAAAACCGGGAACAGTGCATGTACAAGAGTTATATAATTTTATAAAACGCGAATGAAATGAGAAAATATTTTTTTATTTCACATACCTATTATTTGTTTTGTATTCAGCTGTATCCGGTTAGACTGGAGGCCGACATAGTTGGGAAAATGCTAGGCATTTATGATGATTTCACAAAATAATATTTGCTAATGATTCGCATCTTTTTTTTTCTTTTTTTTTCATTCTTTTAATAGGTAAGGTAATAGCTAAGTATTATTTACAAAACGAAATAAGTTCATCATCAACTTAACGTGGCATCAATGAAGGGAATGAACATACATTATATACATACATATACATACATACACACACATTCATAATTTAGTACTACAAGCGTGATATTGTTAGTAATTATCGTCTACGCACAGATATAGATAGACCTGTGCGTCTACGGTGACAATATTTAGTATCTAAATATTATATGCAACAGTACCGTGTAGCTAACAGCAAGCCTAATAGATACAGATAAATATCAGTGTCTTCACATAATACTATTATCTAATTAATTATTAATTCAATTTAAAAAAGGCTAATTTTACGCCATAATATGAGCTTTAGGAATGGGCAATTCAATTAACTTGACTTTGTATTTTTGATTTTCAAAGTAGATAATTGATAACGAAAATATTTGACTTTAACTCTGGCTATCGACTGAAGTCAATTAAATAATAAAGGAAGTTGTTTTTAATAAACCCGTGCTGATAGGGAGCCGTTTTTAAACCCGCACTGATTCAGCTTCACATAACGTCGTTCGACAGGTGTGTTTGCTGCAAACACAATTGTGCACAAACATACAGCAATTAATTGGTAATTTATACGCAGGTAACGGTTTATTGACTTACCGGTACGAATCAGGAAATACAATAATACATAATTATTTACAGCGTTAATAAAAATGAATCGCCAGTCGCTAATGTTAAAAATATTGAAAGTTTTTTTTATAGTGTTTCTTTTTAGGACGTGCTAGTACCTACTGAAATCTGGTCAAAGGTTAGTCCTTTGACAGTTAGGGCGTTTGTCCACCGCAGCCGTCACCGGGATATCACCGAGAAATGAGATTATTCAAGCCGAATGTGACGTCCCGGAGAGGCTGACGACGATCGTTTGTCCACCGCGACCGAACTCGGCGGTTCAGTATGATAAGATAGACAAAACAAAAGCCGGGCGAACGGCGCCGGCGCCGGCGGTGTAGCGGCAGTGTGTGGACAAGATCAAACGTGTTTTGTATGGTTCCCTATCCATTTGCATAACATTTTAAAACATACTAAAATGGAATAGTTTTGTTTATCCTAACTAAATAGCCTCTGCCGTAGCACCGACCGCTTCGCTCGCTCGGCCCGTGCGTAGGGGGTCACAGTTCTAAACTTAACCTAACCTTTTTTGCGAGTCAAAATATTTAACCTAATCTAACTAGTTCGGTTCCGGGTATTACGCCTAGTAACAATCAGCGAATTAAAATTATAAAAAAAATATCCTACAAGATAATTATGTCAACATAAACTGTATGCCAAAAACAATTATGGCAACGAATTATAATACCAAGAAAATAAATACAAAATAGTTATGCCAAAGAATATTAGGAAAAAAAGCATTAAGGCTCTTACATACTGGGGCGATTCGTCGCGAGACGCGACACCGCCGCATTGTTCGCCGTGAAGTTTTCTCAGAAATTGTTTTGTTAAAATTCGCGTCGCGCGGCGAATCGCGTCAATATGTAAGAGCCTTTATGCGAAAAGAAGGGATACCGTATTGTATTGCCGGTACGAGTCATTCCATTCTAATACCAAAAACTAATACCACTGGTATTTGTTTCAATTCATATTTATTTTCTATTCCGAACGAATACCATTATTTAAACTAATACCAAAACAAGTTCGAAGATATAAGGTACAGTCAGTGAAAATGCTTTGTATGTAATTTTTCAAAAATGTGCACGACCAATCTTCTTATGAGTTGGGAAACTTTACGAACAAGACATTAAGTGATAATGAAAAAAGTCAAATTCTTGATAAGTATGGGGCCTTTATAAACTTCAGGGGCTTTTCCGAAAGACGCCTACCAGAATAACAAGTTTTTCATAAGCAACTACTGCCAGTTAATTTCTGTTTTCCTGATAGTCATAATAGGTATAGGACATTACAGTTATAGGTAAGGTATCGGACAGTTTTAAGACTTCTATCGATATAGTGAATAACAACGAATACTTTATATTTCTCTTTGTGTTGCTGTTGTGCAACTTAGTGAGATCGTTTAGGCGCCTATTTTTCTTCATTTCTGTCACCCTGGTACTTTACAAAATTACAAATGATTCAATTTCAAAACCTGTATTTTTACCATTATTGAGTTAAGTAGTAAGTCTCTTAAGCACCTAGTTCCAGATCATTTCTGCTTTCCTGCTAGTTTGAATAACTAAACAATTAAGACAGTTGAATTTTAAAACGTCTATCGTTATCATTTGTTACGAATCCGTCATGCTCTTCTCTATGTTTCATCGTGTACCGGCCATCGGTTCGTCACGATCTCGGGCCGAGTGTTAGCAGTCGCGCCGAACTAATCGAAACTTCGGCGGCTGGGATAACGGTATAGAGGTATGAAGAACAGGGTGTAAAGTTCTCTGATCCTCTATTGAAATGGGAGGATCCTCCGACCAGACGGGTGTCGTGTCTGGCGGGCAACTACTCGACGATTGATGTCGAGAAGTCTTAGATATGTCGACCGCGCGGTAAACTCTTTTTGTGCGAAGCAGGATGTGTGATGTCAGGTCTTTGATGCGCAGTTCGCATGTGGCGATGTAGATTCCGCCACAACGGCGCTCGGGTGATAGACGTTCGTGAGTATAATATGTTCCTTGCGTGCGGTGGCCACGCAGCTATTATAGTAATACATTTACTTTTTGTATCGCTACTTCGGCGCCATCATTTCGTTCTCTATGACGGCGAGGTGGACAAACGCACTTACAGAGAATCATCGTACGATAGATACATTCATGAATAATTTATTTAACGATTTATTGAACTGACATTTGATGCAATCTAACAATGCTTCTTGTTTCTACACTGACAGTTACATTGTTAAATGTTAACACTGACATTATCTATGACAAAATTACTACTTGTACCTAATACTCGCACTAAATGGCATTTAGGTACATTTGTTATTATGATTTGTATTAAATGTCATAAAAAACAGGAAATGGGGTTTGAAAAACTTGACTGGTGCACCTAGTAGGAAACACATATACCTATTGCTCATGGTAAATTAACCAGAATAATATGATAATGAAGAACTTGTACCCAATCATAAAATACAACAGTTATCAATCATTAACACACACACACACTCACTCACACCCACACACCCTGCACATCCGCTCCCCACAAACATACACACACAAAGACACATACCTGAACATGCTAAAACAATTTTGTAACATCATAGGAACTCCTCAATCAAACAAGATAGCACCGTCGTGTTTGGATTCATTGGTCATGTATTAAAAAGTGGTTTGACACTAAGTGGTATTCAGGGTCTGATGATGGAGCCAGCCAGAAGGTAGCCATGGGAAAACCTCAATCAAACAAGATAGCACCATCGTGTTTGGATTCGTTGGTTATGAATTGACAAGCGCTTTGACACTAGGTGGTGTTCATGGTCTGATGATGGAGCCGGAAGGTGGCCATGGGAAAACCTCAAGCAAACAAGATAGCACCATCGTGTTTGGACTCATTGGTCATTAATTAATAAGCGCTTTGACACTAGGTGGTGCTCAGGGCCTGATGATGGAGCCGGAAGGTAGCCATAAGAAAACCTAATTCGTTGGATTTGTAATAAAGAACAAATATTTAAACAAATCCTAATGCTAAAAAGTAGAAAATAAAATATAAGTAAAAATCTTTTTAAAAACAAGCTTTTAATGAACTAAAAAGTACTAAATAACACTTACGTAAACATAGAACTTTAATATTTTCTTGAAAGCTTGAGGCGTAAATGTCCTTCTTAGACTAAACTTGAAGATAAGCCTCAAGGTTTTAAGAAAATAATAAAGTTCTATGTTTACGTAAGTGTTATTTAGTACTTTTTAGGTAATTAAAAGCTTGTTTTTAAAAAGATTTTTACTTATATTTTATTAATTATGTCTCAATTTTGTAGTTAGTAACCGTGGGAAGTGGAAGAAGAAAAAGTGGGAAGTTGCGAGGTAATCCAATAATAAGTATCCTTATAACTTACCGGTGCTGCCTCAGTTTTGTGCTGTAGAACAATTGTATGAGAAACAATAAAAACTTTTTACTTTAAAACACTGGTATAGATATTTATTTGTATAGATTCCTACAGAACTTCAGGCCTGTTTTCCCTGGGTATCGAAGAAGTTTATAGTACATACGCCAATATTTCGCCAGTTATGTTTAAGTCCCATGTAATAGAGAATTATCAACCGGACACAACTCTAGATTATAGGATGCTACTGCAAAACACTGCCCGACTAGCCAGTGTATATTCGTGTAGTGTCAATCCCTAAGCATCTATCTGGTGACAACAAGCTCACTTGGCAGTCGTCTTTGTAAATATCAAACAATTGTATAAACGAATGTATTTTTTTCACTCACTTCAACATTAACTCCAGCCATTGAGAAGTAATATACAGGGGGTTCATTCTTAGGCACGAAGCGGTAGAACTCGTGTCCGTCTTTGTACCACTTGACGGAGTACAGGGTGTCCCCTTCCATGTCGTACTGGCAGCCGAGGAGGGCCATGCCACCTTCGGGCTCATGTGTAGGCACCCGGAGCTCTACCAGACGAAGGCTCTTTACTGAATCTGAAATACATAAAAATAAAGTACCTAGATATTAGTGCCACTAATAATCGGTAAATAAGTGTCAAACGAATGAATGTCGTGATGGCCTCGCCTCTCATACAGGAGGTTGTAGGTTCAATTCCGGGCAAATAAGTAAATACCAATGTGACTTTTTCAATTCATACGTAGGTAGGTACTTTTTTTTAAATAGTTGTTTGCTTTGAAAACGCTATTTAGAATTTCTACTTTGCAAAACATCGTGAGGAAACCTGAACTTATAAAATTAATATGAGTCTGAAATCGTCAACCCGTCTTGTATACTCGAAAGAATATGACAAAGAGGCAATAGGCCATAGGTGAGGGGTCTCGTTGAATGACGTGCGAGAAGGCAAGAGTTCGATCTCCGTTTGCATTATAAGTGAACCAAATCATTGCATAAGCTTTAGTTTTTATCAGAAACATTAGTATAAATATCAATAATTTAATATTTCATATTATTCTACACAATAACAACTACTAATTACTAATTGAGTAGAAAAACAGTCGCCTTTCTTGGTAAAAAGCTACTTTCCATAAACAGAATGTGACAAGGTACTCGCACTCGCTATTGTTAGGTATTGTTATTGTTACAACCTGTATTCATTAATAAGGCTTTCAAGAAATAAAGCAAATTATCCGCTCTCGTATAATACGTGTCGTGATATTTGTCAGTGAGTTCCTACCTATAATTGCCTATGACTCATTCACAGTTACAGAAGTAGAACTCTACTACGAAACTATACCAACGTACCTACATCTAAATTTCACGGATGCGTACGCTCATAGTGGTTAGGAACACACCGGGCACGCCAGCTAATAGTATAGTATAATATGTGCACTGAAGTACAATACCTTGCGTCCACAACAACAACAATATGAGAATCGTCCTGCCAAACATCTTCGTACAGTATTCTCAGCAGTCTGTGTACATAACCACCCGCGCACTTCACAGCACCGAGACAGCTGAACAGCTCACACTTCACTTCACATCACACGGATCCATCGCTGATAAATCACTGACTCGAATAATTTAACTGAACATCAATAACAATTGTACCTTTGAATTCAGTTAAAATCTGCCGTTTGCGGTGTCTAAATAGGCCAGCGAAATTCCGGCGACACCGATCTAAATTTAAAACTGGTCGCCACTGAACTGTCTAGCGCATGCGCAGCGCTAACAACGTACTGCCAATATCAAAAAGATTGCGTGTCGATGATTAATATTTGCAATTTTTATTAATAAAGCGCACAATTTTTCACTAGCGTACACGCAGGGTGTAGGGTTGGTGGCGTGAGTTCAACGAATAATTATTCGGGTGCACACGTATGACTCAGAAATATATGCAGTTATGTTAATTATAGTGTGTATTACCAGCGGCATTAATTGTTATGATAAAAGACTTTACATAGCTAATAGTTTGTTTGAACAACTGTTAATTATTGCAAAGGTTCATGCATGACACGGGTCCAGTGGGAGAATATAGAAAAATCACCAAATATTTGGATAAAGTTGGCGTGTATTGTTTTGACTTTTATTGTGTGCGGGATCAAAGGCTATCCTTTGTTGCGAATAATAAAAAAACCGATACGACATTCGTGAGGTTTCATTAAAAAAAAACTGGACATCGATTCGCAAATAGTCTCTTCAACAAAGCTGGTGTCGAACTGTCGACCGATAATGAGTGATTTTAGCCATTCAAATTACATAGTAATGATTTAACAGTAGGCATTTAAATTAAGTATATAGAAAACTTATTTAACTGTAGAGACCTGTATCATTTTTATTGTACCTCAACGAAAGGTCAGAGTGTACCCAAGTTATCGCTCGCGGTAATTTCGATGTTTTTGTAACAAATTATCTAATGAAAACATTTACTAAGATAAAAACAAAAGACATAGCACTCTCGAATATATTTTTTTTTTTTTTTTTTTATAAATAATAATATTTTTATTGTTTAACTTTCTAACGCTTCGCTCATGTTTCTAGTAATGAAGTAAAGCAAGTGGTACCTATACCTATGTCAAAATTATTCAGGCTGATAAACTTGATATAATATATCTTCTAATGGTAAACACACAAACAATAGCGATATGATCAGAAAAAAAAACACGTTCGGCATAAATAAATTATGTACTTACCTAGTGAAAAATGCAGTCATAACAAAAACGTCGTAACCTTGAAAAGTCCCGCTTTAATTTCTAATTTGGATTTATTTCCACTCGGCAAAAAGTTAATAAAACGTGGTTCCGTACATCCTGGCGAGAGAAGCTCTAGTTATTTCCGTTTTGGAGTCGTTCCACTGGCGCTAGTTCTAAGACTATTCGCTAGATGTCGCACGATGCCTGTTCGCGAGACTCAAACAGTGCGCACTGTTGGAAGTTTCAGGCTATTTTCTATTATGGTTTCAATTGAATTATAAGAGCAGTAGAAGTTTGGAATTTCGGGGTTTTGGTCAGGAAACCAACGAATGTCATTATTTACAGAAGACTCCAGTCTTAGTTACATTCAAAGATGTTTGTATGTTGATGGCACAAAAATCACAGAATCCATTCACAGGCTTCCTTGTGTTATCGTTTATTGTCCTCCCGATTTCTAAAGAATATTCGAACATAAAATATTGAGCAGTAGACGTGTACGGTAAATTTAGATTCTGTTTGCTTATAGTTTTAGTAAAGACCAACTTAAAAACTTGTAATTCTCATCTTACTCGAAAATTAACTCCTTATAAACTTCACCTCATTCTTATTTGCTCTCAAAAGGTGAAAATAGCGCTCCAACGGATACAGATTGTGCTGGAGGTACGCTCGGCATCCCGCCTCTTAAACTAGTGAGTCAATCCTATTCCCTCGGGAAGCACATTCAGTTGCTTAGACGTTCTCACTCTGGAGGGAATATTATCCTGTGGATACTATGCGCTCTTTTTATGGATCTGGATGTTATTGTACTGTTTTTCAGAAATTTTAAAAAGCCTTTTTGGGTTGATTTTGTTGCCGAGTTTCCTTATATTTTTTTGTTTAAGCAAAACATGCAATTCGTTAAGCTAAGTAGATAGTAGGATAACTTTTATTTTTAAAAACAATCAGATATAAAATGCGATGCATTAAACCTTCATCAAAAGTAGTTTGTTATAAGTAGAGCCTGATTACGGAGTTGTGATCGAGTTATTTCATTTAGTTCAACATGCTGATCTAAATTCGAAACTGCACGAACCAAATAACAATCAAAATTATAAAGTTCAACTGAATAGGTACCCTCATAGAAATACGTGTTTCAATTGATTTAATTCCGTACGTAATGATTTTATCTAATACCAATTTACTGTTTAAAGCGGCTGCTGTGAACGTAATTGTGTTCCTAGTGGCGTACAAACGAATCGTAACCACATCATGACATCACTAACAGTTAACATTTAGTTTAAAGCGGTTGCCCAGCTAACTAACCTTGAATTTGTACAATTCGGTGTACAACAAAGCTCTGGCTATCTCAATTAATGTCGAGTTGTGGTACACGTAAGGCACGGTCCACGGCCGACATATGGACAAATAAGTCTATTTGCGAACATTTAATATTCGCTTCGGGCCCGCGTTAATTAAGCAGGGTTGGTTGGGTTCGTATGCCCGATGCCCAATCCCCGCACCCTCGAATCACCCTCGACTCGATAAAAGAAACAAAACAGTGTCTGTGTGTTGGACACAGACGTAAAGTCACAATACTTTTCAAATGTTTTTGACAAAATTTTAAAATAACTCTTGTAATAGGTATTTCCTGTTTGCAAAGCGTTTTCCATGCAATAGCATACCTGCCTATTATCTAACTATGTAGCAAACAAAATATTGGTGTAGTACGTGAAAAAATAAGCCTCTTTAATACAATAAAATAGGTACCTAAATACTTGTTCATAATGTCCTTCTTCATTATATGGACACTAAAATGAGAAAACTAAAAGAAAATATTATATTCCATTGAAACTTTATGCTTAATTAGACACACTATGTAATTTAGGTATTTTTTTCTGATATCATCAAATTCATAAAATCTCCAAAAAAAGTCTCCAAAATTTTTATTGCAGGCATTGGTACAGCAGCGGTACCTATAGATGTAATAAGTAACAACCTCCATCGCTTGACCGATAAAAGGCAAAATAAATCTCTATAAAGCCGCCTCACGTGGCGCACACGAATGAATGATTAAACGGAGGCGGTTCTTCATTTGTTTTCACTTTAGTTCGGACAACACGATGGTGTGTGTGTAGTCTAGCTTTACTAAGGGAAAATTACACCGCCCGTGGGAACTCGCGCGAGTAAATCATCATTAGAGGAGCCGCCGCGGCCGTGGGACACGCCTCGTCTTTATAAAAGATTCAGCTTGATACAAACGAGACGGACGAGTAATGGCCGAGTTACTTGTGCGTTGTTCGCACAACTTTATACGCGCTGTATTTCATTTAGGCGCCATTAAAATTAACTAAGACCTATGGGCGTGTACGCACAAGTAATCTCGGCAATTAACCGTGCTGTAACGCATACTCTTAGAATGGATAGCTCATAATTAGAATGAATAGGAAGTGGCGATACAAAACCTTCACCAGTTTTAACCGAACTTGCGGGAAATTCGTTCCTGGCCTGTAATTGCTCTTTTTCTTCAAGGAAACCTTCATTAGGTAGTATCTAATCGAATTTTGCATATTTCAGCAATTATGCAGATACTGCGTAAAGTTATAGCTTTGTACAGATCAATAACTACCTCAATAATGCTCTCTCACGTAAGAACAATATTCGTTGAATTTTGCTTCTGATCGATAGGCTACGGAGCTACAAACGACAATTCTAGAATGATGGTTTGTACAATCAATTTTTTCTCAAAAAACACTGCTCATGAAATAGTTTTTGTGATTTTTTTTATTTGTTCTCAGGTAAAATATTGCCTTTAAGAACCACTCTGTTGTCTCAATTTGACTCGTCCTGAGGCTGTTAAGTAATCGAGTTGGACTTGATTCCAACTTAGTGACCTCCGCACAAACGTCAGCGACGTAAATTTTAGCAACTTGACTAGTATAATATTAAGTTGAAAACTTTAAATGCAGGACATTTTATGAAACTGTCTAGTGGCCGCAAAGTTTTGTTAATCAGAATAGCGGGAGGTAGCTGCCGGGTCAAACTAGTTAGAATTTTCACCTCCGCTATCCCTTGACATGGGCTCGACCGGGAATATTTTAAAATTATTCAATTTACATAGGTTAATTGCCCACTTGTTCTAGGAAACTACGAGTAGCCTGAATTTTGTGAATTAATTGGCTTATCATTACGTAACTGTCAGGTTCTTGGCTACTGTATATTTCTGTCAGTTTTAACGAGATTAATCACTATTGAAGTTAAACTAAATCAATGCTTTGTATAACGTCAACAAAAAATTTCTTCTATGCCATAGTTTACAATCTGTTAACATAAAATCATACGCAAAATCGCGTCACCTAATAGATTGTATATTTTTAAAACACATTTTATTTCGGGAATCAATAGAAGCGCGCCTCAGTACACGTGTGTGCTGTGTAGCCTTATAAAGTTTATTCAATAGCAGTGTTGTGCTGGCTTTGTGTCATTGTGTACCAAAATAGTGAACATTAATTCATATTTCTTTTATTACTTTGCGTCTGTTTTGGCGAGTTCTCTACCGGTGAGATTTCGTTTGCTGTGACAAGGGATTATTTGCGAAACAGAACCATCCATCAACCTGTTTATTTTCCTACATATATTCATACATACAGATTATATTCGGTATTACTATACCTCTTACGTAATGTAATGATCAAAAAAATACCTATTACAATGGCCTCCTCCCTTTTTTACGAGTATTCATTTATTTATTTAAAAACATATACAACTGTCATCACAGGCTACTACAATAGTACAGTTATATTATAGATGTAACATGAGTCACTCAGCAAATAATTCGATTTATTTGCATATGATAACATTTTATGCAAATGATTTAATTCGCCCGTAGGGCCGCATAGTACCAACAACTATTACACAAATTACCAGGATGTAATGTGGACGAGCACTCCCAGGTTTGCCAACGGAATATAATAATCATATATCAGCATTGCACGCCATTATCTTCTTATATGAAGGTAATATTGTTTATTGCTACATGCCTACGCGATATTAAATACTTACAGGCCGTGAAAGACTAAGGGTCTCCACACACGGGCCACGGGCTACAACCACAAAACGCCGGCCCCGTATGTTTCCTGTAATTTTCATACATTTTATATGGACTCACCGCACACAGGCCACACGCAATTTTCATACATTTTATATGGACTCGCCGCACACAGGCCACACGCGATAGCCACAAACGCCGTGGCGTTTACTACAGAGGCCTTAGTGCGAGTTTCTTTTAACTATCTTCACTTTGCGCATCGACGGCGTTCGGTGCTCCGATTGGCCCTTCCCTGGCCTTCACTGGTGAAGGGCAATCGGAGCGCCGAACGCGGTCGATGCGTAAAGTGAAGATAGTTAAAAGAAACTCGCACTAAGGCCTCAGGAAATATGCTGGTGGCGGCGTTTTGTGGTTGTGGCCGGTAGCCCGTGTGCGGAGACCCTTACAGGGGCGCAGATTTTCAGCAGTGAGGTGAAAAAAAGTAATTTAAATAAAAAACTCGACTGCAAAAACACATAACTGAAAAGAGAAAACAAGCATTATGATTTGTAGAAATATAATATTATATAAAATATAATAATTATTTTTAGTTTTTAACCGAATTATTCAATAAGGAGGAGTTTTTCAATTCGTCGGTATGTTTTATTTGTGTGTATGTTACTAGATTACTCCGCCAATTATGAATCGATTTTGATGATTCTTTTTTTGTTTGGTAGGTCCCGCTTCAGAGGTGGTCCTTTAAAAATTTTATTCACTTTGCTTGCGTAGTTTTTGAGTTGGCTTCTATATTAGGTATTTTTCCCACTTATTTTTTTTGTATATGTAGACGATGTTTTAAGTGACTCCATCATTGTTATTTACATAGCAGGTAGTGGTATTCGAATGTGTGTGGGATAGGCACCATAACTAAAAAGTTTTTATTTAAATTACTTTTTTTAACCTCACTGCTGAAAATCTGCGCCCCTGTTAGTCTTTCAAGGCCGGTCCTGAGCCCCGAAAACTTGAATTATCTTGTTCATAGTCATCAGGAGAATTTATAGATTTATACAAACTACTAGCTGCGCCCCGCGGTTTCACCCGCGTAAGTCTCGATCCCGTGGGAATATCGGGATAAAAAATATCATATGTCCTATTCCAGGTCATGGTCTACTCCTGTGCCAAATTTCATCCATACTCGTTCAGCTGTTTTAGCGTGAAAGCGTAACAAACTCACTTTCGCATTTATAATATTAGTTGGGATTTATTTACAGTTTCTATCCAAGTACAAATAGTTTCTCAAGGGCTTAACTAACAAGCCAGCATGTCTTAGGCTTATTAGTACCTAATTATAATATTTAAACAGTGCTAATGAAAATCTTATTCACATGTTTTGCGTTCTATGAACCTATGCTAACACATAATGTTAGGTAACCGTAAAATTATTAATTAGCTAAAAGATACAAGTAATTAAATCTCTACAAGTCTAGACCTAACTCTAAGAATCTATATAACAGAGTTTTTACGATGATTCAGATCATTTTGATATGATCTCATAATTATTATTTTTTTTGGCACTGAAATTCGCAGAAACAGACCTTTTAACCTAGTTAAAACGTAATTTGAGTAGATTCGGCATGATTTCAACTTAGCTGGGTTCAAAGCGGGGAGCACAAAGGAAAGCTAAGGTATCTGTTTTGAATAATAACAACTGTTCTGCTACAGGCTACGAGCTTTAGATTTACTACTAGCCTACTATAATAGAGAGCTAGACCTGAATCTTACTTGGCGATTACTGTTGACCTTAATAGCGCTGTGGTAGGCCCCTTCTGAGATGAGGTGGAGTCAAGGTGTTGTTACCAGTATCATTGACGGATAGGTTGCGGTAGATTGATCCGTGACTCGGAAAGCACGTTAAGCCGTTGAGAAGCCGTTAGAGGTATGAGGAACAGGGTGTAAAGTTCACTCAGACTCCATAAAAAAGGGAGGATCCTCTGACCAGACGGGTGTTGTGTCTGGTGGGCAACTGCCTAACGATTGATGTTGGAATCTTGTACACCTATATGGTGATCGCGCGATAAACTATAATTGCGCAATGCAGGATTTTGTGTGACGTCAGGTCTTTTAGTTCGCATGTGGCGATGTAGATGCCGCCACAGTGCCTATGACCGTCAGTCCGTCCGTCATCTTTGACTGTCGTTACGGGTAGTCGGAAGCTCGAAAGTCTGAAAACCAGTCATGCCAAGAAGTATCAGTAATACCCAGTAACTACGTTCTGGAGGTCAGATACGAAGTCGCTTCATGTAAAATACTGGTATTTAGCTGCATCTGGTTAGACTGGAAGCTTACCCTAATATAGTTGGGATAAAAATGCTAGGCAAATAGAGTGAGAGATATATCGGCACAGTGGTTGAGCGTGTCGACCCGCAACCTGTAGCTGTAGCGCAGCAGAACATTAGGTAGTTCTGCTGCGCTACAGCTACAGGTTGCGGGTTTGTTAGGACGACTCATTGTGACTCCGATCAAGACCTGGGTGAGTGAAAGTGTTTACGAAAGTGTATTATGGTCACCAATCTACTAGCAATTTGTGGTGAAAACACTGGGTAGTCTATGTTGTTTTATCACGTCTATTTAATAAAAACGAGCAATATTCACTGCCAAATATAATCTTATTCATTCTCATAACTTCTGATAATGATCGCTTTGAAGAGAATATTATATACATCTAGTAACATTATCACCATCAATTATATCTTTTCAAATTAATAATGTAACGCTCAATTGACAGTAGTTAATTGTTTACACAAATTAGTTGTACAAAACAGCCTCTTTGGTCCAGTGGTTGGAAGCGCGGTTGATGTTTGTCAGGTCCCATAGTGACACCCGGTTTCAAAAAGGCTAATCAAGTCAAACAAAAAATCTGACAGATTGTTAAACTCGTGTCAACTTTGTAGACAAATAATTTGTTACGATTTTGACAACCTATGTTCTTCAAGCCGCGTGTTAGCCCCCTAAAATAAGTATGTAGGCTACTTACTACCTACATACTAATTCCAAGGTGAAAACCCCTAGAAAATTGAAAATGATTGTAGGTATTTATTTTGTTCAGTAAAATACAATAGACGCTGATATATTTAGTAACCTATTCCGCTTGACTATTCTTCAAGAGTCATAAAAACTCTGTAAGAAATCGACACGTGTTTCACCTTTCAACGAGGCATCTTCAGGATGACGATTGACTAATTGCAAACCAGAACGCGACGTGTTACCACATCGAGACCAAGATTTGTATGGAACAGAATTATTTTAGGTTTAATAATCAATATTACAAACAAAAAGAAGGTTTAGCAATGGGTTCTCCACTCAGTCCTCTTATGGCAGATATTTTTATGGACCACTTTGAAAATAAATACATTATTGGACAGCCACTACCGTTATGTTGACGACATAACAATAGACGCTGATATATTTAGTAACCTATTCCGCTTGACTATTCTTCAAGAGTAATAAAAACCCTGTAAGAAATCGACACGTGTTTCACCTCTCAACGAGGCATCTTCAGGATGACGATTGACCAATTGCAAACCAGAACGCGACGTGTTACCACATCGAGACCAAGATTTGTATGCAACAGAATTATTTTAGGTTTAATAATCAATATTACAAACAAAAAGAAGGTTTAGCAATGGGTTCTCCACTCAGTCCTCTTATGGCAGATATTTTTATGGACCACTTTGAAAATAAATACATTATTGGACAGCCACAAACCGTTATTTTGACGACATAATTATGTGTTGGACTGGTACATTGCGTCAAATAAATGTTTTTGTTAACAAAATCAATAGATTCCATCCTAAAATCAAGTTTAAATTAGAATTAGAAGTTGACGGATCCCTGAACTTTTTAGATTTAACTATTACAAGAATTAACAACAAACACGATTTTCAGATATATAGAAAACCAACTTATACAGACGTCACGATTCCTGCGTCATCTTGTCATCCAATTCAGCATAAATTAGCAGCTTATCGTAGTTTCACTCATAGATTGATGTCAGTACCACTATCCCAAGATAATTATAACAGAGAACTAACCATTATTTATCATATAGCTGAGAGCAACGGTTAAAGTAGGAAAATGGTTAATGACTTGATACAAACGAAACGCCGTAACATACGAGTAGTTCGTTTTCTTTTGTATCCAGAAAAACCACATCAATAGGTAGTTTGACGTACTTAGGGTCAATTAGTGATAGGGTTTCAAAAAATTTGTTGAGAAATGAAATAAGGGTAGCATTTAAAACAGATAATTCTCTAAGACGGATTTGTAACGGAAAAGATCGTTTAGAAAACCATAAAAAATCTGGTGTTTACAAATTACATTGCGATGATTGTAATGGTATTTACATAGGTCAGACTGGTCGTAATTTCTAAACAAGATATAAGGAACATATTGCAGCTTATAGGAATAATTGTCCAGAAAGATCTCATTTTGCACAACATTTAATAGATTCAGGTCATTCATTAAATAATAATAACACATTCAAAATTTTACACACTTATGATAAAGGATTTAAAATGTCAGTAATAGAGAGTTTAGAAATTGTTATAAATAATACAGCGACCGTTACACTGTTGAATGAATTAAATACCAGTATTCCAGGTAGATATTTTGTTCCTTTATCGATAACGAAGCGATTTTGTGAGTATTGTGAAATGGATATTCTAAGCCCGCATCCTAACCAACGCGTTCTCCACGAGTATGCGATCGTCGCGGTCATGTTGTTCGGCGAACCAGAACGCGTGGTCGCATCGACAGAGACCGCCTGCCGGTTTTCTGAATATAAAAGAGTGTCATATGAACGCGACGATCGCATACTCGCGCGAACGATCGTTTTTGTTAAAAAGCGGGATAGCCAGATTTTTTAAAATGTTTTCATTTGTCACAAAATATAGGCAGTATTTTATACATTCGATATTTTGCGTAATTAAAGGAAGATTACTTTAGCATTATATTACTTTGTTTAAAAATAAACTCTAAATTGTGAACCAACTGCATTCAAAACTGTGCTTGAAGTCACAAAGCGCACTGTATTTAGCAAAACTTCCAATTCTAAAGTTGGTAGAGCAATATTGAAGTTTGCCAAGTAGCACGAACAAGAGTCATAGATATTCATTAATCTCGTTACAGAACCTGGTCAACTTCGCTTGTAAACTTGTGTCCTAACTTCGCGAAAACTAGAAACAATCCTACTGCAAAAGTTGCAGTTTCGGCAGCTCGCCAATCGTCGACATTTATTAGCTTTGAGTAGAATACTCGTTTAAATTAAATACCAGCGTTTTTACAAGTAATTCCCTCTTTCCCTCGTAAAACATAACAGCGTCACGGTAATAAGTAAATTTCTAAACTTGCCACTTCTCGCTGCGTTTTAATAAAAGTTGAGCGCGTCCACACTCCGCGCCCGGGGAGTTAGCAGCAAGCAGGCAGGAGCGCCAGTGCGCAGCGGAACCACACCAACTTCTCACACCAAACTAAGAGAACTATATTTCAATGATAATTATTATAAATGCAGCTTCTTTTGACTTAATATGGCACGCAGCGGAAAAAATATATAATATACCAGCTATGTGTAAGTATGTGGGGGCCTGAGACGTTATAACTTATAATGTATTTCGCATGCCACTTCAATGAATAAACTTTGTTTTGATATCTTGTAATTTTAACATAAAAAGGGGGGACATGGTTGTTAAATCCCCGATGCATGTCCGATAAAATCTATTGGGTGCAGGCCGATATGTATGTATAGTCTAATCAATCAGCTGGACTGATCTCCGCATTGCACGCGCGAGGGCGATGCGAGTTTGTTTTGAATTCTCACACAAAATAAATATCAATGCTAATAGTCGTGTAGATATTGGGCCCGATATCTCCCCTTTGGGTATCGTACAACAATAACGTCAGCCATTTCAAGGCATTTCCCATTTAAATTTGTTCCCTCGGTTTCCTTATCGACGAGAGGGTAGCGTCGACATGAAGAGACACGCGGTGGTGCAACATGAGGGGATCGCTTGATGACTCACACGCCACAGGCGACGTCTGCCGCTACTAAGCACGCTTAATATTACCTTTTTATGCTAAATCGTATCGACTTGCCAGAATACGAGTGTAGATTAAATATTTCTGGGAAGTTATCGGCCATTAAAATTGTATTGAAACTGGAATTATACAACTTGCATGGAATGCACAGGGGTGTATAATAAATTGCATTCCTTGTTCGTTAGTGTAATATTTACCGTCTTGTGTGTTATCTTTAATTGTGTAGACAGGTATGTAATTTTTAAACTCGCTGCTAGTTACCAGTAATTTTTAATAATCATAGCAATCCTTATCGCGTATGAGATTGGTCATCAATATACAGTTTCAGCATTGATATACCTAATGAATTATTGTAGGTATTTTTATTTAAAAAATCGAAACAAGTAAGTTAAATCTAAGTATGTAGGCACAAATACGCTTAATTTCTCTTTTCTTGTTATGGAAAAACATCCCGTTGTCAAGAGATACTCGTATAAGTTATGTCGTAATTTTTCTTCGAGAATCCAAGGTAAGCTCTCTGTTTCCGCATTTTGTGTACAAATCGTCGTTATTAGATTAACTGTGTTGGCGACGTTGACGAATATTGTGATTTTGGGTAGCATTATTAGTGATGAGATGACAAGATGACATTTCAGAGGTAAACAACTTTTTTGGTGTTGGCGACGCTCACGGAAATTACTGTTTGTGTGTCTCAATGTTTCTTGATTTACGAGCTTTTGCTTATAACACCGTTCATGTGAGTTCCTAGCAATTTTTTCGGAATGAAAAGTATCTTCTAGTTGACTCTAGTTTTTTGAGTTAGGTATTCAAAATTTTTAATGCTGTTTAGCCCTGAAAAAAATATTTTATAACTAAGAAAATAGTCGATGATAAAATTCAAACTCATTCATTCATTAACTCATTCGACTATACCTGTTATGTTACGGTCTCTTTGCAAGCCAATTAAAATGAAATTTAAACGGATAAAAAGTCATCTGAAAACTCATGTTTCAAAAGTGAATTTCGGAAGCTCTCATCCTTCACAATAATTGTAACAAAATCATGTCTCCTTACTTACTTTCAATAATATCGATTTTAATTTCGGACATTGTGTGCTACAGTCGCAACAACGTATGTAATCAAAAGTAATAAAGGATTTTAAAACGTCATCAGTTTGTTTGTCTGAACCAAATGAGTGAAATAAGTTTTTATATGGAACTTCCATTTTATATAACTATACCACTAGGTTCATAAAAATGGTAGTTAAGTGTAAGCTTTACTTATATTTTAGAAATAATCAAGTTTCGTTTACAATGTTAGGGGAATACGATGGTAGTGAAGAAATTATTCTTAATTTCTAAGCAGCATCGATACTAAACCATACATTGTATGTAATGCACCCTATGCTTTACGTACAATGTATGGTTTAGCATCGACTCTCGGCATAGAAACGCATAGAAGAAATCGGCGCGTAACACCAGTTTCATACCTATGAAACTGATGTTACGCGCCGATTTCTACTATTTTTCTCAATATAAATCCAACCGTGTAAGTAAGAGATCGGCTCAAACTTTCGAACTAACGACTGCCACAGCCATAAGTTCGATAATCAAACCTAAACTTTTCTTTCATAACCAGCCTAGCATTGTCGGTTTAAATAAATAAATGATGCAGTTCAAAAATACTCATCAAGTCTGCGCGGTACGGTACCATCTAGCCTATAAATGCCGGCTTATTTTCGGATGCAACGACGTCTCGCGAGACTCCTCGATTGGCTAGATATTTGTACTAGAAAGGAAGACGGGCCACTTATTTTGCCATACCTCCTTTTGTTGGAAGCCCCATGAATTACAAAAAGTTGAAACGCATAACGCATGAAATGATTGTTGAATTATAAGAGATCGGTGACGCCTTTGTGCTCAAATACACGAGCGGCACGTTCCCAACGACAGAGGCAACTGCAGCCGACGCGACGTTGCCTCTGCCGTTGGCAACGTGCTGCTCGTGTATATATGAGCGCTTATTTAGATGTCGTTAGCGGATGCTACGCGGTATTGATGGAGTGCTACGGCGTGCTACGAAAATGCTACGAGAATAAGGCTAAGGTTACGTTGTCACATATTCGCAAGCTTAGTTTACTGCTACTTTTAGGTGCAAATGCTTTAACAACTTTTAAACGAGATATATTAGTTTAGGAAACAAAGTCCTAGTGCGCATTAACATGGCACCTGGCTCAATGACGTTTGGAGCTCCCCTCGCTTCCCCACACGGCGACGGCGGGGGGCGGCGCGGGTAGCGGGGGGAGTATTGAGTTCCGAGCCAGGTGCCATGTTAATGCGCAGGGGTTGTACCTACTTTGTTAATTTATCTCAATCATATCAATACCCAAATTCCAATATTTGGACGAAAAAGTTTTTCAGAAAGGAGAACAATCAACTGAGGAAATAAATCTCAATTGACTATGGGCTCATTCATTATTCATGCGTATAATAAAGTAGGTATTAAATACACATTTTGTAAAACAATAATCTTTATTTCCAATTATTGAATGACAGAGACGTCAACCGTCAACGCGACAAACGTCGCCACTTGGTGGCCAGTACATATCAGTCCTCCGCCGCAATTCCTGGTTGTCCTACCCCCGGGGCTGGAAGCAGCTGTTCCAGGTGTCTACGCCACACGGCGCCACCGTCCGTCTGCACTTCATAATGAAGCCTGCCTAGGCGACGCACTATCGTGCCGAACTCCCATCTTCGTCTCTGGTCGGAGTAGGCTCTAGCCTGGACTCGATCACCTACGGAGTGAGCCCTGGTGGAAGGCGCTGTGTTGTTTGGGTTGAACACCTTCGGGGCAGATGAGTCTCTAAACATTACATGCAACTTTGTTCTCACCTCCCGACTGAACATCAATTCATAGGGGGTCTGTCCGTTCAGGGTTGGTGTGCGTCTGAGCCGGGTCTTAAGGACAAGGAGCTTATCTGTAAGATCGCCTCTCTCCCCCTCCATTGCGCGTAGTGCTTTCTTAATGGTTTGCACGTAACGTTCAGCCTGACCGTTAGTGGCTGGGTGGTACGGGGCTGACGTCATGTGTGTTACACCGCAGCTGGAAAGGTAGTTCTTGAATTCTTGAGACACAAACTGCCACGCGTTGTCCGAAACAAGTGTGTATGGTGTGCCGAATGTGCAGAATAATTCTTTCAACTTAACAACGCACCAAGCACTTGTTGTGGTCTTTGTTGGAAAGACTTCCACCCACTTCGAAAAGGCATCCACGACAATTAGAAGTTGATGTCCTAAAATAGGTCCAGCAAAATCTATATGAAGACGTTGCCATGGCCCTGTAGGTTGTTCCCAATGGTGAGGGGGTGCTTTTGGTGACTCATTTTGTTCTAATCGGCATGCTTTACAGGATTTTACGTTGTTCTAGATATCTCTATCTATATTTTTCCAGTATATGTAGCTACGAGCTAGTAATTTCATTTTAAGTATACCAATGTGTCCGGTGTGTAGTTCGTCAAGTACACGTATGTGTAAAATTTTGGGTATTACCACTCGAGTTCCTTTCAATATGCAGTTGTCTTGAAGTGTTAATTCATTATCACCGTAGCCATATTGTCGTAATGAGTGACCTGCTTGTAGCGCTTCCAGTAATGTAAGTTATATGTTAAGTTCATTGTCTTTTCTTGTTTCATTAGCTATAACTTCTGGTCGAATTTCTAGGACGTTAATTTGCTGTAGTTGATATGAACAATGTTGGTCTATTGAGGTTTCTTTTGCTATTTCTACTGGGAATCTTGATAGGTAATCAGCGTTTGAATGTTTCTTTGAAGCTCTGTATTCCACGTCGTAGTTGAATCCCGATAAGAAATGTGCGTAATGAAATAATCGCATTTTGCTCAATGCTGGTAATGTCTGGTGGGGATGGAAAATTAAGGTAAGGGGCTTATGGTCCGTCACTAATGTGAATTTTCTACCGTAACAGTAGTGAAAGAATTTTTTTATGCCCCAGTAGATCGCCGTAGCTTCTTTGTCAATTTGACTATATTTCCTTTCACTAAATGAAAGTGATCTAGAGGCGAATGCGATTGGTCTATCAGAGTCATCAGGTAGTTTGTGAGAGAGAACAGCTCCTCAGCCTGTTGGTGAAGCGTCAGTAGCTAGTATCAATGGTTTTCCTGGGTCAAAGTGAATAAGAACTCTTTCGCTCAAAATCTCCTTCTTAATGTTATTAAAACTATCTTCGCATTTAGAGGTCCAGTGAAAATTTTTCTCTTTCTTTAGTAACTCATTTAGTGAGTTTGTTAAAGAGGCAAGATTCGGTATAAATTTGTTATAGTAGTTTGCCATACCTAAGAAGGTTCGTAGTTCGTTCGTATTAGTTGGTCTTACAGTGTTCACGATGGCTTTTACTTTGTCTTTGTTCTTATGTAAACCATCTTTGTCGATTGTGTGTCCGAGGTAGTTAATGTTACGTTTAAAAAAATGTCATTTTTCTCTGTTAACGTGGAGGTTGCTCTTTTTCAGTTTTTGCAAGACTCGTTTTAGACGTGTAAGGAGTTGGTCCTCTGATGCTCCTTGTATTATAATATTGTCGAAGAAACATTTTATTCCGTCTAATCTCTGAAGTAATTGGTCCATGAATTTCTGCCAAAAGCTTGGTGCTACTTTGACTCCAAACATTAAGCGATTGTCTTTGTAAGTGCCTTTGTGGGTACTTAATGTTTGTAAGAGAGCGCTTTCTTCGTCCATAACCAAATTTAGGTAGGCTTGTGTAATGTCTAAGGTGCAGAAGTATTTGCCTCCGTTCATTTCTGCAAATATATCCTCTATTATATGAATTGGGTAATGTTCGTCCCTGATGACTTTGTTAAGGGTGACCTTGTAGTCTGCACATAGTCGAATGCTCCCATTTGGTTTCACAATCGGTACGATTGGTGTGCCCCAATCTGAATGGTCTACTTTGGTGATCACCCCTTCTGCACATAGTCGTTCAATTTCTTTATCTACTTTTTCCTTTAACGCGTACGGTATTCGTCGCGGTTTTATAAAAATCGGTCGTATATTTTCCTTAAGGTTTTTGTGAGCTTCATAGCTTCATTCAAATTCTTCTAATAATTTATCAAGTTTGTCGGATCGTTCAGGAGTTTATTTATTTATTTTGGCTCTTCAACAATGAGTACACTATAACATTTACAAAAAAAAAAAAAACACTTCAGACTTAGATTTAGACTTGAGTTTGAAAAACCCTTGTCTGCAATTTTCACATTTAGTTCTTTCATCCAGCTTCTTCCAAATATTGGGTTAACGTTTTGATTGATTATGTATAATTTCCCGTTGAAGGTCTGGTCTTTATAAGTGCCTTTTACGTATGTCACTCCTGCAGGCTTGATAATTTCTCCAGTGTAGGTTATCAATTTCATTTCTGTTTTGAAAATTTTGTTTGTTAATTTTAGGGTTTTGTATTGTTTGAGTGACATTGAGGACAAGGTCGCTCCTGTGTCGAATTCCATGCCCACTTGTTTGTTCTCTATTTTTACTGTGATCATATATTTTTCAGATATCTCACTTTTAATTAGGTTGATATCTCCCATGCTTTCGTAACTCGTGTTATTTGTATTGTCGTCTAGTTGATTGGTATTTAAGTTCCGCTGTAAACAGACTCGTGCCAGATGTCCAGTCTTCTTGCATTTCAGGCAGGTAGATTTGATGGCGCCACACTCATTAGATCGATGGTCTTCTTTGCCGCATCGGAAGCATTTTCCCTTTAAATCTCTTACCGTAATCGGAGATGAAGACGATGGAGAAGGTAACTGTCTGCTTGGTGGTGAGTATGAGGGTCGTGGATACTTAGGTCTTTTTATCAAGCTCGTAATTCTGTTAACTGTGTCCGCATGTCTGTGGATATTCTTAGGTTCTCCGATTTTCCCATTTCTATGGATGTGGCTATATGTACCAGTTTCGTGAAAGGTGGTGTCTCTCTTTCTTGAAGAATTTTTGTTCGTATATCACTGTCTTTCAATCCCCGAATAAATTGTAGGGCTAGAAAGCTTTCTAATGTAGGTTTTTGACAACTTTTACATTTAAATTCACAGTTCAAGGACCTTTGTCTTAATTCTGAGGCATATGTTGCCACTGTTTCATCTTCGCGTTGTGTGCGCGTAATAAATTTGTGTTGTAAAGCCCAAGGTTTAGGGTCAACATATTCGTCTAGTATACTGTGTGAGCTCCTTCCGGGGAGCATAAATCATATAATTTTTCATGTAATTCTGGTGATAATGTAGCAAGTAAGTGTAAACTTTCGTTTTAGCGTCTTCGATCTTGTTAATTAAGAAAAATACAGTTAGTCTTTTAGTAAAGTTTGCAAAGGTCTCTTTTTCTTGAAAAGGCTGGAAATTAATTTTTGGGCATCGTTCTTGTTGCGTATTTGTACTTAACGGTGGTGTTGATTTTTGTGGCGGTAGAAAGCGTCGATTGTCTCTATTTTGATATATTAGAAGTTTTGTCTTTAGGATAATACATTTCTCTTCGAAATCGTACCTGGTTTCTATCTCTTGGTCTAGTTGTTCGTCAGGAGTTTCTAATTCTATGTTATGCTGTATTTCTTGTAATTTCTGTAATGTTTCTTGAAGCGATTGAAGTCTTGACTCTGTTTCTTCATGTGGTTAGCGTTTCTTGACTGTTCAGGTAATTTTCTAGTTTAGTAATTATACCACGCAATGAGGCGCGGGTTTTTTTCAGTTTTTTAATATCATTAGTCGACATCCTCGTCGCCAATTTATTAAATGCACATTTTGTAAAACAATAATCTTTATTTCCAATTATTGAATGACAGAGACGTCAACCGTCAACGCGACAAACGTCGCCACTTGGTGGCCAGTACATATCAGTAGGTATATCTGTCGGACACACTGTACTACTTACAACGGGGTTAGGGTTACTTGGGGGCGAACTTTTCACCCAAGGTCGGCTGCAAAAGGTAACCGGGGCCCGCTTCGTACAACCTGACCTATTAATTTTCATTTGCAACTGCGAACATTGATTATTTATTATTCCACGTATAATAAGGCACGCAGCAACAAACGATAGATAATTAAATGTCCGATGGAACGCCGTCATTGTAGTGATTCATCATAAAATAATATTACCCAGTGTTTAATACTGTTTTGTAAATTACATGACAAACAATTAAGAATAATGAATATGTTTGCCCTATTTGCGATACTGGGATTGGGTGGCGTGCGTGTGGGGGCGAGTGTGCCGGTCTGGCGGCGCGAGCTGTCGTGCGGCAGAGTGCGGCACGGCGCGTTGTGGTGCGGCACGACTCTGCATCCACGCGGCACATTATGCATGGACTCTAGACGGCTGCATGACACGCAATACACGCTGATTCACATATTTTTTGCGCTGCAAACCTTGTTAGTGAACATAATAGGGCAGGCTCGTTCATTTCGGGACGACAAAGCAAGCGTATCAATCAAAAGAAATTAATCTTCCCGCAACATTCATTAACCAAATGAATATTTATATTATAATTTTAATTTGACTATATTTCATGATTTAAATTGTGTCTTGATAAAGGTCGGATCTATTTCTCTAGGCATGTTCTAGATAAATAATTTAATTTATGAACAATTCGAGTAAAATTCCGGTAGTTATAAATTATGAATCAGTCGGATTTTAGACTTTACAAAGTTTGTCTTGGATGATAAGCTGCCTGGATGTAGTAAACTACTTCAATATATTTCATCAACTCATACATTATTTCGTTCAGGTCAGCAACTAAACTAGTTAATTTGAACCAGTTTACGCAGATTTTGATGAATAATTCATGTCTAACAATTTTATTCGTGCAACGAATCCGTGGATAAAAGGAGAAAATGTTTTTTCATAACGAATTCAGAAGTAATTTGATAATCTTGTGTTGTGTGCGAAATAAATAACTCGATTTTTATGTCATAAATTAACACACGTAATCTGTTTGATTTATGCCCTAAAATTAGTACCATTTTAGTTGACTTTTATGTCATAGTTGGGTTTTAGTTTTATAACTTTTTTAAGCTTGGCGGGGAAAATTAATGGATATCCTATGTTCACGTACTTATGTATAAACAGCTTTAGGAAGTAGTAATTCACGTATAGGTATGCCATTATGATAACAAAGGCTAGAGTACTCGAGGGGAAAAGCGGAGGGTTGTGAACTCGTGATACAAAGACCGATGCTGATGTATTGGTCCGGAAATCACAATTGTAGAACGCAAATTACCCCCGGCCCTTCTTTGAAATAAATTCGGTGAATTACAAGAAAAACAGAACGTACCTACGAGTAGGTATATGCAGGATTCGGGATGAAAACGACTAATAAGTACATTTAGCTATAGCTTTATGTATTGAATTACTCTTTCAAATTAATTACTTTGTCAAATGTAATCTTTCAAATTATTTATGGGTACTTTAGTGTAACTAAAACTCGTCCCATGTCCGCAGAGGAAAAGATAAAACATCGAAGGATTGTTTTCTCGTCCGCGAAGGCCCTAGATTTGGGTCGTTCTATCAGTATCCTTAAGCCCGTTTTCGACATAAAATTGACACACGAGATACCCAATTTATTCAAATAGGATAAAGTTTATTTCACTGATGCCACATAGTGAACAGTGGATAGATTTGATGCAATTGATACAAAAAAACAAAAATCATTGAGTTGAAATAGGTACTATACATACCTACCTACTTATGTAGTTCATCAATAAGTTTCGAAAAAAAACAACAAAATGGCCACTTACCCAATTATTTTTAAATTATTATCAAGTTTGTTATAAATATTGCTTAGGTATATTAGTTGTCTAGAAAGTGTACAAGTTTAAACGAGCTATTGAACTTTTAATTAAGACGTTGCTAGTCGGAGAGTGTCAGCTATTTGGCTGCTAATAGCGGTTTAGTTCTAGCTGATTGATTTGCTCTAGTTTACTGATCGACCGCCTGATGTCGCTAATTATTCAGTCATTAGAAATCTTCCGTTTGCTTTAAAAATCAATCAATGAAGGCGATTAATGTAGGTTATAAATCTATGCGATAATATTACCGATATGTTGGGTAGGTATTGTTATGAACACGTAAAGATTCTTGTAGAGTTTCATTGTCATCCTCGTAGCTTCTCGTTTCGTTTTTTTGTTTAAAAATTAAGCAGTTTGTAATATTATAAACATCCATTAACATCAGAGCACCTAACAAATATTTCATAATTTTACATTATTATCAACTTTAGCGAGAGGGGTAAAAGTACCGAGTACAGCTTTAATCCCCGGTGTTGGGGTCCCGGCACGTATTGCTCTTAGTTACACCTAGTTTTGTTTCATAATTTTATTAAATTACATTAATTAATACAATAAGTAAATTGAGAACGGATCCAGAGAGCTACGACCTGAAAAACAGCGATCAGCTTAGTGAGTTTAAAGTCTAGAACGCTAGCTTAGATATTGAAAAGTAAGTACCGACACTTGCAAAAATACCTTCGGCTCGCGTTTAAATAAATCTGTTCAATAATTTAAAAATCACTTGAATTATACATGGTTCCTGCGGGATAATAAATCCTTACAGTTTCACGGCAACCTAGTCGCGGATAAAAACTATTAGAATAAAATGTATATTTATTCCAGTGAAAATAGTAATGTTCAAAGGGTTCAGGAAATAGTTGGTAGCAAGTAATACATGTCAAGTATGTTATTTTACTTAGAAGCTCACTTGTAAGGCATTATAGTTTACGTTTATGTTTACGTAACCTACTTGCATTTAAAATAATATAAACGGCTTGTACTTTAGAAATTCCACTTTGTACTACAGAAACGTTTTCTATAATTAATCTAATGGAATTTAATGAAATTATCAAGACATTCATGAAATGAGTTAATAATCAGACGAACTTTTAAGTAAAAACCTTTAAAAACAAGCTTCAAGTACCTTTCAAGTGAAGGTGACAAAACAGATATTTAAACAAATAGATAGATAGATAGATAGAATACTCTTTATTATGTACACCATAAAAATTACAGACATAAATTAGAAATTTTACATAGGGTGACACAATGGGCGGTCTTATCGCTAAAAGCGATCTTTAAAATCAAATCTTGAAATCTTGAAATTCTAATGCTAAATACAATTTAAGTAAACACCTTTTTAAAAACAAGCTTTTAATTAACTAAAACGTTTTGTACGTTTTAGTTAAACTTACGTAAACATCGAACTTTAACATTTTCATAAAAGCTTGAGGCGTAAACGTCCTTACACTGATAAGCCTAAGTTAAGTTTGGATGTAGGAGGTAATCTCGGAAACTACTCATCAGATTTCTAAAAATATTTCACTGATATAAAGCTACACTATAGCCGAGTGTTATTGCATATGTTTTATGGTATAGTTGGCTTCCACGCTGACGAAGTCGCGGGCAGAAGTTAGTATTTGATAAATAAATAGTATGTGGGTGTAAATAAAGGTACTTACTTATTTGTACAGTGACCCCGCTTGAACTCCTAGTTAGGAAACAAAAATAACATCACGATAATTAGGTCACATGATTTATTTATATTCAATTCTTTTGAGCTACACGATATATCCATTATGTACAAACTCGTATTTATACGCTATAAATATTTAATAACAATAAGCAACAATAACTGCGTACTGCGTAGTCCACAAAATTATACACATACCTAATACTAATTATTAATAGCGCATGTCGATATAAATATATTCCCAGTCAAAGGCTGTGTAGGGCTAAAACCCCTGTGCTCTGACCGCTCGGACCATGAGTAACATGAATATCGGAAATTCCGCACATCACTTGCTATTGGTACGTAACGTAACCCCCAAGCCGACACAAGCCAATAAATTGACGATATACATTGTATGCCACATTTCATTTTGTAATTAAATGCATACTGGCCGTTTTCGATGTTAATTTTAAACTTTACGATACCGTGCTTTTACCGACAGTTTTATGCGTCTGAAAACCTATGACGATATTTATTTATAGCCACATTATTTTTACTTATACTTGATTATTACGGTTACTACATAATTTCTTCATGATTCGGAACAGTGTAGGGAGAGATGCTTTTGCAAAACCACGTTAAATGAATAAGAATGAGTTGGATGAATGAAAGCTTTCAAATTCTAGTTTGAAGCAGGTAAGAAAAGGCAAAATGCGGTAAAATGGGGTTTCACTGGCTGCATTAAAGTCCGCCATTTTCTTTGCATCTCCATTATTTACATTAATTGATATGCGTTTAATTCACGGGAGCAGCTAGATAAATATTTTGTTCAACTTGAGGAAAATGCGTTCATGTTTTTAAGGAAAAATAACCTTATAATCACAATGACGATATAACATAATTGTGGAAAGCCTCATTTGAAAAATAAGGAAATATTCTCTACCATAATGTTACCTTTTTGCTAACTTAACAAATTCGTTAATTTTGTCTTCGCTTTATAATATATTTATTAATAATAAAATATTTTTTTGATGCGGATTTCACTATAATTTGGTAAGTATATTATTCTTTCGTATTTTCTTTCTACTTAACCCTGTACATTCAGTGCTAATTTTAATGAAAATACAATATGTTAAACCGTCATGCCTATTCAATAACATAAAGACATAGTTATTTTTGATAATTTTAGACCGAAGTACTACAGTAAAAAATCCTTACATAAAAACAACAGTCACTTCAGCAACATCTAAAATGTATATTTATGGTGACTAGGTAAAATATAAATTGACTGAATTCTAGAAATTGATGCGACGAACCATTCATTTCAGAATACGTTTGATAAATGTTAATAGGTGCTTCTATTAAGTTATAATAGAGAGGTGATGCATCAACTTGTAAAATAAGTCTGTACCTAAATATTACTAATTTACAAAATATTATATACAATGTAATTATATTTCTCTTATATGCTCTATAAATACTAAACAATTTAAAATAAAATGGTATTTGATAAATATTTTTCTAAATTGGGTACAATTTATTTATCCTTCCCACACAAAGGATCTGTATTTATCAATCATTCAAATAGTATTTCATTTTCCACTTTCAGATTAATTTTTACATTCCTTTCTGATAAGTTTCAGTTCAACGGGAGGAAACAATATTACCTAGCTCCTGCTCTTTTACAGTAAAAATGCTATCAATCACTGTGTAATTGTTTTGAATGTGACCAATTTACTAGCTTGTCGCATGTTAATATCACAAATGACTGCTTTACGTACGTTATGCACGAGTATATTAGTTCACTGGCTTTTATATTAGTTGTACAAAAACTCCAGAACATCGTTATTCGTGAAGGTAACTCTTGAATGACGGTCGAACAAAAACTGAAAGTTTTGATGTCAACTTTTTAAAAATACGAACTCCAAGCGATTCTCACTAGAAAGTATAAAACTATGATAAGAATCGCTTCTTTTCGCCAAAGTGTTGTGGGCAAGTGTTCCTGTAGAGCCAACTGTGCTTTGTACCTAGCTACTACTTATTTAGTATTGCCTGATATCGCAAGTTCGTAACTCAAGCGCCACTAGGTTTCCGCTTACTTTGCACCAATCACCTGGGATACATGCGTTTATTCTGTAGAAAATACCGCGAATTTTCGATACGTAATTTAATCAAATACGTGTCAATATGAGCAAAGTGTGAGATGTATTAACGTAAGGGCCACGTCAAACGATCTCATTCGTTTGATGTTATAAATAACTTTACACAACCAAACGCAAAGCGCAGTGATGAAAATGTTGAAATAAAATGGTAAGTCTCGTTTAACGCAGTGCGTTCCAATTAACGATGGATGTCACCTTCGGCGCTATATACACGTGCGTCAGGCACTGTCAATGATTGCTGCAATTTACACAAAAAAACACAGGTTCAATTTTGATTTACGTATTTCTGGACATGTCATTTGGGTGTTGTTTTTATTGAAGGTCAAAAAAGTATTTTATTTCAGAAACTTGAAGTTGCTTGAGCTTTTAAAATTACTTATTGAAAGGAAAAGCTGAATATATCAGAGGAGCGATTTGGATGTGGTCATCAAGATGCATTCGTAGTTTTCAGGCTTCGTTCTTTCTAATAGTCTTGTCACACTGTATCGTAATGTAGATTAGAAAACAGAACCTGTTCTATTATCTTATAATTATGATCAAAAATAATACCATTTGATCATATAAGATAGTAGAACAACAACGTACCTACACATAATAAATGAACGGCAATACAGAATCAATCGCCTCTTTAAAAATACAGTTAGTCAATTGTGATATGTTTACATTATAAAATGATATAGGTACCTTATTATAATTATGTACAATCAAATAATGCGGGTTATCACCTTATATTGGAATGACGGCACGTAAAAACTTGCGCTTCTTTGTAATTATATATATATTTTTTATATAAAATGGTAGACTGTAAAACAGTTAATAAAAATGCTCTAACTTTGGTTACCGAAATTCTCTTTGGAAAAAGCATGAGGTGTTTACTAAAATACTGATTGTTAAGCAGACAATGATGGCACACATTTCATCACAAAACAGAATTTACAATGGTTAATCAATAAGTTCATCACTTACATTAGTTAGACATGCAAAATTGGATACATTCGTATAAGCCTAAGTCTTGTAGTCGAATTGAATTAAGCATTTTATTTCAAAAGTTTTTAGCACATTTCATCACTTTATTTACCTACCAAACTTTTCACTAATAGTTCACTTCGATATTTTTTTACAATCGTTCTTTTACAAATTGAATTTATTTGGTGGCAGTTGTATCATGACACATAAGAGGAGTAGGTAGGGGCTAACGTCTAGGGCGGCCGTGGCACTGCCTGGCTTGCCTGCAGCCTGCACTCGGTCTGCCCTGGAACCTCCCTCCGTCAGCTCCCGGGACCTGGAGTAACCTTTCAGCCTCTCTCCCTGAACGCTTTCCTCGTTGCTCCGCCAGTACACCGTCGCTATTGTTGCTAGACACTGAAAAAACACCATACATGTCAGTCACACTATTTAACCTAATATTTCAGTCTGATTTTATCCCTGAACGTACACAGCACAACGGATGGCTGCAATCGAGCGGGAAAACTATAAAAGTTACCGATTGCTTTGTGATGCTGCTGGCAAAACTTTACGACACCGCGGAAAAGATTGCTCTACTCTTTGTCAGAAACTCAAATGACATATCCTTTCAATGATATTTTACAGCTAACGTTATTGATTTGTGTAGCTGTAGGTAGATAGGTCGGTACAGGTCGGTAGGTACACATTAACACTTGAAACATATTTTCCTCAGAACATTTTGAAAGTTTTTGGATTCCATGGCCCAGAATTTGGATATAACATGTCAATAATTTATCGTTAAGCTTGTCAGCAAGGTGTAGGGTGAGGGCATGAGGGGAGCTGTGCAGGGGTTGTCAAGGCAACTAACTGAATTCACCGTCCCAGATTAGCACGGGATAGTTACGTATTAAATCTAAGTCGGATCTTTATGTAATTATTATCTACTAGCTGCGCCCCGCGGTTTCACCCAGATAAGTCTCGATCCCTTGCTTATAGGTATCCTATGTCCTTCTTCAGGTCAAGGTCTACCAACCTCTTTGCCAAATTTCATCCAAATCCCGTTCAGCCGTTTTAGCGTGAAAGCATAACAAACAAACCAACAAACCAACAAACTCACTTTCGCATTTATAATATTAGTTAGGATTTTGTATCGATTAGTATCGATTCTTCTGGTAATAATTTGAAGACTATGTTAGGTTTAGACTAATAGAGAAGTATGGAAGTAAAAAGACATGTTGCGCCGACGCCAAATAAATTGGGATAATTGGGATGATGATGATGTGTTAGGTTTAGATACCTAGACGAAAACAAAACCTAGCTATGTATATTGCTTGACGTACTATCGCGGCTCTCGATGTAGGTACATATTTCACGATAGTAGAATTTTCGTAACCGAGGTTGATTTCGATGTGATGTGATGTGATTCACCGTAATTCGTTGTTACGTCTACAGAAAAATAATCGTTTATCTCGGTGTTGTTACAATTTTTTCCTGTCGACTGCTGCTTCAGATCTTGTCAGACATCAGTTTACTCTCACTTGATTGGAGTCACTTTATGAGCTTCCAAGAATTGTTCGACATCACAATGTGACCCCCTTGTCTATCTATTGATAAAATGATTGTGAGTTTTCATTTATGTTGTTTATGGATCATAACGACATATTTATAACGGTTTCTTTTCATCTAATTTCGAAGAAGGTTATCTGATTTTTTGCAAGATTTATAGGCATTTACATTTTGTTTTCCAAAATATTTATAATCTGTTACTTTGAATGAGATCTATAACTCTATAGCCTGATTTAGACCTTCGCAAGAATTCACGATTATATGTCAAGAGAAGTTACTATATCACAAAACGCATAGTTGAACTAACGTCACTCTAGACAAAATAAAAAATCCTTCATTGACGTATTACAATCAACGGCATTTTCATCAACGGAAAAAGGCAGTACCTAAAACTGTTGCAACACAAATTCGACGAAGCCTAGTTTTAGTCCAATCAAGCTTAGAAGGCACGCTACCTTTATTTCCTGACGATACGACAAAATAACAGCCGGTCGTGATCACGGGTATCAGGGATCAGGGTATTTAATAACTATTGTTTATTCGTAGCTTTAAAGCTTCATATATAAATATGATATAACAATATCCGAGACTAAACGTACGGTTTAGGGAAATTACTAATTACAAACAGTGGTTTATAATCGGTCAATGGTATTAAAAACGAAACCTTGTAGAACTAGGTCTAGGGGTTGAATGTGGACAGGGGTTGAGATTCTAGGGGTTGAATGTAACTAAACCGTCAAATGTTTTTAAACCAGTCTCACCTCTCGCATGTTATCTTTTGGTGAAAAAGAAAAAAATATCAAATCGGTCGAGATATTTATTTATTTAAGCAATATCGTCGAGGAGCTCGTGGCTAAGTAACAACAGTAGCACGGGGGCGATCCATCTGGTTAAGCTACGCTTGCCGGGGTTGGTCCGTACGTGGATGGGTGACCATATTTATATACCGAACCTCTTCCGTGTTATTCGTGGACTTCGTTACGAGTCGTCAGAAGCCTGAAAGTCTGACAACCAGTCTTACCAAGGGGTATAAAATTCAAAATAAAATCAAAATAAAATTAACCGAAGATCTATGGGGATTATCTATCAAAGTTTGTACATCCATAATAGAGACTATAGCACCTTACTTGGCTTTAATATTTAATTTATGTGTGGATCAAGGAGTCTTTCCGGATTTAATGAAATACAGTAAGGTTATACCACTTTTTAAATCTGGAGACAGTAAAGACACCAACAATTATAGACCAGTGTCTGTTCTGCCGGTGTTCAGCAAGGTCTTCGAAAAGGTTAATCAAATGCTTAATCATTTTAACACCAACCAAATCTTACACGATCAGCAGTATGGTTTCACCAAAGGACGTTGTACGACTGACGCCGGTGTCACCTTATTAAAACACATTTTTACTGCGTGGGAGGAGGCCCAAGATGCCATAGGAATCTTTTGTGACCTCTCCAAGGCATTTGACTGCGTAAATCACAAAACCTTACTCTTAAAACTTGAGCATTACGGACTAGGTAAACTTGCGCTCAGTTTAGTAAAATCTTATTTAAATGATAGACAACAGCAAGTTCAAATAAATGGTGTCAATTCACTCGGTTTAAATGTAAAAATGGGTGTTCCACAAGGCTCGATATTGGGTCCTTTCCTCTTTTTTGTATATATTAATGATCTACCCCATTTATTAAAAAACCAACCACAAATGGTGTTATTTGCTGACGATACTTCCTTAATTTTTAAAATAAATAGACGTGCATCCAATCTTGACGACGTAAATAACGCCCTACTGCAGGTCCAAAATTGGTTCACTGCTAATAATTTAGTATTAAATGGGAAAAAAACTAAATGCATGAGATTTGCTTTACCGAATGTTAAAAGACATATATTATATATTGTGACATAATATTGAATAGGGAGAAACTAGAATTCGTCGATAAGACTGTTTTCCTGGGGATCACACTGGACTCAAGGCTGCAATGGGGTCCTCATTTAACATCTCTTGCAGAACGGCTAAGTTCAGCAGCATATGCTGTGAGAAAAATCCGTCAATTCTCTGATGTAGATACTGCGAGGCTAGTCTATTTCAGTTACTTTCATAGTATCATGTCTTACGGTATTTTACTATGGGGACGGGCTGCAGATATCGAGTCTATTTTTATTCTGCAGAAAAGAGCTATCAGAGCAATATATGGCCTCCGTATGCGCGATTCTCTAAGGGAACTGTTTAAAGATATTAACATCATGACGGTACCTTGTCAATATATCTACGAAAACATCATATACGTAAGGAAAAATCTAAGTCTTTTTAGTAAAAGAGGTAAAAAACACAATTATAGGACTAGGAATAGGGACCGATTAGTTCAACCGGGCTTCAGACTGGCTAAAGTAGACTCATCCTTCATGGGGTACTGTTTAAAATGTTACAATAAAATACCTCCCCACATACTCCAACTGAATGAAACAAAATTTAAATCTTGTGTAAAACGCACACTATGCCGCCAAGCATATTATAAATTGGGGGATTACATCACTGACAAAAATGCTTGGCTCAGCGCTGGTCCAGCTCCACAGGGCGCAACAACTAATTGATTAGCATACGAAAATATTGTTGGAGCTGCTGAAGATTGTAAAAACTATCTTTACATTGTATAAATTCAATCTCCTAGTATTGTATAACTACATAGCACATGTGTGTGAGCACTATGTACTTACCTAAGTACTTTAAAGCTACCATTTACTAGGTACGTCTTTCATTGACTTGAATGTGCCCTGGCGGCTGAAAGCATGTCATGCTCACTTTAATGTCTCGCTGGTGGTGGCGTGTGTGTTGGATCATTAAGTTCCCTTCAAAATGGTTGAGCTGAATGGTGCTGATCCATGCGTCATGTTCGTGAACGGGCGCCATCAGTAGGGACTGGTCATCTCTTAGCTGCCACGGCTTATTTTGATTTATTTTAATTTTTGAATTGTTTTGTATCGTTTTATCTTTTATTTACGGACTCTTTTAACCTGCACGTTTTTCTACATTGTACTCACATGTATGATTCCAACATGAATGATGTAAACAACATATTGTAACAATATTCTGATTTAAAAGAGTGTCCGTGGAGTTTCTTGCCCGTTCTTCTCCATAGGAACCTACTACGCTTTGGAATGGGCAACTAGCTTCATATTTTCTGACTGACCGACCCTTTGACAATTCAAAAGTGCCTGTAATTGGTTTATTTGAAATAAATGCTTTGAGTTTGAGTTTGAGTTTGAGTTATCGTATTACCCAGTTACTGGGTTGTGGAGGCCAGATAAGTAGTCGCTCCATATAAAATACTGGTATTCAGCGGCATCCAGTTAGACTGGAAGCCGACCCCAACATAGTTGGAAAAAGGCTAGGCAGATTGACTTATATAAACAATATCGCCGCACTATAAGCACAAGTATTATAATTAAATATTACACAGTATTAAATCTGTTTTCTGTCACGGTTAATATAAAACGAATACTTATTCCCATCTTACCTTAAGCTTAAGGTCTCCTTTCCTAAAATGTTTAGGCTTTACTTTGAAGTCGAGCGCCAGGCTCGTGGTCTCGAGCCCATCTTCATGTTTCTCATGGGAGGGTGGCACGAGAGCGATGGACGGGGCCGGCTCCCCATTGATGTACCAGGCCAGGCGGGTCGCGGGCCTGGACCGGCCTGAAGTGCAGTTGACCTGAACCCGGTCCCCGATCTGGTACCGCAGACGGGAGCCTGTGATTGTGGGGCCGTGGTCAGGAAGCGCTGGATGTGAAGAAAGGAACGTTAAGTAAATTTGTTGGATCTAAGGCAAGATACCTATTTATCTGCCGTCTGCAAAATTTGGCACGGTATCTTTTACGTTCCATTTTTTGCTCAAAAAGTCAGCTGGAAACAAGTAATAATATGAATAATGCAAATAGGTACTTGTTAATATTAATTTGTAGCTGTCGTCTAGGTATTAGCTTCACATAGGAACCAATCGTGTCATGGAATTTTTAAGACGAGAATTTTATTTCGAGGAAACTTAGAAAATAGGGTTTACTAAAATGTAACGTGCCAAATCCCTCAACAGATGATTGATTTTAGTTTGTAGAACCTGATGGTAAAGTTTCAGCGAAATATACAGTTTTACGCCATAGGAATAATAAAAAAGTACTACACGTAGAATCCACCCGTCACGCTATCCCGTTTTAAAATTTCTCACATACTCGTATCATGATTTTGTTTTCGTGTGGGTCGTAAAGCTGAAGATAACTGCATAGTAGGTAATAATAATATCTTTAGCAATATTAGCTGGGAAAAAAAGTTATAAGGACCCAAATCTCAGTAAGAATTTGGCTATTACTTAGTAAAAATCGAAAAACAGAACCAATTTTTATAGGTCAATGTTATCGAAAGTAATTTGTTAGCAATACATTACTGCTCCAAACAACTAAGTTATTTAAGCGAACATACAAAAATATAGTAGTGGATGCGATTACTTAATTGTGTTGCAATTCCACCAAGTACGAGGCAATAAACTAATGCTGCCGCTCTCTGCCTCCATCTTCAAATTGAAATTCACAGGTAAACGTCATGACGTTGACTCCAAATGTGAAGTACAAAGTAGACAGCCATTTTGTTTTTCTCATCATTTCAAAAATCGAATCTGGGACGAATGTTTTTTTTTCTTTTGTTTTGATGATAGTTGTTCAAACCCTTTTTAGATGAGAGCAGTGGTGGCCCGAGAGCAGTGGTGGCCCAGTTGTAACGGCCACGACTTACGATTTGTAGGTCGTAGGTTCGAACACTGACAGTCGCTTTACTTTGTGTAAATTATTTCATCACCATTGCTCTCAAAACGGTTAAGGAAAAACGTCGTGAGGAAACCGGCATGTCCTAGAACCAAAAATTCGAAGACACATGTCACAAGACACATGTCTTCGAATTTTTGACCACGCGGGTCCAGTGCGGGTTGATAGTATCAACCCGCACTGAACCCGCGTGGTCTTCCTTTTATTTGTGACACTATGTTATTTAGCAAAAAATAATCCTTATGATGAAGTCTTTCGATCGGTATGATAAAGCTATAGGGTGATTATCATCATGTAACGGGTTCGATTCCCGGTTCAACCATGTATTTATTTAAATATCTATGAATGCAGTTTAAATTGTTTTTTAAATTCAAATAATGTCTTCTTTCAGTAAAATGTTCCATCTACAATATTCAAGGTACTTTCCCTCCATGTGGCATATCCGTGGGACGCCCTGTAGATATAGCTTTATCCCTAGGGATATAGCTAAATCACGGCTTCAACCATCCTTAGAAAGTAGCTAGGTACAACATGTTTTGCCATTTAGGTTGTCGTACAAAATGATTGGTGAAAAACATCAGGTGTACTCAATTTATATTATTAAAAAAAATTAATAGCTATCTGAACGATATGTACTAAACTAGTAATTTTTTCTTACCAACAATGATCATGTCTCCATGGTCGGACACTGTAGGGAAGAGCGGCCTCTCCCCCGACACCTCGCATCGGTAGCGACCTCCCGTCTCCAGCACAGCCGGGTATAGCGTCACATTCGCACCGTTTGGACTTGATTTCTGGTATAAAAAAGAGAATGTTTAATATTCATGGTACGTGTGATTAAGTACTTTTTCTTGAGGTGCCGCCGATTACAGACAGGTTTTAACATTAATATTGTTTGTTTAAGTACTTGTTTTCTATGTTGTTTGTCTGCAGCTTAAACATTTCTCAAACAAAAGTTCAAAAAAATCTATGATCCCATGGTACAGACAAAGTAAGTGGTATCGAAGTCATTCCATCACCTACTTCTTTAGCATGTAGGTAACGGTCAATAGGTATTCTGAAGCTTTTGCTACAAAAGAATATCGCAAATGGACGGTAAACCCAACGTTGCCAACATAGATACTTCAACGGAATTATTAGTCTAAATCACCGTATACTCCAAGATAAAACTAGTATGAAACATTTTTTTTCTTAGAAACGTGCTTAAGATTCTCTCAAAAGGAACTCTCTAGGAATCAAGCACTCCAACGAGTTTTAGAATTTACTTTTGCAACTAGTATATTAATTTCTAAGTAAAAAGGGTTTTATTTCTTATTTTCTGTGACCCGCGGCTTTGACTTCAGACTGGTGGTTGGTGGTAGGTGTTTCTACCGTTTTTCCTCGAACGCTTTCATCCCAGTGACAACAAGTTAGCCATAAAAGTAAGCTTTGTATTATCCTTTTTGTTCCAAGAATAGTATCCTAGAAGGATGCTTATTCCATAATAAGCATGAATGTTGGTTTGTCAGATTTCAAACTACTACTAAGTAATCTACACTTACCTAAATCTAGTTTTGGATCGAGTGTACCTAATGATTGAAAATTTATTCCAAAAAGCGAACCTAAAACAGTAGATGCCTAAATTGATTTCGTAAAGGATTAGGGGTCTTCTCGCTGTAGCCCTAAAGTGCCGGAAGAACGTAGAGTAGGTACGTTTAACATATTAACAAACCCCGAAGAAAATTGCAATGTTTATCTTGTCAGACTAACAGAAATGTCTAATAAATTAATATAAGGAAATCCTCCCTAAAATTACTTGTTTGACTTCCCCCTTAATTGAATAACTCAATTAAAGTTACGAAAAATCCGGAGCGAAAAATCTTATTACCAAAAAATGTTGATAAACACTTAATCCAATCTGTGGAGTTTATGGATAAACAGTGTAGGAACAAAGCGTATGCTAAACAACGTCCGTAAGTAAGTGGGTAGGTAGGCATCGCTAATTATAATGCTGTCATTAGCTCGCCCCGCCGCCGGCGGCGGCGCTCCGCCGCGATACCTCTAGGCTGTATGAATATATAGGTTTAAATTGTTTACAAAGTTCAAAGTAACCTAAGGCTATTTTCCCATCTAAATTATTTACCTCCATACCTATGTAAAGTCCATTATACAATTTTTCCAGATTCTCCTGCATGTTTTACAACACGCCGAGAATTTATTTTGCGCTTGTTGTTATTAAACCGTCAGGGTATGCAGCGAGGTCTTAGGGAAAATATCTATTAGTGATACTTCTACTAAAAGGATTTACAAGATTTTTCTGCCAACAGTTATTAACCCTTGCAATAACTCCTCCTAACTTATTTTTGTGCTTCTCTCTGTGAGTTATAGAGTTCCGAAACACATAAAACAAGTGTATAATGTAAGAGCGGATACCTTCGCACATAAAAACTCTCGTGAATGTTACATTTATTTGGAGATATTGTTTTCATTACGTTTTGTTTGCTCGATAAATATAAAAAA
Source organism: Lithophane socia (assembly GCA_947522985.1). NCBI lineage: Eukaryota > Metazoa > Arthropoda > Insecta > Lepidoptera > Noctuidae > Lithophane > Lithophane socia. The sequence goes on along the minus strand of OX383252.1, from coordinate 13,887,025 downwards.
GCAATAAAAATTTGTAAATGGGTTGTAGATGATAAGCGGCGGCAGCTAAATGAAAGAAAGTATAAATGAGTCCCGCACGAGAGCGCGTGTGTTTACACCTGCGCCTCTTCACCGCGTAATATCCGGTCCAGTTTTATATTGTTTCCTCTCGGGGAGACCTAAGCAAACTCGACTCACGACCGGATTAATCCAATTATACGTATCTACTGTAAAAGTTCATCCACATTAACTGGTCGGCCGGCATTTACACAATTGTTCAGGAACAAGCAAACCTTCGATATAGTTAGAGGGCTGAGTACTGAAAACTCTCGAAACTGTGTGCTCTCCAACGTAACACGGGAAATATTAAAAGTGTGACATGAATATCGATTGAAAGCGGGACTTCTTATGCGGGCGGGCGTCTCACTTACCGCAGTATCGTGAACGTCTATATTAATTTTTGTTTAACTTGATAATTTTCTCATCTTTAACAACAGTGTTACTTTCGGTGTTCCTGAAATAAACCTACAATTTCGACATCTATTTGAACCAGAAGTTGCTTATAATTTAAGGCGATAGAGTCCGTCGTCAGCACGATCGCCGCCTCGGTCCTCATTCCATTCAGTTTTCACAGGCGAGACTGCACGGCATTGCATGACTACAATTATTAGTCCCGGATTCTATTCGCTACAAGACATGTGCTATGTATTTTCATGAATGTTGTATTGTAATAGGTACTACTTTCATTTCTACCTACTGCAAAATATGGTTCACTAATGCTTCACCAAAACACCGTTGACAAATTTTTAGTTCACAACCAACGTTCGTTGTACACTAAAAATTATATAAATAAAAAAGTTTTTATTTCTCGCTTTTTAGTGGATCAGTCTATAATTCTAAGTTACAATGACTAGTGTTCACCATATGCATTGTGACGATCATAAATTGCTTGGCAACCATATTAAAGTAATCGAATAGCAACCAGTGAAATACTATTATTTAGTAGGTTCCGGTGGCCATCTCTGGTCTTCATCATCAGTTCCACTTCACCAAATGGTGCTTTCCGAGAGCGACTGCACGAATAACTATAAAAAATACCCAAATCGCTATAGGGTGTCCCAATAATATTTGAAGAGTTCCCTCGATTTCTCCAGGATCCCATCATCAGATCCTGACCTGATGACAATGGGACTATCTCGGAAGTATCCTCTTTCAAACAAAAAAGAATTTTGCAAATCCGTCTATTTATGACGGAGTTATGAACGGACACACTTAAAAAATATATACTAAATAAACATCCCAACTGATAACCTCATTATTTTTGAAGTCGGTTAAAAAATAAAAATCTTATACTATTTATTTCACAAACAACTTATTCCGCAATTTTTTATTTTAATAAACACTCGCTATTATATATATATATTTTTTTTTGGCAAATGGTTCTCTTTACAAAGGGTTCTCATGATATTTAATCATAAATATACTTTTTGCATTGAATATTTACATTCTTTTGGAAAAATCATGTTTATTTTTTTCACTAAATATCTTTTTTTTAATTTTCTAAACTGATAATGGTTGCTATTTCCATTTGGGTCAAATAATTTACAAGCAAGTAGGTACTGTAGTTCTTTAAAACCTACTGTATTTTTTTCTATATATTCTAGTCAGGGCTTGAAATACCGTTAAAAATATGGTATCGTTACAGCCTTCTGATGCAGGTATCGTTAACTAATAAATAACATTATATTATTTAACGTTATATCTGGCACATTTTTTCGTTAAACATACGTAACGTTAAAATCTAAGGTAACGATAATTTTATGGTTATAATTAGTTTTGTTACCGTCGCTCTCGTCTAATCGCAAAAGAATGTCAGATTGCATCGACGCTAAGACTGCCGTACGACTATTTGCGCGTTTTATAGATATTATCTTATCATTGCTATTCTGTGTTGTGCTTGTACTTGAGAATATACTTGGTTGGTTGGTCCATCGTGTTCTGTAAGCGCGTACGACTGCCGTGAGCGGTGAGAGATATGAAGACGACAAACGAAATGGCAACAGCGCCGACAGCGTGTGAGAGTGAGAGGCCTTTGAGACGGGCTGGCACAGTCGCATAAAATAACAAAATAATACCGATAAATTTTTACCGCTATTTTTACAATAACATTAAAAATACCGGTAATTTTTACCAAAAATTTTAACGTTATTATTATGTTATGCTACTAAGTAACGCTACCAAATTGTACCGATATCGAAGTATCTCTACGGAAATACCGTTACTTAACGTTATTTTTAATGTGAATTGGTATCGTTTTCAAGCCCTGATTCTAGTCCTTTTCGGCCGTAGGGGGTCGCAGTTCTAACCTAACCTCTTTTGGGAGTAAATAATATCTTTTGCCTATTTAATGAGTTTCATTTTTAGGAAATTGCGTCAAAATTCAATATGTGTAACGTTTTTATTCCAAACATTGATATAAGAGATAACATGAATTGTTTGTCAAATTAATAATACTTATAATAAATCGGGTAATTATTTTCTAAGTGAATTATTTGGCAAACTTGCTGTTATGTGTATGAAGACAAATGTTTTTGCCAATCGTTACTTGTCAAGTGATTTGTCGGTGAAATGACAGGACACCGCAAAATATAAACACACCATTTTGATGTGTTGCAACAATCACATGAATTGTTCTTCTTTCACAACAAGATAAATCTATATTAGACCTTATTTATTTATATTAAGACCGAATTTGTGGGTACCAATACTTTGTAGCAAATAAATTGATTTGATTTGGAAAACCTCCTGCCGTGGTAACAATATAAGCCAGACAGCAAGGTGATCACCTCACAATTAACGTAATAGAAACAAGGTGGTTGGTTCCTTCACTGACCTCTACATCAACCCCAGGCAGCGGGAACTTCCTGCGCGGCTCGTGGTCGCGCGGCACGTGTCGGAAGAACTCCTTGCCGTCCTTGTACCACTTGACGGAGTACAGCACGTCGGCGGGGCTCAGCGCCCAGCGGCACGACAGAGCCGCGCGCGTACCCAGAGCCACGTGTGCCGGCACGCGCAGTTCTAGCAGCTCCAGGCTTTTGACTCCGTACTCTGCACAATGAGAAAGAACATTAATTAGATCCTGTTGGTCTACTTCAAATAATCAAGATCTTCAGCTGGACAAATGAGACTGCTCGTAGATCCTGGTATAGAAGCAAGGGGGATGACGTAGGGCCAGTCTTCTCATACCGATTATGCTGCTACTCATCATCATCATTTCAGCCGAAAGACGTCCACTGCTGGACATATGCCTCCCTCAAGCATCGCCACTTCGACCGTTTCTATGCTTCTCGAATCCAGCGCATTCCCACGGCCTTTACCAGGTCATCGGTCCACCTTGTCCACCAACGCTACGTCTTCCGGTACGCGGTCGCCACCCCTACCCTAATTTAAAGAAGTAGGTGGCAAAAAAAAAAAAAAATCAAAACCAAAGACACCGACTTCCGAAATTAAAGTTATTATTCACTTTGTAGTGTTTTCTTGGAAGACGGTTGTTATTTTTTTGTTGGGAATAATAGTTGTCAATACTGAAATCGATCTATCAGTTAAACAACATTCAATTTGGAAAGGAAGGTTGAAAATTGAAAGGCTGCGAAATATAAATGAACAACAACACATTTTTCAGGCCACACGGTCCGCAACCAAAGTGCTTATAAAACCTTTTTCAATAAAAGCTGGTCTACATATGCAAGTGTAACTATAAGTAGGTAGGTATAAGTATTTTTATTTGGCTGTAGGTAGCGTGTTATGAAGGCAAAAATCCATTAAACGCCACGTCAAATAATTTCCCATGTGACGCTCGCTCGCGGCCCGTAAAAGAGGCACTATTGCCCTCGCCCAACGGTGGATAATATTACTTTACGACCCGCGGGGCGAGCTCAAATGTAAGTAAATTGGTGAATAAAGACAACGAGCAAACAGTAACGGCACATGCCAATATTAGCCGAACAATTTTGCTTGAAGACGACCACGGAGAACTGACGGCTAATAAAAATTCTGAACGATCATTTTCCCGATGTCTTACGCTCATTTAAAATGATTTACTTTCCTCGGTTCGTCACAGTCAACTGCCTAACATGGAAATGTGGAGATGAAATATTATTAGATTCTATACAACTATTCAACAATAGTCTTGGAATTTATTAGTTGAAATGTACTGCGGTGATAGTTCTGTATTGATTAAAATCGCCTATTTAATTGATAGAGAACAAAGGCAATAGTGACCGTGCCTCAGATTCATAGATCCGAGACTAGATAAGAGGTTTTTGCAATCTATATTTTGCTATTCAAAAATATTCACAAGTTTGGTGGACGTAAACCTCAAGAGGTACTTGGGGGAGGCCTAAGTCCAGCAGTGGACGTCCTTCGGCTGAAATGATGAAGATGGTGAACCTCAAGAATACTCTAAAGAATATAAGAATGGCAAGTGACTTTGAATAACGCCGACGTGTCTGTGCTGCCTCTTTATTAGGGTGATGTCGTAATTGCGTACACAAAAAAGCATGTTATCCGTGCGTGATATTTAGTTATCTTAGGCACGCATTCACAGGGCTAGAACTCTCTTGTGAAGACGGAAATGGTGCTAAGTGTGGTGTCAGCAGACAGGCGGGGCGGCGAGCGGAGATAGTGCACGAACCAGCAGTCGCGGCACTTTAAGTACTCTGTGAAGCACAGTACAGGTAAGCTGCGGTTCGGTTTTTGATCCAAAAAGATCAAAAGGGACTCTTATACTCGTAAACACACAAAGTAAACGTAGACATATTTTTAATGAGGACTGGCCTTCCAAGTATTTTTGTTCGATGCCCGTAGAAAATTCAGTTGAAATACTGAAGAAGAGTGATAAAACAATATAATGATGTTGTTATGAGAATCAATTATTTTCTTGGTTGTCATGGTATCATTATAAAGCATTCGTATATTTTAATAATATTACGTACATGGAAGTTTTACTGAAAAAATATTTTTTTATTTAAAACACAGTCCACCGATGCGATGCATTGAAAAGCTTAAATTCGTCGTATTCATGACTACAGATTTTCATTTCAGATAAGCACCCGCTACAGTGGGGCTGAGTGTACATTATTTGAAGTAGGCACAGGACAGCCCCTCTCTGGCCGGTCTAGCCTCTATCCAGAACAATTGGAGGCAATAGTACGCCTCAATAAATGTAACGATGTTCCTCGGGTAGCTGGTGAGCAAATATCGAATTGAATAAGTATCGAGAGAATACTTCTACTGGTTTCTGAATAATTGCGTTCGTTATAGTGGATTCTGGACGGAAGACAAATAAAAACGAAGCCAATTAAGTGAATAATGCGTAGTTTGCTACAGTTTGACTTTTTATTTTTAGTTTATATTGGCGCTCAAATTCTTTCGATGAAGTAAAATAAAATATGAAGTATTTTTATTGGTAACAGATACTGATAGACAAGTATGAAAGAGATTTTGACATTTTAGAGCAGTGAAAAATAATTAGTAGGGAAAAGCTTCAGCATATTTTTAGGCGGCATATTCTAATGTGTTGTCTACACTAGGTTTCTTAATTGATACTAATTTGACAGTTATCTATTTTTGTCTGTCTAATGCTGTTACAACTGTGGCTAAAAACCGCAATGGTTTATATATTTAACGATTTGTTTATAGACTTTAAGTCCTATAAGTAAGTAGGTAGGTAAATAGCATTTGCCAATATTGAGTAGGACTATGCGATAATAATACAAGCAGCTTGAGCCACTCACAGCAATAACTTTTGTAATTGCACATGTCAAGTGTATAATTAAATAATTAACAATTGCGTCATCACTGAAGCACTTTAAGAGCCCGCTCTATGCTTCCTCGGCCAATTACTAAAGGGCACTCGCTCCTCAGGTCGTCGCTAGATCAGACTTGCCATTTATTACTTTTTAATAACGCCATACTTCTCAACTGAAAAATAAATTGAATGAACTTCAATTAAAAGCCACTATAGAATCAAAGTAAATTAATATACTCATTTTGTTCAAGAACTCTAATTTTTTTAGTTAACGGCGCAAGTCGAATCATGCAGAAGATATTTCGTTTTTTTGTTCAGACTTCTTTATTCTATGAAAGTTACATAATGTCGTAAAAACGCTCCAATAAAAGTGTGTAAAATATAGCTCATTGTGAAGAATATCTTATGATTTATTATGTCGGTTATTATATGCCTACTAAATGTGGTGTTTGCAAGAATTTCGCAAGTAGTGTTACTGTACTGCTTTGAGTAGACACTAAAGTACAAAATGTATTCATGAAAATTATTAAGTTACTTTAATTAATTAAAAAGCGAATGCAAATTTAACGATGGCATCAAACACTCGTTGGGTAATTATAATTTGCACCAATGCAGCGTTTTTACTCAATATGCTTATGTATATTTATGGTGTACACGAGCGAGTAAATAGGATTAATGCTCGCGTAAACCACCGCTTGTTTTTAATCATCTGTAAAACGTGCGATAGTAAAAAGAAAGAATACGATACCCTGAATACTAACAAGCAATCTTGGTATCAGGTGTAGCGGTAATACCGAAGAGTCGAAGTAATGTATGGTTTCAATATGTGTTATCAAAAAAACGGCTCGCAAACGTCGTCGGTTTGCATCTTTTATTATACGACGCCAACGCCCCGTATCGAGGTTATACTTTTTTTTTATTTTTCTGAAAACACCACAGGTGTCTGCAATAGTCTCGTTGTTCTGGATCATTCTATGTTTTATAACCTGATTTCACGAAATACATTAATTACTATTATTAATTACGGCTGGAAATCTGTTATCTATTTGTTGGTTACAAATTATGACCGGATCAATGTGACCCTGCAGAAATAAAAATATTAAAAAAATACATGCATATTCCATAATAGGGAATATGCATGTATTATTTAATATTTTTATTCGATAGTTTACATCGTCAAATAATAGTAAAAAAAAATTCGATGGCAAAAAACCAATTTAAAGTACATAATTTTTTTTTTTTAAATATCCACCCGATCCGGGCTATTTAAACGCCCTCCATTTGGCGCGCTTTGTGCGGTGACGTCACAGTCCGTGAAAACAAACAAGCAACTGTCAAGTCAACGTCAAACACTCCTTTTTGTAGGAGCGTTTGACATTGACTTGGCACTTGTTGATTGACTTGACATTGAGATTTTGATTGTTATCCCGGATTGTTACGTCACATCCGCTCTTAGCTTATCAAGTATTTGAATTACCCACAGTTTTTTGGGACTTTAAAAAAAATTATTTCTCGCTCAAACAGAAATTTTATTCAAAAATATTGATAGAGGCATAATTCTGAAGTAATATAGTTTATAAAAAAAAATATTTGACCCATATTTGAATCACATGCATATTCGTTTATTTGCTTTCAATAATTAACTAACAGCTAAATATATATAATAAAACACATTTACTTACTACTAAAAAGACTTCGATCATGAAATTGCAATTGGTGACTTTTATAATTATGTACCTATGTATTAGTAAAAAATAAGTATTGAATGTTAAACTTTCCAGAAAATCAAATAAAAAGCTCTACTACTTTTTTTGCTTGGAGTTCTAAGAAAAAGGCACTTTAGTTTCTTTAATATTAAAGTATTACTGTACATTTAACTCTTACTAGGTTCGCCTGACATTTATGAAGGTGGACGCCCAATGGAGCCGTAGTAAGAAACCTTCACTTTTCCAACATGACGTATTTCGGAGTCACGCGATAATCCTGCTGTAATGAATTGGCAGCTGTCACTAAAATTACGAACACAATCCATGCTAGAATATGTAAGATACCTGGGTGATACAGGAGTGTTCCACGATTTTATTGTAAGGGAATAGTTTCTTGGTGAATTATATATTAATTACTATCTTCCGCCCGCGGCTTCGCCCGCGTGGTATATCGATAAAAAGTACCCTATGTCCTTCCCCGAGATGCCATCTATCTCCTTGCCAAATTTTATCGAAATCCGTTCCGTGGTTTAGGCGTGAAAAGGTAACATACAGACAGACAGACCGACAGACAGACAGACAGAGTTACTTTCGAATTTATAATATTAGTATGGATTATCTGTATGTACCTATGTAGTTTGTGATAGATAGATAGATAGGATACTCTTTATTATGGGGTACACAATGGGCGGTGTTATCGCTAAAGGTGATCATTTACAGAAAACATTAAAAAAAATCATTTTCTCTTCAATCTAATAACTGAAATCTCCATTACAGTCTAAGCCTAAAGTGATTACTAAATGCTTGATCATTATTCTAGAATCTTCGTTACAATGTCTGAATAGTGAAGTCCTATACATTTTAAATGAGTCGGTCCTTTTGTCATCGTTTCACAGTAAATCCTATAGATTCTGAAGTTTAATTTAATAATGTGCCAATCATGCTGACAAAACTTGACATTTGTAGTTTAAATTTTAGGGGGCTTTGAACCTTTCTCTTGAACTACCAAACGAAAAGAAAACGTAAGGAAAATCGGGTCTAAGTTTCTGATTAAAGAGTGCTTAAACAACTCAACTAAAATTAATTGTAAAATAAATCAAAAGAACAATGTATTAATTATTTAAAATTACCTAGATTTTAAAAATACCTAAATTTTCTAAAGCTCGGACATGTGGGCACTCAGTGGGCTCTCTACTATTTTAAGTAGGTATAATTATGTTCTTCAAAGTCAACATTTCTATTTCATGTTAGTTTCAAGCGTTGCAGCCATTGTTGTTATTACTGCGAGTAAAATACTCGTATCAAAACCGAGGCAGAGTGAAACAAAAATACTCTTCGTTTAGCCGAGAGAATTGTAAAATATCGGCTTGTTCTTAAACAAATTGTACTTACAAAAAGTTGCATCAATGTGGTGTGGGGCATCTGGTTTATGTCGAACACAAGTGGTGGTGGCATTGGCGTCGATACACTTCGCACATGGGCATCGGATTGAGTGCCTTTTAATCGCGACCCACTTCCATTGATTACAAGTAGGCAAGGTACACACCAAATAAACACGCTTTCAGTAAGTAACACTAAATTGTGGACTACCATATGTTTACCTACTGGTATTGTAACGAAACGAAAATGGATGGCAGATAAAATGAGGTTAATTCACTAATTAAATAACATTCACATCTAGGCTTTTAGGTCGTTTGTAAATTAAATTCGTTTGTGTAGGTGGTAGATACGAATGTACGAAATTATGCTTATTGCCACGCAAATTGACTGGCGGAAAAAGTATTTTTCGGAGACTTGAAACTTTTCCAAGTGTCTTATCCACAAGTTGATTGCTGGTCTAACTTTTATTCCAACATATTTTGTTGTATGTGTAGGCTTAAACCTACAATAAAGTTCTTAGAAAATGCTACAGAAGTAAGGACATTACAATTTTCGCTTTGCATTTGCCTCGCCATTGCATGATAAGGTATAAGTTAAATGTTCATGTAACAATAAATTAAGCTTGTTTTCAAAGTTCAGTAGTTAATTGTTAAGTTGGAACGCTGTTTTGCTTCATGTACAACAAAATAAAAACGAAATAATTAGCAAAACTTTCTGTTTTTTAATCGTTTTTAATACGGGTTCCTTCATAATGTTTTGTACTTACTGTTTGGCGAACGTTTAAACATTTTAATTAAACCACTTACCAAGTACGAAAAACATTAAGTGGGTACTATACGATCGGGAGGGTTCTTAAGCGGCGTTTTAAAATTCAAACTTTCTATAACCTGGCCCATAACGGTATACCGTTAGTAGTTGAGAGCGTTTGTTATTTCCCTTGCTAATTTTATTGTAGCTTGTACAAATTACCTGAGACCGAAATAGATTCTGTTAAACAAAAGCTCTTGTTCGTAACGATACAATAATTAAGAGGTCTTGTTAATAATATAAAATAAAAGAAGGGTCTTTCTTGAACCATATTTTTGTCAAGTTGGAGTTACATTAAATCGGGTCAATAATGTTTTAGAGGACTTATGTTGTTATCAGACGTTCCATTAGTTCGTATGTTCGCTTTGATAAATAGCACTCATCATAGTTTGGTGAGTGTGGGCTTGTGTTAGTGCGCTATTTCGCGGAATAAGCCGGACGTTCAGTGCTGCAGCCGAATATTGGCTTTAACAAAATTGCGGTATTCACCACCCTTGTTTAGCCTGTTGTTCGGAATACTATGTTAATCCAGCTTTTATTGAAGTACACTGATTTGAGTGGTGTTGAGACCAACTCTAACACAGCATATTTGTTATTGAGGACGGAACCAAATGATCATAATAATTATTTAAAGAGGTGTGTCAGCTTTTTAACCGACTTCTTCAAAAAGGAGTAGGTTTCTATGTTCGTCTGTATGCTTTTTTTTTTGTGTGTGTTCATGCGAATCATGATATTTTCGCCAATTGTGAACCGATTTAAAAAAATATTTTTTAGTTCGAAAGGGTATAATCCCGAGGTGGTCCCATATAAATTATATTAATTTTGCTTGCGTAGTTTTTGAGTTAGCTTCAATAATTACGTACTACACTTAGTCTATGTAGAAGATATACAGGGTGTTAGTGTAAATACCGCTATCCTTGAAACCAGTGGTTTGGTTTCATTTATAAAACGTAATCGTAACGTATCAATGGAAAAATACAACTTTATTTTTTTAAAGAAATTCTACATTTTTCCACAAGAATATTTCACCCTACACGCAAGGGCAACGACCGGCCGCGGCCGGCGGTTGGCGGAGGCGGGCGGGGCGCGCGGGACGTTACATGACCGGCCGTCAGCTGTTTCGCAGCTCTTTCGAACGCGTATCCATGAGTATCGGGATAGTGACGGATATTTACTTTTTAAAATCTTTTAATTAAAAACAGGTTTTTTTTTTGTTGTTACTGGGTCATTTATTTTTATATTTAAGTCAACTACCCATGGTTTGAGTGACAACGGTGTTTACCCTTGCATACTGTATTATTTTTCTCCGTCACTGTTATTTACATAGCAGGTAGTGGTATTCGAATTTGTGTGGGGTAGGTACTAGTAAAAAGTGAAAAATAAAAACTTTTTACAAGGCTTTTTAAAAAGTTTTTATTTGTACTTATAGAAAATCCTCGTTATCAAAACTGATGTTTCAAAGTAACCGATCTATAGAACTTTTAATATTGAATCCGTAAATCTTTCTCTATGGAGTTTTAGTCGGTCATATTATAATATTTAAAGAGTTTTTACGTTCAAATTGAGGCATTATTATCTCTGTTATTTCAGTCGCAGTTAGTTGAGTACTCTTTGGCAGACCAGCCAACGATGCAGCGAGGGCAGCGTTTGTTAGATATTATGAAGAAACAAAACTACAGCATTCTATTAACTGTGGGGGCCATAAATGTTTCTGATTTGGCCTTTTTTATGTAAAATACTAACCGCCTTATTCATAAACGCTGGATAAAGTTAAGTTATGAATTAGCATCGGTTTAACCCTCAGACCAAATAAAAAACCAAGATGGAGCGCTGCGAACAATACAGTGAGGCATGCCAAAACTACACCAACGCTCTGTGCGTACACGCTCAAACGCACATATTTACAACCATTTACAATCAAACTACACCAAAATATGAGCACACATGTTCACGAAACCGGCTTCACGTGACTGTTGACAGCGCTCTGTCTTGGTTTTTTATTTAGTCAGAGGTTTAACCATACATTTTCGACGTTTATACGACTGTTTAACTTTAAGAAACGTTTATGAATAAGAGGGTAAGAGATATTACATATGATATTTTTAGGTGTTTTGGTTGACAGTAGTCAAAAAGCCCAGTTCCTAAAATAAAAGAACATAAGGGTCAGTACACAGCGAGACGTGACGCGAAGCAATTTTGCGCGCAGTTTTTAAGAAGATACAAATATAACTTTATTTACTACACAAAAAGATACACATCGAAAATGCCTCGCTCCGTCGCACTACGCCGCGCTGCGTAGCGCGACGCCGCGAGGTGCTGCCTGAAGCCGCTGTGGTGACTTGTCTCTACTCAGTGATGCCAACTTAGGGTAATTTACCCTAGATTTAGGGTAAAACTATTACAGCAGGGTAAGTTTTGGGGTATACATTTTTTTTGGGTATTTTTAGGGTAAGGTCTGTTTCGAATATTACTGGTACGTTGTTTTTCGTAAAACAAAACGAAACCATTTTTCAGAAACGAGAAACTGTTCTAGATAACAGTTTATCAATACATTGATTCGACTGACCGGCCCGACCCCTCTCAACTCAACGGAGCAAAGAGTACCCGTTTTTCTTGGTTGGTTCTTTTTTGTTCAACCTCAATTATGTACGACTTGTGACACGACTTCCAATGTCGTCTTTAGCCACGGTAATAGCACAATATTAACATGATAAACTAAAATTAGACGGATTACATTAATTAAAGTTTACCCTAAAAAAGGGAGAAACCCCTAAAAGTAGAAACACTGGCAGACACGCTCCGCTGCGCCGTGCGACGTATAGCTGCGCCGCGCGGCGTAGCGAGGCGTGGGGCTGCCAGTGACTTCATGATGCGCCACGCGACATCGAGATGCGTCTCGCGGCGCTGCTTGAAGAGGCCAGTGGTTTCGCGTCACGTCTCGGTGTGAACTGACCATAACACGACTATAGGAACATTTGGTTCTGAAATGAAACTGCGTGAAGTGTCATTGTATACATTACCTGTTTGTTTGTGTTTACTCGTAAATTAAAGATTGACTCGCGAAGTTGTTGATTTTTTGTGATCTGTTTTGTGGATTGGGATTCAGTTTAATCATTGAATGTTATTGTTGGCCTATAACGTCGTCCTCCGTTCTGTCTTTGATTTTCAAAATGTTTACTTTGTCTCAAATGTATGAATTATCTCAATAATTTGCCCTGTTTGAAATAAAATAATACGTAATTTACAATATGATATTGTTTAGTCGGTTCCCAGACCGTAACTTATACACGAGTTAAAACGAGTAATATAAAATTCAATTATTCAATTTACAATTGAGAAAAAAGTGGATAACAATGGGCCAATTAAAAAGAAAATACTCTATGAAACGATTTATTTTCGTTGGATCCCGGTTTTCGATCCCATTTTTTAGATATTACCGATGGGTCCCATTTGCTATTTCCATTGAATCCCATGATAAAACAATATGTGTACTTTTCAGAAGAAGGTGATTTAATTTTATCAAACATTAAAAAACATACACACGAATTGAGAACCTCCTCTGTGTGCGCGTTATACATAAGGGACCTACCTCAGGCAATTAGGGCTCACCTAACTATAAACCATTTTTTTTCTGTAAAAAACTATTTATATGGAAAAAAATATATGATAAAAAGAATAAACATGAATTTCTGAATCTATAGATGCTAGGTGTGTGGTGCAACTATTTAGAATTTCTATGTAATTAACACCTTGTTATAAACCTTGTCTTGGGCGTTATTAAAAATAATATGTTTACTACCGCCCGTTTGTTTAATAAGATGCATGCTGGACGCAAACAATACATTCATAGGGGTTATGAATCTAATAAAACAAGTAGTACATATTCACATCTAAATTTCTTTATTTAAAATAAAAGTAATACAAATCAACATTTCACATGTGGCGGTATCTACATCGCCACATTCGAACTACGCGTCAAAGATCTGACGTCACACAAACAAAAATCCTGACGTCACTTATAGTTTACCGCGCGATGGACATCTATTCTATACAAGAATCCAATATCAATCATTGGGCAGTTGCCCGCCAGACATAACACCCGTCTGGTCGGAGGATCCTCCCTTTTCTATGATGGATGAGTGAACTTTACACCTTGTTCCTCATACTCCTAAAAACATGGACGTCCAGCCGTGGACGTCTTTCGGCTGAAATGATGATGATGATGATGATGATCTTGATTCTATAATTAAAATATTGTTCAAACCTGAAGTGTAAGTATTCCTTTGTATTTTTCCTTACGGAAGTTAATGCATCGCCATATAGAAGTCCCATTTTTATTATCTCGTTTCTTTGTATATTGATGAGCATCATAATAAAAGAACTGTACAATCTGTTCTATCTATAAACTCCAAATATATTGATGAAGAGGTAGATGGGAGTTGATCACTCATTATAATTTGTGATTCGATTGAGTTTTACACAAAATATTTTCAAATCAGTCACTGAAAACTGTTTTTTAAGGGTGTGACGTATGTCAACTGATAGATTTTAAAAGTCTACTTAACACTTTCATCATAGACATATTATGAGGTTTCGTTCACAAAGTTCAACACAGAATTAATAAGTACTATTTTAATCTGGGGGCACTGCAGTGCCCTGCCAAGTCGAGCAAGAACTGCGATTGAGACTTGAATTTTTTACATGTTATGTTATTGATGGGATTTTATAAAATAAGTATTAAACGTGGCACGAATCCTATGTAGTTCAGTCTACTTAAAGACGGCAGCACGAACAAAAATAAAAATATATAAAAATAACTAAAGCTTGGAAAAACGAAATATTGGTTTAACGAAATCTGTAAATTAAAAGTGTAAAAGACGTATGAAAAAAGAATGCATGTAGCGGAGATGAGAATGTTGAGATGGATATGTGGAGTGACGAAAATGTATAAAGTAAGAAATACGTATATACAGGTTTAAAAGTGGCGCCAGTGACAGAAAAAATGTAAGGTAATCTTTTGGCCTGGTATAGACATGTGATGAGGAGGGAAACGCATGTGACTAAAAGAGTGATGAATACATACTATAAATGTGGATGGATGGAGCGGGGGAGAAGGCCAAAGAAAAAATGGATGGATTGTGTGAGGAATTGAAAGAGAAGGGAGTGAATGACAGCGTGACGGTTGTCAGGGGAGGAGAGTGGAAAAAGAAAGCGTGTTGCGCCGACCACAAGTAACATGGGACAAGGGCAGGAAGATGATTATATAAATTTTTTTAAAATCCTGAAGAATACTTTACATACCGAATTCTCCAACGCCATGGTCGTAATCACCAAGTTTAACTCATTTTATTATAAACAATTTTGTTATTGAAAGTACCCGCATTCAACTTTTTTTAAGCATTTGGGATTCAACGACAATAAAACGTAATTCTCTGTCATTTTTCAAATGTGGGATCCAACGGATATACTTATTAATGTTTTGTGGGATCCAACGCCAAAAATATTAAAATGGGATCGAAAACTGGGATCCAACGAAAATAAATCACAATAAAACGTAATTCTCTGTCATTTTTCAAATGTGGGATCCAACGGATATACTTATTAATGTTTTGTGGGATCCAACGCCAAAAATATTAAAATGGGATCGAAAACTGGGATCCAACGAAAATAAATCACAATAAAACGTAATTCTCTGTCATTTTTCAAATGTGGGATCCAACGGATATACTTATTAATGTTTTGTGGGATCCAACGCCAAAAATATTAAAATGGGTTCGAAAACTGGGATCCAACGAAAATAAATCTCTAAAACCCATAAAAAACTGTAAAAATATTTAGAAAAATTTTACAAGCAAAATTTGCACAAAAGTCCACCCAGTAAGTACATTAATAATATAATTATTTCCCTTAAGTGTAAACCTTTGTTACGGTGTTATGCACTGGTTCCGTTATCAAAATGTCGCAGGTCCCCCGGTGCAGACCCTACAAGTTTCACTAAACCGTCGTGTTCACAGTTAATAGAGAGGTAGCCACTCCTGCAGTTTGTTTTAACTTTCTATTGCTCATTTTCAACTCTTTTAAAGTGCTTGTTTTGCGGTTTCTCACGACATTTACAGGTTGATATACATAGCTACCTATAAATTGTCACGTTAATTTTGTTTTTGTTTTTCCGAAGCGCTATCGTATACCGTAGCTATACATTTTATATATGAGAAACGATCCTATGTGTAGATAGGTTATTAAACAATGTTCATCGAACAGAGAGCTACTGAAAAAGCTTTCTACTCTTTTTTATTTTATAGTCAACTGAATATTGGAGTTATCGACGAAAATCAAAAGTTTGATTAATTCATAGTTAAACATGCGACTCAGAGTTTGATTTTCCTTCATATAATTAGAGGACTGGAATAAAAAATTAAGGTCCAATAAAATAAGCTAATCAGTGCAGCAGGAACTTGTTATCTACTGAATCATTAAAGACTCCTAGGAACTATATATTCGAACACAAACCTCCAACCCTTCCAGATGTCTCATTGAATATACAGACATGGCGTAGGCGGTATCGGTTTTCTAGGAATTTCTGAACATGCTCAATATTATTCTCTAAAGATATATTGTACAACTAGCTGCGCCCCGCGGTTTCACCCGCGTAAGTCTCGAACCCGTGGGAATATCAGGATAAAAAGTATCCTATGTGTTAATCCAGGTTATAAACTATCTGTTTGCCAAATTTCATCCAAATCCATTCAGCCGTTTTTGCGTGATTGAGTAACAAACATCCAAACACACAAACTTTCACATTTATAATATTATTAGTAGGATGGTACACACGGCTACACATCAAAATATACATTTCCAGTTTATGCTGATTTCGCATTGTATAGGATTTCCGTACAATGCGAGGTCAGCTTAAACTGGAAATGTATAGCTTGATGTGAGGCCGTGCCTACATAAATTGTATTGGCTTTCGTTGCAAACCATGGGAATCATCTACCTAGCCTTTTCCCAACTATGTTGGGGTCGGCTTCCAGTCTAACCGGATGCAGCTGAATATCAGTATTTTACATGGAGCGACTGCCTATCTGATTTCCACAACCCAGTAACTGGGTAATACGATACCCCTTGGTAAGACTGGTTGTCAGACTTTCGGGCTTCTGACGACCCGTAACAACTGTCAAAGATCCACAAATGACAGCCGGGACCAACGGCTTAACGTGCTTTTCGAGGCACGGAGGAGTCTCGGTGTGAATATGGTCACCCATCCACTGACCAACCCCGGCAAGCGTAGCTTAACCTGATGGATCGACCCGTGCGGCTGTTATTACTTAGCCACGAGCTCTTGCTCGAGCTCATGGGAATAACAATTCTAATGATTTATATTAAATATAAGTTGTTATTTAATTAGATTATTAATAATGCACAAACAGCAGAATTAAATCGAATCTGAATTAGATTTTTTTGAGACTAAATTGTGATAAGGAGAATGATGATGAAATATGTGTGATAATTATTCAAAGTCAATAAAATATTACTCAGTTTGCATTCAATCCACCTTAAGCAGCTAATGCTGAAGGTGGATTGAATGCAAACGTACCGATTGTGGTGCTAACTACACCTACATTATGGTCTTCGATAGGGCATAATATGTATAGTAATTAAAAAATCTTATAGCATCATGATAGCCTCGTTATTTATGTAACCGACTTGTTACTAGAATAGAACATCATTATTAATATCATCTTATATTCATTGATTGGTTTCAATTAACTGATTGAATCAATTACTCAAAAATCGAAGCGGCAGATATCTATTGCTCATTACGGGCCGATCCAGATATAACAGACAAAATAAACGTCTTCAAAAGGTTATTACCTAAATTCTGAATTATTACTAAAATAATCCAGGTTTTCTGTATTGATTCTGCGGATTCCCAGTCGCCTATTGAATACCGGGTAAAGAATCAAACTTTTTGAAAATATGCGGTAGTTATTAGTCATTTCACTTAACCCTTTATACTTACTTAGGCTTTTATTTTGGGTATTAAGTTCTGTTTACGTTTTTATTTTTTGTCTGCTCGTCAAAGTGGACTTAAATGTAATTTTATTTCATATAATAAAATTATTATATTTATCTAATCATGAACTATTTAATTTACAGTAATTCAATAATATACATCTAACACTAAAATAATAATTATTATTATGTACAAGTATATAAAAGGGAGGGGGGGGGGCAATATTCACTATACAATTATTAAAAATAAGAATATGTACACATTGCCCGTCGCTTTCATATAAATAATAAGTTGAAATAAGTCGTAATCGTAAGTTAAAGTAGAGGTAGGGGGGAGGGTGGGGAGGTAGGGGTAGAGATAGGGGAGGTAGTTTTCAATGTTTTTGTTTGTATAAAGGCGTGTACTAACTGACAAATGGCAAATAATTTTATTTAATGTTTTGTGTTTCGTAATGTTAATTATTTACTATTATATAGAATCAAGTTCCTGTAACTGAACAGAGAGCTGTGCTGCTGGGGAGTTTGTTGCGCTTCCTAGCTAAAGCACAAAAGTATTGAAGGGCGGGCGTCTTGGGGACTGTCATAATATCTCATTTTGACGTTCAAAAAGTGCTGATTCTCAGCCTACTTTGAATAAATGACTTTTGATTTTTATTTTAACAACAACCATTTTTCCGATCAAAAGCATTTAAACTTTTACGTCAGTACAGTTGGTCAGTCAGTAGGTACAGTCAGGTAATTAATTATTAAAAAAATTGACACTACGTCAATTTTCCCTGTTGTAGCCATTTCATGCAACTCTGTCAAAGAATGACAGTTGTAATTACTCAAAACGTGACGCCACCAAAAGCCTTGATTCAACAAAACAACAACAAGACTCCAGACAAGCAGCAACACTTGCTTTGGCAAGACTTGATTCTTACGAAGATAAGTTTTGATCTGCTGTTACTTATTTTAAAAGAAAATGTATTGATTTTATTTTAATGTTGGTTATAAAAAGCTTAAGGTATCTAAGCCCAACCGAATTTATCGTTTTGATATACCTTATTTTTTTTAAAAGGTACAAACTAATTGCAATTTAAAATAGCTTTTAACCATCAATGTGCCTACTTGTGCGTCATCAATTCATCGTGACCAAAACTGAAATATAGCTAAAAGTTATAAATAATTCACACATAACATCACGCCTGTATTCCCCGAAGGGTTAGGCAGAAATACACCTATAGTACAACATTTCGCAAGTTAAAGTTATAAGTTTTTGAATTTATTCAAGCATTTTAAAAATTCGCCACCTTTAAAAACACTAGAAATACCAACACTTTTCAACACTCGTTACAAGATGGTGACACCAAAATTAAATTTTTGTACCGCATGCATTCCTAATCGTACAGTGGGCGCACGGAATATTATGAAGTTGAAATTTTTCGCCAAGCACTTACTAACAATATGACAAAGAGTATTTTGCGGTTCAAAGTCCAAGTTATTCTGTCGTACGGTCAATTACTGACCGTCTTTAGAGTAAAATCAACCTTGATGTCTTTTAGCAGTCTGAATGCTCTTCACTCTACCATGGGGTCCCAACTCGAACAAATTATAATTAGTCGTGAAAAAAAATCATAGATGGCAGCATAATGTAACAATTATGAAGTTAACAATTACTAAAAAGCGTTATACGGCAAATTTTGGCTATTAGTAAAAATCAAAACATCTTTGTTTAATGCTGATTTATGTATCATAAATCTCGTATTTTCAACAAAAAATTTAAATTAAGGCTTTTACTTCAATTCGAATCCTTAGAATGATAAAGTAGCTATCTGTTAATCATTTCAGAGCTCTTTGCAATAGATGGCGTTTTACTAAAGTGATGACAGGTCACTTTAAACTTGAAACGTTTAGTCGTTTCATTAAGGAAAATCAAACAACATTTTTTTTTTATCTAGTAATTTACGTAGAAATATAAGAATTGAACGCCTAGGAAGAAAAAAACGTAAAAAAAGGAACAAAAAATCCTGGAGTTTTGCCTTGTACCTAGGCAAGACTGCTAGATGGCGTTTTAAAACTAACGTCTCTGGCAATTAGTGAGTGGATGATGCTGCCATCTGTTAAAAAAATGGGGAAGAAAAATAGCCAGCTCAATAGCCAGACTTAGGGTGGTGTCATTTCTTTGTATGGGATTGGGTATCTGTACGTAGTATTATAATATCTGTGACTCTACTTAACACGGCGACGGATGAATTATCCATACAAACTTAATACCTAAATCATTTGTAATTCGAGCATATTTCCACCATAATGTATTGTTATTCGGATTGAGACAGTATTTATCTAGGTTCCTACATCTTTTTTTTCCAAAAAACCTAAAAAAAGAAGTTTTGAAAAAGAATTGAATTTCGCACATTTTTACAGCGTAAATGACATGTTTTCATATTGTTTTTTCTGTATATAATACAGAAAAAACAACAATACTTGTAACATACGAGGTGCATTCAATAAGTACCTAGCCTCATCGCCAGAGGGCGCTGTAGTTTCAAAAGAGTTTTACCACAGTGTAGCACATTCTTTTTTAATTCTTTTTTCAAATTTTCATTCCAATCCCTTCATTTGTTTTAATTTGACAACTTATGGAAGCGAACGTGTCGATCGGTTTTACAAAAATGGAAAAAGAGCAATATCGTTCGGTGATTCGATTCCTATTTTTGGAAGGGAAAACGCGCATCGAAATCAAAGAGCGCTTGGATGCTGTGTACGGTGACTCTTCTCCATCGATGGCCACCGTCAAGAATTGGTTCAACGAGTTTGCACGTGGCCGTACGTCGGTTTTTGATGAACCACGTCCAGGTGCACCGAAAACAGCTGCTAAACATAAAAAAAAAAACTAAATAGGAAAACATAAAAAAAAAAATCCATGATCTCGTATTGGCAGATCGCCGATTGAAGGTTCGGGAGCTAGCTGAGACTGTAGGCATTTCAGAAGCCTGCCAGGGTTGCGGGTTAGTCCGAAAGGGATACCGGGACCTTGGCAACAGGCAACTGAAGGTACACGGGTGGGTTTTAGTCAGTAGAAGTCTGACACGCCCTTCCGCTCCACCCAGAGCGGGAGAAGTCATTGGATGATTTCCCACCCTCACAAAAAAAAAAAAAAAAAAGGCATTTCAGAAGGAACAGTGCATCATATTCTTCACGAGGAACTCGGCATGAGAAAGCTGTCGGCGCGATGGGTGCCGCGTTTACTCACACCAGAAAACAAGCGCAACCGTGAGACCACATCGGAGACGTGTTTGGCGCTGTTTAAGCGGAATCCAGCGGAGTTTTTGCGTCGTTTTGTGACCGTCGATGAAACCTGGATCCACTGGTACACACCAGAGACCAAGGAGCAATCAAAACAATGGATCCAGACCGGGGAACGTGCTCCAAAGAAGGAGAAAACTGTAAAATCGGCCGGAAAAGTTATGGCCACCGTTTTCTGGGATTCACAAGGTGTGATCTACATCGATTACCTCGAGAAGGGTATAACAATTACAGGGCTTTACTATGCCGATTTATTGGGCCGATTCGACGCCGAATTAAAGAAAAAACGACCCCATCTGGCGAAGAAAAAAGTACTGTTTCACCACGACAACGCACCGGTTCACACGTCTGCCGTTGCCATGGCCAAATTGGTCGAATTACGCTACGAATTGCTGCCCCATCCACCGTATTCTCCAGATTTGGCCCCTTGTGACTTCTTTCTGTTTCCTAATCTGAAAAAATCACTCGCCGGGAATAGATATGGATCGAATGAGGAGGTCATCGCCGCCACGGAGGCCTATTTAATTTTGCAGAGTTTGACAAAAACTATTTTTCGGACGGGTTAAAAAAGTTGGAGCATCGCTGGGCTAAGTGTATCGAACTAAAAGGAGACTATGTTGAAAAATAAATTGCCACTTTTCCAAAATTTTCGTTTACTTTTTGTACGCTAAGTATTTATTGAATGACCCTCGTAGTTTCAGCAGAAACATAGCCTATCCTGTTACAAAAAAAAATTGGAAAAACATTAAGTTTTCATTCATCATTTTTGGTATTACGGAACACTTCCAAATTTATCATAAATTTTTAATAGCTACAGCTACCGCGTCAAGCAAATGTCATATCAATGCCAATGTGTGCGTGGTCGTACAGTTCACGGTAGCTGTGTGTATCGCTCCGACAGGCACACTAGCGCAACATTTGTAGCACTCGATTCGTAGATGCGATCGATGCTCCGCCGGCCCCTTAAATAAGACACCAACTTGAACAACTCGAATTTAGAGATCCAATATACAGTTCAATATTAGGAACTTCTAAATAACCAAGCCCCGTCTAAACTATCCAAAAACAACCGACTTCCAAAAAAAACACAAAAAATGTGAAAAATAACTTTAATTTCGGAAGTCGGTGTCTTTTGCTTTTCAATTTTCGTTTTTAGCCACCTCTAGGTATACCTTTTCGAACTAAAAAATATTTTTTTAAATCGGTTCAAAATTGGCGAAAATATCGATGAACATACACAAAAAAAAAAAAAAACATACAGACGAATATAGAACCTCCTCCTTTTTTAAAGCAGTCTGTTAAAAATTAGGACATTATTCATGGCCATATCAAAGGTCACGACGGGTTATCGAAGTTTTTTTGCCCAAGATATAATTGGCCATACTACTTAATCAGTTATTAAACTTTTAACGTTTTAAATACGAACGAAGAACGCCAGTCTTAAATACACAAAATCCTACAAGGGTCCGGTACCTGGGCCCCCGGGCCCCGCTCGTTAATTACACATAAAATGCACAACTGCTTGTTTACACCGCGACATTTATCGAGCACTGAACGGGACTTTTATTGACACATTCACTTAGATATTAGGGTTGCCAGTTGCCAAAACGTTAAATAACAAGAATAAAGAACTTTTAGTTTAATAAATTATGATATCAGACGGCTGAAACCGATTATATTCTGGATAAAAATTAAATTTTTGGTGGAGAAAGCCTAGAAAACTAAAATTAAATGTAAACGTTTTAACTTTTAAAGCTTTATAAAAAGCCAAAATAAGCAGATTTAAAAGTAGGTAGGTAAATAGTGTCCTTTTGTGGGTATTCGTTATCTTAAAGGTCAAGTCACAGCTTTTATGTTTTTAGACGTAGAGCCAGCGTCTGTCTATCTTCTGCTAAGTAGCGAGACTTGTTAATCCCGATTTTACTAAAGTTTTTTTTTTTGGCTTGTCGACCCATTCATGCTGTAATTTGCTGACTGAAATAACAATAGGTATTAGCCAATGAAATCACTTAACATGAGTTTGACAATCTATATGCTTCTGTATTACCTTTAAATTATCGTGTGTTTCCGTTTCCATTTACAAGCTTGAAGCTTTTAAACCCATCAAAATAATTGTAATTTTATTATTAATAACGTAGGTTGTAATGTAGGTTGGGAAATCATCAAATGACTTCTCCCGCTTTGGGCGGAGTGGGAGGGCGTGTCAGACTTTTACTGACTAAAACCCACCCGTGTTCCTTCAGTTGCCTGTTGCCAAGGTCCCGGTATCCCTTACGGACTTTCCCGCAACCCTGACAGGCATCGGTCTATTCTCCTGACATCTCTTTGAGGCGCGCGTGGAAATCAACGCGCCAGCCCTACCAATAGGTACCTGATTTCACAACACCCAGAGCTTGTAGTGTTTGTGTTGAGCGTTAGTACTAAGTACGTGTGTCTGTACGTACGAGTACTACCAGCGAGTCATTAGTTACACAGCGATCGTTGCTACTGACGTATGTACGATTTACATTATGTGTGAACTCTGTATCGGGTTGCCTAGCAGCCGGATTGAATCAAGCTCCTAGCATAACTTGAGCTATATTTACCATATTTTAATTGTTACTAATGTAATGCATTTTACTTTCTTAGACGGAATGTAGTTATTATAATCGACATTAAGACCTTTGCCTTTTTTACTTTCAGTGGCTAGATTCGAACTGATAATCGTAACTAATAGTAACAAATTTGCAATTGGAAAATACGGGAGCGCAACGAGAGTCTTGCCTAAAAAGTGGTGTAACTTGTACTGAAAATTGCTTTATTCAACTAAAAATGAGGAAAATTCGACCAATATGTTGAATGACAGTGGCAAAGTTGATAAACTATAAGATGGGATCGAAAACCGGGATCCAACGAAAATAAATCGTTTTAGAGAGATAGAGAAACCATTTATTAGCACCATATATTTATTCATATATCGTATTAAAGAAAATAAATGGCACAACACACGAAAGCACAATTAAATGACAACAAAGAAAAAAAAAGCAAGGTGCCAATACACAAAAAAGTATTCTTATAGAAATAGTGAAAGATGACGGAGTAAGCAGCCAATACGCTTAATAAGAGAAAGGTGAATCCGGAGTAAAAGTTTATTATTCAATGTTTTTCTTTAGCTAGCATAATATAGCAAACACTCATATTTTTAATGATTGTTAATTAATTGCATGTGTTATTAATCATCTAAATAATTCTAACTGTACTTACGAGTATATCCTAACTATGTAATACTATAAATGCGAAAGTGAGTTTGTTTGTTTATTTGTTTGTTACGCTAAAACGGCTTAACGGATTTGGCACATGGGTAGACCATGACCTGGAATAGGACATAGGATATTCCCACGGGATCGAGACTTACGTGGTAGAAACCGCGGGGCGCAGCTAGTAAAATTCTGGGGACTATGCTGGAATTAGTGTAAAAATATATTTATATTTTTGATATAGAAAGAGTGTTTTTTATTTTATTTGAGAGTTCATAGTAATCCTAGTTCTCACAGTCTGTACATTTCCAGTACAAACGGACATATTGTGCAACATTTCGAGAAAACTTATTGTTCTCACGGGAAATCAGAACGGCTGCATTATCGACTTGCATTGCAACCACTGAATACTAAGACTAGGATAACGGAGCGCTATGCAGAAGCCATGTATCTACCTAGCTATATGTACAAAACGTCGGTCCTTATTAAGTAGCTCAGAATGTATCTGATATAGCATTATGCTATACGTATGTATAAGATACGAGCCAAACGCTTATCCTTTCACACACATTGATAAAGTTTTAGCGCGTTTGAATGGCAATGGCTGACATTATCGTAAAAGTCGAAACTTTGTGTTGAAATAGCTCCAGCGAAACATAAGGGGTTCACGTACAATTGCTAAAGTTTCTAATATACTAGGATATACGTTCCTATTGTTCCCATAATATGTCATAAAAATGTCGTAGGATGTAAACTGTCTCGTTGAAGTTCGTGAGGCGGGTGAGGCGGTATGTTGGTAGGTACATAAGTTAAGGAACAAATTCCCTAATCCTGCAGGTGAAGCCGCCGCGCCGGCTGGCACAGAGGGTCTTCCCGCCGATAGAATTACAGCGGGATCGGAATACACTTGAACAAGTGTCCAGCAAAAAAAAAAATAAAGATAAGTTTATTGATCTTTTTCATAATTTCATGTTTAACTTAGTCAGACTAGCAGGAGCAATTCAGGGGCGTTGACTAAAGGTAATGAATACCTATTTTAGGCATTGTATTAGTAAAGCTTTCAGACAGAACTATAATTAATACAATAACTGTTTAAATCTCTAATATATAATGGAGTATGCTTAGTCGGCATTATACCTCACAAAAGCTATGGATGAACCGTTACCCAAGTTTCCCATGATGGAGAACTTGATCAATATACCCCAAAGTATAAGTAACAAATATATGTACCTAGACCTCAACATATGAGCAGTAAAGGAAGAAATAAGTCAGCATAGCGTAGCGAGCTTCAGCCTCGTGTGCATAACAACACACGAGGCTGAAGAGATGCGATATTCCTTTGAGAGCTACGCCGCACAAATCAAAGCTCTCTCATAAATAAAAAAAACCAAATAGACTTGAAGTTGGTCAACACAGTGGCTTATTGTTCTAGGACAGATTGCCATGGTGCAGAAAGGAAAAGAAAAAAAACCGGCCAAGTGCGAGTCGGACTCGCGCACAAAGGGTTCCGTACCATTATCTATAAAAACGGCAAAAAAATCATGTCTGTTGTATGGGAGCCCCCTTAAATATTTATTATATTCTGTTTTTTAGCATTTGTTGTTATAGAGCGGCAACAGAAATACATCATCTGTGAACATTTCAACTGTCTAACTATCACGGTTCATGAGATACAGCCTGGTGACAGACGGACAGACATACAGACACAGACAGACAGACAGACAGCGGAGCCTTAGTAATATGGTCTCGTTTTACCTTTCGGGTACGGAACCCTACAAAGGAAAAGATTGGGAGCCGATGTCCGACATGCGTCAGCGAAAATAATGTAATATGAACTAACCAACTAACTGACCCTCTGACTAGTTATCAAATTAACAGCTTAAAACTTACTCGGCTTTAGTAACGGCCGATTCATTCTCATGTAGGTATACAAGGAAAAAGATTAGGGGTCGGGACTATTTACCGCCCCAGTTTTTCCGACTTCCTCCCGCGCCGACTCATACATTTCACAGAGTTAAAAGCCTCCGCAATGGCCACTAATGTCAAAGTGCGTGTCAGCTGAGAATGCTGATTTAACTTGTTGTCACATGCACACAAAAGATGAGGCGGAACGTAATTGGTCACCCAACCAGCTAATAGCCACAACAACGTTGATCTAACAGCGTCGTTAAAACGGTTCAAGTGGAAATAAACTTATACAACTCTCTCCTGGCGTACAATGAAACGCGATAAAAGCACCTCTCAGCGTTTTATGAAGAAAACAAACGCTGAATAATAACGCGTATCGTGTAGCGACAGCGACATATGTTGAACAAACATAATGTAATTACCGCTGATTGTTTACGCTTAATGCAACAATGTGTACAAAGCTGGAGTGAGTGGCGTTAAGCACTTCTCACGTGGTCTAATTAAGTGTAACACTTAGAGTGGTGCCGGGTGAGGGTGCCACTTAATTATTCGCAACTTGATGCGGGATCAGGATCCTAGGCTCGCTCCGCTCCGTGCTCGCCCGCGCCATCGCGTCACTCCGCCCGCTCTCCCACAAATCCGACCAACGCATAGCAAAATTCCACACCGCAATTATGTGGGTTACGCGACACTCAGATGGATTATGTGAAATTAAGCGCAGAACAGTAACTAAGTGAGCATAATTCTCACCGTCTCACTGACACTGTGTAAAGGTTGCGTAACATTATGATGATAGCAAGGAGTAGTAGCGCCTGTAACTTAATGGGCTTTCGTTTGTAAAACATTGATTTTATCAAATACTCCTCACTTGAACTTCCCTGAACTTGATTATCTCAAGGGTCGGTGTGTGTGTGAAAATAACTTGAAGCTAATTGAAGACACACTTTGATGTCTTTAATTGGAAATGAAGAAACAATACCAGTGCCTGAATATCAATTAAATTGATATTTTAGTAGGGTTGCTCCAATTTCAGTTAATTTAAAGAAACTGAAATTATATACAACACAATATTGTTTGGCACTCGTAAATACTTCGACTATGATTTCTCCTGAACCACTTAGATTATAGGATGCTCTATTTTACTTTTATAAGGAGTTTTTACTGAAGTTTTCAGTAAACATTCATCACCTCTTGTATCAGGCAATGTGCATACTTCACTCCGCTTGTATCAGGCAATGTGCATACTTCACTCCACTTGTATCAGGTAATGCGGATCTTCATCTTCTTACACAAATTCCACAAACACTGTTTACAAAAACTGGAGCTACACAATACAAACACTCAATGCATCCTTTGTTATTTTCATTGCATCATAATTATCAATAATACATTTATTGCGCCATGTTATTTGTTACGTAACCAATAAGTCAAAATCAAAACGTCTTTACGTCAAAAAACAGTCAAAATAGTTTTTATGACAGCTACGCGCACAGATTGCATTATACCTGTGGCGCGTGAGTCGCTGACGGAACGGAATGTTGCCATCAATAAATATTATATTTAAAGAAAACACTTTGTTATTGATCACTCATTATGTGCTGCACCGATTAACGTCATGACGTCTACGCCGGCTGTCACTGAAAGCCCAGCGCTGGGGCTCTCGCATAGGGTCGCAGCATTATGCTGAGTGATGGCAGTTTTGCGTGAATGTGACGCATATTTTCCCGCAACTTGTTATTTTCGTGTATTTGTCCTTTCCTACTGTCATGTTTGCCGCAAATAAACGTATTTTCTTCCTTTTCTTTTTTTCATACCTGATACAAGCGGTGATGAACGTTTACTGAAAACTTCAGCGTCAGGTATCTGAAAAAGTTATTGGTCTGCTCTCTTTTTCCTAAACATAGTACGATGGCAATTCTGAATGTACTAATTATATTTGCAACCTCCTCATTCCATTCCCAAAAGGTATGGCTGTGAAAAAATGATTTTAAACTTTTAAATGCAGTTATTATTCAAAGGAAACAGTCACTTCATGCTGCTATGGTGAAGCTTTCCACAAAATTGAGTCCTGACTTCATAGAGTCAAAGTTTACTTTCGGTTGGTAGAATTTGGCGTTGCCGTAACACTGTGAGATTACCAGCGTGTCGTTACGATGCTCGTTTAGATATGGCGCATGAAGAATTGCAGATCTAGAAATGACACGAAGACTTTAACGGGAAGGCACGCAGACAAGCAAGTCTCTACGAATTTCTTAAAGAAGTCTGGCCATTCAATGAAATGTTTTAAATTAGATATTTTGCTGAATG
The DNA here is from genome assembly GCA_947522985.1 of Lithophane socia. Classification (NCBI taxonomy): domain Eukaryota; kingdom Metazoa; phylum Arthropoda; class Insecta; order Lepidoptera; family Noctuidae; genus Lithophane; species Lithophane socia. Next base: position 13,858,592 of record OX383252.1, on the reverse strand, counting down.
ATATTTACTTTTTATTAACAATTGAAGCGCCATTTTGAATCCGTCTGAACGTGGGTTTCGACTACCAAACTACGAACTAATATTATATTAGGTTATATAATATGTTTTCAATATTAATGTTAGAGAATCTTTCATTTGAACCTTTGAATTATTAAAATTATGATCTCATCAGTCCATTTGAAAGGTGATATTATTTTTTTCAGGAATATTATTTTTGTAACAGTTGGTAAGCTACTTACTTTAGTTTTCATAGAGTTCAAAGTAAAGCGCCGTTTATGATAACTGGGCGGAGATAAGATAGAAAATCTCACAAATGTCCCGGTTTGTTAGTATTTGCCAAAATTACTTACAACAAACAAATACGTAGAAAACATTTCTTTGAGATTAATTTATTTAAAAAAATAAAAAGCCTCTAAGACTCGTGCGACATTAAACATGGATAGGTAGGCATTATGTATCCAAACTAATATTACAATTGCGAAAGTGAGTTTGTTTGTTACGCTTTCACACTAAAACAGCTGAACGAAATAAAAAAAAAACAAAATAAAAATATTTTATTCCACATAAACGTTCACGGTTCCAATTGGTCGTTTCCTATGGAGAAGAACCCGCAAAAAACTCCACGGTTACTCTTTTAAAAATACTTTTACAATATTTTCAAATTACAGTGTTAGTAGGCATGAGAAGGACATAGGCTACTTTCATCCTGGATCGCAGACGAAGTCGCGGTCAACAGTTAGTTAGAAATAAAAGCTTTTAAATCTGTGATTACAAACAAGATGTCCAAGTCTACGTGAAAATATGTTCAAGTCTAGAGCTGTGGTAGGTAAATGATCTATTTAATTATTTACAAGTTAAATTATATTAAAACAGAGCAATGTCGTCGCTGAAATATTGGTTAATTCCGCAACCCTTTTGTGGGAGTACAACCATCTTTTATTTGGTGCTATAACTTCTATTGCTGTAAAATACTGAAATGAATTTTGTTTACAACAAAACATAATTTAAAAAATATCAGTTTTGTGACACTTTGACACACTTATTACATTTTTTTATATTGTGGGCACAACAATCTACCTCATGTGCAGCCACCAGGGAATGAAAGGTTTGAATAAAAATATATGATATTATGTACATAGCAATAAGTAGTGCTCGCAGATTACGAGTGCTCACCAAATTGAGGTGCACTATGGGGTTAAAAATACTAATATAACGTCCGGGGGGGGCCCTGCTAGCCTGCTACCGTGCAGCGATATTCTTTGATCTTTATTATAATAATAAAGTTAGTTCATTTTGCGCCAGTAATGAATATTAATGTTCTCGCTTAAGTCATAAAATAAACTTTATCTGAACAACGCGTCGTCGTAGCTCTGCCACCTCGGCCCTAGTGATAAATTCACAAAGAATAAGCCGAACTCGGTCCGTTTTCAATTATAACCAAAATTCGTATTGTGTACTTTGTAACTTCAATAATATCATGAATTATTTAGGGCGCGCCGTTAATAACAACACGAATTTGTTGTGTTGAACAATGTTGCCGCACCATCTGTACGTTCTGCTGAATCTATTCGTTTTAGGGCCTGAAATTCCATGATTTGTAAAATTGTTTGATCTGTGAAATTATTCTACTCGTTGATAGTTTGCGTGTTCCTACAGTTTGAATATCAAAACGCAAACGAAAACTTTGTGTTGACTTTGATTGAGGTTCCATACTGCTACACAAGCTCAGGAGCAATTTACAGCTCCGACACATTGTGCCAATAGTTCAAATAGTTTTACTGTGTTATTACCGTAGTTTATGCTATCGATCAACATTTAAACATCGCCAATTGACTTCTGAACCTACCACGAGAATTGCACGTTATGAATTTTAGAGTGTAATAGATTTTTTTCGCGTGAAAATCGAAATACATCCGGACGTTTGGCCCTCAGGCTAAAGCAAATTTGCGAGGGATTTGGCAGATTACGACCCATCAAATTGGTAGTTATATTGATTCTTATACTTTATGCAATATCAGAGGCGGACATTAAAACATGTGAGGACTGTGAATAACAGTATTGCTCATTTTACACATACGTTGATATTAGGGCGTGCAAAGCCGGTTTTCCGGTTTTGGTAAAAACCGGAAACCGGAAAAAAATTACCGATTATTTAAAACCGGGGTTGAGAGACAAAACCGGAGTTACCCCCGGTTTTCCCGTTATTGAATTACATTTTTATTTAAATCAACTTTTTTCGTACGCTCTCAAGAAATATTCAATTTAGAGTCATCAAATATAACCAAACGCAACCCCGCTTAACTCCTTAAACTCCTCCCTCCGCGACCTCCGCACATAAGCTACGACTACTGGGCCTTGCGCTGTTTGTTCTCCCCCGGCCAGGGCGTCATTTGCTACGCTGATGACACTCCTAGCCCGGGGAGGGAGCTACGAAGAAGCGGCACGCTCAGCCGTCGAGGGCGCGTCCCTCTTCGTGGGGCGAATCGGGGCACTGGGCCTCAGGGTGGCGCTCGAAAAGACGGATGCCTGGTATTTAATGCACCCAGACGCCGGCCACCGGCTTCACACACTCGACGCGCGCCAGCGGCAGCGGTCGGACGTGTGCGCAGTGCGGTACGAGTGCTCTCCCGATTCCGGTTCCAAGCGATCCTGAATTCAAGACTTCATAGTGTTATACTTTGTTATTCATAGTAAAATATATTTATATTTTATTATTTATAGCAAAATTATAACGACTATCTTCAGCTACTTGCTGTGTGCCTTTTTCAAGGCACAGCTTGTAAAGGTTTCTTTAACAGTCACCCGTCATACAAACGTACGACGTGTTGTTGGCCCCTTCTGGGTAAAACCACAGTTTCGTGGTCCTCGGTGGATACCTATACGGTGCCAACGAAGCCGAGGGGGTGTTGACCCAGACGCACCCGCCGATCCCCTTCAGGGTGAGGCAGAAAGTTGGACGGGTCCCAGTGTTCGGCCTTGGGGGGTCTCCTAGTCGGCATTGGTGACAGTTTTGCTTTCACAGCTACACACCTGTTGTGGTCGGGTGTGTCTACCCCGACACTACAGACCCTGTTAGGACCCCGTTGCACAAATAAGATAGGCAACGGGCAAAAGCAAGCTTAGGGCTCACCTTAGGTACTCAACCTCCCTGTCTACACCCGACAGGGAGGGTTTACACATCCCCGGGCTTCCCTCCCGGGGAGTTAGAGTTAGGTAAATGTTAGGAGAAAGTCCCTAATAATAGTAGTCATGTCTGTCACGGAGAAACCCTCTCCGCTGACGTTGCGAGTGTTCGCATTGTTAGTAAAAATGCGGGCCAAGCCCTCTGACGAGGAAAAGGCCGCATTAGACATAGAGTTCGACGCTCTATTAAAAATCTTAGGTCCGATTCTCGGTCACTCTGACCCTAACATCGCTGATTTCAGCGATGCTCTCTCCCAGTCCCTTCCGGTAATTGAGCTGGAAGACCCTTTCGTCCGCTCCCCTAGCCCGGCCTTCAGCCCAGCCTTCAGCCCCGCGATAGTAGAGTCTATGGACACTACTGAACCGGCCGCTTCTTCTAAGCGCGCCGCGACCCCGTACCTCTACGCCTCTGACACAGAGAATGCCTCTCCTGCTTCCTCTTCCTCTCATTCCGAAGACGACGGGTTTACCCCAGTCCTAGGAAAGGGGAGCAAAAGGAAGAAGAAGAGACAAACCTCTAGCCAAGCGAATAAGGTCATCGCCGTCGATGACGTAATTTCCCCCACCCCTACCCCCGTAGCACAAGTAGCCGGTACTGCGCCTAGTAGCGCTACCGTTGCTAATCTTTCTTCCCCCTCCACCTCCCGCGCCGCGACCGTTGCACATGTTGCTACCCCAGTCCCGTCCGCTTCGAGCTCTAAGAAGCTCCCTCCCCCACCCCCCGTGTTCATTCAGGACAAGGGGAAGTGGACCGAAGTGTCCAAGTGGTGCGTCGATCGAAAGATCGACTTCACCAATGCCCGATCTACCCTACAGGGTATCAAAATCCAAGTTCCGACCGCGAACGATTATCGCGAACTTACAAAGCTCCTGAGAGCGAGAGGTGTGTCATTCCACACCTTCTCGCTCCCAGAAGACAAACAGATTAGGGTCGTTATTAAACGAATCCCTAAGGAAATCCCCGCCGCCGATATAAAAGCCGACCTTCAGTCGCAAAATATCCCCGTAGACGAAGTCCACCGTATGCACCGCTCGCGTGGCGGTGAAGCATTCGACATGGTTCTTGTCGTCTGCTCTCCCGTTCAGGGGCATCACCCCATTTTTAATATTAAATCTCTCTGTAGTCTAGTCGGTTTCACTATAGAGAAACCAAAGAAAAACGGTAACATAGGTCAATGTCACCGTTGCCAATTATACGGGCACTCGCAGAAGCATTGCCATGCGAAACCCAGGTGCGTAAAGTGCCTGGGCGAGCACGGCACTGCTGACTGCCCCCGTCCCAAAGACCGCGCTCTGTGTCTCAGCCCTCCCAGCTGTGTACTATGCGGACAAGAGGGTCATCCGGCCAATTACCGTGGCTGCTCAAAGGCCCCAAAGTCGAGTTCTCCCAAGCTCATAAAGCGTGCTGACAACCGTCAGCAAAGGGAATGCCCCACCGCCCCGTCATCTCAAATCCCCCAGAGGCTTAGCCCTCAGAGACCCAGCCCGTGGAATAAGCTCCACCATCACGAGGTCTTCCCGGCCTTGGCTACCGCGAAGCCCCCCGCCCCTCATACCCCTCTCTATTCCCTCATGGATCCGCGTATCCGTGCCCACCCTCCAGCGCACCTAGCGCCCCCCGCGCACTATGCGCCCCCTCCCCCCCCCCACCCCGCGCCCTCTGCGCCCCCCGCAAAAAGCGCTCCCGCTCCCGTAGCGCAGCGCCCCACCCCTACTCCCGTGGCTTCCCAATCTAAACCACCCTCCGACCCATTCAACGTGATTTCCTCCACGTTCATGATATTCTATTCCCCTCGCGCTATTCGAATGGCCGCTGAAATTCAGCATGCCAGAGATAGGTGTGACTTTGATCAGGTCAGAAGGGTCTATAACGCGTACCCGGAGATTACGCAAGCCCTAAGTTCCATCGCTAACGGTACCTATAATGGATAAAGCCATCATTGATAGAGTTAAACCCCGATCCCTCAGAATAGGCATCTTCAATGCAAACGGCATAAGAAGTCAACGAGACGAGATCGCTCTCTTTCTCCGCGACCATAAAATAGACATTCTCCTAGTACAGGAAACTTTCTTAAAACCGTGTCACCGCAATCCCTCCATAGCCAACTATCGTTTAATCCGAAACGATAGATCGCGTTGTCACAGAGGCGGTACCCTCATCTATCACAAAAAGGAGCTATATTGCATCCCAATGGACCCCCCTACCCTCTCTCGCGTAGAAGTCTCCATTTGCCGCCTAGGCATGACAGGTCACCAACCGATCACTCTAGTGTCGGCGTATATCCCTCCCGCTGACTCGGAGGACTTTCAGTCCCTCTCGAGCGATCTCACCCTTCTTTTGAGCATGAGTAGCTCCGTTTTAATAGCGGGCGACTTCAATGCCAAACATCCCGCGTGGAATAGTACCACAACGACCACGAGAGGGCGACACTTGTTCGACCTCTCATCCACCCTGACCTTTGACGTCATCGCCCCGATGACTCCCACTCACTATCCTCACGATCCCAATCATACCCCCGACATACTCGACTTGGCGCTCCTTAAGAACGTCAATCTACGTTTAGATTCAATAGAAACGGTAGACGAGCTAGTCTCTGACCACCGCCCAATAGTCATTCAACTGGCCCCCCGCATAGGTCTACCTGACCCCTCTCAACCCCCCGCCACTAAAAGAATCACGGACTGGAAGAAAGTAAGCGAAAAGCTGAAATCCAACACGTCCCCCCAGTTAGACTCTATCCCCGATAAGTTTGACTCTACCGCAGACACGACGGCCGCGATCGACTCGTTAACTGATCACGTTCAATCTGTTGTGAACGAATGTTCAAAGGAGGTCCCAGTGACAGAAGACTGTCGCTGGAGGCTTCCACAGGATGTGCGTGACCTGATAACAGAGAAGAACGCGGCCACTCGTGCCTATAGCAACTTCCCCTGTTCCGCAAACAAAGCTCATATGCGCTATTTACAGAGATCTGTAAAGAAACGTGTACAAGAGCAGCGTAATGCGGGATGGGATAGGATGCTTAGCGAATTAGAGCCAACTCATCAAGCCTTCTGGGATCTCACCAGAAAGCTCAAATCCGATCAATGCGCTAGTATGCCCCCCTTAGTACGCCCCGATAAGTCCATCGCGTTTGAGGACCAAGAAAAGGCAGAATGCCTAGCAGACAGCCTAGAGGCTCAATGCTCCCCCAGCTCCCTACCTGTAGACCAAGCTCACCTCGATGAGGTGGACGCTGAAGTCGAACGTAGAGCTTCCCTCCCCCCGGTTGACGACCCCGATGACCCCCTGCCCCCCGTCGCTCCAGACGAGGTGCACGAGATCATCAAAAGTCTCAAAATCCGTAAGGCCCCCGGCTCAGACGGAATCACCAATAGGGTGATTCAACTGTTCCCAGCCCACCTTATCATGCTACTGACCACCATCTTCAATGGTGCTCTAAGCAATAACATCTTCCCCCAAGCGTGGAAAGAAGCCACAGTCATTGGTATCCCGAAGCCCGGCAAGCCCAAGTCGGATCCTTCGAGTTACCGTCCCATTAGTCTGCTCAAGGTACTAGGCAAAATCTATGAGAGGCTTATTTATAAGCGTATCAGAGATTATGCAGAGACCAAGGGCCTAATCCCCCAAGAACAGTTCGGCTTTCGAACTGAGCACAGTAGCGTGCATCAGGTACACCGGATCATAGAATACGCAAGCGCCGGCTTCCAGCGCGGTAGTATGACCGGTGCAATTTTCTTCGATATTGCGAAAGCATTCGACAAAGTCTGGCACAACGGATTGATATACAAGCTATATCAACTCGGTGTGCCGGATCGTCTAGTACTCATAGTACGGGACTTTTTGTCGAACCGCACATTCCGCTATCGTATCGAAGGAGCTATCTCCTCCCCCCGACCCATTCGTGCGGGAGTCCCTCAGGGCTCAGTAATCTCCCCACTTATATTCACGCTGTACACTAGCGATATCCCAAAGAGTAGAAATGCGCAGCTAGCTCTGTTCGCAGACGACACTGCCATCTACTACAAGGGATTCAGAAATGACAATATACGAATCACCCTCCAGAGAGCTGTCAACAATCTTGGCGCCTGGTTTCGAAAGTGGCGTATTGAAGTCAACCCTGACAAAAGCCAAGCGGTATTCTTTCAGAAACCGCGACGCGCTTTCGATCTCCCCCCCCCACCTCCAATCACCATGTTTGGCAAGCCGATCCCTTGGGAGAAGCAAGCTAAATACTTGGGTGTAATATTGGACAAACATCTTTCGTTTCGAGAGCACATAAAGCAGGTCCGCGCTCGCGCCGCTTTTGCTCTAGGTAGACTCCACTCAATTCTAAATGCACGTAGCAAATTGTCACTTAAGTGCAAATTGCGTACGTACACGACGTGCATTCGCCCCATCATGACCTATGCGGGTGCGGTATTTGCCCACGCGAAACCCAACCATATCCATAGGATGCAAACGCTCCAAAACCGATTCCTTAGAAAAGCCACGGGAGCCCCCTGGTTCGTTCGTAACGAGATCCTACATCTCGATCTAAAGATGCCCACCATCAAACAGTTTCTAAAACGCCTCTCAAAGCGTCACTTTGACTCAGCGGTCAAACATCGCAACCCTCTGGTTGTCGATGCCGCTAGCTATGTCCCGTCCAATATTAGTCGTATTCGCCGACCAAGGCAAGCCCTGTCCGACCCTGATGATCCTATCACCCTCCTCCAGGAGAGCCGTAGGGAGACCAGCACCTTACAGAAATACAAACACAGACGCCTACCGTCATTCCGACCTCGCCGTCGAGGTCCAGCACGACCAACGCGATCCCGGTTAAATTCGTCCCCCCGTCCCTTGTCCGATGATGTGCCAGCCCGCGCCGAAGCTGAGCACGTAGCTTTAAATTCCCCGTCTAATAATAATGATCCGATATTGATCCAGCCTGTCCCATCTTGCTGTCCTCCCGTCAGTGACGCCCTAAGCCGAGGTTCGTACCCCACAGGGGGTGCCCTTAGCGAGCGTTCACTTAGCTTTAATTTAGAATAGTTTGTTATAAGCCCCTGGCTGGAGGCCCTGAGAGTAGTTCTTAAGGCAGCCACAGGAAAGTCCGGTTAAGCAGTACGATCTTCTCTAAGATCAACTGCGAGATGCCATTTTAAAAAAAAAAAAAAAAAGGCCACCGGCTAAAGTGCACCTCACCATTGGTCGTGCAACAATAGGGGTGCGGGCAAGCATGAAATACTTGGGCCTGGTTTTGGACCGGAGGTGGAACTTCGGCGAGCACTTTGCACAGCTCGCGCCGAAGCTGATCGGCACGAAGTCCGCCCTCAGCCGGCTGTTGCCGAACCTGGGCGGACCGAACGTGGTTTGCCGACGGCTAAACACGGGGGTGGTTCGTTCGATGACGCCCTACGGGGCCCCGGTGTGGGCGGAGTCCCTGTCTGCCCAGAACAAGGCTCTACTGCGGGGGCTACAGAGAGTCATGGCAGTCAGGGTCATACACGGATACCGCACAGTATCAGCGGAAGCGGCGTGCGCCCTCGCGGGTACACTCCCGTGGGATCTGGAGGCGCAGGTGCTCGCCGTAGTCTACCGACGTGGCGCAGACCTGCAGGCGGAAAGTGGCAGGCGCCCGCCGCCTGAAGTGGCTAAGACACGGCGTGGGGAAGCTCAAACCCATACGCTGAGCGAATGGAGGGTGAGGCTGGAGACGCCTAGTGCTGGTCACTGGACTGTGGGGGCCATCAGCCGATCCTGGAAGAGTGGGCACGGAGGCGACCGGGACGTTGTCCTTCCGTCTGGTGCAAGTGTTGTCAGGGCATGGCTGCTTTGGCAAATACCTGCACAAGGTGGCTAAACGGGAAGCGACTCCCGTGTGTCACCAGTGCGGCTGCAGCGAGGACACGGCGCTTCACACCATCAAGCATTGTCCTGCCTAGGTGGTGCAGCGCCATGCTCTCGCAGCAGCAATTGGGGCAGACCTCTCCTTGCCGGCCGTGGCCAAGGCCTAACCGATAGCAGAGGGGCATGGTAGGCGGCGTAGTGCGTCAGGGAGGAAGACTCCCTCGCTGACGCGATTCGTGGCAGGAGAACAGGGGGCCTAGACAAAATCCCTTTTCTGTAAGCGTTAACGCCAACGGAAAGATCAAATTGTATGGAGTTGACAGCAGCAGTCACGTGACATCACTAAAGCTATGTCAACTCCATACAATTTGATCTTTCCGTTGGCGTTAACGCTTACAGAAAAGGGATTTTGTCTATAGCCTCTGGGCGGTGGAGGAGGCGCCATGGCGATCTGATGCTGCCCTAGGAGGTGCCAGCGGGCGATAAATCGGGGAGTCTATCGTCGTCGCATTACAAGGCCCTCATGAGTGGTGGCGATGTCTCAAGTGAGCCCGGACATCGCCAAAGGAGTTTGGTGCCCGGAGGCGGGCTACGCTGGATGGGTCGCAAATTGATAGGCATAAATGGTTGATTAAAAAAGGTATATGCTAAAATTTGTTTTATTTGTAGATTTTGTGGGTATCTAAGAATATTGTTTTCTTGTTAAAATTCTACTATACAAAAACTATAAAAATGGGCTAACACCGGTTTCCGGTTTTGGGCCGTGAAAACTGAAATTCAAAACCGGTTTTGAATACCTTCCGGTTTTGCACGCCCTAGTTGATATAAAACGTAGTGCTTTAGAAATAAAATATAAGTAAAAATCTTTTTAAAAACAAGCTTTTAATGAACTAAAATGGGTTTTCCCAGGGTCACCTTCCAGCTCCATCATCAGACCCTGAACACCACCTAGTTTCAAAGTACTTGTTCAAACATAGCTAATGAGTTCAAACACGATGGTGCTATCTTGTTTGATTGAGGAGTTCCTATGGTCAACTTCCGGCTCCATCATCAGACCAGTTCCATGATATCATTTTTTCTAAATGTCTTGGTAGTTATATAAGTATGCCAAGTTTCAGTTCAATAGGATGCCAGGAAGTGCTTGAAAAATTGATGACAATTGGAGTAACCGGAAACACATACGAACAGAGCAAGCTAATATAAAGCTTGTAAAAAGGAATCGATCGTTCTCCGAGCAAAATTAAATCTCGTACACCACCCTTTTCTCTACATCTACTGATAAAGAACAATATTATTTTTCATTTATATAATGTTATTTTTCCTCAGGAAAATCACAGAACCGTTCCGAAGTATGAGTAAAAATTAAACGAAAACGTTGTACTAATTTAATACAAATCAATTAACGTGATTACTTGTAATCACACCCTGTTTATGTTGCAGATTTTTATTAATGCTGTGTTCTGTTATAAGCAGAGCAGAGCCATGCGGCTGTGACTCACAAGGAGAGTAAGTAAAACTATAAACAAGGGCTAATCTCGTTCTGTGCTCCGTTACGTTTGTTCTCCAAACATCCCGCGTGTTTGTGCAGACAATAGCTAAGTACAATAATTGTGCATGAAGTGGCCGGGAGAGCCGTGCCTTGTTGGCACAGCGAGCTCTCTAAGCCTTTCCGATGTGTGACTAATGTTTGTATATGGTAATGAGATGGTAATGACTGGCGCGCTAGTTCGCCTAAACTGGATCATTGAGCGCCCGTTTTCATCACACTCGTCCGGTCAGTGAAGCGGCGCAGCGTCGAGTGGTTTGCTAAGACACGCCTTGCACAAGCTTTCTGAATAAACAATGGTGCTCGCTGAATGTGCGCTGGTGGTCGGATTCCGCAAACAGCGCTGCCGTGAGATGTATGATTCTGAACTACAGAGCAACTTTAGACTGCCTGCTGAGCCTGTGAGTCTTTGAATACAGCTTCTAAAACCGCATCTAAGTAAGAGATGGTCTTTTACTTTGATGTGACTTAGGTAACTGCGTAAATTTTTCGTCACATAGGTTAGGTATCTAAGTAAAACTGTTTTCAGGATAATAGATTTTCATCAACCTGACGGCCCAGGATTCGCCAGCCGTAATTCAGAAATATCGCCAGTCGTGTGTTTAAATATTTTAACACTATTGTAATTACAAAATAATCAGCACAAATAACAAAAGTCTTATTTTACAGTAATCTGCCTATTGTTAACAATTAATTATGACGCACGTTAATATAATATCACAGTATTTATACAGGTCACAATATAATCGGGAACAATATAGGTACACAATTTAATAGGATTACTCGAAAGATACGTCTTATATGTTTCACATCATTAACGTTAACAGCTCTAATTAAGCAACATCAATATAATCGAAGCTCTACAATCGATATTATAATATAAAAATAGCGTCTATTAATTATTCATTTCATCATTAGTCGCTGTAATGTGACTGTAATGTCAGGCCGTTTACTCTGGACTCCTAATGAGGGGATTTACGTTTACATAAAGCATGACTTTAATTTCTGGTATTCATAGTCACGTAGGTAATATACTTCGGCGTCTAGGTAACGTAATTGATTACCATCCTACAGTAAAGCTACGTAATATCTTCTCGACCCACATACCGCAGTGTCTCAAGACGAAAGTCTTTGAACAGTGCGTATTGCCAGTGATTATACAAACGACCATGTTTGAGTGTAAATCCCACTATTACATTGCTTTCTATATATCGTGAAATAACGGAGTTTATTATTTGTTTATATCGAAATTACGAAAACGTGATAACTGTTATTTTTTTATGAATTATATGGATTCCGATAACGGAATCCATATAATTCGAATAGTTTATTTTTTGAATATAATATTATAATAAGTTACAGCATAAAATTCAACTCAGCCTATCGCAGTCCACTGCTGGACACAGGCCCCTCCCAAGCTGCTGCACAACACCCATAGCATAATACCTTTTTTTTTTTTTTTTTGGTTGGTAATCATCAAATGACTGCTCCCGCTCTGGGCAGAGCGGAAGGGCGTGTCAGACTCTTACTGACTAAAACCCACCCGTGTTCCTTGAGTTGCCTGTTGCCAGGGTCCCGGTATCCCTTTCGGACTATTCCGCAACCCTGGCAGGATAGCATAGGCGATAGTGTCTATGATTAACTTAAAAAAACGTTATTCTTTTTCACAAATACAATAAGTCACATTATACAAACTGAAATCTGAACCCGCACTTTTTAATACTTTATTTTTATACTCAAATCAACGAATGCATCGATTTGAAATATGACCTTCACGTATCGAACAGGGTTTTGTATTACTCATCGTAGTATTTTTTTACTTACTTAGACACTGCCAATACTAGCAGCCTATTAATATAATCACTTTAATTATGTATTGGTCTAGTAACTCAAAGGGCGAGAACCCTTAAACCTTTAATTTATAAACTAACTAAATTCATTTAGTAAAATGAAGTAAAATTATAAGAAGCAATAAAATTGTCTTTTTTTAAATTTGAAGTTTGCTGGTTAATTTATTTAGACTAGCTTTTGCCTGCAACTTCACCCGCGTTTATGTCGAAAAACATTCCACGGGTACCTACGTCCTACTACTGTGATTAAATGTACCCTATGTGTTAATCCAGGTTATAAACTATCTGTGTACCGAAGGACACAGGTGTCGAATATTTTGTACCCAAAAATTTAAGTGAAGACCAGAGAAGAAAAAAAACGGTTAAGTATTGAAAATAAAATGATGTACATTTTTTAATATTATAACGAATGTCTTAATTTCTGCTATTTGAAGATGAAAAATTCATCACAACTACGGAACCCTTCATTGTGTGTGGTCCGACACGCACTTGGCCGGTTTTTTTTTTCTTGGTCCGTTTTATTGTTTGCCTGCAAAATTAATAATACTCTTGCACCCAAATCCGTTCAGCCGTTTTTGTTCCAATCTGGAATACATTCAGAAAAACAGACAAACGGCAAACTGTGTTAACGGTTGTCGGCGCATAGAATTGTTTGGGAGGTTGTTCGACATAGAAACGGATTGTTTATTCCTCACACTTAAAATACTGAGACTTGGGAGGAGTGAGAGGTAATCCATCTGTTGACGTTTAACCTTATGTTTATTTTACGTGCTTATAAAGAGCTTACAATGTGCTAACGTACTTAAGGTATACTTTTACTTTATGTTTAATTACAGGAATAAAAAGTGATGAATTATTGTTCACGTGTACAGGAAATATTAAGATTTTAACTTTAGTTTATTATGTAAACCGGAGGAGGTTATGTCTAAAGCAGGTAAGCCAAGGATCCTAGGAAGAAGAGTCTCTCTCTCTTCCTAAAATCCTTACAACAAATCCACGCTAAACATGTTAAAATTCTGCCAAATATGTACGTATACATTTCATGTATTTACAGCCTTACTTTTACTAAATTAATACTGCTACGTACCCAAAACATCTATTGAAGATATTTTAAACTCGCTTTAAATATCTGACACATCGATACTACATAATTCTCTGCTAAAAGGCTAAAATTCACTGTTTAAAGGACTAAAGGATTTGTACTCATATTTTAATTATGTCGTATCTTTTTTGTATTTTGCTGTGTGTACATAAATAAGAAAATAAATAAATAATAATAATAATAAAGGACACAAGTTTCTATGTTGCGTATTCCGGAACAGCATCTCGTGTTAACCCCTCGCCCGCTAGGACGGCGCTCGGATAACCCGGGCGTGACAGCCGCCTCAAATGCATGGCGACCGGCCGACAAGCCAGCAAGGCCTCAAAGCCTACACAGAACTCTCATTTAATCCATATTTCACTTTGGGATGTATTTAATAGCACTTTAAATTTAATGAAAACAGCTATAAAACTGTATACTTAGCAGCACTTTAAAATAATAATAGATCTTTGAAATAATAATAGATGTTTGCACTATAAGTGTGTCGAAAACCAACTCCAAAACCAGTTAGTTACTGATTGAACTAATTCGAATTTTCGCGAAAACCGATAAAGCGCGAAAACCCGAAAAATAAGAAAATGGTGAATAAAAATCTGCGAGCAACTTGGAAGTAGCAGTTGGTCACATTTCTAACATAACCTATTTCACCCAGTTCAAAATGACGAATCATACAATCTGCCGCAAAAATGTTGTCACCATTGCATTGTCTGATTATCTAGTCATTCAATTAAACTAAGCAAATTTTTAAAGTCGAAACCATTATTTTTATAGTTCATTCAACTAATTTTTAAGAACCTGAAATGTTTTTTTATTATATATTTATAACCCGGATGGATGGGCTGTGTGAAAGATGCTATGGTGAGAAAGGGAGTGACAACCGAGATGTCGAATTGTCGACTAAAAGAGAGTATGGAAGAAAAACCGGCCAAGTGCATGTCGAACCACGCACAATGAAGGATTCCGTCCGTTGTTGGGGTGAATTTATCTAACAAACTTAACATTGTAGTTGAAAAATTTGTTTTTGAAACTGTAAAAAGTTGATCGATTATTACTGAGTAACTTGTAGAGCCTACTAAGCTGTGATAGTTTTCCTTTTAATTTCGTTATATATATACTACTGCCGTGAATTTTTTCACATATCCAAAACCAACTATTTAGCTGGCAGGGGGGGGGCACTTTTGGCGGGGTCAGCTAGGACCGATCCCTGCCAGGGTTGCGGGTTAGTCCGAAAGGGATACCGGGACCTTGGCAACAGGCAACTGAAGGAACACGGGTGGGTTTTAGTCGGTAAAAGTCTTACACGCCCTTCCGCTCCGCCCAGAGCGGGAGAAGTCATTGGATGATTCCCCAACATCAAAAAAAAAAAAGGTGGGGGGACACTTGACGCAAATAAAAATTAGCACTTTAAAGCTTAATATTTCGCAAACGGATCCCTGAAACGAAAAAAGGCATTCGCAAACTCACATTATTTTTAAGACCTTTCCAACGATATCCCACACCATGGGATTGACGAGAACATGGGAGAGACGGTACGCCAAAAAAAAATATTTTTTACAATTTTATTTACCACTTTGTCGTAATTAATATATGCACCCATACCAAATTACAGTTTTCTAGCACTAAAAGTCTCTGAGATAAGCCGCGGACAGACAGACAGACGGACATGGCGACATTATAAGGGTTCCTTGTTGACTACGGAATCCTAAAAAGACATGTTGCGCCGACCCCAAATAAATTGGCATGAGTGCAGAAGAATGATGATGATGATGATTCATAACCCGAATTCGTAATATTTAAGAAAAGCAGATTTAAAACTACGTTTTCTTAGTCTAAAGAAGTCTGTAGGTAATTCTGGGAAGGTTACGCAAATGATATATCATATAATATGTAGTATGCAGTTTTACCTAGAAGTGTCACCTGGCAATGCAAAGGAAGCAGGATTTTCAAGGAATTTCAAAATAGCAGGACACAGATACGGTCAAAAAGCGGACTTGGCTAATGCCAAGTTCGCATAATAGCCGAGATAACGCTCGCTGGGCAAAAAAGTATTAACCATCAAATTTGCCCGAGCTGTCAAAGTGGCAAAATGCGGTTTCCGTTCAAGCCAAAATATGATCTAATAGAACGAGCGGATAGGCACAGCGAACAGTGATTTATTTATAGTCATTGAATATAATATGAATTGAAATATGTAGTTATAATAGTGCAAGTGATTCGATCGTTTTTAAATATATAAATTGTTCGTGGAAACTATATTTATTTTTTAATTGATGTCCCGGTTTTTCGTTATGAAAAATTAATAACAACAGCGTCGTATTTTTACCGGTATAAATTATTAAAAAAATCTGTCATAGTTGACGTAAAATTCAGGTCTATTTTAAAACTAAAAGTTTAGAATTCACTTTTTGAGTACAATGACCCCTTAAGAGGATGCCCATGAATTCAATTTAACCCTGTAGAGAATGACAGCTTAATAGTAGAGTATTTCAATACTGATGTTCAGTTTATGTTCAATCTGGTTTCAATACACGTAGGTAGGACACCGTGATTTATTCACAGTTGATTGGCTTACAAAGACCAGTCCTACCAACAAATTATATTGATTAAGGCTGTACCATACCTCAGATTTTATCTCGCTCGCACCATACTACTCGCGGCCTGTGTGAGCTCGAGACAGAGTGGGGTTCTGGCGGCTCTCAAGCCTCGAATAGTTTAGGTAATTGCTTTATACGGTGAAAATAAAGGTAATAAAAATTGTTGTTATGCTAAATTTCATGATCTAATTTGAAGTATTTTTTTAATACCAGCGGTTTATAGTTCGGTTTAGAGGCAACTTTGGATTGAATTTTCCATCGAGAAAAATTTATGTACCTAGTCGTGTTTTAGCATCTACCCTCACACATAACACATAATCAGCCTATAATGTTCCCACTGCTGGGACACAGGCCTCCTCTCTATGAGAGGGAGTGGGCCGTAATCCACCACGCGGGCCCAGTGCGGGTTGGTAGATGTCACATGTCTTCGAATTTTTGGTTCTAAGACATGCCGGTTTCCTCACGATGTTTCCCTTCACCGTTTTGAGAGCAGTGGTGATGAAATTATTTACACAAAGTAAAGCGCCTGTCGGGGTTCGAACCTACGACCTACAACTCATAAGTCGCGGCCGTTACCACTAGGCCACCACTGCTCTCATCTGTTTGCTGTTTTAGCATCTACCCTCAACTTTAACATATATTTATTACAAAATTAATGCTGCAGTATTTTCGGCATAACGGAGGATCATGCTAAGCAATTTGAGGCTGAAACAGAATATTATTACCGGTAACAGGGTTCAGACGTGGCTTTCCGCGAAATACTCAGCACCGGTGCAGGCTTCAGATTATACATGGATTATAGAGTAATTAATTCGTAGAAAATATTAACAAACAGAAAACTATAGTTGATCGTTTAGCGCGTGACGAAAATCTGAACGAATGCCATCTTATATGTTTTCATCTTTGCACAAAATAATGTTTACTAACAACGCCCTGTCAATATTAGTCAAGCGCCAAAAGATCCTTGTAGAATGCGTTTAATCAAATAGTTCATATGCCGTAATGTTGGCTCCACTGTTGTAGGACCAATACGAATACGCTGTTACGGCACCTAATACCTAGGTCTTTTTTATTATTTAACAGTGGAACCAACATTACGCCAAAGGCACTCTTTGGCGAAACACCCTTTTGCTCTGTAAAATGAAATGTACTGGATTTGACGATTGTGACGGCTTCCCTTGACAAGCAGCGCCGCCATGAAATGCACAAAATTGTCTGACGGCATAAATTACTACTACATACTACCTGTAGTGATTAGCACTACTAGTTTGTAAACAAAACATTTTTTTATTTACCCCGTAACACTATATACAGGTACCTACAGTCCGGCCGTCGAGAGAATGCGTTCCTGATACCTGTCAATTGAACAATATCTAGTAGATAAGGATCAAATTCGCAAAACATAAATTCGTTAGTGTGGAACTGACAGGTGTCAAGAACGCCTTCTCTTGACGACCGGACTGTAGTTGGTCTAATTCAGCAGTGCATCATTGGGAAAATCCATAGAAACAAGTGAAATAATAAAAAAATTGTAAAGTGACAAAAGTTCTGAACGAACAAGAAAGCCACACAATGTCGTGGGGTGTGGTCGCATTGGGGGCCAAGTCTACTAATTTACAAACGTGTCAGTGGTCTCGCAATGATGAGATTTTGACAGATTTGAAGAAAAAGAATGTTCCGAGACTGCGCGATTTTTTTACAGAATTAAGTACTTATGAGAACTGTGTGGTAGTATTGGTAATCTGACTTGCAAATTGGGTTGGTATACATAATTATAACGGGAAAACTAATAAGTTACCAGGACCCTACTAGCCATTTGAGGGTTTATTTACAACACAAACAGTTCTTTCAAATTCCGCTGAAAATGATTGCTCAACAAAGCCTTTGGGAAATGAGCGTAAATATTTAGATATGTACAAATGTTTACAGATAACGCAATTCCAAGCCCGCTACTCCAGAATTCCAGATACAACAACGAATAACAAACACAAGTACTACAATCAATTGGTATTCAAATTACATATAAACTTCTCGTACATGTGTTATTTTCTGACAGAGTAAATTAAACGGTGCAGTTATGTTTACACTAGTCATGGATGACTGTGAACAGGCTACAGAGTACTGTCTACATTCTTTGCATCTGTGTGTTTACTCACGGTTCGGTCTGATTGCTTTACACTTTCTAATAGAAGCAGGAAATAACACATTACTATTGTTTCCCTTTTAATATTATTTCTTCACATCAAATGACGGGCGATTAATATCAATTAGAAAAGTTATGGCGACTTTATTACTTGCTAAACGCAGTTCGTATTAACTTTTATAAAACTGTATCATGTTTGTTTTAAGTTACGACTTTAGCGTGATTTTATGCTGTAAATAAGGATAAAGAACAAGTATGGGGCTCTAGTACGCTACAGATTGACGAACCTTATGCTTACAAATCTCTATAGTATAGTTATGAGCAGTTGATAGACTAGTGGTGTGACGGTCAGACTGCCAAGTCATTTTGTCTCGAGTTCGAACCCAAAGCCCGCAACTCTTGACTTTTCGGATTCATGTGCGTAATTATAATTATCACTTGCTTAAAAAACGGTGAAGGAAAACATCGTGAGGAAACCTGCCTGAGGTTTCCTCACGATGTTTTCCTTCACCGTTTTTTTGTATGATGTATATTTCCTATTCAGGTTAGTTGCTAACCACACCAAAGAAGAAGAAGATCTTTATAGTCAAACTTATTATGGGGAAAAGGCAGCCATTTTATTAGCCCATTTTTAAAATAAACCCGGTCTATGCCCATTTTGCATTTACATGAACATTTTAGCATTCATTTTTACCAAATGACCAGATGCAATATGGTCGCATAAACAATGCATTCAGCTGCTTTGATAACAATAAGTTTTCAAGAATAATAAAATTCATACCGGTTGCATTCAAAACGGGGCACGTACTATAGTAACGTACGGTCCAATTTTGGCGCACAATTTACCTGCAGATGCAACAAACACAAAGAGGCTATATTTCCGCGGAGGAGGTAAGGTGAGGGGGGCTGGAGGGCAGCGGCATGTGCCGGCTCGGATTACGGCGGCCATCTGCCGGCGACACCGAACAATCAAGCTAACGAGGCGCGCTCGCGACACCGGATTAAAGCCTAATGCCGTTGCGAACAATACCGTCGACGCCCTTTATCAGTTATACTTAGACGCTAACAGATCGCTCGTGTCGCGACAATGGCCCTTCTTGTTTATGGCTAATCCTAAGTGGATTACTCGTGGCCCGCAAAACAATAATCACGCAGTAGTTCAGCTCCATAAAAAGAAACGAGCTTCGCGAACGTCGAGAGTCGAGACTGATACACTCGGAGCGTATAAGATTTAACTGTGGGAATTTAATGAGATCATACCACAGTGTTGTGTTAATGTTAAAATGTAAGAGTCATGACAATGTTATCATTTAATCATGTGTTGTGTCACGCGTATAAATTGTCTCCATTGCTTACACGCGGCACAGCGCTACGCCGCCAACAATATGAAACCGCATGGAATGAATGTCGCTTCGGTATGAAAACGAGTTTGTCGATCGCAATATCGTTTGCTCACTCGTGGCTCGTGGCTCGTTGTTCATAACGACACAATGTGTACGCACTTATTAAACTGTAGCAAGCTATAACGTTTTCGCCTTCAATTTTTGGTTGATGTTGATCCAATTTTCTATCCTTGGCATACTTTGTTGGATACCGTCCAATTTTGAAACCACTATACAGCCATTTTATTAGTGTTCGACACGATGTTTAGCAGTAAAATATGAACTAAAACAGCAGATATTCTTATAATATTTTCAGCTATATCGTGGCGTGTCTCACCTTCTGCCGTATGTCTACGCCGAGTGGCAGCGAGGTGACGCGTCAAGAAGCGCGCACAGTGACGGATCGCCAGTCGCTTGTTTATTCAATAGTTTCCGTCTCAGCCAGGCTCAGTGATAATCGCTGATCCTTTTCATCGCTTTGTTTTGTCTTCGATGATTACGACTGGCTCCTTGTCGAGTCTTTACTGAATCGAACGGAAGGCGCTGTGTTTATGTTACGTTTCTTGATGACACTGCAGACTGATCAGTAAACATGGAAGAGAAAGCTTGATATATACGTAATATATAGGCAAAAAATACAAGGAATATGTGCTATAAAGCTTTGTTTTGTAGTTCGCTCCGAAAAGGCTAATTAATCCTAATCTGAACTTTCCTAACTTATCCTAATCTATACATATACTTTAAATGCTTTGTCCTGAATGACTGACTGACGGATCAACGCACAGCCTAAACCGCTGATCGTAGAGACCTGAAACTTAGAGGGTGTGTTCTTTGTACGACGTAGGCATCCGATAAGAAAGGATTTTCCGAAATTCTACCCCTAAGGCGGTGAAAAACGGGGGCAAAGTTTGTATGAAAAATCTTATTCCTTAAGTTAATAGACTTGAAACTTGGCACGAATAAATAAATAATACGAATAAATAATACGTATCTAATTCTAAAGTTTTTCTAAACTACACCTAAATAGGGATTGGGGGGTGTCAAAGTTTGTATAGAAGAATTTTAACGCGCGGTGCGATTAACTCGAAACTCAGGGTAAAACATGACCTGGATTATTACATTGGATACTTTTTATCCCGATATTCCCCCGGGATCGACACTTATGCAGGTGAAACCGCGAGGCGCAGCTAGTACAGGCACAAAAAAATTATAGTAATTAAAACTCGATTTTTTTTAAAGTGCTTTTTGCTTTTGGAGCCCTTTTTCTTTATTTAGAAAACATATTCTTATAATAGGTATAGGCAAGCATGTAGTCTTGTAGCAAAATTAAATTTCAAAATTGCTTCTGTTTTCGAGACGGCTGCCACAGCTGGCAGTAACCACGCCTCATGTTAAGGAATCCCGACGACTATAGGCACCAAGATACTTTATTTATTCCCATTGTTGTTCCACTCCAGCGTCAGCAAAGTTTCAAATTAAGGAGATAGTTATTGCTGATAAATCTGGAAGTGTTGCTCTTAGCTGTACTGTGGGAGGCGAGCTCCCAGGCAGATAATGTACGCGGTATAAACCTTGGTTTTATCGTCTATGTTTTCAAAGTCACAGTACAAAGCCTCGTGACTTCATATTTCTGAAGTATCGATTATTTAAAGATGAAGTACTTGCCTACTAAAACTGATGATATTTCTAGAAGGTATGTTATTCAAAGGCATCTAATCATTAGAATAGCATTCCTATTGCTAACTGGTAAAATTGTTAACTGGTTTAATAATGGACACCGAAGACAAGGCTTTCTTAGTGACAAATTAAAAATGTTGGCGAGATTAGTTCTGACTCGGGTGACGGGCCCCTGAATGGGGACGGCATTCAATGAATAGCTTCCCGACGTTCACTAAAGTGGCCAATCTCTGCCAAGATTACGTCACATTAAGAGCCTTTCTCACAATCATCCCCTTCAAATGACGTACCTACTCACTGTTGACCACTACTTACCTCTATTATTGTGAACATTTTCCGATTCTTAATGTGTATAGAGTCCACTCGATGTGAATTTAGTTCTCTATAATATTTTATCATCAAAGATACGGATGATAAATGTATTTGTTGTGATATTTTCCGCGCTCCATCGGTTATTCTGAAAGTGCATCGGGCACAATATTTCCCACTTATGGCGGCACGACGAAACAATCCGCGATAGATCAGCGGCGCGCGGCGACCACTTGTCAACGCATCGCGGTGCGGCGCGGCGACGGCGACGGGGCTGCAAACTAAGCGTTTCTGCCAAAAGTACGTGACCTTAATGTATATCAATCCGAGCGTGATTTATACAGGAGGGATCTGTAAAATATGATATAAAATAAACATTGACAACCAAAACGATGAAATACGACGCAGCGTTGTGATTTAAGGGCGCGTTTCACGAGATTTTATGACGCTATAAAATCAGTTCGCGCTCTACTCTCGCCTCCAAAGAGCGCACGTACTGCACAGATTTGACAAAACAGACGACGGACATTTATTTGTTCGCTAGTTTTTTTGCAAGTTTTATGGACTGCTGCCAAGTTTATGGTCCACGGACAACGGGCGAACGCTTTGACAGTGTAAAATTGGGGGACGCGATTTGATTTGTCTCTATACCACTTCTTACCCCTTTCTTGTAGCTAAATATAGATTTTCGGGGGTTTTAAATCCTATTCAATGACGAACGAGTATGAGATTCATCGTTCAGATAGATCGGCGCAGTAGAATGTGACAGTCGATCAAAACAAACTGTCTTGTCGATAATGATATATTCAAGAATTCAGAAACATCTCACCGAAACTTATTTTTTTTTTATATCTTCCTTAATGATGCATATATGTTTTGTGTTCATAATCTGAAAAATTTCTCAAAATTGAAATGAAATGCTATTGATTAAATGTCAACCACATTTTTTTATTTATTACCTAAGTGAGCTTGAAATGTAACAATATATTTCGTTCAACTCGCCTAATAAATTATGTATAGACCTAGGGGATCTCGGCCATTTTTTGAGACCCCATGTATCAATGTTTTTACGGTAGACGAGTTCAATTTATTTTGTTATCACATTCATAGTAAACCTTTCTTAAACACACATTTTTATATTGGTTTTTTATTTTAACACAAACAATGTATTATGCATTGCATATACTACAAAAATAGGCAAAACACAGTACATGACTGTGCAAGTGTGCAGTCATGTCTGTTTAAAAAACTTATTCTGTGAGTTTTGCTTTAACTTTAGATGTGATGTCATGAATTTATTTATTTTTAATTGACCAAGATCAAATAATTAACTAAGTGTATGGGCAAGATGATTTTATAAATACCTAAGTCACGAAAGAAAAACTTCGCATGGAAAATCATAATTTCGTAGTTATGTATTGTTTAACATGTTTTTTTTTAATAAAGCATTATTGTGCTTACCTTGGTTGTTCTCAAAATCCGGAGTCACACGTGTTAGGGCATAAATCGAACAGATTACGTGTGACTCCGGATTTTTAATTTGTCTGTCTGCGATGTCTTGTTTACATCTTTTTATTTGACTTTTTTGTCGTAGTTGGAGTTTAGTTTTATAACTTTTATTTTTACTATCGAGTAAGTTTGAAAATCTAATGAGTGAGTTAGGAAACTAAGGAAAAACTTTTAATAGTCGGTATCGAGTAGCAATTTTAGTTACGATGCTGCTCTGATACCTTACTCATAATTGAAGCGAAGTAAGTTCTTACGGTGAACAATTAATTTTAACAGCAAACAATACTGCATCACGAAATAAATGAAGTAACTACGAATAATAACTGAGAAAATTAACAGTCGAGAATAATTATGAAGAAAAAAATCGGCAAAAAAATCACCTTGTTTCTCCTTTTGCCTGATCATTCTTAGTTAGAACGTTGACGTGTCCCTCATATGTTGACAGTGACATATCTATGTTCAACATATGTATGATATTAATTCCATATCATACGAGCATGTTTAGGTGCATTAGTTTACATCATCGTTGTAGCCCAACAATAATACTTTTACCAAAATCACAATCGTTGCATTTGGTGATCATTTAAAGAAATGTTGACGCTTATCTTTTGTTATACTATACACACGTCATACGAGTATATGCTGGCTCCCACTATGGTCTCCCCTAGTGAAAGGCAAACTGCCGATTTTAGCGTTGCGGCGTCGCAACGCGGTTATGTGTTTCGGCCCTTAGAGTGCTGGTTTTTATTGCAAAGCCTTTCGCCAGGTGACACTGACAGCTTCAGATGTCTATCTAGACGACTACCTGTCACCTAGATGTTTTTTTTTACCAGCGGATTTTTAAAAGGTTATGGAGGTGCGAAAAATCTAGGTCTCCTTAAGGAAACTCCCGTCTGAAATATCTTGATTAACAAAACTAATATTAAAGTTTTGTCGGCACAGTTAATTTTATCTTAATTATTAAATGTTGTCAGCTCAATCACTCGATATGATGAAGAGTCTGAATATCAAGAATTTTATTTGATATCTGAAAAATATTTTCCTAGTTAAAAACTTTCTCATTTTTTATGAATATTCCCAGCTTAACCTGTAGAGTTTGAGTTGAAAATTGTGTTTTCGATCAATCTGCAAAAGTTTGTTAGTACATATCTGTCTACTAAAAACTAAAACCTATTTGATGTCGAACGCGTTAGCAAGTTCGGAGGTCTCCAGAGCAAACAAAATACCGCAACGATTAGACCTTTCACAAAGTATTTGTAATGTAGGTACATATGTTTGAAAAACGCCTACGTTTTGCATTCTCAGGACGGATAGGGGCCTTGCTCCTGTACTTATGAATAAATGGATACTTTACAGTTGTGCGTGTGGGTTTTTTGATTCCGTAACAAAATGTACAATGGTACGTTTATGGTTAGTGAGACCTTATTCCGCCTCCGTCTGCAATGGTTGAATGTTTGCCTTTATGTCAGATCTTATATACAAAATGAAATAACATTTACAATTGCATAATTATCTCTGTTATCCAAATCTTTCCTTCGAATACATATATCTTGCAATATCTACCCCATTGTAAAGCCTCTTATGGATAAATTATTATAATACTCACGTAATTTTATCAGCAGCTCCTAAACCACGGTCTCTAACCATAGTAAGCGAAATGAAACACGACCATGTAAGTAGTTAAGCGAACAAAGAAGTAACACTCGGAGACAACTGAGTCATAAAGGCCATTGTCTCCAAATTGCCGTAGGATTATAAAAATCGTAATGGGATTATTGTTTAGTGGGCGACAACGCGACGACGACGCGACGGACACGGTCTGAACATTTCAATTACTGCACGCATTGTTTGATGCGGCCGGCGCGGGCGCGCGGCTGTTTGTCGAAGTCCGCTGACTCTGATGAGAGCCCCCACAAAATGATTAATCCGGCACTACAGTGTAACAGACGCAGTTGCGATACTCTGCTGACTTATGTGCGCACACTACATCGTATTAAGCTACCGTTTATGTGCAACTGTGTAGAAAGCATCCTTTATTTTATGATACACTGGCTGTCAAATGAACGTATTATACGTCAAGAAGGAATTACAGAAAGGATTTATGGTTCAAGATTCAGGATTAAGAAAGTCGTAAATAAATAATGCTAGTCTTAACAACTTTTTCATGGAGATTAATGCGAGAGACGTCTCGAGTTTATCTAACTCGGTTGAAAAATCTAATATCACCTTAAACACAAATGACTGGTAGCTTAAGAACTATGTAACAGTTTGAAAGCCCAATGACGCTAAATTAGATCACTGTGAGCAAGCGAAATAGGTTAAATGGATTTTACGGCAATTTAACATTCACTATACAATAAACAGAAGACGGCGTAAATACAGAATGTCAACTCAACGGAGTAATGAAGTAAATTATAAAAATTGCTTGTATTTCTCTTGTCTTAGATAACGAATGGTTTTTTTTATATAAATATTAACCCTTCTTGATTCTCCGAAACGATAAATAGTAGGAATCTTTGTTTTTGTTAAGACATTGTTTGTTTTGACTCGGAATTTTATACAAAAATGGAGACATTTCGGCGTTGAAAAAATAACACTGTCGTGATTTGAGTAGCTAAATTTCAGGGATGTATATTTTAGGATGGAAGGCGGTTATTTAATAATATGTTTTTGTGAGGACATTCGCGGGTGCTTGTTCTGTCAGAAAACAATTTTATTAGCGTGTTGTTTAGACCGCGCTGTCGTGCATGATATACAGCGTGTTTCTCGGAAACAATGTCGAGTGTGTTACTAGACTTCACTTTGTGAGAACTTACTGGGAGAGCCGTAGTAGTAAATTATAGTGTAACATTTTGCAAAATCATAGCAATTTCTTACGCATTTTACAATGATTTGACACAATAGTTAAATAATAATCAAGACCCATAATGTGGGTCATAGGGCCGTGAAAGCTTTCAGAGAAAGAGTCGTGTGAAAAGATGAAAAACACCTTTCAATATCGCAAATGTATTTTTTTGCACTTCTTTGTAAATATTATACTGTGACTGTACTTAATTAATTTTGTCCACACTGATCAGGTCACTGCCCATTGACGATAGAATGCAGAATAATCCCCAAGGATATGGGCGAAATAAAAACAAATGCATAACGACTCTACTATACCTTCTCCGATGGAAAAGAAATTCGTAGTGATGTGTACGTAAATAGTAATCTATCCGTTGGTATCCGTGGTTTGGGTTGCTCAACTGGGGTAATGTAACGGTTCACGAGCTCTGAATTGTGTTAAAACCCTTTGGATAGTCGCAATATATTTTTCCTAACTTGCTTCCGGGTGTTTTGATGGGATTTAGAGCTTGTACATTCCGATTGGAGATATTGTATGGTTTTTCTGATTAATTCGTAGCACGTTTTGAATAAACGATGATGGATTGATATGTTTTTCTTTCGTCTTGGCTTAGATTATATGAGACTATAGCTCATGCAGTGGTAAAAAAAGCAAAAATCAGGTTGGTAACGTGACTGCCCAGGATGTGCAAACAATTAGTTTCATCACCTCTGTAGTTGAATTGGATTGATTTATGCTCTTATTCTCAGTTATTCTTAGCTATCCTTTCAGCTACTGAACAATCTCAAATTAATATTTAATGGGAACATTATTATTTTAACAAGTAAGTTCCGCGGTACCGTTTCGTTTTCAGATGACGTCAGTGGCTTCTTCATAAACGTCAACGTCTTGTCGGAAAATAAAGAGACACAAACGCAATAACATGTCATTTTCAGTTGAAATGAAACATACTGTTTTATAAATATAGGAAGAAGAAATTAACACCGAGTGATGAAAAATGCATAGCCCGAAGTACTGCCAAGTGGCAGTGTGCAGGGCACATTGTTGTTCGCAGAACAGATGGCCGATGGGGCCGAAAGGTTCTGGAGTGGCTGACCGCGTACCAGAAGACGTTGCGTGCGAAGGCCCCCCACAATGTCGACCGATGACCTGGTGAAGGTCGCGGGAATCCGCTGGATGCGAGAACTGGTCGAAGTGGCGGTGCTTGGGGGAGGCCATGTCCAGCAGTGGACGACTTTCGGCTGAAATGATGATGATGATGAAAAATGACATCATTCACAGAATTTAGTTATTAGAATAATTTCATTTTGAAGGAAATATTTATTTTTTAATAAGAAAAATGTTAGTAAGTAAGTAATAATTTATTTGTCAGGATATTGTTTTACAAGGTGTTACAAATTATAATATGATGTCCATAATATTCTGCTGTTTCCAGCGTACAAATATTGAAAATAATTTAAATGATAAGGATTAGAAGACAATGTCAGAATTAAACATTAACAAATAAACAAATGTCAAGAAAAAGGGAAAAAATAATTACCGTTACATGCACGTTTTAGGAGTTATTTGTTAGGAGGTATACAATGTCAAATAAATAATAAAATTCTATTCAATTCGCACAAATGTCAGTAGTCATCTAATTTAAATTTAGAATCAAATCTTTCATTTAAAAACTCAGTCGTTGAGTAGTAACACTTTTGTAATAGGAAGTTAAATAATTTCTTTTTACCCGACTACGGCGAAGAAAAAAGGAGGGTTATTACCCGACTACGGCGAAGAAAAAAGGAGGGTTATGATTTTAACCGGTATGTATGTATGTATGTATGTATGTATGTATGTATGTATGTATGTATGTATGTATGTTCATCTGTTCCCTCCTATCTTCCAAACCACTTATCACAATTTGACAAATGAGGTATCGTTAGAAGCGTCGTGATTGTCCGCTGGTTATAGGCTATGTGAAGTCACATTAAATTAAAAATGGCGCCCTCTAGAGGACATAAAGTGAGGAACTTAAAAAAAAAAATGGTTTAATCGTACCATGTTGGGTATCAAATGAAAGGGCTTAATGAGCACATTTCAAAAACATATATATATTATAACCCCAAAAGAATTAAAAAAAAATCAAGTAACAAAAACTAAAACCCAACTACGACTTAAAAGGTATAAACAAGACACCACAGACAGACAAATTGAAAATCCGGAGTCACACGTAATCTGTTCGATTTATGCCCTAACACGTGTGATTCCGGATTTTTAATTTGTCTGTCTGTGGTATCTTGTTTATACCTTTTAAGTCGTAGTTGGGTTTTAGTTTTTGTTACTTGATTTTTTTTTAAATGTCATAAAGTTAAGAATCTTAAATGCATTGGGTAATTTATTATACATTTTAATTGCCATGCAGTAAACATTATTAGAAAATAGTTGAATTCTTTGTTGAGGTGCACAAATTTTATAAGTATTTCTGCTTTTTCTTACAAAAACATCGTTATATACTTGAAATAAAGCTATGTTTTTACGTACAAAGATACACAGTTCAAATATATATAAAGATGGGAGTGGTAATATTTTGAGCTTTTTAAAGATTGGGACACAGCTTTGTAATGTTGTGCTTTAGTCATTGAACGAATACATTTTTTTTGGGCTCGGAACGCTTTATTAGTATCAACAGAATTTCCCCATATAATTATGCCGTATCGAAGAATTGATGCTACGTAACCATGATACGCATTAAGTGCTGCGCTGATACCAGCCACGCGAGTTATTCTAAGTATTTAAAGCAAAAACAAATCTTTGTACCTTAGCGCATAGTTTTTCTATATGCACTTTCCAGTTGCAATATTTATCCAATGTTATACCCAAGAAAGTCGCACTTTCAACCTCTTCTCTGTAGAAGAGGTTGAAAGTGCGACTTTCTTGGGTCGTCACCAATTGGAAATAAAATATGCAGATAATGCTGTCATTATCTGATGATTACAGCAGAATTAACTTCAGGGGACCATAAAGTTGTTCAGGTTACAACAACTACACAACATTATGTACCTGTACACTGGAATTGCAGGCTGAATTTTGAAAACCGTTTGAAACTGTGCATGCCGTAGACGAGAATATCGGACCTTATTTATCGAATGAAACAAGAAAATGGTACATAAGGGTAAATATGCACAGCAGAGAGATTATCCAATCATCGAGAAATGTTGCGACCCAAATTAGCTTTGAATTCTGCGCATGCATACTTCTAGTGCAAAGGCAATTCTTGTTACTAGCCAATCAGTCTGGGTTTACTGAAACACAAATGCGACATGTTTTAGTTATTTAGAGACCCCGCTAAAATCAAATTGACAAATACTTATGATCATTTGTTTATACGTTGTTGCACAAATACTAGGCGCACACAATAATGAGTGGTGTTACTCCACATGGAAGTCTATTTCAGAAAACCTAAAAAAATCTTAATTCTATGGTCCACTTAACTTAAATGGACCTTAGAATTGGAATTACCATTTAATTTTGTGCGAAATATGTTGTTACGGGAAAGGTTTATCAATGCGAGGCTGACCTCGCATTGTACGGAAATCCTATACAATGCGAGATCAGCATAAACTAGAAATGCTTGATGTGTAGCCGTGTGTACCACAAATAAATGCTTCAATTCTTTCGGTAAAAAATTAAGCTCTATGTTTCCGCTATAGGCGCCTCTATGACGTGTATCAAAATATCTTTGACTATTACTGTGAGTACCATACAAACGTAACCCTATCAGAATAACAACGTATCGGACGTGCAGCGGATTCGTTTTAACGAATCCCCTTGTTTAGGCTGGCACAAATCGGGGTTTTCGTAGATAGCACTAGGATCAGGTCAGTTCCTAGGCACAGATTTTACAAGCGTTGTGTTGGTGCGAATATTGATGCAATATTTCGATTTGAAATTTCAGCGTTGCTGCTGTTTTCGACGATTTCGACAATGAAAGAAAAGAAAGAAAAATATCTTATTTGGGACACGCACAGGAAATACAAACAGTAAAGAATTTAAAACTAACAAAATTAACAATTTATAAAAATAGTCAATTGATTCAGGTGTGACTTTGCGGAAATCCATTATAAAATACAATAGACGCTGATATATTTAGTAACCTATTCCAATTGACTATTCTTCAAGAGTCATAAAAACCCTGTAAGAAATCGACACGTCTTGTTGCCAAGTCCTACTCCTGCCGCAAGAGGGTGAATATGTTAGTAAAACGCTGCTGCGTGAGTCTTAGCTAATCTCCAAATAATAGAAACACAGGAAAGAAACCAAAGATATCTTCAGGATTCAAGAAGAATTGCTATTGAAAGAAAGAAGAAGAAAGAAAGAAAAATTGTTTATTCTGCACAAACAAAACGTTTTAACTAAAAAATGCACATACAGAGCAGCCAAAAGCCTCTTATTTCACATTGACAAATACGAGTACATACAGACGAACTGTAGGTAGGTACTGCAGTTTGGTATTACCAATTTGTAGTACTGCTAAGAAATATTACTTAAAAAAACTCTTTTCTTTCCGACTGCCCATGAAAATCAAATCGACGAAATCTCTGGATGCCTACTTCTGGCAAAATAACAACGAGCAGGTCCATTGATCTGCTAGTCAAATCTGGCCGCGGTCAGTAAATGGATGGATGGTCATTTTTAACTTAACGAGACCCTTTCGTGCCCACAAGGGGCTGCTAAACCGTCGTACCCGAAACTAGGGCCAAAGGGTTAGTAATCGTCAGATGGCGACTGCTTGTAAAATATCGATATTTGGCCGCATCTGTTAAACCGAAGCTGACCTTCCATAGCATACTTGGGGATAGAACTGGAAAACAACAATTACAGCACATTACCTAGTCCGGTAATACAACAAAAAAATAAAGCCTATCTGTCCTTCAATAAGTCGACAATCGACAAATAAAAAAT
Organism: Lithophane socia; assembly: GCA_947522985.1. Taxonomy (NCBI): domain Eukaryota; kingdom Metazoa; phylum Arthropoda; class Insecta; order Lepidoptera; family Noctuidae; genus Lithophane; species Lithophane socia. The sequence goes on along the minus strand of OX383252.1, from coordinate 13,827,675 downwards.
CTGGAGCCACACGTGTTAGGACATAAACAGATACGTGTGACTCCGGATTTGTAATTTGTCTGTCTGTGATGTCTTGTTTATACCTTTTGTAGTTGAGTTTTTTGTCGTAGTTGGGTTTTAGTTTTATAACTTTAATTTTTTTAATTTTTTTGGGGTTATAATATATTTCATATTTTTTAAATGTGCTAATTAAGCCCTTTCATTTGATACCGAACACGGCCTCACAATTTATTTTATTTAAATTTCGACTTTTTGTCCTCTACAGGGCGCCATATTCAATTTAATATGATCTCTGAATTTTATATGTCATATCGTCCATAACCAGCGGACGATCAAGACGCTTCCAACGATACCACTGTTGTCGAATTGTGACGAGTAGTTTAGAAGATATGAGGGCACACTTGAACATACATACATACACATACCGGTCAAAATCATAACCCCCCTTTTTGCTTCGCCGTTGTCGGGAAAAAAGGCATATTAGCGTATTCATGTTTTATTAACCCATTTTATACCCATAGGCCTGAGAGATATTTCTCGACGGCATGTGAAGCAAAGTCAGAGGCCCACAGACGGCTTTAAAACTCTGTCACCAGGTTAGTCACCAAGCACACCGAAAGAAGAAGAAGATAAATATCTAAACAACGGAAACCGAAAACTACTAGTATGTAGATAATAGAGACGTTTAACTTCTGACGTCTGTGTATACAAGATGCGCTTCAGAATTGAAATTGTAACTTTGACCTTAGATCATCATCATAATGATTCTTCTGCCCTTCTCCCAATTTATTTGGGGTCGGCGCAACATGTCTTTTTCTTCCATACCTACTTCTCTTTTAGTCGTCATCTCGGTAGTCACCTCCTTCCAGCCATATCATCTTTCACACAGTCCATCCGGCGTTTTTTTGGTCTGCCCCTACTCTTATAGCTATCTACATTCATACTCAAAAATTTCCTCACACAAGAAAACAAAACCAACTTCCAAAAAAATCACTAAAAAAGTGATAAATAACTTTAATTTCGGAAGTCGGTGGCAAAAAACGAAACTTGGAAAGCAAAAGACACCGACTTCCGAAAGTAAAGTTATTTTTCACTTTTTTAGTGTTTTTTTTGGAAGTCGGTTTTGTTTTTTTGTAAAAAGTTTTTATTTTTCACTTTTTAGTTGTGGTAACTACCCCACACAAATTCGTATACCGTTATCTGTTATGTGACGGAGTCAATTAACATGTCATCAACTTAAGCAAAGTAGGAAAAATACGTAATTCCTCCGCATCACCTGCCCAGCATGCATGACTTTGACCTAAGATAAAAGAGAGTTATTTCGCATTATCTACAGCGTGTAAAAAAAATCTTGTCCGATCCGTGAGGGTGTTGTTAAGAATCATATTGAGAGTCTCTCTATTTAAGTGGTTCTTTTTTGGAAAAAAGAAAAAAAAATCGCCGGAATTTTAAATTGCAATAACTTTTTATTTTCAATAATAATATTTCATTTTATCATATTCTGGTAATGTTATTGCAGTGCCTATGTGCCCCTTTCTGATTGGACAGGGTTTTTGTTACACGCTGTATAAAGTAAGCACCAATTTTTCACGTCTTCCTTTGTCAGTATTTTTCTCAATGATAGAATAGACCTCTACCCCTCATCCCAATGTTTATTCAGCTCTGCTGCACAGCTTGCTCTCTTTTTGGACCATACGTACCGTTTGGTACGATCTTGGCAAGTATCAATGTGAATTTTGCTAATCCATATTTTTATATCTTAGACATCATTGAAACATGGACTGGCTGAATAGTTTTTCACTGTGGGACCACACTGAAAAACCGCATTGATCTTTGCTCGTTTCTCCTATGTATGAGGCATTGGCCCTGGGGAACAAACAGGCTGATATAGAATATTATAACGCCCTTAAAGGTTTAAGTTTTTGCTTGATAAAATAACATCACACCTTGATTCCCCACAGAGGTGTTCCTATCTATAATACTCCCACATATCACCAGTTATGTTTAAGTTCCATGTAATAGAGAACAAATGCTAGAAAGAAATTAAGCAAAAAAAACCGGCCACGTGCGTGTCGGACCACGAACAATGAAGGGTTCCGTAGTTCGGATGAATTTATTCCTAGAGCAAACCTAACATAGCTTATACGGTATCTATTGGATAACATGTTTTTGCAACTGCAAATGTCGATTATTACTCGTTAACTTGTAGATACTACTTAGCTGTGATAGTTTTCCTATTAATTTCATTATTTATCCTTCTGTGATATGTTTTGCCTTGAATTTTTTCAGCACGCACTTTAAAATTAGTAATATTTCGCAAACGGATCCCTGAATCCAAAAATGGTTTTCACATAGGTACTCAAAATAGTTTTGAACGACACCCCACACCATAGGAAAGGCGAGAAAAAAACATCGCTATTTTTACGTTAAAAAAAAATTGAGAATTTACCAATTTAACGGCGTGATTAATATGTATACCCATGCCAAATTACAGCTTTCTAGTACTAAGAGTCTCTGAGCTAAGCCGCGGACAGACAGACAGGCGGACATGGCGAAAGCATAAGGGTTCCTTGTTGACTACGGAACCCTAAAAAACGAAAATAGGTAGAAGGCATGTGAGAGAGATAATTATAGTGACGTTGGTCTATACCGTACCCGTGATGCAATAGTGCCGTTTAGTGTGCAGCTTAGTGACCGCAACGATGTAATGTGTAATGATCCCTGGAGAGCGTGTAGTTACAGTAGTAACAGTTTGCTGGTCCACCGCCCGTGAATACTGGTGTAACGTGTTCCGCGCCGCTGACGATGACAACTTTATTTTACTTATATTTTATTTCACACTTCCGTTATTGAAGATTAATGTATTATTATTTTATTTTGTTTGTCGATAATATAAGTGGATTTGTCAAAGTTTACTCATAATTCTAATACCTTAGGTAAAAACTATTACAATCAGGTTCATATACTAAATTAATACTAACCACGCAGACAGACTTGTTTCCGCTTTTTTTAGCAATTGGGCATGTAGAAAGCATAACATAAGACCACAGCCGAATTCGGGGCGACCATTCTGTTTTAATTAAACTAGCTTCTGAGAATTTCCTAATGGAAATCTTGTAGGATCCTAACCGCGCAACCCAGGACTCCTCCTTTTTGAAGAAAGAAAAACGGTTAAGAAGAAAAACAGAACTTATAACGAGCGAAACAAGCGAGGTAGACAAAACAAGAGGAAAACCAAACCCCTGATTCAGAAGTATACTATACCTACCAAAACACAATCGGTTATCACTATCAGTGAAGCAAGCCAAGCATTTTGATAATGTTTTGATCAATCAGTGCCTTTTGTCCTACCAGACGAACGACGGACGGACGGTATGACGTCACGATTTCACTAAAGCCGGACCAAGTGTTAACGATCATACGGTTATGTCCGTCGTAACGTTATGGTTACGGCTAATATCAATGTTAAATTGCCTATAATATTCGAGAGGATATCCTGTACTGAAGGAGCTTCGGGAGCTTTTCAACTCTGTCTTGTTTTCTGGGAGAATTCCAGAAGCGTGGTGAAGGAGCGTGGTCGTTCTCTTCTTTAAAAAGGGTGATAAGACCCTTTTAAAGAATTACAGACCCATTTCGCTCCTATGCCATGTATATAAGCTGTTTTCAAGAGTCGTCACGAAGCCGCCAGAGCAGGCCGGGTTTCGAGGAGGATACAACACCATAGGCCACATCTACACAGTGCGGCAAATTATACAGAAATCCGAAGAGTATAATCAGCCCCTATGTCTTGCTTTTGTGGACTATGAGAAGGCTTTTGACTCTATCGAGACCTGGTCTGTTTTGGAGTCTCTGCAGCGATGCCAAGTTGACTGGCGATACATCCAAGTGCTGAGATGTCTTTATGAAAACGCGACAATGACCGTCCAAACTCAGAACCAGCAAACTAGACATATCCCCCTGCGTCGAGGTGTAAGGCAAGGGGACGTAATTTCCCCGAAATTGTTCTCTAACGCATTGGAGGATGTGTTTAAGACGCTGAACTGGGAAGGACGCGGCATTAACATCAACGGCGAGTACATCTCACACTTGAGATTTGCAGATGACATCGTCATAATGGCTGAGGCGCTGCATGACTTGCAACAGATGCTGGACGGCCTAGTTTGTTCTTCTGTACGCATTGGTCTCCGGATGAACTTGGACAAAACCCAAGTTATGTTCAACGACCACGTCAATGTTAGTCCGGGACCGATTGCTGTCAATGGCGGTGCTCTGGTGAAAATATAAGCAATTTAAAATATTGGAAAACAAAGAAGCAGGACACATGTATGGAAAATTTAATTACTTTTAAAAGACATCTCAGCTCTCTATCTTTTATGCGAGTACATGAATGCGAATCAGCTGTTCCCTACATTTTGTCGATCTAAGTGAACACAAATGTATGGAACAGCTGATTTTGTTTTCGCGATTTCAATGTTGGTCCCATAGAAAAAGTTGTTCAAAATGATGAGTATAATAACCCCATTTCGGTTTTAGCATAAACAAAAAATAATGTTGTATAATAGAGTACCTAATATTATAAAAAATATGACTACAGTAAAGTTTAAAAGGGCACTAAACGAAATTTTAATTATGAAGACTTATTACACGATTGACGGTTTTCTTAATGATGATTTAATAACTGATTGACATAATGTTACTTACTTTTTTGTTTCCGTTTGACATTTTGTAATTTTATTTTATACTTTTTTTATTTTTTATTGCTATGACCACACTGACATTTTTAATACATGTAAATTCATTTAATTTTTTTTTTATTCCATTTGTCTGCGACATATTTTTTGATTTAGTAATAAAGTTACCGGAACGTTGCGGTCGGTCTATCGGTTGAAAAACCTTCTCCCATCACACATAAAGGCAATGCTTGTACAGTCCCTAATCTTTCCCATAATTGACTATGGTGATGTGAGTTACTATGACCTGTATGCAGATCTCCTTAATAAACTAGATCGCCTTCTCAATAATTGCATTCGATTCGTTTCCAATCTTCGTAAGTATGACCATGTATCCGCGCATCGATTGCTTTTGAAATAGTTACCCATTCGTCAGCGCAGAGAGTTGAGGGCTTTGTGTATGTTGTTTTCTATACTCAACAAACCCACTTCTCCCTCTTACCTGACTTCCCATGTTCAATACTTATGCTCTGCCCATACTAAAAATCTTCGTTCTACCAACAATCATCTTCTACGATGTCCTTCTCACCGCTCTGGTTTCATCCACTCTTCTTTCTTCGTCCAAGCGGTCTTTCTTTGGAATGCGCTCCCCCTGGACATCAGGACGGCAACTAGTCGCTTATCATTTAAAGTTGAGACACGTGAACATATTCATAAGATGTTGGCAGAATCATCCCAGGGCTAATTTGCTGGATTTGTTTTCTCCTCTACCTGTCGTTATCTCTCCTGACTAAGTTTTTTTGTTTATATTTATGTATGTATATATATGTATGTATTAATTAGTATTCATTTTGATTCAGGTTACATGTATTGTCTTATGTTGCACCTGCCATGTCTGTCTCTGCACCACCCTTAGGTTGACTGGTAGAAAATGCCTCAGGCATTAAGTCCGCCTTTGTACAGTACTTTTTACTTGTGCATAAAGTTTAATAAATAAAATAAAATAAGTCGTTGTAGTACCATTGAAATAAATCAGAAATATAATGTAGTCATTTCGCGAATCAGTCATTCCTAGACAAAACAAAAAGTCAGACTAAAGACGCTCTACGTAAAACAAGGCACCTACCAAAAGTGAAGACCTGTCAAGTTAAACGGAGCTTATAAAATGAAAAATCTTAAAAAAATCGAGAAGGGTTTTTTAAATTCTTTCGTTATAGTAGAGGTCAATGCCCTTGACACGTGTCTCACCCCCTGTACTTACAGGAATAACGCCGTGAAGATAACATAGATACTGATAGATAAGTAGGTACCTATATCAAATACTATTTTTCTTTCTTTCTTTTCTTTCTTCTTATATCTAGTAATTTATTATTCAAATGACGCGTCAATAATAATTTTATGTGCATAAGAAATAAAGTCCCCAATTCCGAAAAATCTCCGAAAATTTTAAAGAAAAATAACAAACTAAGAAAATGTTAACATTAATAACGTTTACTGTTTATGGTTAGAAGTTTAATTTTGTTAAATTATACAGTGAAAGTAAAATATTCAATATAGGGTCGACTTGGCGCAGCAGTTTTGGGCCAAATTAACATATTATGGCCCATGTCTGTACGGCGCGTATCTTTGCCGCCATTTGTAAACAAGATTATACCTTAAGGGTCCAGGAGTTATGAAAGAAGTGTTTAGCTTCTTTCATGAATGTTACTGTTTGCTTATTGCGAACTTTTTGGTTTCCGCCTCTTTACTATTCTATTCTAGGGAATCAAGTTCTTCTTAACTGATAAGACAGATTTGCTACTGGGGAGTTTGTTACACCACTTCTTCCCAGCTAAAGCACTAGTAAGTGGTGATAAGCGGGCGTTTAGGGGTCCTAATTAATTTTAAAAAGTGCTGATTCTCGGCCTAATTAGAATACTTTTGATTTTGATTTTTATCTTCCAGAATAGCACGCAACTTACAGTGCTACAGGACTTTTTAGAAGACATACATAGATGGATTCAAAAGGTACGGGTACCGATTCCATCTCGATCGATTGGAACAGGATCGATTACCAATACGGGAAAGTATCATTGGACTTTCCATTGCAAAATTGCAGCCTGGTTTCGCAAGATACTCAGAACATGGCGATAGGCAAGCCTGGGACTTATTCCGTCATAAGCGCGGTACACACGTAGGTACATAGGTCGTCTTGGAAAATGCATCTAAAGACGAATAAAAAAAAGACTGTCTTAAATCTTTGAAATTGAAAAACATCCGGATTCTGAATTGAGAATTTGATATTGAGAACTGGTCAAACTCTACTTTAGCATTATTAAAGTCCAATGTAGCCCGCAAAATTCAACATTTCTTTGCAAAAATCATTAAGAAATATAAAATGTTGCAGGTAAAAAGGGCCTTAGTAATGCTAATGTAGAGTATGACTAGTACTTCATCTTGATATCCTCAATTTAGAAACCGGTAGAGCCGGTTTCTGAATTGGGGACAAAACAATTTGTCAGACGAAAACCAAGTTCTTCAGGTTTATTTTAGTCCTTGACGATATCAAACTACGTAAATCCTACGACACTACAGAACACAAATCCTACTAGCCATCGATAACATCACTACTGCTCGTTGTCGTTTCCTCCAATTTGATAATTATTTGTCTATCACAATAAAAGAAAGAGCCACTCAGGAGTCGAGTAAATGCAAATAATTCAGTCCAAAGTTCTCAAGATGAACTGATGAAAGATAAGAGTAATTAATTGATTTATTAACAGATGTGATTACATTTTGTAAATTTTAGTTGGTGTAGGTATAAATATCGGTACATAATACGATTTAAATAGAAATATCATAAAAAAATCTATATATATAAAAATAAATCCCTATTTCCCTTGGTCACGCCATCACGCGTAAACGGCTAAACGGATTTGCATGAAATTTGGCACAGGGGTAGACCATGACCTAGAATAGGACATAGGATACTTTTTATCCCGATATTCCAACAGGATCGAGACTTACGCGGGTGAAACCACGGGGCGCAGCTAGTATAATATAAAAATTCGAACAACGAAATTCTCCAATAAATTCCTAAAATGTAACCTCATTCCTAATAATTATGTCTTGCTTTCAGAACTTTTAAAATGATAATAACTTCGTCTCTTCACTGAAGCAGGACTAACTGACAGACAAAAAATGTCGATTTGTGCTTAATTTCTGAACATAATTTGCAACATGAACGCGTAACAACCAAATTTAATATTGAGAGCAATTGTTTCGATTTGAGTATTCATAACAAATGCGTTTCTAATGAATTTAGATTTTATAGGGTACTTCTTATAAATAAAGCCTACGCAAATTCTTTTCTCTCTTAATCAAAGCAACGAAGTCTTCTAAAGTAAGTTAATGTTACTTAAATAGCAACACCAAGAAAAATAATCATTTGAATAGATGAAACATATACAACAAACTGAGAAATATTTTTCTTGTTATTATTTTTGTTCTTAACAACAGCGATGGGAAGTTTTAATTAAATTAATTAAAAGTTATCTTGGTAGTAAGATTGTTACGTAATTATGTCTGGTAGACGTAGGTACAGCGATTTCCATTTTATGTAAAAACAAACCATTCATTTTGTGTGTACTAATAATAAATCTTTAAGTGGCATATGGGAGCGTCTAATTAGTCCGCAGATACAGACAAAAAACGTCAGAGGGTACATCGCTAAATAACCTCTAGACTTTGTCTATGTTTTTTCATTGGAAAATTAAGGTACCTTTACGTATTTTCAAATGTAAACAGAATAAGATGTACAGGGTGTTTGGAAGCTGGATGCAAAGCCATAAGGGAGTGATAGTAAACACCATTTGGAATAGTAGACGATTTTGAAGTTATTAGAGCTTCTAAACAACCTGTATATCTGTTTTTGGAAAATAATGTTAAAGCTACTGTGTTGCTATATTAAAGAACATTGCCTTGTGGATCCTTGTCTGCTTCGAAGGTAGGTCTCCTATCTTTCCACTAATCTGTGAAATGTGGGAAGGATACGTGAAATGTCCCCATAAATGTCCCCTTCACTTGGGGGCAACTATCAATCAATGGGTGTTTGTGACGGATTATCAGCAATATTACAAATGAAACAGTTGCGCTAGATTATCATGTTCCTAGTCATCGCTCATCAGTGAACTGTATGAAGCGCAAATATCTACGTGCAATATTAGTGTGTGGTCCAGCCGTACCGCTGTCATTAGCCACTCATTATCAACCATATTAAAATTGTAAGCAGTGAAACGTGACCCTTTTACTGCGCTTTCCTACGAATTCAAAATTAATGCACATATTTGGAACTATAGAGCCGATGGTTACTAGAATCTAGTGAAATAAATTACCACCGTGTTTTTTTTTATTTTACTCATAATTTCACATATTGGAATTTTATTAAAACGTAAAACATGTAGGTTTCCAAAGGTTCGATTAAATTAAGGTAGCAAAAGAAATGGTTTTATTAAAAACAGCTTTGTTCCTAAGATGTGTATTTGCGTAATCAACCCGTATCATCGGATGCAGATTACTATGCTAATAAGAGCAGACACTCGATAGACATCGAACCCACATCAAGAGTTCTTATTAGATGCGATTGTATTACAGATATAACTCGGTGCGCCCTCCGAGAACATAAGTACCTCTACAGCATGTTTTTCTTCATAATACGTGATTGTTGAACATGTGGAAAGTTCCACTAAAAGGTTTGTTATAGTTATGAATATTGAACGAGTACATAAAGCGGGAGCGATGATAAGAACCCTGATTTCTGATGGATAAAGAAAATGTTATTTTATTTTGCTGAAAATATTCTATCGGAAACTTGTATATAACTTTGATTTAATCAATCCGATCGAAATATGGAAGTTAATAAATAACGTGAAACGATATCCACTTTCTGAAAGGATATAAAGATTTGGATCGTTAACCAGACCTAGTTTTACAATAACACACGTGGGCCGAGCCGACCGATTTCCGCACGAAGTCTACAAATAAACTTTCCCGTATGTTTTCATATGGTTACAAAGGGCAATCGCAATTTGCAATTCACACAATACCCCACAAAGTTGGCGAAGCAATTATAAAGATATCAAAAGGTTGATGTAACAGCGGCCTATACTTGCACTCGCTGGCTGAATATTGATGACACTGCTTCACTGTTGCCAATCTGTGTTCTATGCATAAGTAATGAAGAAAATATGGAACCTAGAGTCAAGTGAACTATAAATATTGACATCAGATGTCGTTTACAGGGCGAAGGACCTATTGCCGAACGAATCATGTATTGTTAAGCACACAAAATAACGAATGTCAATATCATATTCTGGGAACTACGACTTGAATAAATATTCTTAAAACGTAGATTGAAGTGGACCAACGCGGCAGTGGTCTAGTGGATGCAAGCGCTACTGCCTAGCATGAGGTCCTAGGTTCAGTTTTTCCATCTGGAATTTTTCAGTACCAACCTGGAGTCTGGATTTGTGCCCGGTTGATGGCAATAGGCTCGCCCCCTATTACATGGGCCTTAAACATAACTGGCGAAATGTGGGTCTACGAGTACTATAGGTACACCTCTGACTAACCCTTCGGAGATTACAGGCGAGATGTTATGTTATTTTAATTTTAACATTAGCTATAAATGGCCACGAGGAATATGCCCCATAGGATTTCCCATCGGCAAAAATAACGAAATTCCATACAAACTTTCACTATACAGGGTGTTAGGGTAAACACCGTTATCCTTGCAACCAGTGGTTTGGTTTCATTTATAGAACGGAAAATTACAACTTTTTTTTTCTTTTTTTTTAATCTACATTTTACCACAAGAGACACAAGTTCGTTGTCCTATGCGCTAGGGCAACGAACTTGCGTCTCAACATGGGCGGGGGGTACGGGATGTGACCTGACCGGCCGCGAGCGCGACCCCTCCCTCAGTCAGTCAGCTGTTTCGCTTGAGAGCACGGTGTCGGATAGAAACTTTTAAAAAACCTTTTAATGAAAATGACGTTTTTGTTTTTGTTGTGTTCGGTCATTTATTTTTATATTTAAGTCAACTACCCATGGTTTGAATGACAAGACTGTTTACCCTTACAGCCTGTATAACGCCTATAAGGGATGAATTTTCAAAAATCCTTTATTTGTGCTTACCTTCGTTACACAAGGAACTGTTGTACATTCCCAACGGTTTAGACTGCTATTAAAATTTTATTAAGTAAGATAAAAACATAACCCTTCCTTGGCAGTCCGGGTAAGTCCCAGACATCAAAGAATAATAAGTATTCCGGAAAACTAAAAAACGCATGTTAGTATAGTCTGAAAACTGTATTTATCATGAATCTTTATAATAACACTTTTAGACCAAAAACTACTCTATATCAAAAATGTGGTTTTCAATAAAAAAAATGTATCATGAAATTGAAGATTTTATTCATCGTTCATTTGTTGGGTTCAGGCTGAAACCGTACTGAAAACGCAAATCTCTTTCCAAATATAACAGTCAACACTTTTATTTATTAGGCTTGGCTAAAACTGAAAATTCAGTTACCTATCCCGTAGTATTTTTGCGGAGCTATGATTATACTGCGCAAAATGAAGTTATCAGTAGGAATTAAATTATTATTTATATAAAAGGAGACGATAACTGCATCGTATCAAAAAAACGCCAATGATAATGAAATAGTCAGTGATTTCGGGATAAATATAAAACTATTTCTAAAGAAGAAATCGCGATGCTGCACTTTTTTAATAGGTAGGTAGGTAGTTAAGTATATTGTTTCTTTTCAAAGACAAAAAATATAAAACGTCTAATCTTAATAGAAGTTAAAAAAAGTATTGTATTTCAAATTACAGTAATTTTTTACACAAAGTAGAGGTGCCCAACACCTTCGTATGGTCCATTATTCAAAATTTTTCAACTTTACTAAAGAGTACTCCTTTTGCAGGAACATACTGGTACTGACAAGGCAATTCCACATTTCTAGATAGAATACAAAATATTTATGTTGGTATTACTCGATATTTCAGCGTTCGTTACCTATGTGTTGGAGATGCAATATCTCTACGTGCATTATTCTCATAAGGAAACTTCGCGTACCTACCTCATTTAAAAACGAACTATTCAGTCGGGTAGTATCGCTTGAAGTAACAAATAGAAGAAGAATGGCTGCAGTTTGTACATAGTTGTTATGTGCATGGATTATAATGATCATCGACATCAGCAGTAGCAGTTTAAATAAATGCAGCAGATAATGTCACTCCTGGACGCAAGCCTCCTCGCAATCAATCAATCTCAAAGTCAAAGTTAAATCATTTATTTCAAACTAGCTGTTGCTGCGACCGCGTCTACGCTCCAGGATGAAAAGTAGCCCATGGGGTTAGGACATACGCTACTGAACGGAATTGTATGAAATTTGGTACACCATGGTCTACTCATGTACCAAACATCCAATTCCATTCAGCCGTTTTAGCGTGAAAGCGAGAGTAACATACAAATAAACTCAGTTTTGCATTTATAATATTAGTATAAACACATAAAAGTATAGGCACATAAAATTCTCTTATTACTTTACTAGAAAATAGAACGGATCTAGTTGCCCCTCCCAAAAGGTAGTCTCATAGGAGAAGAATGGGCAAGAAACTCCATAGTTAGGTACTCTTTTAAAATATGTACGAGTATTTTACATTAATTATACAGGGTGTAAAAAGGCCCATCACATAGCCGTCAATTACGCATTCTGTACATCAAATTGCACAAAAATAATTGCTGAGAAACGACTTATTTGTGGTGTGAAAAATTGCTGTTTACTGTAATGCGCAACGTAACGCACGAAAAACATTGTGTTTCTGGGTGCAAGTAAAGGTTCAAGGTTCGTGGGGGTATTTAAAATTAAGTTATAACATTTAACACTTGCTTTCTTTAAAAAATGTCTGAAAAAGTTGGAAGTTGAACCTTCAATATCTCCGTAACCAGAAGGTTGCCAGGTATGGTGCAGAACAAAAAAAGATCACAATAACGGGAATAACAAGTTACTTTTGGCTTCGTTAAGTGTCTTTTTACACCCGTTATACGTAAAGAAAATGAACCTAGAATAAAAATTTTATGCTACAATTTGGTACAAAGAAATAAAAATGAAGCAATGACAGATAAATTAACTAGAATACCAATACAATACTACTTCCTATATATTTGTTTTGTATAACTTCCCCAACACGCAGCGGAGGCAAAATATATTTATTTAGATATAAACAATTTACTTTGTATCTCATTGTAAGTGAACCTATGTGTTGTACATATGAGAATAAATTCTTTAAACCGAAACCGAGAATATGCGATGGATACATGGTGCATGGGTACCTCAAGGTGTAATGAAGGAAATAAAAGATTGATCTGTTCGTAATTTTCCAGTAATATTTGTTATGATAACTGCCTCAGTAAGCAAAAGAGATCGCAATTAAAGTGTTGAAATTGTCATCGTTCAACAAAAATATTGCGACTGGTTTTAATCGGCAGCTTTATATTTGTCGTCATTGAGTTAATGCCGTGACAGTGTCAATTAGTGCCGAATGCCTCCCGTTGTTACAAATGAATGAGGAGTAGGTACGGAGAGACCAGCGAATAACGTTATTACGATACTTCTGTTGGCAATTAAACAAAATTACAAATGTGACAAAACGTCCATTCATGTAAACGTTATGGACAAAGCGGGCTATTATTGTCATCATACCAAAATAGCCTTTTTCTTAAATAAATAAGTGTTATTTACTTCTCCTATAATGTCAATAAAGACATTAAAGTCGCATTTCGAATTAAGGTCAGTCCCAATCGTGGAATAAGTTGATCGCTGCTTGATGAAGTCAAGTCACAGTCATTATTATTAACAGTAAAATTACAGGCGCATTAGACTTATCAGTTTGTGTTTAATTAGTATATATTATCTACATGAATTAGGCAGAAAGTCAATCACCACTTCAGTACTCGTAGAAATTTCCCTTTTATTGTTAGAGCTTCAAACACGTTTCAATTTCACGATGAGCGCCGCCAGTAAAAAGAAGACCGACTCATATAAATAGTAGCTTCTACAAACAAATTAAAGAATTCGTGTACTCCCAGCGTTTTTTTTTCACTACAATTAAACTAACTTTGATGTGGTTTCTACAAAGTTTATGATAGCTCAGAACTGATAGACATTTATAGCTCCCGTAACGAATAAACTATATAAGTTTTTTTTTGCTAGGAATCCAGTTTTTCAGCTGTTGTATTCGGGGATCGCATTGGATGTGTATGTGACATTTTGTATGCCCGATCCTGGAATTTGTAGTAAAACTCTTAAAAAGATACAGGATGTTTAAGCGTAACACACTTTCAACCACAATCCGAAAGATTTTGAAGGAGGAGGCTAGTGCATTGCTTCATGTCTGTCTCAACAACGTAATTACCGTCATTTAATATTTTCAATGAATTCTGATTTTGGAAGAAACGGTGCTATCTAATCTGCAAGATTCGAGAAACTAGGTGGTAATAGTTTCCATAAATCTATTTGCTCGATAATATTTCTTATTCACTTCTTCAACATGCATAGAAAGGAGTAGATAGGTTGTGATGAATAATGTAATTTCAAACAGAGAAAATCATTGATCGCAATTAACACAAACTCTTAGAGCTAGCTGTTTGTAATAACACCAATTACAAAACATTAAACAATTAGAGAGCAGTGGTGGCCCAGTGGTAACGGCCGCGACTTATGAGTTGTAGGTCGTAGGTTCGAACCCCGACAGGCGCTTTACTTTGTGTAAATAATTTCATCACCACTGCTCTCAAAACGGTGAAGGAAAACATCGTGAGGAAACCGGCATGTCTTAGAACCAAAAATTCGAAGACATGTGACATCTACCAACCCGCACTGGGCCCGCGTGGTGGATTACGGCCCACTCCCTCTCATAGAGAGGAGGCCTGTGTCCCAGCAGTGGGAACATTATAGGCTGATTATGTGTATGTGTATGTGTAAACAATGAATATTTTATTCACATGTTATAGAACGTTAGAGTGTATTAAATGTTCTTCATGTACGCACTTAGCTCTATGAAGTTAACCCATTTAAAAGTTTAATTAATATAGTCCTAAGATAATATTTTCTGAACAGTTGAGGACGTAATTGCCAACCCAGCGAAGGTTTTTGACCGGAGTTTAAAAAGAGAAATATGCTGTTTGTTTTATTCGTTGCACAGTTTACTTTGCAAGTTTGCGATTCGTCGGCGCGGTGCAAACCCCGGAACCCGAAATCGAATATTTGATAGCAAGTTGAAACAGTGGATGAGAAAATTGGTTTCAGTTTCAGTTTTAGGACGGCTTCGTGTGACGGATAACTAATCGAATTATTTTATTGTTTATTATCTGAGAACTTTTATTGTAAATTTTTATTTGATTTAACTAAGTACCTACTTACTTCGCAAAATAATCCTCATACATCTAGGTAATCTTCTAGGTGCTCTATTATATACCTATACAACGTGCCGCTACAATGGCGACGGTATCTTGCCTTTTCGCCGAAAATTGTTTGACAGGTTATCACTTGCCAACCAACGTTTCGCCGATGTTTCACTTTGACAACTAACGATTAGCAAATTTTTGTATGACAACGTTTCATTTGGTAGAATTATTGTTAAGCTGATTATTATAATGACACAAAACGTTTGGGACATTTATCATTTGTCAAACATTTCAATCTTAGGTTACATTAGGTTAGGTTAGAGTATGACAAACAACGCACGAGCCGAGCGAGCGAAGCGAGCGTGCCGCGGCAGCGGCCGGCGAAGTGCCAGAAGCGAATCGCTTTTGTAAAAGGAAACAGTTAAAGTTAGGTTAGGTCACATTGAAGATAAAGTAAAAAACACTCATTCACTGAGCACTTTTCAATACACTCACTCATTTTAATTCTACTTGAAAGTTGGCATTTTAAAAAGTGTCATTATGAAAAGCAGACCAAACGTACAGTTGGTAACTGTGAGGTTGGGAAATAAAACAAAATTATATGATAAGCTGGCAAATGATTATTCGGCCAAATAAAATTCTGCGAAACGTTAGTTGCCAAATGTAAACCTGGGAAACAATTTTCGGCGATCATTTGTTTGATTGAGGAGTTCCTATGGCCACCTTTCGGCTCCATCATCAGACCTTGAACACCACCCAGTATTAAAGCACTTGTTAATACGTAACCAATGAGTCCAAACACGATGGTGCTATCTTGTTTGATTGAGGAGTTCCCATGGCCACCTTCCGGCTCCATCATCATACCAGCTCCATGATATCAAATTTTCAAAATGTCTCGGTAGTTGTATATGTATGCCAAGTTTCAGCTCAATCGAATGTCAGGAAGTGCTTGAAAAATGGAGTGCAATATTAGTAACCGGAAAGACATACGAACAGAGCAAGCTTGTAATAATAATAACAATCAATACAGTAGGAGAAAGTCACTTTAAAAAGTTGCTAAGTATGTACAGTCACGGACTTTAATTGATGAGCCACCAGGCACTGTTCGTATTTTAGCCGTGTAATGCAAATCGGGTGTATTCGGTTCCCGACACGCAAAGTCATATGTCTTCGTATTAGAAGAAGAAAATTATATTCCATATCTTTACCGGTTGGCTAACCTGAGAGCCAGAACTACAAACTTGACAGCAGAGTGACTGCCCAAAGTCAACCAATTGCAGGTCTAGCAACAGTAACCTAGCAACGATAAACAATCGTTGCTAGGTTACTGTTGCGATAGTAACGTTAGCGTACGGAGAAATAATAATAGTCATTTCGACAAGTTCGAAAGTAACGTCTCTGACATTGATATTTCAACTGTCACTATCTTCAGTTTGATGAGCTATGATTTTTTTAATGAGCTATGATTCAAAGGTCGGTATCAAATAGATTTGACAATCTTAATGCAACATTGTATTTATTTTTAATTTTTTATCATTGAGAACTTATTAGTCAACCTCTATGGATAACACTATTTTTGATTAAAAGTAATTTATTTGTCATCTTGTTTACGAGCGTGCGATTTGAGTTCGTGTTTAATCGTGTAATCTCGTGAATGTATGAAACTGCAAAATTGAAAAGTTTGAAGGTGGCTCATCAATTAAAGTCCGCTACTGTACATATTAGTACTTATCACTGTACATACTGGGTTATTTATGATTTGAAAACAGAGTAAAAGAAAGGATAGATTATAACATAAGAAAAGTAGAAATATACAGGGATATAAATGAAAAAGTAGAAAAAATATAAAATTGCGGCACCGGCAAGTGCTCGGGTTTTTGAACTACTTGGAGATTGGAGACAGTGTGATGAGAGGTTCTGCGTTGAACCTTAGAAGTTTATTGCACCCAATAAAAACATACAGGCTGTATATAATATACTGGGTCAAATTAAATTATCTAGCGAAACTCCGCAGACGTGATGAACACGACATAATAAAAAATATTTGATGTATTTTTTGGGGTCAAAAATCGCTCGTAGTGTTGTTACTTAAAGTATGAGTTAAGAAAATCTATTTTATTTCTTTGTTTCCAGACGTGATGGGATCGATATCCCACCACGTCTGAAGTTTACCCAAAAAAACTGATTATTTTAAACTGAGATAATTATCAAGTGACTACTCTAACTGCGGAAACCTCATCAAATTATCTTCTTTGTCATTTTATCATGTTATATCGTTACCCATCATGTCTGCGGAGTTTCACTAGCTAATTTAATTTGACCCTGTATGTTGTTACTTAATTTTAGCCTAGATATGTTATCTCTCCTAGTCTAAAGGAACGACCAAATGATTCGGCTCTACTGTACGAGTTGGCAAAGTCAACTGCAGGACTGCAAGGAGAAGTGTTGCTATGATATTCATAAAAGGTAAGCTTGGCAGCTTGTTCGTAATGTCGGGCCATACACCATGCTGTGTATTGGTGCAAAACGCTTGGGACGCCCTGTGTTTGAATGGTTTAGGTTAAGGTTCTAAGTTAAGGTGAGGTTTACCAATATGTTTGGACTAGTAGTGAATTTATAGTGTTATTTGGACGGAGTGACTCCTTAGATAACTCCTAACTAGATAACTGATTAGTGATTAGTGACTCCTTACACCTAACACAGTACATACAACATTAGAAAACGACACACTTAAGAACTTGAAGAAGACAACAAGAGTTACTGTATTAAACGTCGCTTATACGTAGGTAGTCTATAATATGAAAAGAAAATAACATCCCATATGACACCATTACAGGAGACAGCCCTCCGTAATGGAAATTTGCATACGCACCTTAAAATTTTATTCATAAGGAGAAAATTGTTTCGCATATTCGGCGGGTGTGCTGGAAAACGTAGCGGCCGCGGAGCGTCGAGCACTCGAGCAAAAATATCGAATTATTGTCGAGCATTAGGAATTTGGGGCGCATTACCTGCTCGTAACGAGCGAATGATTATCATGAAGCAGCACGCCTTCGACGCACACCACGAGTAGGTAAGTACGTGAGCCGAACAAGCAAGCCACGAGATTGAATTGCTCTTTCAATTTAAAAATCAATGATCGTCTTCGACTCAATTTAGTGTGTGTACTTAGATAAGTGATTATACCTTTGATACCTATTCAAGTATTCATAATACATGCATACATTGTGGCACTGAAATAGACAAATAGCTCGGCAGGGCACCGAGCCTATTGAATCATTAATCTATCCTCTGTAGTCCTATTAATGCTACTCACAAATTGTACTAATTACAAAGTAATTACGTAATTACAGTATAAAGAACGAACTTTTGCAAATATGAAAACTATTTTTTTTCAAGTTTCATACACTATTCGACTGTTCAGAAAAAGAAATAATTATAATATATACAGTGGGTAACAAAAACCCTGTCCGATCCGTGAGGGTGTATTTTTTCAATGGGAAATTTTACCGGGTTATTACATAGGGCGCGGGTGGCCGTCGTTTAGTGGGTTTATTGGGTGTCTACAAATCATAACTTACGACCTTTGTAGGAAATTTGGTAATTTTGGTACTAAAAACGTGAATTTCAAATTGCAATAACTTTTTTATTTTCAATAATAATATTTTATTTATTATTTTCTGGTAATAATATTGCAGTACCTGTATGAGCCCCTTTTGGATCGGACAGGGTTTTTTTTACATATTGTATATACAACATGTAACAGAATAAGCGCAAGACCTGAAAGTAGTTTGCTCAGAATCGGCTTCTGAATCGATTTCCATCATTATTTATATGTGTTAATTATTCATGAAAAAAATCTTTTCTTTAACTGAAATTAGAACCACCGCGTCTTACCAAGGTAATAAGATATTTTATTTAAGGAAATTTAAGCCTTATCTCAAAGGAATAAAGCCTATTCAAATGCATAAACAAATTTGTAATACGCTCATAGCTATCCTATGTTTCATGTTTAGTCAGGAAGTCTATTTTGTAAAAAAAAACTAGGTGTCGTTTAATTAAATTAAATTACAGATATTATTTTAGTCTTATAATTTAATATTCTAATTGGGGTGTATGAGCTCTTGCGTTTATTCCGTTACAGGTTGTATAAGTATATTACAACCCTTATATTTGAACCCTTATTGTGTTCAACGAAATAGCGTATGTTAAAAATATTTTATCTATCTGGATCTAATCTTGGAATTATTCAAACCCTGCAACTACGTAAGTAAGTTATAATAAATAACAGTAACAACAAATGAAGATGACTATTTATGCCCTAATCGATTACAGCCAATTCATATTTTAAAGTATCCTTTATTTATTCAAACTAGATTTAAGGTAATAGTCTGAAGTCAATCAAAGCCTATGTTTAAAATTGAATAAAAATAAATATTTTTTGTAGTTCCGGTTACATTTTTGATTTAATGGCGACGATAAGTTACAGATTACAGTTCATTTCGTTCATTCGGTTAATGTGATCAGATTAGTGGTAGTAGTATTCCTTATTTTTGAGGTACAGGATATAACCATGGAGGCCACAATATTATTTATTTATTGATATGGCACTTCAACCAACGCATTAAAACATACACAAATAAAAATCACATACAGTTTAAGGTATTGTGAGTTCGTCACATACAGAAGTGCACAGCACTATCTTAAAACAACATGCAACATATTATTAGTGTTATAGTATAGATTAATATATTAGCAGATTCTTGTTGTGATTCTTGATTTGTGGGTAAAAATAATTATCTGTCTGAAAACACTGATATTAGTTGTCACTCGCTCATTCACTCACTTATGTCACTCGTCGCCATAGAGTGTCTCGTTCAAACGTTGAGCTCTTTGTTGTGTTATTGTTTGTTTGTTTATTGATTGTTTATTAAACACTTAACCGCACATTTTTTGCACTTTAAGCTCGATACACACATTATTGAAAGCGATATCTCTTTGACGATTTTGGTTTTCTTACTCGACTTACGATACGTGTCAGTTTATCGGTAATTGGATACGATATTGCGGTCTCAGACCAAATATTTTATTTGGTCGAAAAGTTACAAGCATCTGGTAGACCCACTCCAGATGTTTTTAGCTATCCTAAGTCAGCCTCTCCACCAGAGACGTGCCTAGCGATAGAGGTGTAGGGGATCGTTTGATTTTCATAGCATAGTTTGATTTCATTCTGCCTCTCCCAGTCTTGGTACATTTTAAGCTGGTCCCAGCCGCTGCCGAACCTAGTGGCGAGTTATGCGACATAATTTTGTTATTTATGTTGCTAAATCTAGTCAAGCCGTACTAGGTTAAGACAATTGTTACTTAAACCGAAATTCGTTACTGAACAAATTATGTATAAAAACACCTGACTCAAAATGATTCGCAATTAATCGTTTTTTTAAGTGTAACAGATCAAAAATGCCAGGAAAAAGATTTTTTATGTTACCGAATATACAAGAAAGTGCTACTTTATCTGAAACAGGAGGAATTCTTTCAAAATATAGGTCAAAAAGAGCTTTTAAATTCACCATGTGCAGCTTAGTAACGTGATCGTTTTAGTAAGGGTATGCATGTATATTACCTTGGTCATGGTCCATTCCTGTTATTCTCCAACCGAAAAGCGTCATGGGAATATTTTCGATTTTCCCCTAGGTAGGTACTTGTGTTTAAGATGTCCATCGATAACTATATAAACGTCAAGTGTTTTATCCACATGGGAGCACCGCTCTAACCTTTATTACCAAGGCTATTATGTCATATTTCATAAATTATTTGAGGCTGCGACTACCCGCCAATAAGGGCGAGATAACAAGGGGCACACACTTGTGACTGCGACTGTACGCCCATGGTCCAATATTCCCCAATATACTCTATTTATAACTTACGTTATTAGTTTCTCTATAGACTCATCGATGTTCGAGAATTTTAAAATTGATTTGAAATCACCATTTGTTTTGGAAGTTCAGTTCGTCTTTAATCCCTGGCGAAGTACAGTTGATGGGAACATAATTATTATTGTACAAGTTCGTAATAACGGCCAACACTTCTTTCTTTTTCTCTAACTTGTTTTTTGTTTTACCGAGTTCTTTTAATTTAAAAAAGCCAATTACCATCAAATTGTGTTATCTTATTGTTAGAAGCTTAAGTAGTGAAAGAAGGCCAAGTGGAGCCTTGTGTGCAAAGTCTATACATATGTTATAAACAGTAGAATGCGGTATAAACAGTAGAGTCTGTAAATTGAAGAAAAGTAATAAAAAAATAGGAAGGGGTAGTAACTAAAGAAGAGTAATAGAACAAAAACTAGCGATTTTCATATGGGTGTAGGCCCCGCTCGCCCCTTGGAGCTTGCCCCTAATTACCTAAGTGTACCCACTCGCCCCTTCGAATATTACATAGCCCCCAGTCGCCCCCGATTGTTAGTAGGTTAAAAGTACAGTCAGCACGCTAAGTTTTTAAATATTAACATAAATATTTTTTTCTTAAAACTTCAATCAAAATCTAACAAAAAGTACTAGGCTTGCATGAGTTCAAGATAGTATTACAATCATTAGTATTATCTCATTATTAAGATTTGGATAAAAGGGACATAAATAGTTTATAACTAACAAAAAGTACTAGACTTGCATGAATTCAAGATAGTATTACAATCATAATTAGTATTAAACCACTAATAAGATTTGGATTAAAGGCACAAAAAAACTTATAACTAACAAAAAAGTACAAGCCTTGCATAAATTCACGTATAGTTACACTAATAAATATTTTTAACAAACCTTTTGTTCATTGGACCCATGAAAAAGGTTCCTTTTGTAATAATAGGTAAGCCAGGTAGCAAAAACTACCACAAGTGTCACGAGTTGGTGAGATATCGTTATTCATAATGTATTTTTCTGTCTGACTGTACCTTTTTTGGTTAAATTTCAAAGGAAATGCCGCAAGGGGCGAGTCGGTACATAGAAATAATTATTTAAACGTCAATTTTCCACTCGCCCCTTCGTAAGGGGCGAATCGGTACACCAAAATAATAAAAAACGGGGCGAGTGGGACATTTTAATCAAAGGGGCAAGATCCACGGGGCGAGGGGGGCCTACACCATTATTTTCTGTCGGTGCGTCTGTCTGTTTGTTTGTTTGTTCTCGCACATCTCCGGAACTAATAAAATGGATTTTCACGTAATTTTCAAAAGTACACAGAGATTAATTTGGGTCAGGATATAGGCTTTGTTTCATTAAAATCGGATGTTGTATCAACTGTTATAATACTATATTTTAATTCCACGAGGACCAAGTCGCAGACAACAACTAGTCATTAATAAGGATTAGACCTACAATAATTCCGAAAGGATTCTGTGTGTTCTACATAAAATTTAGTGCTCTGTGAAATAAATGTTTCTTTTATATTAACATCATTGTGCAATCGTGCACGTTTGTATTTAAGCTTTACAAATTATTTTGTACGGTAAAATGATAAATGTCATTTTTCATTTTTGCGTCAGTGTTTCAAAATGTGAAATGATTCTCTGGTTTTCATTGGTGTTTCACCTAAATTCCTACTAAAAATTATATTATTGCGTCCATTTTTAGTGAACCCCAGTGTTCGATACATTATAATAATCACAAACTCATTTTTCCACCGTTTTTATTGGCATCAACCACAAAATTTAATCTAAAAACCATGCGACAAATTCTATTCACTTGTTGGCAATAAAGAATCAAAATATTATGTAGAAAATCTAACAGTAATTTGGTTTGGGGATCACGAAATAATAAATCGTTTTTCACTGTACCTACGATAAAGAAAAGCGGATTCACGTCGACGGCACGAGACGCCGTCTCTGGCAAACGTCGTGTCGGGAGATAAACCTTCACTGATACACAAAATACGGTGAATAAAATGTCAACACTATGAATACTACAGGTCTGTTGGAGGAAATCAGTTTTAGAAATAAACTGTGCTTTTTTTATTCAAAATTCATATAGGTAGTAAGTCCAAGGATATCAAAATAAAAGTTCCAAAAATATCACATAATAATAAGACAATACTTTGAATTAGCGCGCCCTATCAGAATACCAGCGCTGCGGTATTTGTTAATTTTTTTTCTCAAATATCGTAGCATTATACTGAGATAGGAGCCTTTTTAGCCTCGCACAGGTTTTGTTTTGCCCTTGTGTTTTATTTTTTATTACTTGTTTTACTGATTTTGTTAGTTTTAATTTTTGTTTTATTTCCTGTGCGTGTCCCAAATAAAATTCTTTCTAATTATGTTTTATCTAGAAACGTCCGTAATTCTAATTAAATCCACGCTCAATATTATAATTACCAAATCAACAAATAATTTTACTTCCAAAAGCTTTCCATCGTGAATTGTAAAGGCTTATTCAAAAAGTTTTTGTGTGCAGCAAACAATCGAATCAATCAGCGATTGCATTTATTAGAACTAGGTTGGCACAGGATATGAAGCGTGTATTTTAGTTATTCTTTGTTTGTAGACAATCAGGGCTGAAGACAGGTTGCGGTTAAGCCGTCCGGAGTTGGCTTTGAATACCGATGACGGCGCAACTACGCGACTCGTTTCAATCTGTACTCTATGCATAAGTAATGTGAAAAGTATGGAGAAACCGCTCCGATGCGGAATACACGCTCTTGTAAAATATCGTTGTATATTTTTATGGTAACGACTTCAGTTATTTGTTCTTAGTACCGAGCACCGAGCATGCCACTGTGTAATCTACGTAGTGTATGAGCGACGCTAAAATATTTGTTGTGCTTATTATAAGCACCCTTGTAACTCTTCGCTAGTATTTATCAAAAGGATCATTACTGCGTGTAATCATTGTGAGCGAGGGATGCTGTTTAATGTCCGGATCATTATAATAAACTCTTGTATACGAGCATGAACTTTCAATTGGTAGTTTTTTCGAGTCTTCATTGTAAATGCCATACACTGAAAGTCGACCGACCAACATAATACGTAGAATAACGCTTGGTGTAATAATTACTACGTAGTTTTCAAAAACAAAACCTTTTACGAAGAACAAATTACCAACTCCAAGAATGATATTTCTAAAAGCGTTCCAAATATTACGCCGAAATGAACAAGTTATTATAACTTGTTCATTTCGGCGAAAACCATCAATTAAATGATATCGTACTAAGGTCTGTGATTACGTCAAAGAGGCTAATTAAACAAAGCAACGATCGCAGCGAGATGTCTGACTACTTATTTCCGATACACTGCACCTCATTGAACAATGAAAGCAATAAATTATTTGATTTGAAGTTCATGGAACTGATTAAAAGTTTAATGAACGGGAAATAAAAGATAATAACAAATACTATAGGAGCTATTACGGTGTTTATTAGAGGACTGTTGACCAACAGACAGATGTACGGATGACGAGACCTGGATAAAACTTGCACTGACCAGGGAAGAGGCTTATACTCAGCTTTGGGTAAAAGAAGGCTTCAAAGAAGATTGAAGATGATGATCATAATAACTATACTGGTCAATAACATCTACTAAAATTTTAGTCAACTCTTCAATAAGAATTTCTTTAAAAATATTTTCAATCTGAAACTTTATAGCTTAAAAAAAACTTTCTAAATGCGGTATTCCATTCAGGTGTGGGTCATGCATTTATATTGATTCATTTGCTCAGCAATCTCCAGCTTCTAGTTAGATCTAGACACGTCTGAAATTTGCCTAGTAGTGGGTATTTACATACCGCATAAGTGACTTACTTCACTTGCTAACTAACTATACCCTACTCGTTCCAGATATTTGATTAATTTGTAATATATTATGGCAGCCACTAGAAATGTTATACATAGATCGCGTTAGTATTTTATTTTGTGGTTAGAGAAATCATCTCAATGACTACGATTAGATGATTTCTGAGAAGGCGATAATGCCTCCCGATTTGATATACGAACTTATACAGAATTATATTTTTGTTGAAAGAGTGTACCTAATCATGAAATACAGACCGAATGTTTTCAATTTATTAGATTTTTTAAATTCCGCTTTAAGATGTTATTTATTTATTTATTTATTTACTATGGATGACTTACAGCTAAAATTAACAGAAAAGTTATAGACGCTTATTGGCACACATAAGACGAAATTAACAAACCAATCTAGAGTGACTTTGCCGCGCTTCCTCCTTCCACTTTGCGTTAATAATCAGTGAGGCTTATGTGAAGGTTAGCATTAAATGTCTGTCTTAAGGCTCTTACATACTGGCGCTATTCGCCGCGCGACGCGAATTTTAACAAAACAATTTCTGAGAAAACTTCACGGCGAACAATGCGGCGGCGTCGCGTCGCGCGACGAATCGCGCCAGTATGTAAGAGCCTTTACAAGCATCGTTCGCTATACTATACTGTGCTTGTGAATTTTATGGGCACTTGGCATCGCGACGAGTCAACAACAACGCCGCAGTCGCCGTAAAATATTAGACCTTGACGCCATCTGCCGCATTCTGGATGAAATGTCGCCTGTTACGAGACAATGCTATTAGATTATATAAAATGTAAATAACATCATAATGACAGAAAAGGCCAGAATTCTAGCACGTGAACAAACAAAAATATTTTGATAGCCTGTTTATCACACCGTCCCTAATTAATTATACGCTCGCGATGATTGTAGCAATCATCATATATCTGTACTAATGGCCAAGAATAAGGGAAGTAGCATTAGGAAATATGACGCCGAAAAATCATTGTAATAACAACGAACAGATATTACAGATCTTCAGCATTGTTAGTCCAACTTCCGAAGATTATATTTCAGCAGTCTTTGTTTTTGCTTTAGATAACTTTGAGATAATACTAAGCAGTAAACTCTTTACACAATAACTTCTTATAAATGTAGATTACTTGATTATGTGTACAGAAGAGTACAGATACCGGGCGGAGGTAAACAATGGGTAAATATGGGCATTCGTTATGAAAGGCAATCATTGAATATAGCTGAGGGCATCGATCACGGCTCACCCGTCGCGTCTCGCCGCCTCAGTAAGACATTTCCACATAACAGAATTATGGCATGGATTATAGCATGTAAATAAACGAGCGGTTGGCGTGGCTAGTGTCTATTCCGACATAGGCAATAACTACGCGATTATCCTATTTGGGTGCGCAACAACGAACAGGCGTGACTCCATTCGCATTTTTCATATTAACCAACTTGGGACACATTAGGCTCGCACTAAATTCTTGTTCTTACAAGTAGGTTTACTAGTAATTTAACGAGTATTGGAGCATAAACAGTCTTTACTGCGACCTGAACTAGCGACGAACGACGTCAACGTCGTTACACGTCAGATGCTGTTAGTATTTGTCGGTTTTGGTAGTTACAGATCACGTTATGTACCAGTTCCGTGAATATGAATAATTTGCACACCATTTCTCTGAACGTTTGAATAAAAGGAACTCCTTGCTTATTTTATGCTTACGAACAAAATATTTGTCACGGTGACTATAACAGCGCTACTTAAACTTTATTCTAAGCACTAATAGCCTGGTGGTGTGACCGTCGGACTGCCAAGTCATAGGTGTTGAGTTCGAACCCAAGTCACACATCTGACTTTTCTGATTCATGTGCGTATTGTTATCACTTGCTTTAAAACCGGTGAAGAAAAACATTGTGAGGAAACATGCCTGAGAGATATTTCTCGACGGCATGTGAAGCCAAGTCAAGGCCGCCCTTGCTTTAAAACTTTGACACCAGGTTAGACACTAACCACACGAAAAGCAGAAGAACTTTATTCTTTGATTATGACTTCCTTTCACCCGAGTCACTCATGTTTATAGCTGCTTTAATTTTACTGTTATAAAACAGTAAATGCAAACACAAACAACATTCAAATAAACTTCTAAACCACCCATATTTTTCTTAAAATACAAAGCCGAGTTTTTCTCAACTCGGTAAACTTGTATTTGAAGTGACGGGAATGCAAAATTAGGAACGAAAACATAAATATTCAGCAAGACTATATAAATAAACGAAGTTTGGGCCATTTATTCCGATACACCGGGACTCTGTGCACAGACTGGAAAAGTTAGGCGGAAACGGGATTTCCTAATGCGATTTTAATTCGTTCTTCCCACGACGAAGAGGGTAATTTCAATAAAAGCAAAGTCAGTAGATATTTTGTCTGTGGGAAAGGGAAAAATGAGAAAAAAATATACACCGGCGTGATTTCTTATTGTGGAAGTGGCGGCGTAAAGTGCACTGCTGTGTCGTCCTGCTTGTCGTGTTAATTACATTATGATGATCAATAACCGCAACAAATGTTGCTACGGGAACGTAAACTATGTTTCTATAGACGCTTGACATAAATAAAACAAAGCAAACCACTTTAACTCGGCATAGTCGCCTGTTTGAATAATTATACCTATGTACAAATGATATTCCATTCCCCATCCTATGTAGTCTTGTAATCTCAGCAGTGAACACATTGTGTACAACAATACCTACGTAAGTTTCTCTGTATTGAGTGTAGGTACTGTTAAGGAACTTGCTTAGAAAATTAGCTCTAGCGAATCCAACGTGGAAAGCGATCAGTGCGCGCTATTAGGTAAACTAATTTGTTTATATTTCCATACTGTTACTTGGTAGCGTGACTATCTGACTCCTAGCTACGTGCACTTTACTGCTGAGTAGCTATTTAATTACGTATTGTAGGTACTCCTCTAAAATTGAACTTGCTGTATGAATATTCAATGAGGTACGAATGTCAATCTGCCTGTCATTCACGATTAGTTACACCATTCAAAAACTTGTCGGCTAAGGGACGAATTTTAATGTTTGCTGCTATTTTCTATGGGATCCATGTTTATTTTAAATATTCTAAGTGAAGGAGTAGAAACAAAGCATGAAACTGTATCATATCAGCCCTTTGTACACACCCGAGTCATAAAACAGGAGAAAAATGGGTACTTACTGTTGTATGAGTAGACAGGCGGTGGGACGATGACGAGTTTAGCTATCTAATCTTATATACTATCTAAATAAATATTGAAAAGCTCTGGATGAAGACATCACTACGTATTTACCACATAATTCCTCTAAACCCATAAAGAGGAAATATTGAAGATTATGTGCTAAATACGTAGTGATGGCTTACACTCAAATCTTGCGTGAGTAATATTGATCAAAATATAAGAGAGATGCATTAATTATGATGTCATTTTTGAGAAAGTTACCAGAAAATTATGTTTGATCTAATATTTAATTATATTCATTCTTCTTAGCCTAAATATACATTTCTAGAAAAAATGCTTTTATTTTTAAGAATATTTTTAGTAAATTAAATTTTAAACATAAGGTATAGAATCAAAAGCTTCAAAGAAGCTTTCGTAAGCCTATCCTAGCCTATAAAAACCTATCATAGCAAAATGCCGAAACTTGTTCCCGAATCCTGAATCAAGTAACTCTCTAACTGACCTTTAGTAAGCAGCATCGCCACGACCAAGAGCAGACAGGGGTGCGCAGGTGTCATGATGTAGCCGTCCACTTCACTGCAGCGAACAGTCGCGAGCGCAGGCCTCGCTACCGTGTAGCACCATCATCGTACCCACCCTGGACCAACAAGAAATATCTACTTAATAAAAATCTAAAATTCACCGACAGATAACACATAGCCTAAAACACTGTAACCATGAAAGTACAACAGTTTATTTTATATCGCATAGATTTCTGAAAATACCTACTTTCCCCTAAAGGGGTTAAAGAAGGAATGAAAGTTTTAATGGAAGTTCATAACTTTTGCCGATGGGAAATTCCATCCCGAAGTTATAAAACACGGCTTGTGTTTGATAACTTCATAAAACAAATCTATATCACCATTTTCAAAAAAAGGAAGAGGGTAACGATAGTTTCGAGCATTAATCACATGGTCTTCTCACTGTGTGTTGGTCTGTTGGTCATCACTAAACAGTAAGATATAGAATAAATTTATGTGTAGACAAGAGCTCTTAATAAAAAGCTGCCACTGTGTGATTCCAAGGCTTTTAAATTCTTACTTTCCACACTAATGTTGCTGGATATTTTAGTCGTCATCTCGATAGTCGCCCTTTCTGACCATATCTTTCACACAGTCCATCCATCGTTTATTTAGCCTTCCCCTACTCTTATAGCCAGCCACATTCATATTTTATCATTCCTTCCTTCAAAATCCTCCTACTGTTATCCCTCCAGTAAGAGGGAAGGGAGTAAAATGACCAAATCTCAATGGTCTATTTTTATTATTTTCAGCCCCCTTCGAAATCCCCTCCGGCACTATTTCTACTCGTACGTGGCCAAAATTTTGTATTTTTAGGCCAGTTCTCTATTTAAAAGTAACCTGGTTCCCACCTTCATTCGCTATGCGGTTTGATTCTTGAGCGCATTAATAATGCTTTCATGACTGCGAGGACGTTTGCTGCCATCAACGTGTAATACTTGGGGGCAAATGATTTTGAAAATAATGCTAATGCTGTGGTTTTATGAGGAATAGTTTTTTTTTATCAACACAGCTCCCCCTTTTACTTTCCATTGTTTCTTTTGTCAACACGAAACAAACACTGGAAAGTGAAGTGAAAGAAACCAAAGAGAAGGCAACCCTTCTCCGGCCATCTCCCATAAACGCATCAAAGTCAAATAGTTTATGTTAGTATTATTTACCGTCCTGTAACGGTGGATATATTCTTGGTGGCGATTCATTAAATGAACAAATAACTTAATGACGGGCACTACTTTATCAATTTAGCTTTGTTTTTATAACATTCGTCACATGACAATATTACCCTGTTACTTGAACAACCCAGCCGTAAAATAAACTTTATTTATGCATGCAAGACAAGACGCGTCCTAATGCTTCGATTTCCCAACAAGTAAGCAACATCCGTATCACTTCATTAAGTTTATTTCTTGCTTTGTCTTCCTCTGTCAATGCCTTCCGTCCCCCACTAAATGTGGGTCACAGTCAGAAGGGAGTCTGTGACCTTCGACAGACCTATTCAGGGTTGCAATTATGCCCATCAAACATCGGAAAAATAGGAGTCGTACGTCGTCTATTAGGATGATTCACTAGTTTTTGGTAAGTAAAGAAACTTTTAAAAAACATGTTAATTATTCTAACTAATATTATAAATGTGAAAGTGTGTTTGTTTGTAACGCTTTCACGCTGAAACTGCTAAACAGATTTGGATGGAATTGGCACCCGAATAGGCACATAGGTAGACCATGGCGTGGAGAAAGACATAGAATACCTTTTATCCCGATATTCCCAAGAGATCGAAACTTATACGGGTGAAACCGCGGGGCGCAGCTAGTTTAAACATAATTATTATTAGTCAAGTGAAAGTGATGAACACTTTCACTTGACTAATAAGAAATGAAAATACAGAATCTATACATAAACATATTATAAAACAAAGGCGTTTTTAATGTGTCTATGTGACCACTTTCAGTCCGGCCATCGAGAGAAAGCGTTCCTGACGAATGTCATTTGGACAATTTCTAGTAGTAAAATAAAAGTTATAAAACTAAAACCCAACTACGGTAAAAAAGTTAACTAAAAGGTATAAACAAGACATCACAGACAGACAAATTAAAATTCCGGAGTCACACGTGTCATAAATCGAACAGATTATGATTACCTACACATATTTAATGTGACATTATATAGCCTTTAACCAGCGGACGATTAAGACGCTTCCAAAGATATAATTTTATTATCATTTGTCAAATTCTGACGAGTAGTTTAGACGTTATGAGACAGATGAACATACATACATAGATACTTACGAGGGGTATTCAATAAATAGTGAGAATGCGATACATTCTCCTTGGTAAGAAAAAAATAAATACTGACAGGCATAGCCCAGACATTAGCTATGATGATAATTAAAAAAAACAATCAATTCTCTTTTGTTTAAAAAAAATAGAAGTCATTTGTTTGCGTCGTTTCGGAACGTGTTCTGTTGTTTGTTTGTTTCACCAAGATAACGCCCCCGCGTACAAATCCAGAGTTGACAGTTCAACAGAACTGCAGCCATCTGACACTGAGATGGAACATCCTCCATAATCACCAGACCTTGCTCCAGTGATGTTTACCGATTTTTGCGGTTAAAGGAACATCTCAGGGGCCAGAAATTTGAAGATGATGACGCAGTAGTCGCCGCCGTACACGATTTTTTAAGGGATCAGAAAGGAGATTTTTTTAGAAAGGGATTTTTAGAAAAAAGTTATACAATATGTCGAAAAATAAAATAACATTTAAAAACAGATAATTGCGTCATACTCATTCTCACTATTTATTGAACACCACTCGTACATACCGGTCAAAATCATAACCCTCCTTTTTGCTTCAACGTAGTCGGGTAAAACGTGATCAAATTCAGGTGCCAAGCACGCATTCTCTCGACGGCCGGACTGTAGTAAGAACTTTTAACTACACAATGCATTTTGGTGTAGTTTTCACCACCATTTAGAGCATTAAAATACTCAAATATAGCACAGAGACACTGAGCATATTAAGATTTTCTTGATGTTTTTACATGTCGCCATTGCACACGTAGCAGGCGGGCGAGTCGGTAGTACCTACCTACTGAATAAAAACATAAGAAGGAAAAATACCTTTTGGTAGTATACTTTCATGGATCAGTTTATGGACTAGTAAAGCATCACTCAGCACAACTCTTGTTTTTCTTTGTCATTCTTCTATTGACTTGGAACCTGAGCCTAATTTAACACAAGAAGTTAAGAATAAACGAATAATTAGGTACAGCTTTACAACAGCCGCAGAATGACTACGACAAAGCTCGCAAAAACCCGAATCTGTTTATTTACCATTTACCCCGATTAGCCGAGCATCCATTTTGCCCCCAGCTAAGGCCTACAAATAACCTCATTTGGACGTCAACGTCCTCAGAATTTTACGAATTTGTGGTAAATGTTTAGCGAAAAATTTAATATAAGCCAACTGAAACCTACTTCACAATATACTGATTCCCAGAACACTTTGATGAAATCTTAGATATCTGCATAAAAAATAAAAATCGCCCCAAGTTTTAAGGGTGAATTACACCAATGAAACTGTATGCGAACAGCACATCTAAACCGCGTTCAAGAGCTGTCAGTGTCAATATTTCACAACAATGATGATACAGCAGGTTTAAATGTGCTGATCACGATCAGTTTAGTTGGTGAAATTCACCCTCAGTTTGAGGAAGACTTGCTAGGAAGTTTTCCTGGAAAATCCTTATGATTAGTTCACCACAGATTATTATATAGGTACCATTATCATTACTCGTAATTAAAATATGAATAGTCATAACCAATTTAAACTAAAAGTCTAAAAGCATTTTCATTTTACCTGTAGTCAAGTGTCATGTCAGCTGATAAGTTTGGTTGTTGTTATTATATTATGGTTGACAACAAACTGAGATTCTACAAATCGGAGACTAGATCAGGCTTAATTCAGTGAATAAAGTTCAACTAAATGAATGATAAAATGAACGCACACACTTGTTAATTAGTTATTTTCGTTTGAGTACTATTCAAACAATAGGATTGAAAATAGAAATGCTTTCAACTATAGACGCCTAGAAATAACCTAAAATTACGGTTTCGAATAGGTTAAGGATTCCGCGATAATAGAACAAAGGCATACTATTTGTTGACTTTTGCGTTCAAAGTAATAAATAATAAAGACTGTCCAATATTGAAGGTAACGAAACAACAAGCAATCGGATATTCAGTTTCAATTAAAGGAACGTCAGTCTATATTCGTGATCGTGACAGCAGATGGCCACCAAATAAATATTCAGCATAATTTTTAAATAAATAACGAAGAGTAAGCCTAACCCTAAAAATAAAGACTTAACCTGTAATAATGGGGTAAAAATCAGAAGGATCCTAGCCAGCTGTTATACGGGTGAAGTTAAATGAAATGTTCGGGTGTCGGCCAATTAAGGGCTTTTTCAAACATTAATCAAGTGTTAGTGGGGGGAGCATTTTTACGTCGGCTCAGACGGGCGATAGCCCCGTGACGGATGACGGGCGGCCGTAGGGTCGCGGGCTAAGATGCATTCATCACCCAAGGATTTGGCCACTTTCAAACTTAGCTATTTGAAGTTCATTGCTAGGCGAAATAGGTCAGCTACCGATTTTCGATAATATTCAATACGTATTTTGGTGTTGAAAATAACATACTAGCCGAGGACTTCGATCTTATGAAATCTTCAACCACTTCGTATGAATTGATGGAATTCTAGAAAATCTCTTTTGAAATCCTGTGAAATGTATGTCGCGTATGGAATCCAGTTTTGTTTTACAAATTTCAGTCAATGGTACCTACATATTTCCCTGCGTATTTCAATATTTTCATATTACTCTTCGTTTATTAACCTTTGGTATGCCGAAACGTATATCTCGTTGAGACTCAATGGATTTTTAATTGTATCTGTAAATACGACAAACAACGGGTTAAACAAATTATTATATATAATTATATACCTTTATTATATTAACAGATTATACTTTGATAACGTTATAACTCGCAATAAATAACTATGACATTAATAAATCCTCGGATAAACATTAATATCTCCCTCTTTGGAGTTATTGAAGATCGTTCAAGGAAGTCCACTCTGAGTCGACAAAAAGTTAGCAGTGTTCCATCGTGAACTTTATCAACTCAATACGAACGAGCAATCTTCGAGGGTGACAAATTTTTCCTCAATTTTTCAATGTACAGTTCCGAGTTCGTTCTCCGGTATTTAATTACTCTGGAGTCAATGTGCCGGAAAGTATTAGGTACACTTTGGAACTGTTTCTTTTTTGGTTTATGTGAACGTCGGGAGAGATGCATAGCAAATGTAAAAATGTTAATGCTCGCTCTGCTGCTGGTAATCTACGAGCGACTCGCAACGATTAACGAGGCGTTTCAATTAACTCAGTATTTATGACCATACAATTTTTTGCCTAAACGAATGCTTAGATAGTAAATATTTAGGTGACATCTTAACGAGAACTGTGTTTTAACGAGATTAAACATAATGCCAAAATGGACCTTTTATCTATACGAAGAGGGTCATGTTTTGAAGTAGTTCTATTTACACACAAAACAAGCGAATGAGCGGGAGTGGTACAAACTGGATACTCATTATGTACATAGTAGTACAATAGTACATGCATTCGTGACGTAATCAAGGTCTGAACTAATTGTTTTTGAAAATGGCTTTATTTTCGTTTTGATTCACAAAAACCTATTGTTGTGTATTGAGGAGCGATTGAACAAAGTTAGTTTACGGAAAAAACACGGAATAATGGATATTTTATATCGATACACTGCGACTCGATAAAAATCCAGCAAGATATCTTGAAATTGACCTCATTAATTTGTCTGTGTTTGGTATTTTTTTTTCACGTGTCACTTAGTACAAAATAATTTCAGAGTCGTATTTGGTAAGAAAACAGAACTAGTTAAAATAGTAGATACATTACTAGTTGTACCTTGAACAGTTTTTTACATTCTTCATCTTAGTCTTTCCCAATTTTGCAATGCTGAGGATGGCAACCACATACGACGCGTCGCTAAGCTATGCGGTCTTCTGCAGTGTGGACCGCTTGGTAATTCTGCCTCATACAGCCTTCTTGACCGCGTTTGACCATCTTGCCGGTGCTCCGCCTCGAGCGAGTTTTCCTTCCACCCGGCCCAGTATCATAAGCCTTTTACATTAGGTATTATGTAATATTCAGTACTGTATACTGAATATTCAGTATGCAGGGACACATTAAATGAGCTAGCGAAAATATTAGTTGAGAAAATCAGTTTTTTAGGGTTCCGTACCCAAAGGGTAAAACGGGACCCTATTACTAAGGCTCCGCTGTCTGTCTGTCTGTCCGTCTGTCACCAGGCTGTATCTCATGAACCGTGATAGTTAGACAGTTGAAATGTTCACAGATGATGTATTTCTGTTGCCGCTATAACAACAAATATTTATAGGGGCTCGCCATTCAACAAACTTAATTTTTTTTGCTCGTTTTTGCCCGATATTGATAACGGCAATAGGTAGATAAAACTATTCGCGTTATATTATATATAACGCTTAAAATATTCACAGAATATTTGGTTACAATATCCCTTTAAAAATAAATAGTTAAATTAAAATAAAACAAATATTTAAACAGCAAAAAATCAAGTATGTTGTAAGCCCCCCTGGCTTACAACATACTTGATTTTTTGCTGTTTTTATAGATAATGGTACGGAACCCTTCGTGCGCGAGTCCGACTCGCACTTGGCCGGTTTTTTTATTTATTTTATCGTGTTAAGATATCAATACCCATTGTCTGTAAAGTTATTTAAAAAAAACTAATATTCCAAGTAAGTACACTACACATTTACGGCCCCCCAAAAAAAATATCATCCAAGCTTTTTTTTTATGTTATCATGATTAGATATCGATAACACGTTTTGCTAGCTCATTTTGTTTGACCCTGTAGGATATCAAATAGTCGGTAGGTGTATAACCATGAGAGTCCTAAAACGTGAAGGTATTTTATTAAATTTTGCTCAAAATATGCTTTCGAAATCGATAGGTGGCTTTACTGCAGATTTCTAAATGTATGACACGAAATTAATCACATGTAAAATATCCAGTAAACTTTCAAGTTTGTTTCCGCAGTACATCGGTTTCAGCAAGTTTATTTGGCAAGCAAACTGGTGCTACCGACTCCAACTTGAATGCCGGAAACAGTATATTAAACCAGGTTCAAATATAATAGTTTAGCTGTACTCGGTGCAAGTTCAGTGGCCCTAGACAAAGTAACATTCTATCAGCGATAACGATGATGGAAAACGCAAAAATGTATAGGCCTGACATAAGCTATCGAAAAGCTTATGTCAATCCTGTTGAAAGTCGTTGTAGAAATACGAAACGCTTTCCTAGCGATTGTCACTTGACTAGGCTCTCAGGGGTGCAGAAAAGTAGCAAGGATTGGAAGAGGTAGGTATATAACCAAGGTTCGTTCCAACACCTCGGCTGATGGAAATAGCATTATAGCATAATAATCTTGTTTTAAAGAAAATACAAAGTCATGTAAAGTGAAGAACATTTTGAAAGATAAAACATTCGAAAAATTTCTGAAAACTTTCCATTCGGCGGTCACAAAAGGCAATTATAGCAAGCTTCCAACATTATTTACACATAATTTCCATACTTCAGTAAGCGAATAACTAAAAACACTTTCGGGTGGTCTTCAAAAGAAAACTGCGCAAACGTCGAGCAGGCGTATAAAAATAAATAATAATAACATAGGCCGGCGCGTGCGCAGTTAACGTGTCGTTGCGGTCACTGGAGTAAACATGGCATCCGTACGACTTCCGACGATATCACATACAACGGGTAAATAACCCGAATTACAGATACAAGTGCCCTAAAAACTTTGTAAGAAGTTATGACAGAGCTTTCATCATATTTGTATTATCACAGATGCACGGATGTACCTAACAAGCGCAGCGTGGGATCCGCAGCCCCCAGTTATATGGACCGAGGACTTAAAAGGCGACAGGGACAGTTAGGATTAGGATTCGGAAGGGGGAGAATCGAATGTTGTGGCGCTACTTGGAAGGGTCCATGTCCAGCAGTGGACTGCTTTGTTCAGAATTGATTGAAAATTTTATAATTTTCCGGGTTCTGAAAACCTGTTCAATCCATTTTAAAATCTGTTACCAAGTCATTTGATTCGCTTTTGCTGTTTTTATAATCCAATTATAGCAGCTTATGTGAGATTTACTTATCAGAGGCGTTATCAGTTTTTGAAAATTCACGACATAAAATGAAAATGGTTTTCAGGAATTCAAGAGTACGTTGGCAATTGAAGTGATTTCCAAGTACACATACCTACACATACCAACAAGAATGTGACTAACACTTTAAACACGTCAATTGTATAATTTGTTACAATTCGCCTGTTATCCTAATTACACTGAGCTTTAACCGGGAAGCGCAGTAGCTACAATTAAATCTGTTGTAATTCAATATTACGCTACAACTGCCATATATGCATGTGAATGTTAGATATATGTGCATCATCCTCAGATTGCAGCTGCTAATTTACTAAATGGGGGATTTCGCCGTCAAAACTGGTACAGAGTCAAATAAGTAACGAGAATACGATATAATATATATAATATACAATTTATGTTCCACAGGGCTCATAACTCATCGTTCAGTCGTCCCTTCTAATTTATTATCTATCTCTTAGAGCAGCGGAATACACAATGATTGTTTTGACGTTCTGAGAATTATAATTATAATCAGAGATTTTATAAGATGAAAGTTGTACTGATATTCAGAATTTTACACTCCTGATATTGAGCAAAAATGAGACCAATTGGCACGTTTAAAGACTTAGGAGTACATGGAATAATAATTAATTTTTGCCTTGAAGCTTATAGATATTTATTTTAAATAAAATAATATTAAAATATTAACCGAATTCAAAAAGCAATTCGGTTAATATGTCGGTTAACTATAAACAATTCGACTGGATGTTTTTTTTTTGTTTTTTACGCGGTCAGTCCGCCAATTATACCTACATTGATTCTGATGATTGTTTTTTGTTTGGTAGGTCATGCTTCAGAGGTGGTCCCATATAAATTTTATTAACTTTGCTAGTTTTTGAGTAAGCTTCAATAATACGTATTTTTCCGACTTAGCCTGCATGGATGATGTTTTTAGTTCCTGTCACTGTTATTTAACATAACAGGAAGTAAGTAAGTAGGTACTACAACTAAAAACTGAAAAATACTAAATAGGTACTTTTTACAAAAAAGATGTTTTTTTCATTTTTTTTGTGTTTTTTGATAGTTGGTTGTTTTATTTTTGTAAAAAGTGAAAAATAAAAACTTTT
This sequence comes from Lithophane socia, assembly GCA_947522985.1. NCBI lineage: Eukaryota > Metazoa > Arthropoda > Insecta > Lepidoptera > Noctuidae > Lithophane > Lithophane socia. The sequence continues at coordinate 13,789,600 of OX383252.1, read as the reverse complement.
TACAAAAATTAAACAACCAACTTCCAAAAAACACAAAAAAGTGAAAAATTACTTTAATTACGGAAGTTTGTGGCAAAAAACGTAAATACAACATCAAAGACACCGTTCAAACCACTTCCAAAAGTTTTTTTTGGAGGTCGATTGTTTTTTTTTGTAAAAGTTTTTTGTCTATTCAAGAGGGATATTCAGTCTAAAATAACTGTGTTGGTAGAAACATGCAGTTCCGTTTTCAGTACCTATACCTACTGTTCCTTCCATAATATCATGTTTTACTATAAAGTCAGTGAAATTATTAAGCAAATTGACACTATGTCAAGTTGCCGTGTTAAAGCCATTGAACTATCAAAGAATGACAGTCGTGATTTGATCACAACTGTCATTTTTTGATAGTTCAATGGCTTAGAGTGGCCTGCTAAGTCCCCTGATCTCAATCTCACGGAGATAACATTGGATTTGCACGGGATATCTCTCTCTTTAAAATTTTGAGGAAGGTCACTGAACGCTCTTCGTTCAGTGACCTTCCTCAAAATTTTAACACGGAAGAAGAGCTTTTAGCATATCATTCTAGAGTATGGTGCCATCATTGTCCACGGGTAGACAACCTGACTCTGAGCATCCACGCCGATGTAGATTCGCTAATGCCTTGTGAGGTCCAACAGAATATTAAAAAGTTGCTAGGAATGTTTTTAAATTTAATGTTATCTGAGCATTCGTTTTTTTTTAATCTGCAAAAATTTTTACGATTTGGTACCTCTACTTACCTCTGATTTTCATTTTTTTTTCCGAAATCTGTATTTAAATTACGCTTCTACTAAACGTACATAAAAAGTGATCGCGGAAAGCGATAAAGCCGCCTATTGTATATTTTGTAGTGTATTTTTTTTCTTTTTGTTGTATATTTTTGTGGTGTACAATAAAGTATATAATTACTATGACCCTTGTTCCCTAGATTAAGTTGAGCAGTGTATTTAACTCATCCTCTAGAAACATATTTACATTTTTTTTATATTAATGTACCTACCTCTAAAATCGTTTTGCGCTTCTAATGATTCTCACTTTTATTAAGTAACTCTATAGTACATAGTACTCACACCTGTGCTATGCAATTATATAATTGCATAGCACAGGAGCACAAAGGAGATTGAGTTTATACAATGCAAAGATGGTCTTACAATCTTCAGCAGCTCCAACAGTATTTTGGAATGTTAATTAGTTAGTAGTGGTTTTGAAGCAGGACCAGCATTAAGGCAAGTATTTTTATCAGAAATGTAATCCTCCAACTTATAATATGCCTGCCTGCACAGTATGCGTTTTATACAATTTTTGAATTTCGTCTCGTTCAGTTGAAGTATCCATTTTTCCATATCCTTTTGGCTGAGAAAGCACAGCCAACGAAACCGTAGCACCGCGGTTATCCATTTTCTTTCTGTTTGACTCTTATAAATCGTTCAAGAAGTTAAAGAACGTAAGTATTACGTAACCTACTATTTTTATTCAATGCGGAATCGAATTTCTGTATTCCTACGTACCTACATACTTTTTATTGTATAACTAACTTATTGTATACGTAAGTCTCCGTTTTCAAAATTAAGATAGTGCTTTTAGAATTTATTGGATCTGTTTATGAATGTAAATAAAAAAATACCTACACGAAAAAGCCAAATTAATATGAAACAAACAATATTTCGCCAAGTACCTACCTACCTAATGAATATATCCATAAAAATATTATGTGGGCTCTTTATAATTCATAAACCATCCTCTATTGTGATTGTATTTCTTATTATACATTCGTTTGTTTACTTTGTTCGTTATTGATAGAGGTTTCGCTTCTTGCTGCCTATTACATAAAAAAATCAAGTAATAAAAACAAAAACCCAACTACGACTTAAAAGGTATAAACAAGACACCACAGACAGACAAATTAAAAATCCGGAGTCACACGTGTTAGGGCATTAATCGAACAGATTACGTGTGACTCCGGATTTTTAATTTGTCTGTCTGTGGTGTCTTGTTTATACCTTTTAAGTTTCCATGAACATGAAATCTTGGCAATACTGCTTTCGGTGATGAATGACCGTAGGTTGCACAATCTCGTCACAATATTATTGCAGTCACAATAATCGACGCCCTCGATTTCCGCGTCGAAGAGCTAGAACTCTAAGTGGTCTGCGAGCGTGAAGATTAACTTCATGCAGTCTTCTCCTGTTGGTTTAGTCATTGATGACCACTTGGTGCTGAGACTGGATTGGACTGGTCTTCCTACCAGCTGGCGAGTCGTAATTTGAGGTCTCTGAGTAGTGACCCTGTATCTTATCTCTCCCGTAGCCCTGTAATGCGTCCATAATCGGCAAGTTGACAGCGTCAGCAGTTTCACGTTGACTGCGCCCTGCCGACAGCCCTCAGCATCTCTTTCCGCGTTAAATGACGATGTCACATAACGCTCCTGAGTCACTTAAGTTCCAAGACAGAAGCGAAAATGATTATGGCAAGAAAAAAAAAACGATTGTAGACAGTAATCTCTAAAGTTATAATTATTACGTTTCGAAAAGCCCGCCGCACACTGCGTCAATGAATTTTTCCCACCTTATTCCAAAATGCTTATGGTTTTAGATTTTTTTTTTCATAAAATTTTCTTATTCTTTACAGGTTCAATCCACGCGTCAACCAAAATTTACAATTTTTTGTTTAAATATGTTGGTAATGGTATAGTAATCCCTAAACTTTGTTGAGTAGTGTATTTCCCGATATTTATTACTCTAGACAAACAATAAGAAGCAATTCAAATGGTAAGTATCTACAAGTCTAGAACGATAAGGTGTACTGGTGTTAATTATTTACAAATCGTATCTAAATAAAATAGAGCTATTATAATGACGCTTCGATTCCTGATAAATGATCTAATTTATTCAGAGACATGCGCTGGTCGGAAGTGCCTGATGACGAAATATTGACTTAGTAGGGATCTTTATTTAATTAATTAAAATAAATTATAGTTTATACATGTGCTAAAAGGGAACTACTCGTGTGTGTATGTATTATATGTTTCACCGCTAGGCAAAGGCCTCCTCTCTCATAAACCTAGGATAGGAATGAACGTTGATCATTATTGGCCGATTCCTATAATTTAAAGACCGTTATTGGTTAAAATTAAGACTTTTGTATCTTTATCAATAATAAAGCAAAGATCATAGCTTTGCATACTAGACTCTCACATATGGAAGTAGCTATCACAGTTAAAAATAGCAAAAGAATCTATTTATATGCCCAGTTCGGAAAAAGAAAAAGTTACCATTGGTAAGACAAACGGATCCTTTTTTGTTTAAAGGATCCTAGCATAAGTACACTTCCTACCTGTTAGCGATTTCTGCCTGGTTTTACATCGGGAATATCAACTATATTCTAAATGATTAATTGAATTTGGTGCTTGAATGTAGCACAAAATTGAATATATTAATTGCATGCGATCAGAACGGCTGTTAACCACAAAACAGCTGTCACCTATGCAACAGGATCATTAATTACCTATGTTCGGCACACGTTAATAATAGGTTCAAAATTATAATTTAATATCAATTGGTTTTGTACCAAAACCATGCTCATTTAGGCTCAATATAAAATGAATTTTTAATATAAATTAATATTTCATTGCGTAGCGAAATAAAAGTCCTTTAACCACAACTAGCAAGTATGTACATTTTCTAGATGCCTAAAACAATAGGTAATTACATAATTACCTGCCATGCCCGTTTTCACTATCACTACCTAAACGTAATGCCAAATAAAAGCGCAGTTAGGTTTTCAACTCTCTGGGCTGAGCCAAGCTCAAAAATCCAGCAGTACGCTTTTATACGGCAATACATTCAGGTGTCGCGTAGCTATAGAAAATGGGCATACAACTAAAATAGTTGGCAAAAGGAACCAATATCATAAAGTTCATTATTATATTGGTTCCTATTACCCACTATTTTTTTTTTCATGGTAATAATTAGATGGCATTCGCTCCAGTTACATGTTCATAATGGATATTTCAGTTGAATCTGGTTAGAGTGAAAGCTCAGCTCGACGTAGTTGTAAGCCTAGCACTGGCTGTATCACAAGAATGATGGCCGGATCAAATATTTGAGCCAAAATAATATCACAAACATTTTTGTAGTTTGGTGGAAAGTTTTACAACTCTTATTTGAAAGAATTTGTAGTTTTTCTCGCTTTTTAAGATAAACTTGACTACAGAGTCTACCTACTTCATAATTAGACGAGATTCTTAGAAGTGTGTCGAGGTAAAAGCTACTGAATGAATGCTTACTTATAAAGTATATACGCCGTAAATACACCGCGTAAGCCATATTAAACTATATTTTACATACTGTTATGTACTTTTTCAAATATATTATTACGTGCATTGTGTTCAACGAAGATTATACCTACCACCAATAAACTAAAAGTGGGCAAAAATAAAGCGGCGAGCGGTAACCGCAAAATGTTAAACCTAGATTAACATCGCATTTATTGCTTATAGAACGTGTCACTTCGTTAAATACTGTGGCACCATTTTATGACACCATGTGTGTATCGCCATGGTGACAGTTTTTTGTATTCTTTTTTCAATTCATTGGCGCTTGCGGCGCTTAAACCAATCACTACACTCCGGCCGTCGAGAGAATGCGTTCTTGGCACCTGTCAGTTTCATACTAATTATATAATATAATAATAATATTATGTTCATAGATATAATTCGACCCTACCAGGGTTGCGGGAAAATCCGAAAGGGATACCGGGACCTTGGCAACCGGCAACTGAAGGAACACGGGTGGCTTTTAGTCAGTAAAAGTCTGACACGCCCTTCCGCTCCGCCCAGAGCGGAAGAAGTCATTTGATGATTTCCCTCAGTCAAAAACAAAAAAACAAGGTATAATTCGACATTGGCAGTGTTTATATCGTTGAAGGAGGGGCGGGTTTTGTAGCTCTATTGGTACCACTGACGTGCAGTTAAACATGCCAACTAAATATTCTCATAATATTTAAAAAATAAAATAATACTTGGGCCAGCCGCAACAGTTTTGCTGAACGTTTCAACTGTCAGTACCTGAACCACAGCTTTCAGGTTCACGTACTGACTAATGTTAAGATATTATTTTAATTTTGTTTAAGTATAAATATTTTTTATTGTTTATAAATTAATATTTTTTTTATATTATTTAGGTACCTATAATTTTCAAATGTAAATGTAATTCTTTAATGTGATCAATATTTTTTTAATTCAGTTTAATTGTAGGTATAATCCAAAGTTGATTGAAAAAAATAAATAATAATAAGTTTATTGTACACACGGCTACACATCAAGCTACACATTTCCAGTATAAGCTGACCTCGCATTGAACGGAAATCCTGTAAAATGCGAGATCAGCATAAACTGGAAATGTATAGCTTGATGTGTAGCCGTGTGTACAAAGAAAAACGGATAAAGTTAGTCAAACATTAACATGATTGTACAAGGCGGTCAAAATCAGTTTGAACAGCTGGCTCCTGAACTGAGCCAAAAGACTATAAACAGATAGACATTACCATGGCCGACCTCACGATTCGTGAGGTATACGAATTGGGATCATGATCGCCAGCCGCACTGTGTGACTGCCTACGGGGCCAATGACGTAAAAGGGAATATTATGTAAGAGAAAGGTAAATAAAAAAAACATAATTTTAGGACACATTTGAATTTGAATTTGAATTTTAATTTTGAATTTTGAATTTGAATTTGAAATTTGAGGATACATTGTATAGGAGGCAAGAAACAAATTGCTATTATGATTTATATTTTTAACCTTCTTTCTCAATTCATAATTTTATGTTGCGTTTTTGGTACTAATTCAAAAAGCTGAACCACAAGACTAAGCAGTCTTACTGTTGATCTTCGAAGAAACTGAATAAATAGCCTAGAGTGTGCGACTGTGCGTCTCACTTCATACACAATGCAAGTTTTCGAGAAACACAAGTACCTACTAATATTGAGCATCGGCTCAATTAAAAACATTTATTCTGAAAAACACTATAAACATAAACATTCGTTCTGAAAAACACTAAACAAAAACTATAAACATATCAAATGGAAAGATTTGGTGACATGAGGCTTAAACTTAGTCTAGGTACCATGGAACTGAACTTTGTTCCTAGAGCTACTTCTTTAATGAATGAAGCTTATCGCAAGCAATTCGTACATGCTTCAGCTCATTTACATAACTTATAAGATTTACAACTTACTTAACTATTACAATGTAGATATATACTTTTGTTTACCTCCCAGGCGGATAAACAATATAATAGAATTGTTCTCTTTATTAGGCACTCATTCTGTTATATACATTCGTATGATCGCAAGCAATAAACGTCTTATGGGACTTAATTTTATTTTATATTATGCCTGTTCGTCGCCCCGACGTAAAATTCACACAAATCAAGACACAAAACATCAAACAAATTAACGAAGAAAAATCCGCGCATCAAAAGATTTGCTTCCACACAATATTAACGTGTTAAACACGGGGAAAGTCTTCTAGCTCGCATATCTAATGAAAAATAATTTGGGTGCAGACAGCCGGCATTAATATTAATAAATAATAAGGTGACGGTTCGCACGGTAGTATATAAATCCGGCACGCTGTGAGCCGTCACAATAGTAATATATTAGGACAAATGTTATTACAAGCTCGACTCGTTATGTTATTTTTGTTCGCCCCCCGAGTAAAGAATTCAAGGCGTACAGACGGCCGGGGCGACCGCAGCGCCGCCGCCGCCACCGCCAGCGACAGTTGGAGCTCCTGCCACTGCCACCAACCGGAATAGCCCACTGTGCACTGCTTCCAACTGAACACTGTATCTAACTACCCAAACACCGCACCGCAGCTAACTAAATATTCTGTGCAAATGCTGTAGGTATAGGTAAGTACGTCCTCTACTAACTATATATAAAATATATAAGTATAATTATATATCCTAATCGTAACTAATACTTAATATTTAAATACGAAAGTGAGTTTGTTTGTTACGCTTTCACGCTAAAACGGCTAAACGGATTTGGCTGAAATTTGGCACAGGGGTAGACCATGACCTGGAGAAGGACAAATAATAATCTTATTCATTCATCCCGACATTCCCACGGGATCTAGACTTATGCGGGTGAAACCGCAGGGCACAGCCAGTCTTTCATAAAAAATATTGAAAATTACTGAGCAACAATTTTAAAAGAAATACCAACTGCATGCCAACGATTAACCCAGTAATCCTCAAATCGTTCCTAACAACATAAACCCACAGTTTATCGATGACATCAATGTATATATTATTATGAAACAGCCGATCAAAAACTGATGGAGCCTTTTTCATAAAGGTAGGTACAAAAATACTACTTCACTATTTAATTTCATAGAAAATTAATCGACATCGACAATAAGACGGTGAACAGGCAACAAGGCGAACGTCGAGCGCTCGATATACCAGACTACCTACCCTCACCGCAACCGTCTCAAGGCTTCCGAGAACCAACGACCAGATGTTATTATTAATAATCATCACCTTTGAAGTTACTATTTTCCAGTAGGTACTCCTCTGAATGCAGTCTTAAATTTTTTCATAGCTTGGATAGGTTGGAGTGCGGGGTGAGGCAGGGGAGTTGACTTCACCCACGCTCTTCAATCTGTATGTCAATGAGCTGATCGAGGTGCTCAGCAGAGAGCATGCCGGCTGTTACATTCACGGAGTATGTGTAAATAGCATTGTTAATGATATCGTACAGGTTGGTGCCCATCTGTGAAGAATATGCTTAACTTCATGGGTTGGTCTAAAACGTCACTAAAAGTGAAGTCATGGTCTTTGGTGTCAGTGACCGATGATCCTATCCCTCCGGTCAAGTTGAACGGAATATCGCTTGTGAGGGTATATATATAAAGTGAAGCACTTGAGACATTTTTTGAACGCTGACCTCAGAAACGATGATGATATTGAAAGAGAAAGGAGAGCGCTGTCGGTGAGAGCTAATATGATCGGTCGCAGGTTTGTACGTTGTTCTATAGAAGTAAAAAACCTAGTTTCGTGCACACCTCATTTTACACGTGCAGCCTGTGGGTTGATTGCACTCAAAAATCGTACAGCGCCCTTCGCGTGCAATATGCGTTCCGGGTATTGATGGGGCTGTTCCGCTTCTGTAGCGCATCAGGGATGTTTGCTGGTGCTCGTGTCTATTGTTTATATACTACGATGTGAAATTCCAGCCCCAACATTATTCTGCAGTGTGTTGCGAGCAGACTGGACTGTTTGTGTGTGAATCGCTGCTGCAAGCTTTCTCCCTTCGGTGTTGAGTTTGTAGTAAGGATTCTCATAATTATCTCTATGGCAGTGTTAGGTTAAGTGTGTAGGTTAAGTTTACTAACATAGTTGATAAGACAGATTGTTGTTACTAACTTTTTGAGTCCTGTTACTTGTTAATCCTACTAATATTATAAATGTGAAAGTTTGTGTGTTTGGATGTTTGTTACTCAATCACGCAAAAACGGCTGAATGGATTTGGATGAAATTTGGCAAACAGATAGTTTATAACCTGGATTAACACATAGGATACTTTTTATCCCAATATTCCCATGGGATCGAGACTTACGCGGGTGAAACCGCAGGGTGCAGCTAGATAACTAGCTATATAAATAAAATAAATTTAATTCTATACAAAATAATTTAATTTCCTCTATATGATTTTGTAATTTGGGGATCATACCAGCCAGTTACAGTCCATCTTTAGAGCAAAGAAATCTCGAACAGGGAAGGAATTTGGGGTGACAACACAGATAAAATACCAAGCCATGCCAGGAGTGAATTTTTTTAACGTGTTTATTTTTGCTCTTTTCGCCTCTATAAAGCGCGAGCCGACAACCGCTATCAACAATTATCGCCAGCAGCGCCCCTCATAATTACGTACCAACAAATAAACTAGTCATTTTATTTTTTTTAATTTTCAGCAAGCGCTTGTCAAAAATTCGGTCAATATTATCACTCTAAATTAGAGTAAACATGATAAAAACTGCGCCCACAACCATTTCACGGTCGGTTGGCAAAAATATTCGGCACAAACAAGAGACACGGCCACAAGGGGCTTCCTATTTTCACAAAATGTCTATTGGTAATGGAAATTTCTCTCTGTAAACTAACATAGTAGGGTACATAAAGGAGACTTGTGCAAAGGACAGCATGAACTCAATGCTGACTCTATTAAACTTTCATAACATTTCCCAAGAGGGATGTGGGTATAATCGACAATAGTGTGCTACCTTATCTATACCTACTTCAGTTGTCACTCAATAATGTTAAATAGCTTGAACTTGTAATTTTATCGTGTACAAGACTCACTTTAATTATGTTAATTGTATTTAGATTGTTATTTAATGAGTATAGGACAAGCTTTAAAAGTCAGCTGTTTACCTTATCGTGAAAGTTATAAAAGTCAAATGAAGGAAGCGGATGTCTTTAGTAGGCTAGACTTGCCACCTGGTACCTGAGTTAAGAAGGTACGTTGTATGTATCTGCATCTACTCTAGTTCCAACGATCCAGCACCCACTTATGACAATAATTATAGTTCAATTTGCAGTTTGCTTTCATCAGCTGCCGTAAAAGGATTTTACTATAATCACCACAATAGATTGAATCAGTAATTCTTTCAATCACTATTGAACAAAAACTGCATTAAGCCTATATCCAGGAGAAAAAGGCGTAAGTTTACGTATGTATATATCCAATTACCTCAATAACAGATAAGTTCGGTACAGAAGACTTGCGTAACTTGTAAAAGAAAAAAGTATAAGTAGTAGTATTCCAGTACTTACTTTAAAAAAAAAGTATATTTGCGAAAACTATCTATGCTTAACATACTGCCTTGTGTCTAGATTCCCTCTGTAAGAGAAACAATAGCCCCATTGTATTAATTTCACTGGGTACATTACATACATCACCACATACATAATACAGTAGGTACCTACCTCTACAAAGTTCTACTATGCAGGTGTACACCTCGATACATGGCATTACGTGGAACGACCAATTACAAGAAGAGTAGCCTTCTTACATGCCGTTAGAACCTTTTCTGGCTAACACCACCGCCTCTCGACCTAATCCGAGCCTAATCTTCGACATAACCAGGAAACCGGATGATAATCACTAATAATATCATAATATGAGTTAAGACCTAAGCCAAGAAAGACGATGGAAATGTACCTACACAGAAATGTGATAGTTTGATATTTAACTTGAGGTACCCAGTGAGTGTGTATAGAGCATATAAGTTTTAGAGCACTATCTTGCATGTTAAGTAGCCTAAAATTCTGCGTGACTCTAAAATGGAACAGAAGCTACATAATAAATACATAAAGGATATAAAACAAAAAAAATTGTTATATTAGATAATCGCCTCATAGTACCTGCTTACCTATCTATTAATTACGTTCTGCCAACAAAGCCTCTCAGCTGTATGAATAATTTCATTTCATCTGCACGATAAAACATGACTGTGTTCCTCATCGGTTATATTATGCAGCCTATTTATATTCTAGCATTCATAGCTCCTTATCAACATTATTGGCCAACCCCAGTTTGATTTAACTTTAGGTTCTACTACGATTCGTTATAAGAACTTGACTGTAATTGCCCCCCTCTCGCGCATGATTACACACACAAACATTCCTTGTTATCTCCGATCGCGTCTCACAGTAAGTATTAACAAACCCATACGTCTCATGGGGGTTGTTTAGTTCGTTTATTCGTGACTTTTTAATTTCATTACGTCGGTCGCACTTTAAGGAGATTAAACACAAATTGAACGAGTTGTGGACTGTGGAGCTGTATGGTGAAGTAATTATTTTTTGTTAGGGTGTCGAGTTTAATGGGCCGGTGACATGTGGCCCCGCGCGGGCCCCGGCCGGCAGGGGATTAACTGTTATAACATCAGCCCCGAACATATGGAAAACTTGTCGCGCCGACAGCGTGACCTCTGTTACACACACTGTGTGTGTACGTGGTATACTATATAGCCACTTGTTCACAGACACGCTCGTCACCACTGACATCAGCCCTGTTAATTTATGGTTATTGTAATTAACTAACGAAAAAACTTTTCCGAATAAAATACCGTAAGGAGTTTCGTAGGTCGAAAATTTGAATTTTTAAATATTTATAAGGAATTAATTTCATGAATTCAGTCGTAAATAAAAAACTAGAACGCGTATTTTGTTTACTTATTTAATATTCTGTGTCAGCATAATTTTCTAGTCAAAGTAAAGCATCGTCAGCATCTCTTTTAGTTTATGTATCCACTTAGTTTTATGATTTGTGACATAATTTATTAATCGATCGCACACGTTACAAAAAACAGAATGGGAAAGTATTATGCAAGCTACAACTACATGCTCTTAGCTCGCCTTTGTGAATAAGTAGCGAAAGGATGCTAACAAGCCACGCCACACAATTTATGCATAATAGCCATCTTTAAACCCAACACAGCTTGTTTGCATTAACTGCTACAATATTTACAACGGCTTTAACATTTTTGAATTTATATTATGGTCGTCAACTTTGTAGGTTCAATTTACGTAGAACAGCACGCGATCGCGGGGATTGCACCTAAATTTGGCATTACCATTCATATGCTGGCTGAGCGGAGTCAATTATCCGGCGTGGCGGCAGCGTCGGCGCAGCGGTGGCGTGCTCTGTCCGTACTCCGTACACTACGCACAGTCGCACAGTATACAGGCCGCGTCCGCGTTGGGCGCGCAATAAAACGCCAACTCGACGCTCGTTCTCGATCACTTTGATCGGCCCGGATGTCACAGTCGTTTCGAACTGTTTCGCCAAACTGTCCTCCAATAAATACAGTTTAATTTTAGAATAATTCGCTACAGCTACCCGGAGAGCCACGATTCATAGCTCGATAAAGTTATCCTGCGACTTGTTTATTGCAATACAAATGTAACGTGTCACACGCCCGGAAAGGGGCTCCGGAATAAAATGAGACGTTTTACATAAAGGAACTATGTCATTTCGTGATCATGAGCAATAAGTACTTTAGTTTGATTCTTTCTTTGTGGAGGGGTTAACAAATATTGCTTATTTATAAAAACCGAATATTAGATATGTTTTTGTTTGTTCTTGTTTTTAAAAATAGCAAACTAAAAAAGAAAAACTATATGGAATTTATAATATAAACATAAAAAACAAGCACAAGTTGTAATTCAATCAAAAAACACACTTCGCAAGAAATTAAATCATGTCTAGACGATATATTTTCAGGAATACATTCAATAGAATTCTACAGCGGTAGGTACTTTGAATCATCAAATTAACTTTGACTGTGACATTAATTAGGGACTGAAACTTTGTTTACATGAGTGTGTTTGTAGATTCGGTACAAACTGTACGACGTCCATATGAACACATAAATAGAATGTTTATGGTGTGATACATGGAGCTAACGAACGTCGTGGAGCACGCAGATGTCGAACCCGCACTCATTTGCGACAATCGCCGCCTGCCATTGAGGACTGATTGTTTAATTGCTTCGTTTAATCAATTGACCGCTTGAGAAACGCACTCCCGCCTGCCCCTGCCGCCCTGCGGACGCTACTCGCTTATTTATTAGTAAACTGCTCCGGGTCAATAAATCCTCCGGTTAAACGACACTTTATTAACGAATCCGTTGACATTAGGACGCGTAGGTCTCCGCTGCTGCTATTAAATTCTAATAATTAATTCTGGATCCGAATTGACGACGACTGCGCTAAGCTTCGAGTTCAGGTCAGTTCATGTTGGCTTAACAAAGTACACCGGAACCTTACGTAGTGATCAGAGAGAGATTGAGCCAACACCGTGGCTGTAGAGGAATAAGCTTAATTTATACTTCTGAACAACGATGGACTAAAATAAAAGACTCCCGTATTTAAAACGTGCTATTCAAAATATTTGCACTGCTTCTGATTGCATTGCTGTTGTTCAGAGCTTTCACCGACCAAACGCTTGGCTGAACTTGGCGAAACTTTCATTAATTATCCAAGTCAAGACTAGTAATCCATACACTAGGAACTAGTTTGTGCGGTAGCCAATATTTTACCCATTTCAACTTGTCCAATTGATTTTGCAAATTCAATGCAACTGGAGTAACATTTGAATTGGTCTAACTTTCAATAAGTACCTTTTGTAAATCTTATAAATAGCTTACAGCTGCGTCATCGTTAGCTGCCCAGGTACAGTCTATTACATCAATGGCAAAGCCGATTGTCAAAGCCTAATAATTCCATTTTTCGCCGCCTCTGAATTACGAACGTACCTACATAACTGATCCCTTTATCCCGTTTAGGCTAAGAATAGAGCCTTAAATACTACCAACACGAGTATACAAACAGTGTGTTACCAAATTATATTGAAACGTTTATGCCATCATCATCATATTAACGCGATGGATATAGTATAGTGGCCGTATGAAGTCGATAAACTTTAATAACTTGACCTCGCTATAGAACACGCTTTCTATAACATTGCTGCTGTAAATCTATGAAAACAAAACACGGTTTTACTGAAGTACCTATTGACTAAACGATCGACAGAGCTCAACGGAAGGGATAAAACTCGGTTATAATATCCATCGGACCGAACAACCGGACTTATGTGACTCGGAAGACTTGACCAGTGAACGTTTTAGACACATTCCGATTTATTTTCCACTTAAATTGTAGAACTTGATTGTCGTGTGCGTTACAATAATGCTGATTCTATTATCTCCGTTTGTTGGCTGATCGATATCACACCCAGACATTCTCTCGTCAATTGATTCAACTATTTCTGGAGTCATTGTTAATCCAGGCCGGTTCCGCCACGCTAACTTAACGAACGAGATCGGGCTCAGAGTACCTCGGCGCACGTAAGGATTTTATTAATTAACATTTACTAAGACATCATAGTTACTTGAAACCGAATCTCAGACAGAATATTATAAATGTTATCTTTAAAAATTGTTAACAGTAGGTACCTTCTTAACAATTGGGTTAAAAAAAAACAGTATATAAACACTGTGGATACGTAATGATGCGGAAACCAGATTGTAGTTGATTTTTTTAAATATGGGTAAAAAAAAGGTTTATTGGTTCCTTCCTACTTAGAAAACCGTGACATTTTTTGGAACTAAATAAGTTCTCAAAAATGTCGTCCTAACTTTCTATAAATTAGTAAAGCGATTCCCCATAAGTTATAGCGGCAGAGCGCTCCACTACTATGTAATAAGTCCGCCGCCGCGCCGCCTGTCCTGACAAACTTTCGTTGTTTGTGGCACCTGCATTTCTCCGTTTCAGAGACAGTAATAAGTAATAACCCACTTTAGAATGACTACTTCATAAGAGCACACCAAGTCAAAACTAAGCGAGTCATTCCTTTGATTGTAAACATCGTACAATTATAATTAAGCATGTCTAATTAGAATAATCCAAACATCAATTACACGTCGTAATTGGAGCCTTATTGTAGTATTAAACTATAAGCTGTAAGCTTATAGTTTAATACTACAAAAAATGTCACGGTTTCCTAAGTAAACGGTTTCCAATAAACCTTTTTTTTACCCATATTTTAAAAAATCAACTGCAATCTGGTTTCCGCATCATTACGTATCCACAGTGTTTATACTGTTTTTTTTTAACCCAATTGTTAAGAAGGTACCTACTGTTAACAATTTTTAAAGATAACATTTATAATATTTTTTATTTAAAACTACTTCATTAATTCCTTTACTACATAAAGTATTCCTTCTTTCAAAAGAACACTCTGTATATCGTCCTCTATACTCTACAGGTAAGAACATGTTCTACAAATAGAGTTCACATAACCAAATAAGCAAGTACTTACTTTCCCCACAATCTCACATAACATTGTAGTTTGTGTGATTTCAATTAGGTGGATTCCGTCCCTGCATACCTACTCTCCCGTGTCGGGTACACGGGGGAGTAGGTAAAACGTTAAATCAAATAAACCGCATTTACAGAATGAAAAGTTTACTCGCTTCTAACCACGTAAAATAATACCACAGAACTCTGAAAAGTCTGCATAACTTACTACGGTTTTTGAATTTAAATTCAGATAGGGTTAATTCAAAAGCTTACGCTATGATGTATAAGTTTGTAGATTATGCTACTATGTTAATTAGACAAAATAGTGGGGTGACTGTTGTTTCTGTTAATTATGTGTTTTTCAGAATAGTGGTCAGTAAGTCACACTGCAGTGGTGGCCCAGTGGTAACGGCCGCGACTTACGAGTTGTAGGTCGTAGGTTCGAACCCCGACAGGCGCTTTACTTTGTGTAAATAATTTCATCACCACTGCTCTCAAAACGGTGAAGGAAAACATCGTGAGGAAACCGGCATGTTTTAGAACCAAACATTCGAAGACATGTGACATCTACCAACACGCACTGGGCCCGCGTGGTGGATTACGGCCCACTCCCTCTCATAGAGAGGAGGCCTTTATCCCAGCAGTGGGAACATTATAGGCTGATTATGTTATGTAAGTCACACTGCAATTAACTGGTTGTTTAATCAGAATATTTTCCGCAACGCAAGCGCCAAAGTACCTACCGATAATTTTCATAACAAGTAGATGCCCAAACGTTAAAACCGTCTTCTGCGATATCTAAAAAGATAAGAAATATTTTTACATATTTATAGTCTTAAGCCAAAAGTTTGGGAGCTTCTGGATTCCCAGAAAAGCCAATTATTCTTTTGGAAAACATCTCTCAACCAATCGGCTTATTGTTTGCTGAAACACCCTGAAAACTTATCCATGGCATCACGATAAGATTAAATAAGAATAGAATTCAGAAGGTAAATCAAAATTATATTTATTTTGAAAATTGGGATTTAATAATAATAAATAAATTATTTATTAAGAGTAATAATGAGACGCATACACTGTTAGTAACAATAAAATAAATTAACAACTATGTTAGTGATAAGTACAGTTACAACAAACAAATACAAACTCACACAACAAAACAAACACTGCTTCAACATTCCAGCTGAGATACTGGAGCAACGACTCGCAATATAACAGTCCAGCTTGCCAGCAATAATTCCCAAGATGCTGTTGGAACTGGGTCGCACCCTGCGCACCACGCACACTTGAACGATGATCAACTTCATTTATACATAAAAACGAAAATTAGGTGTTTGCTAAACCCCATGGTTTAGTGTACCTACTGACTTGGCATGCTACGTGACGTCATGGCGATGTTGCATGCAATTTTAATAAAAGTCTAAAGATGCAAACCACTTGGTGAGGTGTCAAGTCAAAGTAACCCAAAAGACACGCTAGCTAGTCCGGTATAAGTTTTTAAGTAAGGGTCATACATAACTCATAAATATTGAGTGTCGGGTAGCAAAAAACTTATTAACCCCAGACATGTTGAATTATCGTTTATCTCGATTTTTTACATGATGGCTATAATAATCAATCAAGATAAATCAATTAATAACGATTTAGGAATCATTGTATTAATA
This sequence comes from Lithophane socia, assembly GCA_947522985.1. Classification (NCBI taxonomy): domain Eukaryota; kingdom Metazoa; phylum Arthropoda; class Insecta; order Lepidoptera; family Noctuidae; genus Lithophane; species Lithophane socia. The sequence continues at coordinate 13,773,038 of OX383252.1, read as the reverse complement.
ATTTATCCAGAAAATAATGCTGTGACTTTCAGAAAACCGTAAACTAGCTGCACGCTATTTTCGGCAAACTGAAATTACGCTGCTTTAGAAATAATAACTGCATAAACCACTGTGAATTGGAAGTAACAAGTTGGAAGCTATTCAGCGTTTATAATACAGGCTATTAAGGGATGTAGTCTAGTCGTTCATTACAAATAAGAGAGGAGAACTCCAGAAGCAGGCAGTGCCATTAAAAGTACGGACTTTTTTTATTTATTTTCCAGGAAGAGGCAGTATCTATCCTTGGGTATCCCCGTGCCACTGCGACCCGTAAATATTCATTATGACTCCTTGAGCAGTAGGTATGCAATGGGCCGGCCATATTAGCCGTAGAACCAATGACCGTTGGCGTAGACGTGATCTTGAGTGATGACCTCGAATCGGAAAACGTAAGGACGCCCGCAAGTAGGTGGAGCAACGATCTTCGTAGGATGACTGGTATCAGCTGGATGAGAGTTGCTGAGAATCGAGCTGAAAGGCGTGCAATTGGAGAGGCTGATGATGATAATGAGCAGTAGGTATTACAGCATTACTCCAATCAGCAAACCAATCGTAAAGATGTTTGGTTGAAGATTTGACCTCTTCAGAAGACATGATGATGATATACTAAAATGGTAAATTAACAGTTTTATAAAATTGCTCTTTCCTGAAATAAACTGTAAGCTTCTACATTTCGCCGCCGCTGAAACGAAAAATACTTTCTTAGGTCATGAACCAGTACGAAAAATAAATACATAAAGTCGTACTCTGCGCTCATTTATGTGTATATGGGGTTCAAGTGGCCCGTATGTATTCACACATTAAAATTTGCGCTCTGCCCACCTGTTTATGTTACTCATAGATTAATAATATGGAAGAGGGATGAAATCCATGGATTTCTGACAGGGTCGTCCATGTGGGTGGAAAAACAAGAAGGAACAATGAAAATGGTGGTTATTTAGTGGCATCTCGAAAAGAAGTAAGATACTTACTTTTATTCCAATTCATCTCATAAAGATTTTGAAAATTGAATCTCACTATGCTTCAACACGTTCTCGTGACATTCAAAAGTTCTACACTATAAAAAGAGACTTAATCAAAACGATTTTTTTTTTGCAAGTTGATTTCATAGATTTAATCATATCAAGTGCGATCACGAAGCTCAAACCTAGATAAAAAGTACCTAGGGTGAAACATTGTTTTAGATTCTAGGTTTGTTTAGATTTAACACGCCTTTTTTAACAAAAAATAACTCGTTTTTTTTTTTCTGGATGACCTATTGAGCTGCAGTTCAATTTCACGCATCTGCACTCATCTTGATGACCTTTCGCCACTAACATTGACCGTTTTTCAATTAAAAATCAAATTACCTTTCACATTTACAATCAAAGACGTTAGCCGAGTACCTATAAATTAAGGAGAGCTCTTAGGTAGTTACGTACGAAGTGGTAGGACCAAGAAAAGGGCATACCTTACAGGGACAACCTACAGTTTCATTACATCCTTAACTTAAGGTTTGTTTACTGACCCTCGCTCTAAGTTGCATTACTATTTAGGGAAGTGGGGCGTTACATAGATGGCACATACTTTATAGTTAACTTGATAGTTGTAGATATCGTCTTATTGGGAGCCAAGTAAAGATAGAGAAATTACTTGCTAAGCGAATTGACTCCAAATTAAATTGTCCGTACCTTTAATCGAAACACACCTGTCATTCTTTAACACAGTTGCATGAAATGTCTATACCAACAAGACAACTAGATAAGGAATCAATTTGCTTAACAATTAAATTCCCTAACTGTACCTACCTGCCAAGCATTGCTGCGACATACTGGGTAAAAACAAAAGCTTCAAGAAAATATTGTCATTAGAATTTTAGAAGGACGACCTAATTTCAAAACTCTTGTTAATTACTTCAAATAGGTCAAATAGGACGTAGGTACCTACTGTAATTGAGGAACTTTGAATGTACCACATGTTCACCTTTGGCGTTCAATTAACCTTTAACTCTTTTAGCAAGGGTCACTACTGAAACTAAACTATCAACAGGTAGGTAAATAAGAAGTGTTTTGTATTAAATCATTGCCTGAATTTTGTTTCCGAAATCGCATCGTTTGGCTTACCAATGGTGACAGTTCTCTTGCAGTTATGAACGTTAAACGTATTCTGACTATAAAAGTAGTTTAGGAGGGTCTTACTATACCATGGTATAGGGTCGATACTCAGTACTTACACAACATTGTTATTTATTTAACCATTTATGCACACACATATAAATACAGAAAAGAAGAAAGGAACAGAAAAATTCGTACAAAGGTAATGCTTATTTCTAAAGAAATCTCTTCCAGCATACCTGCGATAGGAAAGTAGATAAAAGAGATGTAGACAACGTGTGTAAGAGTAGAAGAGAAACAGAATACATAAATCAAAAACAATTCAAAAATTAAATATAAACATACATTATGAGAATATACTTACATACATACTTCTAAAATAAATATCACTTAAAAATATACAATTACAATATAATTTAAAATAACTATGCAACTATGACGAAATGGATAGGTAGTGTTCTTTCACTCTTCTTTTAAATACTGCAACAGTTTGGCAGTCCCTAATGTCAGGCGGAAGTGAATTCCACAGCCGAACCGCGTGCACAGTGAAGGAGTAGGAGTAAAAGTCAGTCGAGTGGGGAGGGGATTTAAGGAGGTGTCTAAGATGCGACCTGCAAGGTGCATCAAAAGGACGGGCGTAGGAAAAGCGTTCCCGCAAATAGGATGGGGTTTTAGGGCTGTGAAGGACGTTAAAAAGCAAACACAATATCCGAGAGTTCCTGCGAAGTCGAATAGGGAGCCACTTGAGCATTTTGCGAAAGTTAGAAACGTGATCATACTTTTTAAGATTAAAAACAAAACGAATACAGATATTTTGCAAACGCTCAAGTTTATTTAAAAGCTCCTCTGTGGCATCCAAATAACTGGAATCAGCGTAGTCTATGATGGGCTGTATGAGAGTTTGAGCAAGAGAGATTTCTCGAGCTCTGAAGGCATTTCAACGAATGAAACGTGTAGTGCACTTTGCGACTGACTTGAGCGACATGGGCAGTCCACGATAAGTAAGAGTCCATGGGCACCCCCAGGTTTTTAACCGTAATTGTTCGTAAAATTACAAAAAAAAAAAAATGTTAGTATATAATATAGTTTTCGTTTTACTCAGTTAGGTACATTATCGTTTTCCATTATGAAATTCTGCCTTAGCCATTGTTCCGTATGCCAAAGGTACGTCTACGTAGTTATTGGCAACATTGCCATCATTATTACCTTAGCTTGAGGATGCTGAGCCTCAGCTGTATTTGCGTGATTTGTGCAAACGTATATCATTGCTCCATTGCAAAAGAGGCCTGTCAAGGTATGTACCCAGTAATTTGTCAATAGAAGTTTAAGTGCCTCTAACTGGCCTCTTGTGTAGAGGGGCCATTTTTAATAGCTACACTTTGGACGACCCAAACTGCGCAGCGGCGGAACGCGGAACGTCCGGTTTAGGGATCCCGCAAAAGAATGGGAAATATTTGTTATATTTCTAGGTCAGATAACCTATTAGGTCATTTGAACTTTTAGAAATGGCTTAACAACTACCTAATGAGGGCTTTTGGCTGAATGCTTCAAATATTGATGGGGTCGGGATTGTCAGGACATGGGCTGTTTGCAGGAATCAAGATATCTCTGGTGCTCAGATATCATGCCAATCATTCTGTCTGCAAACTCAATCTCATAGCATTTATTAAAATTAAACCATTAACTTTTGAATTGTGAAGAAGTAGGTCAATTAGTTCTCTCCGGAGAAGAACGGGCAAAAAACTCCATGACATGACTCCAGACATTCTTTTAGATCAAGATATTATAAAATCCTGCGCACATTAGCTGCGGCAAATTCTAACGCAGCATAGCGTTAGAATTTGTAACGGAAAGCAATGTTATAAATCAGATTGCTTTGTATTAGTCTTTGTATTGCTAATGTAAGCCACATCTGAAAGGAAAATATGGGCTAATAACTTCTAGAGTGCGCGCAAGATTAGGCTGCGCGCGACTGGTGGCGCTGGCGTGCCTAAATTCTATATTTAAAATATTAAATCTATATTTAATAATTAATCTCAATATAATTAATTTTCCAATAATATTAATTAATAAATAATTCTATACTTAAAATTTGTCTTTACATAAACGACAAGACGGCGGCATATATATTTTTTTTCTGATTTCAGCCGCGCGCAAACTTATCTTTACCACATTCCTTATCTTGTCTTATTGACAGCTATTGGTTAAAACAACAAGATCGTTTTATTTTAACCGTTGCTTACTTTGAAGCTTTTGATACATAATGTACTTAAGTACCTATAAATATTAATAACAAGGTTTTGCCCGCGAATTTGACTGCGTGATTCTTTTTTCTTTTTTCTCAGCTTCTAAGGGTCGTAGCGTGATGTGAAACAGTCTATAACCTTCCTCAATAATTGTGGGCTAACAGACGCGAAAAAAAAACCGACTGGTAGTTCCAGAGATTAGCGTGTTCAAACAAACAAACGTTTTAGCTTCGTCATATTCGTATACTTTCCCGAATAAATTCTCTACACGATGGTGAAAACCTAATCAATATCTGTTGCGTGCTTTACAAGAACAACGCGGACATACAGACAATCACGAAAAGCTACTTTAATTTTATAATATGCAGGTAGATATAAAGAATGATCTTCCTATTACTTTTAAAGGACCAGCTATATACTTCATAAACTCTCAATTGACTCTTAGACACAAGTAACATAAAAGTTAGACACAAGTAACTTAATTATGGCACTAGTAACATAAAAGTTAAAGACAAAGCGCCTTTGGTCACAAGTTCGACTCCCCACTATGCTAAAATATTTCACCTATCAAATATTTGTTCGAAATCTGAGTGTTTGCGCACGTGTCTTGCTTCTTTAAGTGCATCCACAAGCTGTAGTACAATTTACGAAGCGGTTAGTGCTAGCTTAAGGTCTTGCGAGATCTTCACGTTCTACTGTAAAAGAAAATCTTAAAGCACTAATAGTATGGATTATACGGAGCTTTAAATCTTGTAGATTTAGTATTAATGCTCTGGGTAAGATATAGCAGTTCGTAGAAGGCGCGCGCCTTAGAGTTGTTGATAGTATTAATCGTGCATAGAAACCCTCTTTGTGTTTGAACACATTTTGACGAAATTTTTTATTTATTTATTGAAGGGATTTTTGTACACATATGAGTATGTAACGATGCTCAATAACCGCACGTGTCCTTCGAATGTTAAGTTACACTTGCCGCGGTCGGCTCTTGGATCCATCCATTACATAACCATATCCTTTGGTCCCAGCTGTCATTCGTAGATCTTTGACAGTCGTTACGGCCGGTGACGCTAGTCAGAAGCCCAAAAGTATGACAACCATTTTTACCAATGGTATCGTGGTACCCAGTGACTGGGTTGTAGAGGTCAGAGATAGGCAGCCATGTAAAATACTTGTATTCAGCTGCATCTGGTTAGACTGAAGCCGACCCCAACATAGTTGGGAAAAGACTAGGCAGAATACAGTATGCAAGGGTAAACACCATTGTCACTCAAACCATGGGTAGTTGACTTAAATATAAAAATAAATGACCCAGTAACAACAATAAAAAAACCTTATTTTCATTAAAAGATTCTTAAAAGTAAATCCGTCACTGTCCCGGTACTCATGGATACGCGTTCGAGAGAGCTGCGAAACAGCTGACGGCCGGTCATGTAACGTCCCGCGGGCCCCGTGCGCCCCCTAACCCAACCGCCGGCCGCCGTGTTGAGACGCAAGTTCGTTGCCCTTGCGTGTAGGGTGAAATATTCTTGGGGAAAAATGTAGATTTTCTTTTTTAAAAAAAAAGTTGTATTTTTCCATTGATTTTACGTTCTATAAATGAAATCAAACCACTAACACCCTGTATATGTGACTACGTCAATATACAGGTTGTACATTTCCGTACATTTACAAAAAGCTACATAGTACATACCTACTCCTAAACTAATTTAATTAATCTTAATCAAACAAAATGAAAATAATTCAAGAACATAAAGAAGCATGTTACGAGAATGCTCTTTACAGTTATTGGATAGTGATATCCAATGTTTAAATCCTACAGTTAAACCCTTAACTTTTCATTTTGAAGAGCAGTGGTGGCCCACTGGTATTGGCCCCGACTTACATGTCGTAAGTCGTGGGTTCGAACCCAGGCAGGCACATAACTTTGTGCAATTTATTTCATCACCACTGACTGCTCTCACAATACTGAAGGAAAACATCGTGACGAAACCATCCCCAACCCACACTGGGCCCGCGTGGTGGATTATGGCCCTCTCCCTCTCACAGAGAGGAGGCCTGTGTCCCAGCAGTGGGCACGTTATAGGCTGACTATGCTTATGCTTGATTTTAATCTTCTGAGAATTCGTATGATAGCAATATATACGATTCTTTTCTTACATTCATACATAAACTCACGCCATCTTCCCATGGGGGTAGGCAGAAACTACAGAACGCCTGCTACGATCCTTACATACTCCTTTTGCCTCGTTTACGTTCATAAATCTGGTCTTATACGCACGCCGGTTGCGACTACGAGGCATGCCTTTTAAGTTTTGTCATTTGAAGAAAAAAACACAACTAGAACCTTATAGTACTTTTTATTGTTTTTCAAAGTATTCACCACGTAGCTTAATACACTTTTCCATTCGCTCAAACCAGTTATTATAACATTTATTCCACTCTAAAGTGGGGCTGTTCAAAATGGCTGACTTGAAAGCGTCGACTGCTTCTTCACCGGACTGGAACCTTTGACCACGAAGACTTTTCTTAATTTTAGGAAATGTAAAGAAATCGTTAGGGCCCAGGTCAGCACTGTATGGAGGATGGTCAAGAATTTCTACTTTTTCCTGCTTCAAATACTCAATCGTTTGACGAGCGCTGTGTGAGCTTGCGTTGTCGTGGTGCAGGATGATGCGTCGCTTTGAGTTAGAATTTCGAAGTTCGGCGATGACTCATGGTAAACAAACTGTGGTATACCACTCTGCGTTAACCGTTCTACGATCTTCAAGTGCAATAGTCGCAACATGGCCGGTTTTTCCAACGAACGTGGCCACCATCTTCTTTGAAGTGCTTCGAGAACGAACAACTTTAGTCGGCTTTGGCTCGTCTTGAAAGACCCAGATTATAGATTGTTGTTTGGAATCAGGATAGTAGGCATAGATCCAAGATTCGTCACCACTGATGATATCGTAGACGTGATTTGACTGTCCTCGGTTGAATCTTTGCAGAGTTTTCTTACACCATCTGACGCGGGCCGCCTTGTGATCGTCGGAAAGCAGATGCGGTATCCAACGGCAAACTAGCTTTCTCACACCAAGCGCTTCATGCAAGATCTTCTGAATGGTTGTCCCTGAGATGCCTGCCTAATAGAGCCTCTATCTCTCGATACGTCACATGACGATCTCCGAGAATTAGTTGTCTCACAGCAATTATGTTATCTTCAGTGACGGCGGATTTTGGGCGTCCTTCGCGAGATTTGTCACTAACACTAGTACGAGTATGTCCACGCTGGAATTCTTAATACCAGCGTTCGACAGTCCGCAGACATGGGGCTTCATCACTGAACACAGATGTTAGCTCTTCAAAACACTGAAGCCGTGTCAGGACTCTTCTAAAGTTGTAGAAAATTATTGCACGAACATTTTCCTTAGAAAGATTAATTTTCGTACGTAAACTGACAGATTCCAATCGACGCTGTGACTAAACAATAGCATTAATCCTAATACTTTCAACTGTTTTGAGATTCCAAATTTAAACACATTCGAATAAAGAACAGTTCCAAATTCAAAATTGCCGGGAAATATGGAAACGACAGAACTTAAAAGGCATGCCTCGTACTACGCACCTGACCTTTCTGAAGAAAATCACCAATAAGGTCACTTCAGATTCTTTTCTTAGAACTGCTATTTTTAGAGATTGAGACGCCCTACAGGCCTAAAGGATGGAAAATGAAAATTCTTTCAACATGATGTAGCTCTGATAGGTAGACGTGTCATTTTCTAGATCAGGGGCAATTATTGTTATGTGTTAAACTTTTACGCTCGTGAAGGAAAATCCTTTCAAAGTTTCAGCCATTGGTACCTTGTTAGATTTTTTATTTATTTAAGAATATGCTTCTTCCTGCTTCCATAATAAAAATATTCCTAGACAAATAAATTTGTAAAAACTAGGTAACCCTAACAATATGTTCTATGTACCTACATAGAACATATTGTTAGGGTTACTTACCTAAGTAATGTAATCCATTATTCATAAATATAATACATGCACGGCATATCTACATGCATACATATCATTTTGACTTTGCATTAGGCCTCACCTTTTGTTAAGGTAGATTAATTAATATAATTACTCATATTACCCATCATTTATAAATTAATATCCGCTCAACTGTCGATTGGCCTCCTAATGGCCGATAACAATTAAAATTCTATTGTGTCTCGTTAATGACAGAGAAAAGTTTTTATTGTATTCCTCGGTAAATATATTTGTTTTAATATTGTTGTAAAGAGTTTAAAAAATAAATTACCTACCCAATATCAAAACATTTCTTAATAATTAATACAATATTGTTAAATTTATAATGTTAGTATTAAATAATGTAGGTTCTTCCTTAAGTGTACTTACCCATAAAATAATCAAAAGTCATCCATTACCGAATAAATAACGCTTTAATCCAAAATATTCAGCGCTAAACAGTTTTCTCCAACTTAGTAAATGCACAGAATTATTCTACGTCACAGCACACATAAAATAAATTGCACAAAATTGCATCCAATTTGGTCCGCGGGCACTGTGCACTTTTCCTCAGTTCGAAAGTTCGGCAAAGTTTACGAGTTTGTACGTAGTAGTGACGTGCCGGTGCGTCCGTGCGAGGCCGACCGCCGACAGCGCGCGAGTGAGCGGCCAGGCGCAGGGCGCCGAGCGGCACAGCGCCAGCTGTAGCTATCACTCGGTCATCCGTTACCGCCCATACGCCTCAGCACCACCCTCCTGTTGCCTCGACCAGCTTGTTCATATTTCACTCGCGTACCTACTAGTAAATTCAATGATCTTTATTAAAAATGTGCTTTAGTCTGTGCCTCGGCCGACTTTCATGAAAATTTCACACACACATTTATGCATTCGCAGCAAATAAAAGTGAAGCAGCCGCATATCTCCGACTCGCAGACAGGTTAATTTTCATATTGTCGCACTCGTATCATCTACATAAAGTCCGGCTAAAAGCGAAGCTGTAACAAAATATATTTTTTTACAAAATAAGATTTTATGCATGGTTATGCAGATTAGATCGCATCTAGACACGAAACTTGTGGAGATTCTTGAATGCTCTCAGTATGAAAGAATGGGCAGGAGTAATTTGAGAAGTGTATTGTGGACGGAATATTGCATTTTTGTTCCTAAATAATGTGTCTTATGCACCGCGGAGTCTGAAATATTAGATAGATATAATTGGCTTCGTGCCGAATCAACAGGGGCCAACTGTCGCGGGGTGTGCAAACGTATGGCGTCATTCACTAAGCGAACACGCCAGCCGTCACCGGCGGAACATTTCAAGCATCGATCAGACTCACTTACTTTCTATTCGGAGTTAAGTAGAATTGCAAGGAATCACCATAAAATACATCAAAGGTTACACGAGTAAAGGAAAAGAGGTTTAGATCTTTTAGAAGCAATTTTATGGGCATATAATGACCAACAGTTCGATCGATCAAAGTAAGCTACGCTTGCCGCGGTTGGTCCATGGATGGGTGTTCAATTGTTCATCCCTTTCATACTGAGACCCCGCCGTGCATCGGAAAGCACGCGGCTGTCATGTACATCTATACGTATAGGTAGTCGCTCCATGTAAAATACTGGTATTCAGCTGCATTCGGTAGACTGGAAGTCAAGCCGACCCCAATGTAAGTCGTTGGGAAAAGGAAAGGTAGATGATGAAGATTGAAACTTTGACGCACGTCTGCGAGAAGAATTAAAATATTGTAATGCAAACCCTTAGTAGTCTCTTACATATAAAATCATTTCATAACACTTAATGGTTTTCCTGTAAAATGCCTGCAGCCTCGTCCTGTCGGTATTCGTATCGGGTTTTCAACTTCACTCTAGGCATTAATTACACCTCTCTAATTACTAATTACCCCTTTTTATCGTTTTTGCAAAAGATAAGCTACAAAATTACCTTACACGTATTCCTTGAAACTCAACGAAGACTTACGAACATACAAATGTACAAACAAGGAAATGTATTACTAGCAGACTGACACACTACTTACTTTTGCAGTGTTATAGCCATTTCTTATGACTGATGAAGGATGACTTACCTGTTTAAATTAATTTATCTCAATTTATCTTGGCACGCGACGATGGCAAGAGACCGGACGGCATGCCCTTATTCCCATGGAAGGCAGGTAGGCCTTTAGTGTGGGACGCAACGTGCGTCGATACTCTTGCGCCATCCCATCTTCCTGGGTGCTGTGCTGGCGCTGCAGCTGCGACTGCGGAAAACCTCAAGTGGCGAAAGTATAACAGCCTTATAGGTAATTATATTTTCGAGCCATTTGGCTTGTTTAATGAAATCTCCAAACGACTATTTGATACTTCCCGAGACCCAAGGGCTGGCTTTTACCTAGGTCAGAGGATAAGCATTGTCATACAACGGGGCAATGAATGCCGCCAGTCTCTTGGGTACATTGCCAGCCGACAGCGATGCGGAGGAATTTTTTGACGCCATATTTTAGTCAATTGTTTATTTGTATAGTTAGTTTTAATCAGTCATTTATTTAATTTTTATGTAATGTAAATAGTTAGTAAAGTTTTTCAGCTTATGTAAAATATCCCAGTGATTCCATACAAAAATAAAAAATTAACTAATCGGCCGGTTGTATTCTAATTTCGTGTTCGATGCATTTTGCAGCTTCGCACCGTACGTCGTCACACGAGTCATTATATTTTCATGTCTTCTGACTTCATAAGAAGCCAAATCAGGCTAGCATTCGACTGAATTAATTTAAATTTTGTATATCCGTTAATGATGAGCTCATCTCAGAAGACAAGTAGGCATAGGCATGTATGCATGTGCTATGTTAATGTAACTATTAACATTGTTCGAGTGAGAGCTCAGGTCGTTTGGCCTTACTGACAGCCTCTCGACGGGGGACCGAACTTTATCGAAACCTCCAGTATGTAGCATTTGAAGTACACTCCAATAGTAAACGATTTGCTGATTATTTTGTGTTTAATGTTTAAGCATGTTTTGAACCCTTTTCGATTATCTATGTTCCCGAAAGTAGGCGTCGGAGGGAAAAACAATAAGGTTCCATTAAATGTCAATGTGTAGGCCTCGTAGGTAGGCTTTCATTCCATTAAGTGGACTCTATAAAACCTTTCTCTTCTGTCTTAGCAAAAGGAACTACATTATTTTCTCAAAAAAATGTGGAGCGTTTATTTCTTTTAGTCCTTTTTTCAGAGGAAGTCTAGGAACCTTATTGTAAATAAATGGAACCAGTAGATATAATACGTAATGTATCACATTTTCTGTTATACTTTTTTAATACGTTGTGAGTACATAAATCAAGCAATACAATTTTAGGTTCATACTTATTATGATTTTTATGTATTTTGTTTAACATATGCCTCGCGGGAGAGGCACACATTAGGTACCATCGCCTACAAATGTGAAGATTTCTAAATATTTATTATGCCTTAAAAATATTAGTATTTTACTTTTCAGTCTTACCGCCTTAGGGAGAAAGGCCTGCATAATGTTTTTCAATTTATTACCCTAGAATAATGCCCTTCAAGTTTGTTTCATAAGAAAAGGCATGATTGTATTTATTGTAGTACTTTTCTAATAAAAGAAACAGCTTTTCTGACAAAACATATTTTAGGCAATGGTAGGTCGCTAGGATAAGGGTAAGAGAATGATGATGCTAGCAAAACACAAATTAATTAAAATACAAAACCACTTAACAAAGCTAAAGTGAAACTTTATGGCTCGGCGCAAACGAGCCGTAGAGCAGTGGTGGCCCAGTGGTAACAGTCGCGACTGACGAGTTGTAGGTCGTAGGTTTAAACCCCGATAGGCGCTTTACTTGGTGTATAATATTATTTATCACCACTTCTCTCAAAACAGTGAAGGAACACATCGTGAGGAAACCGGCATGTCCTAAAACCAAACATTCGAAGACATGTGACATCTACCAACCCTTTCTGGGCCCGAATGGTGGATTACGGCCCACTCCCTCTCACAGAGAGAAGGCCTGTGTTCCAGCAGTGGAAACATTATAGGCTGATTATGCAAACGAGGCACCGACCACCGCCACCGGTAGCCCAGCGACAAGCAGTTCACATGCTTTTTCATACATTTTGTATGGATTCGTCGCACACGTGTAGCCGGTGACCACCACTTACAGCTAGGGCGTGCAAAACCGGAAGGTCTTCAAAACCGGTTTTGAATTTCGGGTTTCAAGGCTCAAAACCGGTGTTGGCCCCGGTTTCGGCTACATTTTTATTATAGTTTTTGTATAGTAGAATTTTAACAAGAAAACAGATAGATACCCACAAAATCTACAAATTTTAGCATATACTTTTTTTAATCAATTCGCAACCCATCCAGCGTAGCCCGCCTCCGGACACCAAACTCTCTCAACTCTTGGCGATGTCCGGGCTCACCTGAGACATCGTCACCACTCATGAGGGCTGTGTAATGCGACGGAGATAGACTCACCGATCTATCGCCCGCTGGCACCTCCAAGGGCAACATCAGATCGCCATGGCGCCTCCTTTACCGCCCTGTTCTCCTGCGACGAATCGCGTCAGCGAGGGAATCTTCTTTCCTGACGCGCTCCGCCGCCTCCCATGCTGTCGGCCGGCAAGGAGAGGTCTGCCCCGATTGCTGCTGCGAGAGCACGGCGCTACACCACCCAAGCAGCACAATTCTCGAGGGTGTGAAGCGCCGGTCCTCGCTGCAGCCGCACTGGTGACGACACACGGGAGTCGCCTCCCGTCTAGCCACTGCACAAGGTGGCTAGACGGGAGGCGACTCCCGTGTGTATTTGCCAAAGCAGCCATGCCCTGACAACACCTGCACCAGACGGAAGGACAACGTCCCGTGTCGCCTCCGTGTCCACTCTTCCAGGATCGGCTGGATGGCCCCCACAGTCCAGTGACCAGCACTGGGCGTCTCCAGCCTCACCCTCCATTCGCTCAGCGTATGGATTTGAGCTTCCCTACGCTATCTCTTAACCACTTGAGGCGGCGGGCGCCTGCCACTCTCCGCCTGCAGGTCTGCCCCACGTCGGTAGCCTACGGCGAGCACCTGCGCCTCCAGATCCCACAGAAGTGTACCCGCGACGGCGCACGCCGCTTCCGCTGATACTGTGCGGTATCCGTGTATGACCCTGACTGCCATGACTCTTTGTGGCCTCCGCAGTAGAGCCTTTGTCTGGGGAGACGGGGACTCCGCCCACACCGGGGCCCCGTAGAGCGCCATCGAGCGAACCACCGCCGTGTTTAGCCGTCGGCAAACCACGTTCGGCAACAGCCGGCTGAGGGTAGACGCCGTGCCGATCAGCTTCAGCGCAAGCTGAGCAAAGGGCTCGCCGAAGTTCTACCTCCGGTCCAAAACCAGGCCCAAGTATTTCATGCTTGCCCGCACTCTATTATTGCACCACCAATGGTGAGGTGTGCGTTAGCCGGTGGCGTCTGGGCGCATGAAATACCAGGGCCTCCGTCTTTTCGAGCGCCACCCTGAGGCCCAGTGCCCCGATTCGCCCCACGAAGAGGGACGCGCCGTCGACGGCTGAGCGTGCCGCTTCTTCGTAGCTCCCTCCCCAGGTCGTGACTAAGAGTCAACTAGAGTGTCATCAGCGTAGCAAATGACGCCCTGCCCGGGGGAGAACAAACAGCGCAAGGCCCAGTATTTGTAGCTTATGAGCGGGTGTCGCGGAGGGAGGAGTGTAAGTGGGTATAGGTTGCGTTCGGATATATTTGATGACTCTAAATTGAATATTTCTTGAGTGCGTTCGAAAAAAATTGATTTAAATCAAAATATAATTCAATAACGGTAAAACCGGAGGTAAATCCGGTTTTGTCTCTAAACCCCGGTTTTAAGAAATCGGTAAATTTTGTCCGGTTTCCAGTTTTTAGCAAAATCGGAAAACCGGGTTTTCACGCCGTACTTACAGCAGTACCCAACACCATAGGAAGAAGCGACAGCCACCGGTGGATGTGATCGGTAGCTCGTTTGCGCCGAACCTTATAATTCGCCATGTCCATAAATTTCGACCATTGTGGAAGCATAACAAAAATCGATCACAGTGGCCAATTTAAAATAAAGAACAGCTGCTGAACGCACATTGACACGATCATGCAAAGGCAATTCCGACAGAAGTTGCAAATCACAATAACGAAACAAACTGACAAACTTCTTAAATATGTTTGTACGAAAAATCGTGATGCTGCGATTGACGTAGATACGTCCCAGCTGCCAAGCGGAGCATGTGTGATTGCGCCCTTAAACTTTACTAGCAATATCAGTCCGCAACTTATCGGCGAGTCGTCAGTTCGTCACGTGCGCGGTGCGACACCGCCCTCGCCATTATCTGAACCTAGCCAAGCGAAAAATTGATATTTGTTATGGCATTTACATAACCAAATCGCCCTTAAATTCACATTATTTATACATTCTATTAAATAAGCTATATACAGGGTTAAATTTTAGTCGTTTAAATCCCCTAAGGGGTCAAAGTACTCATCATTATGAACAACTTTCGCTATGGGACAAACCCTAAAATCACGAAAAAAAATCAGCTGTTTGTTGAACATTTATGTTCGCATAACTCGTCAAATGTAGTACTTACAACTAAAATTTTTTCGCGATTTCAGGGTTTAGTGATAACCGCGTGGGTATCGAACGTCACAATAGCAATTAGTTTTTTACCTATTTACCTGTGTACTTATTGTGTATAATTTGCATAGTTGTGTTATTTAAAAACTATATACTTACGCTTGGAATAATATTTAATTGCTCGGGCCATGACTCTGCAATCAACTGGGGTTGTTTTACACAACTATAACGAGTAAACAAAATATCGAATGTACGAAATTAATTATTTAATGGTTTAATTTTACGCTTGTTTTTAGATTGCCGCGGAAAACGTATAATATATCCGAAAATCGAACTCGAGTTAATCCCCGTTTACCATTCCATGTTGGTAACGATTTCATAATTACTCATGCCTGCAAAATAAATACGTATTCAAAAGTACCAATGCATTTACATTTTCTCATTTGCTTGTAGGCCCACTGTATTGAGCAATAAAATTAAATCAAACAAAATCGATTGTGAAATAAAATGTATGAAGTCATTTCCGAGCGACGGCCCCTCTCGTCCGGCCGAGCACAATTTTTATCATCACAAAGGCAATTTCCATCAAAATGCACGAATTTGGGGCTTGAAGCGTGAAGCTGTATGCACTACCCACTCCACAAACAAGCTCTATAATGCCTGCCGTCGGTTTAAAAGTATGTTATGTGATGTCGGTTCAATATTCGCCATGAAACATAGCCTTCATATTATCATGCATACACGCCGTACTTAAAATAATTACAAGACAATTTTCTATTCGAGAAGTTCGTTGTTTATTTTAAAAGTAGCTGATGCCGGCGGGTTCGCCCGCGTGTATGTCGGTTATTATATACTAAAACCTTCCTCGAGAACCACTCTATCTATTGGTGAAAACAGCATGAAAATCGGTGCAGTCGTTTTTGACTTTATCGCGAACAGACAGACAAACAGACGGCCGCGGCGGAGGACTTTGTTTTATAATATGTAAGGATAAAGTAAGTACTCTGACTGTTTTATGAATTTAATTAATGAAAAATAACTCTAGTTTGGACCTCTTCAGCAAAAGTTGTTGCATTCTTGCCGACTTCGTTAATGGCTGTTACCTACACGGAAAATTGGCGTAGTATGTATGTCAAACTGTTCAATAATCAAATTCTTTGACTGTAAAAAATATTTACTTAAAGAAAAAAAAAACCATTAAATATTATTTGACAATCGTTTATACTTTATATTACAGTTACAGCTTATACGGAGAAAAGTTTTTCAGCAATCACGTTTTGTTATTTGAAGAAGCTTTTATTATTTTATTTAATCTTTTTTTTGAGAAGACGTTCATAAAGGTATAATTATACCTCCCTAGGTACGTGAAGTTTTTCAAGCCGTATTACGTAAGTCAATTAGGTATGTTTCTTTCTTATTTTTATTCTCAAATTGTTACTTAGCTAAAGATATTGTTATGTCTATTTTCAGCTTATATTTTTCTTCAAAATCTTGACAATGTTTTTATATTATAATTTTAGGGTATATTGGACTTATTAATAGCAGATACAAAGTTTTTTTTAATATTCAAGTGATCTATGAGGCATAGGAGGTGGTTATTATAAATTATGTATTTAATCAAACCACTTATAATTCCCATTTTGTTGTCATAAAATATTATTGAACACTCAAATATAATGATTAAATACACCTCTTTTTCTGAACCTTGAATAATTCCTATTTTGGGGGCCTTAAAATACTAAATAGCCAAGTAACTGCGACGAGCTAGGATGTAGCGCGGTTGGTCATAATTCTAACATAACGTACCCTGGGTGTCCAACCTTAGTTACTGCGACCAACTGTGAGAAAACGCCAGAAAGAGGCTCAATTATTTTAAAAAAGTGTGCTGTGCATCATTAGATGCGCAAAAAGTTCTTAAAAGTTCATTTATTTTAAAAAGTGTCAATAACTTTTAGACGTTCATTTAAATATTTTCCATAAATTAGTAAACGTGACGTAACGTAGTATTAAGTAATAATTTCTTGAAGGACCTACATTTATAACGACAACACCCACTTCTTATCGCTCATGTAACGACAATTTTGAAAGTAATGAATCACATTCTGTTTTGCAAATCTAGGTCTTAGGACACAGCTGTGTTTGTGTAGCGCGACTCGCGAATAAACGTAATACAAGAACGCCCACAAATAACCTTATTGGATAGGCTGAATCAGACATTCAGACCTCAAATAGGTACTTACCTCAAATAAATAAATATTGTGATAGTTTTGCATTTAAACTTAGTAATAACGTAGAATTAACCCAAGATCCGAAATGAATAACAAAACCATAATAGGAACCATAATCGGCAAAAAAATCTAAGTGCTCTATTCACAACAAAAAAAATCACATAAATCAGAATAAAGTTGCGTGTCAATGCAGCGTGTAACGATAAAACATAAATTAAATTCGGCTTAGCGAGGGTGAGTGATCGATACTGTGATATTAATAATACGCAGTGTGCGCAGGAGTCGCGTGCGGGTGGTCATGTGCGCGCGCGCCAGGTGAGAACCGGAACATCTGCCGTCAGTCCGCCACAGAACAGCGATAGACGAACATTTGCTTATATCGCTGGAACTACTTTTATGGGTTCTTAGAAAATATGGCGATAAAAGTGTGGATCAAGGCTGTGTTTTACACATTTTGGAAGAGAAATATTTAAAATTAATCCTCTAATATTTTTAGGACATCAAAATGAGAATTATTTGAGGTTCGATTAAATACATACCATTGTGGAATATCAATTTTAAACGCAATACTTTAAGCAAGACCAAATATCACCTACTTATGTGTTAAACATGATACCTAAGGCTGGAAAGCGAGAACTACTGAGATGGCGGCGATTAGAAATGTGTGTGGCCTTAAGTCCGTCTTTGTACCTTTCTTGTGCACAAAGATTAATAAATAACTTATGGAAGAAAAAGACATACTGCGCTGACCCTATAGTGTCATGAGGGCGATGTTAAGCATGAAATCACCCAACCTTAATTAAACTAGTGTGATTGTCCATATAAGCGAGCAAGTCACAATAGCTGCCTAACCAATTGGTCCGTTCACACGATCGCACTACATCGCGCGTCAACGCGTTTTGTAGCGTCAGCGTGAGGGCTGCCGCCGTACAGAGAGTTGATGTCAACAATAAACACACACGTTGTAGAGCGTTGTATTCATTTCAACAGTCAGACATCGTTTGATTATCTGAGCCACGTAACGGTAAACCACACTAATTTATATGATTGAAAGGGGTGTACTTTTACTCAGGATTACCTGGTTTCCTTACCTTGATTTTTATGTATAAATATACTGAATAATGTCACTTCCAGTAAGTCATTCGTAAATTGTAAGAATTCACTCACTCGAAATAACCGTGCGATAATTTTGGTGTATCAAGTATCACCCTCCATCCAGACATATATTTTGTCACAACAAGCGTTAAATTCTAAACACATCGATACGGAAAGGATTTCAATCGAGTGGTGAATAAATTATGAAGGAAATTTTCCTAATGAAGGCATTATAGATGGGGTTGAATATTGACGGGTAGAACTCACTTAGGTTATTGGTTGGGAGAACATGGTGCCTTATTGTTCCCGACTTACTTGCTTTTAAAAAATTACAAAATACGGAACCGACAAACTTTTTAATGTATCGCGACGTTCTATTTGATGCCGCGAACTCCTTTTTTTCCGGGGCTACGACAAAAATTCAATTTACATCTCTTTGCCTCGCAGTTACTTAATTCTTTCTCTCAGTGAAAATAAATCTCCCGTAATTGATTCCGCTTTAGTTCAATTTGTCTTCGTTAAAACTCAATTTCCGTAGTCTATTTGTGAATAATAAATTGCGTACTCCAACAATGTGCCACGGTGGTTGTTTTGTGTATCTACCAATACTTCGACCTGAAACAATTTCGCCGACGCGAAACAAGTCAATCTAAATTACCGGAACACGACGACACACTGACAGAGCACTCTTCACTTCATTCGCAGCAGGTTCCATCGAGTCACAGTGATCTCTTTATTAATGTATCGGCGTGTGTTGATCCGGGATCCGAGGCGACCGCGCACGACTTCACACAATGATTAGCGGACAACTACGGAATAGCGAACTTGTTTATATACAAGAGTGCGCCGCAAGCTCGATCCGACCTATTCCATGTTTAAATAAAGTAAGAGGCTGCCGCAAAAATTCAAACGTGTTTGTGAAATACTAAGATACACTGTGGCAAGTTTACTTAGAGCCACCATTAGATTCCATTTTGTAACTACTAAAAAGCTAAAATTAACACTTTCATATTACAAATGTATACCGCAGATATTACACGCTGCCAGTTATCTGGAATTGGACTGTAAAAAGATAAGGTATGCAGCAATGGAGTCGTCAATGTAACGATTTCACATATTGGGTCCCGGTCGGCACGTCTCGGCCGACCCTTGCGCGTTATCAGGCGGGACATCGCGGCTCGAGGGTAAACATCTAATCTACCGCACAAACAAGCTGTCCAAATTGCCTCTAAGGTTATCGAATACTAAATTAAATTGGTTACATGTTTCTATAACCGACTCAATTGCTGAACCTAACCAAAAAACTTTGGCATGCAATACATAATATTTAAAAGGGTACAATTACGATACAACGCGGTCCCTATAATCTTGACAATACCTGGTATTTATTCATATGAGGAACATGTTATTTTGTCATTTAATTTCATTAATTCCATGAACTTCGAAGTATGTATTCATTAAACTGCGGAACGGTTTCACTTTGGGTCCAGTCAGTTCGTTGATGACAGAGCTTCCCACACTTTACTTTTCATCTCTTTATTCGTGTTTCAGTGTGTTCTTAATAAAGCAGTACAGAAGTGAGTAAACAGTGAAAGTTTGTAAATTAGTGTTAACGACAGCGAGTTTTAATAAGCAACGAGTTTACTTGTTGCGAATAGCAATTAGTTCCGTCTTGCGTCACGCGTGGACTTAACGTGTCTAGTTTGAAAAGTCAGACCGCGTCTCGGTTTTAATGAGTTTTCGTCTAATGCCTTCCTTGCCAAGAAAATTTATGTCATGAATAATAATAGATGCTAACAGAGCAACGATTAAATCCTGAAAAGACACGTCCACGGATAATCCGCGGAAGAAACATCCTAATAAACACCGTTTTAACGAGTTGATGACAAGAAAAGCTGCACCGTAACGCGACGGCGACGTAATACTGTGTGCCGCACCCCACACCTGTAGCTGATAATCCTACACACGCACCCCGCGACGCCACCCTCCAAGCCGCTTATTAACTTTTAGACATAACTACGCAGAAAAAAAAACCTTCAAATAGCTTAAGAGGTCAAATCCTTTTACTTACAAGATTTACTCAACTTTGATGTTTAAATCACGTAAAAGGGGCAACGCTACAAGTATCTATTACGGTCCGCGCTCCCTAACTAATAAGCTATTTAAACTTCTTTTGTTATAAATCTCGCACTAGCTACATTAAATAAACATTACAGTTGGACTCCGTCGGTACATATTTAAATTTACCCACACTCACGGCAGGTACGAAATGTTTCATTTGAAATGGGCACTATTCATAAAATGTAACAACTTCACCCGGTATTTCATGAGTCTACGTCCGAAATTCTCTACGTGTTTGTCTACTAATTACTATTTTACCGGATTAAAAATGGTGCGGCTAAATCTTCTGGGCGGAAAATCATATTATTAAAAAGAAATTCTATATTTTAACATGGATGTGATACGATACCATATAAATATTTTAAGCATTACGTGGAGCACTGAATATTGCAATAGTTCCGCAGGTATACGTAATGTGTGGTCGGCCTCCCTTCCCTTTCAAATACCATTAACCTGCAGCTTCATCAGCCGGGACAATATGTTGTATTGTCCTCTCTGTTAGCTTTTGAAGCCAGTATCAGCGATGAAACAATAGGGCCAGTAAAATAACAAATTTTAACAATATAAAAGAATGACAAAAACACGAAACTTCCCAAAATTCAGTTTCTGACACAGGGTGAAAATCAATGAATTCTCTTGTGAGAATTCATTGATTTACGATTGTTCGTATGATAGTACCAATTCTAGTATATCTATGTAGTTTCAGCATTCTTAAAAAAAATACTGTCTTCACCCATGGCGACTGCACAAAATTCTAAATATAGAGGCTGTATGTTAAGATTGGACCCATTAGTAGAGCTTTCGACACAAAACCCTCTATGTACCAACAACTGAATCTTATCGCGAGAAAAGTAAATCAAATCATTTGAATGTTTGTGAAAGTAATATTTTAACATTATTCAACCCATTCATTGACTCAATAAAAAAAATAGTATAAAGAAGAGATACAAAGTGATACGGATATATAGCTCGGAGTGAGCGCTGCGGGATTGAGAAGCCGATTGGTCTTACATACGTACTACTACTCAAAGCTAACCAATGCATGTCTCTGTTAAGTTTAAACCAGACGGCTAACGAGTAGTAACATACACTGCATGCTATACTTAAACTTTGTGTTTCTTGTTCGATAACTGATAATCAGTAATTGCATTATGTGCTGTAAATATACATAAATATTATGTTCATACGACGCATATTGAATCCTCTTTGTCTCCAAAATCCGATACACCTCTGTGGTTATACAGTGAGTAGATCTCCTACCTAATACATTCGCATATAAAGTCAGTATTGTTTGTTTTTTTTTATATATATATATTTATTTATTTATTTAATACTTTAAGCACACAAATTTACAGAGGCGGACTTAATGCCATAGGCATTTTCTACCAGTCAACCTTTGGGTGATGCAGAGACAAACAGTGATAGGTGCAAATATATATTTGTGGTGTACAATAAAGTATATATAAATAAATTCGAAACTTAAAATATCAGCGCCTACTGTTATAATAATAACCTTCCCCTCCCTTTTTTAGTATTTGCAGACGCATATATAGCCTATATCACTCCCACAATTATGAGAAATCTAACGACACCTCATATTTTTAAATCCATCAAGTCGTTTATGCTTCAGAGCGTGCCAAAGAATTAGACATACATAGTGTCGAAAAATCCTCCTGGGGCAGTTGGGTAAAAAATATATCCTGAGGCGAACGGTAAAACTCAAA
Organism: Lithophane socia; assembly: GCA_947522985.1. Taxonomy (NCBI): domain Eukaryota; kingdom Metazoa; phylum Arthropoda; class Insecta; order Lepidoptera; family Noctuidae; genus Lithophane; species Lithophane socia. The sequence goes on along the minus strand of OX383252.1, from coordinate 13,750,886 downwards.
GTTACTAGCAACACTAGTAAAGAATAACATGATAGGGTTCATTTTAGAATGTATTTGCCTTGTTATAGCTCCTTCAAAGCTTTTCGAAATAAGCACAAACATAACGAAATAAGCACGAACATACAAATACATTAATTTGATATGGAAATGAGAAATAAACTGAATGCTTCCGAAAATATTTCTTTACACGAGCCGAATGTTCAGGATATTCGTACAGCTTTTTATAAATTTGGGTATGCTTAAAGGAATATTGGAAATTAATTTTCAAAGCTTAACTGTAGGATAAGGGTCTCACAACTTTCTAGTGCACTTCATACAAGTACCTAAGCAAAGTATGTGAACTAAATGTAGAGCATAATAATATTGAAATATGTGTACATGATTTAGTACCTAAAAGAACTTAGGGATTTTTTCCCTTTTCTTTTTATGAAACCGAGATCTTAGATCTCGGTACAATGCAACTATAACATGAAATAGTGATAACAGCAGATGTAACGTTGTAAGGAAAGGTTTTCGAGTAACATTATGTTTTAATACAACGGTGGCATAATGAATGTGCAGCACAATCTAACTATGAGTCAAGTTCCTTTACACAGGCATAATATACCGCTAAGATCTATTCTAGATCCAAATATTTTAAAAATATTTTACTCAGTAGGTATTCTTTTTTTTTGGCGGAGCTCCGTGGGTTTGGTCCTTGGATGGGTGATCTTTACTCCTCCGTGTATCGGAAAGCACGTAAAATTGGTCCCGGCTGTCATTCGAGGATCTTTGGTAGTCGTTACGGGTCGTCAAAAGCCCGAAAGTCTGACAACCAGTCTTACCAAGGGGTATCGTTTTACCCAGTTACCGGGTTGTGGAGGTAAGATAGGCAGTCGCTCCATGTAAATAAACCATGCTGAATACTAGTATTTTACTTGAATTGGAAGCCGACTCCAAAATAGTTGGAAAAAGGATAGGCAGATTGATTTTTTATTCTTTATTTTGACATACACAAAAAAGTTAGAGACTGTAAAATCCAAGCTAACGGCAGTTAGGGATCTGGAGTGACGATCCTCCTCACAATGCTTGCCGTGTCCAACAGTCCAAAGCCCTATTTATTAATCAATCAATCAATCAAATCAATACAATCAATCAATACTTTCTTTGCGTTTTTTGTTTGTATGTTCTTTTTACCCAACTGCCAAGGAAGGGTTTATGTTTTTAATGTTCGTATTTACTTGTTTTCTTCTTTTTTTTTTGTTTGTCTTAAAACTTGAATTTATGTAACTATGCTTTTGTGTTGTGTCTTCTATGTTTGTACCGAATAAATGTTTTATCTATCTATCTATCTATCTTAATGAAATCTTTTTATTTCGGACACGAATATCCATAAAGTGTTAGTAACAAACAAAAAATAACTTATTGCCTAGTGTTAGTATTAATCAACCTCCGCACAAACTGCTGAACAATCGGCGAGCCTAAGTTCTCGGCTACAGTTTTCAGGATGCTGTTCCGACTGCCCCTCACTCTCCTCAGCAGCGACGCCGTTTTTTTGCGTATAATTGCATGGAAGCCGTCGGTGCGGGCTTGCGCAAACATTTCCGACGCACTACAGTAACGAGGCAGCCTCAACAGCATCCTGAAAGCATTGTTATATTGGACGCGCAGGACATCCAGCGATCTTTTAGTATAATTGACCCATAGACTGCCCGTGTACAAACTTTGGCAATAAGCCTTGAAAAGTGTGACTTTTACTTGGTCCGTACACCGCGCAAATCTACGGGACAACATATTACTCCGGACCGCTAGAGCCCTGCGCTCCCTCTCAATGTCTACATCGTCCCTGAGGTCAGCGGCAAGACAGTGTCCTAGGTATTTAAAAGTTGACACTCTATTGATTGCTGACCCGTTCAGAAGCAACTCGGGTCCTTCTCCACGGCGTTTGCCGCTGACCTCGAAGACCATGTATTCACATTTGTTCACATTATATTTCAATCCATGTGCGGCAGCGTAGGTCTCACACGTTTTAAGCATCTCTCTGATTGCTCCCGCCGACAGACCCAGCAGCACCATGTCATCTACATAGCTGATGTTGTTAATTTTAACCCCATCAACACTGCATCCGACACGCATGCTGCTGAGTGCGACTATGAGGTCATCCACGTAGAGGTTGAAGAGCCTGGGAGACGTCAGACCACCCTGTCTCACCCCGCATTCCAACCTATACGGCTCAGAGACTGTATCATCCCATTTCACCCGATTGACTTGGTTACCATACCAATACTGGAATAGCCCACATATTTCCGCGGGTACCCCTGTCTCCCATCTTTCTCCAGAGCACATCGTATGAAACAAGATCGAATGCCTTGGAGAGATCAAGGAAACAGGCGTAAACCGGCGTACCGCGATCTTTATAATATTGAACGGTATGCTTGAGACTCACAATAGCACTTTCAGTTGATAGTCCGGTGCGAAACCCGAACTGTGCATCATGAAGATGTATGTAATTACTTAAGTAAGAATCAAGCACACCGTCTAACACCTTGGCTATTATAGTCGCAAGAGAAATGGGACGATAGTTACCTCTGTCCGAGATGTCACCTGTTCTGTTCTTCACAACGGGAACTACGATGGTCTTTATTAAATTATCAGGTAGGTACGCATGACTAATACACATTCGCGCCGAGCAGCGATCCTATATAGGTGGGGGTGTCGGGCGATTTGATTCACTCTGCGTCCAGCGCTCGGTGTGGTAACACGTCGCGTTCTGGTTTGCAATTGGTCAATCGTCATCCTGAAGATGCCTCGTTGAGAGGTGAAACACGTGTCGATTTCTTACAGGGTTTTTATGACTCTTGAAAAATAGTCAAGCGGAATAGGTTACTAAATATATCAGCGTCTATTGTATTTTATAATGGATTTCCGCTAAGTCACGCCTGAATCAATTAACTATTAACTAATACACATTGTGAAGAACATGGATAAGACTCGCGGCAAATGGACACCTGCGTGCCTCAGGTGCTCAATGCTGAGACCATCGTGGCCTGGCGGTTTTCCTCGGTCCATATTGTTAATAATTGCACATACTTGCTTGGTTGAAAAACGTATCAGAGTTAGTAATAGAGTTATTAATGATATTGGTCTACATCACAATACAAACAAAATATCTTGTACTTCTTCTAGCAGAAGTGTCTCTTTTGTACCTGCCTGAGATTTTATAACGTGGACAAAAATACAATACATTCCTACGTATAGAAGGTTGAATGTTTATTTCGCCATCTATCGGTCATCGGAACATCGTTGGCAGCAAGGTGCACTGAGTGCAGGTGTTTTTGCTTCTTCTAGTTATATTTGAATTTATTGGAAGTTTGTTTTGTCTTTTAACGAATTTGAATAGAAGGATATGTTGTCTGGCTCAAAACTCACATAGCAAAGAAGATATTCAGAAAATATTTCACTTTTAAAAGGTACATCGACATCCGATGAATGACGAAATTATTTTTGAGTATTGATTGCAGCGCTACTCAAATGATATATTAGTTAGGTACTACCGATGACAACATGCCTATAGTTTATTGTAAATAGCACGTCTACCCCTAGTTTTGCCCCTAGGCTTGTAGTAGGCAAGTCCTTTAAACTTAACATTTAGGTATGTAACGGTTTTCACACTTCCATCTACGCCAGTCTATGCCAGATAAAAATAAATATTTTTAAAAAAAATTGTTTCCCCTACGTCACCTTACAGTTAGTCTGTTACTGGCATGCCTAACTGACTAACTGTAAGGTGAACAAATATTGAAATATTTCACAAGATAAATTACTATTATTTAGATTTTATATCATAAGTTTTTTTTTTTTTTAATACCTATTTATCCATTCCTAAACAACTATATTTGCAGTAGGTACGAATTGAGACGATCACGAATCTTTCTCAATAAATATTTTTTTCGGTTTTAACGTTGATACGGCTGAAAAGAGGAAAAGTTATACTTTTGTCAAGTTTTTTTTCATCTTAAAATTTCGATAACAGGAAATAACACATACATTTCTAAAACTGATATCTTTTGAACTATTTTTTTTTTTTTGGTTGGGAAGTCATCAAATGACCGACCCGGGCCTGGTCCTTATCGGACGGCGAGCTACCCATTGCTCGCCGTCCGCAAGCCCGCGCCTGTGGTGGCCGGGAATCCGCCTGGGATTCCCGGCGCCCAGGGTGTCTCCAGCGGCGGCGGTTAGGGGCGTGAGGGCGCAGGCCTTGCCTCTCCCTCACGCGTTCCGCCTCCTCCTTCGCGAGCATCACTGCTTCGCAGAAGGAGGTGACCGCCTCCCATGCCCTCTCGCTCCGTACCATGGCCTGGACCAGGGCCGGACGCGAGAGGTCAGTGCCGCCAATCGCCTCCACGAGGACACGGCGGTACTCCGCCCAAGCAGGGCATATCTTTTGACCTGACTATTTACAGAGAGAGTAGAGAGAATGAGCAGAAATTTGAATCACCAGAGTCATAATAGACCAAATGACAAAAAATAGCACATCAGAAACATAAGTAGGTAATAAAACTTCGATTTAGACAATATGAAAGTGGTGATATAAATATCTGATAACTCAGTAGGTAGTAATTGTGCAATTTTGAGATTGCGTTGTGCAGAACTGTACTAACATTCAGTTAACTGGAATCTGATTATCACTTTATATTGCTCGAGTTTTTAAAGAACCGAAAACTCTCAGGCCTATACCGTATATTAATACTAGCATAATAACACTTAACGTATATCTATTTCCATAAAATAATCAATCGCTTTCAGTGGCTGAAAGCGATAGAAAGTTTTAAATGTTACCCAGTCGTAGAAAGTGTATTATAGGACACTTTACATATACTACGGGTGACTGAATAATCAGAGTTCGATTTACGGGCATCGGCAAGTGTCGGAGTGAAGTGTGGCGGTGTGGCTGATACACGCCTGACGCTGGGCCCACTCCGGCCATCCCGACTTATCCCGCAGAGTGTTTTAGCGACATAAATTCCCGCCGCCTATTTACATTACGTTGATACGTTGTCGTGAATTAACATATCCGCGGGTATTCCCTAGCCAACCTGAATATCCCACAAAATTCACACAATAAAATTTACAGTAAAAATACTGGTAAGTACCAAGGTAAATTGGTGTACCTTTTTTAATAAGAGAAGGGATTTTTAAAATTATTTAATTCGTTTTTTGTACAAATTTTCAGCTTGTTTCCGCTAGGACAGACGTATAATTTAATTGTTATTATTTTTTCACGTTTTGTAATAGAATTTACAATGGCCTTTAAATAAAAAGGGTTGAGGACTTGAGGTCCGTGTGGATGGTTTGCTCTTTGCTCCAAAAGGGTTTAAGTTTGATGTCTTTGAAGTCTGATTTTAAAGTTTCTGGCTCGCCTTCTTTTTCTTACAATGTACCTTCCTAATACCTTATTTACAAAAATCCTAAGCACCTACAAAAAAATTTATGTGTAGATACTGAAATGTCTGCAAAATTAAAAGGGTTACCATCAGCAACAAGCTCTTAGCTGTCGGCCGCGACAGTATCTCGACGATCACAACACAACGCAGTGTACAACATGTCCTGTCCACATGTGTTGACAACACGTGCCACAACACAACACACGAAGCTAACGTTTTAGAAAAATTCTGGATTTTTACGTATTATATAGTTAGATGATGGATTGAACGGAGCGTCAAACTAAAGTAGACAACTTTAATAAGACTTGCAGATTTTACTGATGTAATTTGATGTTCTTTCATAATTTGTTGATCATCTTTTTTCAGCTGCAGACTACACACACACACACACACAGACACACACACACAACCTGACACACACACACACACACTTCTGCACAGACTTCTATCAGACTTCTATCAGAATGTACTTACATTTATTAAATTTTGTAAGTATTTATTTTTATTCATTCCTAAGCTTTTATTCATTAGTTTGCCAATGACTACTTTCGAAGAATCGCTTGAATGGACGATATTTTTTGCTGTTCGTATGTTTGTTGACACACATGTATATGGAGACGTGTTTTACTACACATTTAAAATATCATTACGACTCCGCGACAATATAAAAACGAACAAACTGATTCTACCAAAATGAAAACGTTTTTTTTTCGGGAGTAGATATCTATAAAAACTGAGACCAACTTTATTATTAGTAGGATGAAGTATTTAAGAAAAAAATCTATAACGCGTGTCGCTTGTTTAAAGTTAAAAAAAAAATGCCTACCAATTTTTTCAGTCATAAAATGAGAGAAATTTCCATGTCACCCGTGATCAGTCTCTGTAAATCCAGATTTTCTCACAATAACAAAAAGGTCTCGTATTTCACTGCTGAAGCAACACGCGTAAAGACGACGGAAATAAATCAAGCGATCCGTAAAAAAAGGACAGTACGAGTATACCTAAGTTAGTTTGCGCACCTACCTCCTGTTTAAATTTCATTCTAATAGTAATTAGCATCGACGGGCTGTGTGACCTACGCCGTCATCGTTTTTGTACTTGTTTTGGTTAGTATGTTTACAAACTACCTCACAATGTTTCTTTTTTTATTTTATTTTATTATAATATTTCGTTAGTATTAAGATAGCTTAAGTGTTTCAACATCCGGACAAACCTATTGAGGTTTTTGTGATGTTTCTGTTTAAATTTTGTATTGTTCATTAATTAATAAAAACAAAAAAAAAAAAAAAACCTAGATTTTGATTACTCTAATATACTGGCAAAAAGAATCCTTACACTGTACATGCAATAGTCAATTTTATTAAAAAATAAGGTGTATTAGTAATTATCCGCCTGATGCATATTTCTCTATTTGGTACCTGATTTTTCCACTCGCCCCTTCGTAAGGGGCGAATCGGTACACCAAAACGGTGTGAGTGGGACATTTAAATCTAAGGGGCAAGACACAAGGTCCAAGGGGCGAGCGGTGCCCACACCGTTTTCGACCTACAAAATGAATGGTTGACTCATTTTCATTAGTCGATAACTCGGTCATTATACAGCTCAAACTCAAACTCAAAGCATTTATTTCAAATAAACCAATTACAGGCACTTTTGAATTGTCAAGGGGTCGGTCAGTCAGAAAGATGAAGCTAGTTGCCCATTCCATAACCTAGTAGGTTCCTACGGGGAATCTAATGACTAATGAAAGTCCTACGGGGAATCTAAGAAATAATGAAAGTCATAAGTCGATAACGCAGTCGTACACCGACTGCGGCGAATCCTTGTAGCGGGCGTGCGACCAATGAAATTCATCGGTAGGTCTACATATCAACTGCCAAACGTGCGGTGCAGGTTCTCTGTTTACCGCAATCATTCCCTACGGCATGCTTTACAGAAATCTCCAGCACGTGGGGTGCTGGCCCCATCAACTAATGAAAAAGGTTGTCTGCATGCGGGACCTATGGTATGCGTTACAGAGATGAAAGTTTATAGCTCGCAAAGGTCGCAATGGTGTTGTTTTCCAGCTTTGAGATAACATGTGTACAGCAAGTACAGTATTGAGCCTAACACACTTTCTAGCGGGACCACAGCTTTTATAGTTAGCTCGGAATATGTATCTTCTTGCCTTATTCTAAACATTCTGTTACATAAATAAGACTCTATAATATCGTCATATTCTGGAGGTAGCATGCGTCTGAGTCTGAAGTGAAGACCCTCATGCCAGACGCAAAAACTTGCACGACATCTAGGAATACTGTGGCACACACTTGCTTGTTTTCAAGCGTTTTTTCAATATATTTTTTATGCTGTCTATTGTTGAGTGTCTTTCACTAATGCTACGGCTACACTTTGCGTTATCGCGAAATTTTCTTCGTGCGCTCTCTCTCGCACACCCCTCGATTACTCGCTGAGCAACGGAGAGCGCACGAAGAAAAGTTCGCGATAACGTGAAATGTAGTCTTAGCGTAATGGGCAGCTACAGTATTGCCGAGTGTCATAGGATATATTTTATGTTAAAACAAGAAACACGCGGACGAAATCGCGGGCTATAAGAAGCTAGTGAATCAATAAAACCGAAACAGATGAACCAATTTAATTGAAAAACAAATATCAGAGGACGTTTTTCACTAAGGAAACCAAATAGGTGGCCATAAGGTAGCCATTATTGGTTTAACTGCAATAACGCTGCTTTAAAACCAGACGTAAATTCATGTCATTTTTGCATATATGAGCTCTTGGCTGTACATGACGTGCACTTATGGGACCGCATACAAGATTTGTGGTAAAACATTGCCAACTAGTTGCCCAAGGAATTGTAGCTATAATAAGCATTGTCTGTTGAGCTAAAACAAAGACTCCGCTTGCTTTACACAGTCAGTATAAAAAAGGTCGACTTTTTATAAACGGACCGTGTAATGCAACCTGAATTTGAAGCATTATTTTGGTTTATTCGAAATTGCAAAATCTGGATTTTCAGTAATGTCATGAAATTCTGAATGGAAAACGAAAATAAGTAGGCAATTCAAGGGTTGAAATTATTTTATTTAGAAGTAAAAAGCCATCTCTCAATTTTCATTTGGTTTTTAAAACAGAAAATTGAACTATTACTCATTTAATAAATAAATCCAACAATGTTTAGAAGCAGGGGAATAAACAAAAGTACCTATACTTAGTAATATTTTCCACTCAATCTCCTATAGCGTAGTTTATAGTTGATCGCAACTAAATAAATCGTAACGGAACGCCTGCTGGCTGCTGAGTTTACTGAAACTCTAGTCTTGGGGCGCTAGATGTTTCTATCAAAAAGACTAAGTAATGGGTAGGTATTCAAAATAAAAGACTTAACACGTTAAATTGAAAAAAATGCACCACATAGTTTCGATTCGATTCTATAATTATGTGAATGCACCGCGTTCATATATAAACATTGCCGTTACACTGAAAAATGCGTCACGACGTATCCGTTTATAAATAGAACATTATCATTAATACGGGTCAATAAAAAGCTTGTTAGTATTATGAAGTATTAATGCCATCATTATTCCACTACGAAAACGGGATGGTTCTATCGGCCTTGTCTAGGTCTGTCTCTCTCTCACACTGGAAAAATTGTGGCATTAATACTTGATAATAATGGTACCAGGAGAGCCATAGGCCTGTATGGCGCAGAAAAGCCATGACAGTGTGCTGTCAACTGGCGTGAAACACTGGCTTATCGCGGATCTACTGAGTGCCAACCGCTCAGCGATGACTGATGATGACGGGTGGTGATTCTAGTTAATTTTACAGCATTGACTATTTAATTTAAATGAGCAAAATTATTGGAAACGAACCTAAATATTATGTAGAAAATGTTTGAATGGTGGTTTTAAAATCGTTGTATTGTATCGGTAGGTAGATATTTGTGCAAAATTACACTAGTAATCATTAGTAATCATTTTAACAACATAACAAACTCACGCCTTCTTCCCATCAAGGTTGGCAGAAACAGAACGCCACCTGCTACGAAAACACTCCTTTTGTTTCGTTCCTTTACGTTCATTCATCTGCCCCTAATTGCGTAATCTTTTGTTTCGTTCGTTTACGTTCATACATCTGCACCCTAATTGCGTAATACACGCAATCAAAATTGGAATCAGATTCAAACAAATGTCCAATCATTTACATCATAAATTCGAAAAAAAAATCTGCTCAACAACGTAAATAACGCAATGACTATTGTTGAACTGTCAAAATGAAACAAATTAGTCGTAATCGGTTACGAAAATAAGTTACGCAATTAGATAGCTGGTCAGAAACATACGCCGGTGGCGAGTACTACGCACCTGACCTTTGACCTGATCGCGTTATAAATAATCTATACCTACTAATAATGGAGCTGATTTATTTTCTCTTTGTTTGTTTGATCGCTCTAATCTCTGGATATACCAGTAGGATTTGAAAAAATCTTTATGCCCAATCCTTGAAGAAGGTTATAGACTAACACATCACGCTACAAACAATAGGAACCGAGCAAAATAAAATAAAAGTCCGAACGAACGCTAAGCGAAAACAAAGTAATAGTGCGGGCGGGCGATGCGATGCGGCGCAGTGGGTCGGGGGAACAAGAAATTTCACGCGGACAAAGTCGCGTAGATCATTTTTCATTGAACAAAAAGTCTATGAAGAACTTTATTAAAATACTTAAAAGCTAAAGGTACAATTATGATGTACCTTCCTAGTTCAATTTAATTAGAATTGTCTCAATCTTGTGTCTATTTTATGGGGCATGTTTTTTAACATTAAAAATGTCCATCCATTTAGAACTACATTAAAAGCGTCTATCGCAATATCGTACAGGCGACATGTCTGTCCTTTGTAGTCATTGCGCACCTTTGTCAGCAAAAACAGAAAAACATGTCCTTTGATGTCAATACAGTCACTGATCTCGTAACATATCAATCAATGGTACTATTCCACTTAGAACTTTAATATTTTATTTTATTCATGAACTATTCGTATCATGTAGATAATGGCCATGTACAGTCAAGTTAATTAGAATAGACTATAATATATTTATTTGCGTAAAACATGTTACACAAAGGTGGTATAATTATTACATCAAGAGATCATACATGTTTTGTTTAAAAACTAAAGCATGCAAAATTGTAGATGTAATAATTTATGTTCAAGAACCTCCTAAATGGAGTAGAAATTATTTTTAGTCAGCCATTCACACAATTGATTTTTAAATACCTTGCAATTGAGTGTTTTTAATTGGCAATTTATTAAAGATACGTACACATACCAGACAGCTTTTACTATATTTTGTTAACCTAGGAAACACATCTAGTACAAGTCGGTATTTGTCACGCCGATTTCGAGAACTTACATCTTCTGCTGTTTTGTACAGTTCTTTATATTTCCATACAAACATACACGCTTCATAAACACATAATGAAGATAGCGGTAGCAAACCAAGCTTTTTAAATATTGGTTGACATGATTCATCAGATGGAATCCCATTAATGGCTCGTATACATTTTTTTTGGGTGATAAATGCTCTTTGTCGATCAGTACTATGTCCCCACATAATTAATCCATACCGTAGCGACGACTCAATAAATGCTCGATATGAAATCACAGCCGTTTTGACATTCACATTCTTAATCTAAGGGCGTATACAAAATTTATTTTATTACATACATTGTCGACCAGGGCTTTCCAGTCTAAATGTTCATCTATTTTTATTCCTAAACACTTAGTTTGCGTCACTTGTGTAATTTTTGTTATATCTATTTTATTTTATTAAAATTGTATGTATACAGATTTATTAAGATTAATAGATACATTATTTTGATTATATAATAGATAAATCAGTTTATTAAAATTGTCTATTGTATTATTTATGTCCGTTTCATGATCAGTAATTTAATACAATTTTTTATCAGTCGTAACAATTATGGAAATGTCATCAGCAGAAAGGAAACATTTATGATGGGTCAACTAATGTACATACATAAAGTAGAAATAAAATAAGGCCCAATATACTACCTTGGGGCACGCCCCGCTTTATATTTTTATATTCCGACGAATATGATATCATGTTAATCAAGTTTAGTGACTTTGTTGTCTGGCAGTTAGGTACGACGAATTCCACTGTAGTTGCAGTCCTCTGATCCGGATAGCCTCTATTTTTTGTAATAAAACATCATGTGAAACTAGATCAAATGCTTTCGATAAATCAAGGAATAGCCCTATTGTCAGCTAAGTCGTTGTTGACGATGTCAGTATTGCTTTCAAAAGTGAAAAGATAGCTTGGGTTCTCGATTTATTTATATATTTAAGCGTTTCGCACTCAAAAAAATGGTATAAAGGCGGACTTAACGCCTTAAGCATTCTCTACCAGTGAACCAAGGGTGATGAAGAGATTAGATGGCAGGTGCGCAGATTGAGGGGAACAAAAAAAATTATATATATTTATTATATCGTAATGCATTGCAGATTAAACAGTTTTTACAGTAAAATAAGCTATAAACTTATGATACATATACTTTCATACATATTTACTATAATATATATACAGGGTGTTAGGGTAAACACCGTTATCCTTGCAACCAGTGGTTTGGTTTCATTTATAGAACGTAAAATCAATGGAAAATTTTTTTTTTTTTTTTAATAATTTTAGATCTAAATTTTACCACAAGAGACGCAAGTTCGTTACCCTATGCGCTACGGCAACTAACTTGCGTCTGAACACAGGCGGGGAGTGCGGGATGTTGTTGTTAAATATATAAATAAATGTGACCTGACCGGCAGCGAGCGCGATCCCTCCCTTAGTCAGTCAGCTGTTTCAAGCAAGCACGGTGTCAGATAGAAACTTTTTAAAATCTTATAATGAAAATAACGTTTTTTTTTTGTTGTGTTCGGTCATTTATTTTTATATTTAAGTCAACTACCCATGGTTTGAATGACAAGAGTGTTTACCCTTACATTCTGTATACAGTATATAAGGGTAAACACTCTTGTCATTCAAACCATGGGTAGTTTGAGTGACAAGCGTGTCACTCAAACCATGGGTAGTTGACTTAAATATAAAAATAAATGACCCAGTAACATAAAAAAAAACCTTATTTTCATTAAAAGATTTTAAAAAGTAAATATCCGTCACTGTCCCAATACTCATGGATACGCGTTCGAGAGAGTTGCGAAACAGCTGACGGCCGGTCATGTAACGTCGCAAGAAACGCAAGTTCATTGCCCTTGCGTGTAGGGTGAAATATTCTTGTGGAAAAAGGTAGATTTTCATTAAAAAAAAAAAAGTTGTATTTTTCCATTGATTTTACGTTCTATAAATGAAAACAAACCACTGGTTTTAAGGATAACGGTGTTTACACTAACACCCTGTATAAGGATTTATAAAACGTAAAATCAATGGAAAATTACGAGTTTTTTTTTTTAATTAAATACATTCTACCACTGGAGTATTTCACCCTTGCACTTATGCGCTAGGGCAACAAATTTGCGTCTCAACACGGGTGGGGGGCGCTGAACGTGTCCTGACCGGCCGCGAGCGCGATCCTTCCCTCAGGCAGGCAGCTGTTTCGCTATCGAGAACGGTGTCGGATAAAAACTTTTTAAAATCTTTTAATGAAAATAACGTTTTTTTTTGTTGTTACTCGGTCATTTATTTTTATATTTAAGTCTTATACCCATGGTTTGAGTGACAACGGTGTTTACCCTTACATCCTGTATAATATGTAAATTTAAGGGAGAGAGGTGTCGATATGACTCTACTCTATTTATTTTGAAAAAAAACTGCAATTTCCGCTTAAATGCATAACGACTGGTGGCCGTTCGGATATAAAGAGGAAGCGCATTCCAAAGAAGAATGGACTGAATATGAAAATAAGAATGAACAAAGTCGAGAAGAAGTATGAGAAGACAGAGTAGGAGAATATTGTAAGAAGAACGTATATTCTTAGTGTGTGAAGATAGATATTGGAAGTGAGACACAAGATAAGAAGGAGGAGTGGGAAAGTTGAGAACGGAGAAAAGCATGGTCAAAGCACGCAAACTTCTTCTTTGGCGAATGGACATCCATTTGAGCTCAGAACTATAGCTCGACACATGGTCATATTTCCTAAGGTTGAATATGAACCGGATACAGTTGTTGAGTAGTCTGTCAAGCTTATCTAGCAAAACTGCATTCAAGTCAAAGTAGCACACGTCACCATAGTCGATGATGGGTCTAAACATTTTTAGTAAGAAGACGTAATAAACAAGAATATGATGCCATAGGCCGTCACGACTATCGATCGGCACAATGACAGCTGTATCCACATCCCTAATGTCGACAACCTCGCGAGCCAGATCAAAATACTTAATCTGCTTACCTATATGATTATTATAATTAAATCATAGCTGTCATTCATTGGCTTACGTAAGGTGTCAATTAGCTTAACAATTAATTTCCCTGGCTGTACACCACCATTTAAATAAATACCTAGGTTGTACGAGTTAACAGGAACTAATGAATTGTTCTGCATAATTCAGAACTTTTGTTTCGCAACGTACGGTGGAGGTAAGATACAAACTTCTGGTACGCCTCGGTCTCACGCTTGTAGGCTATTTAAACAAGGGAAATGTGTTAGGCCAACCATTAAGACAGTTAAGCTCGTAATTTAATAACCATAATGTTTACACAACTATGAATCAGAAAACCTTATAATTTAATCCGATCGATCAGATGGCGCATCAGTCGAGACTTACCGGTTAAATTTAATTTACTCATGTAGGTGTCATCGTTAAGCAAGGTTATAATAATAATGCTGAAGTACTTGCCTCTGTGCTCAGGTGCCCCAGCTTCTAAGACGTAACAGCTTATTTACCTGTGAGCACGGCAGTCTCCACCCTCGTTAGAGAACGTCATTTACATAAAACAGGTATCACATTACATCGGCCATAACTGCTAACCTAATTCGACATTATGGAGCATCAAGCGATATTTAATTTGGCTGCCCGACTGCTGTTGCTTCTAGGTACCATAGATACTTTTCTGTATCGGTAAGAACTACATGAAAATGTTTAAGTTCATGCCGTTGTAAAAATATTAGGTAGGTACTAGCTTCCGTCAGCGGCTTCGCCCACGTTATCCTTACATATTATAAAACAAAGTCCTCCGCCGCGTCTGCCTGTTTGCGATAAACTCAAAAACTTCTGCACCGATTTTCATGCTGTCTTCACCAATGGATAGAGTCGGTCGTTCTCGAGGAAAGTTTAAGTATATATAATAACCGACAATTTTTTAAATCAGTTCAATAGTTTTTGAGTTTATTCATTACAAACAAAAATACAATTGATCTTCTCCTAATAATATTAGGGTAGACTAACAGCTCACCACGGCTTCGCCCGCGTGGCCACTAAAATCTTTTTCTACTCTCTAAAAAAGGCTACTCAGTTACCTACTCTTATTATAACATCAGCTATCTGCCAGTGAAAGTCCCGTCAAAACCAGTACAGCCGTTTCGGAGATTACCCGAAAAACGGACAGACAGACACAAATTGTAAAAATTGTTTTTTATTATAATTTTCATTGCACTGAATAAGTGAACTATAAGTACCTTAATATATACCTATTTTCATATGCATTTAGTAATGAAAACCGGCCAAGTGCGTGACGAACCACGCACAGTAAAGGGTTTTGTAGTTGGGATGAATTTATCCCAAGAACAAACTTAACATTGTAGTTGAAAAACAGAACATGTTTTTGCAACTGCAAATGTAAGTTGGTCGATCATTACTCGGTAACTTGTAGAGCCTACTTAGCTGTAATAGTTTTCCTTTTAATTTCGTTATAATCTACTACTGCCGAATTTTTTCACATATCCAAACCAACTATTTAGCTGGCAGGGGGGACACTTGCCTGGCGCAAGGGAGGTCGCACCAAGCGGCGGCCGAACTCGCGACCTCGAATCGTCGAGAGAATCCGGCAATTGGGACTCGAGGTGGCCTTGCACAAGTCCGAGGTCATGTGTTTTCATGGCCCTCGGAACGCGCCACTGTCGGGTTCCCAAACCACGGTAGGAGGGGTTCACATCGGCGTCGAGTCGACGATGAAGTATCTAGGACTCGTCCTCGACAGCCGGTGGAACTTCGTGGACCACTTCCGTCGTTTGGGTCCCAGGCTGGACCGGGCCGGGGCCGCCTTGGGGCGGCTCCTGCCCAATCTTGGGGGGCCAAACGCCTCCTGCCGGAGGATCTACGCGGGGGTCCTGCGGTCCATGGCCCTTTACGGGGCACCGGTGTGGGCGCGTTCCATTAGGCTGCGGCCAGCCCGCCGGTTGAACGCGTCCCAAAGGGTCATGGCCATTCGGCTGGCCCGGGGATACCGCACGGTCTCTCATGAGGCGGCGAGCCTCCTTGCCGGATTACCGCCATGGGATCTGGAGGCGAAGGTCCTCGCGCACATCTGGGAGTGGCGCGAGGAGATGAAGCGCCCGGGCGTAACTCCGCTGCCGCGAGAAATCGCGGCACAGCGGACAGAGCTCCGGCAGGATCTCAGGGCGGCATGGAGAGTGCGATAGTCGCGTTTACCAGTATCCCACTTAAAACTACTGAAACCTTAAACTCCTCGCCATCGCTCTCTTTTGATTTAGTAAGGGCGAACGTTTCAGCCTGCCCGATTGAATTTAACTTTAAGCATATTAACCCCGTAACAGTAATAAAAGCTTTTAAGCAAATCAAGATCAAACTGACCGAGGATCTTTGGGGAATGTCCATTAAAGTCTGCACCTCCATAATTGAAACCATAGCGCCTTACTTAGCCTTAATATTTAATTTGTGTGTGGATCAAGGAGTCTTCCCGGATTTAATGAAATACAGTAAGGTAATACCACTTTTCAAATCCGGGTACAGTAAAGACACTAATAATTATAGACCCGTATCTGTGCTGCCGGTTTTCAGCAAGGTGTTTGAAAAGGTAATGCTGAATCAAATGCTCAATCATTTTAACACAAATAAAATCCTTCACGACCAACAGTATGGTTTCACCAAAGAGCGTTGTACGACCAACGCAGGTGTAACCTTATTAAGACACATTTTTAACGCGTGGGAAGAGGCCCAAGACGCCATAGGAATCTTTTGTGACCTCTCCAAGGCATTTGATTGCGTCGATCACGAAACCTTACTCTTGAAACTTGAGCATTACGGACTTGGAAAACTTGCGCTCAGTTTAGTAAAATCTTATTTAAATGATAGACAACAGCAAGTTCAAATAAACGGTATCAACTCACTAGGTTTAAAAGTAAAAATGGGTGTTCCACAAGGCTCTATTTTGGGTCCTTTCCTCTTTTTAGTGTACATTAATGATCTACTACATTTATTAAAAAATCAGCCACACATGGTATTATTTGCTGACGATACTTCCTTAATTTTTAAGGTAGATAGACGTGCTACAAATTTTGACGAAGTAAATAACGCCCTACTGCAGGTCCAAAATTGGTTCACTGCTAATAATTTAGTATTAAATGGAAAAAAAACTAAGTGCATAAAATTTTCTTTACCAAACGTCAAAAATAGGGATTGCGTGATTATATTGAATCAAGAGAAACTAGAATTCGTCGATAAAACTGTTTTCCTGGGGATCACGCTCGACTCAAGGCTACAATGGGGTTCTCATTTAACATCTCTTGCAGGACGGCTAAGTTCAGCAGCATATGCTGTCAGAAAAATCCGTCAATTTACTGATGTAGATACCGCGAGGCTAGTCTATTTTAGTTACTTTCATAGCATCATGTCTTACGGTATTTTACTATGGGGACGGGCTGCAGACATCGAGTCTATCTTTATTCTGCAGAAAAGAGCGATTAGAGCCATTTATAATCTCCGCAGGCGCGATTCTTTAAGGGAACTGTTTAAGGATATTAACATCATGACGGTAGCTTGTCAATATATCTATGAAAACATCATGCACGTAAGAAAAAATTTACATCTTTTTAGTAAAAGAGGTGATAGACATAACTATAGTACTAGAAATAGGGACCTATTAGTACAACCAGGTTTCAGACTGGCAAAAGTAGCCTCATCTTTCATGGGGTACTGTTTAAAATGTTACAATAAAATTCCTCCCCACATACTTCAACTGAACGAGACGAAATTTAAAACTTGTATAAAACGCACACTATGCAGGCAGGCATATTATAAGTTGGAGGATTACATTTCTGATAAAAATGCTTGGCTTAATGCTGGTCCTGCTCCACAACCACAACTAACTAATTAACATTCAAAAATAATGTTGGAGCTGCTGAAGATTGAAGACCATCTTTGCATTGTATAAACTCAATTTCCTTTGTATTATATAACTGCATAGCACAGGTGTGAGTACTATGTACTATAGAGCCATTTACCGGCGGCTGGGAATGTCATGCTCACTCAAATGTCTCGCTGATGGTGGCGCGTGTGTTGGATCATTTAGCTCCCTTCAAAATGGTTGAGCTGAATGGTGCTGATCCATGCGTCATGTTCGTGAACGGGCGCCGTCAGTTGTGACTGGTCATCTCTTAGCTGCCATGGCTTATTTTAATTTTTGATTTGTTTTTATGTTATAATTGCGGACGCTTTTAACGTGCTTTCTACATTGTTCTCACATGTATAATTTCAACATAAATGATGTAAGCAATATTTTGTAACAATATTTTGATTTAAAAGAGTGTCCGTGGAGTTTCTTGCCCGTTCTTCTCCATAGGTACCTACTACGCTTTGGAATGGGCAACTAGCTTCATATTTCTAACTGACCGACTCCTTGACAATTCAAAAGTGCCTGTAAATGGTTTAATTGAAATAAATGCTTTGAGTTTGAGTTTGAGTTTGCAACCCAGTGCTGGGCACGCCACAATTGCGGCGATAAGTCCCCTCTTTGAGGAGTGGCTGGAGAGGCGCCACGGCGTCCTCACCTTCCGCCTGACGCAGGTCCTCACCGGACATGGCAGCTCCGGGAGGTACCTGTGTAGGATTAGGCGGGAGGAAACGCCCGGGTGTCACCACTGTGCGGATCGTCCGGAGGACACGGTGGAGCATACGGTGGAGGTGTGCCCTGCTTGGGCGGAGCACCGCCGTGTCCTCGTGGAGGCGATTGGCGGCACAGACCTCTCGCGTCCGGCCCTGGTCCAGGCCATGGTACGGAGCGAGAGGGCATGGGAGGCGGTCACCTCCTTCTGCGAAGCAGTGATGCTCGTGAAGGAGGAGGCGGAACGCGTAAGGGAGAGGCAAGGCCTGCGCCCTCACGCGCCTAACCGCCGCCGCTGGAGACACTCTGGGCGTCGGGAATCCCAGGCGGATTCCCGGCCACCATAGGCGCGGGCTTGCGGACGGCGAGCAATGGGTAGCTCGCCGTCCGATAAGGACCAGGCCCGGGTCGATGGCGCGTCGTGTTCCACGCGCGCCTCAAAGAGATGTCAGCACAATTGGCGGGGTCCGCTAGGACCGATGCCTGGCAGGGTTGCGGGTTAGTCCGAATGGGATACCGGGACCTTGGCAACAGGCAACTGAAGGAACACGGGTGGGTTTTAGTCAGTAAGAGTCTGACACTTTCTTTCTTTCTTCTTTCTATGATTTCCCACCAAAAAAAATAAAAAAAAGGGGGGGACACTTGCCTCTAACAAAAATTGGCACTTTAAAGCTTAATATTTCGCAAACGGATCCCTCTATTCAAAAATGGCTTTCCCAAACTCACTATATTTTTGAACGAGACCCCACACGATGGGACAGGTGAGAAAAAAACGTTACCACTTTAAGTGCACGGGAGGTACCGTAAAAAAACATATTTTTATATGTATACCCACACCAAAACACTTCAATTTTATTTATTTGTATAGGTATAAAAAGAAAGGTGGTATCAGGGATGACTGCCCAGGGTGCACCGGATGTATGGATCTCACCTCTCGTGGAGTCTTTCATAAACCTCTACACACACTGAGATGACAAAGTCTACTTCTGCTGTCTGGACTATTTTTGTTACCCGACTGCCCCAGAAGGAGGGTAATGTTTTTCGAGAGTATGTATATATGTCTATTTCTTTGGCTCGCTCTGTAGCCTAAACGGCTTGATAGATTTTAACATTTGAGGTGTCGTTAGATTCGTCTTAATTGTGGGAGTGACATAGGCTCTATTTTTTTTATATATTTCAACTGCAAACAAAAAAAAAGGGAGGGGAAGGTTTTTTTTATAAAAAAAATTACAATATTGGTATCAAATAAAAGCTAGTAGTTAAGTAATTCCAAATATATAAATTAATAAAACAAAATTTAAAAAAGAAGCTTGAAATAAAACAAAATTATTAACCAATAACCTGAAATATGGTGTAACTTTTGTTTGTTCTCCGCCTGTAATACCAAAATTCTACAGATTTTAGTGCTTGTTTTTCTCTTTTAAGTTATGCGTTTTTGCAGGCGGGTTTTTTGTTTTTTTAAATAATTTTGTTTTTTTGTACACGTGATATTAGATCTATTGTGTTTTATTTAATTGTTCTGTTATACTCGAGTTAATTATCTTTTACTATGCACGTGCTTCTGTGATAAATAAACTTATTTTTATTTCTTTCTTACTTATCCAGATCTTCTCATAATACAAAAATATCTAGTTTTATATCAGACACCTAAATGCGAAACTTTTGTCCCATTCAGAACATTTTCGCAGAAGGGTGTACATAACTGCGCGAATTTCGCTATGTCCCGTTTTAATAAATCTCTATTTACAATTCCGCGCTCGGCGAGTGGAAAGGCTTAAGCCAAGACATTTTTCTTCATTCGCAAGTGTGTGCTAACAAACTCGGTGTCGGCGACGCCGCGGTTGGGGGGACGTTTACCCTTCTCAATCTCGGGGAATTCGGTTACAATCATAATGCTACGCGGCGGCGGCGCCTGCCGAGGACAAAATCTTTTATTTTTAATCTCTTTTTATTAAATCACTTCGGGGAGGGGTAAGTTGAATATGGAGCTTTGAAGTTGAATATGGAGCTTTGAAGTAGAAGTAATTTGTAAGTAATACATTTGATATTTTATTGGGCTTTAACTCGTTAACCAAATCAGATAGCCAAGTCACTACTTACTACCTTTGGAACGTTTTGCAATAATACATGTAATTTTATTTTTCATTTATTTTTATACTTTTAGCGCTATCAATAACCAATAATAATTAATTTGTCATTTTAAACAAAAATATTTAATCATTCATGTAAAAATTATTTGCTTGTTCCAAACATTCCAACCATTCGGTTCATTTGAATGTCATAGATATTTTAAACGTTGACCACGTACCCTGATTCTATGTAACGAAGATGACTTTATAACTTACTTAGACGCCGTGTTACCCATCTGAATACTAATGAACAATCTCTTTGACGAACAATTGCTTCCAATGCAGTCATTCTCTTCAGAATACGCAAAATTATACTTTTACCATTTGTTCTTGAAGAAACAAATAGATGGATACTCCATTGTGTTGTGGTAGCTAGTTCTTAGTATTATTGTGATGTTGCCGAGCTCTCTATGAGCGCTTCACAGGAGGCAAGAGCTTTAAAATAATAGAATGTAACAAGCTCGCTAAATCTCATCGCCTTAACGTAAGAACTGTGAAATTGGACTTTCAGCGGAACTCCGCGGTACACCGCAGGTAATTATATAGCGCTCATGTATATAACGTAATTATGTTGGTAGGCGGCACATTATCGCCGAGCCGTAACTCCTCAAGTAAATGCTCCCAGTGCGTTTTATATATCTGAGAGCACTACTCGTATTCAAGAGTAAAACCCACTTCCATACGTTGTCCGCCGGGGTCACTCATAAATTTCAATGTACTATTCTGGCTAGCGTACTTTAAGTGAAATATCTACTCCATTTGGGGATCCAAACACCCAAACTACTTGATGATCCAATACTCTTACGTGACTCACAATATAAAGCACAGGTGTTTTTATAAACGTCATCTTTGATCGATATCAAAGATGACGTTTAATAAACAAAATTAATAAACAATCACGATCGGGCATCGATATGCCCGATCGTGATTGTTTATTAATTTGGCTATTTATTTCAGAATAAAAATGCTCCTTTTAGTAGCGAAATAAATTGAGCTTTTAAATAAATTGGGTAAAGGTATTATTAAAAAAAAATCAAGCTTTTTAATTTATACACAGAACTAGCATAAAAGACACGTAATGCATAACACAATATGTTTGCACAACAATACAAAATCAGCACCATTTATTCAGAGCTCAGCTACTCAATGGCAAGAAAAATGGGATACATAGGTATTTATTACCGATCCGACTACTAAAATAGAACTAAAAAACCTTTATAGCAAATGCTCCGTTTCAGATTTCCCGACCGCTCTGAAACATAGGGCCTAATAAATATTCCCCCTGTCGGATCTCCCTTCGCAGTGAGACGGGCCCCGCCTAAGATGAGGAAAACCGCCGAGATTTGTACCATAAACCCTCCTGTCACCGGAAAACAACGTACGTGCGATATCATTGCCGCCAAGCGTGGAAATATTCTGTACAATCAAGAATCAGCCTGCGTTTAGTGACGGTGATTAGGATGTTAATGGATATTGTTAATAGAAGGATATACACGATGAAGGCATTTGTGTTGTATGAATAATGTATAGTATAGGTATTGTTTGTTGTGTTCGTATGACTGTTTGCTTTATCTAATTGATACCACTTGAAGCTAACGCTCTTATACCGTGTCCCATTTATGGGACATACCTAATGGTTGGTGGTAATCAGAAGTGATTTAGTATCCCATTAATGGACACGTCACTCGTTGCTTCTAATTAAAGTTGGATGAAATGCAGGTAATCCAGAATTCCATACTTCTGTATTCATTTTCTTGTTCAATACAGTTTCATGTTTGTATTGTATCTGTGTCCTGAATCTCTCATAGCTCACACGTTCGTCTCAGAAAGGTTGCCCTTTTCATCTTATCGATGACAGTTTGCGGCGGCCATTTCTCGTCCTCATTGTGTATTCACCCAGCTGCGATAGTTCTATGTAAATCTTAATAACATTAATGTACATTATTTAAATTTATGTAAACGTCAAAGTGAGTTATTTCATTTTCAGGCAATGTCACCTCATCAGATTCACGTTAAACAATAAATCATCGTGATTATCCATTGTTTTCGCGTACGGTAATGAATTTGTCCCAGCGGTGGTCAAAACAAGGGATTATGAAACATAACACTGGGAAAATTACTTCCGAAACTGTTTGTCCCGCCTGCGATACCAAGCTTCTATAAATAATAATGCTTGTTTATCTCTTTTCAGTTATGTGTCTGAAGTCGGGTTTTTTTTTTTTTTTCATCTTTTTAGTTTATTATAAATTAGCTTGTGCAAGGTTTCGCATGCGATTTACGAGGTCCAACACAAACATGACCAATTTTTACGCTATTCATTTTTTTTAACCAATTTATTATTCCTAATTAAATTTAAAATTATAACTTATATATATTTTTATTATCCCCTTTTAATTTCCTTTATTTTGATACCCTACTCGATAGTCTCGGTTTTTTTTTATTAACGTATTACTATTTCGCGTCAAAAATCCGCCATTTTGTTTTTTTTCAAACACCTGACACTTTTTTTTTTTGACACGGTTTTTAAGACGAATATAATTGTCGAACCTTAACCGTCGAAATCCATCCAGCCGCTAATTTAATATTTATTGATGGGATTTGAAGGGCTCTAGTTTAGACACAGACACTGGTATTGAGATGAACAGGAAAAGGAAATTAAAAAAACCGGCCAAGTGCGTGTCGGACCACGCACAATGACTGGTTCAGTACTTGGGATGAATTTATCCCAAGAACAAACTTACCATTGTAAGTAAGTAATTGAAAAACACGTTCTCCCATACGTTCCAACTACAAATGTATGCATGAGATTTACCATGTTTTTTTAAGACTATAGACTTCTTATAGGCTGCACTGTAATCTATAAGGATATTTTTTTCAAAATTTTAGGCTCAATAGTTTCAGTGATAAGTATGGGGAATGGTAAATTTTCATCTATTTTTAACCCCCGACGGAAAAAGAGGGGTATTATAAGTTTAACGTGTATATCTGTGTATCTATGTAGATACATAGTGTGTGTCTGTCTGCGCCATCGTAGCTGCCAAACGGCTGAACCGGTTTTGATTTTTTTTGGTTTTGTTTGAATGGTGACATGGTCGAGAGTGTTCTTAGCTATGATTCAAGAAAATCGGTTCGGCTGTTTGAAGATTATCAGCTCTTTTCTACTTGATGAATGGATGTGAGCATCTTCCACAGGTCTAATCGATTGGAAATTCTCTTATTTCAATTATATGATAAGAATATAGTAACCTTGAGTTGATGCTGCAGCATCACCTGGAATTTGCAGGATACCCAACTCCATCACCAACTTACAGCAGAGGTATCGTCTTTGGACTCATTGGAAAGGTCTCAACAAATAGGTTACAGATAGATGGTGATCAGGGTCTGATGATGGAGTAGGAAAGATAAATGAGAGTAAATTAGTAACAAGCTTCACTGTGGCAAAAATACGTAGTAGATTTCGGCACAGATTACGCAGATTTCGGCGAGCTGCGTGTTGATCGTAGCGTTTCTACTAGTAATATAATATAAAATTTAAAAAGCCGGAAATAAAAATTAAATTAAAATTTTTAAAAACCCCCGACAAAAACAAAGCATTTAAAAGTAAAAATATAATATGTATTGGCCCTGTTGTAGGTAATATTTTGATCCAAGCGTCGTCGTGTCGGGGGACGGCTAATGAAAATAGTATAAGTAAATAGGAAGTTAACAGCAGCATACATTTATTATTCCTAGTGTGTGTTGGCGTTTGTATTTTTTTACTTTTTAGATGCTTTGTTTTTGTAGGGGGTGTTTTAAATTTTAATTTTTTTTTTTTCTTAAATATATTTAAAAGCATTTATTTTAAAATTATACAAAATATGTATCTGGGATCCTCGCAACAAGCCCTTTCATATCATGTGATATGTCACACGGTACAGCTTGCAAAACTTTTTTTTAATATTCTAGTTTGCCCCCCAGAATTGACCCCCATATTCAAAATTCATTTAGTTTCGTTTAAACACGTTCGTGTTTGGGTCACAGAAATACATATGTACCAAATTTTAATTTAATCGGGCCATTGGATTCGGAGCAAAATGGCTGTGACAGACGGACAGACAGACACACGAGTGATCCTATAATGGTTCCGTTCTTTCCTTTTGAGGTACGATCGATAAGGGTTCCGTTCTTTCCTTTTGAGGTACGGAACCCTAAAAATATTGATTTACAACCGCATAGAATTTACAAATTCTTATTTATGATGGATTATCTAGAGTCAGTTTCTTGATCTATCGTCCCAAGTCAGTCGTGCGCTAGAAGTTCATTCCACCATGACACCCGAGTGTAACGCGGCCCAACTGACGCCTGACCTCAACCCTTAGGGAAACCATCAAACACGATCATTCGCGAAGGGATCAGCAGAACTGTCCTGTGAGAGGTATCGTTTGGAGATAAATTGATACACGGCTGTCGAGGGAGGATTTATAACAAGCTGTGTTTATTTGGTTTGTTTTCCTTTACTTGCCTGTTCAAATCTTTGTCGAATCGTGCATTTCTCGTTCATCATTGGAAAAGTTTATGTTAATCAAACAGGCTGATGCATTTAATTAATCGTTGTTTTTCGGAGCTCAGTATAGCCGATCGATGCCTTTTTAGTCATCTGCAGGATACTAGTGCATGCAATAAACCTCAGTCTTACTTCCTAGGGTATTTCCTTCCTAAAGTATGTGTGTTGGTACTAACAACATTATCGACAGGAACACCAATATGACAAAAATTAAAAAAGTCATCTATCTAATTAATTGTTGACGAACTTCCATCGGGCACGAAGTCTGCCGAATCAGAACAATATAAGAAACGAGTCGACCTAATTGGGTCACGGAGCAGACTCTGTCGAACATGGTACCCATTAATTGAACCACTTCTTCCTTTACATTATCACAGCCGACACGGCGGGTCCTCAAAATAATTACTTGTCATTTTAATCCCAGAAAACGTTGATTTGAGTTTATAATTTTTGAGGGGACTGTTTGTAGCTCCGGCTTTTTATATCTTATTACTCTATTCTGTCAATGAGCCACTACGGAACCACTAATATGTATAAGTGTATGGAGCCACTGAACAATCATGGAAAGGGACTCGGGTCCAGCGAATGCGTTCAACGACCGTATGGGCAAAGTAGAAGCCGCGTTCATAGGAATCAATTTTCGAATAGGTACTTTATCAATAAAAAATCGATATAAAAAATAAATCGAAAGAATTTAATTAGGTGGCAAAAACGCGGCTTCTACGAGACGTTTACGGGTTACCTACCTACCGGATGACACTTTTAATTATAGAAAGATTTCGACGAAACTGCTGTTAGTATAACGATTATAACGAACTCATGTTTCTTTGTTTTCATCAATTGGTTGGAATGTTTTAACACGCTTTTATTACTATGTAAGGGAATCTTTCAACGTGATTTTCACCACCTTCACGACGTCCGATTATCTTGCAAATTTGCACACGTACCAAGGATCGATGACAATACAATAATTTTATGTTCAATGCCAATCTCAACAGAGACTCACCAAGTTCGCAGAAGATATACAGGGTTATTGGTAAAACACCTCTCTCTCTTAAGGAGTCATTGTATTCATCATTATGAACAACTTTTACTAGGGAACAAATACGAAATCGCGAAAAAAAAAACAGCTGTTCAGTACATTTATTTATGTTCGCATAACTCGTCAAAATGTACGGAACAGCTGTTTTTTTTTCGCGTGTTTTACCAATAACCCTGTATAGATAGATATATTATAGCGCACAAGTGTGTGCGGAAACACAGGACACTCTCTGTTCCTTTACTCTCATAGTCCGATGGGACGGCAATCCGACACGACCGGGGAGAGATCAGCCGGCCTATTCTGTAAACACCTCACTGTGTAAGCTTAGATGAAGTGAGCTGTGAATCCCTAGCGTCAGGTGGAGTGACAGCTCACTTTAAGCTCACTTCACGTCAGTTTTCACATAGAGATTTTTAATACCACTACAGGCGTAGGACCAACGGGACACGTGTGCTCCGAGACACGCGCGTGACACACCATCAACTTTTTACAGAATACCACTACCACAGATATTATAATACTACGTACAGATACCCAATCCCATACAATAAAATGACACCACCCTAAGTCTGGCTATTGAGCTGGCTATTTTTCATCCTCCATTTTTTTAACAGATTGTAGTAATTGCCAGAGACTGTAGTTTTACAACGCCATCTAGTAGTCTTGCCTAGATACAATGCAAGACTCCTAGATGTTTTTCTTCCTTTTTTACGTTTTTTCTTCCTAGGTGTTCAATTTTTATACTCCTACGTAAAGTACTAGATAAAAAAAAAAGTTGTTTGATTTTCCATAATGAAACGACTTAAACGCAAGTTTAAAGTGAGGTTGTCATCACTTGAGTTAAACGCCATCTATTGCAAAGAGCTCTCGACAAAATGATTAACAGATGGCTACTTTATCATTTTATGGGTTCGAATTGAAGTAAACGGCTTAATTTAAGTTTTTTGTTGAAAATACGAGATTTATGAGTGTAAATACATAAATCAGCAAAGCAAAGAGGTTTTGATTTTTACTAATATCACCTCAGCCAAAATTTGCCGTTTATCGCTTTTTAGTGATTGTTAATTTCATAAATTGTTACTTCTGCTGCCATCTATGATTTTTTTTCAAGACTAATTATAATTTTTCAAAAAACTCCAAACTCCAACGCTGCTACTGAGAAATTCCTTATGAAAAATCCAAATAACACTGACCAAATAGCTTTTTCTTTTTACTGTTCGTATGTGTTTCAAGTTACTCCTTTTGTCATCAATTTTTCAAGCACTTCCTGGCATCCGATTGAGCTGAAACCTGGCATACTTATACAACTACCGAGACATTTTGAAAAAATGATACCATGGGGCTGTTCTGATGATGGAGCTGGAAGTTGGGCATAGGAACTCCTCAATAAAAAAAAAAGGAAAACATCTATGTACTTATTACCCATGTTTGCAAACGAATAAATGATTTGATTTGATGATTTGATTTGAATAAAACAAGATAGCACCATCGTGTTTGGACTCATTGGTTACATATTAACAAGTACTTTGACACTGGGTGGTGTTCAAGGTCTGATGATGGAGCCGGAAGGTGGCCATATGTGTTTCTAGTTACTCCAATTATCATCCATTTTTCAAGCACTTCCTGGCATCTGATTGTGCTGGAACTTGGCATACTTATACAACTTTTTTTTTTTTTTTTTTTATAGCCTATTGTGTGTCCCACTGCTGGGCAAAGGCCTCCCCTTTTTCCTTCCAAAGCTCTCTATTTTGTGCGATTTCTGGCCATGTTGGCCCCGCAAACATTATTAGATCGTCACACCACCTTCGCCGCGGTCTACCTCGACGGCGATGTCCTCCTTCAGGATTCAGGACTTATACAACTACCGAGACATTTTAAAATAATGATATCATGTTGCTGATCTGATGATGGAGCCGGAAGTTGGCCATAAGAACTCCTTAATCACACAAGATAGGACCATCGTGTTTGGACTCATTGGTCATGTATTAACAAGTGCTTTGACACTAGGTAGTGTTCAGGGTCTGAGGATGGAGCCGGAAGGTGGCCATGGGAACTCCTCAATCAAACAAGATAGCAGCATCGTGTTTGGACTCGTTAGTTATGTATTAACAAGTGCTTTGACACTAGGTGGTGTTCAGGGTCTGATGATGGAGCCGGTAGGTGGCCATGGAAACTCCTCAATCAAACAAGACAGCACCATCGTGTTTGGACTCATTGGTCATGTATTAACAAGTGCTTTGACTCTAGGTGGTGTTCAGGGCCTGATGACGGAGCCGGAATGTGGCCGTGGGAAAACCTAATTCGTTGGATTTGTGATAGAACTGATATTTAAACAAATCCTAATGCTAAAAAGTAGAAAATAAAATATAAGTAAAAATCTTGTTAAAAACAAGCTTTTAATGACACTTGAAACTTTTAAGAAAATATTAAAGTTCTAGGTTTACGTAAGTTTTATTTAGTACTTTTTAGGTCATTAAAAGCTTGTTTTTAACAAGATTTTTACTTATCTTTTATTTGTTTACAGCTACGATCATTATTTCTCTCTAAATCGCCTTCTACACCTACGGAAACCTACGTTGGAACATAACATAATACAAATAGAACATAGTCTGTTGTTTGTAAATAAAGAATACTGTTTATTTAATAGTTGAACGACTGAAATATTACTTTTATAAATGGATAGTTACTTATATTTTATAACTTCTGTAAATATGTTTCGACTTATATTTTCTTTTTTATAGAAATGGCTATGAAACAAAATAAATGGCAAAACTGGGGACACAGATTATTTCTCTGATGGAATTCAAGTTTTTCTAGTGGTGAAATGTGAAATAGGTACCTACTAAATTAAATCGCTAAATTGAGAAGGAAAGTTCCTATTTATGATTTATTTTCAAAATTGGATTGTCAGTTAACGTATATGTATTGATGCATTTGGTAATCAGTAGATCATTCTTTTTAATAATGATTGCAGGAATGGTGCTACTATTACTACTATTAAACAAAGTTTTATAAATTCCCTTTTAAAACAAAAGGAGAAAACAGACAAGACGGAAGCGGAAGGAACAACCATTGTAGATAACATTATTTAAACTACGAAATGTATTTTATGATACAACAAAACATTCACGAATCACCTGTGAGCCATATAACCTTTTACCATATTTTCTTATTGTATCTTACAACACCTAGAAAAAATAGGACCTCTGAGAATCGAGACAGGCTTAACTTTATGATAAAGTGAAACGGTCATTTTATTCGTCGTGAACGAGTCGTTTTATTCGTCATAAAACCCAAATTATTAATGTTCCCGAAAGTGTATGAATCACCATTTAAAAGGTTTGCAATATAAATTTGAGCAGCCCTTCACTTTATAAATCATGGCAGGTAATAAAAAGTATTTTTCGATAATTTGACAAACCCCTGTGGAGCAGTAAATAGCTGTTTGCCTGTATGCCAAAATGTTTGAGTTCGTGTATATTGTCCAAGCTTTGTTTGTTTGCCCTTGTAGCTTTGACTCGCTTTGTGCTGTCGCATACCTACGAGCTACAAACAGGTAGGAACCTATTTTTAATAAAAAAGGACCTAAATTCCGTTTTGTTATTCCATGTCCACCTACAGCGGACAAACAACAGGAAGCTTTGATTAACACTTTCACTGTCCACAAAGTAGACATGATAGTTAAATAATCAACTTAAACCATATGTGGTTCATCGGATAAGAAATGGGTTAAAACACCGCGTCGAAAGTACGAGCATACTATACTCCATTTGAAATAAGATTAGACATTTAAATAACCCTATTTTACAGTCCGTTCAACCGATTTTTACGGCTCTCTCCGCCGTCTCTACGGCTTTCTGTTTCGCGCTGTCATCTGACATGTCTTACATGTTATTTATATGAGTTAGGCCCTAAACAAACAAATCTTTTTTACTAGGTCACACAATATCCAACTCTACACTAGGTACTGAACATATTTGCCTTATGTTTCGTATTATCCTATGCTAGATTAAATGCCTTGAGTAGGTACCTAACACCTCCGTTTACAGTCATCTTAATTTTTATTAGAAAAAATATGTAAATCAAAAACGTTTCGGGCATAAAATGTTTCTCTCCTCTGCAACAGACGCTACACTCCAGAGAAAACGATCAGAGACAGTTACAACTTGAAATTACTTCAAAATAGGTACCTACTTAAGTACTTACTTAAAATAGCCTCGGCTATACTAAAAGTAATGACCAAGAAACGGCTAAGTTATCGACAAGTTTCTACTTGCAACTAGCCATGAAAAGGCCGAGTTTAACACACCAGCTACGCCCGGTATCATGAGGGACCGATTAGGCCACTGATCAAAGTAGTGCAATGTCTAATTTCACATTAACTTTTTGCCTGATTTACAGACTGTTGGAACAATTGGAACAATACCTAATTAAATTACTGGTCATTAGATATGATAATAACTTTAAATTAAGCTAAGTTCCAAAAAACAAACAGAAAAAATCAATCTTCAATCCTTTCCTTCTTCCATCCTTTTCTCAACTATGTTGGGGGTCGGCTTTCAGTCTAACCAGATGCAGCTAAATACCAGTATTTTACATGGAGCGACTGCCTAGTGGCCTCCACAACCAAGTAACTGGGTAACACGATACCCGTTGGTGAGACTGATTGTCAGACTTTTGGGCTTCTGACTACCCATAAAGACGGATGACAAGATCTATGAATGACAGCTGGGACTAACGGCTTAACGCATAATTGACGGTCACCCATCCACGAACCGACCGCGACAAGGGTAGCTTAACATTCGATCGAGCCGTGCAGCTGTTATTATTTAGCCACGAGCCCCTCACTGACAAAAAAACACGAAATCGATATAAAAATCGGAACACGTCATCATTCATCAACTTCTAGTGATTCAACTTTGTTATGGTTCCTCCTTCGAAGGTATTACTCCCAAAGTTTTTTGCCGCGTAGTTATCCCTGCGGATAGTTGTAGAATCAGTCCTTTTTCTTCAGACAAGTTCATCCAATCGAAAATACGTGCGTCAAAGGTAAATTGCTTAACACTTTTTTTTTATTTCGTCTCCTTAAAATGTAATCAAGAATTAAAAGAAAAATTGTATTTAGTTGTACGTGGTTAATTAAGTACCCTTTTTTTCTTTTTTAGAATTATTAGTTATTAAATAAAATGTTAACTAGCCACTGTAGTGCAGATTACATGAATTACTTTATTTTTAGGGTTCCGTACCCGAAAGGTACCAAACGGAACCCTATTACTAAGCCTCCGCTGTCTGTCCGTCCGTTTGTCTGTCAGCAAGCTGAATCTCATGAACCGTAATAGGTAGACAGTTGGAATTTTCACTTTTGTTATTCTATTGCCGCTACAACAACAAATAATAAAAAAGTTACAACACGATACAAGGAACGTGTTTTTTTAACAAAAAATTTAAATAAATATTGTGTTAAATATTGTACGGTGGTACGGAGCTAAACCGTTCGGGGACGTTTTTTTTTCATATAACACCTTACCTAATTTTGAAAACATCCATCGTACAGATAATCTTTACAAAAGATTTAAAACCGGTACAAGTTTAAAAACTTCAATTGCATTGTAAAGTGCTTTCAGTCTTTTTCCAGCAATCACCCTAATGAATGAAATGAAAGCGGTAAGTGTGACTGAATTTAATTTCAAAGACGTTAAAACTTGCTGTCAGGAGTGAAAAATAATCTGAGCATTAAATTATTGCTTACAAGATGAACGGAGACAGATAAGGCCGGCCGCGGATTACGCGGCGCTAGGGCTGGGCCGCGGTTACCGATAGACGCCGAAAATTAAATATTTATAACTTTATTATTAAACTTATTTTACTAAACGTTTTTTCTTCAACCAAGTCGAGCTTTTCACGAAAAGTTAAAACAGATTAATTTCTCACTCACAATTTTTTATTCGTCACAATATTTTACCGCCAACAGGAAAATCTCATCTGCCCCTCGATCTCACTTCATAACTTCCACGTCCGCCAGTACGAAAGGATGGTTTGGATCAAAATAAATTGTTAGCTTAGGACTCCTTATTTAACTTCTTATTAAAGCAGGCCAGGTAAGGAATAATGTTTTTCCGCGCCTTCAGATAAATCGGATAAAATCCTTAGACTGAGTTAAGCTTTGAAAAAAGTTAGTAATGAGCTTCTATATAAACTTACTTATTTATCTTTCTGTATGAAAATACAGAATGGTAAATAAGCAGGTGGTAGGTAATTGCAGGAATGTTGATTTTAACAAGAGTTCAAATATAGAAAAACTCATCAACGCGTTCTATTACAACAGCTAGTCAGTCCAGAAGGAAAACTTAACATTAATGGAATAAAATTAAAATAAAATAGTATGCAAATAACAATAAAGTGAATTTATTTAGTTTCGCTGTAGCACATTCCTCGGCGCGCCTCAGAAACTTGTAATTAGTTGAAACGGATAAAGAGCGGAACAATTTCTTTCTATCTATTATTCGAAGCGGGTACACATTAACTAAGAAGTTTGCCTATATTTTTTAATTCACAAAGTATATACTGTTAATAAAAATGAGCATTTATGATAAAAACAAGTTTTTAATTAGAATACTTTGAAATTTTGAACAAAACATGGCCAACTTCAAAACTCCAATCGATTTCACAAAAATCTGAAACTTCCACCGAAAAAAACTTTGCTTACCGCTGTCTTAAAATTGTGTACAAAATCAGGGCACACACAATTAGGTGCGTACCTGTACAAAGTAATATACGATACGGTATAACAAGGAATCGCTTAATTAGAAATGTTGTCGGAACCTACGCAAACTGGCTTGCTTGTTCACGTTACCCCGAGAAACTTTATCGCTGAAGCGTGGCCCTTTATCCTTTCCATTTAGAAAATATTTATTTAGCATCCTTTCCTTAAGCCCCTGTGCTCAGGTGCGAGATCGCCCTAACTCAAATAAGGGGGCAGACATTTAAATAAGGCACTCGTTTTCATTACACTTTTGTTCGTACCGACATTTATTGTGTTCACAGCAAAAACTATTGTTACGTTTATGTAACACGTGTTATAGTTATCGAATAAAAGTTTTAAAATGGAATAGTTTGTGGTAAGGATATTATATATTCTAGACTTTATATCGTATCTAGCAGGGATAGCGGGAAAATCGATGTTACTTAGGTACAGGACGGTGAAACTAGGAACTCGTCTCATCACTTTGCATTTCTAGTCACAATAAGCTCTAATATAAGAAGGATGTCTTACAAAGAAAAGATTTAAAATATCATAGATTTTTATATCCAGAAAAAAGGTACCTTCTCCAAGTTGTTGTGTGTAGTTTAGTCCACCAAGTACTAACAACAGCTTACTTTGAGATCTGATAACATATTTTACGTGATGAAAACTTTATCTGGATTTCAGGAACCTTGTAAGACTAGTTACATACGAATAAGAAAAGGTTTTAAATATAATTATGAACCTTTTTAATTTTATAATAAAATTCACTCAGCTGTAAAAAAGGAATCCTGTAGTAAACTAAATGAATTAACCACTCAGTATTTTTCTAACGTCTACATTTTATTCATAAGCCACGATGATATTCAAAAGTTGTTTTAATATTAGATTTGGACGTATAACAAAGTAAAGGGATCGCGATCACAAAGTTACAATGTTATGCTAATAACTAACTAAAACTAAGCAAATGATGTTTACACAAAGTCACCAGCAAATATACGCAACCTGTAATTTTCTACGTTTCAAATAATAATTTCTGCGCCGTTTTATTTTCGTTACGATCCTTTCTATTAAATTAAAGGGTTATTTTTATTTGTTTATGGCTGTTTAACATAATTTTGAAAACAAAAAGTTATGTTTACAATTTTATTAAAAAATAATTATAAAAATTGTAAATATCGTTTTTGTTAAAAATTTAAAAATTTCCAACTCTTTACGACTCCGCACATTAATTGGTTTGGTTTTTCTGGTTAGTAGCTATAAGTATGATACCCTGGCTAACACACGGTACCGCGCACCACCACGGACTCTACCGGCTCGACGGCGCGGTCGCCGTCGCGGTGCAGTGTGCTAATCGCCTAAAAGGACGAGCAATGGATAATTTAGCACAATTTAAAAAAAAGTGTTCGGCCGGGTGACACTCGTCAGGAACGAAGTTCCTTCTCACGTATTGTTCAAAACAAAAACAAAATTTTCGCAACCAGCTTGGATTTACATTGTGACCTCACTTTCAACTTTAGCACCCTTGAAAACTATGAAAACGACACCCATGATGATGAAAATTTTCGCAGCCGCCGTATTAGATTTTCATTTAACCAAATTCACACCTTCGAGAAAGTCGCATGGGGGCGGCATAACGCTTTTTAGTTACGTGACGATTTCTACCAGTCAACTCCTACCGCAAACCGCATTAGAACTTCGTTCCAAAAAGAGGGTGTGTGCTTAAATATATACACAGTAGAAGTGAAAAACTTACGACTGGAAAGAATACGCAATTCAGCGTCACCGGACAGCGGTAACTGAGTAGGTATATTCGATCCGATTCAGCATCATGACAACCGGGGCGTGATGATTCAGTTTCGTTCACTGTTCACAAAGAGCGCCATGTGCGTTTAAGAAATTCTACGGTGAAATAAATTACCAAATTCTGTTTCAGCTGAAGAAAACATGAATACTTATTTATAAGTAGATAAATATTATTAGAACCTTAGCGTACTTATCAACAATTACACTCCTTATTGGTAGGTATTGCTAATATACGGTTTCAAAGAAAAATGTTGTATAGTACTTTTCGTGTACCTAGTAGTCTGTCTTCTTTAAACCTACCTATGTAAGTACCTATCTTCCTAAGTAGGTAGTACTTATAAACACAGGTACCTACTTACCTACTGTTTAATTTTCTTTACACAATAATATTCAAACGTTTACATAAACTGATTGAACGAAGTTTTTAAGCGTTAGCCATTTTGTTCCCTTTCGGAGCTCAGAGAATTGATTATATATAATAAAAAATCTAAGTAAATCCCTGAGAGAATACCTTGCAAGAGTTCCTGTATACATAAAGGAAACTGTACAGAGGAAATTCGATTATTCCTCCTAGGAAGACAAATAGGACAGGACTCATACAAGTTAGCTAGGAAATGTAAACTTATTGTACCGACTATCAAAATGTTTTCAATCTGACTATATTCATTTAATTTATAGGTAAACCTGTATCTTAAAAATTCTTTAATTTTTTCGGCTTTACCGAAAAAATTAAAGAATTTGTTTGTTTGTGTTAATGTTTGGAGCACATAAAAACATAATACCACGTCTGTATCTGTTTCTCAATGGAAATGGCAGAGGTTTTGGTATATATTTTAGCTATGTTTTAGTCCTATATAAGTAGGTAACTAATAGGGAGCGAGTATTGAAAATACAGAAGCGAAAGTTTCGTAAAGTAGGTAAACGACAATGACGTCATAATAGTCTGTACGGTTACAGGAAAGTACCATAGACATACTGTAGACAAGAACCAAGAACTCTTGTCTAGATTCCGACGATTCGCAGCACTATCACTAACTTTTAGCACCTTAACTGCTACTTAGGTGAAGTGCACAAATTTTAAAGAAAACTTCGCACTTAACCTCACCACAAATATAAATAATATGTAAGTTGACTCGTTAACCACTTTCGTGCATTAACTTTAACCTACATAGAGTTTTGAAACGTACAATTGTACAAAAGTAATTATGAAATGTTAAAATAAACGTAATAAATAAGCTGCTGTGAAATGTCATTTAGTACCTTACTGGTTAGTTGAATTACATATGAGGGCTATTCAAACATGAGTAACAGTTTTATGCGCCAGGTAAATATAAATACGTAAAGTGTCCTCCAGGGGTGCCTTGGGTCCGGAATGAACATAATAATACAAAGTTTTATAAAATATGTAGGTAACCTATGCATAGGTACCCATATAATTTAACTTTAAAATTAAAATGATTAAAACGAAACCATAAATCCAAACACACATACATCAAGGTTAAGCTGAAATTTATTTTATTGTTGCTGATAACCTGAGCACCTACCTATATGAAATAATCATTATTTCGAATGAATCTAGTGAAAAACTTCATAAACGACTTATTCAGGCGACCGAAGGTAACTTTTAGTGCCGAAGAAAACTTGTAACATTCGTTATTAATTTCTTTATGATAGTCAAAAGTTTTGCGTTTGTTAACACATCAAACAATTTTCCCGGAAAAAGGTATCGAATCTGGTGTTAAGAAATAAAACATTTTGTGTATTGTAAATTGTGTACATAATTCAGAAAAATATGCTCGCGTCCATATTGTCGCAGACAGTTTTCCTTCCATATGAAAATCTTTTCTTCATTCAAAAAGTCGAATCACAAAAGTTATTCAAACAAGTATAATCAAACATCAAAGTTTTCCTGCCTATAAAAACCAATCCGAACTACAGCCACGACGTCGTCAATCCGTTATTGTTCTAATTCCGTCCACTCAAACCCGAGATACACTCGACGATCAAAATGGTGAATGATTTTTGTTCGCTTTAATTAAGTCACGAACGTCACAGTGGCTGTTGGCCCGTTTCCTTGGCCAGGTAATCACGATTGGAAAGGCATTAATTCAAAACTCCAGTGTAGCTCTCGAGCCCGATTGCTAACGACCCCACTTGAGCACGTCGCAAACGAACTCCCTAAATAAGGGTGTAGCCATCACCAATCACCATGCTAGTGTCACCCACGTACAGTACAATGTCAAATGAAGAATCGGTTTTTCAGGTAAATGAGTACACATCGATTACCTTTGTTGTCTTATTCGACACACATACTGATCTGGCTGAACTGGAACTTTGATTAAATTCCCTCTGTCAGTGGGCTACTTCAGCTAATAATATATATTTTTTTATTCCAAAATCTGTATTAACAATAACATACCTAAAGTCTGCCAAACTGCATAACAGTTTGTCGGCAGTTGTTGTTGTCTAGCAATGGATTACAAATTTTGAAAATTAATGTGCTAATAATCAATTAATGCTAAGTAAACTATACAATAATATACCTACAGTAGAGATCAAAAATCTCACTTTTCACAGAAAGGCATTTTCGCAAACGTGAGGTTTGTTACAGACATAGATAACTATGGACACAATGCGAGATAATGTTTTTGTAGAATTATTTTAAGCTGTTGAATTATTTTAAATGAAAAAGGATTATTTTGACTACGAATAAGCGATACAAGATAAACCTGAGATTATTTGCATTTAATATGAGCACTGCTGAACATACATAGGTAATGAGTTATTTTCCAAAAAGCCGGAGTCACAATCGAGACTTTCTAAAATCTTGCAAGTGAATACCGTCCAACCGAACACCGGATTGGCAACAGGAATACCTGCTCTACTAGTAGAAGCTAACGGAGCCATAATAAGTACTAGGTACCACATTCACCACATCCGGAACGGTACCGACAAAACAGTCTGACAAATTGCGACAGAAACATTGTTTCGCTAGATTTGCTATGTATTATAAATATACCAGAAAGCTATAATCTACAAAAAAACATTTGCCATATTATAAAATAATATGTAGAATCCAAGAATTGTACGATTTTACTATTTAAGGTACGACAGAGCGGGGCACATTTGTTGGAATTTTATACACAGAATCGAAATTGTCTGCAGGGGACAATATATACTTACATGGAAATAGTAGGAAAGGATTATAAATAAACGCTTATATTTGATTTGTTTTAAAACAAATGAATGTTATAAAACTATTTATTTAACAAAAAGAACACTGAACAAAAGCAATCAATGAACGCTTGGAATAGCCTCGGTGTAATAAATAGATACAGCAGTTACAATCTTCCGGTATCCCCGTTCAAATATTTATTTTGCAAATAGGCCGAATCCAGTTAAGCTTCAATTCTAATTAGAGAAAAACAGGCAATTTGTAGATATAGATTTTAATTTTAATTGAGTCGTCATGAATAATTTGAAAAGACAGGCTTTCAATTTCGCAAAGTGTGATGACGAATGTATTTACGAAACAGATTAATTCAATGTTCCTGAAACGAAATTGTTCCACGAAGTAGCCGTTTGAGTCGTATTTATTTAAAACCTGTACTTAACTATGATGTAATTATTATCTAATGGAGGAGGGAGATAATTACTGGGTATATTTTTTAAAGTGACTTTCAGCTGCTCTTCAAAAGTTCGTTCTCCGTAGGGTATATTATATATATATACATATAAATATACTTATATATAACTCATATATCAATGACAAAACTCCGTTACCGCGAAACCTAAGGCGACACTAACAAAGAAACTGTTTAGCTAATTTAGTAAGTTAGTCGCATTACAAATCTATTAACTAATCAACAAAAATGCACGTGTTGCTATTCAAAGTAAGACAGTTAACTGAGCCATTAGTTAATTGGATAGTGTAGTGTCTACACAATTTCGATTTCAAAGACAACGATAACCAATTGTTGCGTCTAACGAAGGTACCGGTGTGGGAGGAAAAACAAGCAGTGCGTGATGTGCCTCTGCGGCTCGGCGCGGCGCGGCACTGCGACAGGACTCCGTCACCAAATACAGGACCGAGGATCGACCTATGTACCTACTTTAACTACCGTCTACAGAGATTTAACTATGATGCGCTCAGCAGGCATAGCATGGCGCTTTCTATCTCTACGAAGAATAGACATAGCTTTTTCTATACAAAGTGACAGTTCGTTTCTTCATTTTTGACATCCACCGTAGAAATCTTTCTACAATCTGTCATTTTGTTTTTCATTTCCAACGATCTTTGTCTAGGTCTTTTTGTAGGTAGACTATTTCGGAAGAAAGTTTTGTATCCTTACTGACAACCGATAAATCCTATGTAAAAACGAAGAATTCTGAGTCGAATTATGTAAAAGAGTGAATTTCGTAAAAAGTGCAGTTGACTCTTTCTACTTTGCTGCCGTCTCGTACTATCTACTGTCTACAGGAAACGTCATTTTTGTCTACTCTTCCGTCGACAAAACGATGCTCATGCTATGCCTGCTGATGTGTTACATCCGGATTTATAAACCTAGGCCTGTTTTGACAAACTGCGCTAAATTGAGAACTAGCGTTTAAGGGTCATAAGTGCCCATTTGAGTTCCCGAGATGCTGATAAAATAGATCGTCGTTATTAAAGATTTTAAGGGAATATGCATGTGATTCAAATAAGGGTCAAGTATTTTTTTTTATAAACTGTATTACTTCAGAATTTCGCCTCCATCAATATTTCTGAATAAAAATTCTTTATGAGCGAGAAATTAATTTTTAAAAAGTGCCAAAAAACTGTTGGCAATTCAAATACTTGAAAAGCTAAGAGCGGATGTGACGTAACAATCCGTGATAACAATCGAAATGTCAATGTCCAGTCAGTCACCAAGTGTGCTTGTTGCTTGTTTGTTTTCATGGACTGTGACGACACCACACCAAGCGCGCCAAATTGAGGGCGTTAGAATAGCCCACATTTTTTTAAGTACTTTAAATTGCTTTTTTGCCGTCGAATTTTTTTTTACTATTATTTGACGATGTAAACTATCGAATAAAAAAATTAAAAAAATACATGCACATTCCCTATTAACAGTTTTCAGTTTTATTTTATTTTATTTGGGAAAATAACGGTTACACATTACAATATTATGGTATAGAACTTAAAACTAAAATGTGAGTATAAATGTATAGCCTACAACATTTTCCACATAACATAAAAAAGTTAAACAAACAAGAACGACGTGTGATATAATAGTACATTGTGATACGAGTGTGCTCTTTTGGATATTACAGTCGAGGCAGTATTTTCTGATAAGGTAGCCGAGAGTGTAATAATAAATGCACACGCGTTTCATACGCCGTTTTTCAACACGAAAAAAACAGACTTGTTGTAAGAACTTATGCTACATTAACGTACCTAACTTTAGAGATGATAGATTTATAAATTTTAACTGACCTTTGTTGCCAGGTACTGACTATCCGGAGGTTCTTTTAAAAACTTCTATGTCGGTTGGTGGCAATACTTTAGATTTTGTATTTTTGATAGGTAAAATAAACCACACAACGAAACGATAGTAAATATTTATGGAAAATGGCGCGCTGGCCGCTGGCTGGTTTTGTTTTTCCATAGGTGTAAATAAAGGCACTGGCAAAACCGTTAGACAGCCTATACACTGACTATATGACTGGAAAGAAAAAAAAAATATTATCACTAAACGTACCATGGCGGAGTCAAATCTATTTATTATTATTTACGCTCTTCTCCCGGAACGGAACTCTTCTTACGGAATTTAACAAATATTTATTATAATTTATTAATATTTGGCGGCTGGTTTTGTTTTTTCCGCTAGCGATGCGCGCGCGGGTGTAAATAAAGGCACTGGTAATACCGCTGAACAGCCTATATAATAATGTTAATAATACATAATACGCAAATGGGGTTATGGTAGTGAACAATATATACTGAAATTGCCACAGACGATATAAACCCTTATTTAATAGCACAGATAGAGTTTTATTCCGCGCGAACGCGGTGACACACGGGCAGGCCAGCGCGATTCGTCTAGGCGGGTCAAGTGGACTGCGCGCGTGCCACCCGCGGTCTTACCGGAAAAAAACGCAAGTCTCTGCTCGGGTGTAAATAGAGAATGCTCATTTATTAGTAGGTTAGTTCATACTAATTAATGTATAGTAAGTATCCCACTGACGTTTAGTTATGGTAAAAAAAATCCCATGGTTATGCATTGGTTTTTTTTTACCATAACTAAACGTCACTGGTTTGCTTATGGTTTTTTGTTTAAATAAAAACTTGCGTTTGAGCGCTTATCTTTGGTCAAAAGCTTCACCAAAACCAATTTCTATTGGATACAAATTCCATGCTGCCATGATAGTACTTACTAATTCCATACTGCTATGTCATTACTCCGACTAGTAAATAGTTATCTGTGGCGCGCAGTAAAAAGCACGCTTCCATAATACACTGCATTATGAACCTAAAAGCGGTTCAATAAGAGCCACTTTACGAGCAAGTGTGTTGAAAATAACATTGAATAGAGAGTACCTATGATTAAATATAAAAATAAAACTAATCTGAAACGAATACAAGTATAAATAATAAAAAGTGAAAGAAGATATTATAATAGAATATATAAAATAGAAATTATAATTTTAAGATTGTTAAGTACCTAATTCTGCTATAGTTTTAAACGCAATACATCTAAATTTTCCAGCAGAAACAGCAAAGAACTCGATATCCCGGAAAATCTTATCAATCTTATTGAACTGCATGGTAAGATACCGCAGGGGTGCTGGCGAGCCTGCGTTTGATCGACAAGAGGTTACAGCAAACAGCGGTCGTGCGCGCACACCTCGACATTATAGTTATTCTGGGTACTACATAACATATTCTATTGCGTATATCTATACAATCATAAAAATTGTTACATAAATCAAACAAACTTCGGTTCCAACATTTTATACGGCAGTAGAACTATTATTAGGTGGGTATGACAACTTACTGTTTAGATTTACATGAATTTAAAGTCTCCAAAATTAAACGCTAGTATATTTTCACCCGACCAAATAATCGAATGCTAGCCAATTTTCTTTTGATGGTGGTTCACAAACAATGTTCTTTAGACTTGACGACAAAGCGTGCAGAGTGCTTGCAATAGTGGAATGCAGGAGATGATGAAAAAACTGGTAGGTAAAAATATTTTTTTATAAATTATTATTATATATTATTTATATTTTTTGTTTTATTCTCTTCGAGTAAAATCAAGGTAATCCAGATGCCACAGCGCTTCAAGTTGTTATTTTAATTCTTTTCTTTAAACGAACGCTTAAATCTTTGTACGGTTTCAATACTTAGTTTAGTTGTCAAACACGTATTACGTTTGAAGTTTGAGATCCCAATATACTTAATTCATAGCTACATGCTGGTCTAGAAACTCGGCGAAGCAACAAACACGTTTGATCTATAAAGTCAATCGGAAGCGGTAGGAACGTTTGAACTTACGTCAACACAGAGTACTATACATCACTGTACCATGAAGCACATACAGGACCTGAGGTTCTGGGTATGAATAGACTACGCTAGGCCATGACTGTTGGCCGAGCCGTGACATGGGATATAATGTTGTTTGGAAGATTGTGGGTACACAGCTCGGCCCTTGCTTATCCTCTCATACCACAGAAGCAAAATGAATTAAGTTGAAAATTAAAATCAGTGTTTATTAAACTACCAACTCGTCTAATATACGAGTAGAACCATCAAACCGTACAGACTACTACAGTCAGGTTTCCGAGACTCGTTATCTATCAAAAATTACCTTTGTGCTGCGACGGGTGCCGTCACGAGCAATAACATAGAAACGCCCTTAAAATTCAAATTCATGTAAGCAACATCAACAATATCGGAAATAAAAATAAAATCCGGAGTCACACGTGTTAGATAAATCGAACAGATTACATGTGACTCCGGACCTTTCTAGTTGATTGACTTTAGATTTTACCCGACTACGGCGAAGAAAAAAGTAGGGTTATGATTTTGACCGGTATGTAATGTGACGTCACAGAGCCAATAAGCAGCGGACGATCAAGACGCTTCGAACGATACCTCATTTGTCAAATTGTTTGAGTCGTTTAGAAGATGTGAAGGAACAGATGAACATACATAATACAGTATGCAAGGGTAAACACCGTTGTCACTCAAACCATGGGTAGTTGACTTAAATAGAAAAATAAATGACCCAGTAATAACAAAAAAAAACCTTATTTTTATTAAAAGATTTTAAAAAGTAAATATCCGTCACTGTCCCGATACTCATGGATACGAGCTCAAGAGAGCTGCGAAACAGCTGAAGGCCGGTCATGTAAAGCCCCGCGCGCCCCGCCCGCCCCCGCCAACAGCTGGCCGCCGTGTTGAGACACAAGTTCGTTGCCCTTGCGTATAGGGTGAAATATTCTTGTGGAAAAATATAGATTTTCTTTAAAAAAAAAAAAGTTTTTTTTCCATTGATTTAACGTTTTATAAATGAAACCTAACCACTGGTTTCAAGCATAACGGTGTTTACACTAACACCCTGTATACAACATTATTTTTTGTTTATGCTAAACCCGAAAAGGGGTAATTGTACTCATAATTTTGAACAACTTTTTCTATTGGACCAACTTTGAAATCGCGAAAAATAAATAAGCTGTTCCATACATTTTGTCGATTTAATTGAACACAAATGTAGGGAACAGCCGATTTATTTTTAGTTTTAATTTAGAAAAAAAAATCGTAGACATGTTTTTGGAATGGTAGAAGTTAAGATATTTTAGAAAATGTGACAATGTATACATATTATAGCTCGTGACTGTACAGCAGTGTACAGTCAGCCAGTTGGATGTGCTAATGAGCGATATTAACGTTTAGTCGGCGTCAATAAACGTCACTTTGACCACTCATGTGCCAGTTTTCATGTTACTGTTGTTCGATCATTTATTTTATTCACGGCTGCACCGAGAGTTAGAAATGTCTTGTACCAAGACTTGTGTTATAAAACGAGATGATAATTGGAACTGGTACACGGCTATACTGATGCAAATAGAGGAGAGGATCTCTTTGCAAACGTTCACAAAGACTTCCGGTAACCAATACAATAAAGGTTCCAAAAATATAACTAGGTCTTTGGGGTCGTTTTTGGTGATAATAACAATATTCCTCTCTGTTCCTTT
Source organism: Lithophane socia (assembly GCA_947522985.1). NCBI lineage: Eukaryota > Metazoa > Arthropoda > Insecta > Lepidoptera > Noctuidae > Lithophane > Lithophane socia. The sequence continues at coordinate 13,706,934 of OX383252.1, read as the reverse complement.
ATTCAATCAAATTGCCCAAACGACAAACCTAACTCCTACTTTATCTCGAAAAAAAATCTCAATCTACAAAACCTGGTATAAAAATATAGCAAAATGAAGTACTTAAAAAAATGTCTTGAACAGAATTATTTATTCGTAACATCGAAAGAAAACATCAAATACAAAATATAAAGCTTGTAAAAATGATCTACCGTTTTACTTTATCTATCACCATTCGTACTCGCGTCACATGAATGTTACGAACAAATTCCGGCGACTGTCGGTATTACATTATAAAAAGCAACAACCTACTTGCCCGGGGCGAAACGCGGGCAAAAGTGGGGCAAAATCTAGAGTACAACAAGCCTAGCTTCCATAGCATTTTTACATGCAAAACGTAATACTAATAAATCTTTGTATGCGCCATATAGATGCAGGGCTGTGCCGTTGCCTCAAGTCGTGGCCAGCCAGGCGGAAAATTGCAAACTAGCGTACCCAGTACACCGCAATATCTAGCTGGGCTTACGCCTCTTTGATATAACCAATCAGGAATATTAATTATGACCTGTAATTACCTGAATTGAGGCTTGTTAATTAGTGAAAGTTTATATTGAATAAAGTCAAAAACTGTTTAAGGCACCTTGTTCATCTTAAAAATTAAAAGAAAATGATATGATGTCATTATGAAACAAAAAAAAAAAAAAAAAAAAAAACTAAAACCCAACTACGACTAAAAAGGTATAAACAAGACACCACAGACAGACAAATTAAAAATCCGGAGTCACACGTGTTAGGGCATAAATCGAAGAGATTACGTGTGACTCCGGATTTTTAATTTGTCTGTCTGTGGTGTCTTGTTTATACCATTTTAGTCGTAGTTGGGTTTTAGTTTTTATTACTTTATTATTTTTTTAAATTCTTTTGTGGTTATAATATATATATTTTTGAAATGTGCTCATTAAGCACTTTTATTTGATACCCAACATGGTACGATTAAACGATTTTTTTTTTAGTTCCTTACTTTATTTCCTCTTTAAGGCGCCATTTTTATTTCATTTAATGTGACCTCACCAGCGCCAGACCTCATAGCCTATAACCAGCGGACGATCAAGACGCTTCCAACGATATCTCATTTGTCAAATTGTGATGAGTGGTTTAGAAGATAGGAGGGAACAGATGAACATACATACATACATACATACCGGTCAAAATCATAACCCTCTTTTTTTTTCGCCGTAGTCGGGTAATAATAAATAACGCTCCCTTTTAAGCAGCCAAAATGATTAATTGTATCTAACCGTGCCTTTGCCCTGGTGAAACATTACAACAAAACATGTTTAGATGTTTACAATCTCTAGTTCCTGTCAAAAATTGTATGGAACATTGACTAAAATAATTAAATCTCTATCTTCTGTCAATGTTCCATATATTGACAGAAGATAGAGATTTAAACATGTTTTGTCGCAAATATTTCGCCAGTGCAAAGTTACGGTTACAAGACGCCAGTTTCTTCAGAAAATATCTCCGTCAGTCAAAATCCAAACGTTTATAAGTCTTTCAACTGTAACAATACCTTATCCCAATTTATGTTCCGTTCCTTGTGTACACGTTCCTTTCACAATGTACCTTATTATATTGTTTATAGCTACACCTTTGATTAAAATACGGATGAAATTACCCAGCACTCGATGCTCCTCACATTGTTTCTAAAATATATTTATTATACTCCGTCTTTATTATTTACTAGCTGCGCCCCACGGTTTCACCCGCGTGAATCTCGATCCCTTGGAAATATCTGGATAAAAAATATCCTATTTCCTATTCCAGGTCATGGTCTACCCATGTGCCAAATTTCATCCAAATCTGTTCAGTTGTTTTAGCGCGAAAGCGTAACAAACAAACTCACTATCGCATTTATAATATTAGTTAGGATAATATGTTAGGATTAAGGTCTCGTATTCAAGTCTTGTCTTAAGAATCACGCCGTGAAAAGTAATATAATCGCCTTTCTTAGCGTGCGTACCTCTCGTTACATTAACTTTTAATTATTGGTTGGAATGCGGGAACGTGTTAGGTGTGACTTTTTAATGTCATTTATGAACTATCTTGAACACCACAGACTGTAACAAAAAACATTGAAAGAAAACCTGAATCGACTTCCAAAAAGGAGGAGGTGGAGGTTCTATGATCGCATTAACGTATTTTTTAAATATTTTTTTTAATGAGTATTCGTCGATATTTTCTTCAATTGTGGACCGATTTTGAAAATTCTTTTTCATTTGGTAGAAGAAGCTTGCGCGGTGGTCCCTTATAAACTTTATTAACTTTGCTCAGGTAGTTTTTGAGTTAGCTTCAATAATACGTATTTTTCCCACTTAGTCTATGTGGATGATTTTATAATAAGTTCTTGTCACTGTTATTTTCATAGCAGGTAGTGGTATTCGAATTTGTGTGGGGTAGGTACCACAACTAAAAAGTGAATGATAATAACTTTTTACAAAAATAAAACAACTAACTTCCTGTAAAGTTCAAGCCGGCTCAGGACATCAATAAATTAATTAGAAAACAACAATAGTATAATTCAGTAATTCAATAATCTTATCAACTTTTAATTATTCATCATATTTTTCCTGTTTCGACTTGTTGTACAAATAAGGCTTTACTCCATAATCACAATACAAACAATGAAAAATAAGAACGTATTTCTTCAGATAAGTCCTCTTTAGATAAAAATCGCTACAACTTTTTAGAACCTTTTTATTTGTGTGTCACATGAACTCTCGGATGAGTATCGAAGCTCGTTGGAGTGTCACTCCAATTCGACATGACGAGCACTCGACATTTAAGTTGGTCCAAATCAATCGTAAGTACGAAATTAAATTCGCACTAAGTCCCTTGTGAATCCTGCCTCACCGGTTACAGGATTGACAAATAAGACATTTAATTTATTTATTTTGATGGCAATAGAAAGTTAGACTAATGTTGTTAGGCATTTAGGTTCTGTCTAGAGATAACCTACACCACGGATCCGACCTACACACTTCTACAGCTCTTGAACGTCAGCACTTTCACCGTTTATCTTCATCTTAGCACACTTCATCATCATAATAAGCATCAGCGTTTTAGTCGGAAGATGTCCACTATTGGACAAGGTTCCCCAAGAATCACTTCAACGGCCGGCCTTGCACTTCCCGCATCCAGCGGATTGGCACACATTTCACAATTTATTCACTACTGTACAAATGTAGTTTTTCTTTCTCCCATCTCTAGCAGCCTAGTCACCACAGACTTTCATATATCTTTCTCACATCATCATCTACGTAGCCTTTTCTCAACTATGTTGGGGTCGGCTTGAAGTCTAACCGGATGCAGCTGAATACCAGTATTTTCCATGGAGCGACTGCCTATCTGACCTCCACAACCCAGTTACTGGGTAACACGATACCCCTTGGTCAGGCTGGACTCGGGCAGACTTGCGGGCTTCTGACTACCCGTAACGACTGTCAAGGAGCTACAAATAAACAGCCGGGACCAAAGGCCTGCCGTTCCACGGACTGACCTTGGCAAGCGTAGCTTAACCTTCGTTCGAACCGTGTTGATGTTATTATTTAGCCACGAGCCTGATTCATCTTTCTCCTATAAGCTTTCTTATATTTTCCTTGTTCTAAACCAGAACAAAAGGATGCTGCTCACTTTTTAATTTCAAACTAACTCCTGGACACACATAGAAAACTGAACTAATAATTTATCAAATCAACGCTCACGAAAATAAAACACAAGGCAAATAATGTGGTAGATGATGTTGTTATATAGACAGGCATTCATTTAAAGTTGCTTATGTGTACCATCAGTTTCACCGTCATGCGAGCTCCTCCGAGCAACGTATTTATCCTGCCTACATATTAAATTACTTTTACAGCGAAGTAACTTCGCAACGCTGCGTCGGGCTGCAGTGCATCACGAAATTATGATTTACAGTGTGCGCTCGTGAAACTTTTATTTAAGAGGCAATGCACAAGTGCCTTGCATTCGGTTCGCTGTTTATTAGTTAGTTATCATGGCTGCTCGGTCGATGTGTGTTGAGTTGGGTGAAATTAATGGCTTGAAAAATGCTGAAATAGTAATTTATAGGAACCAAATACCTAGTAATTTATTATTAACAGACCAATTCTTTCATATACCTTTTGTTACTTCCAAAAAGAAGGTTCTATGTTCGTAGCGTATGTATTTTTATGTTTCCACCGCTTTCGCCGTCAATTTTGGACCGATTTTGAAAATTATTTTTTCATTTTGTATAGGAAGCTTGCGCGGCCGGTGGTCCCATTATAAATATTAACTTTGCTTGGGTAGTTTTTGAGTTAGCTTCAATAATACGTAGCAGGTAATGGTATTCGAATTCGTGTGGAGTAGGTAAAAATAAAAACCTTTTACAAAAAAACAGTTAAGTTATTTTTAACTTCGTAATGTTTTTTTTGGAAGTGGTTGTTTTTATGTTGTCAAAAGATTTTGTTTTATGTCATTGAGAGTTAATAAAAAAACCGGCCAAGTGCGAGTCGGACTCGCGCACGAAGGGTTTCGTACCATTATCTATAAAAATGGCAAAAAAACACGTTTGTTGTATGGGAGCCCCCTTAAATATTTATTATTTTCTGTTTTTTAGTATTTCAACAGACACACATACAGACGAACAGATAGACGGACGTACAGCGGAGTCTTAGTAATAGGGTCCCGTTTTACCCTTTGGGTACAGAACCCTAAAAACGATTATCAAAAAACTATTGTAATAGTGAGTAGAAATACAGTACAGTACAAATAGTGTTCTGCATTGCACGACCCCTCTTCCCCTTTTCTTCTTTGGAAAAGGGATCAGGTACCTAATGCAGAGCACTAACCTATAAATAAAAACGCAAATGACAATACGTATCCACTTAATTACGCGTCCAATCCAACAAGAAACAAATGATTATACCTATTACTTATTATTATTGTATTTTAATAATACTGTTAGCTGGAACACAATAGTCCATTAGTATCAACATCATCGTGTTGCTACGTATTTGAAACGAAATGCCAACACTATGCGGTATTAATTGCCTGCTACGGTATGTGCTACGGCGTAGCGGTTCGTAGCATCTACGGCGCCGTAAATTCTACAAATATTGCGCTACAGTTCATTGAACTGCTAAGCTGTGGTACTGTGTTATGAAGCAATAATGTGTGACAGGAATGTTAGATCTACGTTTTTTTTTTATTGCACGACAAAATTAATAATAAACGAATAATAGTACTGGATGCCGATAAGTAGGTACTATTATTTTCATATTTCTCTCGTAAAAAGGGTGGCAGTATGCCAAATGTTGAATTAATGAAAAAAGAATTAGTAAGTTTTTAATTATTATATTTTAATTCGAATAAATACAGTAGTTATTGACACTGAAAATAATTATTTTCTGACTTGACACAAAAATCACATTTTAGTCAAAACCAAAGATGTACGGATACACTAAATACATATTTTATGTATTAACGTTTCCAATCAATAAGGTCATTGAACCTTCCTTATGTAAACCGCAAAGTTTCCACTTATTTCATAACCAGCCATAATATGTTATTAAACAAGGACCAAGTCTGTATGCATCTTATCTAATGATTCCCCAAACGCTCTCGTTAAACTTGCACCATTGTGTGCCAAACTTCGAGCTGTAAGTAATTGTATGGTTACAACTGTACATATAACAGATAGGCAAACTTGCTGCTGAACAAAACCGTTGAAGGACGCTACTGGTCGTGTCTGGGTTCCCGGAAACGATTAGACCACCCTCTGTCTTCTTGTGGGTGTCGTAAGAGGCGACGCGACGTACGCACAAACGTAGGTCTGGTTCCTACAGGTTTTACTGTAGATATTGACCGCACTCCATACGTGTCGTTTCAGAGAACTGACTAAGCTCGGCTGCCCCATATGAAAACCCACTAACGAAATTTTCCAAGAGAGCGTAAGAACTTAGTAGGTAAGTTCCGAGCACGAACTAAATGATTTTAAAATATTTACAGATAGGTAGCTAATGCATAATCTTTTCAACGTACCAAATGGGCATTTCGGTTAAAGCACTATTCCCTCCCGATCGTCCGCTTCTTTATCTCTCGTTTCGGCACGATCTACATATTCTATATGAAACTAACTCTAGCCTTGGTAAAACTATCAGCTATCAGTCAGCAAGGTGGTAGCGAGGCTGTCTGCCCAAGAGTCGCCTGATTTCGTCACTCGTTTAGGCTTTTAATAATTCACGACACGATTTCGATTTTTCTCCTTACTTGTAATTTTGACGTTCAAAAGTGCCTTTTAATGGTCTAATTGAAATATACGATTTGACTTGGGACCCTTAACCAATCATCTATTCTCCGCTGCCTACAAAGAGGCTTCTTATTATCATTTTATCATGTATGTACCTATGGCGCAAATGGATTGTCAAATCCACTGTTTTACATAACCGCTAGCTGTTTTAAATAACGGAGCTTTTTTACATATTGATCAAGCAAAGATTTACGATCAAAGATGACAAAACCTTCACCCATCTAGATAAAATAATCAGTTCTACTTTAATAGACATCAAAGTGTGATAATTCGTGCACAATTGAAAACGTCGCCGACAGACATCCTCTAATCATGCGGAAGGAGGGTACACGACGTTTAAACTAAATTTATAGCAATGAAATGAATCGCAATGGAGCGGTGAGCAGAATCTACGAAATATATTTCATTAATAAATTGGAGAGCCAAGTGACAGCTGTTGTCTTCATCATTGGTTCGGTAGGAAGTATTTTTGTTGAATATAATATTTTATTGCGTTTCGGAACTACTTACAAGTAGAACTACCTACAAACCTATTAGTCAAATAAAAACAATTTTAACGCAAAACAGTAAAAATAATGTTGCAAGTACCTACCTTCTATGTTCTCTAGGCAGGGCCGTCTTAAACCTATTGGAGGCCCTGGGCTCTTTAGGATAATGGGGCCAATCTTAGCACACCACCACGGATGGGCTAGGCTTTCTTTTGACAGAAACAGAAATAGGAATTACTTTGTCGACTTATGCAGATTTGGGAAGTAAGAAAGTGTAGGATGCAAGATCGAGCGAAACGACCTCGAAAAATGAACTACCCCGTCAATTAGGCTTTCTTTTGGCACCCTCTAACTACGACAAGCGCAGGAATTAATGGATCCAAAAAAATATTGCAATTCCTACTCACCTACGAATTGGTAGCTAGATATTTATGTCACGTTTTACTGTATTCTTACATCCGTATTTCTTTACAATGATTAAAGGCAGATAAATCCACTTTATAAGATACGCGGGCTGACCAGCAACGTTGTCGTCCTCTAGAGAATAGCTACAACAAAATAAAGAGCAATATTTTGGCAAAAGCGACTCGAGATACGTCGGCATCGCAGCTTCAAATCTCTTGAAAATTATTCATGGCACAACGTCGTACTGATGTTATTTAACTTAGATTTCGCAGTTACATTTTGGTCCCTATGAGATAGATGGTTGTAAAGACACTTCTACTTTTACACCACTCTCAAGTACTCCTTTGCGCTTTTCATTTCTTTGAATTTTTTTATTTTTTATAAATGTGGTTTTGGTGGTCTGATATAGTCGAAGCCGCTGCTATTGCTTTTAAAACTGGATATTAGTGCGTTTACAGGTTTTCCAGATCCTCCTCCTCCTTGAGTCGTTTCCCCAAGGCTGGGGATCTTGACCACGGCATGGTTTTAAGACCTATTTGATGATATGTCTCCACCTGCACCTATTTTCAGCAACATGAACGACTTCCGAGGCTTTGGTGTTTAACGAGGTGCGGATAAGCTCAGACCAGCGTATGCCGTATGTATAGTAAGTAACCTACTCCTTTCTTTTGCTATTTTCCAGATAACTAGGTAATAATTCATCAAAAAAAAGGTGTCCTAAGGTTATTCAATATACTTTAAAACCAGATCCGAGACAAATATCCTATACTATCCCATCCCATACCTGCCATAAAATTCTTCGATCAAGATTAAATGAGCAATATTTGTATATTATTTTGTAATCAGTACCTAATCACTTTCTCGAAAATCGCTGAAATGAAAATGGATGAAATGGCGATTTCGATGAAAGTTGCAATACCTATAGGGGTTTACGGGGGCGAAAAATCGATCTAGCTAGGTCTATATGGGAAAATTCGTTTTCTCCGTATATTCATCCGAGCAGAGCTCGCTCGAGGTACTTTTCTATAAAATATGCAAAGGAATCATTCGTTTTACGTAAGTACTAAACGCAGACAGAGCTAATTTCTTTGTCAGCTTTCCAATAGAAAGACGAGACAATAGCGCAGACACGACTATTCATACCGACGCTCACATGCCAGCGTTTATCGCGTCTTATTGTTTAAAGAATAGGGTTGAAAATGTGGTGATGTGTGGGGTAAAGAAAGCTATTGTATAGATAGTAATAAGCCGAGTATTGAAGTAGGCTGCGAGGGCTCTCCGCCGAGCACTGCCCCGGCTCAGACCCTCGACCTAATGAAACGTAGACTTCATCGAAACAACACGATTCTCCTACACTTTGTCGCCTAGATGAGAAAAACGACAGTCCATTCTGAAGAAGTGTTTTTATTTTAAGAATAGTTGAAGCTGAACTTATTTTTTAGTTACATACATGTGCTGTTACTGTTTAAGTAATTATATTTACCTAGCTTTTATACTTTTTCAACACACTTGCTCGTAAAATGGCTCTTATTGAACCGCCTTATCATGGCAGCATAGATTGTATTTAGAAATTGACTTGAACTTTTTACCAAAGGCAAGTGCTCAAAAGCAAGTTTTTGTAAAAAAAAACCATAGGCAAACCAGAGGCGATTAATTATGTTAAAAAAAAATCCCATTGGCAGGTTAGTGGGATACTAATATTATACAAGCTGCGCCCCGCGGTTTCACCCGCCTAAGTCTCGATCCCGTGGGAGTATCGGGATAAAAGTATCCTATGTGTTAATCCAGGTTATAAACTATCTGTTTTCCATATTTCATCCAAATCCATTCAGTAGTTTTTACGTGAAAGATTAACAAACATCCATCCATCCAATAAAGTAAGGATAAGGATTATTAATGAGCATTCTCTGTTTTCACCAGACCAGAGATCTGCGGTTTTATTAAATCTCATCAAAGACTTCATGCCTTTTTATGCCTACAGTGTATAAAATAAAATGCCTAAGTGTGTAAATAAAATATGATAAATTAACATAGTGTTAAATATTATATATATTATATATTTTTCACTACATAATTATTAACCTAAGTTATTAACCTTAATTTGCGTATTCAAAACATTATTTAGTGTTTACTATATTTCTTTTTGATAAAGGCTGTTTTGCCAGTGCCTTTATTTACACCTGTGTGAGCATCGCTAGCAGAAAAAACAAAACCAGTGCGCCATTTTCCATAAATATTTGATACCTATCGTTTTCGTTGTGTGGATAATTAGTTATCAAAATTACGAAATGTAAAGTTTTGTCACCAACAGACGTAGAAAAGTTTTTAAAAGAAGCTCCGGATAATCAGTTCCTGGCAACAAAGGTCAGTTGAACTTTATCAATTTAATCTAAACGTATAATCTCTTTTTAGTTACGATAATGTACTTGGCTCTTAGGACAAGTCCGTTTTTTTCCTCGGAAGTGTGTTGAAAAACATCGTATGAAACGCGTGTGCATTGATCATTATACAACAAACTTGTATCATAATGTACTATTATCTCGGTGCTTATATAGCGAAAATGGTTTTTTTATGAAAAATAATCATTTCTAAGTACCTAGTACCTAATTTATTGTAATATTTTACAGCCTTCACAAGGCTCTAAAGACCTTTAGATGGTAAAGTAAGTAAGCTCTAGGTACCTAAAGTGTTTAACTCCTTACCAGTGTGATGGCTATGGACATGACCTACCTGGCCTTGACGATTGTCGGGAAGATATTTGTATGTATGCCCAAAGTAATAAGATAAGTCATCATCTGCAAATAATTGACGGATTTGAGCGATACCAAATGGCACGTAAAATCTGAAGTGCCATGCTGTTAGGCTCAGGTCGATTTAGACCAAGCGAGCGAATGCACATTCTACCCCCACTCTACCAAATTCTTTTTGTGTAAACAGGGACAGAACATTCCTTCGGTGGTTTCTCCATCCTAAAATGTCAAGAATATCAACAAGAGAATGCTCTAGCTCTTGTTCTGGTTCTATGTTCGTTTGGTCCACGGAGTATAGTGGTTTGGTCTAAACCCACCTTAATCGGTCGACCGGACCATAAAATGGCGATATATAAAAATAAACACAACATGTTTCTTCGTTGTTTTTAATGCATGACAGAATGACAGATTTTACTACAGATGATCATGAATGCTTATGACAGCTTCCGATGGGTCGTATTATGAAACAAGTCAACTAGCATTGTAAACACATTTTAGAAAACCTTATATTAAAGTTGGAAATCATACAAGTCAACTATAGCGTTGCGACACGGGGATACATTTACGAATCACTGTTGCTACTTGATAGAAAAAAGGTATATTATTATTTTATCGTCGACAATTTATTAGCCGCGCTGACTGTTCCACCCGAATTATGCAAGATTTCTACGCACCTAACACGTTCTTTCGTAAAACATTCAAATTATTTGTGACACAAACATACAACCAGTTCAAAGTGAACCTTCACAACAGTAGTTCGTACGTGCCCCCACATAAATGTACGTAACAGTGGCCTTACATATAACAGAATACAGTTAAGTATCTAATTATTTATGAATTTATTATGATTCGTAATCTAGCGTTTTGCATAGACGGTGTAGAAATACTATGTCCCTGATCCATATAACATATAAATATAATTTTAAAATAAAACTCAGTCTCATATTGCAAGACTAGGACACTACCAAATCATCGTAATGTCTTGCATAACCAATAATAATAACTGGAATTAATTGTAAAATATATTAAAACATTCAATAAATAACAAAATGATAAAAATGACTCACTTGGGGTACAATTAAATATGTGATGGAAAAGTTGCTTATAGACAACCCAACCAGAAAATATGAAGCCGACGGGCGGACAAGTATCGGTAATGTTGAAACCCACATGAATAGGACTTGCCGATCGGGCGTCAAGTAGGATCGTCTGAAGACAGTTATGCCTCCTATTCATGGTAAATGAACCGCAAACATGTTACTGGCAATATTGCATACGGTTTGTGGGTGAATCATGTTTCTGCAACTTTGTAGCGCATCTTTTGTTTACCATAAATAGGAGACATAACTGTCTTCAGACGATCCTACTTGACGCCCAGCTGTTGGTAACAACCAACAACACAAAAACCTATTGCTGCAACAATACTGCGCATTTTTAGTTCACAATAAATACGGGATTAAACTCATCAAACAAATAACAATACAGTAGACAATATTACTTCTATACAGTCTATTCGATGCGGCCGCAGTGGAAGTATAATATCATATTATGAAGGAATGTCACCGTAGAAATTCTAAGAGATTACAAGATTAGTATCTTAGTGTTATAATTTGATCCGGAAACTGTATAGCACAGAGATTCCTGATAGTTCCTAAGTAAGTTAAAATCATGGTAACTATGATAAATAAGTTGTCTTGTATAGAACTTAGATTGATATTAGAACACTGCGTCTTTTGAAAGTAAACTACTTTACGGATTATTCAGACTTACTTTTTTGTGTAATTCGCTGACATTGGCTTATGTTTGCAAAATAATATAACTAAACATATCCGTAAAGTCGTTAACTCTTCCCTCTCTCCAGCTTAAAACCTAACATTTGATAATATAAACAACAAATACAATTTATTTAGTAAATACATTCGTTTTTTAAGTTACAGTAAGTGTTCGTTTTAGTAATTGAATTAAATACAAATTAGTGTTATAGTACTTAATTATAAAAAATCGAGTAAGCATCTTTTAAGTATATTTTAAGAATGTAAAAGTAATCACGATTAGGGAATGTTAATGAGATTATATAAAGTAAACAATCTTGAGGTACGTTTTCTGAGATTATAAATATTTGTGTACCTAATAATGCAGTTCATAAATGAGTACATAAATAAAAATTGGAGGCACCTCCAATAACAACATAGGCTGTACGAATCGATATCAAAATAAATAATATTAATATGTTAGATATCACCTCGCATATTGCCCTTCTTATAAGTTACGTGTGACTACACAATATACATCATATTATTATATTATTGAAACCTTACTTTTACCTTACTTGAGATAAACGCTACAAATATTAAAGCAAATATAATCGTCTACATTCTGGGAATGTAACATTTATAAAACAGTATACCTATTTATTTACAACGGAAATTATAAAAATTCATTATGATCAATTCAAAGGTTAATTACATTTTTCTACGCTACATTAAGCTACAAGGTCAAACAAAACAAAAATTCAATAATTGTATCTTTGGAAGAACAATGAGCGCCGCATAGAAGCGAAGCAGAGCGCGTGTTGGAACGTGGGACAGTCAGCAATATACGTACAGGGAACTATGGCCACTATATCCAGAAATGTATTGTCCATTATGCTTTGAACTCTTTGGCAATATTAGTTTACAGAAACAACAAATTATTACTGAATTTATATTTTGGTGTTATTAGGAAGGGGATTGGGAAAATCCTTTAGTTTACTGGTTGCCCCAGTACTACAAATGCTTAAATTTTACTGATCAAACATTTATAAGATAAAAGGTGCTTTAAATATATAATCATCACTGACTTTCAATGGAAAATAGTTCTATGAACTACATCAACATCAGTCACTAAATAAGTTTACAAAATATTACTATTGATACGGGTCAGATATGAAGGGATCATGATAAATTGTTAAACATCACAGATACGTCAGTTACAAGAGATTCGATGAGAACAGTTACAAATAATATTATGGTACTACTTTCATGTTTAAACACAATGTTCTAGGAATGGGTGTAGTAATAGTTATAATTACAATAGATAGTCCAAAGAATCCTACAGCTGACTCACATTACAAATTGAAGTTTACGTGCATTTTCACTCTTCACAATTTTTGTTAGTGTGAAAACGCACATAAAAACTCGAAGCAAAACTCGCTGCCACATACCGGTAACGACCAGTTTCAAATTATATTTTATTTCCAATACCACCACAGATCTAGTACAATAACGGGTCGCGATTTATTTAAAAAGAGCGCGACAACAGTCCTAAAGGAAACATGTCGTCAGTTAGGCCGGGTAGTCACCTCGCGCCGGGGCGGCGCCACTGTCCCGGGCGGGCCGCGTGTCGCCCGCGGGCCATAGCGCCGGGCCCGTGCCCTGCGCGCGCTAGAGCGCCGGGCCCGCGCCCTCCACGCTCTGTAGCGCTGGGCCCGCGCCCTCCGCGATCTGTAGCGCTGGGCCCGCGCCCTCCGCGATCTGTAGCGCTGGGCCCGCGCCCTCCGCGATCTGTAGCGCTGGGCCCGCGCCCTCCGCGATCTGTAGCGCTGGGCCCGCGCCCTCCGCGCTCTGTAGCGCTGGGCCCGCGCCCCCCGCGATCTGTAGCGCTGGGCCCGCGCCCTCCGCGATCTGTAGCGCTGGGCCCGCGCCCCCCGCGCTCTGTAGCGCTGGGCCCGCGCCCCCCGCGATCTGTAGCGCTGGGCCCGCGCCCCCCGCGATCTGTAGCGCTGGGCCCGCGCCCCCCGCGCTCTGTAGCGCTGGGCCCGCGCCCCCCGCGATCTGTAGCGCTGGGCCCGCGCCCCCCGCGCTCTGTAGCGCCGGGCCCGCGCCCTCCACGCTCTGTTGCGCCGGGCCCGCGCCCTCCACGCGCTATAGCGCAGGGCCCGTGCCCTCCGCACGCTATAGGGCCGGGCCCGCGCCCTCCGCGCCCGCGGGCAGGGAGTGCACGCGCGCAGACAGCAAGTTGTGCAGGATAAACACTGCCGGCTTAGGGCTGCCTTCCATGTCTAACTCCTGGAGTAATGGGAAGTATGAGATGAAGAATCAAAGAATATACTATGGAATCATTTTCACTTGAAAGGTCAGCTGTCATTATTGACATCCCAGTTAAATCGATAAAGAAAAAAATAGGTATTTCGTCAGTTTCTGTCATTTTATTTATTATCTGATCTAACAAAGACAAAAGTGTCAGTGACTGCAGAGCGTTCAGGTTGTCTTGCTTGCTTTATTCTGCCTAGATATCAGTTATTTCACGACCTGTTAACTTGTCAAAATAATTCAAGAGAAAATCAATATCGGTTAAGCAAACAAAATGTACTTACGACCGTATCATCATCAGCGAAGTGCAGCCACAGCGCGGCGCGGTCGTCGTCGGCCGAGGCGCGCAGCGCGTGCAGCGGGCGCCGGTACAGCGCGCGCGCGCCCGCGCGGCCCAGCGAGCCCGCCGCCTCCCACACGCACACGCCGCCCGCGCCCAGCGACAGGCGAGCGCACGCCCCACGGAAACGACATCCTGATAATAAACGTTTTCTTTGTTAAGAAGATTGCTTACCCTTATGAGACCGACATAACCTTTAAATGGTTGAAAGTCCCAAATATAGAAGAAAAAAAAACTACTTTTTGTTTTGGCTGGGAAACATCGAGCTCTCTGAATGTTATAATTATATTTTTGAGAGAATACTAGCTGCGCACCGCGGTGTCATCTGTATGGAGATACAGGAACTGTGCATTTTTCTGGCAAAAAATCCCATATTGAATTAGTCTTTCTAGAGATCACCTTTTACAAATATACAATATCTCAACAACGTATAAACACACACACACTGCTATCGCGTCAAAAGATCCCAGTACAGCTTTAGTATAAGTCACATACGGAAGGTAAACTCGGGCACGGCGCGCACGGCGTGGTGCGCGCCGTCGACCAGCGCGCCCGCCACGGCCGCCAGGTCGTGCGGCGTGTCGGCGCGCAGCGCGCGCACGGCCAGCCCGCCCGGCGTGCCCGCGCGCACGCCCAGCGCCGCCGCGCCGCCGCCCGGCGCGCGCCGCCACCACGCCAGGCGCGTGGCCGCCAGCCCGAAGCACTCGCTGGGCGCGCACCACGCCTCGCCCGACCAGGGGGCTGCTTCGTACAATCTGGTGAATGATAAAAAAAACCCCTTGAACTTATTTTTTTTCATTTCAGTGTTTCCTACCCTAATGCGCGTTTTCACCGACATCCCCTAAGTTTAGAGATCCCCTAAGCATGGTTAGGGGGCTATTAGAACGTGATTTCAGTTCACCAACCACCTGCCACCTTTAAACAGGACCCTAACCATGCTTAGGGGATCCCTTAAACTTAGGGGATGTTGGTGAAAACGGCCATAAGTCTCCTTTTACAAAAAATCTAATCTTCAAGACTTTTTGTCATCTGACAACATTGTAAACTACCGGCTTTAGCATCATTATAATTTCAAACTAGAATCACCCACTGCTAAAGCCCCCATTCTTTCCATTCTTCACGATTTCGGGAATCCCTGCACCTAGTTCAGGTGTTTTCTGGTTGCAACTAACGATTTCGTCAACCCAAAACGTTTTTGGATGCTTAACTCAGAATTATAACTTTCTCGGCTTCCATCAAGAATTATAACTTTCTCGGCGATGCTCACCTGATTTCTCTATCAGTAATCGCAACAAACGTGGGTTGCCAACCATCAGCCTCATCAGAACTGTCGGATCCGCCCGAAGCACTCATCTGTGGAAACCAGAAATTGTTTGAAATGACTTCAATCAATACTTTGAATGATATTGCCATTATACCAGATAGAGAGTAGAATAGTTCGAAAATAAGTGAAAAGTGCCTTTGTTTCAAGGACGTGCAACAGACAACTGCTATGCAATATTGTTTTGTACTTTTAGTAAATAAAGGCTATGAATTTGAGTTTGGTGTTCGGAATTCAGTCTTACATGATCCTGTGGAGGTCGCCTCGCCAGCCAGCCAGCATATCGCACATCCCCAAGCAAGGGACGCAGTCGCAGTCGAGCGCGCGCGAGGGCAGCACGTGCGGCACGTCGTACAGCCGCGTGCAACGCACGATGCCATCCCGTCGCACCCTGAGCACTGCCCGCGCGCAACGCTAAGGCGTGCACTCCGTCCGGAGAGTAGATCTCGATTGTTCGCTCTTCTACAATGGCAAATAAGAAACAATTTTTTCAGGCTTTTATCAAAATCAACAGCAAAATGGGGTTTACTTATAAAAGTTGCTTACAGTTAAGTAATGATAATTTTTTTGATGAAACATCTCTTAACTTTAAGCAACGTTTATAAATAAACCCTCTAATATTTAACTAACTTTAATGCCTTATAAGGATAGTTTTTAGTGGCTTGTTGTACTGGTATAAGTTCTCGTTCGATAATCATTCATTTTTACCTGGGTCTCGATGACGCAAATTCTTGGCAATGCAAGCCATCAGCAGAGGCACGTAGCGTGTGTCTGCCCTACGGCGTCGGGGTGAGGGGGGCGAGGGCGGCACGTCTGCCATGAAACCACGCTGCAGCTCCCAACCTACCTCACTGATGATTGACGCCTTACGAAAGTATGGAGTCACCTCGCGAAGATACTTGACTGTGGATCAAAAAGTTAGAATGAAAAATGGCCACTGGAACAGCTTTTAAAATAAGGGGATTTTTTGAGAAACCACATTGTTAGGAATTCTTATGAGTAACCGCTGTCTGAAGAGTGCAAGAGTACCTATTTATAATTTCCTGAAACTATGTATGAAGGAAAGAAATGAGAGGATCTGAGGCAAGTATTATTAAAGTAGATGTGTAAGTCACACATGGGTGCTAGTATGGTGTAATAATTACACAGTAATTGGTAGAATGCTGCATGCCACTGCAGGCTGCAAGCTAATGATATTTTTGACCATATAAGGCTGGCATAGTCACCCAGAGTAGAAAGAAGCCTCAAAAAACTTGATGTAAAAAAAAAATGTCTAATGAGTAAACATCAACAAAATTTAGATGAACATGATTGATAGGATTATTATTTATTTCCTTTTATTTCTTAAAGACACTTATAAATTACATTTTTAAATATTAGAATATAAAAACATTTAAAAGTAGTAGCCCACCGCTATCGGGAACGGGGTCCAAGCTACCGGCGGTCAAGGCTCCAGAGAGAGGAACCTCTTAACAACATATTGTTGGCCCATAGGCCGTGTCCAGGTCTTAACCCAGCTGCCCAACGAGAGCCTCCATAGGTGTTGGTCGAGGCTCTTGGCAATTAAGCCATTATTATATATCAGATTCAGTTTTTTATTAATTTCAGTGCTGTATGCTATGCTGGCAAAATACTGTTTTGTCATGTGATTTATTGGGATGACATTAGAGTTTAGTTAGGTTAATTTATAAATTAAAGACACAGTATTAGTCACCACAAAGACTCATCATTCCATCTGATTATAATCTATTTCTGCAGATGGTATCAAACAATGAGAATTGTATTTCTTTCTTTCCTATACACTTCTCATCAGAAAAATCGAAACACTTCCGTTTTTATGGTTTCTGTCCTAATTTAACACAAAAAAGTTTCCATTCCATGAGTAAAATCACATGATTGTATAGCTGGCAGTTTGGCCATTACAGTGATAAGCGAAAATTCTAAATTAGAATTTCATTTGTATATCCTATAAATGAAATGATTCACTGTTTTGAGACAAATGTGTGTTTAGAGTTGGAGTACATTTCACCTTTGAAAACTAAAAATTAGCGCTTATCTTAAAACTTTTTGTTCTGTGTTCTGTATACTGTGTGTGTACTGTGACTGTGGGACGTCTTTTTTCTAAAACATATGGATACTTCGCCCGCAGAAGCCGCCCAAGTGGTGGCATTGCTGGATTCTGGACTTAGTCAGCGTGTTGTGGCTGAAAGATTGCATCTAAGCCTGTCGTCTGTTCATAGTCTACAAACGCTATCGGGAGACTGGTTTGTTTACGCGCCGTTCAGGATCTGGCAGGAATCGGGTCACTTCTGATCGAGATGATCGATTTATTGCAACAACTTCTTTACGAAATCGATGCCTTAATGCTTTTCAACTGCAGCAGCAGCTTTGTTGTACGTAGGGTGGCTGTAAGTGACTCTACAATTAGAAGGTTGAAGGAACGTGGACTGGTACCGCACAAGCCAGCAAATGGGCCGAAATTAAAATTATGCTGTATGGTAACGACGGAAGGAACAAGGTCTACAGAAGAGATGGAGAACGCTACGCACAATGCTGCATTGAAGAAAGGGTCAGCTATGGTGGCGGTTCGTGGACGGTTTGGGGAGGAATCAGCGGCGACGGTAAGACAGAGCTTGTCTTTGTGTCTGGGCCACGTCTGTCTGCACTAAACAGTCATCGGTACATCAAACACTGTCTTGAGCCTCACATGATGCCCTATGCACATTTTATTGGCAAAGGTTTCATATTCATGCACGACAATGCTAGGGCTCACACCGCGAGGGTCGTACGAGATTATGTTACCGAAGTCAGTATCTCCATTATGGAATGGCCAGCAAGAAGCCCGGACATGAATCCAATTGAACATCTATGGGATGAATTAAAGAGACGAATTCGTGCAAGAGATCCTGCCCCCAGAAACTCTTAGCCAGCTGCAAAATGCAACCCAAGAGGAATGGAATGGAATGCCACAACATTTGATCGTGACTCTCATCCGATCGATGAAGAACCGTATGGAAGCAATAATAAGAGCTCGGGGAGGGAATACAAGTTATTAAATTAACATTTCTTAGCTTTTTTTTTCATTTACTTACAGGGTAAAAATAACGAAACCTATGAAATTTTAATTTGAATTTAGAACATTAACATTTGACTATTAAACAACATTTGACATATATTCCTAAATATACACATTTTTCTGATAATCCTTACAAAACATAAACTTGCAAGTTGTTTCGATGTTTCTGATGAGAAGTGTATATTCAATCTTAAAAAAATAGAAAAACATAAGAAAAATATAATATACATATTCTATCTTAAAAAAATAGAAAAATGATACATATTTGGACATCTCATCTCATTTAAAAATACCGAAAAATCCATAAACATCAGTTCAAAACAGGCAAATTCAACCAGACAATCTAAAACCTAGCTAAACTTATTAAAATAATCACATTATTAACTAGACAACCATAATCCATTTACAATAGGTATAATTTCCTAGCGATGAGACAAATGGCTCTAGCTCTGTGTTTATTATCTATAATATACTGTACACCCCTGAATATCTCAATTAGCAACTCCGCGCCACTGAATTGGTGTAATTAAGGTCAATTTAGTTAGCCTGTGCCTTATAACTAGCCATGTTTCAAGCATTACAACATTCATAATATATCTTATGATCACTTGCCTTCCAACTGGACCATCTTTCCAGCTCTTTTCAATGCTTTGACTGCTTCCTCATGTGTAGCATCCTTCAAATCCTCCCCATTCACAGATAGTATGGCATCACCAACATATAACTGTTCTGTAAGGTCAGCTGCCATGCCTTTGAATATTTTCGATATCAATATAGGCATATTATTCTCTATACCACCTTTTATTGAGATTCCCAACCCATTATTGTCTGACTTCACCACTTGTACTAAACGTTTTTGATTCGCAATAGCTTCAGGAACCTCTGTGAAGTCACTGTTCGGAGTCTCTACGTTGTTGTTGTTCAGAGTTCCGTTCAGTGTCGTGGTCGCGTCGTAGCCATCATCCAGACACACACTTAGATAATCCTCTTCGAGCGTACAATGAACACGATACCACACGCCGCGCACTAGGGTCTCTAGTAAACCTGAACGTGTGCAGGTTGCACTGGGGCTATCGCTGCCCCCGCTGGAGGCTCCGTTCTCCACCATAATTTCTCTTGTTTTCACAACAAACAACAAGAAAATAAGAGTTAGTCGCGACTTTAATTAAGACATTCACAATATTGTTGTTACTCAAGATATATCTTAATTCATTTTATGGCTAGATTGACTACTTACTGCTACATAAAAAACAAACGCAGTATATTAAATTAACATGATAAAATACGAATTTATTGCACAATCGATAGGTACATATCACACACTTTTGACAGACCGCACGCCCCAGTAAAAATGTACTCTGTGCGCCCTGCGCCCCAGTCGCGAATGCCACAGATAAAAGTAAAGTAAAGCTTGTTAGACAACAAGAAGATAAATCAAATCCTCACACATCATTTTAGTCGATTACCATAATAAAGGGGTGATAGACGTGTGAGCAAGCAAGTACTCGTATACCTACATATGGCTCGGTGAGCTTACTCGCCCGTCTGTCGTCGCTGCGAGCCGCGAGCTAATTTGACAGCGTGTCACTGACGTCAAGCCGAGTAAGGTCGCGAACTTTAAGGTTGATGCGCTAGTGTAGCCCGCGAAATTCAAATTTTCTTACGTTTTTTGCAATTTGCAGGTCAGTATCAGGTTGTATGTTGATCTGAATATTATTAGCGCTCGTAACAAATATGGATTTACAGAATTATAAACATTAGAATCAGCAATACAACTCTCTAAGTTCATGAAAGTGTATTTATTCTTCACAACTTTAAAGTTTAATAGTTTTTATTCACAATTACGTTATTTTTTGTACGTATGGTTAAATAAAAACATAGTAATTTTGTTACTATTTCGAGGTACACTTTTTTTTCAACGGATGTACATTTATTTTGAGAAATACTCCAATATCGATTTCGATATATCGAAAAAAAAAATCGATATATCGATATATCGGTGGAATTTTCAACAAAAAAACTTACTTTATGTAGTTTAAGTTTTATAATCATTTAAATACCAAACTAGGAAAAAAAGTTCAAATAATTTTTACGGCTCTGAATTCCAGCGGTTTTAGTCAGCGGCGACAATGGTGTTGCTATTAAAAATATATCGTTTTTGATACATTTTCGATACTTGATATTTTATATCGATACATCGATATATCGAAATAATAAATATCGCCTGAAAATATCAATATATCGAACAAAAAATATCGATATATCGATATTTTTCCTGCAAGCCTACCGCAGAGTACATTTTTATTGAGTGCAGTCAACACCAAAGAGTACATTTTTATAAAGGCCAACACCACAGAGAATGTTGGTCAATATGTCAACACAACAGTGTGACAACCAAAACCAATACAACACACCACACACACCCACAGAGCACTATTTATTAGGTACTGTACCAACACAACTGTCAAAATTGGGCATTGGGCATTGATGATAACATAATGAATGTGTTGTTTTGCGATGTAAACGAGAAAAGTAAATTCAAATGCGGAAATTTGACCTATACCACTAACTAATATTGTTCAAAGTAAGTTTTTACATATTTGTAATGAACATGGAGATGTGTAGAGTATGTTTATCGACAGAAAAACAAATGCTTCCATTGGATGAAACTTTCATTATTAATTATAACTTGTTAACAAATCTTAATGTAAGTATAATTTTCATTATCTTTAGTAGTTTATTCAGTTATTTAACATTTAAGACATTTTTTTTTAAAACAACCTAAGTAATCTCTTCTTCATTTATAACTTGTTTCTTTATTACTTTACAATGTCATTAATTTTGCTATTTCAGATTACCTTATTAGATGGTATGCCACAGTATTCATGTCAGACATGTTCGGACACACTCAAATGTTTTATAGAATTCAGAGAAAAGTCTATAACAGCAGAAACTACATTGAAACAAATAATTTATTCTGTGAGTATTATTCAGTCGTAGGTTCAGCTAAGAGGCATAAAAGAAACAAAGATTAGATATGGTCAAGGTCAAACAATTTGAAGTTATTGAACTCCAAATTGTTTGACTTTGACATATTTTTATTAAATTCTACATTGTAAATTCCTGCAGAGCAAACATTAATTATCTTTTAGCACTTAACAAAAATTGAAACTCTTTATTTCTGATGAAATGAATTCTTTCAGGATATTAAAGCAGAAAATAAAACACTTCTTATAGAGATTGATAATAGCGCTTCAATTTGTGAAAGTGAGAAGCTACTGGATATAAAGTCAGAAATTAAGGCAGAAAACTTTGATGATGATTTAATTTTAGACAATTTAGATGATGCTTTTTCTGAATATGAAGAGGATGACCATATTATTGTTAAAAAAGAAGAAGGTTATTGCAACATTATTTATGATATTTTATTAAAATATTATAGACCCTTATTATACCTAAGATATTTTTTTGATGATGTTCATCTGAACATGACCTAAAAAGAAATCATAAAAAGTAAAAAAAAAGCTTGACACAAAAAACTTAAACCTCGAACTCGAATAGACCAAACAACTAGAAGTAGGAGTATAGTTTATTTTTATTAATTAAGTATACATAAACATAATTATTTCAGATGTGAAACCAAAGAAGATAAAAAGAAATAAACATACAAAGCTCAAAGTAAAAACATCAAAAATATTAGAAAGCATTGCAAATGGACATGAAGAACAGTGGTTCTGTGGTAATTATTATTAGTAAATTATGGTTGTTGAAAACTTTATTTCTTTAGTTAGGGAATTGTACCTAAGTACCTACCTACATAAGTTCTTTTGCCCATTGTGATATTTTACTAATTTAAAAGTTATTTATCTATTTATTTGGTACACCAACAGTATTACATACAATAAATTAAATAATAAAAGTACTTACTGGTATATTATATATGCCTATTATAGGGATACACAGCATTCATCACAATACAATATCATAATTAAATTTAAAAAAACTTAAAATAAAATTAGAAAACAAAAAAAAAAAAAAAAAAAAAAAAAGTTGTAAGCTCAGGAGCCGGGTCGGGAGTGTTGAGTGTGTGTGTTATGTGCTGACGCCACTCGTCTTCACGCACACATCCACAACGTGTTTTTACACTTGGTTACCACAAGTGAAGCGCGCGTCGTTTCGTGAGATAATAAAAATAAAAGTTAAAAACCTAAGTTATGTATGACCTTTTTAGTTCACTTTGTTGTCGTAGTTGGGTTTTAGTTTTATTATTCTTATTTTTTTTTAAATGAATTTATAATATATATATTTTTGAAATGTGCTAATTAAGCCCTTTCATTTAATATGCAATAAATGGCAAAAAAAAATTCATGTCATGAAAAATTTTTTTTCATGACTTTGTCCTCTAGAGCGCGCCATATTCAATTTATTGTGACGTCACATAGCGGCCGATCAGGACACTTCCAACGATACCTCATTTGTCCAATTTTGATGAGTTCCTAGTTTAGGAGATATGAGGGAACACGAACATACCTACATACATTACATACATACCGGTCAAAATCATAAGCCTTCTTTTTACTGCCCCGTAGTCAGGTAAAAATTCATCCTAACTAATATTATAAATGCGAAAGTGTGTTTTTTTGTTACACTTTCACGGTTAAACGGCTGAACGGATTTGGATGAAATTTGGCAAACGGGTAAACCATGACCTGGAAAAGCATAGAGGCTATATTTCATCCTGGATCGCAGACGAAGTCGCGGGCAACAGCTAGTACTTAATATTATAAATTCGAAAGTAACTCTGTCAGTATGTTACCTTTTCACGCCTAAACCACTGAACGGATTTCGATAAAATTTGGCAAGGAGATAGATGGCATCCCAGGGAAAGACATAGGCTACTTTTTATTGACACACCGCGCGGACGCAGCCGCGGGCGGAAGCTAGTACTGTATAATTTAGTAATAGTTTTTTCAATTAATTTCCAGGTATTTGCCCTAAGTCATTTAAAGAAAAACTTTACCTGAATAATCATCTAGATAGCCATAAAAGGGACCGAAAGTGTGATCTCTGTAGAGAGCAACTGAACAGCCTATCTCAGCTCCTTGCTCATAGACTGATACATGTCCCATTGAAACAGAGTAAATGTCACATTTGTGAGAAAAAATACAAATCTTGTCTGTATTTGGAACATCACTACAGGAATTTCCACATTGAGGAAGATGTAATTATGCTTTATCTATTTACTACTCATAGAAAACATATTCAATGATGAAAAAAAAACTTGTTTTAAAATTTTGTGATTTTTTCAGGACAAAAAGCTTTTTTGTAATAACTGTCCAATGACATGCAACACACCAAGAAAACTTAGCAGTCACATACTGCAAGTACATTCCAGTATTAAGTATATTTGCGACTTGTGTTCTAAAGGGTGAGTAGCCAACAAAAGAACAACTTGCTAATTTGCTAAGTACATAAAAAAACATGAGAAGAATGATAAACATATAGACTAAAAAAAACAACCAATCCCAAAAAAAAACACTAAAAAGAAAAATTCATTTTTGGAAGTCGGTTGTTTTTTTTTTGTAAAAAGTTTTTATTTTTCACATTTTAGTTGTGGTACCTACCCCACACAAATTCGAATAGCAATACCTGCTATGTAAATAATAGTGAAGGAGTAACTTAAAACATCGTCCAGATATACTAAGTGGGGAAAAATACGTAATATTGAAGCTAACTCAAAAACGCAAGCAAAGTTAATAACATTTATATGGGTATGGGTCCACCTCTGAAGCATGACCTACCAAACAAAACACCAACACCCGTAAAACACCTTTAGCCGTCTTTGGTCTGTAAATCCCATAAGAAATGGTCAATATTATATTTCTTATTTTCAGCTTCCAAAGTAAAACGAATTTAAAATCGCACATAAGGTCTCATGGTGAGAGTAAAGCTTACGTTTGTGATATGTGTGAATTCTCCTGCAGATATAGTGGTGGACTAAAAGTAAGAATTTCTTTCTTTCAATTTAATACTTTCTCCAAAATACACGTGATTTTATTTCAGCAGATGAAATAAAATAGATCTTACAAGGGTACCCAATTATTTGCAGGACCATAAAATAAGAAGACATAATCCGAAGAAGGTATACTGTAAACTGTGTAAACGACCATTCCAGAGTCAAGTGGCCCATGATAAACATAAATGTACACACAAGTTACATGTATGCCCTATATGTGGTCTTCAACTAGATGGAAATTCTAGAGTGAGTAGGATAAATACCAATACTACGATTAAAGTTAAAGTTATGAGCTTCGTCAATGTCCGTGTTTCCGATGAGTAAAAATCCCAAACTAACTTGCCGCTAAGTTTCGGGCAGACAAAAAATTGGGCAAACATTACGTATCATGCCTCAGAAATTTCGGATAGAAGCATAATGAATTGAATACTACCTACACCCAAAATAGTATTTAAGCCATAAATAACATGTTGTTTATTTTTTTTTCTGTTGTCCATGGGTTTTTTCTTATTTATTTAAAATCAATTTGTATTTTTTTTGTATGATTTTCGTGTCTTATGGTATTTGTTAATGTTTTCGTTCTTGTCAAACTTGTTGTACCTATCTATATAATAAGTGATCGATATGGTCTCCTATAGTTGGAAGCGGACACTTGTAGTCCCTTTTTTATGTTAACATGCATGAAATTGTGTGGAATCTGTTGGCGATCCACGAAATAAATAAATGGCTAGCGAGTTGTATAGCCAACCTTGTAATTGCTTTACCACCCTACGGTTGACTGTCACTTGCACGTCACAAAACAACAAAGTCTATTTTGTTTGTTTTTGTTTTCAAGACCAATGTGACAGATTCAAGTAGTGAAGTTTCAATACTGGGAATCGTCCAAGTGGTCAAGCTATTATAGTATTTTTATCTCACGAAGCGACGCGCGCTTTACTTGTGGTAAACAAGTGTACAAACACGCTGTGAATGTTTGTATGAAGACTAGTAGCGCCAGCATCAGCACATAACATGCACACACGCATACACACTTCCGACTTCGCCCGTATTGCGAACGGTACCGAGAACTCCTGTGCCTACACGCACATTCACGGCGAGTTTGTACACGCCCGTCGCATCGCTTCGTGAGGTAAAAATCCTTACTGTATGAACTCGACTATACAACTAGTCATGCTCAATTTGTCTGCCCGTAACTTCAACATCCCACATCATCTAACTTTAAAACAACCAGTTATAATTTACTCTATACCGTTTCAGTTATCCAGGCACATGATGAAACACAGCGACATTCAAAGGTACGAGTGTACTAGATGTCCTGCTAAATACAAGTCGAAGGGCGCACTGATAGCTCACCTGGACCGACACGACGGCAATCGCACGAAACAGTGTGAATACTGCCCCGCTAAGTTTTATACCGCCACTGTGCTGATCAAACATCGACGAATACACACGGGTAGATATTTATACATTGATACCGTAGTCCGTACTACAGATCTTATAACATTGCCTGGCCACTAGCGACCATATGCCTCTCGCAAGTTACCCTTAAAAACTATTTTAGTTTGGCAAAGGTCTGTATGTTAAAATTTCAACTGTTTATCTGTCTAGTTTTGATGATCAAAATCATTTTATTTCAGGTGAAAAACCATATGTATGCAGGGTGTGTAACAAAGGATTTACAGGAAACAACAACCTCAAAGTACATATGAAAGTACACGGGGAATATTTGATTGTTAAAAAAAATAGTGAACAAGAGGATTTAACTAAATTTAATGTTACCAAGTGAAGGTAGTTGGGTTTTACTAAATTTAATATTTGTTATTTAATAATAATTCTTCCAAATTGTATTATTTATGTACTTACGTAAGTTATTAAAAATAAATTATTTTTAGAAAACTTTTAAAAATTATTTATTATAGAAATACAATTTACATCTAAGTAAGAAACTAAGTGTATCACATACAAAAAAAAGTCTTTGGCAAGTACAAGTACTAATATAAAATACTTATAAACATTCATAAAAAGTATAAAAATGGATAACCAGTAAACTTTCACAAAAAGCGATTGGATAGGTTCGGGAAAATAATAAGTCTTACTTGATACTTAGATTACAATTAGGTACTACAGGCAAGCGTACATGTGCCACCAACTTACATCACACAGTTGAATATAATTAAGTAATAAGCTGCCAACTTGCTCACTTTGAATACATTATTGTTTTGATTTGAAGATCAACTTTTGATGAGTTGGTAACACTATGCTATAAAAACATATTGTTTTCACAATGAGATCGTATTATAGTGCTGCCAATTTTATCGAATATTATAATACATTACAATCTTAAAGCCAGTCAAATGTCCAGTTCACTCGATGTGAAGATTTAACTCTCTAAAATAAGTACAATAATGACAATTGTGTAGTTTTGATATTTTCAGTCAGTCTTATAAGCTAATACAACATTTGAATTTTGAAACACTTATTTAGTTGGAACACACACTGCTTCAGACACCTCGTATTCATTTTACAATAGTTATGCCATATGCAACAAACATGATAAAATAACATTAGAATTACTTAGCTTAGAAGGAAATGTAAGCAACAAACCATTGATAAAATAAGTTGCTATTGCCCCATATCCATCTAATACTGGATCAAAAGACAATTATATCGGGGCTTATAATATTATTAAATAACTGAAATGACACAATTCACTTGTGATACTCCCGTTTCCTCGTACAAAACAGTTCCAATTTTGAAGACAAATAGAACACAAGAATATAACATATTACAAGGAAATTCCTCACGAAACGACTGCTTTAAAAAAGTAGTTGTACTGATGACGGCATGTGGCAGTAAAATGAGAGACATAATAATTCCTTGAAATATGCTGTTCATTGAGGGTGACAAGACGTGGATCCTTTTTTTTTTGTTAAAATAAAATATTATTCAAGTGTTATCTAGAGATAAAAAAAGTATGGGGAAACGCCGACCTTAGACCATAATTTCCTATCAAACTTAATCACCGAATTACGATGTAAGTAACATTAACATCAAATAAATACAACCTTTATGTAGGTACGTACTTATTCTAAGGACGTTAGCTAGTTGTACGGTACGCCATTAATAAGTAACTAATAAATACATCCAAAGTAGAATTTCATGTTATCATGATTCAGTACCTAATTTAAGGCTACTATGTATAAATTATCTTAAATAAATAATTGACAACGAAATAATAAACTTATAAGTTTACTTATAATAATAATAACTAACTAAATAGATAAGTAAAGCCAATTGAATATTTATGTACTTAATTTTCATTGTTTAGCCAAGAACAATTAGATATGCGCTTCTGTAATCTTCGTGTTTCTGAATTAGCACAAACGTCGCGCCACAGAGTAGCCCATTACATAGGCAAATATTGCACCTATCATTGCGCGTTTGTATGAAGTTTTCTCTCTGTCCGGTTACCTACTTCGGTTGCACATCGTCATCTGTTTCTCAAAAGTTTTGAAAAGATTTTTGGAATTTCATAAGTTGTTAATCTATAATTTGCTTCCATGATTGCAACAATAAAATCTCATTGCGCGTTCGTATTTTCGAAGGTAGATGATGATTTCCGAAGCACATAATTATACTTTTTTGGAATATTCACTTACACCAAGTATAGTACACAACCTTTATTTAAACTACACTTAGACGTAAATATAAAGGAACTAATGGAAATTACTAAACATGGGAACCTATTCAAGACTTCAAGTAGGTAGAGTTATTCTTATAAACTAAGGGTCAGTTACCGAGACACCGAGATGCGACGCGACGCGCACTTTTTTATAATCCGATACAATATCGAATTTATTTACTACACAATAAGGCTTGACACGTGTCCACCCTCGCACTGCAATGTTACGTTTTCGTGAAGAAAATAAGTTCAGTAATTGTTAAAGTGCGCGCAGCATCGCGTCGCTTCTCGCGGTCTGAGCTGACCCTAATTTAAATCGGCAGTATTTCGTCAGGTAAATGAGGACAGGCATAATTGTGACTTAAAGTCGGATAATCTAACAGAGTATTGAACAATCAGAAGCAAAAACGAAGTATCATGCACTTTTCACGCATCTCTTGCTGCAAATGCTTTAAGGTTGAAAATTACACATTTACATACAATCAACATAGGTACCAATGAAGACTAAAGTGTTACAAAAACTACTTCTTTTTACAAACCTATCTTAAACTAGAACGCTTCTCCTTAAGTGTAAAAATGCATAAAGCATCAAAGAAAACGTCGAATATTCACTATCTATTTATCAAGGAGTAATATACAAATGGAGTGTAAATACGCACATTTTATAACCAGAATCAGCCACCAAATTCGTGAAGTGTGCGACATGTAGGTTTGAGAAGCAATCGTGCATAATTGTGAGATGAGGTGCGCAATTTATCGCTCCATTTATCGAGTACTCTGTGATTTGTACCATCTTAAATTTCGTTTCCAAACTGTGTGCTGGGTAGTATCCTAACAACTGTGTCTTTCGTACCTATTTTGTCTGTGTCGATGAGAGACCCCGAGCTGTGTTTCTTTGTTTTGGGCGCGAGTGGCGGTACCTCGCTGCACGTGGAACAGTTATCATCGGTGACTTTGGAGCTAGACCCTGCGGCGCTGAACTTTTTCAGGCTACCGGTGGCCAGGGATCCGTTGGAAGAGGAGCAGTGTGGTGGCAGCAGAGGTACTCTCTCTTGCAAGTCTCGGCTGGAGCCGGACGGCCGGTGCCCGAAACCACTGCTTCCTGCCTCGGAAGCTGCGATTTCTGGACACCCACCCATATTTATCCATTCTTGGATTCTGGAACAATTTTATTGAATAACATTTGGTTCAACAACCCTTAGCCTTGAATTGAAATGGAGTTTGGAAAGGTTATTACTGCAAAAACACGTTTTATTAAACCTTTTTTTAACCATTCAAATAGGTGTTAGGAAGTATCCTAACACCTATTGCAACGCATCCAGGTCGATATATGGTTAGGGTAACCTACCTATTAACAATTTCCTCGAAGTTGGGTCTTCTCTGCGGCTGATGCTTCCAACAGTCCCTCATGAGTGAGTACATGGGTGGTGGACAATTCGCTGGAGCCGCTAATAGCTCTCCACCACGCACCATCGATATCACTTCTTGATTACTATAACTGACAAAATAAAAGAAAAAAAATTATGGATCAGTTAAGTTGGGTGATTGGGTAGCTAGCCTATATACTATTAATCTGTGGCTAGGCTTTAGAGTGACAAGCAAAAGGTTGAATGAATAATTACTTATTTTAAGTATATTATGTTACTAATGTTGATCAAAAAACGAGAAACAAATCTTGAACTTAATCACACCACACTAGCCTACAAAACAATGCCTGCTGCAATGATAATAATAAGTTCTTACCCATAATACGGCTGTAGTCCATAGCTGTATATTTCCCACAACACAACTCCATACGACCAAATGTCGCTCTCAGTTGTGAACTTCCCATAAAGTATAGATTCTGGTGGCATCCACCGCACAGGTAGTAAACTTTTTGACTGTACCTGTAACATTAAATTAAATTTTAATGAAATGGAAAATCTACACAAACTTGAGGATAATAAATTTCGACGCGTGATGCCCCCTGAGATCATCGGTAGATAACATGAATTTCTCGCGCAACATACTAATATTGCATGCTAAGCATTCACAGCAATCAGTAACCATTCATTAAATTCTTAACTCATGCATGAAATGCACTGACACATAATTCTGGCGATATCAGAGTTTCTTTTTAACTAGAAAACTATTACAGAAATATACTCACTCTATAATAATCTGAACTGTAGATATCTCTAGACAGTCCAAAATCTGATATTTTGACAATAAAATCATCGGAAACCAAACAGTTTCTGGCTGCTAGATCTCTATGAACATAATGATGGGAAGCAAGATACTGCATGCCTGCGGCAATGTTATTTGCGATGTTTAGCAATCTCATGGGCGGTAGACCTTTCCCGGAGGGTGGCGCGCGTCCCATCAAAAACTCGTGCAAATCCCCACGGGCCATAAACTCAAACAACATACATAAAGGTTCTTCTCTTAAAGCCACACCAACAATGCACACTATGTTGTCATGGGTTAACTCAGATATCAAGTCTATTTCTCTTCTGAAGTCTGCCTGTGTTTTAGCTGAGGCATTTTCTTTCAGTGCCTTTACTGCCACAAACTGTGTTTCGCCATTCCTCTTCAGAGCTCCCTTGTACACTTTACCAAATGCTCCTTCCCCTAACTCTTCCAAGAATTTAATTTGCGAAAGAGAATACTGTGGTATGCGTAGCACCCCATTACCACGGGTATTTCTTGTCAGATGTGGCTGGTTAGCTATATTGTTAGTTAATAATTCACTCATTTCTATTGGTGAATTCAATCTAGAATTCCCATAGATGTTTTTATCAGCATTAGGTAGGTTTATATCCCTTATTGCAGCAGCATTGTTCTTGTTTTTATGTCTATAACATAAGCAGATAATAAAACCAATAATTGATAGGGTCAAAACTAGAAACACTATAACAATGTAAATCCAGATTTTGTGAGCACATTTTGGAATATCACAATATTGCTTATCTGTTTTGCCATCTTTTTCTATAATGCACCAGGGCTGCTCCAGAACTCCTCCAGGGTTTCTACAATAACTGTGTGTCCCAGCAAGTTCAGGAAAATCAGATAATCTAACATGTAACTGTTTGGACCATTCAACACAAGCCATGCCATTATTTGCTATGTTGACTCTTCCTAGATACCCACTGCCATTTTCCCAGTAACATTCATCATCAGATGCCATGACTCCACCAATGCTGATCCTCAGACAGTCAGGATCATCTTCAGGCAGGTCTTGACATTCCTCCAGTGTCAGCTGCTGTCCTATATGAGGGTGTCTCTTAGCTATGGCATACTCTTTCTGACACAATTCATTCTCCAATATCTCACAATCTTGTTTGCACACACGTCTGAGGACAGTTGAATTATGTCGGAAATTAAACATGGCTGCAAATGAGCTATTTGAGTCTGTGTACATACTAGGCAATTTTCCAAGAGGCAAGTTTTCGAAAACAATTTCTGGCAAGTTATCTTCTTTCGTTTTACCGGTAGCATCAGTTAGTATAGAAAACAGTTTTTTAGCCTCCTTATAGAATTTGCTGTTAGTAATAAAAGGATCTCTACAAATAGGAAATGTGGAATAGCAGAGACTGGGCACAGCATAGCCTTCACAGCGGGGACTGATGTCATTAGAATACCTTGTCACTTGAAAAGCTTTCATCAGCTTATCTTCAAGAGCTGCTTGACTTGTATTATAAGGAATATAAACAAATTGACCTTTTAGATGTTCAGCACATACTCTTCCTACGTATTCCTGACATATTGGCTCTAACATTTGAGGCTCTGTAGAATTGGTAAAGTTTGCATTCAATGTTTGTATGTTTTCTGAAATCAAACCAGGAGTGGACTGAACATTAATATCCAGTTGGCTGTAGATATCAGTATTAGGAAATAGTGATGCATATGTAGGAATCTCATAGTTTTCTATACTTTGTTCAACTTTTAACTGTGATGTCTGCTTCTTCTCATAATTTTGTTTGATCACACATGTGTAGCTGCCTTTATCAGTTACAGCTATGTCTTTGATCCTCAGGTTAGTACCTATGGTGCCATTGGTCTTATCGATCTTAGTAATTATTTTCATTCTCAGGGTTGAGTTATCATCTATAATCTTATTATCTTTCAACCAATATACCTTAACATTTTCTAATAGTTTCTGTTGAATATGATCAGGAGGAGATTCCTTCAACAATGTAGCAATGCCTTCCCTATTTTTCGTATATTTTTCAACCTTCGTATAATTCATTATAGCCTCACATTTGAATCGTACATCACTTTTGGGAGCTCTCGTGATCACAGCAGGCAAGGTTTTAGAAAAGAAAACGTCAAGTTTTATGTTCCATACTTTCTGCTCCGATGTCGAGTTTGACTTCAATAATGAGATAGAATCTGGTCTGTCGGATCTTGAAGATTTAATTACACACAAATAGAAGCACAAAACAATAAATACACTGCAGTGTTTCATGACTAACACTTCCCATAACACCGATACCTAACACAATTTTAAATCGAGCGCTTGTTTCTTATAACACGAAGTAAGTCGTTTGCGTGGAACAATAAAATATTTGTTTATTTAGCTTTATGTCATGTATAAGTTACATATTTGTATCAGAATCCTTCTTATAATTTAATAAAATTATTAGAAATACGAACGAATGACAGCGAAATAACACTAAACCTAGGAGCAGTGTTGTTATCGTAAAAATCTGGGTTGCCGTATGTCACATTCTGATTTGCCGTATTTTAAGAGATAAAATACTAAAATGCCGTATAAAATTTAAAAATATTCATTCCTCATTTGTTTCTTCTCCATAAAGTTTTCTTATCGTTTCCATCCCTTCAGATTCATGTTTATCGAGTGCGTATATTGTATAGCTATTCGTAATTCGACTCATAGAGTCTGGCCAACGAAAGTTGATTCTGAAAACAAGCGCGAAATTACTTGAAATTTTATTTTAAGGGGGATGCGCTAGGGTGGCCCGCGAAATTCAAATTTTCTCACGTTTTTTGCAATTTGCAAAAAACCTAAGAAAATTTGAATTTCACGGGCTACCCTAGTTAAACTTCAATTATCAACACGTGTTATCGCACTAGGATTAGGGACGAACAGTCTTGTTTTTTTTTAATTTCGCGCGTGTTTTCATGATCAACTTTCGTTAGCCAGACTCTAGATAACACAATTTACTTTAGTTCAGTATGTTGTCTCATTCATTTTTAACTGAGGCGAAAGAGATGGTGCGGTACGGCGATATGAACTCTGCTTTTAGTCGCGAGTCGGGATTTCCCGGGACTGGTACGTTTCGCTGCGCTAGTTTAAAAACGTTTCGTTTCACTTACAGCCAATTGCCGTATTTTTCGATACGGCATTGAAAGGCCTGCCGTATACCGTATTTTCTGAAAAATAAACGTGGATTACCGTATATTACGGTAATTGCCGTATCAATAACAACGCTGCTAAACCACACTAAACCATTAGCAACACAGATTAGCAATGACAATCTTACCCACAGACTACATAGAAAACTGACGTTCTATTACCACAGAGTACATTTTTATATTACATCTAGGCGAAAGCAGTTAAGGGGGATGCGCTAGGGTAGGGTAGGGTAGCCCGCGAATTTCAATTTTTCTTCAGTTTTTTGCAATTTACAGGTTATATGTAGCATATTTAGATCAACAACCTGATACTGACCTGCAAATTTCAAAAAATGTAAGAAAATTTGAGTTTCGCGGGTTACCCTAGCGCATCCCCCTTAGGAAGAATTCAAATCTTACGTTTTTTGCAATTTTCAGGTCAGTATCAGGTTGTATGTTGATTAAATATGATTCGCGACCGTAACAAATGTGGATTTACAGAATTCTAAACATGCACATAAACTCTGACACCAGGTTAGTCACTAACCACACGAAAAGAAGAAGATCACATACTTATTTATTTTAAATAATATTTATTTTAAAAATGTAACTTGCAACAATTGATAGGCTCACAGGTTTCAGTTTTGTACATTCATTAATCTGACAATTTATAGAGTATTTTGTGCCAGTTCTTCTTCAATTTCCTCCCTTAGTACCAGTCCACCAAGAAGAGAAGAATCTGGAGGAAGCCACTCACAGCTGGTGTCTTCTGATGAACATGCCTGACAATGTACGATTATAGAATGAGTAAATTGGCTATAGTACATCCACTATAGGTACATGACTTTCACTATTAGTCCTCATCCTAAGGTAGTCGGGATGGATGGATGGATGGATGGATGGATGGATGGATGGATGGATGGATGGATGGATGGATGGATGGATGGATGGATGGATGGATGGATGGATGGATGGATGGATGGATGGATGTTTGTTACTCTTTCACGTAAAAACTACTGAATGGATTTGGATGAAATTTGGCAAACAGATAGTTTGTAACCTGGATTAGGTAACACATACATAGGATACCTAATATCCCGATATTCCTACGGGATCGAGACTTACGCGGGTGAAACCGCGGGGCACAGCTAGTAATAATTATTATAAAAAGAAAATATTTGTTTGTACCGAATAGGCTCCGAAACTACTGGATCATTTTTTCACCCATACAAAGAATTTAGAGATCCTTAAGAAAATTCCAATAATTATGTAACCCAAAGTAGCAAAATTATGCCTAGGTATAAAATTCATTATTCGGCGTGCGCTTAGAAAACTATTGAATAAAAATTATGTACTTGCATACTACCTACATGATTAAAGTACCTACTCATTATTACCTACAAAAAAGTTCGCGTGGGAATATACTAACTATCATAGCTAAGTCACAATATTAAAGCAGCTTTAGCGCCCCTAGAAACAAAAGTTGTTTACATTCGTATCGTAGTATTAATTCTTATTCAAATACTTAAAACGTTTTATCATCAAGGGTATGTACCTAGCAGTAAAATACATTTTAATTCAATCGAATCGGACATTTAATTTCGAAGTTATCAGGAGTATAAAAATGTAATACGCGAACCGTTCGACGCCGCCGCCGCGACGGACGTTCCCTACTCTAGAGAGGATGTGGGTAGATCATGATTTGGAATAGGACATAGGATACGTTTTATCCCTTTATACTCACGACTCACGAGTTCTGAGCCTCCTTCTTGAAATAACAACAAACAAAATGGCGGCGTTAGTTCCGATTTCAGCCACGTGCCAAAAGAGCCTTGTACAGCTGTATGTTATTTTCTAAGAAGGATAATACGGACCTGACACCTGCAGGACGTGGCCTCAACGTAGTGGTAAGTATCAGTGCCAGGCTGCACTCCAGGGTCGCAGTTCCGCAGCTTCACGGAGGCGTGCTTACGGTCGCCGTGGACACACACCGGGTGGTGCGACTGTTTGTATGGGAACTGCCAGTCGGATATCTGAAAGTAAGTTTTTATCTATACTTAGCTGAAAGTTGAATAAAAATTATGACTTCTTATCTTATTTAGTTACTTATTTATAGTAGTTTATTTCCACATAAGGCGTGGGAGCGCATATACTTAGGTACTTCAAAGACACAAACATCTAAGGCAAGGTGTCTGTGAATGAACTATCGGTTCGAACACAGGTGTTTGTGCGAGATTCGACGGTAATTAACTTCGTTGGCCTCCTTTCACGGGAATTCTTATCGAAAGCTATCAAAAACCTACTTGGGCAGGTACATAATTATCTTTAATAGCTGCCATAGGATAGCCAGTTAAGCAGAATGGGTAAATAACAGCCAGACCAGCAGTGATAGCCAGTGGTGTCGGACTACGAAGTCATAGATCCTGAGCCTTGAGTCCAAGACTTTTCAGATCCATGTGCGAGTATATTTACAAAAATAAAAACAAACAACTTCCAAAAAAATACTACAAAGTGAAAAATAACTTAAATTTCGGAAGTCGGTTTCTTTAATTGGTTCTGTATTTCTGGTATTTGCCACCGACTTCCGATTTTTCACTTTGTACTGTTTTTTTATATTAAGTATTTTACGTGTGCATAAAATATTTTTAGAGTTCCTTCGATTTCTCTAGGATCCCAACATGAGATCCTGACCTGATGACAATGGGACCATTTCGAACAAAAAAAGAATTTAGCAAATCCGCATAGGTATTTAGCGGAATTATGCCCGAATCTACATAAGAAAATGTAAACATCCAAATTGACAACCTCCTTTTAGAAGTCGGCTAAAAAACGGTGCAGTGGAAACTGAGACTGAGAGATATTTCTCGACGGCATGTAAAGTCAAGTCATGTACAGAGGCCCATGGGCGGCATACAAACTCTGAAACCAACTTAGCCACTAACCACACGATAAAGGAAGAAGAAGCCAAAACACAGCTAAAAATCTTCACCAGATTTATGTTCTGAAACACTCAAATTTTAAGTTCGTATCTAGCTATAATTTGGCAAACAGAATTCTACCTTTACCTCTGAATCACGAAAGTCGCTATCACCGTACCTCATAAGAAAGACAATATCCTCCGCACCCCATGATCTTGACATCGTCCCAGCAGCGTCGTCCGTTGAGGTCGGTCTGCATAGCCTTGTGCGTGTGGCGCTTTATCTTACAGCGGCCAGTCAAGGATGCTCCGGCGCAGATCAGCACGCAGCAACAGAGCATCAACGTCAGGCTGGTGGCACTCATGCTTCTGATGAGTCCCGACATTTTGGACTCTGCAATAATTGTGTATTGATTGAGCACTTTTGACACTTAATAAAACTCTCCTGGCGATCACCGGGTACCGATGACCTAGTTAGTTCAAAAGCTCAGAAAAATAAAACAAAGAAACTGTTTAATCAACACCAAGATAAGAACGACGTACATAAGTTAGGTAGAAAAAGGTAGGTGAGACCACAAAGAAACTTTTAGCTTAATTTATATGTAAGAGACACTTTTTCCCAAACCTTATCTGAAGCTGATCCCGAACTGTGTGTCGAATCTCCATTGCAAAATGTTTTTATAAAGGACCGAAGTGGACGTCACGGCATTTCTCTCACTTCGCTTCACATGGCTATGGGGTACGAACCATTAGCCTCGCGATTGCGCCGTTAAGCTGGATAAAAATAGAGAAGAATCGCCTTTTAGAATACATCACATTTGCATACTTAATTTAGTGCCTTTGGCTTTGTCAGACGAAAGACTCTCTTCTCTAAATAGTGCTAGTTATGTATGAAAAGCAATAGCTTATCTCTAGATGCATGTCATGTGTAATCCCTTTTCCTATAGCGAAGTGTAAATGTGCATTTCACGCAGATAAAAAGACGCTAACAAGATAAAAATAAAGCTAATAAATAAACAAGGAGAGCTTACTAAATAACGAGATTTCAAGTCGACCCAAAAAAGTCATTAAAAGCGGTGGCGCAGAACAAATTGGCTCATTTGTGCGAGGATCCTTGTGTCGCACCCGCCTGATGGCCGCGGCCTGACCAAATTCAAAGTTCGAACTAATTGCATTGCGTTTCTCATAACTTATGTCCGTATAATTAAAAAAAAACTCAGAAAGTCACGGCCCATGCGTTGCAGGCGGTTTTTGAATTCAGATCAATCTTTAGAATGCAAGGAGGTAATTAGTTGGTACTCCAAAACTGAAACATCTACGATATAGTAATGCTACCGTGTTGTTGCCATCCATATATTGTAGTAAGTAGGTGTACCTATATGTACTATATGTTCCTAAAGTCGATAGGCAAACTCATTAAGCAATGGATTGACGTGTCGATTTGACTTACGACCTTCTTCCCTACGTTGTTTCAATACTATATACACGCACACACACTCACTTTGTCTGCAACTGATAGCAGTTTATTATTTCAACCATCATGTTAATGACAGAATAGCTCAGTGGGAAATTATTGTGATCGAATCTCGCCTGCGGTTTATTTTATATTTATTTTTTGTAATTACTATTTGTAGTTTTTGTTAGCTTTTTATAATACCTAGTAGTATTTCGATGATTAAATATAGTAAGGATTTGTATTTTTTTTAAATTACTGGTAGTACTTCGATAATCATTGGTGTTTTGTATCTTTCGACTTGTTCACATAAATAATTAAAGTTTTGTAGGTAGACCACAGAAAACTAAGTAAATTATTTCGATTTCTGTGAGGTAGACGGATACAGTTCGTTTTATAAGAGTATTCACCTAGTAGATCGTTGTTGGTTCGTGGTTATTAAGGAATTGTTGGTGACGAGTGTTTTAAATCTACTAGCGGTTGTTGTGGTTATTATTTTCAAAATGCAGTGAAACATAAATATTGAAACGAGGACAATATGATTGCGATGCGTAGAAGTGGATTTAATATAACATAAATATCGAATGAAACCGGACTAAGTGTATTTACATATTTCTTAATTTACTAAACATAAGTCTGAATCCAAGGAGCTCGTGGCTAAGTAATAACAGCCGCTCGGGTCGATCCATCAGGTTAAGCTACGCTTGCCGGGGTTGGTCCGTGGATGGGTGACCATTTTCACATATCGAGACTCCTCCGTGCCTCGGAAAGCACGTTAAGCCGTTGGTCCCGGCTGTCATTTGTGGATCTTTGACAGTCGTTACGAGTCGTCAGAAGCACGAAAGTCTGACAACCAGTCTAACCAAGGGGTATCGTATTACCCAGTTACTGGGTTGTGGAGGTCAGATAGGCAGTCGCTCCATGTAAAATACTGGTATTCAGCTGCATCCGGTTAGACTGGAAGCCGACCCCAACATATTGATTGAAGTCTGAATCCAAGGCATTGATATTCCTTATAATCAGAAGATGCCTTATTAAATAAAGTTTAAAATTAATTATGAGGTTTAAATATAAGAAAATAAAAATATAAAAAGGTAATGTGAAAGATTATTTATTTCGATTAGTGAATGATAGATAAATAATTATTCTGTGTAATAAATAAATAATCTTATATGTATGTAATGTGTGTAATGTATGTGTATGTGTGTATGTGTATATTTTTTTCTTAATTATTAATAGTAAAGTAAACAGTTTTAGTATTTTGCTTACAGATGTCTAACAGTAATTATTCCATTATTTGTTCTAGAAAAATACTATGAGTCTGTGGGTCAAGCCCAAAACACACTAGAGCGGGTGCGGAAGATGGTATCTAGCCTTGCTAGTAATTCACGAGGACCAGTGACGTTACATGGTAATTTGAAAGATTATTTATTTCGATTAGTGAATGATAAATAATTATTATGTGTAATAAATATAATGTTTTTAATGTTTTTTTTTTTAATTATTTTTTTATTTTGCTTAGACAATGTCTAACAGTAGGTATTCCATTATTTGTTTAAGAGAAATACTGTGAGTCTGTGGGTCAAGATATATGAGGAGCGCGAAGAGGACGGTGTTTATTTACGAGGACGAGTGACGTCACATTCAAATTCAAATTCATTTATTCATCAAATATAAGCTAACAGTTTACACCAAATCGCTTATATCTATGCTAATTCTACAAATTTACATTAAAAAATTTAATTAAAAAAACTTAGACACACACATGGTGATTGAATATGAAATAAATGGTTTCATACCAACGAGATATTTTGCTGAATTACCGTTCACCGTGCACTCAACACTAAACTGGCTTGCATCATCGAAGACCAGACTTCAATTGGGACAATTCAACGACTACTTGACTGTATCGAGAATAATGGGAGTTATTACAAAATATTAAATGTAATAAAACTATTTACTAAAACCAAATAAAATGTAAAATACATAATGTTAACAAACTGCCCATACTTAACCTTATAATCACTTATTTAGTAAGTAAGTTGTTTTACATTTTGAGTAGAGTAGAATATTCTTATTTACTGCTTAATCGATTATGATGTTAAGGTGAAATAAATAAATAATTTAAAACCTTTATATGTCACAATATCTAATACAAATTGCATTGATAAAGATATTACTTGAAATCTTTGACAAAATTGCTTCCAAGTTTCTTGACATTTATATAAATTACACATCTTATTCAGCTGAAGTAATAATAAATAATTATTTGTAGCGGTTTGTTAACTTTATGTAAAATAAATACCTGCTTGGAAGGAATAAATATATTTTATATTTCTTATCATCACTCATCACGAATTTTTTTAATTCTAAACCCTTTATTGCAATAACAGTATTAATAACAAAGGCAGCAATTCATAAGAATGCTATTATAATAGCAAACTAAAATAAAAATATTTGCTAAAAATCGCGCTGCGTTATGCATGATTAGAACCTAAGCAATCTGCATCACAGTCTGACGCAAGACGCTCACTGCTATCAGAACATAATATCACATAAACTGGCCAAGGTCACGCGCATGATGCGCGTGTGTGACCGTTTCTAGCAAAAGTGACGGAAGTTTTTTTTGTTTCTTGTAGACGAGTACGACACGCGCGAATACGTGACGCGATACGACAGTGTGTGTCGAACGAGTTGCTTACACATACAGATGTACGGACTGTATCGTGTGTTCAATGCTATGATCCATCCAGTTTAGTACCCTTATAGTAGGTACCTAATACTTAAACCTCGTAGGGATAGTCAGCAACAGCAGTGAAAGTTGGTTTTGTAAAACTAACTGTGTTTTCCGACTTTTGTAGCTGTCCGTACGTAACCGGTAGGTACCGCGATACATACCCACAAAGGTAATCAGTAATTTTATTACGACCATAGCCTATTATTTTAATTTGCTCCTAAAATTAAGGGAGTTAAAGTACAGCCATTGACTTCTGAAATGAAGCTCTCAAACAGAACTTCAACAATGAGCCGCCTCTTTAAAGTTTATCAACCTTACACTTTCAATAGCTTTTAATTGTATGTAGCGAAAAGTGAATCACACTCGTTTCGATACTATGTGGCTACATGGCTTGGAGCTTAGCAACCCGTGGCACATTCGTCATTTTGGTGCAATTTGCAGGCATTGTGTTTGTCCATATTCGCCTGTGCCCTTACAGGCTCTGGTGCAAACTGGACTTATCGTTGACAGGAAATAGTGCACCACAGATACCTATTGGATTCTGTAATTTTATGATTAATTTAAATTCACTTGATCGTAATCTTATAGAGCTATTCAAATAAAGCCGTCCTATACCAAGTAGTATAAAACGTCAATAGTATAAAAGTATAAAAGGTCAAATAAAAATTTACTCATATCTCTATCATATAAATCAGCGCTTTAAAATATTAAATGTATTAATTTAATATTATTATCACTCTCAGACCAACAATTTGTTGGTCTGAGTTATCACTATGTTAATTTAAAATATTAAATGTATTAATTTAATATTATTATCACTGTGTCGAAAATCAACTCCGAAACCAGTTACAATGATTGATCTAATTCGACTTTTCGCGAAAATCCTCGGGATATTGCGAAAAACGGATAAGTAATTAGAAAATGGTGGGAAAAAACTGCGAGCAACTTGGAAGTAGCGCTCGCTCGGCTCGCGCGCGGTTGGTTGTAACCTAACCTAAACCTGCGCTATTTCACCCAGTTCAAA
This sequence comes from Lithophane socia, assembly GCA_947522985.1. Lineage (NCBI taxonomy): Eukaryota > Metazoa > Arthropoda > Insecta > Lepidoptera > Noctuidae > Lithophane > Lithophane socia. The sequence continues at coordinate 13,664,987 of OX383252.1, read as the reverse complement.
ATGACAATCTGCCGTAAACTGTTTTCCCATTATCTAATTATCTAGTCCAGCGGCTCTCAAACTTTTTTGGCCATGGAACCCTTTAGGAAATGGAAATATATTTGACGGAGCCCTAAAATAATAAAAAAAACTGTGTTTCATGGAATTCCACTTTGCTCCACCAATCAGTCCCACCAGTGGAACAAACTGGATTGTATTTCCCATTAAAAAGGCTTAATGATTTTTTTTTGGGCTCAATGACTGCAGCTCATTCTAGTTATACTTGAAATATCCGTTTAAAAATTCTTTTTTTTTTCGTCTAGGTACTTAGTCGTGATCACGTGATGGGTATCGATAAGACGGTAAAACAAAAAATACTGATTTTCTAAAAACATAATTCAAGTAACTAACTAACCGCGGTTGTTGACCCCTTATTATGGTGTTATTTTATATTTTTAGGTAGGTAAGTAATTCCTTATTACATACCTACTTTTCAATTGTAAATTCTCTTTATTTTTAACCGACTTCTTCATTAAAGGAGGAGTTTTTTTTTTTTTTGTATGTATGTTACGCGATTACTCCGCCAATTATGAATAGATTTTGATGATTCTTTTTATGTTTGGTAGGTCATGCTTCAGAGGTGGTCCCATATAAATTTTATTAATTTTGCTTGTGTAGTTTTTGAGTTAGCTTCAATAATTACGTATTTTTCCCACTTTGCGTATGTAGACGATATCTTAATTTTCCTTCACTGTTATTTACATAGCAGGTAGTGGTATTCGAATTTGTGTGGGGTAGGTACCACAACTAAAAAGTGAAAAATAAAAACATTTTACTAAAAAAAAAAACCGACTTCCAACAAAAACACTAAAAACGTGAAAAATAACTTTTATTTCGGAAGTTGGTGGCAAAAAACGAAAATTGAAAAGCAAAGACACATTCTTAGTGCTATCGTATCGTATTCGATCGGAGCATTTTACAAATGAGTGTTAGGAGATGTCTGAATTGAACTCTAGGTACTTATAATAGGTACTTTTCGACAACAAGTAGAAAGCTTTTTTATGATGTTTCGTCAAAAAACTTGACTAAGTTACACCAGTCCGGTCCAGCAATTCGCAGTTTAAATACTGTTATGGTAAGGTATGATTACAACCAGCGCTGCGCGAGCGCCGCGCCGCGCGCCGCCCCGCCGCCGCCCGCGCCGCCGCCCGCGCCGCCGCGCGCCGCCGCACGGTGGATCGAAAATCGGCTGTAGAAGACATAGGATCTCGATTTCTTAAATGTTATTTTTTTTGCTGGAAATGACTTCTGCTGATCATTACTGTTCTATAAAATGTCATATGAAGTAATTGTGTGCAGAAATGGAAGAGTTATAATTTTTATAAGAAAAAAATGTATGGAGCTGACATGAAAAATGAGGATATCTTTGGAATCACAAGGTTAGAAATAGAAATAGAAATAGAAATCATTTATTTGCCAATAATGTAGGTATACAGATAATGATGGTTATTTTGATGAGAGTCCCGATACATTTTGCCTTACGGCATGCAAAATTATTTAATATAATACATTTACTAAACAAACCAAAAATAAACAAGAAAAACACCATTCACTAAGCAACATTACAATCATGAATAAAAATTACAATCATATTGAAAACATTCGGAATGTCAACAAATTAAATTAAAAGAATGTCAGAAGATTCAATTACAAATGTCAACAAATTCAATTTAAAATGATAGTATATCCAGTTACAAATGTCAATAAAGCTAAGGATAGAAATGTCAGTAAATTAACTCACAAAGAAGAAATCACACACCATTAACAGACAGTTTTGTCATTAACAAAATCATTAATTGCGTAGTAACACTTGTCCAGTAGCAGTTTTGTTAACTTTTTTTTAAAGAGTTTGAAGGGTAATTCTTTTAAGTGTAACGGTAGTTTATTATAAATAAGAGGACCCATGGCTAAAATATTTTTTCTAAGTAAAGAAGTTTGGTAACCGCCTGTATAAAGTTGATTTTTATATTGTGATCTTATTGGTCCTGAGCGTTGTCGTTTATCCACTACCGATGTAAACAGGTGCTTGTTCGTTCTAACGAATAGGGCAACTTCTAGTATATACAACGATGGCAATGTCAGTATCCTTAGCGATCTAAAAATAGGTTGGCAGCTTTCTGTAGTTTTAAGACCTGTCATTGATCGAAGGCAACGTTTTTGGGCCCTAAATATTCTATCTCTCTCACTGCAGTTTCCCCAAAATATGACACCAAATCTAAGTGAGGAAGCAACTAAACCATGATATGCTGTCACTAATGTATTTATGTTAACTTTTTTTGAAAGGCTATAGAGTACATATGCCGTTCTACTTAATTTATTGCACACGTTTTCAGCATGATGTTTCCATGTCAGTTTATTGTCGATGTGTACTCCTAGGAATTTTGTTACTGTAGTTGTATTTACGTTTTGATCATTATATTTAATTATCATATTTTCTGGTTCTAACCGCTGGTAGAAATGCATGACTTGTGTTTTATTTATATTTATCACTAGATTATTTTTATTAAGCCAGTCTATTATGGTTTTAAGGGTGTTGTTTATATCTTTTTTGTATTCCGTTTTATCTATGCATTCAATTATAGCTGTGCTGTCATCCGCAAATAATGTCATTGGATGACGAATTTGCCGCGGTAGATCGTTAATGTAAAGTAGAAATAATAATGGTCCAAGTACACTGCCTTGCGGAACCCCAAATTTGGGTATTCTACTAGAAGATAAATATTTCAACTCACGCTTAGTTTTAGTACATACTCTCGATATTTCTGTGTACTGTTTTCGACCAGTGAGGTAAGACTTTATTATGTTTAGTACGTTGCCTCTTATACCATAGTTTTCAAGTTTATTTAGCAGGTTGTCATGTTTTACATAATCGAAAGCTTTTGTCATGTCTGTGTAGATTGCACATACAGGGTTTTTCTTATCCACATTATGCATGATTACTTTTATAAGATCAAATATTGCCATGTTAATATTTTTATTTTTTCGAAAGCCCTTTTGCTCTTCGCATAGTATATTATTTTTAATTACAAATGTGTAAATAGATTCATATATAATCTTTTCGAATATCTTAGAAAATACTGAAGTTAAAGCTATTGGTCTGTAGTTTGACATATCTTCCTTATTGTTTTTTTTATAAAGTGGTTTTATGATAACAGTTTTCAATTGATCTGGAAATATACCTGAGCTTATGCATGCATTTATTATATGGCTCAACGGTTTGGCTATGATGTCCGAAACAAACTTTACTGCCGCAGTAGAGACTTCGTCGTAACCAAAACTTTTTTTATTTTTTAAATTTTTTTATTACACGCCGGTTGATCATGCATGACGGTTGGTCATTATATCCTTGCACACTATTATAGTACTATTTATTTGTGAATTTTTGACATATTTTTTTAATTTTTTTATCGCGGCATCAATTCAAAATTTGAAACAAAAAAAAATGTATATGATACATTTTAATGCTTAAATATGGCTATACCAAGTGTAATTTACAATATTTTTTATGCTTAGACCAAAACATTCTAAGAAATCACAAAGTCGTATTACCTACTTATTTGAAATGACATGGTAATTATGAATTACATAATATGTAATCTTGTCTAATGCCTCAAGTCCACATTAGCTAATGATTAATAAAACTTAATACCTATATACCTGTTAAAAGGATACGTACCATAATGAGGGTAATTAGATAAACGTGATCATTAGTCAATAACAATAAATGGTAAACTATTGTATGATTAAAAATAAAAGCAAATTATTAAAAAAAAAAAGTAACTTAACCTAACCTAACATAAACAATAAAAGTTAACTTATTTTATACTTCGTCACCATCAGAATCCACTTCAGAATCAGGCTCTACAATACATATAACTTCTAAGAACTCTGTCGGAGCTTCCTGATCCTGAAGTTTCAGTAGTTCTACTGTTTCCTTAATGTATGTCTGCCTCTTGTGGGCATTTAATTTTGGTCTTGTGGAAGAAATTAGAGGATCAGTCAGAAGAGACGATAAGCATATTGAGGATAACCTCGTTTGATGCTTGTCTACTCTTTTTCCTCGAATGGTGTTCTCTGAACCTCCTAAAGTCTTTGTTTCGGGCCTCTGAAGCTTCTTCAGAAAGACTTCCAATTGGTACAATAGCATTTTCTGCAATTATGTCCCCTCCGTGAATCAACAATTTGTGGACGGTTGATGACATGTAGTACCAATCGTACAGTTCCACGTATTTTTCAGCGGTTGTTCTAGCGTATTCTTTAAATTTCGGCACGTCTACACTACAATCTCTCCAGATGTGATAGCTTGCAGAATCACAGCAAATCTGCGTATTAGGTCTTCATCTAATCCAGTGATCGCTGCAGTTTTATCAGGAAATTCAAAAAACCGCCTTGCTGTGTTCCCGTCGTTAGTTGTGCCTGATCCTTGCTTAACGATGTCAATCAAAAGGTTGAGATCATCTTTGAATCGATCTTGAATGAGTTTTTTTTCGTGAATGCAATAACTCTTGATGACCTTCTCCTCTTGCAGACCACTTTTTGAAGTCGAGACGATACGCTATGTGTAGAAGACATTCCATCACATTAATGCGGGCATGAAGTGATGATAATCCGAACTCATACACACCAGAAGAAATGGTTTTTGACGCAATGACATCTAACTTATTCATTTCTGTAGGCTTAGCCAAACACAGGTAGCAGGCCGCATTTGACTTAGCTTCAGACAGATATGTACAAATTTTGCCGTCAATCATCATCATCATTAATTTGTGACTAATTTCATGTCCTTGACATTTTGAGGGAACGAGAGCTTCAATTTCGTTATCCATTGCAGTTTTTTCATTTATGGCAACGTCTTTGGTTTCTTTCACAAAACTAAACTGGACTGGACGGCAATACCTAGGTGAGCAGGGTTTTGGATTCACCCATACGGTATCACCGTCAGCTGTCGACTTTAATGGAACCAAAGAGGTCATAAATATGCTGGAATCATCTTGACCACTTTCTATGTTTTACTTATATCTACTTTGGTTAGATGCACCGTCAAATCCCCACTTTGATATTAATATCAATTGTTTATCTTGTATCGCATCAGGACTACGAATAGTTTCAAAAATTCTGTTCTCTGTTAAATCTAGTAACGCTTGTAGTGCAATCTTAGCAGATGAATCCGTTACAGTCACAAATGTCTTCGGAGGGTAGCACTGTAGCTTAGCTTTTTATACTTTATAGTAAGACGGATATATCTCCTTTGAACCTTCTCGAATAGTCGTTTCCCTTAATGTGATATATTGCCATTTCGATAGTTTTAATGAAAGTAGCAAACCCCCCTTTTTCTGGTGAAAATATTGTTGAAGGAGCTGGTTTGTTCAACATTTCGTTGATTTTTGCTGCTGCTTCTGGATTTTGGAGCATATGTTCAATAACAGATGCAATATCCTCACGACCATCTCCTTTCAAAAGTGCTGCAGCTGAATAAGCTACTTCATTAGGGTCATCGCCTATATGTTCATCAGATCGTCTCTTCTTCTGCTTGTTACTTAGATCTTCAAACGGCTTTCGAGATCTTTTTGTCATCGTTGAAGTTGATTTCATTGTTGAAGTTGATGGTACAGGTTCAGGTACAGGTTCAGTAGAAATATTTTCACTTGTTGATTCTTGAATGAGCAATTGTTTGCACGCAGTTTGGCCAGTCAATATTTGCCTCAAGCCAATTACTGTAATCACGTCTAAAAACTTCACTTTTCCTGTGGGATCGTAACCATCTCTTTTGAACTGCCCGTGTAAATCTTCGACAAAATTCTTTCACGGTAAACTGTCTTCATCTGAAAGGCTAGAGCCCAGTCGAATAACAAGTGTTTTGAACAATATTTCATGATCGAAAGACGAAGCATCCTGATTGCTCAGAATAACAAACAAATCCAAATTTGTAATAATGCTTTCCATTATTCACGATCACTGAGTAAAAAGACACTAGGATAGATGTTAGTATTAGAAATGCTCTAAATGAACTGAAGTTGTGAATCCAATGTTTAACTATTTATTGTTATTGACTAATGATGGTATCACATTTATCTAATTACTTTCATTAAGTTAATCCTGCACTAATTGCTAAATTAGCGAGTACCCCAAATTATTTTGGTACGTATCCTTTTAACTAGGTATATAGGTATTAAGTTTTATTAATCATTAGCTAATGTGGACTTGAGGCATTAGACAAGATTACATATTATGTAATTCATAATTACCATGTCATTTCAAATAAGTAGGTAATAGGTACGACTTTGTGATTTCTTAGAATGTTTTGGTCTAAGCATAAAAAATATTGTAAATTACACTTGGTATAGCCATATTTAAGCATTAAAATGTATCATATACATTTTTTTTTGTTTTAAATTTTGAATTGATGCCGCGACAAAAAAATAAAAAAAATATGTCCAAAATTCACAAATAAATAGTACTATAACAGTGTGCAAGGATATAATGGCCAACCTTGTGATTCCAGAGATATCCTCATTTTTCATGTCAGCTCTATACATTTTTTTCTTATAAAAATTATAACTCTTCCATTTCTGCACACAATTACTTCATATGACATTTTATAGAACAGTAATGATCAGCAGAAGTCATTTCCAGAAAAAAAAATACATTTAAGAAATCGAGATCCTATGTCTTCTACAGCCGATTTTCGAGCCACCGTGCGCCGCCGCCGCTGCTCCCATTTGCTACCAAGTAAAGGTAACAATCGTCAAATAATATGGCGATCGCATAGCTCCTGATGACATTACCTACTGCAGTGATTCATATACCTAGTTCTTGATCGAGATATTTGCACGACACCTTATTCGACGAAGTGCTCTGTCGGGCAATTTGTAACTATTTATTTTACCTATTGTTACGTGCAGGTAAGTAGATAACTCTACCTAAGTAATTCGTATGTTTTCGTATACTTGCAGGGGATCTGTTGACTAACCTCGTGTAAGAATTTTTATGCCGCCCATGGGCCTCTGATTTGGCTTCACATGCCGCGTGCCGTCGAGAAATATCTCTCAGACATTCCGGTTTCCTGAGATGTTTTCAATCACCGTTTTTGAGGCAAGTGATAATTATACAAATACGCACATCAGCACATGAATCCGAAAAGTCAGAGGTGAGAGAGCCTGGGTTCGAACTCGAAACCTATCAGGCTATGGCTTGGCAGTCCGATGGTCACACCCATAGATATAAGAAAGAAGTGTACCTACTTATACTGTGAACACTAGGCTATCACTGCTGTTAGGTGATCCGTTGAGATAGTTATAGACGACCAGACAGACGGTTTCAAATTAATCTAACCTTAGTTTCAGAATTAGCCATCTGTTAGTTACTGACCAAAGAGTTAGTCATTGTTACTGACCCATTACAACGCATTTATAGGCAGCTCCTTTATAGACAGGGCTCATTTCATAGGTCATTTTAAGTGCGCTTAATCAATAAAATTGTACCATAAAAACATTTTGAATGATCTATTCTAAATAATATACCTACTTATGTAGGTAGGTAGGTATATTATGTTGTCGAAAACGAAAAGCAGCAGCATTTTTGTTGCTTTTTCAAAAATTCAAGCTATAAATTTGTACGTGGTGTGGTGGTTTCCAATGTGTTAACGTTCCTGCTTTACTTGAATGTTATCGTTCGCTAAAGATACACGCAAACTTAGTAGTGGTGGTGAAGTTTTGAAAGTTTACGTTCATTGAAAATATATCTGAAAACTGTGTGTGGTGAGAGAACTTATCTACTGTTTGTTTATTATGTATGGATAATAGATAAATACATTTCATTAATGTGTTTATTAGGACAGGCAACTTTGCCATTATTATTAATTACTTAGTGGTAACTAAGTAATTAATAATTAATACTTACCTACAATATGAAATTCGTTAAACATTTCTGTAAAGAGTTTAGTGAACTATAAGATTATGTTAATCAACATGAACAAATTGATAGCGACAGGTCGGTACAAACTTCAGAAAAAAATTAATTGATTTTATAATATTTTTTATTACTTACCTACTTAGTTTGTTTAAACTCACTAGGTTTAAAAGTAAAAATGGGTGTTCCACAAGGCTCGATTTTGGGTCCTTTCCTCTTTTTAGTGTACATTAATGATCTACTACATTTATTAAAAAATCAGCCACACATGGTATTATTTGCTGACGATACTTCCTTAATTTTTAAGGTAGATAGACGTGCTACAAATTTTGACGAAGTAAATAACGCCCTACTGCAGGTCCAAAATTGGTTCACTGCTAATAATTTAGTATTAAATGGAAAAAAAACTAAGTGCATAAAATTTTCTTTACCAAACGTCAAAAATAGGGATTGTGTGATTATATTGAATCAAGAGAAACTAGAATTCGTCGATAAAACTGTTTTCCTGGGGATCACGCTCGACTCAAGGCTACAATGGGGTTCTCATTTAACATCTCTTGCAGGACGGCTAAGTTCAGCAGCATATGGTGTCAGAAAAATCCGTCAATTTACTGATGTAGATACCGCGAGGCTAGTCTATTTTAGTTACTTTCATAGCATCATGTCTTACGGTATTTTACTATGGGGACGGGCTGCAGACATCGAGTCTATCTTTATTCTGCAGAAAAGAGCGATTAGAGCCATTTATAATCTCCGCAGGCGCGATTCTTTAAGGGAATCATGACGGTAGCTTGTCAATATATCTATGAAAACATCATGCACGTAAGAAAAAATTTACGTCTTTTTAGTAAAAGAGGTGATAGACATAACTATAGTACTAGAAATAGGGACCTATTAGTACAACCAGGTTTCAGACTGGCAAAAGTAGACTCATCTTTCATGGGGTACTGTTTAAAATGTTACAATAAAATTCCTCCCCACATACTTCAACTGAACGAGACGAAATTTAAAACTTGTATAAAACGCACACTATGCAGGCAGGCATATTATAAGTTGGAGGATTACATTTCTGATAAAAATGCTTGGCTTAATGCTGGTCCTGCTCCACAACCACAACTAACTAATTAACATTCGAAAATAATGTTGGAGCTGCTGAAGATTGAAGACCATCTTTGCATTGTATAAGCTCAATTTCCTTTGTATTATATAACTGCATAGCACAGGTGTGAGTACTATGTACTATAGAGCCATTTACCGGGTAATTTGTCTTTAATTGACTTGAATGTGCCCTGGCGGCTGGGAATGTCATGCTCACTCAAATGTCTCGCTGATGGTGGTGCGTGTGTTGGATCATTTAGCTCCCTTCAAAATGGTTGAGCTGAATGGTGCTGATCCATGCGTCATGTTCGTGAACGGGCGCCGTCAGTTGTGACTGGTCATCTCTTAGCTGCCATGGCTTATTTTAATTTTTGATTTGTTTTTATGTTATAATTGCGGACGCTTTTAACGTGCTTTCTACATTGTTCTCACATGTATAATTTCAACATAAATGATGTAAGCAATATTTTGTAACAATATTTTGATTTAAAAGAGTGTCCGTGGAGTTTCTTGCCCGTTCTTCTCCATAGGTACCTACTACGCTTTGGAATGGGCAACTAGCTTCATATTTCTGACTGACCGACTCCTTGACAATTCAAAAGTGCCTGTAAATGGTTTAATTGAAATAAATGCTTTGAGTTTTGAGTTTGAGTTTAAAAAAAAACTTTTCAGTCGATTTTCTCGTGTCACTAAGAATTTATATTGACATTCCTGGCGATTTAGTACCGTAAACAGGTTTTAAAAGCCATAAAAAATAAAAAATAATATAATACTTTTTTTTCTAATGGCTTTAGCTATATTTTTTCTTGCAAAATTGGCCAGCCTTTTTAAATTAGATAAGTAAACATACTAATAAAAACCTCTTTCTGTGTCATAAAAATGAATACTAAGTTATATTCTTGTGCGACATTTCGACATTTTTAGGCATGCAATTAGGTAAGTATTATTATCTAATTATGGTACTATTTTAAATAAACAGTAATCTATACAAATGACAATAATTACTCCTAGGATGGTTGATTAAATTCCTTGAAAGCTGGCCTGTAACATGATATTTCAGTAACAGGCCGTAAAATTACCGAAACAAGTCCATGGCACGGGCATTGGGTTGGCGCGGTGTCTGAGTGTTCCTCCTTTGTGCTACGGGTCGTGGCCGCCACAGGTTCAAATTCCCGCGAGGAAAGAAATTCTCGAGCGGCGAACGCGAACAGTCAGGTAGAAAGAGGTGGCACGCAGCACTTCATGCGTGCCTTTTTAACCGTATAGTTCGGAACCGCCCCCGAAAGGACCCGAACACACGAACCTCCGCCGGCTCGGTAGCGGGTCCTTTGGGACCCCAGAATTACAGTTCGATTCAAACTTAATGGCGGCTCGGAACATGAGGCGAGTCGCTGCGCAGTAACAATTTCATGTGACAGCGGGGGTGAGGGGTGGGGTACTGCGCAGCTAAAAGCTAACATCCGAGCCGCCATTAAGTTTGAATCGATCTGTACCACATACGACACCCTATCTCGATTATGGAAATATTTAATATGCTACCCATCAAATCTTATGAATGTGCGTTAATTATGAGAGTTGGATAAAAACTCAGTATGTTTACGCAATTAAATCTTTCATATTCAGCGTGCAAGTTAATTAATTCACCTAAGTATATAAAATTCAAGACTGTAAATACCATAATCGCCATTTTGATGACAGTGGTGGTCGAGGCTAAAAAACATAAAAATTGGTGATTTTGAACATCCATACCCCACCACAGGGGTCAGGGGCAGTGAATAATACATCATTTAATTATTTGACGAATTCATCCATTGTTCAATAAATAGTGGTAATGAAGTTTTGTGTTATCCAAAGACGGAAGTTTCGCGCCAATCGAGCGTGTTTTCATTTTATCTTTTCACGAATATCACTCATACACATGTAGATACGATTTAAAATGTGACAAATATTATTCAAAATATTATATACAACTAGGAAATGTCCAAATCTTAACATAATATACGAACACAGGTCCAATAACACGTATTATTCATTACCACTACTGAATTTGTTTTCAAAATCGCCGACCATTATACTTTTTTTTATTGTAATGATGTCCGAAAACGATTATGCCAAACGATTATTTTTTAAATTTCGTTCTTCTCGATTAATTAAAATGTCGAATATAAGAAATCGATACTTGGAAATTGAAATAAAATTGTTTTACACAATAAATACTTTAAGCACTGGTTAAATTAATAATTCGGTAAATTTTCGGTCATTATATTGAAACCTATAAATTCTATTAACTCAATAGACAAGACCTTATGGCCGGGCTAGGTACCTCATCTTTTGAATTTCGCGCCGGAATGTTTCTATAATTGAATTTAAAAACGGAATGCGCTCGCTGTTCAAAATTATTTTAATATATTGGACAACTATTTATAGTGGATTTTATTTTTTATACTCTTTTCTGATAGTTTGCTACAGAATGCCCAGTATACTTTTAAGGTAGGTAGGCGTAGGCTTAACAAAATTTTGTTTGGTAATGGTGATAAATTAATTCCGCAAACGCTTTTACATAATGTTAATGTTTTATTTTAGTTGTATGAGCTTGGTAGTTTTTGTTTTTATTAGGTTACTTTAGTAGGTACTAGAAATTGTTTTTTTTTTGTGGTAGTTTCCCAAAGAAAAAGAAACTGACCAAGTCTTTGTCGGACCACGCACAGAAGGGTTCCGTAGTTGGGATGAACATATACGCATGCACATTGCACCTCAGACACATTGCACAGCATTAATTTTTCGACTGCAAAAATAATTTTGTATTTCTAGAAAAAACTACAAAAAAAAAGGTAATGCAGTCACTTAGAAGCATCTTATAATTTTAATTATAAGATCCAACAATGCTACATGCTTATGTGCATAGATCTTTTTTTCATCCCTCGATTGCATGTATGGGGAATGACACCCCTAATTATGTTTATGGTAATTTTATTAAACGATTTTTGGCGGTGTAAAGAATAGGTACACCTTCTTCCAAATTTTCAACGGTATAGTATAAATAAAAAGTCCGAGTAAAATGCCTGTATGACATCCGAACCCATGGACGAACGGACGTGACGAAATAATTAAGAGGTCCTTTTTTACGGATTTTGGCTATCGAGTTTACAATCGACAGCGGCTGATGTCTATGATAATTTATTTACAATATAATTACAATTTCATCTTAGTGGGTATCGACACTACCACCCGAAAACCACACGACACACATGATAAAAACTTGTCGCAGCCGCCATCTTGGATTTAAATTTTGACCTCACTATTGACTTTAGAACTATCGCAAACTATGAAAACGAAAGATAAGAGGAAACATTTAAAAAATAATTGCACCCACCATCTTGGATTTTCATTTTGACTAAAGTCCCACTTTCCCTATCTTTCTCTCTTGCTATCAAATTAGAAGAAGACCGTCGCAGGTATGAACGCTTTTTCTTAAACTTCTTTTTTCAATTTTCTGGTTGGCCCCCAAAAAGTGACTATTTGCAAAATCCATTTATTTACGTTACACTTCCATGTTTGGGTCACCAAAATGTATGTGTACTAAATTTCAACCTAATCGGTCCAGTAGATTCGAAGCAAATTGGAGCAATGCAGAACAGACAAGACTCGTGTGACACGAGTGATCCTATAATATGAGTTCCGTTTTTTCATGCGGTCGTACGGAACCCTAAAACGTTACACCTCTATCCACAGTGTACGTGTATGTACAGTCACGAGCAATAATATATATACACTTAGAAACTTTTAAAAGTGATGTTCTCCTACTGTATTGATTGTAATTTAATGATTTAACGAACATAGTATTTTTGAACCCCTATTATTATGAAATAGGTATCATCTCAAAGTAACAATCGTTATTCCACGAGAAAAACGTTATTGAATTTTGCTGAGTGTATACATATTTTTGCTCGTGACTGTACTTATTACTAAAATAAATTTTCAAAATAAAAATCATATATTTTTATATACAATCTAACACTAAAATTATATACAAAACGAAATAAAAATTATTATAGAAAGTAGGGCTCATAGGGCGTCAAAAAATTCTTCCGCATCGCTGTCAGTGGGAAAAGTGCCCAAAAGGCTGGCAGCATTGCCACGTTGGATGGCAATGCTGATTCTTTGACCTAGAAATTGACCAGCCCTCTGGTCACGTGAAGAGTCGACCAACCGCTTGGCGATGTCCCGAAATACTCGATGAGCACTCGGACCCCACGGCCCTAGTGTTTCAACCCCAAACGGCTCAAAAATATAGCTACCAATAAGGTTGTTATATTTGCGCCGTTTGAGGTTTTCTGCACCTGCAGCAGCCGCCCCAGCACAGCCCGCCGTGCTAGGAAGATGGGATGGCGCGAGGGTGTCGACACAGGTTGCATCCCACACCAAAGGCCTACCCAACTTCCAAGGCATTATGGTCATTCCGTCTGGTCTCTTCCCATCGTCGCGTACCAAGCCATTGGGTTCTAAAACAGCTGGCACCCCGGCGGTGACAAGAGCCCGACGGATGATGTCATTAATGCTTGCGTGCCGTGCCAACCGGCCGGCGCTCTTGCTGCAGGAAAGGCCATGGTGTCCGAGGCGGTCGACTGCTTCACCGCACTGACAGCGATGTGGGGCCCCACAAGGAGCGCCCAAACGCAGACTTATAGCGAGCAAAATAAAATAATTAATGAAAAATATACCAAAGAGTTTTTATTCGATTTCTACAATTTTTAATCAAGTTTGATTATATCGAATATCGATTAGGCTGAGTGCAACATTTGAATTGAAATAGAAAAATTGGGTGAACGGTAAGCACTAAGAAGTGTTACGTCGCACCACAATTTTTGTTAATTTTTGTTCATATTTGATCGTGTTTTTTATCTAGTTAAAGTATGAATAATGGTATAAGTAAGAATGCAGAAAGAATGATAATATCTTTATTTGGTCCTTTTGCATATTTTCAGCAAGAGAGAAGATTGTTTATGTACATATTTTCAGGGAATCTGAGTTGCCTACCTTTTGAATAGGTGTATTTAAACCTATTTTTTAAACAACTTATGCAGTCGACTGACGCGGTTTGACCGACCTCAACATATAATTTATGATATTTGCCACAAACTTATTGTATAAAATAGCGGTAGCGGTAATGCGGTAACATACTTTTTTTAATAAATTCAAATGCTGAAAGTTCATGTAAATTCCTGATTTTCATGACGGAATTCGCAGCACCCTGTCGAGTTAGCTGATGTGTCACGTGTCAAAGTCTTGTCGAGCAGAGAGGTTAAGAGGACGTGCGGTCGTGGAATCGGAGACATAGCGAAGGCTTTTGACAAAGCCTGGCAATACGGCTTAAGTACCTATATAAGCTGAGCCGTACCAACTCGGAGTGCCGCCGGACCGTCTCGTGCTCATTTTACGGGACTTTTTGTCGAACAGCTCTTTTTTTCGCTACCGTATAGAGGGTGCTCTATCCTCCCCCCGACCCATTCGTGCAGGTGTCCCACAGGGCTCCGTCATCTCCCCCCTTATTTTCACGCCGTGCGCCAGGGATATCCCGAAGAGTAAAAAGGCTCAGTTGGCTCTGTTCGCAGACGATACGGCCATTTACTTCAGGGGTCGTAGTCCCGATGCGATTCGCCACACTGTCCAGATCGCAGTCGACAAGCTCGGCGAATGGTTCAAGAAGTGGAGAATCGAGGTCAACCCCGACAAAAGTCAAACCGTACTTTTTTCCAAACCGCGTATGCACCTCGATGATGGACTTGGGGAGGGCCCGAGCCCATCATCATCTTCGGCAAGCAGATCCCTTGGGAGAAGCGAGCCAAATACCTACGTGTAGTCCTCGACGATCATCTTACGTTTCGAGAGGACATAAAGCAGGTTCGCTTGCTCGCCGCTTTCGCTCTAGGTGGACTCCACTCCGTTTTAAATGCACAAAGCAAACTTACTCACTTAGGTGCAAATTGCGAATCTACACGGCGTGAATTCGCTCCATCATGACTTATGCCTGTGCCGTCTTTGCCCTTTGCTAGACCCCACCATATCCAAAGGATGCAAGTTCTCCATAATCGTTTCCTCCGTAGAGCTGCGTGTGCCCCTTTCTATGTCGGTAACGAGATCCTCCATCACGACCTTAAAATCCCCACGATTGCCCAATTCATAAAACGCATCTCCAAGCGTTTCTTTAACTCCGCCGCCAAGCATCGCAACCCTCTGGTTGTCAAGGCGGCCAACTATATCCCCTCCCGCATTAGCCGTACCCGCCGTCCGAGGCACGCTCTTACCGACCCCGGCGACCGAATAACTATCCTCCAGGAGAGCAGTAGGGCCACTAGTACGGTTCTTAAAACCAGACGCCGCGCCGTCCGTCATTCCGACCTCGCCGTCGCCGTCGAGGGTCCGCAACCGCGACCCCGATCCCCGATCCCCGATCCATCACTCCTCCCCGACCCTTGCTCGACGAAGCGCCAGCCCGGGCTGACGCTGAGCCGACAGTAGTTTTAAACTCCCCGATCCAGCCTGTTCCGACTTATTGCTGTCCTCCCCCAGCGTTACCCTAAGCCCTTAGCGAGCAGTCGCTTAGTTTTAGTTAGTTTCGTTTTTATGCCCCTGGCTGGAGGGTTTAAGTTAGTAACTTAGAGCATCTCCGCAGGACAGTCCGGTTAAGCAGATACTACCCCTAGTATAGTGGTAAACAACGAGATGCAATTCCAAAAAAAAAAAAAAAGTGGGATCGGCCGCACTTGTGTTGGGGCTCGCTAGGCATGGCGGGGTGCGGCGAATGTACATTGGCGCCGCACCCCGCCAATCCCACTTTTTTTGTACAAGTATCTCCCGGGCCCCCGATTCGTGGTAGTAGTCAGAACCTAGTGGGGTTTTAGTCGGTAGGAGTTTAGGGGTATGAGGAACTGGGTGTAAAGTTCACTCATCCACTATAGAAAAGGGAGGATCCTGACCAGGAATGCGCGATTGCTGCATGCTGGTGGTCAGGATACCCGTTGACGCCTCGGGTGTTGGCTTGGCTGTGTGACTCGCCTCACTGAACGCTTGCGGGAGTGATGATGATGACGTCACGCTGGAGTAGTTGCACGAAGGCTGCGTTGACGTTCATATTCGGGGTCACCAATTTAGGGGTATGAGGAACAGGGTGTAAAGTTCACTTATCCACTATAGAAAAGGGAGGATCCTCCTACCAGACGGGTGTTGTGTCTGGCGGGCAACTGCCCAATGATTGATATTGAGTTTTTGTATATATGTCCACTGCACGGTAAACTCTAATTGCGCGATGCATTTTTGTGACGTCAGGATTTTTGTGTGACGTCAGATCTTTGATGCGTCGTTCGTATGTGGCGATATAGATACCGCCACAGGAGTCCGACATAAAGGGTTATGTCGGACTCCTGTCGTCTTGGAAGAACGGAGAGCCGTTCTTCCCCAGATTTGAGGGTTATTATGTAGTTGCAAGTACTTATGATGTGTTTGGAAATGCACCCACGATACTGTAAAAGTAACGTTTCCTTTTGTTCTGTATCGTCGATACAGAACAAAAGGAAACGTTACTTTTCTTTTATTTTCTATTTTCAGCCTTGGTAATGAAAGCGAGAAGCGGTGCTATGCTGTTGACTGATTTCATCAATCAGTGATCTGATGGAGTGGTCAGAAATGGTGACTGGCTGTTGCGGTCAACTTTTATGGACAATATTCACTCTTGTGATCTTTATTGGTAAGTATTTTATTTCTTTGTAATTCACTCAGACTCAGATATTATACAAGGTAGCGGTAGCGCTAGCGATCAAAACTTACTATGACAAATTAATGATACTCGTTCAGTAAGGTGCATTCGGCTAAGTTCGGATAACGAGTAAGATCATATAACGCAAAAATAACGCGAAACAAGGGACATTTTCTAGTGTTAGCAACATAGAAAGTGACGCCATTTTATTTTGCCCCACTCTTCAGACCGCGTCTGAAGATTCACCTAATATAACACCCGTGTTATGTGCAGCGAAATATTAGATATTACTCGTATGGTTTTAACAGAAAATTACGGATTATCTGCTTGTTATGAATCTTATCATACTAGCCATAGAACCGTTACTAGAACGTAGTCCGTCGAATACTTACCCTCCGAACCGAAAAAATACCGGACGGTCTTTTAATGCTTTTAATAACTTGCACTTGCTTTAAAAACGGCGAAGGAAAACATCGTGAGGGCGTCCTCACGATGTTTTCCTTCACCGTTCACCTGAGAGAAATTATTCGACGGCATGTGAAGCCAAGTCAGAGGCTCATGCTGGCTCATATCTTTTTCGCACGGAACTACGGACGCATAGGTAGGACACAAAGTTTTGTAGCTTATTCATACCTAATTTGCAAAAAGGTCTTTATGTGCACAATCTAAGAATTTGCTATAGAATACGTCAGAGGACAGGATAGGACTACTGACTTCTGATTGCTTTTAACACAGATCATCCACGCAATTTTTCTACATTTATACCTGTAATCAATTTGAGTTTACAAGTATAAATGTAGAAAAATTGCGTGAGTTGGGGTTTTGTCGGTTTTTACTGTTTTTATAGTACCTATTCCATCTATGTGGCACCTACCAGTAGCTGCAGTAACTTTAACTTTGACATATTTTATCACCCAGATTGCATATTACCCCTGGAGCTGCTAGAGCTGCGCGTGCCGGCACACGTGGCTCTGGGTACGCGCGTGGCTCTGTCGTGCCGCTGGGCGCTGAGCCCCGCCGACGTGCTGTACTCCGTCAAATGGTACAAGGACGGCAAGGAGTTCTTCCGACACGTGCCGCGTGACCACGAGCCGCGCAGGAAGTTCCCGATGATTGGAGTTGATGTTGAGGTCTGATAGACATTTCTATTTCAAAGCTTCAATAGCATAATATGTAAAGTACTAAGTACTGTAAGTACCTATTTACCGAAACGGTATCCGGTTACAGAATTCAATATTGCAATGTAAGTTATTCCTATTATGACGTCTTAACTCCATTGTAATACAGACATTTATTTTAAATTTAAATTGTGATTGACACAGAAATCGGACGCGTCCGGGTCAAGCCTGGTGCTGTCAGCGGCCGTGTCCGAGACGGGAGGCCGGTATCGCTGTGAGGTGTCCGGCGAAGGGCCGCTATTCCCCACTGTGTCCAAACATGCAGATTTGAATGTAGTCGGTGAGTCGTGCTAGCTTACCAGCGGAGTTTTAGGTGCTATTACAATGAAAATGTGATTGCGTGTTTCCATAGCTTGTATTTTAAAGCCACTCGAATCCTTGTTTGAGTCACATGACATGAGGGACCAATGATGTCCATAAGAACTTATTTTCCTTCTATTTCCGTCTAGTCCTCCCTGAGCATGGGCCATTTCTGTCAGGACTGCGATCACGATATCACCTCGGGGACCGCGTGCAGGTGAACTGCACTTCTGGCCGGTCTCGTCCGTCCAACCATCTTGCATGGCACATCAATGGCGAGCCAGCACCAACCACAGCAGTGCTGCCTTCCGTCCAACA
Organism: Lithophane socia; assembly: GCA_947522985.1. Lineage (NCBI taxonomy): Eukaryota > Metazoa > Arthropoda > Insecta > Lepidoptera > Noctuidae > Lithophane > Lithophane socia. Next base: position 13,646,393 of record OX383252.1, on the reverse strand, counting down.
TACTTATGAAGACTTGGAAACCACCACACTGCTGCTAAATTTTATACTTACTGAGAAACATTTCAAGAGTAACGGGCTTAAAGTCAAAGTAAGTTAAGCACTATTTTCGAATTGTCTTAAATCTCGAATTTTAACCCAATGTCAAGTTTCGTCGACACCAAATAATATAATTAGTAGGTAAGATCTATCCCAAAAATGATTAATGAACGACTCCAGCTAACTTTACTACATTACCCTAGGCTGATCAAATTTTTTATGTTATAGTGGTCGGTTCCCCCTATAATGTACCTAGTAGTGTAGTATCGAACCTACCTACTTTCAAAACCATAATTTTGAATGTCTTGTTCCAGTGTTTAGCAACCCTCGCATCTCTCTACTGGCGAAGCAACGAAGAGAGCGCTCTGCTAGAAAAAGGGAAAGTCCACGAAAAGCTAACGACTTTTGCACCAGAAACAAATACAAGAGCTCACCGTGTCCACTCTAATTTAGCGGGATTACTCACTGGTTCCTCCACCAATATTGTTGTCATGCTTTTAGCGGTTTTATGTATAGGGCTCTGTTAGATTTAAGCCAACTGCCAAGATAATTATGATAAGAAATATTTGTTGCTAATGAATGGCGTCGTCGTGGGTCGTAGCCGCAGAGCACGGAATCGCCGCGACGACAGCAGCGACGGCGACGTTGCCGCCGAGACATCTCGGTCTCTGGCTTGCTCTGTGGTCGTAGCGGGCAGCGGTAGCTACGGTTTCCTAGAAGAGCGGTGGTCGCACTCATCAGCCGCTGTGTTGGCTGTCATGAAAATTAAATATAAAATAACAGCGGCAAAGATTAAAATCGTTAGATTCGCCATAACTGGTTAAAAGATAGTCGTTTTTTCGTTTCGTTTTGACACCTCTGTCACACAACGACGAAGTGACTATTAGTTTGCCATGGAAAATGGAAACGCTATTGTGTGGACACTTTCTTGTGAAGGACTACGAGGGCAAAGGGCAAATCTAGCGATTTAAATCTTTTGGAGGCGGGCTTTGACTTATTGTCAATTATTGGTGAAAATGACAGATTTTCATGACGTTCGTTCGCTTTAACCTAGCTTTACTTGCTTTTCCATGCAACCTTTTCCGTTCCATGCCGTATATGAAGTTTGAGTTGTAAAGCACTGGTGGTATTTTATGAAAAATAAAAAAGGAAAAAGATATAAATCATTATTATTTTATTTATGACAGTATCAATAAATAAAACTCAAATGAATTTGTGTTTCCAGAATTCCAGTGTATAAAAATATTATGTAATAATAGTATATAGGGACAACCTATTCATGAAAAAGAGGGGTATGAAAAAGATGGCACCTATATGTAGGTCAGAAAATGAAGTGTGCAAAGTTGAAAATATCTGTAAGCAAAACCGTTATAACATAAAGGAGCCGTCACTTCCGCTAGGGGCTTTTCTTAGTAAGTAAAGTACATCTTTGAATTTCGATGGTAAGTGTAAAGTTAAGTAGTTGTAATTTGTACTTTAGGTCGGTTTATGCGTACCTCTAATCCTATTAATTAAAATTTAGTACATACCTCAATCTGCGAGCTACCTGCTGCCTTTATTAGCCGCATACGAACCAAGTACCTGTGCAAGTACTACTATTCAGTATAGGTAGGTAGGTACTTATTATTTGCTGAAGCTAGTTAGGGGAACATGTGCATCAGTGGATCACGGGGAACAGTGAATCATATTTTATAACTCTTTATCAATTGTACTCACACCATACATGCGTTGGCTTCGCTAACGCTATCCCCTACCCGGCTCCACCCGACTAGTCGCCGTCACTGAATCACAACGGGATGACGCGCGACAGCGCATCACTCATTATGTAAGTACGAAAAAATAATTTACGTAATGTTTGAAATTCAAATTCAGTTCAAAGTTATTTAGATATTTTAAAGTCTTTAAATATTTGCCTTCAGTATATGTGTATAATTGTATAAAACTGTATTAAGTTGTGTCATAGAAATGATTTATATTTTGTTAAAAATATTATTTCTGTTAGGTCTATTAGTAAATGGGTTACAGTGAATCATGTGGTACTGGGGTTCGTTGAATCGAAGATTTTGTGACATTTATTGCACTTTTAAAGTGCATATTTTGTTATTTTCATTTTGTTCTATTGTTTATCTTGTTACTCAAGATTTTTTAGGAGATTTACTCATGTTCAAGAAGATGTAGTTTAAGTTGTAAAACTAAACAAAAGTAGTAGAAGTTGCCGATTATGTTTTCTCTTATAATTTTCTATCTTTCAAGTATATTGTGATTTTGCAACTAAGACTGATTAAAGCAATGACTGATAATTATATTTTAATTATAAAAATTCAAGAGTTTAATTAATATAATAAGTATTATTGAATTATAAACGCTTGTGATTCATAGTACCCCATTCGATCCACTGTAACTCAACCCCTGATTCAATGTGACCCATTCATGGGGCTCAGTGGATTAATTCCCTGTTTGAAAGAAAACAATCTTGTAAAGTAAACCAAACTGTAAAAGAGGCATTTGAACTAAGTATGTTAAAGGATTAGACATGCTTTTATATATTGGATTAAAAACCTCGGTCAATAAAGCATTAATTTAACCCAAAATAGCTGTAGGAAAAAAAGTGATCCATTGAGCCCCATGTTGCAATAGCTGTAGAAAAAAAAGTGATCCATTGAGCCCTATATATTTTCTGTTGTCGAAAAAGTATCTCCTATTTCTGTATCAAACTAAATGCGTCCCATTTAGTTTTTCTGCCCTGGGTGGGCCCCCGACAGGCTTAGGCCGCCACTGCACGAAGTAGGTATGAATAGCTCATGCCACGTAGCAAAATATTACCCAGTCAGTGGTAAGGTAGTGAGGCTAACTTACTGCCCAGGGTGCGCTGAGGCCCCGAGGGTACCTACTTTTGGAGGCTATTTACCCGACTACGGCGAAGAAAAAAGGAGGGTTATGATTTTGACCGGTATGTATGTATGTATGTATGTATGTATGTATGTATGTATGTATGTATGTATGTATGTTCATCTGTTCCCTCCTATCTTCCAAACCACTTATCACAATTTGACAAATGAGGTATTGTTAGAAGCGTCGTGATTGTCCGCTGGTTATAGGCTATGTGAAATCACATTAAATTAAAAATGGCGCCCTCTAGAGGACACAAAGTGAGGAAGTTAAAAAAAAAAATGGTTTAATCGTACCATGTTGGGTATCAAATGAAAGGGCTTATTGAACACATTTCAAAAATATATATATTATAACCCCAAAAGAATTTAAAAAAAAATCAAGCAATAAAAACTAAAACCCAACTACGACTTAAAAGGTATAATAAACAAGACACCACAGACAGACAAATTAAAAATCCGGAGTCACACGTAATCTGTTCGATTTATGCCCTAAAACGTGTGACTCCGGATTTTTAATTTGTCTGTCTGTGGTGTCTTGTTTATTATACCTTTTAAGTCGTAGTTGGGTTTTAGTTTTTATTGCTTGATTTTTTTTAATGGTATGTATTGTAAATTGAAAGCTGCAGTTTAGCATCCAAAACTTGAACTTTTACCTACCTGTATTTTTATGAATAAAAATCTTACCTTCATTCCAACAAAACATGTTTAAATCTCTAGTTCCTGTCAAAAATTGTATGGAACATTGACAGAAAATTGAGATTTCAACATATTTTGTTGGAATGTTTCGCCGTGCAAACGCACGGTCACGGTGATGGGCAGTTTCGAATTGCAATAAAAAAAAAACAATACTTTGACTTTGTAGTTTTATCTGTGTTCATATTTATAATCTATCCTCAGAAATGTCACATTTAATTCTAAAGCTGTGTGTACATTTAGGGAAACAAAAAAAAAATACTGTGCACTCCCACAGGCCATAGTCAGTCATAGTGTCACAAAGTACAATACTATGAATATATTCTCTTCTTTGCGTGTGATTAATTGATTATACAAAAAGTCTGTTTTTTAATCTCGTAGACTAACATGATAAGTGCAATTAACAAACTCCAAATTGAAAAAACGAGAGTCTACGAAATTAAAAAAACAGACTTGATGAATATCCTGGTCACAGTGGGCCTTAAGAAGAATAGGTATATATTTAAAGACATTTTCAAGATGCTCAAAAATTACGTTTAAAGTTATACTGAGTTGGCCAATTTCCTTTAGTTTTATCTATTAAGTAAGAATGAAGCTGGTATTATTGAAAAAAAAAAAACTCCGATCCAATATCGTCGTCCAATGTGCACACAAGTTTATTTCGACCTCAACAAAAACAATGAAGATATTTCGCTTCAGTAGTTCAGCGATAAAATACAGCGCACTCCTTCAATTAAAGTAAAAATGTGTAATAGACCACATTCTAAATCCCGAATAAAAGTTTGTAACAAATCTGTGTTTCACCTTCAAGACAAAAAAGCAGACGAAAATGAATTATCTATTGGTTTGATTAAATCTGCGAAGAGGACCGGACAACTCAGTTTATGCAACAGGGGACTGGGGTCAGGTGAGATATAATTATTTATAACATCTATTGTAATTGACAGTGTACTTTACATAAAAATAAGCGACTTAATCATACAAATTACAAGTTGTTTTTAATCAAAAAATCCCGAGTTCAGTGTTATGAAAAATATTTCGCATTTTTAATCAAAGAAATATGTACTACGTATTTCTAGAGGTCGGTTTTACTAGAGGAAATAAATAGATTTGCAGTTGTTACCTTAGAACTATGTAGGTAATTAGAAAGTTAGACATGCTCAAGTAAACCTTTCAGAAAATCGTAATTAAAAACATTGTGAAGTAAGCATTCTTTCATAATTGCGCCACTTATAAGATTACTGTTTTAGTGCCAGAAAATGTTTGGAAAATTGATGACTTTGTGTTGGAAGAAACTAAGGAGGTTGACTTCACAAGAAATGATTCTAACAGGTGGTGGACAGCAGAGCCGCTGAAGACCCTCGACCTCAGTTCCAATGCTATAAAAGTGATATCAGGCAATGTCAAGTTTCTGCAACACCTCGTCAACCTCAAGGTGAGGAGGATAAGAGGCAGTTTATAGCTTTTTATATTATTATGTTAATTTTTGCTTAACAGACATGATGTATTCAGATTAGAACTCAAGATTAAAAATCCTAATACTTTTGTCCTAAAATAGATCCATTTTTCAATCAATCTTTCTCGTAAATGTAATTAAAATGATAAACTTTGAGATTTCTAAAGCAAAGTATTTAATTTGTTTATTACAATATTTTATTGAATCAGAATCCATTATATTTAATTGATTCTTGTGCTGGATGTTTCCATAATGTGTTAAAAAGTATACCTAGTAACTAGTAAGTATATAGTTTATTCATACTCATTAAAACAGTATTGTGTGTGTATTTTTCCAGCTTCATGATAATGCCATATCAAGCCTACCACCTGAATTTGGTGAACTAAAGAGTCTTATGAACCTGAGTTTATCTCATAACAGAGTGGTAACACTTCCCAAAGAATTCTACAGGTTGTCAGAGTTGCGCTGGCTGAATATATCTCACAATGAACTTTCGAAAATAGAACCAGACTTTGGCGATCTGGTTATGTTAAATTTTTTGGTAAGAAATGGACTTGTTAGAATTTTTTTTTATGGTTTAAAATCCCAATAAAGTAGACAGTACAGTGTTGAAGTCCCTTGTAGTACAGGAACAGAAAAAACTATTAATTTTCTTATTTTATGCTTTGTTGCTTAGCAACAATATTACCAAAAATCTAAATATCAAAAAGTGTTTGTTGCACACAGCAGAGCACTGATACATTTGTAGCTTAAATTACTAAACTTAATTTTTTTTTTCCCAGGACCTATCACACAACAAATTGACCAAGTTACCTCCAGGGATGGGGTATTTGGTACGGTTAGTGGAAATAAATCTATCGCACAATGAGCTTCAAGAGTTACCCCCTGATATTGTTAATCTTCGAGGTATTATTTTTCTATTGGCTTCATTAAAACAAATTCAGCAGTAATAATCTAGGGTTTGAGCAGTGGTGGCCTAGTGGTATAGGTCTCGACATACAAGTTGTAGGTCGTGAGTTCGAATTCAGACAGGCACAGTGCTTTGTGCATTAAATTTCATCACCACTGCTCTCAAAACTGTGAAGAAAAATGTCGTGAGGAAACTGGCATGCCCTAGAACCAAAATATTCGAAGATATAGTCCACTCCCTCTACATATAGGAGGCCTGTGTCCCAGTAGTGGGAACATTATAGGCTGATTATGCTAATCTATTTTATTTAAAAGTTAGTTTATTTAAATCTGTATATAAGTATCTTTATAAAGTGTAAATATTGATAACTAGTAAAAACTGAGGGGAAAGTATTATTATTATGTAACATAATTATACATATATTATTATGCAGAACAATATACAATTACTTGTGTGGGTCAACTCACTAGTTAGTATGCCATGAAGTTAGGTTATAAACCTTAATGCCATCAGAAAAGGTTCAAATTCCATTGAAACTAACATGATTTCTGTCAACAATTATTGTTTTTTAACAGACTTCCAAAATGGAGGAGGTTCTATGTTCGGCTTTATGTATATTTTTTATATAATTTTATAGATATTTTCGTCAATCCTAAAAATTCTTTGTTCATTTGATAGAGGAAGCTTGCACGGTGGTCCCATATAATAAATTTTATTAACTTTGCTCAGGTAGTTTTTGAGTTAGCTTAAATAATACTTATTTTTCCCATTTTTCGTTTTTTCCCCATTTTTCGTTTTTTTTTTCTTGGTCTATATGGATGATGTTAAGGTTTTAAGTTCCTGTCACTGTTATTTACTTAACTAGTAGTGGTATCCGAATTAGTGTGCGGAAGGTACTAAACTAAAATTTGAAAACAAAAAAAAAACAAATTAAAACACGCTTAAATTCTTTCAGATTTGAAGAAAATGAATATCAGCAACAATAGCCTAAAGAAGTTACCACCACTAGGAGAGCTGCGAAAAATGGAAATATTGGACGCGAATCATAACGACATTGAAGACCTACCCGACTTTTATGGCTGTTCCGCCCTCAAAGAATTATATATTGCTAATAATTTTATAAAGGTAACTGGGTGTATTGATCCTGGACAATACTACAAAGGCTTTACGCTGTGAACAACAGTAGTGCAATATTATGGCAGGCAATATAATTTTGGGTTTTCTGGAAAAATGTTTTTCTCGATACTGTACGCATTATTACTAGAACAAAATGTATTTTACCATGAATATAAGTAGGTTTTCAGTCCCAATCCTCAAGATTTCCCAATTGATTATTACATCAAATATTGAATGTTGTTACGATATTTACGGTATCACAGTAATTTTGGGTTAAGACACGTGCGTAGGCCTCAGCGTATTGTATACTACGAATTAAAAAAAACCTATTCTTCCATCTTTTTTGTTCTTTCAGGAAATTACAGACGAATTTTGTGACCAGATGCAGCACTTGAGTGTGTTGAACATTAGGGATAACAAAGTGGAAGTGCTGCCCGAAAACATATCACTGTTGCAGAAGCTAAAAAGACTTGAGCTTACTAACAACAATTTGAATAAGTGAGTAAAATCTGCCTAGCCTTTTCCCAACTATGTTGGGGTCGGCTTCTCGTCTAACGCATGCAGCTTAATACCAGTATTTCATACGAAGTGACTGCTTATCTGACCTCCAAAACCCAATTACTGAGTCATACGATACCCCTTGGTTAGACCGGTTTTCAGACTTTATGGTTTCTTACTAACCGTGACGACTGGGACCCAGGACCAACGGCTTAAGGCGAAAGCTTCAGGGTAGCCCGCAAAATTATTTTTTTTTTATGTTTTTTGCAATTTGCAAGTCAGTATCACGTATGTTGATTAAAATATGATTCGCGACCGTAACAAATACGGATTTACAAAATTATTAACATTAGAATCAGCAATGCAACTCTGTAAGTTCATATAAGTGTATTGAATGACTATTTCATGAAATCATGACATTTAACTTAAGGAGTTGTATTGCTGATGATTATAATTCTGTAAAGCCTTATTTGTTACGGTTGCGAATCATATTTTAATCAACATACAACCTGACACTGACCTGCAAATTGCAATTTGCAAAAAAAGAAAATTTGAATTTCGCGGGCTGCCTTAGCGCATCCTCTTGGACGATTTATCCTAGACCGTGCTGGGCGCGCGCCGTGCCATGTACGAGGCGCGGGCGAGCCACGGATCCAAAACTTCACGACCATTTTATAAGAAGCCGTTCATGCTACACCGTGCAGCGTCCGTGTCCTGTCCAAGTCTTGGTCCTTATAAATTGAGCAGACACGGACGGGTCTCGCGCCCGTGACGGTCTAGAATATATCATCCCTTAACGTGCTTTCCGAAGCACGGACGGGTTTCGGTATGTGATGGATAGACCCATCCAAGGACGATCCTCGGCAAGCGTTGCTTAACCCTGAAAAGCGAATCGACTTTCGCAGCTTTTATTATTTAACCATGGCTTATAAATTAATCATCCATAGCCATGGTTCCAATCTTACAAACATACATAAACTCACGCCTTCTTCCCATGGGGGTAGGCAGAAATGCCACCTGCTACGCTCCTTGCATCTCCTTTTGCCTCGTTTACGTTCATACGTCTGGTCATACACGCACGCCGGTTGCGAGTACTGCGCACGGTACGTACCTGACCTTTCTCAACAACATCTCCAATTAGGTCACTATATGTCCTCCTAGGGCGTCCCCTCCCGGCGATTCCAATCACAATCACATCTGCCTTGTAAAATACCTTTTGTTAGTCACCTATCATTCATCCTCTCAACATGACCAAACCATCAAAGCCAATCTTATATTCCAATCTTATTTTAGCTATTGCTTATCGGTTGGCCCATCTATAAATAAAAACCATGCGAAGCTGGGGCGGGTCGCTAGTCAATATATACGTTATTTTTTCCAGTAAAAACGGCGGGGCTTACCGTTTCAAGAAACGCTGACGCCTTTTGCACTATCACAAACTTATTATTTTACAAAAATATAACTTTATCTTTTTTGTAGGTTACCTAGAAACCTAGGCTTATTATCCCAGTTGCAGAGCATCAACATGGAAGGCAACAAGCTGGCGTTCGTACGACAGGACGTCATCCGGGGAGGCACGGAGCGCATGATGAAGTTCCTACGAGATCGCATCACCGAGGAGGTCGTCTGCGAAACTAGGTTCACGCCTGACGAGTGGCCTGATAAGTGAGCATATTACTAATTTAAGTTGTTATTTTCAATATTTTTCTTAACATAAATAATATAATGATTTATTCAATTCAAATTATGATTATGATATGGAGATCCTAACCCTAACCATTTACAAAAATATGTATAGACTGAACTCATTTTCCCATCCACCACAACTCCCTTGGAATAAGATAGGATGCAGCAAACTCTACAGAATATACTATTACACTTTCTAGTATATCTTAGACTTTATTACGATGCTTATAAAATCCATTTTTGTCACTTCTTAAGTAAACATGTCACAGTGTGTTTTACTTATACTCAAGAATTAGGAGAAACTAATACTATTCACTGTCTCATTCTCCCCTTTAAACTAGGTACACACTGAAGAAATCTCAAGCACTGATGATGCCGTGCCGCGAACTGGCGCACGTGCCCGAGCACGTGTTCACTGCGGCCGCCGAAGTCGACGTGCACACCGTTGACATCTCCAAGAACAAGCTCAATGCGATACCAGCCGGGTAAGTGTCACTTTTACATGTCTTGAAAGACTTAAGCATATTTTAAACAAGCTTTTGCCCGCGGCTTCGGCCGCATGGCGGTCGGAAATTATCCCACGGGAATGTACTACCGGGATAAAAGTATGACCTAACCAGTATGGATTAAGTACAAGCCGTGTGCCCGATGGGATTTCATGAGATGCAAACTTTCATCGCCTATTTAACCCATTTGGAGGATGAATTAAAAAAAATCCTGCCTTAACTCACCTTCTTTACAAAAGGAAAAGTTGTGCAAAATTTCATGCTTCTAGACCCAGCCACAGTATAATAAAGTAAGCAATATTACGTCTCGGCAGTCCTTGAAATAAATACCTACGGGCGCTCAATAGTTAAACACGCATTAGGGTCCGGCAAAAATGGTTGGAGAGCATTCTTACTTAAAACCTTGCGGTTTGTTATAGGTGGTGGTTTTCCTGTACATTCAAATGTTTATCACAAATCCGGTAGCTTTTGGTGTTTGGGTTTGTTTGCTTAATTATCTCGGTACATCAGCCGAAGTCATTCGGATAGTCTGAAATGAAAATAGATTTATCCATATATTCGGGTTCAAAAATAAAATATTTTCTATAGAAAAGTCACATAAAAGGCACTGCTAAGAAGTAGCACTGCATATAGCTCGTTCCAAAATGGTGGACCCATGACGTGGTAACGTGGACGTGGCAACGCTTGGGGGAAACCAAGTCCAGCAGTGGAGATCTTTCGGCTGAAATGATGATGATACAATATATCATTATAAAATCAATGAAATATTTAATTCCTTATAGCATCGTCCACTTGAGCGATACGTTGACGTCACTGGTGCTGTCATCAAACAACGTGACGTGCATTCTTCCGGAAATAAACCGCTGTAAGCACCTGCAGTACATCGATCTGGGCAAGAACCTCCTCATGGACCTGCCGCTCGAACTAGGCGAATTAAAATACTTGAGAGAACTAGTCATTTCTAATAATAAGTAAGTATGGTTCTACTTAAGAGATAATTTTCAAATTTCATTAATTTATTTGCTAATATGGGTTAAAACAACCTCTCTCTCTATCTTAATATCTGTTTTCTCTGGGTTACACACACGGCTATCCATTTTGCAAACGTCACTTCTTTTACTAAGTACATTAAACGGCGCAAATGCAGCCTTAGACAAAATATATTATTTAAAAAATCCATCTTACACCGAGGTTTTTGGAATGATTTGCGCGACGGCAATCGCATGTTTATCCTGATTAGAAAAAAAAAACTCGCAAAATTACTCTTATCCCAAATTGTAATACCTACTTGCACGAGTGAAAAAGAATTTGTATATTTCTTTTAGATTCACGAAGATACCGCGGTGTGTGTACGATCTGGAGAACCTAGAGATACTGCTAGCTGCTGAGAACAAGATAGACGAGATCAACGTGTCTTCTGACGCTCTAGCTAAGATGAAGAAACTGGCTGTATTGGACCTCAGTAATAATAGCATCTTCACTGTACCCCCGGAGTTGGGGCACTTCACACATCTTAGGTAAGTTTAGTATAGTAGATGACATTATTTATCGTAATAATTCAAAATAATAGGGTGACTAATACTCACCATGTTCTCGTGGGTCGCATAGTGTCACTTAATACAATTCCTACATAGGTAGTGGAACCGAATGCGCGAGCATTTCTCGCATCCTTAATTCGCGTCCTAATATAAAGCAACTATGTGACCATCGCAAGTTCGCGCCAACGTTGTTCATACCAACTAGCGATCAAATGTACCGGAGTCGAACTGGTGTCCTAATTGACATAAAATGTTTAATTACTATTTCACGCGATTGGGGGAGAGGAAAGCAGGAGTACAGACAGAGGCTGTTTGCGGGAAACAAATGTGAAAACTCTTTTCTGTAATTTTTTTGTTGCAATCTTCTTGCAATTTTAGTATTAATTATCTGCGCGTTCTGGCGTGGATTAAAATGTAACTTATTGACGCGAATAGGCGATGCGACCATCCATGCTCGGCGACCGCTTATATTAGCACATTTTGTCATAGAGTGAATCCGATGAACCGATCGCCTAAAAGGTATAGTTACGTGGTTATAGTCAGTTATAGTTTCAATTTTTTTCGCCTTTTTCGGGTATATTGTTGTTTACATACATTTCTCTGACAATTTCCCCAAGTTAAAAAGGGGTTTAACCTCTTGTACTTCCCCTTCAAAAAGATAATGTATTATGGCTTGTAGTTTACACACTAATATCGATTGATGTCATTATAATCCATTGTGAATAACATGAACCACAAAATGTACAAGTTTATAAAAGCCAAACAATCAATCACGTAAGTTTCCATGTGAATAGACAATAGATTAAATTGAAAGTGGTTTTCAAACAAAAACATACGAGTTTTAGATAGATTTGTTTGATTAACGTGATAAATGACATTACCTAATTATATGAGTCAACAGAAACTCACGCCTGGGATCGCGACTGAAAGGGCCTAAACACATAACCGCGTTGCGCCGCAACGCAAAAATTAGCGGCGGCACCGTAAGATTTCTTAGGATATGGCCCGAAGGCGCCGTTAATTTTTGCGCTGCGGCGCCGCAACGCGGTTATGTGTTTAGGCCCAAAGGGATGCGTTAGATGTGTCTCCCAATTCCTGTTTTGTTTACCAGTAGTTAGCCAATAGTGTTTTCGAATCTATTGTTAAAAAAACACCTAGAACGTTAGTAAAACCAAAATATTTGATTACCAACATGAAAGGGATCTTTTTTCCATTATTCATTCCAAATTGTAGCATATTTGATTAATAAACAATAGTTGTAGAACAGTTCCATTGTTCCAGGAGCTTGGAGCTGATGGGCAACTGTTTCCGTCAGCCGCGGCACGCCATCCTGGCTAAGGGCACCGCCTCCATACTCTCTTACCTGAGAGACCGCATACCCACCAATTAGTTTTAGTCGATTTTATGGCCATACTCGGTGTAGCATACTAGAGACTGTTGTGGAAATTCGTTAAGTTCACGGGATCAAAATAATCGCACAAATAATTCTTAAAATAAAACCCTCCGAACCATCGCACATGGCTGTCAGATAGGTTTTGTATGGGGTCTGATACTGAAAACGCACAAACAGGTCTTAACGGTCCGGGAATTTACGTGACTGTCAACTTATTTGCATATTTTTATTTTATTTTTATTATTTCAATAATGAGTCTTAAGATTCGCAAAGCTCATAGCAACAATTTGGAAAACCAAACTGCATTTAGTTTTTGCACCTCAATTAAATGATCCAAGACATAGTACACAAAAATTTGCGAACTTTCAACAAGCAGTCTGTAGGACGTCGAGTCAACAGTTTTGCCATACAAAACGCAGTCAGCTTAGTGAATCCAAATATTTTCTTTTTTCGCGTACCTGATTATGGTAAATCTTATATCGCTTTTTTCATTATTATTGTGAAAGCTATTAGTTATTATTTTATTATATTTTTGTTGTTGGTTTAAATACATTTGTTATTAAATTATATTGCTAACATAGTTGTTATATATGAATAACACATTAGAGAATATGGGTTGTGAGATATTCAGTATGTCATCATAACATAATATATCATGAAATTCTATATTAATGATAAGTAACTACAAGTATTTACAAAAGGTTGACTGCAAAGTACTCAATATGTTATTTGCCAAAGATAAGGATATATTTGATATTTTTGGACACATTGTTTTAATGTCATCAATACAATTTGCAGTGGTTTTAATGTTTACCCGAGGCTGTATTATTATGGTATCAGGCATTTTTGGTACGACAAATTATGTTCATAATTGACAATAGATGTTGAAGTTAAGTCTAGAATATTAAAAAGATAAAAATCTAACCATGTTAATCCCTATAGTCAGCAATTTAAATTAAGGAATGTAAATAACTCACAAGTTGTTTGAAATTCAACCAAAGTATTGTTCGAAGTACCTGAATTTTTTTTTTATATAATATACACAGCCTTTTATGTTGGCGACTTGAGTGCATTAAATATTATAAACAAAGAAAAGCACAAGTTTGTTGAAAATTCGTGAGCACAATATTATAAAAATTGGAAATCTTTAAGCATATCGCGTGATTATGAATATATGCTTGGAAAGAAACTATGTATTTCTTATTTTAAATAATATTAATGACTTTTACATTTCAGTTCTTGTTCGAATATATGTTGCCCATTAGTGTTGATTGCTTGTTTGCTGAAATAACTAACTAATTGAAATGTTATTTAAATCTGCTTATTATGTGAAAAGCTATTCCTAAAAACAAGGAAATACGTCATTGATGTTTGTGATCTACATATTACGGTACAGTAACAGTCTGACCCTGTCAGACTAACGAGGAAGAAAACATATGACTGTAAATTGCAAGTGTCAACAGCTGTGTTCAACTCATAAGCAAGGAACACTGAACCTTATGGTTATGAGATAAAGTTCAAATCGTTTACAATAACTATTGAAATACTAGATCACGTTATTTAGTCTTTGTTGTGCATGGCTATGAGGAGAATAAAATGTATAAATAATGGCTTGAGTGACTTTGAAGAACGTTATAATTTATCATACTGCTGTCAAGCTTGTAATTAACATGGCATAACAACGTAAACATAGGTTGCGACAATCATTACGACTCAGAGTCACTAATACTAAGGCAAAAATGTACCTTAAAACGCGGAAATGTTGTTAAGCTAAGTTTGAGGCGACATCAGTGTTCTAAAATGTGCCCCAATCTCCACGGTCCGCCTTGCACTCTTTTTTTCAATCTCACGTACAAATCTACGTATCAGGCGAGTTTCATGGTTAAAAACATAACCCTTCCTTGACAGCCCGGGTAAAAAAAAAACAGGTTCATTTACTCGCATTGAGAAACTCGGCACCTGCCGTTTTCATTGACTGATTATATCTTGTTATACCTAAACCGAGCTACAGTGAAATCTACTGTCTGTGATCATTAAGTCAATATTTAGCGCTTAAAATGGAGACGCTGAACACAATAAATACAAACAATAACAATGCATAATTAGCTTCAGTTTTTACTCGTAGCTGCCTTTTAGTGAATTAGGTGGACACGTCATGTTGAAAACAAACCATATCTTTTGAAGCGATCATGTTTTCCTACACGTACCTATAGGAAAATTGCATAGTGCATCAACGCAAAGGAAAATTGCTACAAGTAATTTCAAAGAATGCAAATGCATTGTTCATATAATCGCTGCAATTGAAAAATAAAATTGTCTAGCAAGGGCTACCGCCTACAGTGTAGTACCTAAGTAGATAACTACTAGCTGCATTATGTATACGTAATGTATTTGGCGTATTATCAAGTTGCCTCGATACCGCGACTCGTCCAAACAGCATTTACATAACAATAGAATGAATGTTACTGAATTAACATAACAGATTGCTTTACTAGGTCGGGATGGGACTGTCCACTCAACTAACTCTTATTGCTATGGTTTTTTTTTTGTGACCCCAAATTAATCGCAGCCGAATCGACTCGAAAATCGTAGTTCGACTGCTCCTGATTTTCACGGAACCCTTTTATGCTACTGGGAGATCCAAAATGTTGGAATCCCACGAAAATCACAGTGATCTTGAACTGTAAATCTATTGATCTATTGTCTCTACATGTTCGTAGGTATGCATGAACAGTGTGTCGCGCAATAGTCAAATCCCGGTTCTAATAATGACAAGGGCACCTGCACCTTTGTCGGAGGATGTATGGGTGGAGCCATGCATATTGTGTCTATGAATTAAGAAGTCATCCTTTTAGCGGATGTTTACGAAATATCCGTCAATTTACGAAAATTAGATATTGCATCGGGAAATAACACATATGCTAACCTCAGCATGTCGATGTTTTGTATAAACTAGCCCGCATAGACCGCCGACCGCCGTTACAAAACACACCGTTCTAGGCGCCTAACGTCATTATTATCGTTTTCACTATCGTTTGACGTTGACTCGTCACTCTATTGTAAATTGTAGTCTGTAAACCCATAATAATAAACTGCAAGGTCGCGCCGGCGACGGATACCTGGCATAGGGGGGGCCGGCCGGCACATGACGCCTGCACTTCATACTTCGTACAGTTTCAGTAGCCGCGGTGTGACTGACGACCGTCGCTGCCTGCGCTCGCATCTCTTGCGCACGAGTTCGCCAACTTGCTAGATCGTCTCTCGCCACCTGAACCTTAGAAACTTTACGGCGCCAAACTATGTTTGAAATTAGATCTCATTATGCGCTTTCTTGTGACTAAATAGACATCGAAATTAAATTTTGTTGAAAAAATTTGGTTTCCAATCAAAAGGGGTTCCAGTGGTATGTTTGTTCAGGTGCGTCCAAAGTCACTGTAAAGCGATCTGTATCTAATTGCGCAATTGGTTCATCACACTGGTGGTCGGAGTTCCTTCATACTGAGCAGTCAAGTGCAGTGGCAGGCACACCTTGGTCATCGACGGGTTTTTACATAACATTACCAGTTTGAACGTAACGTCCAACAATGGTTATATTATCAGCGAACTTATGGGTCTTCGGAGGAATAGTTTAACAGAGGATGTGAAGTGATGTTAACGATCGTAAAATAGTCAACTGTGTGTATCTTCATTATACCTACTTTAATGAGTCATAAGTGCGGTTGAACGTGATCAAAATCTATTATTATGAAGCCATATGGAGTCGTTATTGTCCTGGCGTCGCTCATGTTTTTTAACAGTAAGTGATTAATTATTAATAGCTATAAGATTTATGTAGTGATAAGAATTAGGTGAAATAATTAGTTTAATATTGTCTTTGACGCGAAATAAGTTTTACTTGTTTTGTTTATGAACAAAATCCCTTTGAAAATATAGGTACTGTTAGTAACATACCTACTCATTGTTATGTTTTGTAGAGCCCTTAGAATTGTTTCAGCTGCATTAGTTTTTACCCGTCTGTATTTCTTAATAGAGCAGGCTGGTAGAAGTTAGCTACTTCCTGTTCCTTCCACGGACTTCCATGTTATATTCTCCGATGTTGCACGTAAATAATTTGATAAGAAGCAAGCCTATCGTCTCATCATGTCAATCACTTCCAGCTGAACTTCTCTTTATATCGGTTAGTTTTCCTGGTTTTGTACGGATCTCATTCATTTGTGTGAGCTATTTTTGTATTAGTAATGTCTGTCGGAAAATTTATCAAAACTTTACTCGACTTAGAATCGAATCTAGTACCTCATACGTTCAATCAACAGACACTAGATGGGCCAGGTAACCGATGCCCATGGCTGTCTGCCATAAAGTCTTTAGAAATATTCTGGTTGCCGATTCACATGAAAATATTATTGTTTTATTTACTGATCGTCACTAAACTTTTCGGGTTTATCTTAATATTATATATTAATACAATTAATATAAAAAACCTGCTCTTGAAGTTTTCCAAATAAAATAAAATCTTCATTCCTATAATTTATTGTTCATTAAATTGTACACTAAACTGGTCCTTCGGTATGCACAGGTCGGTATTCCCTAACCGTACTGGGATAGCTCCTTTTCGACAGCGGATTGTGTAGGACCACGATGTGCTGGCGTGCGCAGCTTTTTTGAAGATAATCGTTAACGTCAGCAGCAGCCAGGATACGCGTAGCATATTCATCTGAAAAAAAAAAGTATAAAAAGAGTGCTTTTTAAAACGCTACTCTCTTTCTGCATACAGGTCACATTTATCTGTACCTGTATGCCATACAAATAATGGATTCATATGCTTGCGTGTCTTGGCTTTCAAAGAAACTGTTTTGAGTTTTCTAAACTAATTAGGCAGTATCCAATTCGTTGTATTTGTTTTGATTCTTAATATTTTATAGTTGAAACTTTATCAAAAACTTCGACGTACTTATGTGGATATCTAGAAAAAATATTATAATCATGTTCAGAGTTCAATGTTGTGCTACGAGTATGTCAATTTGCAAAATTAGGAGGAGGTATCAAGTCCCTTGGAACTCTAAAAAATCAAGCTTCTAAGTCAACGCAATAAAAAGTCCGAAAATCGTTCATTTGTAGTTGTTAAGCATACACTTAATTAACAACTACAAATTTTCAACTACAATGGTAAGTTTGTTTTGGTCCGACACGGTCCGACACGCACGTGGCCGATATTTTTTTTTTTTCAAAACTTTCTTGAAAACTGTTTAGTTTTAAAGCTACCAAATATTGATTTTGAACCTATTTAACATATTTTAAACCGGATTGTGAGATCCTAACAAATAATATTTAAAAAAATCTTGACTGACCTTATAATGCTTCCAGTTTCAATAAATATTATTAATAAAATATAATATTCAAATGTAGGGCAAATACGATGATGATGATGTTCAAATTAAGTACTCTTCACACACAAGGACTTGACGAGCGGGAACGAAAACTTGAGAGTGGAGTTGACTGGGCAATGGACGCTGCGAACTTGAGAGGGTATCTCCTGAGTGGGAATTTATATAGCAGCCTACCCGTCGGTCATCGTAGCCGTTTGTAGTTTCGATGTTTCGGAAACTTGATTCACACACGGTGACGTTTTTCTTGGCGTTATTTTACTCATTTTGATGCATAAGCTATGGCCTGGCTATGGGGCTATAGAGTATATATAAATAACTTTAATAAATTATAACTGTTCTGTCTATTAACCCTTAATAAATTGCCATTAAGGACTGTATTTTATTTTATCTTGTATGAATTTATTTTTATATTGGCCGAAGCAGGTATAAGTAAGTATAGGTAGGTACTTGAATTTATATAGTCACTATAGGATACAAAGATACTATAGTACAGTGCGACACGTAAAACCTGAAGTATGACTGGCTCAAGTAAGATATCTCTCTCTAATAACTACCGTGGCTTTAAAAACTGTAATTGAATGCAGTTTAGCCCTCTATAGGCCACACGAAATGTGAAGTTGAATAATATGATTTTATCAATGAAAAATATACCTTAAAATTTAGTTTCTGCCCTGTAAAGGGTAAAGTGCATTCATTTGCGATTTTTAAAGCCACGATAGGTAACTACAACTTTCGTTTCTATTTAGTGTTAAAACTTTTTGAATTTGCCTTTATGTAGCATCCGACGCACAATGCGGGGTTGATCGTTCGGTGACGTTTACACGATGGTCAGGGGTTGCTCCGGAGATCGCTACTCCAGTATTCGTGTACTCCGCGAGCGGTGATGAAGATTCCCTCGCCGGCGCCTGCCTGGCCAGATGCCGTGAGCTGCCGGATTGCGCTGCCGTCGTCGTAGCGTACGGCAGAGGAAACTGCCAGGGCATAGCCGACTATACCACGACAAGACTGAAGGTGGACAACGATGTCGCCTTCTTCAAGAAAGTTTGTTTGGCATGTAAGTGGCTGGGGTTACTTTCAAATATTTTTCCACATGATTGCTAACGTCCGTCGCTTCTGCACCTACCTATTGCAGTCACAATCTGGATTCAAGCCTTAAATAAAAAAACCATTATATTCTACCGAGTCAGTACGATGGTGGTGATTCAGGTAGATTTCATGGTGCGGTGGCGACATTACTACTTGACACCGATCTGGGTCATTTGTACTGGCTCACCACGCCCATCTATGGTCGTCTAATGGTCGTTACAGCCTCATTATTACATCAACATCTCTTTAACACGCTCTGTTCTATGTTTTTTGTATGTCATCTGTTTCCATGTCAAATCATTCCAAGCTAAGGTTTAAAAGATATAATCCACTTATTGTATGCTGGTTTCTGTAAAACCTTGTTCTGCTGACAGTGCCAGAGGATTGCGGCGTGCGGTGGTGGGCGCTGGAGAACACTCCCGGCTACCACCTGCACTCGGAGGGCTCTCACCTCAAGGTCATCCTCAACACCACCGTCTACGACTGCTACGATGCCGTGTACACCAATAGCGGGGAGCAGAAGTTTCGGTACGAGACTAGTGTAGACTATAATGTATTTAGTAGGGGTCAAACTCTCGATACCTGTCTCCAAAGGCATCGTGCGATCTCGTCCGACTTTACTCGAGATGACTAGCGACATCAAAAGCGTCAGAAAATTAATGAGTTGAGAGGTTGGCGCCGTCGCGCGTGCGCTTCATCCTCGATGTCTTTGGAGACACGAGTCACAGGACATGGTCCCCTGACTGATTTCCAGCTTAACATTACTTCTAAGTCTTCTTTACTAACTCTACTCGGGAAGATGCTAAGATGATTAAGTATAATACATATGACATAAAATCACGTTATATTGCCCAAAGTTGTCTGTTGCCTGGACATGCTATTTTGCTCCCAATGCCAATCAGATAGAGGTCATAGTATTACAGTGCTCCGATTTTGTTTAAGTAATGCTGAGATCTTCGTTCGAAATCGAAACGGTTTAACCTAAGCAGTTCCACAGTTAGGTAAAAAATATCGTGAAAACCGTTATGAAACCCTTTCGATATCTTACCCGAATGGTTTTTACATTTAGCTTGGTTTGGGTTAACAGGAAGTTAGTAAATAGTAATGTAATGCAGTGGTAATTGTGTCAACCAAATGGATAACAAATATTTATCCTTCCTAATATTATAAATGCGAAAGTAATTCTGTCTGTCGCGCTTTCACGCCAAAACTACTGCACAGATAGTCTAGAGACTGAGAAAGGACATAGGCTACTTTTTATCGACATACTACGCGGGCGGATCCGCGGGCGGAAGCTAGTAAAGAATAATCAATGTGCTATTACCTAAAGTGAATCATTTACAAATTATGAGATCATTGAGATTTTAAGACGGTCATATTTTTAATATATAATGATAATAAAATTGGGATTTCATTAGTCACCGCAAAAGTATCTACTCTATACATAATAAAGAATAAAACAGTAACGAAGTGAAAACTGTTATATTGAATATAAAAAAGTAATAAGTACTATGAGGTGTGGGTACGAGTCTGATGCCGAAAATATAAGCTTTTTGTCCATTTGTCTGTTTGTCTGGATGTATGTTCCGGCTTGGCGCAAAAAGGACTGAACGGATTTGGATGAAATTTGGCACACAGATAGTTTAAAAAATGGATTAACACATAGGGTACTTTTAATCCCGGGCGGTAGTATGTTCCCGTGGGACATTTTCCGACATCCGCGCGGGTGAAGCTGCGGGAAATAAACTAGTTTTTACTAGTACTACTAGGCTTCATGTACTACTACTAGGCTGCGTGATTGTTATAAATCTTAGTACCAACTTTCGATTCTAAGACAAACAAATCTATAATTACAGGTTAAAGAAGTCTAAAGCGAAAACGTTGCATTGTTTGTTTGTTTCTGATACTTAATGCTTATTGTATAAAGTTGATTTGTATGGCAATTAATACTTATAACACTAGGTTTTTTTTTTAATAATACGTTATTATGCTTCGTTGTAATATCTTGACCAAATTTCCACCTTACTGCTCTCTACTTCTTATTGTTCCCTTCGAATCAAGTAGCTGGATATTTTATTAAATTTTTAGCAAATCGATGAATAAGTAATTTTAAAATTACTTATATAATCTACATCTAACTTTTCACAAATTAATTGTCATACAAACATTATTCGTATTTATTATATTGAATTGAACATACCACACAAATTATCTTATATCGGAGTCTTATTTCTTTGAGGAAACCAAACATATTTCATATGATTAATTATAATATTCTACCATCCTTGTTTCCAAGATAATTTTCCAATTAGGTAGACCCTTTTTGCAAAATCAAATTACTTAATAGCTTGTTTTTCCTCTCTCAGTGTATTGTTTTGACCGTAATTTTATAGGATTACATGAACAAAACCCATGTTTATTTTGGTATTAAGTTCACTCATGCAATTATCCCAGTGTTTTGAAAGCAGGATGCAATGGTCGGGGTCGGGGCGACTCCCAGTCTAACAATAACGTCAATATTTCCATGATTCATGTTCTATAATCACAAAATACCTAGTGTTGTTGTAATATCTCTTTATTATTAGAGGTGTTTACTACTCGATTACATAATTGTTTTTCCTCATGGAATTAACGTTACAAATTATTAAATTCAAGCTACTTACACATTTTGCCTGGATGCCACTTGATGGCATTGTTCCTTCGCAGATCGTTTCACCAAGATTTAAAGCAATTTTTATCTGTCATAGATCCGCGCAGTGGGTTGTGCCTCAAGGCGAGTTCAACCCCGAAGTAATGTACACATCAGACTCCATGATTGGAAACTGCATACTCAATGCGGAGAACAGATTCACTGAGCCGGAGTCTTACCGGGTGTCCAACTACTACACGGTCTACATAGAAAACCAGTGCAGCCATGACTGTAAGTCCCTTATCATATTGTATCTATTTTAAGAAAGGTTTTTCGAAGCCAAGTGGTCCTCACATCACTTATCAATCGGAGCATGTCATTATCATCAAACAGGAAAACATCGAGCCCATCTTCCTAAAATCTTGACATAATCACGCCACTTTAAAGTAGTTTCTTACATACCTAACGCTTATTCTGTGAACATACACACACACAGCATAAGCGTTAAGTATCTAAAAAACTTGGTAATAAACATTCAGAAACTGATATCCTTATTGACGGTCACCAGCTCGGATAAGACGTACCTATTCTCTGAGCTGTCACTAGACATTGACTATACTATACATATCGTAAGATGTATAACATCTTCAAAATATTATGTACTCGTATAGGTATATACTCGTAACTTTAACATTATTGCACAGGGTAAGTTTCGGGTCGCTGCCGCTGATCCAACTAGTGGTATATGAGTAAGCCTCACTTTTGGTAATATCCAAAAGCCTGCATGCTCTGTGCCGAAATTGATAGAAAAATACCTATAGACGCCAGTTAAAGCCAGCTCAGACTGGCAAACGGGAGTTTTTGAATAATAATAAAAACGTAGACAAATATGAATACTTACCTAATCGAATTGACATAAATAATTATTTCAATGAACGGGGAATCGAGGTGAAATTGGCGCGTCTTTCAGTCGCCCTCATCAGTCCCATAGATATTATTATATTAGGTATTTTGGTACAAAAGAATTCTTAGATCCCTAATACCAATGTAAACTAACAACTGACATTACTATACTTACTCACGCTAACACAAAACGAGTAATTCCTATTATCATTATACATTATCCCGCATGTTTAGGCGATGGATTCCGTAACTATGCGGGACTTGTTTTGCATTAGGTAATATGTATGGAGCAATTTGTATTTTTTTTAACTTACCAGTAGATATCTGCATTATTTCTGTGAAACCTGCCGGTGTTTTTTTTTTGTTTCTAAGCAGGTTACATGAGTTATGTTTCTCATTTAAGGGGGATGCGCTAGGGTGGCCCGCGAAATTCAAATTTTCTTACGTTTTTTGCAATTTGCAGGTCACTATCAGGTTGTATGTTGATCTAAATATTATTAGCGCTCGTAACAAATATGGATTTACAGAATCAAAATCATGACATTTGGCACTTTCATGCACTTAGAGTAGTATTGCTGATTCTAATGTTTATAATTCCGTAAATCCATATTTGTAACGAGCGCTAATATTATTTAGATCAACATACAACCTGATAGTGACCTGCTAATTGCAAAAAACGTAAGAAAATTTGAATTTCGCGGGCTACCCTAGCGCATCAACCTTAAGAAACATAATATTATTATATTAGTATGGTGACCTGATTTACATACCTGCCATGTATTTTTTGTGGTTCCCGGAAAAGCTTGCTAGTTCCCAACCAGACTTAATGGGAGATTTGACTTATAAATGAACGGAAGGCCAATAATATTGCATCCGATGACGAATGTTGCTGGCGACGATGCGCTTCGCATGTTGCGGGTTTATCCCCCATTATGTGTGATAGATTTCCATGGATTGCCCCGCAATAATAAAACCTCCCGCAAAGTCGCACCTCGTTACTTAACCACGTTCGGTTTATTAAGTAACTAGCTGTGCCCCGCGGTTTCACCCGCGTAGGTCTCTATCCCGTGGGAATATAGGGATAAAACGTGGTCTATGCCCTATTCCAGGTCATGGTCTACCCGTGTGCCCATCCTCTCGGCGTCGAACGGTTCGCGTATTACATTTTTAAACTCGTGATAAATTCGAAATTAAATTTTTGATTCGAATGAATTAAAAAGTATCTTACTGCTACATAAATACCCTTGATGTTAAAACTATTTATTTGAATAAGAATCAATATTATGTTGATAAAACTCCTTCGCAAATAATGCATTAATTTCTAATTTTTTGTTTTAATTTTGATTACCATAAAAAAGGTTATAGTAAGTCAATCTTAAAAGATAGACATATGCTGTCGCGGACTTTTTTTTTAGAAATTTTAAAGAGAAACAATTCCATAACTTAAACCGTTTCCGCAGTGCACGCAACGGAAGCTCTCAAAAAGGAATATTTTTTCCCGTTTTTGCAACATTTTTCATGTATGCTCCGCTCCTATTGGTCGTAGCGTGATGTTATATAGCCTATAACCTTCCTCGATAAATGGGCTATCTAACACAAAAAGAATTTTTCAATTCCAACTTTACTACTGCAGATTTTTGTTTTTGTAAAAACTTGTTTCCTACTAGCTCCACGAAGGAGGGCCATTCACATAAATAGTAATTTATTGGTTAAACAGATTGCAGATAGAACATTAGGCTTCTTACCTTTTAATAAAAGTCAATTATTTCCAGATCCCGAGAAGATAGACAGATGTTCTTACGAAGAATACTACAACCAGACTCTGAGACATGTTGAATTTACCATCAAGAACTACACGAAGGACGAAGTAAGTTGAAAAAATGAGCCGTTTTCCTTATATCGTACTTTTTTAGTACGATCAACTGCACATCATAAGTACGAAAACCACCCTTACGACGACTAAATAAATGCACTGTCAAAATCAAATTGTTACCATTGGCGAGGGTTGACTGTACATACATACTACTTATCTTCATTAAAATGGTACTATGTATGTTGTTATCTTTAGTCGTAACTTACGTAATATTCACGTTCGTGAAATAGCTCATAATGGGTGCAAAATTATCGCTTCGAAGATAAATGACTCAAGTAAAAAATATTTAAGTATAACAATAGTTTATAAATTAAAGATGAACGCTCGTAGAAATATTGAGGTCAACAGTTGTTTATATTGGTGTTTTCGTGCTAATAATTACTTCGTTATGGTAATGACAACTATTAAATAATACAAAAAAATTGTTTGATTACGGGAAGGTTGGTAGTGTCGATTTTTTTTTTTAAATAAGATAATGAGGTATTTTTTCTTATTAATGTGACCGAGATTGCTACTAGCCGACCCGACGAAGTTAATTAGACAACTGTCAGTTGTGACGTCATCATCAAATATTGCACTGACTGCATTTTAACAAGCAATATGTATCATCAGTTTAAAAAAATATGTTGACCACTCACGTAACCATTCATTGCTTGCCCACATTTTGTCGCTGCAATGTGGTGTGGTTGTTGTACGTGGGAATAGACCCTTAGATTGAATGAAACTTATGAGCCAAAATTACCGCAGCCATTGCATAATTTTTGAGCCGGAATCATGAGTCAATGTTTTGGACTGGAACCGGACCTTCTTACTACGTGTGTCGTTTAGTAAATATGGAATACTTATTGAGTTTTAGAATAATTTCAGCTTTGTAGACCGTCACATTCAAGTTATCTTTTTTATTTAATAATTATCATTTATTCACTCAAGTACACACACAACGGACAATACATTACAGTGTGTGGTGTGGGTACTCTAATTTCTTTTTTTTTACATTAACAATACAATACAAAACAAATGGTATGAGAACCCACGACCATGTCACATCATTTTACCGATTGGTATAATTTTTAAATCAACACGTTAAAATCGAGCATCTTAATGTGTTGAATCCACACATTAAGATGCTCATAGTTTCTTCTGAAAAATGTCAACTGTGTTCACTTGAAAACAAGATTTTCAGATGGTTTGCTATGGGTTTTTTTATGCCTCATTTGATCATTTCAAATGGTCTCTTGAGTTCGTGAGACGCCACATTCTGAAAATCAGACAGATTGCTATGAAACAGTTCGTTATTTATTTTTAAAAATAACCAAATCTAATAAATCTAAACCATATAAAATTATATAGTTTTGGTCGTAACACGATGAGGCAAAAATGTTGGTCATACTCTGTGGGGCTGTCGAACTAAAAACAAAACCTATAGTACTATCAACACTCGCATTAGTGACCGACGACTGTAGGTGACGCTGACGTGCGAGTTATTACAACGTCTAATCTGATGTATGGACAGTCGAGAAAATAAAGATTCTTTCGTTATTGGTACTCAAACCTGCGTAACAAGTCTCTCGCTCAAGGTTGATATTTACACTCAGACATTCAGTACGTAAATATTTATGATTTCTTCAATCCTGTTTCCAATTTCAGTGTAAAACGTCATGTGAAAAAGCAGAGCGCTTCAACTGCCGAGGGTTCACGTGGATATCAGAGGGGCAAGTGAAGGGGGGCGGGGGCCGCGGGCTTTGTGACCTGCACAGTGAAGACCTCATAACTACGGGCTCATGGTTGCTCAGAAGAATCTCTTCGGCCATTTACTACCGCAGAGTCGTCTGTCTGAACAGTAAGTTTACTAGTAATGAACTAGCCCTTAGCACAACTGATAAACCCAATACAATTCGTCTTTCCAAGATTTTTTTTGACGCTGCTACGAGTATATCAAGCGCAGCACTGTAGCAAACACAAAAGTGTTTAACGGTCAATATAGAATATCACTTTTAGTGCCAAGCACCCGACTCACGAGTGCAACGATAGTTCGTTCGCGCGCCCACAACTCGCATCCGGGTCGTACATACTCGTATATATAGATATACGCGGCGCGCTAATGAACTCGACTGACTAATTGTTATAGATATATGAGACACATTTTATGGCATGCTAATTTGTATGCAGTCTATGTACTTGGCAGTAAAAGTGATATGCATGTTTTTTATTAAATATTTTTATTCGATAGTTTACATCGCCAAATAATAGTTAAAAATTCGACGGCAAAAATCCAATATAAAGTACTTAAAAAAAATGTTAAAAACATCCAACCGACCCGGGTTATTTAAAACGCCATTTGGCGCGCTTGGTGCGGTGACGTGACAGTGTATGACAACAAATATACAAGTGTCAATAAGTTAATGTCAAACACTCCTACAAAAACATTGACATTTTGATTGTTGTCATAGACTGTTACGTAACATCGGCTCTGACCAATAGCGTCACTTTTCAAGTATTTGAATTTCCCAAAGATTTTTGTCACTTTAAAAAAATAATTTCTCGCTCAAAAAGAAATATTATTCAAAAATATTGATGGATGCATAATGCGGAAGTACTTAATATAGTTTATAAAAAAAATACTTGACTCTTATTTGAATCACATGCATATTCCCTATTGTCTGATCAGGCTTAAAAAGTGGGCTACAGAAAAGAGTAGCGGTATGATTACAGCAGCTATTTTGTATGCAGGCTATATAATATAACTCAACACAAAAGTTCCAACTTTAAAATTCGTTGTACACGGTTTTTTATTCACCTAAGTAGTGCGACTTGTGACCAAACGAGCTTTGGCAAAAATTCACAGGGTCAAGAAAGTTTAATATTACTCTTGTCAGGCTGTCGAGAGCCTGTTACAAGTAATTCCTATCTCCAATGACCTTGTGAAGGCCGCAGGAATCCGCTGGATGCGGGAAGCATAGAACCGGTCGAAGGGGCTGTGATTGGGGGAGCCCTATGTCCAGCAGTGGACGCCTTTCGGCTGATACGATGATGATGATGATGAATTCGTATCTCTGTATAAATAAAATAAAAGAATTCAGAATGATCAAAAGAAAATCTAACCTATACGAAACGCCGGCACGTCGAATCTCGCCTCGGTTATCCCGCCGGTGGAGATGGCGCCTAACCTATTCGAGGTGGGATGAAAGCATTTTTCGAGGTCGCTTCACTCGCTCTTATCACACAATTATTATTACCATAATCCTGAAAAACTGGTGTCGTCGTCAAAAATAGACGATAACTCCAACCACTACTAAAGGTACTAGCAAGCAACAAGCAAGGTACTAGCTAAAGGGTCATAAATACATAAACCTAGTTATCGTCGCCGTGCAGTCAAAATATCGTAAAGAAAAGTTAATAGGGAAAATGCATGTGATTCAAATATGGGTCAAATATTTTTTTTATAAACTATATTACTTGAGAATCCATCAATATTTTTGAATAAAATTACTTTTTGAGCGAAAAATTAATTTTTAAAAAGTCCCAAAAAACTGTGGCTAATTCAATACTTGAAAAGCTAAGAGCGGATGTGACGTAACAATCCGGGATAACAATCAAAATGTCAATGTCAAGTCAATCAACAAGTATCAAGTCAATGTCAAACGCTCCTACAAAAAGGAGTGTTTGACGTTGACTTGACAGTTGCTTGTTTGTTTTCATGGACTGTGACGTCACCACACCAAGCGCGCCAAATGGAGGGCGTTTAAATAGCCCGAATCGGTTGGATATAAAAAAAAAAAATTAAGTACTTTAAATTGCTTTTTTGCCGTCGAATTTTTTTTAAACTATTATTTGACGATGTAAACTATCGAATAAAAATATTTAAAAAATACATGCATATTCCCTAATCCTCGTAATGTATATTTAGAACAAACGTGCCCAACTCTAACATGCTTCTAATGCCTTCTATTGATAGTAATGAGAACCTCGGGGAACGTCAATCAATGACGGCCATTTTGCAGACAGTTTCTATCATCCCCTGTAAAATAAAGTTTATTGCAATAATGAGGTTTTCACTGCAGGGCGACATAACGTTCAAATGCTTGTCTATACTTACAGTCACAGTAGAATGCGAGGGCTCAGAGATGATCGTGACGTATGTCCCGCGCGGCGTGTTCCGCGGGCGCGTGTACGTGCCGGGCCGGCCCGAGCGCTGCGGCGCGCGCGCGGCCGGCCGCGCCGTGCGCCTGGCGCTGCCCATGCGAGGGGACTGCGATGTTAACTTCGCGTACGGCATCACTAATGGACCCAATGGAGTTATTAACAGGTAAAAATTTCAAGGTTTCCTTTAGATCTATGTCTAGAAAAAAGCAGCGCTTTACCTATTTCAAAAACTGACGCCAAAACCGCCCTTACTGATACGAAATAAAGACACTGTCAATGTCGGATTGTTGGCTTGGAATTAATGTTGATTAACCAACATTATTAACTAATAATTTTTCTATACAATACTGTGAGAAAACCTCTCACCCTTTAACTTGGTCTAAAATCTCCAACAAACAGTAACTGAAGTGAACTTCTTTGTTTGCACACAACAAGAACAGTAACTATTCAAATATGATCATTCGGTGTTTTTTGTTATTTAGAATGAAGACTTATTCTTTATGCGATTGCGAGGTCTATGTTATCCTCATATGTTTGCTTCACCCAGAACAATGGCGTACGTGATGGTGATGATCCAGAACAACCCGATCATCCAGACGGCCGGCGACCGCTGGGTGCGCGTGGGCTGCTCGCCCGACGCGCGCGCCCGGCAGGTCGACACTACCGTCGCCGTCCGGGATATCGGGTGAATATACTATGTTTAAACCATTTTAGTATTGTAATGAGACCATCTGACTCCAATAATATTTTTCACCTCAGCACCTCAAACAAGCAGGTTTTTTTTTCAAATTATCGCAGTGGATCTACTACCGAGATAAAAAATATCCGATATCCTAACAACATCTAAATCCGTTCAGCCGTTTTAGCATGAAAGCGTAACAAACAAACAAACTGATTCACTTTCGCATTTATAATATTAGTTAAGATTATGATTCATTATCTACCAGCTTACTAATACCGCCCGGAAGTAGGTAGGTACAGCTTACTTCAATCTGCTTCCAGTCTAACCGGATGTAGCTGGATACCAGTATTTTACATGGAGCGCCTGCCTATCTGACCTCCACAACCCAGTAATTGCAATATGATACCCCTTGGTAAGACTAGTTTTCAGACTTTCGGGCTTCTGACGACCCGTAACGACTGTCAAAGATCTACGAAAGACAGCCGGGACCGGCTTAACGTGCTTTCCGAGACACGGACGAGTCTCGGTATATAAAGATGGTCACCCATCCACGGACCAACCCCGGCAAGCGTAGCTAAACCTGATTGATCGACCCGTACGGCTGTCAGTACTTAGCCACGAGCTCCCTATGCCTTCTTTATTTAACAGCAGTGGCTTCAAAAAGCCAACATTCAGTGAGACAGAATCCCGCAGTCCGCTCGGGCCGGGCGCGGCCAGCGCGGTGTACGGCGGCAGTAGCGCGGCCGTCACGATGTACGCGGTGCGCGCGCGCGACCACGCGGGCGCCGGCGCCGTGGCGCTGGGGGAGCCGCTCGAACTGCGGATTGAGACTACCGGTCAGTTTATTAGCATCCACTCAACTATCAGTAGACCCTCACCACATGCTCACCACCACTAGACAGTCTTACCTACATTAACTTTACATCCTATCCTATTAAATAAGCAATATTTGTATATACATATAATTATATTTTTATTCACGTTCTCGAAAACGGCTCTAACGATTTCCATGAAAGTTGCAATATAGGGGATTACAAGGGCGGTAAATCGATCTAGCTAGGTCTCATTTCTCTTAAATTCGTTTTCTCTATTTTGTCCCGAGCTGGCTCGGTCGACCACGGGGCCTACCACGACGGACCGCTTACAGCAGTATTATTTTAATCTTACTTCGTGGGGGAAAGTGATGGAGTTATACGTACTGTAGAGCTTCATCTCTTCCCTATCCTGAAGTAATATTAAAATAATGCTGCTGTAAGCGGTGTTGGTAGGCCCCCATGTATTAAGCCTCTGAACAACTGGCCGGAGCGCGCGCGCAATCAATTAACTAATTAGTTATTGAACAAAGTTGTTTACCGGTATTAAAGCTTTAAGGCTCCCGCAGATAAGCGCGACTCAACACCGGTAGAATAATTTCCGTGAAGTTCTCATAGAAATATTGTTCCACCAAAGTCGCGTCGCGCCAGTCTGCGGGAACCTTTCCACTGCTTAATTTAATTGTCTGTGGCATACCATAAATTAACGCAAAAAATAAAAGTTGCACTGTCTAAACAGTGTTTAGACTATGTAATTTGTTGCTTCAATTTTATTGTTTGCCACAAGAGAGAAACTTGCATCGTGCACATAGAGGTAGATATTTGCATGATTACCTAAAAAAAAAACATTAATTAACGTTACTTAAATTATTAACATCATGCTATGTAAAACTATATTCTTACAATAAATAAATTTTGATTTGTGTAATTATTATTCCAGATAATTTACAGAAATGTGGTGTTGCGGTTAGATATGTGGTAGTCGCGCGTTGTGTCATGTCTTTAGAATATTAGTTCAGATGCTCGTTGGGTCAGGACCCTTAAGCAGGATACACTGTGAATTTTGACGGCTTGGAAATTGAAAAAAAAATAGGGATATGTTTATACGATATATTTTATCGATTTATGTGAACACACACATGTAAGAACGAGGTGTTTTTTTTCCCGTACCTAAAGGAGGACCGAACAAAATGTTCCCCACGACCAATAACAACCAGACCTATGTCATTCGTCAGGCATTTTAATATAGAGCAACAACTACTATGGCGGCTCTTTTGAAATCGCTGTGTGGAAAAAGTTTCGCAGGATGGACCTAGACACTATATTATCGGTACACTTGAATATTAATCATTTCTAGTGGTCTACTTTGAATATTTTCAAATGTATGCGATGATAATACAATAATTTCAATAATATGGTACCATCGAGCTGATCTGATGATGGACCTGGACTAGATAATGGAACTCTTGAACAGCTAAGTATACCCATCGAGGGTGGGCTCATTAGATGTGTCTCAACGAGTCCTGTTCATTTTGCCTGATAACGAGGACCTGATGAATGACCTTTTTTTTTTGAGTGTGTAAATCATCTAATGACTTCTTCCAGCCTGGGCGGAGGGGAAGGGCGTGTCAGACTTTTACTGACTAAAACCCACCCGTGTTCCTTCAGTTGCCTGTTGCCAAGGTCCCGGTACCTGATGACTGACCTGGACCTTAGATAACAGAACTCTTGATTAGCTTCTAGTATGTACCCATCGAGTGTGGGCTCATTAGATGTGTCTCAACGAGTCCTGTTCGTTTTACCAGATGACGATGACCTGCTACTTATTACGGTCAGTAAGTTTCGACTCCCAGAATACATATACTTCGTCCGATTCCTTGCTGGCTGAACCCGTGAGTGCGGACTTTTAACGCTTTGTTAATGACTTCTTTTGCGCTCCATATTATATGTGAGGGTGGAAAGCATGTTTATATCCATGAGTTTCGTCCTTTCATTAGGTGTTTCATTGACCACTAGCTCTTCTAGGCGTTCTCGGTGCATCGAGAGACATCTTTATCTTGTGTCGCCTGAAAGGAGACTATTTGGCCGAGGCATAATTATACACTCATGGACAAGTTCTACCTTCACACCCCTATGTCTACCTACTTTGCGTTTCGTGCTGTTGGTCATTAACATAGTCTTTATAATAATAAAAAAACAAATGAAATAGCAAACAGTTTTATAAGTACATACCGTCATCCATAATAATCGCAAAAACGTACTTGTGTATGTGCTAAATGTAAAAAACCAACACTGAGTTTGGATGGAATTTCAAAACTTCATTATCCACCTTCCAGGCCAACCATCAGGAATATAAAATCCCAAATAGTTCTACTATTTTTTTATACCTAATATCGTAGAACTAGTGAGAAAAAAAAAGAAAAAAAAGTCCCATTAGTTCTACTGTAGAACTGTTCAGTAGAACTAGTGGGAACAAACGCTCATCAGATACAATGAACAGGACTCGTTATAAATAAATAAATAAACGTTTATTTAAGATAACTAAGATCCAATTTGTTAGTAGTACAATAACTTATAACTAGTGTTAGTAATACAACATTAAGCTACTCGCCCCCTGCCTGACCCATGTCAAAGTCAAAGTCAAAGTCAAATAATTTATTTCAAATAGGCACATAATATGGCACTTTTGAACGTCAAACAAAGAAATAGAATTGATTCTAGTTGCCCCTTCCAAAAGGTAGTTTTCGTATGGAGAAGAATGAGCAAGAAACTCCACCGTTACTCTTTTAAAAATGTTTTACAATATTTTGTATACATTAATTATATAATTATATGTGAAGACGATGCACCTATAATAAGATAACTGTAGCACAAAAGGTAAAAAGAATTATAAATGGAGCAATAATGAATAAATTAATTACCAGATACATGGTGCTCACATATTTACAAAGATTGTAAAAGTATACGATATTACAATAGTCCTAACATTGTTACAAGTAGTACATACAAATAATAAATAAAAAAACTAAATTAGCTATCAGTTTGATTTTGTCCAGACACTAAATCGTCCTATGGAGCAAGACCAGCATGTTTCCAAGCATTCTTATCTTGGATATAATCCTCTAATTTGTAATAAGCTTGTTTACAAAGTGTACTTTTTATATGAGTTTTAAATTTTCTTTCATTTAATTGCAATATATCACAAGGTATTTTGTTATAGCATTTAACGCAGTACCCCATAAAAGATGTTTGTACTTTAGCTAATCTGAAAAATGGTTGATCTATTTTATCTTTATTTCTAGTATTAAAATTATGTCTATCACTTATTTTATTAAAAAGATTTAAATTTTTTCTTACATACATAATATTCTCATAAATGAATTGGCTAGGTACCGTCATGATATTAATCTTTTTAAATAGTTCCTTGAGAGATTCGCGGTGACATAGATTATAAATGGCTCTGACAGCTCTTTTTTGCAAAATAAAAATGGATTCAATATCAGCAGCCCGACCCCACAGTAAAATGCCATACGACATAATGCTGTGGAAGTAACTGAAATAGACCAAACGCGCGGTTTCTACATCTGTTAACTGTCTTATCTTTCTAACAGCATAAGCGGCCGAGCTTAACCGCCCCGCAAGAGATTTTATATGAGGTCCCCATTGTAATTTCTCGTCTAGCGTGATTCCCAAGAAAACTGTTTGATTAATAAACTCCAGTTTTTCTCCATTCAATATGATGTCACATTCGCTACTTCTAACATTAGGTAATTTAAATCGAATGCATTTGGTTTTTTTTTTCATTTAGTACCAAATTATTTACCGTAAACCAATCTTGTACCTGAAGAATAGAGCTATTCACGTCGTCAAAATTTTGTGAACGTCGATTTATTTTAAAAATCAATGATGTGTCATCTGCAAATAACACCATCTTCGGTTGATTTAGAAGTAATTGGGGTAAATCATTAATATAAACTAAAAAGAGGAATGGACCTAATATCGAGCCTTGAGGAACGCCCATTGCCATTTCAGACCCCAATGAGTTTACGCCGTTTACTTGAACTTTAACTTTTCTTTCTTTCAGATATGATCTTAGTAAATCAAGAGCTGTAATCCTAACCCCATAGTGCTCTAGTTTCAACAGAAGTGTATCATGGTCGACGCAATCGAACGCCTTCGAGAGGTCGCAAAAGATTCCAATGGCATCTTGTGCTTCCTCACAGGCGTTAAAAATGTTCTTTATGAGGGTGACACCGGCGTCAGTGGTACAACGCCCTTTGGTGAAACCGTACTGATGTTCATGAAAGATGGAATTTTTATTAAAGTGACGTAACATTTGATTGAGCATCAACTTTTCAAACACCTTACTGAGAACTGGTAGAATTGACACAGGCCTATAATTGTTGGGTTCCTTACTATCACCGGATTTGAACAAAGGAACTACTTTACTGTGTTTCATGAGATCCGGAAAGACTCCTTGGTCTACACTGGTGTTAAATATGAAAGCTAAATAGGGCGCAATGGTTTCGATGATAGATCTACAGACTTTTACAGACATTCCCCATAGATCTTCTGTTGATTTAATTTTAAGATCTTTAAAAGCTTTTATAACCGCTTGGGGGTTTGTATGCTGAAACCTAAACTCCAAAGGGCATGCCTTTACATTCTTTCTAAGTAAGGCAGCAGAAAGCGCGGGTGAGGAATTTAGAGCTTCAGTAGTTTTAACTGGAATATTTCCAAAAAAGTTTTCAAATTCCTGAGCTATTTCTACATTTGAGTTGATTGGGCCATGTGCAGTCTCTAAATTAAATTCAGTACTACGCTGTTTTTTCCTACCTGTTTCATTATTTATTATTTGCCAGGTAGTTTTTATTTTGTCATCAGCTGATTTTATTTTATTGCTAATGTAAAGAGCTTTAGCTAATTTGCACACATTTTTAAAAGTTTTAGAATATTTTGCAACATACTGATGAAAGGTTGTATTATTCATATGTTGCTTTAGGCCATAAAGTTCAAAAAGATTTTCCCTGCTTTTACGAATACCTGGAGTAGCCCAATCACTAAATAAGAACTTTGTGTAAATAGTTTTAGTCTTTAGTGGAAAAGTTTCATTAAAGTGTTTGTTTATTAGTGAAAAGAAATCGGCGTAGAACTCATTTGGGTCACATACATTATTAAAACTCTGAACACATAATTTACTGGCCAACGAATTATTTAATTTTTCTAAGTTTTTACATGTAATTGGCCTAAAACTTATTTGAATTTTTTGTAAAGGTATGTAGGCGCAAAAAGTTATTGTTTGTCCACTGTGATCAGATGGCAATTTATTTACAATTTCTTTATGTAAGTAATCACAATTACAAAAAATATTATCTATACAAGTGGCAGAAGAAGCTGTCACTCGGGTTGGTTCAATAAAAACATTTGACAAATCAAATGACCTAAAAAGACTCAATAATCGGACAGTATTCGAGTTATTTTCTAATAAATTAATGTTAAAATCACCACATATGATTATTGACTTACTATTAGCACTAAGTTTCTTTAGCACCTCTTCCATTACAGAATCAAATATAGGTAGATTCTGGTAGCTTGGAGGTCTATATTCGCATACTATAACATGCTTATCAAGCTCAACACAGGACAATTCAATGGTGTGTTCAACAGACAGTCCAATGATGTCTTTCCGTTCTTTTGATTTAATAGAATTTTTTACTAATATTAATGAACCGCCATGTATCATACATTTTCGACTAAAATGGCTAACTACACAATAATTTTCATAATTAATTGACTTTACTTGATGGTCTTTTAACCAATGTTCTGTTAAACAAATGACATCAAACTTGGTATTTTCTAAAAACAATTCTATTTCTAGTAATTTGGAAGAGCAACCTTGGATATTTTGATTGAATAATTTTAACGTATGTTGCCCCCCCTTTGGTTTCTTATTTTTGTGTATAATATTGCCAGAAGATACCTTTTTATTATTCTCTAATAATAATAATTGTTTATTTGAAGGGGTAACTTCTGTTGTCTTACTTACTAGTTTAAAACATTATCCGGAGTGACCTCCACAACTACAACTGAAGCGTCCGGAATGCCCGTCGCAGTTCCAGCAGGAAGAGAATACCTTATCTGACTGGTAGTGGCCTCCAAAGATGTTGGTATTATAGGTGGATCCTCCTTCGTACAACATGATGATTTATAATTATTACTCACTATGCTGTTAGTATAACTAGACAACACAGACTCGTCACTAATACTACCATTTGTTATATTAGCTATAACCCCATTAATATTATATGCTATCAACATAGCAATCAAATGTCTACATTCCCAAGACAGAGATAAAGTTCTCTGAGTTAACTTAAAACCACTAACAAACTTGTTAGTGTCAAAATACAATAATTTGTCGCTATGACAACATGTCAATCTATGAATAGTACTATTCAACTTATAAATATAATTATTGTCATAATCTGATAAAGTATCAGAGTAAGGTAAAGCACACAACATTATTTTTCCTATATTTAATTTTAATAAGATGTCCACACCATCCACTATATCCTTTTTGGTAATACCAGTACTATTACCTAAAAGCAAAACCATTGTAGAATAATTATCTAGGTTTGTGTTTGCAATTCTTTTAATCATTTGTTTGAAACTTATGTTATGATAACTATGATTAGTAAAATTATGGCTAAGGTAATTGAGTAACATTTTTCCAAAGCCAGAACCTAATTCGTCACAGAAAAATATAGATTTATTCTTCTTCTGTGTATTAACACAGGTCTCTGCTGGAAGAGCCAACGCCGGCGGAGGCAAGTCAGGCTGAATCCGAGGAGGTGGTGGTTGGTTGGCACAGCTGCATGAGAGATTATTAGTCAGAGACTCATACCTCTCAGCATTGCACTTCACCAAATCCAGTAGTTCCCCAGCTTCAAGCAAGCGCTCACTTAATTGTTGTTGTGAAGTCTCATATTTCTCAAATATATCCTTCAGCAAGTGCTCCTTGTGTAGTATATCATTATAAAGGAGCTTTGTATCAATGTCATACTTTTCCCTACATTCATCTAACTCGACAGTACAACTATTTAAACTTTTTGATAGTATGACACGTTCCTTTCTAAGGGAAAGATTTAATTTTAAAAGATTTTGTTTTTTAATAACTTTCTGTGACCGTTTTATTATTTTCTTCAATTTAATATATTTCTTTAATTTATTGTGACTCATAACAATAGGACATAATGGTATGGTATCGTCACCAGTCAAATCTATTGTTATAGCTGGCTCACACACTGATTTTAACTTGCTGCCTACCAAATCATTAAATAGGTTATTGGTGTTAGCGACCTGTTCACTGACTTTGACAGACTCTGAGAGAGATAGGGCCTTATGGGATTCACATAATTTCTGTTTAAGTTCTGAAATATGGTTCAAAGCCAGTTCATGGGTGTCACTGCACTCTTGGAATGTTGACACTTGCTGTTGTAGTTGACTGTACTGGTCCGCTAAGTCCATGTGTTCTATGTGTAGCTCAGCCAGCTCATTTTTGAGAGAGGTGTTTTTAGCGATAATGTTCACCACTTCCACTTCACTGTCTTCTCTTTCCTGGAGCAGTTGTTTGCATTCAGCTTGAGAAGCTTCGAGATCCTTCAAGGCAACTCTCAGTTTTGCTTCCATCTCCTTGATTGTAGCTCTGCGGGTCATCATTTTGAGAGATATTGTCAGTCACCTGGAATGTGTGAAGTTATGCAGCTAAATAACAGTGCAAGAAAAGATGTTCTGATATGTGAATAAGTAGGAGGTAGTTGGGGGAAAAAGTAATTAAAGTAATTTGATGAGAAAATATAGCATAAATATAGTTACATTTAGATTTAGTTAATTAGAATGAGATGGGAAAGTTCAACAGAAGAGAAATATTATAGAAAACACTGTTTTACTTAAACTAACTTAAAATATCTTCTATCTAGATATGTAGGTACAAAAGTCTTATTTTATGTAAAGAATTTGTGACACATTACAGGATTATTAAGTACAATTTTTTGTAGTAGTAGTAGCTCGTAGTGAGCTTATTTTGTATAGTAAATTATGTAGTGTTTATTGTCTGGGCGAATGTTTTCGTCGTCGATTTTGCTTCCACTTGTTGTCAAGCAAAAGGAGACATAAACCGTGCCAGTGTGTGATGGACGTAGCTCAGAGACCTGAGCAGTATTTTGTGGTGTTCTGTGGTCTGTAAACATTAACTACAAAAACTTAAATAAAACAAAATACTCCCCGGGATCGAAGATAGTTTGAAATCCGTCACCGTTGAGGTGTTGAGTTGTCAGCCGGTTTTAACTCATTTTTGTACGAAGTTTTCGCGACAAAAACACTGTATAATCACTGGATATAATACTTAGTATCTAGGTTCGACTGTATTACACTAATTTAACATAATTATGAGTCGAAGTATCAATACTTATGTGAGCATTAATACATCGACCAATGTACAGACAGTCAAGTCTACTGGCTATCATACATAAAACGCTGTTGCGACTAGCCCGTACTCTGCTCAGCATTGACGCGCACCGCTTGCGCAGAGTAGCGTAGAAGCAGTCGATGCGCGTGTGGCGGTATCTACATCGCCACATGCGAACTACGCATCGAAGACCTGACGTCACATAAATCCTGCATCGCGCAATTAGAGTTTACCGTGCAGTGAACATATATACAAAAACCCAATATCAATCATTGGGCACATGCCCGCCAGACACAACACCCGTCTGGTCGGAGGATCCTCCCTTTTCTATGGAGGGATGAGTGAACTTTACACCCTGTTCCTCATACCCCTAAATTGGTGACCCCGAATATGAACGTCAACGCAGCCTTCGTGCAACTACTCCAGCGTGACGTCATCATCATCACTCCCGCAAGCGGTCAATAATTTTCATAATTAATTGACTTTACTTGATGGTCTTTTAACCAATGTTCTGTTAAACAAATGACATCAAACTTGGTATTTTCTAAAAACAATTCTATTTCTAGTAATTTGGAAGAGCAACCTTGGATATTTTGATTGAATAATTTTAACGTATGTTGCCCCCCCTTTGGTTTCTTATTTTTGTGTATAATATTGCCAGAAGATACCTTTTTATTATTCTCTAATAATAATAATTGTTTATTTGAAGGGGTAACTTCTGTTGTCTTACTTACTAGTTTAAAACATTATCCGGAGTGACCTCCACAACTACAACTGAAGCGTCCGGAATGCCCGTCGCAGTTCCAGCAGGAAGAGAATACCTTATCTGACTGGTAGTGGCCTCCAAAGATGTTGGTATTATAGGTGGATCCTCCTTCGTACAACATGATGATTTATAATTATTACTCACTATGCTGTTAGTATAACTAGACAACACAGACTCGTCACTAATACTACCATTTGTTATATTAGCTATAACCCCATTAATATTATATGCTATCAACATAGCAATCAAATGTCTACATTCCCAAGACAGAGATAAAGTTCTCTGAGTTAACTTAAAACCACTAACAAACTTGTTAGTGTCAAAATACAATAATTTGTCGCTATGACAACATGTCAATCTATGAATAGTACTATTCAACTTATAAATATAATTATTGTCATAATCTGATAAAGTATCAGAGTAAGGTAAAGCACACAACATTATTTTTCCTATATTTAATTTTAATAAGATGTCCACACCATCCACTATATCCTTTTTGGTAATACCAGTACTATTACCTAAAAGCAAAACCATTGTAGAATAATTATCTAGGTTTGTGTTTGCAATTCTTTTAATCATTTGTTTGAAACTTATGTTATGATAACTATGATTAGTAAAATTATGGCTAAGGTAATTGAGTAACATTTTTCCAAAGCCAGAACCTAATTCGTCACAGAAAAATATAGATTTATTCTTCTTCTGTGTATTAACACAGGTCTCTGCTGGAAGAGCCAACGCCGGCGGAGGCAAGTCAGGCTGAATCCGAGGAGGTGGTGGTTGGTTGGCACAGCTGCATGAGAGATTATTAGTCAGAGACTCATACCTCTCAGCATTGCACTTCACCAAATCCAGTAGTTCCCCAGCTTCAAGCAAGCGCTCACTTAATTGTTGTTGTGAAGTCTCATATTTCTCAAATATATCCTTCAGCAAGTGCTCCTTGTGTAGTATATCATTATAAAGGAGCTTTGTATCAATGTCATACTTTTCCCTACATTCATCTAACTCGACAGTACAACTATTTAAACTTTTTGATAGTATGACACGTTCCTTTCTAAGGGAAAGATTTAATTTTAAAAGATTTTGTTTTTTAATAACTTTCTGTGACCGTTTTATTATTTTCTTCAATTTAATATATTTCTTTAATTTATTGTGACTCATAACAATAGGACATAATGGTATGGTATCGTCACCAGTCAAATCTATTGTTATAGCTGGCTCACACACTGATTTTAACTTGCTGCCTACCAAATCATTAAATAGGTTATTGGTGTTAGCGACCTGTTCACTGACTTTGACAGACTCTGAGAGAGATAGGGCCTTATGGGATTCACATAATTTCTGTTTAAGTTCTGAAATATGGTTCAAAGCCAGTTCATGGGTGTCACTGCACTCTTGGAATGTTGACACTTGCTGTTGTAGTTGACTGTACTGGTCCGCTAAGTCCATGTGTTCTATGTGTAGCTCAGCCAGCTCATTTTTGAGAGAGGTGTTTTTAGCGATAATGTTCACCACTTCCACTTCACTGTCTTCTCTTTCCTGGAGCAGTTGTTTGCATTCAGCTTGAGAAGCTTCGAGATCCTTCAAGGCAACTCTCAGTTTTGCTTCCATCTCCTTGATTGTAGCTCTGCGGGTCATCATTTTGAGAGATATTGTCAGTCACCTGGAATGTGTGAAGTTATGCAGCTAAATAACAGTGCAAGAAAAGATGTTCTGATATGTGAATAAGTAGGAGGTAGTTGGGGGAAAAAGTAATTAAAGTAATTTGATGAGAAAATATAGCATAAATATAGTTACATTTAGATTTAGTTAATTAGAATGAGATGGGAAAGTTCAACAGAAGAGAAATATTATAGAAAACACTGTTTTACTTAAACTAACTTAAAATATCTTCTATCTAGATATGTAGGTACAAAAGTCTTATTTTATGTAAAGAATTTGTGACACATTACAGGATTATTAAGTACAATTTTTTGTAGTAGTAGTAGCTCGTAGTGAGCTTATTTTGTATAGTAAATTATGTAGTGTTTATTGTCTGGGCGAATGTTTTCGTCGTCGATTTTGCTTCCACTTGTTGTCAAGCAAAAGGAGACATAAACCGTGCCAGTGTGTGATGGACGTAGCTCAGAGACCTGAGCAGTATTTTGTGGTGTTCTGTGGTCTGTAAACATTAACTACAAAAACTTAAATAAAACAAAATACTCCCCGGGATCGAAGATAGTTTGAAATCCGTCACCGTTGAGGTGTTGAGTTGTCAGCCGGTTTTAACTCATTTTTGTACGAAGTTTTCGCGACAAAAACACTGTATAATCACTGGATATAATACTTAGTATCTAGGTTCGACTGTATTACACTAATTTAACATAATTATGAGTCGAAGTATCAATACTTATGTGAGCATTAATACATCGACCAATGTACAGACAGTCAAGTCTACTGGCTATCATACATAAAACGCTGTTGCGACTAGCCCGTACTCTGCTCAGCATTGACGCGCACCGCTTGCGCAGAGTAGCGTAGAAGCAGTCGATGCGCGTGTGGCGGTATCTACATCGCCACATGCGAACTACGCATCGAAGACCTGACGTCACATAAATCCTGCATCGCGCAATTAGAGTTTACCGTGCAGTGAACATATATACAAAAACCCAATATCAATCATTGGGCACATGCCCGCCAGACACAACACCCGTCTGGTCGGAGGATCCTCCCTTTTCTATGGAGGGATGAGTGAACTTTACACCCTGTTCCTCATACCCCTAAATTGGTGACCCCGAATATGAACGTCAACGCAGCCTTCGTGCAACTACTCCAGCGTGACGTCATCATCATCACTCCCGCAAGCGGTCAATAATTTTCATAATTAATTGACTTTACTTGATGGTCTTTTAACCAATGTTCTGTTAAACAAATGACATCAAACTTGGTATTTTCTAAAAACAATTCTATTTCTAGTAATTTGGAAGAGCAACCTTGGATATTTTGATTGAGTAATTTTAACGTATGTTGCCCCCCCTTTGGTTTCTTATTTTTGTGTATAATATTGCCAGAAGATACCTTTTTATTATTCTCTAATAATAATAATTGTTTATTTGAAGGGGTAACTTCTGTTGTCTTACTTACTAGTTTAAAACATTATCCGGAGTGACCTCCACAACTACAACTGAAGCGTCCGGAATGCCCGTCGCAGTTCCAGCAGGAAGAGAATACCT
Source organism: Lithophane socia (assembly GCA_947522985.1). Taxonomy (NCBI): domain Eukaryota; kingdom Metazoa; phylum Arthropoda; class Insecta; order Lepidoptera; family Noctuidae; genus Lithophane; species Lithophane socia. The sequence continues at coordinate 13,603,716 of OX383252.1, read as the reverse complement.
TATCTGACTGGTAGTGGCCTCCAAAGATGTTGGTATTATAGGTGGATCCTCCTTCGTACAACATGATGATTTATAATTATTACTCACTATGCTGTTAGTATAACTAGACAACACAGACTCGTCACTAATACTACCATTTGTTATATTAGCTATAACCCCATTAATATTATATGCTATCAACATAGCAATCAAATGTCTACATTCCCAAGACAGAGATAAAGTTCTCTGAGTTAACTTAAAACCACTAACAAACTTGTTAGTGTCAAAATACAATAATTTGTCGCTATGACAACATGTCAATCTATGAATAGTACTATTCAACTTATAAATATAATTATTGTCATAATCTGATAAAGTATCAGAGTAAGGTAAAGCACACAACATTATTTTTCCTATATTTAATTTTAATAAGATGTCCACACCATCCACTATATCCTTTTTGGTAATACCAGTACTATTACCTAAAAGCAAAACCATTGTAGAATAATTATCTAGGTTTGTGTTTGCAATTCTTTTAATCATTTGTTTGAAACTTATGTTATGATAACTATGATTAGTAAAATTATGGCTAAGGTAATTGAGTAACATTTTTCCAAAGCCAGAACCTAATTCGTCACAGAAAAATATAGATTTATTCTTCTTCTGTGTATTAACACAGGTCTCTGCTGGAAGAGCCAACGCCGGCGGAGGCAAGTCAGGCTGAATCCGAGGAGGTGGTGGTTGGTTGGCACAGCTGCATGAGAGATTATTAGTCAGAGACTCATACCTCTCAGCATTGCACTTCACCAAATCCAGTAGTTCCCCAGCTTCAAGCAAGCGCTCACTTAATTGTTGTTGTGAAGTCTCATATTTCTCAAATATATCCTTCAGCAAGTGCTCCTTGTGTAGTATATCATTATAAAGGAGCTTTGTATCAATGTCATACTTTTCCCTACATTCATCTAACTCGACAGTACAACTATTTAAACTTTTTGATAGTATGACACGTTCCTTTCTAAGGGAAAGATTTAATTTTAAAAGATTTTGTTTTTTAATAACTTTCTGTGACCGTTTTATTATTTTCTTCAATTTAATATATTTCTTTAATTTATTGTGACTCATAACAATAGGACATAATGGTATGGTATCGTCACCAGTCAAATCTATTGTTATAGCTGGCTCACACACTGATTTTAACTTGCTGCCTACCAAATCATTAAATAGGTTATTGGTGTTAGCGACCTGTTCACTGACTTTGACAGACTCTGAGAGAGATAGGGCCTTATGGGATTCACATAATTTCTGTTTAAGTTCTGAAATATGGTTCAAAGCCAGTTCATGGGTGTCACTGCACTCTTGGAATGTTGACACTTGCTGTTGTAGTTGACTGTACTGGTCCGCTAAGTCCATGTGTTCTATGTGTAGCTCAGCCAGCTCATTTTTGAGAGAGGTGTTTTTAGCGATAATGTTCACCACTTCCACTTCACTGTCTTCTCTTTCCTGGAGCAGTTGTTTGCATTCAGCTTGAGAAGCTTCGAGATCCTTCAAGGCAACTCTCAGTTTTGCTTCCATCTCCTTGATTGTAGCTCTGCGGGTCATCATTTTGAGAGATATTGTCAGTCACCTGGAATGTGTGAAGTTATGCAGCTAAATAACAGTGCAAGAAAAGATGTTCTGATATGTGAATAAGTAGGAGGTAGTTGGGGGAAAAAGTAATTAAAGTAATTTGATGAGAAAATATAGCATAAATATAGTTACATTTAGATTTAGTTAATTAGAATGAGATGGGAAAGTTCAACAGAAGAGAAATATTATAGAAAACACTGTTTTACTTAAACTAACTTAAAATATCTTCTATCTAGATATGTAGGTACAAAAGTCTTATTTTATGTAAAGAATTTGTGACACATTACAGGATTATTAAGTACAATTTTTTGTAGTAGTAGTAGCTCGTAGTGAGCTTATTTTGTATAGTAAATTATGTAGTGTTTATTGTCTGGGCGAATGTTTTCGTCGTCGATTTTGCTTCCACTTGTTGTCAAGCAAAAGGAGACATAAACCGTGCCAGTGTGTGATGGACGTAGCTCAGAGACCTGAGCAGTATTTTGTGGTGTTCTGTGGTCTGTAAACATTAACTACAAAAACTTAAATAAAACAAAATACTCCCCGGGATCGAAGATAGTTTGAAATCCGTCACCGTTGAGGTGTTGAGTTGTCAGCCGGTTTTAACTCATTTTTGTACGAAGTTTTCGCGACAAAAACACTGTATAATCACTGGATATAATACTTAGTATCTAGGTTCGACTGTATTACACTAATTTAACATAATTATGAGTCGAAGTATCAATACTTATGTGAGCATTAATACATCGACCAATGTACAGACAGTCAAGTCTACTGGCTATCATACATAAAACGCTGTTGCGACTAGCCCGTACTCTGCTCAGCATTGACGCGCACCGCTTGCGCAGAGTAGCGTAGAAGCAGTCGATGCGCGTGTGGCGGTATCTACATCGCCACATGCGAACTACGCATCGAAGACCTGACGTCACATAAATCCTGCATCGCGCAATTAGAGTTTACCGTGCAGTGAACATATATACAAAAACCCAATATCAATCATTGGGCACATGCCCGCCAGACACAACACCCGTCTGGTCGGAGGATCCTCCCTTTTCTATGGAGGGATGAGTGAACTTTACACCCTGTTCCTCATACCCCTAAATTGGTGACCCCGAATATGAACGTCAACGCAGCCTTCGTGCAACTACTCCAGCGTGACGTCATCATCATCACTCCCGCAAGCGGTCAATAATTTTCATAATTAATTGACTTTACTTGATGGTCTTTTAACCAATGTTCTGTTAAACAAATGACATCAAACTTGGTATTTTCTAAAAACAATTCTATTTCTAGTAATTTGGAAGAGCAACCTTGGATATTTTGATTGAATAATTTTAACGTATGTTGCCCCCCCTTTGGTTTCTTATTTTTGTGTATAATATTGCCAGAAGATACCTTTTTATTATTCTCTAATAATAATAATTGTTTATTTGAAGGGGTAACTTCTGTTGTCTTACTTACTAGTTTAAAACATTATCCGGAGTGACCTCCACAACTACAACTGAAGCGTCCGGAATGCCCGTCGCAGTTCCAGCAGGAAGAGAATACCTTATCTGACTGGTAGTGGCCTCCAAAGATGTTGGTATTATAGGTGGATCCTCCTTCGTACAACATGATGATTTATAATTATTACTCACTATGCTGTTAGTATAACTAGACAACACAGACTCGTCACTAATACTACCATTTGTTATATTAGCTATAACCCCATTAATATTATATGCTATCAACATAGCAATCAAATGTCTACATTCCCAAGACAGAGATAAAGTTCTCTGAGTTAACTTAAAACCACTAACAAACTTGTTAGTGTCAAAATACAATAATTTGTCGCTATGACAACATGTCAATCTATGAATAGTACTATTCAACTTATAAATATAATTATTGTCATAATCTGATAAAGTATCAGAGTAAGGTAAAGCACACAACATTATTTTTCCTATATTTAATTTTAATAAGATGTCCACACCATCCACTATATCCTTTTTGGTAATACCAGTACTATTACCTAAAAGCAAAACCATTGTAGAATAATTATCTAGGTTTGTGTTTGCAATTCTTTTAATCATTTGTTTGAAACTTATGTTATGATAACTATGATTAGTAAAATTATGGCTAAGGTAATTGAGTAACATTTTTCCAAAGCCAGAACCTAATTCGTCACAGAAAAATATAGATTTATTCTTCTTCTGTGTATTAACACAGGTCTCTGCTGGAAGAGCCAACGCCGGCGGAGGCAAGTCAGGCTGAATCCGAGGAGGTGGTGGTTGGTTGGCACAGCTGCATGAGAGATTATTAGTCAGAGACTCATACCTCTCAGCATTGCACTTCACCAAATCCAGTAGTTCCCCAGCTTCAAGCAAGCGCTCACTTAATTGTTGTTGTGAAGTCTCATATTTCTCAAATATATCCTTCAGCAAGTGCTCCTTGTGTAGTATATCATTATAAAGGAGCTTTGTATCAATGTCATACTTTTCCCTACATTCATCTAACTCGACAGTACAACTATTTAAACTTTTTGATAGTATGACACGTTCCTTTCTAAGGGAAAGATTTAATTTTAAAAGATTTTGTTTTTTAATAACTTTCTGTGACCGTTTTATTATTTTCTTCAATTTAATATATTTCTTTAATTTATTGTGACTCATAACAATAGGACATAATGGTATGGTATCGTCACCAGTCAAATCTATTGTTATAGCTGGCTCACACACTGATTTTAACTTGCTGCCTACCAAATCATTAAATAGGTTATTGGTGTTAGCGACCTGTTCACTGACTTTGACAGACTCTGAGAGAGATAGGGCCTTATGGGATTCACATAATTTCTGTTTAAGTTCTGAAATATGGTTCAAAGCCAGTTCATGGGTGTCACTGCACTCTTGGAATGTTGACACTTGCTGTTGTAGTTGACTGTACTGGTCCGCTAAGTCCATGTGTTCTATGTGTAGCTCAGCCAGCTCATTTTTGAGAGAGGTGTTTTTAGCGATAATGTTCACCACTTCCACTTCACTGTCTTCTCTTTCCTGGAGCAGTTGTTTGCATTCAGCTTGAGAAGCTTCGAGATCCTTCAAGGCAACTCTCAGTTTTGCTTCCATCTCCTTGATTGTAGCTCTGCGGGTCATCATTTTGAGAGATATTGTCAGTCACCTGGAATGTGTGAAGTTATGCAGCTAAATAACAGTGCAAGAAAAGATGTTCTGATATGTGAATAAGTAGGAGGTAGTTGGGGGAAAAAGTAATTAAAGTAATTTGATGAGAAAATATAGCATAAATATAGTTACATTTAGATTTAGTTAATTAGAATGAGATGGGAAAGTTCAACAGAAGAGAAATATTATAGAAAACACTGTTTTACTTAAACTAACTTAAAATATCTTCTATCTAGATATGTAGGTACAAAAGTCTTATTTTATGTAAAGAATTTGTGACACATTACAGGATTATTAAGTACAATTTTTTGTAGTAGTAGTAGCTCGTAGTGAGCTTATTTTGTATAGTAAATTATGTAGTGTTTATTGTCTGGGCGAATGTTTTCGTCGTCGATTTTGCTTCCACTTGTTGTCAAGCAAAAGGAGACATAAACCGTGCCAGTGTGTGATGGACGTAGCTCAGAGACCTGAGCAGTATTTTGTGGTGTTCTGTGGTCTGTAAACATTAACTACAAAAACTTAAATAAAACAAAATACTCCCCGGGATCGAAGATAGTTTGAAATCCGTCACCGTTGAGGTGTTGAGTTGTCAGCCGGTTTTAACTCATTTTTGTACGAAGTTTTCGCGACAAAAACACTGTATAATCACTGGATATAATACTTAGTATCTAGGTTCGACTGTATTACACTAATTTAACATAATTATGAGTCGAAGTATCAATACTTATGTGAGCATTAATACATCGACCAATGTACAGACAGTCAAGTCTACTGGCTATCATACATAAAACGCTGTTGCGACTAGCCCGTACTCTGCTCAGCATTGACGCGCACCGCTTGCGCAGAGTAGCGTAGAAGCAGTCGATGCGCGTGTGGCGGTATCTACATCGCCACATGCGAACTACGCATCGAAGACCTGACGTCACATAAATCCTGCATCGCGCAATTAGAGTTTACCGTGCAGTGAACATATATACAAAAACCCAATATCAATCATTGGGCACATGCCCGCCAGACACAACACCCGTCTGGTCGGAGGATCCTCCCTTTTCTATGGAGGGATGAGTGAACTTTACACCCTGTTCCTCATACCCCTAAATTGGTGACCCCGAATATGAACGTCAACGCAGCCTTCGTGCAACTACTCCAGCGTGACGTCATCATCATCACTCCCGCAAGCGGTCAGTGAGGCGAGTCACACAGCCAAGCCAACACCCGAGGCGTCAACTGGTATCCTGACCACCAGCATGCAGCGATCGCGCATTCCTGGTCATCACCCTCAGCCTCATCACCCCGACCCACTGGGGAATCACATCAATCACCTCAACCTCATCACCCTGAGCCACTGGGGAATCACCGCAATCAACTCAATCACCGCAAACAGTTCCGACTCACCGCGAACAATGCGGCACCCGGTTCCGACTCACTGGAACCACAACTGGCACTGGCAAGCATCGCAAGGTACAAGACTTAGCCCACTATCGACCTCCGGTCTCCGGAGGGGAGTGATGTGGCGGTATCTACATCGCCACATGCGAACTACGCATCGAAGACCTGACGTCACATAAATCCTGCATCGCGCAATTAAGAGTTTACCGTGCAGTGAACATATATACAAAAACCCAATATCAATCATTGGGCAGTTGCCCGCCAGACACAACACCCGTCTGGTAGGAGGATCCTCCCTTTTCTATGGTGGATGAGTGAACTTTACACCCTGTTCCTCATACCCCTAAACGCGCCTCCGCAAACATACGTGATGCACTACAGTGACGGGGCAGCCGCAACATCGTTCTAAGCGCGTTATTATATTGTACCCGTAGGGCACTGTACGCTTTTTGAGTGTAGACTGCCCACAGGCTGCAGGTGTAAAAAGATGTACAGAAGGCTCTGAAGAGAGTGATTTTTACCTCACTTGTACACCTGGCAAACCTGCGAGCCATCATGTTCGCTCTCACGGACAGTGCCCTGCGTTCACGTTCAATGTCAATGTCGTCCTTAAGGTCTTCGGTAATTAGATGACCCACGTATCTGAAATGACGTAGCCTAGCCAACTCATCTCCAATCAACTTTATAGCACGCTAGTGGGACACTTAGTACCGGCCCTAAAGACAACATACTCGCTTTTTTTCACATTATATATCAAGCCATGAACATTTGCATAAGTTTCACAGATTTTCAACAGTTTCCTAATGCCACAAACCGAGGCGCTCAGCAACACCATGTCGTCCGCATAGCTAAGATTATTGACACATATATCATCAATGCGACAACCAACCCGCTGGCTGCTGAGCTCCTCAATTAGGGCATTTATATAAAAATTAAAAAGGGGGCGAGCTCAAGCCACCCTGCCTCACGCCACATTCCAATTTATATGGTTCCGAGAGAGTGCCCGCCCACCGCACATTATTACTTTGATTGCTATACCAGTACTTTAAAATATTCACAAGTTCAGACGGTAGCCCTACTTTTTGTAACTTTCTCCATAGGATATCGTAACTGACTAAGTCAAAAGCTTTGCTCAAATCGAGGAAACAGGCATACACAGGTGTGCCCCTGTGGGTATAGTACCTGACAGCATGCTTCATGCACAATATGGCACTTTCCGTCGACAGCTGAGGTCTAAAACCAAATTGGTTGTCATGCAGAACTATAGATTCAGCCAATTGTGCATCCAGCAAGCTGTCAAGCACTTTAGCTACCACTACCACAGTCGCTAAAGATATTGGCCTATAATTGTTTTTGTCGGAGATGTCTCCCGTTCTATTTTTAACTATGGGCACTACAATAGTTTTCATTAACTGTTCAGGCAGCGTGTTACGACACGTCTAATGAGCCGAGACTCGGTGGCTTTACTAGTAGCCATTTAAAGGTTCCAGGTCAGTCATCAGGTAAAATGAACAGGATTCGTTGAGACACATCTAATGAGCCCACACTCGATGGGTTTACTGGTAGCTATTCAAGAGTTCCGTCATCTAGCGTCCAGGTTCATAATCAGACCAACTAAATGGGCTTATGTAGGTGTCTAGGTCAGTTATCAGGTAAAATGAACAGGACTTCCTGAGACACATCTAATAAGCTCAAACTCGATGGGTTTGCTAGTGGGTATTCAAGAGTTCCGTTATCGAAGCGTCCAGATCCATAATAAGATCAGCTCAGTAGTTCCATATTATCATCGGAATGCATATAGGTACATTTGCAAACATTCAAACTATGATCACCAGAAGTGATTAACTATTCAAAGGTTCCATTATATAGCGTCCTCTTGCGGAATAGTCCGAAAGGGATACCGTGACCCTGGCAACAGGCAACTGAAGGATCACGGGTGGGTTTTAGTCAGTAAGAGTCTGACACGCCCTTCCGCTCCGCCCAGAACGGGAGAAGTCATTTGATGATTTCCCACACAAAAAAAAAAAAAAAAGCGATTTGGAATGAGCCGCCAATAGCCGCCGCTTGTTGTTGAAGTTGAATGAAAAATCAGCAAACCAAATGCTGTGACAAATAACCAATGTAACCACGATTACCCACCTTTTCTTTTCTTAATTGATCGCTTGTTCATGCTCGAGCTGTCACACAAAACAGACAATTAAGATATTGGTTAGTTAATTTCATGTCTCATTATACTGTTGCTTAACATATCTCGGTTGATTGCAGACGCGACGGAAATCAAGGCGTATCATCTGGTAGCTTCTTCAAGACTTGGAGATAGTTCGGTTCTACTGCTGGATAGTAGAGGCTGTCCTACCGGACAGGTAAGTGGACAATGTCAATAGAGACTATTATTATAGACGTTTCATTTCATATGAGCTCATAAGCATCTCCCACTCTCCCGATATAAAGGCTCATTTTTATTGGTCGATAGGGCCCGTATGCGGGGTACGGGAGATTTTTGTAACGCATGCCATAGGGCCCGCATGCAGGGAACCGTTTTCGCCATTTGCGCCATTATTATTCGATAGGGAACGATTGCGGTATACGAAAAACCTGCACCCCACGTTTGGCAGTTGTTTTCAATGCTCGCTTTTATTGGTAATTTTCAATGGGTGCGAGTCTCCGCACGCTTTTTGCCGACCGATAAAGTTCATTGATTGCTACGCCCACTACGGGGTTCCCCGCATGCTGTTTAATCGACTGAGTTATTCTAATGAAAATGGACCATAAACCTTGTACCGCTATGCGAAGCGCCCAGATTTTTTTTATAGAAGTAGATCAAACAACGTGAAGGGCAAAACTAAGCAATATTGCCAGTTTTACAATAAATCTTGGAGAAAATTTCGGTACATCAAAAACGCCTGTGGTTATCACGTCTGTATCAAAATCAAATCAAAATCAAAAGTCATTTATTAAAACTAGGGTGAGAATCAGCACTTTTCGAACGTCAAAATCACATAAGACAGTCCCCCAAAAACGCCCACCCTTCACCACTTCCTAGTGCTTTAGCTGGGAAGAAGAAGTGGCGCAACAAACTCCCAATAAGGGCAAAACTAAGCAATATTGCCAGTTTTAAAATAAATCTTGGAGAAAATTTCGGCACAGTAGGATTGGGCAAATAATTAAAATCGTTTTCAACGTTGCAGGTGGACTTCCCCGCGTTCTCCCGCTCGTGGCTGGGCGGCACTCAGCGCCTGTCGGCGCGGTTCAAAGCGTTCCGCTTCCCCACCTCGCATGTCGTGCGGTTCGCGCTCATGGTACGCTTCTGTGATAACAAGTGCCCGCCGGTTAGTGTCATTTGACTTATGTGAACTGTTGATTCTGATTATGTACTTACTTTTGCGCGGATGGCGGGATGAGCTGGACTCCTTTATTAAAGATTGGTCCTTGGCAGCTCTGGACAGAGAAAGGTGGAAGGAGAGTAGGGAGGGCCCAGCAGTGGGACAATACGGGCTAATAAAAAAATACTTACTTTTGAAATATTGTTTGGCAATGTTTAACGTCCAATATTGCACAAGAAAAAAATGTACGGTCACCAACAAATAATAATAATAAATAATGCCGACGGCATGTGTGAGATTGAAGTCATTTTTATTTCGGTATACTGGTTGTATTTAATTGAAGGTAACGTTTAAAAATACCTGTAAAAAATATAAATGTTGTTTGTAACCGAAAAAATACCCGTATTGAATATACCGGTTTAGGTTCCTGTTTTGTGCTGGTGTTATTTAAGAACTTAATAATAATTATTTAAAAAACTGTACCAGACGTATGTCGATATTTCGCCGTACTGTCTGCAACATACTAAAATAATTGCATTTACCTCTCTTACAGTATCAATAATGTTTGACTTACTATTTTATTATCCCGTCTTCCATCCAGGTGGAATGCACCACTAAACCGAGCCGCAGAGCCCGTCAGACCAACGCCACGCTGTACCAATGGGGCGACGAAGCCCCGGCGGCGGCGCGCGCGGGCGCGGTGGTGGCGCGCGCGGGCGCCGCGCCGTGCGCGCGCGCGCCCGGGGACGCGCTGGCGCTCGAGTTGGAGTTGCTCGTCGATTCCAAGGATATTCTGTCTGTAGATACGCTGGTGCGAGCTGATCATAGATCCACGTTACGTGAGTATAAGCTATCTTGTCTTCGCAAATTAGTTTCCTAACACGTAAATATAAAAATATATTAAAAAAATACCTACTCATAAAGTTCTACTACTCCTATTTAAGTCATTCTAAAATCAAAGTAATTTACACTAGTATTACGTTGATATTTATGAAGTGGAAATAACATCAATTGGAAACAAAGATTTCATTTAATATGGAATAATCCTATCGTTTGTTATGTCCGTGTGCAGGTGTTCTTATATCGAATTTTCAAAAAAGTGCTAAAGGTTTACAACGGGCTCATTTAACTGAAAATGATACTTGAGACAATAATTTTGATGCTTATTTATTACTTTCTTACCATAACATAATTCATATTTATCCATTAGGATGCTTTAAGTTCTGCACTAAGTACTAGCACATTGCGTTATCGACATAAAGCAGTATTAATTCAATTGAATAAATCCCATTTTATGACTACCAATGATTCGCTCGTGTGCACACGTAATAAGACCTCCTGCTGACTTGTAAAGTGTCTTTGATTATAACACTGTCTTCATAATCAATATGTACGCTCTATTTCCTCTACAACATAACTTGTGTTGACTCAAAAAAAACTTTTAGTGTATCACGCAAAATGTTCCCCAGTTGTTAAGTTAGGCCTAACCTTCCATGTGCACACATGGTGCCCGCAGGCTTAGAGTTATCATAATTCAAGTGCGAAAGAAAGATGTAGATATACTGGACGAATAGTACGTGTACCATCCCACAATCTTCCCAGCTAAAGCACTAGGAAGTGGTGAAGAGCGTGCGTTTTGGGGGGACTGTCTTGTCGTTGTTTTGACGTTCGAAATGTGTTGATTCACAGCCTAATTTGAATAAATGATTTTGATTTTATTTTATTAGCTACTGAATAATGGTTGCTTTCTCACTTTTATACGGCCCCTACTAAACTCCAAACCTTATGACTTTCCGACTATTATTCTAACAACAGTTATCGCACTGCTGCTTCAACAAATTCAAAAAAAAAAATCTTTTACTTGTGTTTTCATTTAATAGCTGCAAATTTTTAAAGCACTTGTTGCCGTGTAAATAAATCTTTCTAGCGTACATGTGAGGGTAGTAAATGAGATGTGGTAGAAGCATAATATTCTTCTAACATTAGCATGTATGTGGACAGCGGAAGACAGTAAGCTGAGCGACGGCTCAATGGTGTGCGTTCACGAGTTGCTGCTGGTGTCGCTAGCGCTCGCCTGGCTCGCGGTGCAGGTGCTGCTGCTACTGAGTTGCTGTGTGCTTGTTAAGAGGTAAGCTTATACCGACAAATGAGAATAAGAACCTTCCCCATGTTACAGTGCAGTGAAAACCGACGATACGCAACCCTCCCCCTATTAATTTGAGCGATAAGACCGTTCTGATGTATGTAGTATTCTTCCTCTGAATGTACTCCTAATTCTAACCTACGCTCTGACCAGCTTCACGTTTCTTTACTAATCTTGGCTATGTAATATTATAATATCTGTGTCTTGGCGAACTGTAATTTTAGGGTATGGATGAAACTAAATCTAAATGATTTTGTTTCCCAGGTATCGCAACCTGGCAGAACTGAACATGCAGAAGGACTACCAGTCGTTCGACAACGTCGGCTTCGACACGGTGTCGACACACAGACGCGTGCACTGGCCAGACCAGAACATAGATATACTGCACGCGACTTAAACGTCGCTAGATTGGATTTATAATAAGTTAGGACCGATGACGCTAAGTTTTGATTAGATCGTGCAAGTTAAGGGGAATGCGATAAGGTAGTCGTCGAAATTCAAATTTACTTACGTTTTTTTCAAATTTCCAGGTCAGTGTTTGGATTTATGTTGGTCAAAATATGATCTACGGCCGTAACAAAGATTTATTTACAGAATTATTATAACACATCTGACATTGGCAGAATTTTCGACATCAGAACCATTGCCTTATAGAAAAATAGAATAGACTTCAAATTTCATGATTTCAAGAAAGTCATTCAATACGGTAAGTTGAATATATATATATACTTTGAGAGTTGTACCGTTTGATGAATTTAATAGTTACAATTATGTAACACAATATTTGTTACGGTCGCGGATCATAGTTTGATTAACATACAACCTGACACTGACCTGCAAATGGCTCTTTCACCTTAACTTGCAAGTTGCTACATTGTTTATGAAAGATATATTCATTGTGTTATAGAAAGTGTCTCTATAGAAAGAAACGTAATATAAATCTTGCTCTAAGAGATGTAATTTATAAACTTACAATATGTATCTAGAATGTATCGGTCTTTTGGAAGACCAAAGTAATGTGAATGTAGGAAGACATGTGCGATTTCTTCAGTTAGAGTGTAAATAGCATTAACTGTAGTAAATACAAAATAGTATGTCAATGTAAAGTAGAAATGTAAATAGTTACATTATTATATATTTTTTACAAAAACATTGTTTTAATCATCCCCTCACACGTCCATGACATGTCTAGATTTGTTTATATCAAAGATAGCATTATGGAAAAATACACATCAAAATATCGTAAACGGTAATTCTTTATTTACAATAGAATGATTTTTTTTTTACATTTTTATTGAAGCTGTTACGCGACAGTCTCGTTGAACTCAACATTTCTTGAAAGTCTGCGAATACACTTTCGTTCAAGAAGTATTAAGTTGTTTCATGTATTTTTGCTCAATTTATTTTTCCTAATCTTTCGCCTAACATGGCATGTGAGAAAATATTATCTATGAATCTGTAGACGCGGAAAAGGGAAGGTCGCGAATACCAAAACATTTTTACTCGCTCATGCGGTTCCATTGGGTTTCGATTCGCTGATTTCGCTATTCGGCTGGTTCGGTAGCTAAGACGACGGTAGTTCACTGAGTGGCGTTAGGCGGCGCGGCGTGCGGCGGCGGCGCGGCGAGCGGCGCGGGCGCGGGCGCGCGGCCGGCCCCGCGCGGCGCCGCCTGGCGCACGCTCTGTCGGCTGGACGCCGCGTTGTAGTGGTAGCCGTCGAACTTGTCGGCCGCGCCGCCCGCCGGCGGGAATGTGGCTGTGCCCATGTACATCACCTAAAACAACAAAAATCAACGAAAGCTAAATCCATCCAATTCTTCCTGTTTTTTCAATATTTATTTTACAATTATTGGCCCACAGGCCCACTGCTTTTCCTCTTCTGCGTCGTCTTCTAGGCCATTCTAGGTCTTCTAGGGTCACTGCAGCGAACGACCCATATTCGCTTACGACTTACAACTGCGTCAGTCGCCTCAAATATGTAGTGCCGGTAACCCGCAATAATCGATCGATTGTCAAACATATATCTATCCTCGACGGGTCCTATTCTAGAACCATGACAATTGGCCTGGTGATTTAACGCTGTAAAGAAAAGAAGGTGGAGATTCAGACCTGTGGCTTGTACCCGTCGGGTCCAGCTTCGTACTCTACGAGCTGCATTCTACCGTCAGGCAGCAGTACGTGGTAAGAGCCGGTCGCATGGTCTTCCTTCCTCTTCTCGTTGTGCCCGAAGTCGAGGCTCACTCCGTTGTCTTGGACGTCGTACGAGAAGTCGTAGTTAGCTGGCAACTGAGAATATTTACATTGAAATCAGCTTCATAATCAGGGCTTATACAAAAATAGAGACTATTTTCGTTCATGATTTATTTCAGTAAGTAGGTTTGTACAAACAATTTTACGGTTCCCTATCCATTTGCATAAAATTTTAAGACCTAATATAACTTAGCATAATTTTGTTTGGCATAATTATATTTCCGCATAATATAAATACGCATAACAGCTTACGCATAATTTTTTTAAGCATAATTTCACCAATCATAATAGTGCATAAGCATAACATTCAAAAGCATAAATATATTTACGCATAATGACATTAAAACATAATTTTTAAAGGCATAAGAAATACGCATAATAATTAACTGCAACAGAATAGATACACGTTAATAGATTCTAGTCGTTTCTGGCACTTCGCCGGCCGCTGCCGCGGCACCGCTCGCTTCGCTCGCTCGGCTCGTGCGTAGGGGGTCACAGTTCTAACCTAACCTAACCTAAACTACCAAACATTATTTTTGTAATAAATACGTAAAAACAACTTAACTTTGTTTCGAATATTTTTTAATGCCTGAACACTATTATGCTAATAGGCATTAGGCCTACTAACGTTATGCTAATCATTTTTATGCCAAAACAAATTAGTCTTTAAGATGATTATGCCAACACAAAATGTATGTCTAAAAAAATTATGCCAAAGTATTATTATGCCAAAACAAATTGTGCCAAAATCGTTATGCCGAAGTATATTAGGACAAAGAACATTATGCGAAAAGAAGGGATCCCCAATTTTACACATTTTTAAAACTAAGTAGAAAAGGTCGGCGTATCCTGACTATACTCTGAGAAGAAAGGTACACAAACAAGCTCACAGGTCACAGTCTCTTTTTAAGTCCACACATAATCTTGGTCAGATCATGTGAGGTTTCGTTTGACAAGTTCAGTTTGGTGCTGGATCTTACCGACGGTTCCTGTATGGGTTTTTTTTGACCGCCGCCGCCGCCGCCGCCGATTTTGGGTGGTAAATACTCTTGAGCATACGCATTTGTCCATAACGACACCAATAAAGTTACCTGAAAATGTTATTATGATTATAAGACGGCAACAAAGGAAACCATCGTGTAACTATAAACTTGCGCATTTTAGTTTTTGCTTTTTTAGAAATAAATTAAAACACTCACACAAATAATTCGCCACATTTTATAATAATTCACGTGTTCCTTCTACTGGGGAGCACTGGGTGGTTTTGGGAGGTTCAAGCAAAAGTACGATGTTTATAAAGCCAAGGGCTGCGGTTGAGACAGCTCCGCCCCTTGGCATTTTTTCATTAGCATGGTGCACGAACCACGAAAATTTCGAAATGAATGTAAATGACTTAGTTGACGCCGGTAATGGGTTCAGTCGTGGTTGTGACTTAAACAAAATTGTAAGTATTTAAGTACCTGTCTAACCACTTATGTACTTAATTAAGTGCACATTATGTTTGGATTTGTTTATTCCTTTCGACTGCGCGGAACCCACGGATTACAAAAAGATAAACCCGACGTCATCATCCTCTCTTATGCAAAATTTAATTTGGTTTGGCGCAGCATGTCTTCATCTCCCATAAGTACATCTTCTCTCATCATTCGAGTGAATATCGTTTAACCTGGCTTGCTATTTTGTAATCAACTCACCGTGAAAACTTAGGTATAAGTTACTTATAAACCTACACAAGAACCTATACATTTTTACTAGGTATTTACCTACTTAATTTACATTAAACATGTTGTTGGCGTAGAATACACAAATAAAATATATAAATCTTACTAGTTATCCCATTGCTGCTGTAGATATTTATTATCTTTCACTTACATAAAAATAAAAAAAACAATTTATCCGTGTATATCAACCAATTGTATAGTATACGTAATTTATTAGCCAGTGATTTTACATTGTGATTGTAATTATAGACAGTGATTTTACTGTGATTACCTCCTCACACACTGTTTAGGAAAATCTTCTACTTTTACAATGTTTGTAAATATGTGAACACCATAATTTATTGGTCGTTGCCTCAAATTTTATTCTTTTAACCTATTGTGGTAGGTATTGTAATTTTATTGTGCATCGTCTTCACATATAATTATATGTACCTATCCATGCTAATATTATAAATTCGAAAGTAACTCTGTCTGTCTATATGTTACCTTTTCACGCCTAAACCACTAAACGGATTTCGATAAAATTTGGCAAGGAGATACATCCCGGGGAAGGACATAGGGTACTTTTATCGACATACCACGCGAACGAAGCCGCGGGCCGAAGCTAGTACAAAATATTGTAAAACATTAAAAAAAATAACGGTGGAATTTTTTGCCCATTCTTCTCCATACGAAAACTACATACCTTTTGGAACGGGCGATTAGAATAAGTCCTATTTTTTTATTCGTTAATTTTCACGTTTCAAAAGTGCCTTTTATGTGCCTTCAAAAGTGCTAACACTTGCACTACGAAAATCACCCTTAGTACTACGACATACGCGCTGTCAAAGTCAATGGTTACCACTAATGTGCGGTTGATTGTACCTAACTCACACTCATGTTCAAGATAGCTTACGTTTCATATGTGTATAGGTAGCTAATATTCTACTAGGTACTTCCAATAATACCTGCGTAACTGATTCCATAAAACCAAATTCTCTTCTACAGAATAAATAAAAATCCTTCCCCCGACCGAATTTCGGCCACGGCGGCAACCATAGGGGAGATTAGCTAGGTACTCAGGAGATATTATAGTGCACAAGCGTGTCCGCAGGACCAACGGCTTTCCATAATATCCGAGGTACCGAGGTTTCACATCAGCAACTTCCAACGAGTTGCTACTGAGAAATTCCTAATAGAAAAACCCAATAACACTTTGTCCGACCCGGGAATCGAACCCAGGACCCCACGCTCAGTAGTCGCGTTTGCGACCATGAGACCAAACGGGGCAGTTGAAATAGAAATAGAGAGTTCAATAGTCCAACGTCAACGGTTAGGTGTCAATCTGGCGAGTCTTGAGTTCGAATCGTAGGTAGGTATTCGTTTTGTTTGGTCGTAACCCGCTTTTATTATTATGTAGATAAATAGTCTCAATTCTCAATAAATTCTTTATTGCGTACCATACTGTATACAGGGTATAAGGGTAAATACCGTTATCACTCAAACCATGGGTAGTTGACTTAAATATAAAAATAAATGACAGAGTAACAACAAAAAAAAAAACATTATTTTCATTATAAGATTTTAACTTAAACAGTTTCTATCCGACACCGTGCTCGCTAGCGAAACAGCTGACTGAATGAGGGAGGGGTCGCGCTCCTCGCGGCCGGTCAGGTCACGTCTCACGCCCCCCACCCGTGTTGAGACGGTTGAGACGTAAGTTCGTTGCCCTAGCGCAGCGGTTCTCAAACTTTTTTGACCATGGAAACCTTTTGGAAATGGAAATATTTGACGGAGCCCCAAAATAAAAAAAAAACTGAAGCAGCTAAAATACCACAAAGCAATGTCGTCTACAGTTGGACATAATTATGCCATAGGGTTTTCGCGGAACCCTCACACAGGCTTTGCAGGGCCACAGGGCTCCGCGGAGCACACTTTGAGTAAGACTGCCCTAGAGCGCATACGTGAAAGGAAATACTCTAGTGGTAAAAGGTAATGTATATTTTATATATATTTATATTTTCTAATTCATTATTTTCCATTGATTTTACGTTCTATAAATGACACCAAACCACTGGTTTTAAGGACAACGGTGTTTACCCTAACACCCTGTATAGTTGTGTGAGATCTTCCTCAGCGAACAGCCTTTGGCGGATTACATCGCTCTTTATGCCACAAACTAACTGGTCGCGTAAGTTTTCATCTAATGTCGTCTTGAAATTGCTGTGTTTCGACAACTTTTTTAGCTGTGTGACATATTCCGCAACCGATTCTTCAGTTTGCTGTCGCCGCTGCCGGAATCTAAACCTCTCGGCTAGAATTGATGGTGTTGGCTGCAGGTGTGCAGCCAATAACTCCACTGCTCTATTAAACGTCAATTCAGCGGGTTTCATTGGACTCGCCAATGATGACAGGAGCTCATAGGCTTCCTCACCCATCATCGAAATCAGCGTCGGTAGTTTGAGCTCAATTTTTACGCTATTTACTATAAAATACATCTCCAGTCGCTCAACATAACTGGACCAGTTCCCAGTCGTAACATTGAACTCACGTACGGCAGGTACGTGAGGCGCGACCTTACTCGCCCGTGTGTCATGCTAAGTACCTACGCGGAATTTAAAACCGCTGAGTAAGTTCGTCGGCGATCCAACAATGTTGAGCAAGCTTGACGTGTGTCACCGACGGCGAGCCGAATAAGGTCGCGAACTTTCAGTACGCACGTCTATTACCCACTTTATATGAACAAAATATTGTTCTACACGCTAGTCTTAATCTAAGCGCACATTACAGCCGCATCGGGCCGCACCACATCGCATTTGAATACAAGAGTGGGGCAGAGTGAGTTGCGGTCCACTTGTAGTGTGCGATGATTCTTATGAATGTACTATTAACAAATATATCGTCAACAAATATTTTTTTCTATTCGCATTCTGAAACGTTCCGTTTTAGTCACATCGACTAGTTTGTAAAAATTACATTGGAATCATTGACTTATAGGATTTATTAGTCATTGATTGGAATCTGTAGTCCACTGTCAGATTGACACTGACGTAACTCTACGTGACGGTGACACTGACAGGACAGTGACAGTTCTACAGCAAAGAGTAATAGATCAAAATCGAACACGCTGAAACAAAGTTGTCTGAGCCGAGATAATTATTATGAAATTGTTAACACACAGACCCTGAATAAAATAGTTACGTATTGTCCCTAAAAATGAACTCTGTCTTAAGAAATAGGTGTGTCGCGTTAAGTCGTGCATTCAGTACTTCGGTTGTGAAAAAATGTGCCGTGCCTCCGGTCCCTCCTAAGAAACCGAGGAAGATCACATCGGCTATAACATGGAAGTCCATGACAGCAACCGCGCTGATCGGCGGAGGTTTGACCGCCTTCATGATGTATGTAAGACAAGAAAAACAAGAAGCCTTGGATCGTGAGAGGAAGCGACAACTTGGGAAGGCTAAGATAGGAGGTGAATTCGAGTTGGTTACCACAGAGGTAGGTTACAAGATCTGATAAGTTTCTCCCCCTTCTATTTTAAAATGTTTATTCTATCATAAAGTGTGAACTCAAACTTATATTCGTACCTATCAGTAACTAAGTACTAAATAATGTTAATTTCAGTACAGTACCGTAGAAGAACCATCATGTTAGGTAAATAGGTAATACAGGCTGGTGTCTGTCTTGAACCATCATGTTAATGTTAACATAACAGGAGTATTGTCTCAAGTATAACAATGCTTGCATTTTTTTCAGGGAAAACTAGTAAAAAGCACAGATTTCTTAGGAAAATGGCTTCTAATTTATTTTGGATTCACCCACTGCCCTGACGTTTGTCCTGATGAGTTGGAAAAGTTAGCTGAAGTCGTAAATATGCATGGTATGTATCAATGACTAATTGTCTTGTGTTCTGTTTAATTTTCCTTGTAACAGATACATAATCTCAGCCCTGAAGTGTAAATATGTGGACATTTTGCAATAATTAATAATATACTTGTCTTTATTTACTCTTTATACTTTCAGATAGTGATACTAAGCTGCCACCTGTGCAGCCACTGTTCATTTCTGTGGACCCTCAGAGAGACACACCTGAAGTGGTTGGAAAGTAAGTTTATTATTATAATACTTTACTATTATATTATAGCTATGTAGTGGTGCCAATACTCTGTGAATTCAGCTTTGTTTTCTAATTCCCTTTTTATTGCTGATTCTTGATCAAGTGGATCATGAAAGATGTTGCCATCATACTTAATAAGCCTTTCCTATTAATAATCACACTTATTCTCAATACAGGTACTGCAAGGAGTTCTCTCCACGATTCCTGGGCCTGACCGGCACAAAGGAACAGGTCCAACAGGCTTGCAAGTCTTACAGAGTGTACTTCAGTGCAGGCCCACAGGATGTCGACAATGATTACATTGTAAGTATTATTTTATATTGATGAAAAAATTTAATGTGTGAATCCTATTTAAAAAAAATCGTTTTATGGATACAGGTCTGTAGCATTACCTAGTTTATTTAATATTTATATACATTTATGTGTAATGATTGTGTAAAAGTGCAAATGGACACTATTCTTAGTTATAACATAATCTATCTCGTAAAATATTAAGTTAGAGTTAAATTGCTTATTAGCCTATTAGGCTAGATTGTAATCCATTACTAAGAACATTAGTTCTTATTAATACAGAAAAAAAAAATATATACATTTATGTGTAGCCTATTTGAAAGATCCATTACTTTTTAATCATTCAACTTTATTTTATAGGTGGACCACACAATTATTATTTACCTTGTCAACCCTGATGGAGAATTTGTTGACTACTATGGACAGAACAGAAATGCTAAAGATATCCACAACTCAATGCTTGTGAACATCAAGAAATATGAAGATTCCAAGAAAAGTTCGTGGTTTTAAACCGCGACATGCATTTACGTAGACAAATAGAATATAGTTCCAAAGTATTTTTATTTAAGTAAAATAAAACTATTGTTACTTAAAACTTGTGTTTATGTTTCAATTTCCACTTCCACTCATCTTAAAATACTTTATTTTAACAAAGGGGGCCGTGTATATTACTCTAACACGAAAAATAAACTGTGCATAAAAAACACTTTTTAAATATTTTTCTAATACTTTCACAGTTAAAAGTTAGCAGTCATTTTGCTAGTTATCTTACTAATAGTGACTTGTCCTCCGGAGCTGTGTATTTGCACTAAACTTTGGTCTAATTGGTATAATTTCACTGTGGTTCCTTCGAGGTTCGCGGTCGCAATGCTGACGCCGCCCTCGTTCAACGTCACCAAGTTCATATCACCGTCACAGTTGACGTCATCGACGATATTCACATTGCTAGTATTCAAGCATATACCTCCTCCTCTTTGGTAATTACTTTGGCTATTATCGACTACTAAAAGGTCATTTTTCATGTTATTATCGTCGTGTAGTACTAATTCTCCTGTCACTTCTAATGGGACTTCTTGTACAATGTTCAGTGTCAGTTCCTTGGATTGACCTACGGGCGACTCGTCAATGGTTAAATGTTCATTGACTGTTATTAGTTCTCCGTGCTCCTTATTGAACATATTTCTATCATTAATGATGGGAACAGGCTCAACATGTTGTAATATGAAGAGTCCACGGTTGTCTCGGTCTTTATCTGAAGCATGCACGAGTGCTCTCTTTTTTTTCGCTAGGTGGGTTTTGGAGTGTTTTAACTGTTGAGATTTCGTAGCGAATTTTAGCGTGCACATTGAGCAGTCGAATGGTTTTTCACCTGGAAGCAGAAACAGTCTTAAGGTGGCCAGCGAAATTCAAATTTTTGACGTGACAACGTCTAATAAATCGATGAACGCCGGCTGCACGCACGAAAAAGGATGACTCATTGTCCCGTTACGCTCATTGTAACGTTACGATCGGAGCGAGAGCGCTACACGAGCGAGGGAAAGGCACTTGTTATGACGTTGTCACGTTAAACTATTGTCCATAAACCGACTTTACAGACAACCAATTTTTTTTCTTGCGGTTTTTGCAATTTGCAGGTCAGTATCAGGTTATAATGTTGATCTAAATATTATTTGCGACCGTAACAAATATGTAGAATCAGCAATACAACTCTCTAAGTTCATGTAAGTGCATTGAATGACGATTTCGAAATAGTAATTCAATGCACTTACATGAACTTATGGAGTGCTGATTCTAATGATTATATTATAATTCTGTAAATCCAGGTTTTTTGTTGTAATGGAATTTGAATTTGTGACAAAATTCAAATTCCATTGCATAATATTAAGTTTGTATTTCTAAAACATGACAATGTGCCAAGTTTCGTGTTTATTGTTTAGAATATTCACCAGTATGTACGCGGTAGTGGTCGCGAAGGCGCGTGGCGTTGGCGAACTTCTTAGAGCACACGCCGCACTCGTACGGTCGCTCGCCCGTGTGCTTGCGCATGTGCGCGCTCAAGTTCTTGCGCGTGAAGCTGTAACACATGGGCTATTGTATTGATTGGTTCTAAATATTTAAAATGAAAACAAATAACATAGCTAAGGTAAGTAGAGTCTGACCAAATATAGTTTATTTTTCGGCCAAAATCGAAATCCGGTTGCCTGATTTTTTATTTCGGCCGAAAATGTATTTGTCGATAGGTTTTTCTTCGTTAAAAGTAAAATAAATACTGTGTCAATCTTGAACCGTTTAAAATTCAAACGAAATTTTACTTTCTTAAAGACCTGAATGAATCAAACAATCTGGGAGCCTTTTCACACGATGCGTTGCGCCGCCTTAACGTTGTTACGTCGCAGTGGCGCCGCTTCGCAAAGATTTCGCCGTATCACGGTCACACGGTGGGACTGTGCGGTGCCGCTCCGGCGTCGCCACGCGTACACCCCTCCCCGCCTCGTCTCGCGGGTTGCAAGTCCGGTGAACGTGTGGTGCGACGCCGGAACGCACCGTGTGGATATTTGTACGGATATTTGTAAGTAGGATGCCGCAGCGGTACCGTTCCGGCGCAGCGACGCCCCCGCAGCGCATCATGTGCATCGGCCCTCATGTTTTATGCGAAAAAAGCTAATTTATTTTTGCATTTCCACAGTTATTAGGTTTTTAGTTGTTGCAACTATCGATTCTCTAGTATTACTTTTTTGGCCACGAAAATTGCCAAAAATGGATATGTCGGCCGAAAATTGGCGAAAATTCAAAGCGAAATTCGGTCGTACTCTAAAGGTAAGCCACTTCATTACCTTTTCCCACAAATTTCACAGCTGAATGGTCGTTCCCCAGAATGTATTCGTTCGTGGCTTTTCAATGTAGACCCTGAAGTAAACTTACGATCACATATCGAACATGAATAGGGGCGCTCACCTGAAAAACAAACAGAATATAAAAGATATAAAATTAAAAATTCAACTAAAAAGGTACCTATAAACAAGACAGACAAATTAAAAAGTCGGAGTCACACGTGTTAACATAAATCGAACAGATTACGTGTAAGTGTAACTCCGGAGTTTTAATTTAAAGTGACGTCACATAGCCTATAACCAGCCGACGATCAAGCGACGCTTTCAACGATACTTCATTATTTTGACAAATTATGTGAGGAGTTTAGAACGTTCGTTTTTCCTTGCCCCTGACTTATTACCTATCAGGAGAAACAAAAGTCGTCTCCGTTAAAATGTTCGGGTTTCCGATTTGTGAACATCGTTTAGAGGACTTCGATAACATTGATTGATTCCGCACGGAAGCTTATCGAATGGTTGTCTCCCTATTCCATCAACTGATCCGTAGCGCCAGGAATTAAGCGATTATAAGCAGTAACATTACCAGTATGTGTCCTCATATGCAGCGTGAGGTTGGAGTTTTGTATGAAGTTCTTCCCGCACACGGAGCACACATAAGGTTTCTCTCCAGTGTGTGTACGATGATGTGTGTTGCGAGTCGACTCGTGACGGAAACTGTTACCAAACAATACAGCATTACTTACGAAACCAAACCATACTTTGTACATACTTCTAACCAACCAACCAATAATAATCAATCTTGATCTTGTGTGCTTGGTCGTCATAAAGCCGGGAATTCAAAGTAATCAACATTGACGCAGGAACATCATTTCATCAGTCATTGGAAACTTAAGACGAAATCCGTTAGGAAATGATGCCCGTCCGCCACAAAAACACATATTATTGCTGAAACAATATTTTGCATCTTTTGGTTCCCATGAATGGTTAAAAGGGGCTACAGGTTTAATAGAAGACTAGCGGTTACCTGCTCATAGATCCAAAGGTAAAAGGAAACAAAAGCAAGTTACCGTTTATCGCAGTACTGGCAGGCGTACGGCTTGCGATCCGAGTGCACGAGCCGGTGTGACGACAGCAAGCGGTTCGATGGGAACCGTTTTCCGCAGATGCTGCACTCGCAAGGACGCAACCCGATGTGGCGGGACATGTGTGCGGTTAGAAGACCGCTCTCACTGTATCTGTGCGAGAGTTTATTAACTTCGAAGATATCCTATATATACGTGAATGGCAGGGCGCAGCTTAGATTTTGAACAGTAGGTCGATTTTTTTTAGCGGCTCTCTTTTGGGTGTTCATTGAGCGCAACCATCAGTCGAGGCCACAAGTCGCACAAATAACCTCAATACCTACAGATCTACTATTTTATCTACATCGCCTGCAGCTTGTGGTGGATGCTAGACCAAGTCGTGACGGTTACGAGAAGCAGTAAGGAGTAGTCGCTACTAACTAGTCCGTAGTGTCTCACCTCTTATCACACATAGTGCAGGCATGTTTCTTCTCGAGGATCTCGCCGGTGTGAACGCGCGCATGTCGTCGTAACGCGTACTGTTCGGTGAACGTCTTGTCGCACACCTCGCAAGAGAAACGCTTGGACTCCATGTGTCGCGATATGTGGCGCCGGAGCATTGCGCGCGCTGTATCGAGACAATTTTTTAATGCAGAACTTTCTCAATGCCACAGTATAATAAAGTAAGCAGTATTACGTCTTCATACAAATCGGCCGAAACCACGCGCCTCGAAATCCTGGTGTACACTAGTACTTATCAGTCTGCAGACTTGAATTGTGTGGCACAATTACTTACGTGAAATATGGCACGAAGTTATCGACCCTCTATTTTTTACTAACCTTTCCCCTCCCCTAACCCTATCGAGCCGGCACGTTTCCAGGGCCGGATTTAAAGGTGTGGAGGCCCTAACATTTTATGGAAAAGACGAAAAAAAAAGATTTGATTCGGCTATCGGCAAAGTAATTCAACGTATCATTTTTAAGACCACCAACCCGGGACATGAAAAGAAAATTAAAAAAGGTTCCTTGTGAATTAATATTGTTTTTTATTTAAAAAAAAATCATATTGTGGAGGCCAGGGGCCATGGCCCCTGTTGCCCCGCCTTAAATCCGGCCCTGCACGTTTCTAAACTTTAACCTTGTTTTGTTTTGTCAAAGACAAAGTATTTTTTTATAATTAGGCTGTAACTTACCCCTAAACTCCTTAGGACATTGGTTACACTTCCAACTGCTTCCTTTAGTGTGTATAGACGCATGTACTTGAAGATCGTGTTCAGAATTAAATGACTCTGTGCACTGGTTACAAAAATGTAGATATTTGGTGCTTGGATGCTTGCTCTTCACATGTGCATGGAATGATTTCACATTTTGGAATTTCTAAAAATTTAAACTTTACTAATAAAAAACGGCCAAATGTGTGTCGGACCACACACAATTAAGGGTTCCGTAGTAGGGATGAAATTATCCCAAGAACAAACTTAACATTGTAGTTGAAAAAATAAAAATTTAAAAGTAATTTTAATTTTTTTTACATGATTTTATTTTACCACTTTGTCGGCGTGATTAATATTTATACCCGTGCCAAATTACAGCTTTCTAGTACTAAGATTCTCTGTGCTATGCCGCGGACAAAGCGACAGACGGACATGGCGAAATTACAAGGGTTCCTTGTTGACGACGGAACCCTAAAAATTATTTCATATTCCCACAATAATGTTTTTTTTATTTCATAACTATTACTGTTACTCCGCAAATACTAGGAATGTTATTATCATTTCATTATAATTAAAAAAAAATACCTTAGAACAAATCTTGCAGATGAAAGTATTTTCTTTTTTATTGCCATGTTTTCTTCTTAATTTCTTATTTGAAACTTTTAAATGTTTAGATTCTAAAATATAAACGAAAATTTTAATTATATACAAAGACATAAACATAGTCATTATAGAATACATAATCCCACCAAAATCATTTTCATGTAAGTAAAATGTTGCAGAGAAGAGACTCATGTAGAGCCAAGCTTCTAACTCTACAAGCCCTAACTTCACAAACTCTACACCTTAGTCAAAATATGTGGCTTGGCCGTTTCGCTACCGTCTCAGGTGCGTAAGGTGAATAATGTTTTTACTGTTCGTTCATTACTTTCCTGATATACTATAGTTAATTACTCATTCATTTAGTTAATTATTTCTCATGTAGATGCGATCGAACCGGGAACGGTCAAGCCACATATTTTGACTAAGGTGTAGAGTTTTTTAGACATTAATAAAATCGAAAGTATAAGAGCTATGCAATGCAATTGAAACTTTCTACGTTTAATAAATCCACTATTGACATCATGTGCCGAGTATTTTGTTTATCTGGTATAAGTAATCCAAACCCAGGTTATGAGGGTTCCATAAAACGACGTTACGCTTCGAGAAAAGGTAGGTAGTGCCCTCCTTGCGCTTCGCTTGGCTCGTCTTAGCGGGGGCACTACCGTGCCCGCAGATAGTAGGTTCTTATTTGTCAATTAGTAAGTGTAACTTACCATCATAATCATCAATGAACTTTTTTCTGAAATAAAGATAACCAAATTCAATAAATTAATAATTAAGTAAACGCAAATTAAGAAGAAATGTAAAATTAAATTTACTTTTTCTTACTCCTTGTTTTTTGTACTATAAAAAGGTTACCACTATCACTGTTATCACTGAGGTCTTCTAAATATTGCACATCTGTAAATAGAAGTGTAAACAGTTACCTACTGTTACTATGAATTAAGGCTCGTACAGACTAGGGCGACTGTATTAAAACAATTTCTGAGAAAACTTCACGGTAGAACAATTAACTGTGTCGTGTACTTACGTCACGCGACAAGTCCCGCTAGTCTGCATGAGCCTTAATGACATATTATATTATGAACTAGCTTTCATCATCATCATCATTTTAGCTGAAAGATGGCTATAGGCTACTGCTGGACCCTAGGACTCTCTAGCACCTTTATAGTAATAGCAGTTCTTAAACTGACATCTTATTACCAGCACCGAAAAATATAAAAAAATATGAATAAAAAAAAGAAATTAAATACCTTCCAGTAGTTCTGTTTCTTGTTTAACATCAATAATGTCATTTAAATAAATATTTCTGTTATCTAAACCATTATTATTATCCTCTGACTTTTCTTCTTGCTTTATTTCCCTGAAAACAGATAACCACTTTCAGTTTCAAAAGAACCCTTGCTTGTTTGACTTCCAATACATAAAGTGTTTGATTAGAAACAGAGAATCATAATATTAGTACATTTTTATGAGAAAAGGTTAAATACCAACATGCTATGATCAGGTAGTTCCTCTTTGGTAATGAATTCTCCTTTCAGTATTGACTTAAGCATGCAGTCTGACTTCTTGCACTGGATCTTGAACTCATAGCCTTGAACTACCCGAGCCTGACACGGCTCACATATGCTTGATGGCAAGCCATCTCCTGGAAGCAGCTGAATGGACATAGTGATTGGTTATTAGCCTAGCACGCATCTCTACATAAAATCATGAAATAAGAGTTGTTACTAACAAAAGTGTATCAACCTGATAAATTCTTTTCTATTTAAGAATAAGGACAATGGATTCTGGAACTGCTTCTATGCTGCAGTATTATTGACATTGAATAGTTTTGAACATGTAACCAAATTAAAACTACTATCTGGAATAGAAGTTAAGTCAGTCACCATCACCAGCTTAATGAGTAAAAAGGAATTTTAACTTACTTGAACACTAGTAAATGTCGTAAACATATGTGCTAAAACATTGTTTTCATTGGTAGCAACTAACGGGTATAGAACCGCGTTGTCAGTAGCGAGACATATTCGACACATGTTTTGAACATTGCAGTGGTCTGAGCTAAGGTATTGGTACAAGTTGTACGGTATTTCTATTTCAATGTAGTCTTCTCTGGTTCCTTTGTCTTCTTCATCTATATTTGTGCTGTCTTCCAGGATACTTTCCGCATTCATTTTAAATTGGATAGCCCCACTGATATAGTTTTTTTCACTTAGAAGCTCGTCGATTTAATTATGAGCTAAGTATGTGTTTTACTCACTAAATAAACCATATTGTTTATATAAACGCCTACCCGCAAAAAATATATCTTTTGCTAGTTCTTTTTGCAATAACTATGGCCACTAACAACCCAACAACCACCCAAAGAAAGCCCCAAATCCCAAACCAAGGAATTTCCCAAATAGTAATGGGCCTGTGGGCCAGCAGTCTGTCTGTCTGCAGCAGTCCATCTGAAACTGACAGTGACATGACAAGTGACAGTGACACTGCACTCACTGACACTAACCCTAACCTAGCCATAAACTAAGGAAGTAAGTGTACCCTTTCCTTCACCACCAAGGTGCGTTTGCACCAAGCAAAGACTACATTTTTTTATATGGTTTGCACTGGGGAAACATTCAACACAAAACATGTTGAAATCTCTAGTTCCTTTCAAAAATTGTATGGAACATTGACAGAAAATAGAGATTTCAACCTGTTTTGTCGTAAATGTTTCGCCAGGGCAAACGCACACCTCGGTGAAGTTAGCCGCACGATTTCATTATTATGAACTTTTGTTAGTGCTAATCGTTAGAGAATCGTTAGAGAGGGTTAGAGAGAAAAGAAAATTCGTTAGAGAGTAATTAGTTTTTATGTAAAAACAATTTTAATTTTTCGTGTGAAGTTGGCCCCCCTTCCCGCAAAAATGGACTTAGACATAATTTTATTTTTTTAATCGTTTGCGAATCGATAGAGAGAGATTGAGAGTTACACAAAATCGTTAGAGAGTTAATATTTTATTTGATATTAAATAATTTCTAAGAGCGTGACGTTAGCCCACCTCTGTGAATTTTGCCCCCGATATAATTATTCTCAACTTTTGTTAATGCTAATCGTAAGAGAGAGTTAGAGAGAAAAGAAAAATCGTTAGAGAGTAATTAGTTTTATTTATCAAAGATTTTAATTACTTTTGTGACATTGGCCCTCATTCTCGCAAAAATGGACGTAGACGTAATTTTTTTATTTTTATATTTTGAGAATCGTTAGAGAGAGATAGAGAGTTAAAAAAAATCATTAGAGAGTTAATATTTTAATTAAAATTAAATTATTTCTGAGAACGCGGTGAATTTCTAGGACCTGAACAGGTTAAAATTTAGAAACGTGCTGCCTCGATATAGGGGAAGGAGGAGAGGGGGGAAGGGTTAGTAGATCCCTCCACTCCCCCCCTGCCGAAGATACATATAGTTTTTTTTTAATGATTTTTAAATATGACAAATCTCTTATATGCTGGGGCCACACCAACGGATTATCGCGATAGACGTTAACCGTTGGTGTACTACACCACGACTTACCTCGAGAATTTGTCAACGGCATTCACATTGGCCTTTGACGTTGGGTGATTGATAACTCTGGTGGCGGCATTTTAGGCAGATCAAAGCGATTTACCGCGAGAATTATTGCATTGAATGAAGCGGCCACACTTACGTTTCTCATTGTGCACCGTGAGCGCGAGTAGTACCGTGAGTTGTAGGTACTACTGATACATGACATGCTGCAGAGGGACGTTATAGTAGTAAGTTGTGTATTTGATCAACGATCATTTAACAGTGATACCTAATAAGAATACGAAATATTGTTGGTAGTTTCAATTTGATTTGGTATCATTTATGCTCAAAACACACAAAAGGTGGGTGCTTGTCGGGAGTTGGTCGGGTCGTTTTTAACCCACCGACGGAAACAAGGGGTGTTATAAATTTAATATGTGTGTCTGTATGTTACATCGTAGCTGCCAAACGGCTGAACCGATTCTGATATTTTTTATTTTGTTTGATAGGTGACTTGATAGAGTGTTCTTAGCTATGATTCAAGAAAATCAGTTCAGCCATGCGAAGATTATCAGCTCTTTTCAAGTTGATGAATGGATGTGAGCATCTTCCACAGCACAGGTCACATCGATTCGAAAGGACATGTCCAAAAATGGTTTTTTATTATTCAATAATTCTAACCAGGATAAGTTAAATATATTTGGATAGACATCCCAAAAAGTAGTAGCTCTAACTGTATCATGCATTTTTAAGGATAACCAATTTTGAGAAAAATCGTTTTTTAATTTATTTATTTTATTCTTATGTACACACAGTAAAATACAAAATAGATACGACATAGTTAAAATATGAGTACAAAGGTACTGCTTATTTCAGAAATAATTAATTTAGTGTTAATTTACTCCTAAAACGAACAAACTTTTCTAATTATCTAGGCTAATAAAGTGAACACACCCCAGAAAATAACAAACTTTTCAAAAATTCTAATCAAGTTATTTACTTTATCCTTAATCTGAAATAAGATGAAATGGGATATTTTCAGTCAAAAATGTGTAGCATAATTCTTTTAGACCTCTCTTTAGATTATAGCTACTAGGAACCTATAAGCGCAAGAAGTGCATGTTTCAGCATAGTCCACAGGCTTAGCAGGAGTAAAATGATAATAGTACCTACCTACTGATCAAGATCATTTTTTTAATTACGATGGAGAATTCCTGTTTTATGACATAGAATCGAGATTGGAAGTGGATGAAAAGCCTTTCGACAATTATGATATTTAAAACCTGAATATTATGCTTTGAATACAAGTGTTACAGATTTTTTATGAAATAATTTTTTTTTTTTAGTTTTAATTAATGTTTTATTGATTTTCTGCATTTCAATGTCTTCTCTTATTAAAATACTGTCGAGAAACTGAGCAGGTGGAGATATATAATTTTTATGCCGGCCCATCCAAGATACCAGATAAAGACAATAATGTAATCAGCATTGCCAACTGCACCGTAATTACGGTAGAAACACCGTATTCAGCATTGATTCACCGTCTACCGTAGTAATTTCATTACGGTGTCAAAAAACACCGTAATTGGGCAGATGGAATATTGAATGTATTTTTGTTGTCATAACATGGCAACATTTTAAATAGCAGTGAACTAAGGGGAATTCCTCAACCATAGATAATAGTTTGAACCAATAGAATACGTACAAATTAAAGTGTTGCCTTATTGAGAGACTTCTTAACCATTTTTATTACCAACTTTCTTTATTCAGATGTACTTTGCGTAATTGTGTTGTAATATAATCTGCGTTGAAAGGGTATCTGTTTTTCAAATAAATTAAAATGGAAAGTGATCACTGATCAGGGAATCTAATGGTGGAAAAAAAATAACTTCCAGCCGTCACAAGACATGCTTAGGAGACAAAAATACTGAAATGTATAAAATTGATCATGATCACAGTTATTTTGTCAAATCCCGACGTTTTTTTTTTTTTTTTTCAAACAACTGTCATTTTGCACGACTTTTAAAAATCTACCCTATTTTTTTTTAATCTACCGTAATTTTAAACTGGAAACACCGTAATCCATTATTTGGAGTTGGTAACGCTGAATGTAATACACTCTATAACTATAGTTGTGTGAGTCCTCTGATCAAAGCTGTCACATGTGATGACGAAATGCCGGGTATCTTCACTAACTTCTAGGTCACAGAACATTAATACTCAAGAGTTCTAGGTACAGTAAAAGTACCGTTCGGCTGAATATGTTGCCCATAATAAGAGCGAGCCTGTTTAATCTAAAACGCGTTCTCAGAAATAATTTAATATCAATTAAAATATTATTTATTTATTTATTAAAACTTTATGCACAAGTAAAAAAAAAAATACCGTACAAAGGCGGACTAACTCTCTAATGATTTTTTTAACTCTCTATCTCTCTCTAACGATTCTGAAACTATAAAAATAAAAAAATTACGTCTACGTCCATTTTTGCGGGAATGGGGGCCAATGTCACAAAAGTATTTAAAATCTTTGATAAATGAAACTAATTACTCTCTAACGATATGTCTTTTCTCTCTAACTCTCTCTAACGATTCTCTTACGATTAGCATTAACAAAAGTTGAGAATAATTATATCGGGGGCAAAATTCACAGAGGTGGGCTAACGTCACGCTCTTAGAAATTATTTAATATCAAATAAAATATTAACTCTCTAACGATTTTGTGTAACTCTCAATCTCTCTCTAACGATTCGCAAACGATTAAAAAAATAAAATTACGTCTAAGTCCATTTTTGCGAGAAGGGGGGCCAACTTCACACGAAAAATTAAAAATGTTTTTACATAAAAACTAATTACTCTCTAACGATTTTTCTTTTCTCTCTAACCCTCTCTAACGATTCTCTAACGATTAGCATTAACAAAAGTTCATAATAATGAAATCGTTCGGCTAAATTCACGGAGGTCAAACGCACGGTAGATTCTATGATATGTCAAATTATTATAGCCGTTTAGCCCACAGACACAGAGTACTTTTATATATGCCCACAGAGCACTCTATAATACTGGGTTTAGCCTCTGGCTAAATCAAACACGGCGTACTACTTAGTCTGTGAACACGGCTAACTCACGCAGACATACGATTGTAAGTTGGCCAACTATCGAACGACCAATATCCATTCCATATCCTTACTATAAAACAAAGTCCTCCGCCGCGTCTGTCTGTCGTCCTGTTCGCGATAAACTCAAAAACTACTGCACCGATTTTTATGCTGTTTTCATCAATGGATAGAGTGGTTCTTGAGGAAGGTTTTAGCATATAATTTGGCGGGCGAAGCCGCGGGTATCAGCTAGTAGTATTAAATTACGATTTAATTGGACAATGTGCGGGCTACGGGCTAGCATAATATAATATGTCACTATAGGTATCTGTCGTTATAGTCTGGCCAACGAAAGTTGAGCCTGGACGAAAACACGCGCCAAATTAAAAACAAAAAAAGACTGTTGAACTGAAATGGAGAATGGTTCGCTCGTGCAAACGCACGGTTCTAAAGACAATTAAGTTCGTAGGATTGCTTAGAAGTGGCACTTGCTGTTAAAATCCCATGAAATTCGAACATGGCCCATATTAATATTGTCCAGGCTGTGGCTTTACTGAGGCGTAGACCCATTTCGCGTAGGTAGCTAGGTAATCTCCAAATAATATTGGGGCCGATAAACTTTGACTTTACATGCACGCATGGGGGTGGCAACGACTTACTTACCTACCTATTTACGTAAATACCCATGCTCCCTTGACTTTGTACCTTTTCTAATAAAAATGCTGTTATGCTTACCTTCTTAGGTATTCATTATTAGGTTTTCATTCTACATAAAGTAGATATTACCTTATGCATCAAACGAATGATGGTTACAATAAGATTTCTATTATGTTATCGAGCGTGCTCTATTTTCGTAGTTCCGTCTGCGACCAACACAAGCCATTTGTCTCTCAGACCAATTATTGTTCATTCTTGTTCATTGCCTGTAAAACTCCACTGCATAACATGAGATAGCTAGGTAGGTACCTACTTACAATAATTTAATGGTCCTGGTAAGTACTTCAGTTGACGGTTTCGTGAAAGTGCGATCACGAAGCTAAGGCTATCTACACAACAAAATTGTTGTGTAGATCTGCAGGCAGTGCAGTATACAGGACATGCATGTGAGTGAGTGCACTAGCTCTCGGTCCATTGACCTTCGTTCAGTCTTCTTAGCAAATTGACTGAAGTCCTATCTTTTTGGAACAGTTCATAGTTGAAGTACCTAGTTGGTACTTGCGGGAAAGTTCGAAAGGGATACCGGGGCCCTTAGCAACAGGCAACTGTAGGAACACGGGTGGGTTTTAGTCAGTAAAAGTCTGACGCACCCTCCCGCTCCGCCCAGAGCTGGAGAAGTCATTTGATGATTTCCCAAATAAAAAAAAAAAAAAAGTAATTGATACTTAATAGATATTGTAGGTGCCTCTCTACAAATTTTACCCTACACACTACCGACTGAATATGCTTACATTCAGTCGTATTCTCAGACCAACAAAAAAGGAGTCGTATTATGGATTAAGGGTATGGTTTATACTGACTGCCAAAACTACCTACAAAGTTATCTGTGCGCGTTGTATCCAGTGTGTTTGTTTATTTATCTGATTTATCTACACACGCGGCTATTGGATGTACCTATCTATAACTTTACTGTAGGTATGTTTCCATAAGAGCGGGAAATGGTTGAAACGATATTCGTTCTTTGGCTCTTAGAAAGGAGTATTATAAGTAGTATAAGCTACCGTGCGACCTAATAATCATCTGTTGGGACAGGTCAACTGAAAGCAGGCGCGGTCCGAGGGGGGGGGGGGTCCTGGGGGTCATGACCCCCCCAAAATCATTCAAGCTGTCGAGAGACTGAACGATTTACGTGCTTTACTAACTAAAAACTGTAGGTACTTAGACACAGTGCCCCTGATGGGCTGATGGGATATACAAAAAAAAGTTTTTAGAGTAGGTAGGTACTTATCAATTAGGTAAGCATTTCCCTAAAAATATTCCTCGGCACCAATGGTGACCTCCCCCAAAATCTTGGGCTGCGACAGTGCCTGACTGAAAGCTTCATTCTTTCTTCACTATTCCAGACGTTATCAAATATTGTTAAATACATAAGTTATGTAATTCTGTAGCAATAAATGTGGGCTTTAAAAGAGACCTTGACTCCTGAGTTCTGCGTTGTTATTCAGATATTTTATATTATTATACTTACTTAAGAAGTTATACTAAAAAGAACATTAAAATAAATTACTTTCAAAAACAGTCATTTAAAAACAATGTTCCTCGATTTTATAAAAATAAACGTAAGGTTGTTGGAAAAATCCTGCAGACTGATAATGAGCAAAAGGATGCGAAAACGCAAGTAAGTATGAAAAGTCGCAGCGTTGATAAATGACGCAGATATCGATCTCTTACAAGTAGGTACCTACCTAACAAGAGAACTTAAAAAATATATTCAGTAAGTAGATATCCTACACCTAGAATCCTATTAAGTAGGTATTAGGCTAAATAGCTGAGCGAAACTGGATGAAATTCCAGATTATCTCTAATAAAATTATTGTTTCATTTGAGTTATAAGTAATTAGGGGGTACCCATATAACTCAAATGAAACAATGATTAGATCATAATTTTGACTTGTCTTTGCGATTTAATTGGATGCAGGAAAGTGCAAGATTACCTACGTGTGGGTATCGCACGGCCGAAATAACTAGCTAGATGGAAGTGTGAAATATTTACTTAATATATATTTAAAAAAAAAAGTCCGTTTTATTTACGAATAAAACACAATACAAAACGTAACGCTATTGATTTAACGCTTGTATCAATTTCACTACTCATATTTCCATACATCCCGAGGCCTTATATGAAAATGGATTCAACTCAGTCGAATTGCGAACCTTCTACTTTTAAGTCGGTTAAAGAAAATAGTCATGTCCAGGATTGCCGCAGAGAGGAGTATTAGGTACCTACTTATTAACCTATTATTACCTATTGATGTTATTGAAATGTCTCCACTCGAATATTGTATCTACGTTGTTATTTGTCGCGGTCAACAACATCTATTTGGGGGTGAAAGGTCTCCCATATTCTAGAGATAATGATAATAATATTTCTTTACGTATATGAGCTAGTCCGCCACGTTTGTGTATATTCTATAAAGCTATGCAAGTTATTAAAACGCAACCAGGGGGCCAAGTCTACTAATTTACAAACGTGTCAGTGGTCTCACAATGATCAGTTTTTGACAGATATGCCATACAAAATCTGTCAATAACTCATCATTGCGTGACCAATGACACGTTTGTAAATTAGTAGACTTGGCCCCCTGCCTTGCCACTTAGTTTTCTGCCCGTAAGAGCGTGGGCAGGCCACGTGCTAGGTGGACTGATGACTTGCTCAACAACAGGAGAGAGATCTGCAATGATTGGTTTTTAGATATTGATCCTTCAATAGCTAAGTCAGAAAATTACATTACTTCATACAATTTATTCAACGTACACACCTATAGCCTGTAGTCTAGATAATCTAGGCATTAAAATTATAAATAGGTTTGTTTATGGTTTTTCTTTAGGTAATGGTACCTATATGTAGTTGTTGAGATCATTCAATAAGTTCAAAGAATTTATTTGAAATTACTTATCTTGGAAGTTATACCCACCAAAAACATTTTCATGTAAAATGTTGCCAAGACCATTATGGCTCGCACTGTCAAAAAGTTATCAGATCTCATGTAGGGCCAAGCTTCTAACTCTACACGCCCTAACTCTACAAGCCCTAACTTCACAAACTCTACACCTTAGTCAAAATATGTGGCTTGGCCATTTCGCTACTGTCAAGTACTGTCACAGGGCGTAGTAGGGTGAAACATTTTTCACTGTTCATTTTCCTGTCATACAATAGTTAATTATGCATTCATTTAGTTATTTATTTATTGCTCATGTAGCCGATCGCGCCAGAACATATTTTGACTTAGGTGTAAAGTTTTTGAAGTTAGGGCTTGTGTATGAGGGTTAAAAAACAAGGCGAAGCGCTTCGAGAAAAGGTAGGTAGTGCCGTCCTTGCGCTTCTCTTGGCTCGTCTTGGCGGGGGCACTGCCATGCCCCCAGATATGTACCTACCTACCTACTGTAACGGTTGTTTTGTTACATTCTGGGCTAGGATTGCTGGCGTTTTTGTGGTTGTCTTGTCAGGCACAAGCATTAGCACAAAAAAAGCAAAAAATAAATAAGAAAATAATAATGTTCACATGTAAATGGAAAAATTTGCAGCATGAATTATTAGCGTATGTGTACTTACCTAATTATTTTGTTTCAAAGACGTATTTTGACCCTTGTGATAATAGTGACCCAAACGAGAAGATAATGCGTGTGGAAGTATCGCGAGCGAGCGGGCAGGCGGCGGGACCGCGGCATAGGCGCCCGCGCAGCGCATACTCGAGTTACTCACCCAAGAGGCTGGACCGCCGTGCGACCACTCCCTGCTGCTCTAGTCTCTACCAATATGTTCATTGGCGTCACCTCAAGTGGAGACAACGTGAATTCTCATTACGACTACCTTATTTGAACGCCGAAGGTAAGCACAA
This sequence comes from Lithophane socia, assembly GCA_947522985.1. Lineage (NCBI taxonomy): Eukaryota > Metazoa > Arthropoda > Insecta > Lepidoptera > Noctuidae > Lithophane > Lithophane socia. Next base: position 13,566,860 of record OX383252.1, on the reverse strand, counting down.
CTAACTCTCTTTTCAGATAATGAACTTCTGAGGGTCAACCCAAAAGTTTATGTAAATAACTGATTACCGATAGGCTGACGTTTAATCTCCTACAGAATGACTATTCATTGTACAGTCCCCGGCGAAGACTATCATCCATGTAAAACATGATTTTTAAATTACCGTAAACTTATTACTTATATCATAGCTTTATTTTCTTAGGTTAAGCACTCTTCCAACCTTTGGGTGTCAAATGAGTAAGTTACGAATGGACGATTAACATGTACTTTTTTGCAGGCACATCTAGTGAAAGAAATTTTGAACGCTTGTAAATATGGCGCTAGATTTCGTAGCTGGATGTATAGGGGGTAAGATAAATATAATTCATATCTTTAACTGTTGCATTACTAATCTGATGATATTGACAAACTAATAAATACATTGTGTTGGATTTCAGGTTGTGCGGGAATCATTGCTGGTCATCCTTTGGATACGTTGAAAGTGCACATACAGTCCGGTCGAGGTAGTGCGATGCAATGCACGAAAGCTCTTTTGAAAGGAGGAACGTTGTCCACCGCTTACCGTGGAGTAGGTGCTCCTTTGGGTGGAATAGCGGCTGTTAATGCTATAGTTTTTGGGGCATATGGGAATACGAGACGGGCATTGCCTAATCCAGATGCTTTGAGGACACATGCGACAGCCGGGGCAGCCGCGGGACTGCTCCAGAGCTTCGCGTGTGCTCCCGTCGAGTTAGTTAAGACACGGCAGCAGTTGTCCAAGCCTGGAGATGGCATGCCGTCTGGGGCGTGGGCTGGAGCCCGCCACATCGTAAGAACTGGAGGTTTCAAAGCACTTTTCCGAGGGCTCGGTGTGACGATGGTTCGCGATAGCCCTGCGTTGGCGATCTACTTCACCTCGTACGAGGCAATGACTCGAGGAGATCAATCTGTGATGAAAGTTTTTATGGCGGGAGGTACGGCAGGAGCTTTGTCGTGGGTGGTATTATATCCTATTGATGTAGTGAAATCGAGATATCAAGGAGATGTGTTAGGGAAGTACGCGGGTGCATGGGACTGTTTTGTAAAGTCTGTGCGCGCGGATGGCTGGCGGAGCATGGGTCGCGGAGTGGGTGCGGTCACGTTGCGCGCGTTCATCAGCAACGGTGCGTGTTTCTCGGCGGTGGTGTGGACGGAGCGCGTGTGGCAGCGTATGGCTGCAGACTCTAGTGTTACAACTTTGGCGCAGGCCACTGCCATCAGTGAAGCAGTTTGTGAGAACAATGACCGCCAATTTGATGTTTAATCCAGGTTCAAATTATTAAGCTTTATTAAATATTTTTTTATTGACAAAGGAAAGTTTTTGTACATAACATATTCTGGGGGACAAAGATAAAATATTGTTATTTATATTTGTCGTGTTTTTCTTATGTTATATACCTGTATTCTAACCTAACCCGCTGTGGCTTTAGATCTAAAGCTAATAAGTAAGCTTGAAGATTCAAATTCCCACAAATAGCCGTTGAGAACATTTAAATCTATATTCACACAAAATGCAATGTGCTCCAGCGCGCTTTGAAAGTGTACATACATTTGAACCTAGCCTTTAATAGGAGATAGGACCAAACATACTTATTTTGTAGTTCATAGTTTATTTGAATCAAGAATGCAATAAAATAAAGGGTTCTGAAATTAAATATTTATCAAAATGTCTCTCGTAGAGAACGGCTACGAGTTTGCTACGCGGCTACACTTGCTACGAAAATGTGCGAAATTTTTATTCTATAACTAATGTAATCTTTTACATTATGTAAATGTACCAGGAAATATTTTAGATGATAAAAGAATTGAAACAACGAGAATTCTTTCTTATTAAGTATCATATACTTGTCTGAAAAATTTCATACAATTTTCAAAAATATTCCAAAAATACAGGAATGATTCACATTATGAAAATATCACAACATTATAAATATGCCAAAATTGCTATAATAAAGGTAAATATTTTTAAAAATAAAGGACGGCAACATAATAATTTTACATAATATTAACTTCACTATACTTTTTCCTAAGACTTTTATTTCTTCATCTTATTGATTAGGTAGTTTACTATAGTATTGTAGGCTTTTCGATTAGCTAAAAGTTACTGTGTGACCTGAAAAAATAAGAATGTATTATATACAACCAATAAATTGTTGAATTTATTGACTTGAATGATAGTGAATCACATTTTACATCTACAGAGGTTGCATAATCATTGAATGACATATTATTATGATTGAGTGCTACGTGTTTTGATTTTTTGAAACATTGCAGGCGTCATGCATGTGAACTAGAGTACTCGCTTAGAAAGAAGGCCGGCGGAAAATTGTGGAACTACATTTTTTTTAAATGCAATATGTTGCAATGACTTAGACACTAGCGCCGCGTCAAAAGGACTTCAGTGGCGTGGCGTGCTTAATTCTATACTGTAATATTTAAAATATTAAATCTATATTAATAATTAAATCATAATATTATTAATGTTATATTAATTTTAATTAGACGGCGGCATATCTTGCGCGCTGTCTAGGTTATCTTACGCCACATATATTAAATAAATATTGGTAAAACTTTACTGTAGCTATCATATCATAGTAATAGGTAGGCATTAAGACCGCCTCTGTACCTTTTTGTGTGCAAGAAGTCAAATAAATAAGTAGGTAGTTAAGCAAACCCACTATACTATAGTTGTCATTTTCAGTAGTTGTAGCTCTGCAACTCAGGTAATTAGAGTAGAATACTAACCGCCTTACAAAAAACGTTGTATAGCGCCTGTATAGTTACACAAGTCAAATTACTTTTGAAAGAAGAAGACAAAACGTTGTGTAACTATACAGGCGCTATACAACGTTTATTAGTAAGGCGGTTAGTATACAACTCACTTTCAGTATTATTGTATGGCACGCGGCGCGAGGTCAAACCTCAAACAAAGATTACGAGAAAACCTACGGAGTTACTAAATAATACAACTTACTTGATAATAATAACTGATTGATACGAACTGAGGCACATCCAACCTGCATGCCATTGTGTCTGAAACGAAAATGTTTGTTCCATTGCTTCTCTCGTCGAATGTATTTTGTTTAGAGACCTGTACCGATGCAGAGGTGCGTCCTAGGAGACAACTTTCAACACTCGACGCCTACCTACTCATGTTCCAGTATGCTACCTTGGAGTGCACTAGTCCTGCTCCATAGGTTGCGGAGGAAGAGGTGGGGGCGGTGGAGGAGGCGGAGGAGGGGCAGGCGCATCATTGTTGGCGGCCTGGTTTTCCATCAACCCGAGTTGCTCGAGCATGTCGTCGTTGTCTTCCATCAGGTGAACCTGCACCAACCACGGCCGGTTACTCTGCAAAGAACAATTTGAATATCCAAGACGGAAAAATCGTCGACTTTTTGGCGTCTAGTGATTCTACATCTACAAGTAAGTAGTGATTTATTAATAAAACAGAAAGTAGATGTGAATGAGCATAATGTACTCGTAGGTACATACTTCTCAGGTGTAAAGCGACAACTAGCTAAAAACCCTGTGACCCGTACCTAATGTCACATTTCGAAGAGATACAGAAGCTGCTGCTGCTGTGTAAGTACCTATACTATAAAAGTGTTGTGAGATCAAACCCTATATTATGAACATACGTAGTACATTGGATAAAAAAACTGAAAAATAAGGCAGGAGTTCACCTTGTTTTTTTATTCCAATCTACGCAATAATGAATCATAATTAATACAGAGTTCGGTTCTGTAAAACCATTCACAATAACAATGTACGGAATGTCTGAAGTATTGAGCACCCCAGTCACGGTCGGGGCTAACTGCTAACTTGTAGTATCAATCTTATTATGAGTACGCAATTTTTTTTGCTAACCATTAACCTCGGCTATCGCTCATTTTAAGATTCCGTGAGTAAAATTAAAGTAACTCTTCGTAAATCGCAAAACATTCGCCAATACGCTGAATATATACCACTATTCAGTTAAAGGAGGAAACCAATGAAATACTAAGTCAAATGAATGACTAACTGAAAAATGCTCGGAAATTGTTGAGGCATTGTTTTTCTTTCTTTCTTTTAAGATAAAACAAAAATACCTAGGTGTAAGGAACCCTGCGGCAAAATGAACATAAGTATCTGTGTTAAAACTTGTTTCGCATGATAAAACGGTCTACCAAAAACATTACATTTAGGTCATCATCTGCCTAGCCTTTTCCCAACTATGTTGGGGTCGGCTTCCAGTCTAACCGGATGCAGCTGAATACCAGTATTTTACATGGAGCGACTGCCTATCTGACCTCCACAACCCAGTAACTGGGTAATACGATACCCCTTGGTTAGACTGGTTGTCAGACTTTCGTGCTTCTGACGACTCGTAACGATTGTCAAAGATCCACAAATGACAGCCGGGACCAACGGCTTAACGTGCTTTCCGAGGCACGGAGGAGTCTCGATATGTGAAAATGGTCACCCATCCACGGACCAACCCCGGCAAGCGTAGCTTAACCTGATGTATCGACCCGAGCGGCTGTTATTACTTAGCCACGAGCTCCCCTAAAAACATTACATTTAGGTATCTTAAAATAAACAATTTTATTGTGATACTGATTATAATGTCAAAGTTAAAAACGTAGCTTACATTGACCTAAAGATTTGTCTGCCTCTTCAGCAAACCACTAATTCAAAACCTGTCCGGCTGTCCGTCATCATTTCGACCGATCTATAAACTCGATGTTAAGGCGAAAGCGCCAGGGTAGCCCCCGAAATTCAAAATTTCTGACATTTTAGTCATTTGTTGAGTATTAGGTTGTATGTTGATCAAAATATGGTTCGCGACTGTAGCAAAAATGTATTCACAGAATTAAAATCATTAAAATCTTTGATGCAACTCTCATAAGTTCACATTACCCTATTGAATGACTAATTCTGTTCATGAATTCATGACATTTGAGGCTAATCCTCACATACTTAAACTCGCAACAATCTAAGAAGTATTTTGACAGCTATAAAAATGATTTGTGTAGCGATGAAAAAAAAAATGGTGTCTTATAAACTGGTTCAATCGTTCTGTTGAACATACTTAGATAGTTTGTAATCGACGACTTATCTACATTGATTAAAACTGATTCTCAAGGCATAACGTTTTATTACATGTACGAGAACGAAACGTCAAAACGGACTTCTTCTTAGATTGTCGCGAGTTTACCTACATATTTTTAAAACAAAGTCCCCTCGTCGCGTCTGTCTGTACTGTATATCCGGTAGTACGTTCCCGTGGGATATTTGCCAATATAAACACGGGCGAAGCCGCGAGTAAAAGCTAGTTTTAAATAAAAGAGTTGTACTGATGATCCTAATGGTCATAATTCTGTAAAAACATAATACTTATTATTTGTTATGGTCGTGAATCATATTTTAATCAACATACAACCTGATAGTACCTGCAAATTGCAAAAGACAAATTCAGACAGTCACACGTGTTAGGTTAGGTTAGGTTATAAATCAAACAGGTTACGTTTTCTCCATTCACTTAATGTGACACATAGCCACATAGCCTATAACCAGCGGACAATCAAGACGCTTCCAATAGTTCCAACGCTACCTCATTAATTGTCAAATTATGATTAGAGCTTAGAAGTTATGAGGGACCAGATGAACATACATAGGTACCGGTCAAAATCATAACCCTTCTTTTTGCTTTGCCGTTGTCGGGTAAAAACTCGTTTCCATTCCGTTGCATGCAACAGCTACATTGTTAGTATCGATAATGCGAACTATACTTCACGCGCTCTCTCTCGCACGCCGCTCGAGACTCTTAAACAAAGAGCGCGCGCAAGCAGTTCACATGCACGTTTTGTTCATACAAAACGTATGAAAATGCATGTGAACTGCTCACGGAGTATAGACAGAATTCTCTTCTTTCTATACTCCGTGGAACTGCTGAACTGCCACCGGCCACACGTGTGGCGGCCTTGCAACCGCTACCGCCTGTGGCTCTTTGTGTGCTTACCCTTAGTTATTTGTTTTTCTTAAAAAGGTCAAATCAGTGTAGTTATGGTATCAGAATTAAAAATAAAAATAATTGGTTTATGTAGATTATTCTCGATCGTAGATAAATTGCGCTTTAGGTCGCTGCGCATATAAAGTTGGCAAAGTTTGGCAAGGCGAGAGTTTTTTTTTTAACTTTTAACATCTGGCTGAAGTTATGCTGATAACGAATTTAAATAATAGCTTTTGATTCCGTCACCGTAGCCTATCGGCTATAAATACCACTGCGTATAATAGGCGTATTGACCTCTACAATAACTTCGGGCGTCAAGTAACATCAGTGTGATGTAATTCATTCATAAGTTTAGCGCCCGTAACCGACTATTGAATAAAAATATCTCGTAGCGCGTTTCAACAACGACGGTCGAAGAAGTCTACGAGAATAATGAGTGGGTACTAGGAACCAATAACTTTGTACATCACTTGTTTTAAATAGCGCATAATTATATCAACGATGCGTCATACCAACCTGCCCCATAGAAGTCTATAAAAATAATGTATAGTACGCTTTTCCCGTAGGCCGCTACGAAAACCTACAACATTTTGGCGTAGCGGTCTACGACTTGCTGATTATTGTTTAGTCATAGACCAATTTAGTTCTACTATTTAAAAAAAAGATGAATGGTGGCTGTGGTATTTCTATAGGTTGCGAATTGCGATCAACCGACCGGCTCACATAGAAAGTATATGGTCGCTTAGTTGAATAAAACGACTACTAACATCAGGCAAGGCCGTGCGGTGTTGTCCGTGCCTCGCCGTCTCTGACAGCAGGATCTTCTGCCGCTTCTCCTCCATGAGCCGCTCGCGGTGCTTGTGGATGTAGTCGTACACATTGGGCAGGCCCATGATCACGCACGCCGACAGCGCCGACCGGTAGATGTTCATGTCTGTTGCCTCGTACCTAGAGAATCAAATAATTAGTGCTAATTTTATATTGAAATGTTTTTAGGGTTCCGTGCCTCAAAAGGAAAAAAACGGAACCCTTATAGGATCACTCGTGCGTCTGTCTGTCTGTCGTCTGCCTGTCCGTCTGTCACAGCCAATTTGCTCCGAATCTAATACAAAATACAAAATAGTTTATTGTGACAAAAGAAAATTACATTTCATTTATACGTGTTTGGAGCCTCCCTTTAAGCAAACAATGCCTGTATTAGAAGGCTCCGCTCTTTCACATCATTGTCGTACACTTATACTAACTGGAGTTAAATACAGTGTACTGACCTTACGGGTTTTATGGAATGCAAGTACATATTTTATCTACAATTCGATTAAATTTACTAATGTTAAGAAAAATAAAAATAAAGAAACATAACGTATAGTTGCGATTTAAATGGCTGACAGTAAAAATATTAAATAAAGCTTGTAAAACTTGTTCCGAGTTAGTGTATACGAAGTGGTGAATAGTGTGGTGTGGTAAGTAGTGCGGTGTTATGTGTGATATGTGGCGTGATGTGTGACGTGGTGCGCGATGTGGTGTGAGGTGTATGGTGTGTGTGGTGTGATGTGATGTGGTGTGATGTTGAGAGGTGTGGTGTGTTGTGCATGTATGTGATGTGGTGTGTGGGTGTGTGGTGTTTTAAGTTATGGTATATAACATAATGTGATATATTTCGGCTACTCGACGTGTTCCAGGAGTGCCTCGGTTTCTTCATAGGAAAGCGGTTTTATCCAGTCTATTATAATTTTTTTGCAGTTTTGGTAACTTTTATTATAAACATAAAAATGTTTGTTAATTTTGTTATACAGCTGAGTAGAGCGTTTATTGAATTGCTTGCATGCAAATCTAGTTTTAGTTCGAGGAACTTGGACAACTAAATCTTTTCTCCTTTTAGATATGCCTATATCATTATATGGTAGAGTTTTATGTTTTTTAGTATAGTTTGGGTTACATACAGTTTCCTTACAGAGAGTAAATCACTTATTTGATATATACTTGCAGTGGCGAATCTTTTATTTTTAAAATACATTATTTTTATTAATGCACGCTGCGCTCGTTCTATGTCTATGAATTTTGTTTTTGCTACACCCTCCAAATTGGAATACAATATAGTAGTACAGATTGGGCTAGAGCTACATATATTTCATTTAAGAGATTTGTGGGACGGTTCTTAGAGCTCTCAATTTTAGTTGGAACAATATGTCTCAGGGATTTAAAGATCCAACTAAGTTTCCTTATTCTCTTAGACACTTGCTCAAGATGAGGATACCAGGACAGTGCTTGATCCACCACAACTCCAAGATATTTAGTTACAGCGACCTTCTCAATGCATGGGCAGTTACAGCTCATAGTATAAATGTCTCCACATGTGTGTACTTTTAGATCTAAGTCTTCAACAGGCTGTGTTCGGTTACTGATACTAAAGCACATTGTAGTTTGTTTTATTAGTATTCAGGGAAAGTAAGTTACTTTTTAGCCATTTAGCTACCCGAGCCATACCTGCCTCTGCTCTCCGTTTAACTTCATGCCAGGATGAACCAGAGAACACAATAGATGTATCATCGGCGTACGAGAACACCTTAGCATTTTTTATTTCCATGTTACAAAGATCATTAATGTACAGGAGAAAGAGGGTAGGCCCTAAAACACTACCCCGTGAGACGCCGTATGATACATCTACCTGGTCACTGGAGTACTGTCCTATTTTTACTCTTTGTTTCCTGTTGGAGAGGTAATGTTTGAGTAAACTGAGTGCAGTCCCTCGTATTCCGTTTTTTTCCAGCTTGTTCACAAGAATTGGGACAGAGACGGTGTCGAATGCTTTTTTGAGGTCTAAGAAAACAGACAGGCATCTGTTTCCTTTGTCAAGGTGCTCAGCTATAAGTGAACTTAACGCAGTTACTGCATCTTCAGTAAGTATCTAATGGACCGATTAAGTTAAAATTTGTTACACATATATAGTTCTCTGACCCAAACACGGACGTGTAACGTAAATAAATGAATTTTGAATATCGGGGTCAGCTTTAGACTTAAAAAAGGAGGAGGTTCTCAATTCGTCTGTATGTTTTTTTTTTTTGTATTTTTATTGCGCGACTACTACGCCAATTATGAATTGATTTTTATGATTATTTTTTGTTTGGTAGGTCATGTTTCAGAGGCGGTCCCATATACATTTTATTAACTGCGTAGTTTTTGAGTTAGCTTCAATAATACGTATTTTCCCAACTTAGCCAATATGGATAATGTTTTAAGTTCCTCTCACATTTAAATACGTAGTGGTATTCGAATTATGTGGAGTAGGTGCTACAACACAAAAGGGAAAAATAAAACCAAAGACACTGACTTCCGAAATTAAAGTTTTTTTCACTTTTTTTTGGAAGTCGGTTGTTTTCTTTTGTAAAAAGTTTCATTGTTTGTTACAAATCAGTAATTTTGTATCCGATATTGCCTATCTTTTAGATACTAAGTACCTTATACTTGTTATTGTCGGATGAGGCAAGAGCAAGAGGGTTGCCTCTTGTTGTCTATCTGGTTATAATTTCTCTCATACTACTTACAAATAGGTATGCCCCTTAAGGGATTTGGTAGTTGGGAAAGGTATGTTTTTCTCTAGGTGTAGGTACCTAATTTTACCGCAGAGTTTTATAACCTTTAGACCTGGAGACGTGACCACAGTTAAAATACTTGATTATTAAGAATTTCCGTGATTTTGATGCAGTAGGTAGGTTAATAACATCGACATCAAACAAATACTTCATTTCTTCATAACAATTGTAGGTAGATTACAGAAACGGGTAAATATTGCATCCACATGATATAAAACGTGCTAAGATAGATAATTATGCACTTTTGTTTGTAAATGAATTGTTATTTAAATCGTATTCCTAGCCTACCTACACCGAGTTCGTTGAGCAAAAAGATTGGTGCCAATTAAAGATTTTGATTACATCAAATGACTGTTGTATTAAGTACTAGCTGATGCCTGCGGCTTCGCCCGCGTGGATGTCGGTTATTATACAACAATATTTTTTGTTTATGCTAATCCCGAAAAGGGGTCATTGTACTAATCATTTTGAACAACTTTTTCTATGGGACCAACCAAGAAATCGCCAAAAAAAAATCAGCTGTTCCATACATTTGTGTTCACTTAAATCGACAAAATGTATGGAACAGCTGATTTTTTTTTCGCGATTTCAACGTTGGCCCCATTCCCATTCAAGTCCCTTCCTCGAGAACCATTGATGAAAACAGCATGAAAATCGGTAGTTTTTGAGTTTATCGCCAACAGAGGGAAAGACAGACGCGGTGGAGGACTTTGTTTTATAATAATATGAGATAAGATAAGATAAGGATATTAAGTAGCAAGGCCAAGAAACGGAACGGTGCAAATGAATTTCAAACGACTCTGCCCCTTCGTCTCTAGTCTCTACCACGGGGCAGATTCGTTTGAGGGGGTCTACTCCCTAAGCACTAAACTTTCGTTTCGGACGGAGTTATGCGCAGACCAATTAAAAATCCGCAAGTGATATCCATCACTTGCGGATATCTGATTGGTACGTAGCCCATTAAAATGAATGACGACATGATTTGACAGTTGTTCCTACTAGAGATGGGTAGCACACCTTTTTAAAATGAGGATCGTGGGAGGCACTCTTTTTACAAAGTGTGCTAACACACTGTGCTACCACGAATGAGGCGAGTCTGCGGTGGTTTGTGAGCACGAACGTGCTGTGAGTTAGTCAGTGAGTCGCGTGACTCGCCGACTCGCCGAGTCGCCACGCGAGTCGCGTGTGTGCTGTGTAGTGAGTAGTGAAGACAACGCGACACGACACGGCACACATACGCAGTAGAGTAGGCACACGCGTAGCGAATTCTGTGGTGTATGTTTGTGCTAGCAACAGTGAACGAAGACATTAATGATCAAAATAGAAAAAAAGAATGAGTGACTCATTTCGTTCAAAACTCACAAGCACAAATGTTCTGTGTAGCTAATCTGTGCCAGTGTGGTATGTGCTAGCACATCAAAATAAAAAGAGTGAGTGACTCTTTTCATCCAAGTGAGCACAACTGTGCTAGCACGCGTGCTGACCCAACACTAGTACTAACCCCCGAGGTGTCCCGAAGTGTCCCGAAATGTCCCGAAGTGTCCCGAGGTGTCCCGAGATGGTTTTTCAGTTGAATTGGACCCATGTTTTCACGGATCTGAATGTCAGTTGATACGACATCAAAATGCTATCGTGCTGTTGACAGTTAATGTTTCGGAAATATTCAAAACTATGGATGCTTTTTTAATGCTCGAACTGCTTCAAGAAGCTCTACAGGAAGAGCGGAGGCGACGCCGGTTATACTTGCGCCGATAATATAATGGGTGTTGGGACTGGTGGAAGATTGAAACATTTAAAATAAATACTTCTACAAAAATCATTATTTTTAGGAACAAAACGGTTTTATTATTTATTTTTATTTAGCACCAATCAAAAAAATTACAATCAAAACATAGATTTTCTTACATTTTTATCTATTGTAGTCTTATTGCTAGGAACTAGTTTCTCTTACTTGTACACTTCAGACTCAAATACCTAATAAGTAATCTGAATAAAATTAACAATCAACAATACACTAAAACAAGCAGTCTTTGCTCTTCCAGCTCAATAATTCAAATTCTTGCTGACGAGACGACAGGGAGGTGTCGCCGAGCACGTGGATGTGCACAACGAGGGTTTAATGCTGTAAACAAAGGAAATCATGTTTTATCAGTTTTTCTGAAACATGATATAAGTAATTTCTTTTCTACTGAACAATAATACTTACTTCGCTAACTTTGCATCGTCAACTTCAGCTCTAGTGCCTCAGTGGACACTAATGTTGATCCTGGAGAGTCGGTTTGCAGGTGTAGCAGTTGATGTATGGGTGGGCGAGGTGGCTGCTGGCTCTTGTGTTTGTTACAGATGAATCCTGTACAGCAAAAACTGAATATCATTGACAGATACACAAACAAAATAAACTGATTATCATTGTATGCACTATACTGATGACACGTCCATAAAATCATATTATTATTGACGAGTAATGTAAACTCACCCTTTACCACTGCTCCACGGGCTTTGTGCAACTTCACATCGAGTCAAGGGAGTTTCCCACAGCCGTTTCGACCTTAGTTTTCCGTTAGCCCGTTTTCTCAATAGCCCGCAACCCAGTTGGGTTGCGGGCTGATGGTCTCCCATAAAATTGAAGAAATTATATAGATTCTATTTGAGCTTGAGTTGCTGCTAGAGCGTTGGAGCTTTTTTATTACCAAATTAATTAGTTACGAAAACTTCTCGTGTAAATATCGAAAATAAAAAACATTTGACAATTTACCGTCAAAAATAAAAAAGGCGAAGGTCATAAAGGATAAAGCCGCTATCCAGACAAAAATGGCAAAAATAATTTTAATTCTTTAACTACAGACATAATAAAAAGTAAATGGTTAAAAATGTGGTAATTTTCTATCGACAATAATATTATTTTTTGTTTAATAAGCTTTAAAACCACAAAATATGTAAACCGGCAATCGAGACCGGACTCTATCGTCAATATGGTCCATGAATCCAAAATCAATAGGCAGTAGGAAACAGACTTGATTTTCGTTTACGGACGTCTGACGGGCTTAGGGAGTAGACCCCCTGATTTGAGTTAGGATGACCACAGAATTCCATTTCATCCTGTATAATAAAATAAAATAATACTGGTGCCGGCAGTGATTTAGGGTCAGTGACAACTCGGCCCGTGTCAGCTCATCCCGAATAATAATACCAAATATTTCACTCCCGATAAGGGTGATTTGTACGGTCAGGCAGAAAATCGACATTTTAAAATAAATTACGAATTTAAAACGGTTACTTTAGCCTGTTAGGTTAGGTTTTGTTTCAACTATTCATTTATACACTTTTCATCAGAAAAATCGCAACACCTTGCAAGTTTATGTTTTGTAAGGATTATCAGAAAAATGTGTATATTTAGGAATATATGTCAAATGTCGTTTAATAGTGAATAATATGAGGTTTTCAAATCCTAATGTTAATGTTCTAAATTCAAATTAAATTTTCATAGGTTTCGTTTTTTTTATAAAATGTTATTTTTACCCTGTATGGAGTATGAAGGAAATTGATAAAACAACACAAGTAAATAAAAAAAAAGCTAAGAAACGTTTATTTAATAACTTGTATTCCCTCCCCGAGCTCTTATTACTGCTTCCATACGGTTCTTCATCGATCGGATGAGAGTCACGATCAAATGTTGTGGCATTCCATTCCATTCCTCTTGGATTGCATTTTGCAGCTGGCTAAGAGTTTCTGGGGCAGGATCTGTTGCACGAATTCGTCTCTTTAATTCATCCCATAGATGTTCAATCGGATTCATGTCCGGGCTTCTTGCTGGCCATTCCATAATGGAAATACTGACTTCGGTAACATAATCTCGTACGACCCTCGCGGTGTGAGCCCTAGCATTGAATATGAAATGAATATGAAACCGTTGCCAATAAAATGTCCATAGGACATCACGTGAGGCTCAAGACACTGTTCGATGTACCGATGACTGTTTAGTGCAGGCAGACGTGGCCCAGACACAAAGACAAGCTCTGTCTTACCGTCGCCGCTGATTCCTCCCCAAACCGTCCACGAACCGCCACCATAGCTGACCCTTTCTTCAATGCAGCATTGTGCGAAGCGTTCTCCATCTCTTCTGTAGACCTTGTTCCTTCCGTCGTTACCATACAGCATAATTTTACACTCATCAGAAAAGAGGACTTTGTTCCACTGGAGGTATGACCAATTTAGGTGCTCACGTGCAAAGTTAAGCCGCGCTCTTCGATGGTCTGCAGTTAATTTCGGCCCATTTGCTGGCTTGTGCGGTACCAGTCCACGTTCCTTCAACCTTCTTCTAATTGTAGAGTCACTTACAGCCACCCTACGTACAACATGAAGCTGCTGCTGCTGTTGAAAAGCATTAAGGCGTCGATTTCGTAAAGAAGTTGTTGCAATAAATCGATCATCTCGATCAGAAGTGACCCGATTCCTGCCAGATCCTGAACGGCGCGTAAACAAACCAGTCTCCCGATAGCGTTTGTAGACTCTATGAACAGACGACAGGCTAAGATGCAATCTTTCAGCCACAACACGCTGACTAAGTCCAGAATCCAGCAATGCCACCACTTGGGCGGCTTCTGCGGGCGAATTATCCATATGTTTTAGAAAAAAGACGTCCCACAGTCACAGTATACAGAACACAGAACAAAAAGTGTTAAGATAAGCGCTAATTTTTAGTTTTCAAAGGTGAAATGTATTCCAACTCTAAACACACATTTGTCTCAAAACAGTGAATCATTTCATTTATAGGATAAACAAATGAAATTCTAATTTAGAATTTAGAATTTTCGCTTATCACTGTAATGGCCAAACTGCCAGCTATACAATCATGTGATTTTACTCATGGAATGGAAACTTTTTTGTGTTAAATTAGGACAGAAACCATAAAAACGGAAGTGTTTCGATTTTTCTGATGAGAAGTGTATATATAAATAAGAGTTACTTTGTCGACATATATTATGCATAAAGTTTAGGTATCAAGCGAAATTAAGATGCATCGAAAATCTAGGCCTCAGTGAGGTTAGATTTCCTTAGACAATTTATACAGAAGCAGAAGTAAGAATACATCACCCGCAGCAAAAAAATATGTTCACACAGGCAGCCATCACAATGTATTATAATAGACAGATAACCCACATACTGATCCCTCATTAAAGTGATGATGAATGGAAACGGAAATTTCATCAGACGGTAATCTTTGTATTTTCTCAGCGCGTTTGTTCTCAGTTTAGAAAATATTTGAGTGCTCACGTGAATGATCTTATTATCTCTTACAAGCATAATAACTCATCATCTGGTCCAATTTAAGACAAAATAGAAAAAAATGAATGTAGGTCTATAAGTAGGTAGGTTACCTACATAATTGGGCGGTTGTTGTGGTATACTTATAGTAACTTTTTGGCCTCTAAAATCAATAGGAAAAGCGAACTTGCTCTTTTTATAATAAACATACAAGACATTACAGATAAAATAAAGATTAAAACTGACAAACAAGTTGGAATGCGTCTATGCGTAATTGCGTATGCGACTATTTCTCATAAAGCCGTGCTATTTGTGCATATGTCGTGGCCGGATCTTAGAATTGATAATTTCATGTGTTCGAATATTTCATGAAATGGTTGTAGCAGTTACTTACTTGGCAATTTTTACTATGCCTTAAACCTATATTAATGATATAAACATATTTTAGATATGGCCAAACGTGGAATGACATGTCATTAAACGTTAACGTACCTTTAGTGTTAAATTCGACATATATATCTGTAAACATTTATTGTACGAACCAAAAGACATAATAATATGATAACTGATAAGGTTATGAAAGTAGGAGAAATGTCTCCAATCAGGTTTACTGCAAACTGACTGCACGACTATGTATAATAACTCATCGCATACGCAACTCCAAGTTATAAATAGAGACTAATTAATAGATAGCAATAGAACAATCAAACATACGGCCATATAGGCACAACAATGCTATAGGTACATAGGTACAACGTAAATGTAGATTGTTACAACTCTCAATAGATGCAGCTTTGTAGTGAGTCCCTCTTGCTATCTACTTATTGCTTGGGCTTGTCTAGATTATGTCTTACTTAGCCTTCGGAGAGAGAAAAATAACCGGCTGATTACTACCTACTCATATCAAATGCTCACGCCACGTGCGTTTAGTCACGATTATATATAATTTATATACACGGAAAGAAATTATATAAACTGTTGTGAATAACGTGATTAAAAGGCACTTATTCCTTAATTACATACTTAAGATAATGCTGACGTCAGAGCTGCCAACGCGATCATGAAAAAACAATTTAATGGGGTGGAATACGCAGAAAAGAAGTTTTACGTAAGAAGTACCTAAACAATTATGGCGAGACTACTTTTCCGTAAACCTGTAATGACTTTGACTGCTTATAATAAAGCACTTATGTTGCATGTCAAATGTTTTCCTTTATCTTGCTCGTTTTCGCATTTATTAAAGAAATAAGCTCACCGCCAAAAAAGCAACGCTTTCTTCGAATTACGGAATTACCCGCGGTTGTTGAACCTCCGGAAAACTATTATTATGTTCTCAGTCTTCCATTGCTTTTCTTCAGACGAGATCGAGATGAAAAGCAGGCCCATGCACAAACAGAAATAAGGCGGCTTCTTCCTCTGTATATATTGGTGTTAAAACTCACCACTCATTGGTCCTCTCATCGTAACACTCTACGTGGTATATGGTGGTGACTCCGTTAAAGCCTCCGATCGCGAAGATCATATCGTCAATGACTTCTATGGCGAAGTTGCTCCGAGGGTTGTACATGTCAGGGACAGGGGCCCAGGTGTTGGCGGCGGGGTCGTACACCTCGCCGCTACACATTCGTGAAATGCCGTTGAAGCCGCCGATCACGTAGATCTAGAATAGAAAAATGAAGTATCAGGAAAATAATGTGATTTTTTGTAGGATCGCGATTGGCAAGGAATAGAAAGAAAGACTAATATAGGTAGGTTTGGCAACAGATAGTGAAACAAAAATACAAAAAGGGCAATTTTTAACAGCAGCCGTATGGTGGACTGGATCATAGACTAAGGTGGTTCTAGTCGATAGAATTTTTGCAGTACCTATAACAATTAGTGTTATCATAAAGGTGCTCCCACACTGCTGTTAAAAATGTTTACAAACATTTTCTAACACTAATTACGCTTCGTTTTAATTTCATTGATGCGATGTTATGATTCGTGTCGTGACCCCGACAAATGACCTCTGCGCTACAGTTCTTAAGTACACGTTGCTCCAAGATGCTATTTTAGAAAATTGAAATGAAATCAATACACACACACTAAACGTTTAATGAAATTAAAATATCTTCATAAAACGAAAATGCGAAACTATATAACGTGTGTCTATGTTGCCATTAAAGCAGCACGCTACATATAGAACGTTCCGAATCAATCTAGTTAAAACTAGTGCTTTATTCATAACCCAAACTGATATTCACAAGGAATATGAAGATATTGATAACATTTTTTCATAATAATAATACGGCGACGTAATATTATGACCTACGGTGATCCTGAAATGATAAAGTAAAACCATTTCGAGTTACGACTTAAACCATGTGATTAATAAGATTGTTACTTATTTGCGTTGGATCATTAAGTTCCCTTCAAAATGGTTGAGTTGAATGGTGCTGATCCATGCATCATGTTCGTGAACGGGCACCATCAGTAGGGACTGGTCATCTCTTAGCAGCCACGGCTTACTTTAAAATTTTAATTTTTGAATTGTTTGTTTTCTTTTTTATCTTTTAATTACGGACGCTTATAACGTGCACGTTTTTCTAAATTGTACTCACATGTATAATTTCAACATGAATGATGTAACCAATATATTGTAACAATATCCTGATTTAAAAGAGTGTCCGTGGAGTTTCTTCCCCATGCGAACGGGCAAGAAACTCACGGGAAAGAAACTCCACGGACACTCTCTTTGTAATGGGCAACTAGCTTCATCTTTCTGACTGACCGACCCCTTGACAATTCAAAAGTGCCTGTAATTGGTTTATTTGGAATAAATGCTTTGAGTTCGCTTATTATTATTTATTAGACTGTGGGCGTAGGAGATTTTTTGTTATAATATAAATATAGCAAAAAAATAACCAAGATTTGATCCGTATCACAGTATTTTTTTAATTTGGGTAATATAGAGCTACCCGTTATTCAGGACTGTCATACACAACGATAATCGTGGAGACGTACCCCAAAATGATTTGAGCTTAGGTACAGTCGCGGAATGAAAAGGTCGAACAGTTTTCAAATAAATTCATTTACGCGTTGCAAGCACATGTTACCTTTTTAAACTGTGTAACAGACGAGAGTGTTGTATTGAAAATGCTGTTAGTTTGATCATGCCAGTACGTTGTGTCAAGTTTGATAAATCTAATGATTAAATCCTCTTCGCTTATAATGATTAAAACTATTAATGTGAATAACAGTTCTTGTCAATGTCATCATTGCTTTTTCTTCTATTCGTATATATTTATTTACTATTCGTATACTTTTTACAATGCCAAGAAATTTAAATATTCAAGAAAGAGCAGCTATTATTGATCAACACGAAGATGGCTACATTATCAGTGAAATATCGTACTGTGAGATTCTAGATTCGAAGATATGCTGAAGAAGGTGAACTGATTGATAATCGTCATAATTCAGAACGCCGCCCCGTCCTTAGTGCTGCACAAAGAGCTGACATGAGACAACATTATGAAGATACCGGTTTTGTGTCAACCAATTATTACGCTGAAATGTATGAAGTTTGTCCAAAAGTAAGAAGAAACGCCTTACATTCAATGGGATTGCATTATAGACGACACGCAAACAAAATTGCTTACGTACGACAATATTTACCCACGAAAAATGCTTCAAATCGAGCCAACATGGGAGGCTACATTTATGGAGATAATTATAACGGTAGGAGATATACAGAGGACCATGTAATGCCCAATTTTAGTTCAGGACGAATTTCGGCTAATTTATGGGGATGGATGTCAGCGGCTGGAGTAGGCGAGCTCGTTCTATTACCTTCAAGGGCAAACGCAACTCACTATATGACGGTTCTGGAAAAGAGTATGCTGCCAAGTGTCCGAACCGTTTATCCGGCTGACGATTTCCCTGAGATTAGTTTTGTCCAAGATAATGCTCGCCATTGCTCGCACACAAACCGCTCGTATTGTGAGTGAATAGTTCGACCGGCACCGTAATATAAAAAAAAATAACTGGCCAGCAAAATCTGCAGATATGAATCCGATAGAGAACCTATGGAGTTTAATGGTGCAGCGTTGGGAGAACAGAAACGAAAAGACCAAAGAAGCCATAGAAAACCACTGTCAAATGATCTGGGAAGAAATGAGAGGAACGAACCTATGCTCCCGCCTTGTGGGTTCCATGAGAAATAGGTTACAAAGTGTAATTGATGCTCGTGGTGGTTACATCTCTTAATAGACACTACTTCTTCAGTTATTCCTCATTTTCAGTTAAGATTGTGGGCTAATAAAATATAAAATAAATAAAATATATATAAATCCCAATCGACATATTTTCACAGAAGTGATTGTTTGTTTTGTTGAAATATATTTTACTACCAATGAAATATATTTTACGGCCAAATTTATATCTCAAAAACTAGGGCACCTAGCGAACATCTGTTTTCTCCCATAATTTATCGCTAATTTGTTGAAATTTGTCGCCAAATATCAGAATTTGTCGGCCACTGGTTCAAAAGATATAAGGGGTTATAGGTGGCCGATCTGGAGAGAGCCTCCCCAGCAGGGCCACATTTCCCAATTATGGGAGAAAACAGATCTTCGCTAGGTGCCCTAGTTTTTGAGATATAAATGTGATCGGCTTCCTGAAATAACTGAAGAATGAATGAGAGAAATAGTTTTTTAATTTTAACTCGCCTTTCCAAAATGCAAAGAGGTCAATTCTCATAGTTGATGTATCTGTGGCCCATGTAGTGAAATTACATTTATTATGACGGAATGTGTCATACCTACTCGGTCGATAAAGCAGATACTGATAACTTATACTGAGCAAGCAAAAACAGATCCTAAGGTGGTCAACCTTTTCATTCCGTGACTGTACTAAATCCGTCAGATATTGGAACATGAAAGATGTTAACGTTATTTTCGAAAATGCTAAATAAAGTTTATGAATACACAGCAAAAATGCCCAAAAACTACCCAAACGGTCTTAAGCGCTGTGAACTAAATAAAGAACAATAAGATTACAAGCAATAATACCTAAATACCTTGTTGTGGTAAGCGATACAAGAGACACCAGACCGGCGCGAGCGCATGGGCGCCAGGTTCGTCCATTGGTTCGTGTCAGGATCATACACCTCCACGCTGTTCATGCACTCCTGCCCGTTGAAGCCACCCGTTATGTAAATCTTATCTTAAACAACCAAGTTCAAATGAATTAAGACCAATTATTAAATAAAACAATTGTTCATGAACTCTTTCTGATCACAGTATCAGGATGAGTGGTTGAGCCTTGGCATTGACCTCTTTTTGGTACAGGCAGATTCAAAACATAAAGAACACTCACTGTCTAGCGCAGCTGCGCTTGCGTCGGATCGCTGCGCGTTCATGGGCGCGACCAGCGACCATTGGTTGGTGCGGTGGTTGAACCTCTCTGCCGTGTTCTGTCGATGATGGCCGTCGTATCCGCCCATCGCGTATATCGTCTCCCCTAGCACTGCCACTGACACGTAGCAACGGCGTGCGTTCATTGGTGCTACCTGAATAGATAAAAAAAATATGTAAACGCCGCAATGGGTTTCTTTTGTATAGCTCGCGTAATCTACATATACCTACAGTGATTTAAGGACACTGATTAGGATTTTAAGAGAGGAAAGAATGGCCATGATGCCTATTTTTTTTAAATTTATATTTGGCTCGTGCTTTTTAACAATATTTAGTTATTTTGTAGTTCGTTTTATCAACTTGATAATTAATACACATTTAAGGACTTTTCAACTGTCAGTCATACATAGGTGGTGGTGGTCATAGCGGTGTGTGAGTGACTAACGAGGTCTCAGAGTAGTGTAACGAAGTAGTGATATAGCTCTTTCTTTGTGAAAGCTTTCGTTCAGTTTTGAAGGATATCAGTGTCCGCGTGCGAATGAGACACTTCAGCTTTGCCTCTGACATTTTCTATATTGCAGATGGTGAACATTAACCATCAGGTGGGTTAACTGCTTGATAACCACACAAATCATTAAAAAAAACAGCCAATTAAGTGTTACCTCTCGCCAAGACTTGGTAACTGCGTCGAAACAGCGACAGGAGTTGAAATAGTCCATGCCGTCAAAGCCACCGATGACGTAGATGCAGTAGCCGAGGACAGCTGTGCCGTGATATGCTCGAGGGCCTGCAGGGTCTACTTCCTCAACCTGCGGAATAAAAGTACTATGCTTTAGAAAATGAAAACTTGTTACTGTGACCTATCGTAACTTTTAAGTAGTAGTAGTACTAGTAGTTGTTGAGCTGTTTGTGCTTTGCATCTGGGATGGTGACCCATCGCATTTGCGATGCCTCTTGTATTGCCGATGTCCTAAGGCAGCGCCGACATGACCTCAGTTTACCACCAGGTGGGTTATTTTGCCCAATATTCATTCGTTACTTTCCGATTCACTTTGCCATTGTTTAACAATGAATATCAAAATCGCATAGGCTATGGTACCTTAATCCAGCGATCCGCTCTTGTGTCATAAGTTTCGATAAAAGCTGTTGGTGAGCCACCGCTCCATCCTCCAATTGCGAATAGAACCTGGATTAACAAACGGCAATTAGTTCTTTTAAATTTGTAGATTCAAACAAAGCCCTAAAGGATACAGGAGGAAAATCTTTTGTGAATATTTTTTGAAAAACGAAGATGTTATGAAGAATGTAAAGCATACATATTTGCATAAAAAGTTATTTTAACTAAGATTTATAAAATTGTATTGCAGGCAGACCCCTAATAACCGATGACCTGGTCAAGGTCGACGGAATCCGGATGGATCTCTAGTCTAGTCTGGATGCGGGAGGATCAGGACCTGTCGTTGAATGATGATGATGATAAAGAAGATATATAAAATAGTTATAAAATTAGAAAGTAGGAACAGCATTACTTCGTGTGGGACTCTAGGCCGGGCAATCTCCGGCGTAGCGACTTCACCGTCTCTCTGAGCAATCATCTCCAAGTCGTACAGAAACTTCAAGGTTTCAATAATAATGGGTCGTGAACCTTCGTTGCCGGTTACGTATGGATGGTCTTTTACGTTTTCTAAGAAAAACTGAAACAAAATGCATGTTAATCATTATAGTGCAACGAAGATGACTGAAAATAAAAAAAGCATCTAGAATCACAAAGAGTTATGACAAGATTTTTAGGCGCAATATCGACTTCTACTTCCGAGCATCACTTGTTTATACTCCTAATTTCTCCATACCAGCTTAGATGATGACCGATTATACAGGGTGTAAGGGTAAACACCGTTGTCACTCAAGCCATGGATATAAAAATAAATGACCGAGTCACAACAAAAGAAAAAACATTATTTTCATTAAAAAGTTTCTATCCAACACCGTCTGCAAATTCATGGATATGCGCCCGAAGTCGCCGCCCCTCCTACCTACCTACACAACACATGAATAAATACACAATAGGGGCCGCGCTCGCGGCCGGTCAAATCACGTCACGCGCTCAACGCCCGTGTTGAGACGTAAGTTCGTTGCCCTAGCGCGTATGGACAAATACTCTTGAGGTAAAAGGTAGACTTTTTTTTTTTTTTTAAGTTGTAATTTTCCATTGATTTTACGTTAAATAATGAAACCAAGCCACTGGTTTCAAGGATAACAGTGTTTACCCTAACACCCTGTATCTATCTAAGAATTTGTCTAAGGAACTAATATTTACTTGTGTGTCCAGTAGTCCGAGTCGTATACTTCCCATCAGTTTGACGGTGTGCTGCCAGCGGCTGTCCGGGTCGTAGTTGACCCAGCGCAGCACCGCTTCCCAGACCACTTCCTCACTCTTCACGTTCAGTTCGTCTTCCAGTATAATAGAGTTGAGTTCCTCGAGAGGCAGGTGGAGGAATTCATCGCTTTGGGTCGCTACAGTTACGAAATAGCGCAACAGGTAACGTCTACCGTCTGCCTCGAGCTTGTAACAAAACACGCGTCTGAAACAACGCCACCTAGTGTTATTTAGTTAGCTTACTTTAGAAAACTAATTTCAGCAATGTAATTCAGTGTAGCATATGAAGATAAATCAGTCAACCTAAACCAATTAACAAAACTAATTTTCTCATTGCTGGGAAAGATAGAGGGAGCGAGCCGTAATCACGGGCCCAGTGCGGGTTGATGGATGTCACATTTTCTTGAAAATTTTGTTCCAGGACACGCCGGTTTCCATAGGATTTATATATATAGATTAGGAGGAAAAAAAATATCGTCTAACAAAATCCCACTAACCTCGCAAACATCATTATACCGAGACAGTTCTTCGGATTAAGAGAGACTCTAAGATGGTCGCAGCAAAGCTGTAGCACGCCGAGGAAGGCGAGGTAATCGGCAGTCATCAGCAGCTCATGAACATTCGTGTCGGTGACGTCGATGCGGCGTAGGTACGCGTACTCGATCAGCAGCAACAGGATCTCCGAGCGCACGCCCGATATCAGCACGTCGCTTTGTTCGCGAGAGTGCAGTGTTGTTGTAAATAGTGCCCTGTAGAGTGTTTAACATGATTTAGTTTTCACTGGCAGATCTATATACCTATCAAAATACAGACAAAATAGAAAAAAAAAATCGTCATGTTCAGCGCTACCTGTTCCGAGTCCTAGGTAAATGCAAGTAAGTTGTTCACAGCAGAACAAACACCTCATCCAAATTATGACAAGACCAACCCCTTCCTTATCATGCTAGTAAGATGGAGGAAGTAGGATAGTAGAGAATGTAAAGATGCTATACTCCAACTAACCTATCAAGACACCTCCGCGTCCTTCAGTTGTTTGCTCAACTCACAGGATCGTTTTGTGTCCGACTAAACTTTTTGGTGATCTTTGGCCTATTAAGGCTACGTTCCCCCAATTAATTATCTATTGTTGCAAGACTTCCGAGAGTTTTAATCGCGTTGTTAACTAAGTACCAGCTACTAGTAAAGAGCAAATATCGTACAGGAAGTATGGGCTGCAGGCAGAGAGTATGGCACGGTGCACGGGAAAGGCGGCGCCGTCGTCCGCGCGCACTATCGCGTCGCAGAGCAACCGGCACTCGCGGAGTCGGTGCAGCGCCTGCATCGCCGCCACCGACATGCACCGCCCAGTCTCGCGACCCGCCGTCTGATACCACAACCGAAACCAAATTACTTATACAAGATGGAAATGAAAAGACGAATCGATGAAAAGACCTTACTGAAGAAAGCTTGACCATTTTCGAGTGACATAGGATACCTTTAATGCCAGAAAAATTCACGGTGTCTCCATGCGGGTGAAACCGTGGGGCGCAAGTATATAGTAAACTTAAAAAATATGTACATAAAAATTAAAAATCCCCATTATAATTCCATTGTTTTGACTAAGTACGAGAACGAAATGCCATGTGTTTATTACTTACTGTTATTTCGCGCATGGCTAACGATCTTCGGAATTGCATGCATTTCAGACGTTTAGAGGTTCGAGAATTTATGAATATTCATTGGATGCGCGTTGCAAGGAACGCTATGTTTACCATGGGCGGAAACTTCATCATTCCCGCTGATTTTTTTTGTGATTTCTGCGGACACGCCTGCACGGGGGGCGATGCATCTTCGCCTCTACTACATCAGTACTTACTGTGTTATTCGGGTCGTTTTCCATTTCAGAGTGACTTTAACGTAAAGTCATCATTATTAAATTGTCACGCATTAAAAAAATCTTAAGTGTAAAATGGAC
The DNA here is from genome assembly GCA_947522985.1 of Lithophane socia. Taxonomy (NCBI): domain Eukaryota; kingdom Metazoa; phylum Arthropoda; class Insecta; order Lepidoptera; family Noctuidae; genus Lithophane; species Lithophane socia. The sequence goes on along the minus strand of OX383252.1, from coordinate 13,542,272 downwards.
TTGTCGACACAATCGAGATTTGGCTCAATAAATTTATAAAAATAACCGTAAAAAATAACTCAAAATAGCAAAATCAAGTCATTTGATAAAACATTTTAGGTTAGCAAAAAAATGATATAAGAATGACAATCATGTCACACCTTTTTTTTCCAGATGACATTACTGGACAATAGTATTTTCATTTTCAGCGGTTGTCTTGCTGAAATCAAAAACGTAATGATACTTTTTCAGTAGATAACGGCGTCCGTGGTGTTAATGCATGAAGGTGTTGAGTGTTAGGTTATACTTAAAAAGTTTATAAATTTTTACCCAGAGATAATGAAGAAAAAACAAAATTATGTTTTTCGTTTTTATTAAGAAAATAATTCTCTCACAATGCTGCCATATTCGTAACCACACACGATATATATTAGCAGAATATTTAACAATAACTAAATTAACATCCTACTACATTATATTCCTAAAATCTTAAAAATACAAAAATATTTACAAAACATTCGTTTGCACAATACAGAACTCAGTTGAACACATTCACACACTAAACGACAGTAGGTACATTCCCAATACTTCTTTCACTATCGTAATGAGGTTCAGTTTAGAGGTGTGGTAGTTTCCTTCGCGTGGATGCCGTCAGCCCTGAGCCGCGATAACAGTGACTTGTATACTACAGGAGCGAATGGCAGAACTACGCCGCGCTCTTGGATTTCACCTGAAAACAAATGAGAAGATATTTAGCTGGCTCTACAGAAACCATTAACCACCTACAGCATTACTAGGCTATGTTTTACTCGCTGTGCGTGAGCCATTCCTACCTACCAGCCGACTTTATGAAAACAGTGGTAGTGCCTGTAGTGAAGAATAAAACTGGTGACCTTACTGATAAGAGTAACTACAGGCCTATTTCTCTTGCCGCTGTAGCTGCTAAAGTGTTTGACGGTTTGCTTAATGCACAGTTAAATAGAACAGTAATACTGCACGATAATCAGTTCGGGTTTCGTCCCCGGCTGTCCACTGAAAGTGCTATACTGTGTCTTAAGCATACCGTCAAATACTACACCGACCGTAAAACACCCGTGTATGCGTGCTTCTTTGATCTGTCCAAGGCTTTCGACCTTGTGGTATATGACCTGCTGTGGAACAAGCTTATGAGCATAGATTTGCCGCCGGAACTCATTAGCATATTCCAGTACTGGTATGGGCACCAGTCTAATTGTGTTAGGTGGGCGGGAGTAATTTCGGATGCGTATCAGCTCGAATGCGGAGTCAGGCAGGGTGGCTTAACATCTTCTACCCTATTTAATCTGTATGTTAACGGGCTGATCGTGGCGCTCAGCAGCAAGCATGTTGGCTGTCACATTGACGGTACATGTGTGAATAATCTAAGTTATGCTGACGACATGGTGCTGATGAGCGCTTCGGTCTGCGGCCTGAGGACGCTGTTACAGATATGTGAGGAATATGCTTGTGGTCACGGTTTATTGTATAATGTAAAGAAGAGCCAATGTATGATCTATGAGACCGCCAGTGCGAAATGTCCTGGAAGCATACCTCCGTTCAGACTCAATGGGGTTCCTTTGGAGAGGGTTGACCGTTTTACATACTTAGGGCATGTTTTGACTGTCGACCTCAAGGATCATGGAGACATGGAACGGGAGCGGAGGGCATTGTCAGTTAGAGCGAACATGATCGCCCGCAGATTTGCGCGATGCTCTAATGAGATTAAGGCTACGCTCTTTAGAGCGTACTGTACATCGCTGTACTCATGCAGTCTGTGGGCAAACTACTCTAATAGGAGTTACAGCGCCATCCGCGTCCATTACAATAACGCGTTTAGGGCGGTGATGGGGCTGCCTCGATACTGCAGTGCCTCGGGTATGTTCGCGCAGGCGCGCATCGACTGCTTTCACGCGACCATGCGCAAGCGTGCTGCGTCCTTGGTGCGTAGGGTACGGGGTAGCCCCAACATCGTCCTGGCGTTGATTGCGGGAAGGCTGGACTGCCCCTTCATCCGGCATTGTTCCACCAGACATGTTGCTGTACCAGTGTCGGATAGAAGGTACTAATTTTATTTACAGTAATTTCCTTTGACTGGAGTTATGTATTTATTTCATTTGATTTGATGTTATTTATTAATTTATTTTGTTTTAATTATTTAATTTGATTTAAAATTTAATTTGATGTTTTTAATTTTAATTTTATTTTATTTGTTTTATTGAGATTTTTATGTCTGGCTATGGGTGAGATTTACCTGAAATAAATGACTTTTATTTTATTTATTAAATTAGTAAGTACTTTACAGAAACCCGAGCAAGTTTGAAAAGGTTACACAGAATTGAACACGTGTGTGACACGTAATCTGTTCGATTTATGCCCTAACACGTGTGACTCCGGATTTTTAATTTGTCTGTCTGTGGTGTCTTGTTTATACCTTTTAAGTCGTAGTTGGGTTTTAGTTTTTATTGCTTGTTTTTTTTTTTTGTAGGTCATGCTTCAGAGGTGGTCCCATATAAATTTTATTAATTTTGCTAGCGTAGTTTTTGAGTTAGCTTCAATAATTACGTATTTTTCCCACTTTGCGTATGTAGACAATATTATAATCTTCGTTGACTCCGTCACTGCTATGCACCTCCGTCACTGCCCAAGTAACTAAAGGGTACAAAAAACACAGATTTTCAAAATCATTTTTGTAACTATGGAGACCCATGCTTACCATCTAGCACCATCTTAGCGGCAATGCCAGTGGGGAGGCCTACAGTCCAGGCCATGGCAGTGTGTTTGGTGGAGTCTCCTCGCACGGTCATAGTCACTTCGCGTCGCTCTCGTTTGCCGTCACTCCACGTCACGCCGAGCTCGTGGCGGAGTACCACGATGTCAGTCTCGTCTTTTTCTGTAATGGATGATTAATGGGTATTTAAAATGAAAAAACATCCTACAAACGTACGTAACCTACGTGGCGTCATATAATGCTGTTCCGTAGTTCGCATGTGGGTGGGGTTGTATAGATTTTAATTAAACCCAACTACGACAAAAAGTCAACTTTTATTTTTATTTAATTTTTTTTGGAGTTGTAATAATATATATATATTTGAAATGTGCTAATCAAGCCCTGCCACTTGACAAAAAATGGCATAATTAAAAAAAAAATTGGGTCATGACTATAGGTCCTATAGTTGGGCGTCATAATTATTCAATTTAATGTGACGCCACATAGCCTATTATAAGTTATGAGGGAACACATATGAACATACATTTATGTACCGGTCAAAATCATAATCCTCCTTTTTGTTTCGCCGTAGTTGGATAAAAATATCGATTATGTCGATCCAGATTATGTGAGCATCGAAAATCAAATAGAAAAGCAAGACAGTACATTCCTGCACTATGACTGTATCAAAATATCAACTTACGTAATTGTAACCGCTTGCTAAGATAATGGCTGACAGTGTCGAGAGGTGTCCCGCACTTGACTATCTCCACATCGTCCAGTAGTCCCAGGGACTCTAAGGACTGCGCCCCCGATGGACCGATGCGCTCAGATAATCTGGTCCTAAGGTTCTCGAAGAAGATCGATGAGTCCATCAGTCCAAGGAGTTCACAGGCGAATTGACGCTGGGTAAAGTTTACAAAAGTTAGCTTACGTCCATTAAAACAGATACATTCCACGTTAAAAGTAAAATAAAATTATGTAATTATAGTGTATTGGAAGAAAAAAATATGTGTAATGTCATCATACCCATGTGATCTTTGGTCCATCAGGATGCAAAGACGTATGAGGGTTGGGGTCTACCAGGCCAAACAACTGCATGGCGATCATATTTTCAGCGAATCCTTGTCGGAAAAAAAAATGTTATGTAAGCATATAATATTCACCAAATGCAAAAAAAGTGCCACGTTGGGCGTCAAGTTATTTACTTTGAAACTAAGTATATTTTCATTTATTTTTTTTGATTGTTTATACATAAATATATTATGTAATAAAAATAGAGAATATTTTTGAAAAAAGTAATTGCTACGAGATATAGCAGATAGTTACAGATTCAACCTTTTAAATGATTGTCATCTCGCTATACAGTCAATCATGATACAATATAGAAAGAAAGAATAACGTTTATTTGGACACAGTTCATGAAACACAAAATACAAATAACAAAATAAATAATAAAAAACAATGCTTTTTGCAACAATAGTGTGTGCCACACGGCATATAAGAACGACTATTTTATTCAATTTTCAAATGAAACAAATAACCAGTAGGGCAATTAGCTTGAACTTTCACATTCGCATCGCATTCGCAATTTTTGACAAGTTTGACAGATTGCGACTTGAATGAGAACGTTTTATAAGAGCAATCGCTCTGCCAATTGCTCGCTTTTCATTTATTTACACGGGAGTCCTAAACAAACCTTTGTATCTAATAGTTCCTCTGAACATGGTGTGGGCGTCTTCGATGCCATACAATGAGGAGTACATGGTGCTGTCTCTGTTGGGGAAGCCCTCAAACGCGAAGCCAGGCAGGAAGTTCAGTTCACGCGCCACTGACATCAGCTCTCCCCCGCTTAATACTTCTACGATCTGAGGAACCGTAAATACTACATCTATAAAATTTGTCAATTATTGCATACTAAAGGGTTTTTGATGTGAAATATCTAATTCGGATGTAGACGTGGCGACATTCACCACGCGACTCTGCGACTCTTTCGCAGAGATACCAAATTAATTTTGGTAAGTATTAAATTAATACCATTTTTTAAATGAAAGAACACTTTTTGTCTTTAAAGAAAAAATCTGAATATTTTGTTTTTGATTATGCCATATTTATTTCCTTTAATAAACCATATTTACATGCATACCTATTTTCTATATAAAATAGTATCGATGTTTCACATCTGCCAGACTTCCCGCGATTTTTTTAATGACTGTCCGTTTCTTGACATAATTTCTTCCCGCGAATTCGTGACCCATCTATTAAATGTCTCTACAGCACCCTTGAATTTTCTATTGGCTAATGCGACTCATCCAAGGTTACATGTAGACTTCAGTATAATTTTGGAATACCTACTCCAGCTTACCGTAGCTCCCTAAAGGCCTAAAGCATCTCGTTGCTTCTTAGTTTATGTGAGACTAATTTAATTACCTGTCCTTTACTCAGATACTTGGCGGCAGAAATTGTGTTGAGTAGCACTCCTCGAGGATTCCATGAAAATTTATACCTAAGAGCGTTGTCGCTGAATTCTGGGGCTGGTAAACCTAAAAAGAACAAGGAAGTTAGACACCATCAGAGGTGTTCCTGTAAAAGAAACACCTCTGATGGGCACTATATATTTAAACGATATATTTGGTACAAACGAATTCTAAGTACTCGTATTTTCTGTTATTTATTTCAGTAAGTGTCAATTACCTCCGCAGTATGAAACAAATGAGTCGACTCGTCCTCCATGGTTCTGTATGTCGTGAATACATTCGAGTGCGAGCAAGTGGTCAATGCCAGGATCCAAACCAACCTCGTTTAGCAATGTTACGCCAGCGTCTTTGGCACTAAAAACAGGATATCAAAATATTATGTAAGATTATTTTATGAATAGGAGGAACGCTGCATTGGATTTCTGGATTCCTACATTACTATGGTAACAGGTTATTTAATCACAGACAAGAAGTACCTGAACGAAACACTGTCTTCGTAGATTTAAAGTTCAAAAACTGCTGATTCTCATCAGGGCCGTAGCCAGGAATTCATTTCGGGGGGGGTTAGGGTTGCCAACTTTTTTTTGTTCTTGTCCTTTTTGCGGACATTCATAAAAAAATTATGCGAGCGAAGCGAGCTCGAAATTTTTAAAATTTTTAGCTTCCCGCTTCGAATAAGTTAGGCTTTCTTTCGCTTTCACCGTTCATACAGAAATAGAAGTAACTTAATCGACTTATGCAGAAAAGTTAGAGAATTAAGAGAATATAGGATGCAAGAGCGAGCGAAGCGAGCTCGAAAATTTTAGCACCCTGCCTGGAATATCTCAGAGAATGCTGAAGTTACAGGAATTTATTCAATACAAAGTCAGCGTCGATACAAATATAGTAAGTATTTAAGGATACTCTTAGTGTTACTGTAGATTATAAAGTACGCCTATGCGAAATACATTACAATTATCTGTAAGGAGTATTACGGCGGTACCCTAGGGGGTCGATCTCTGGATTGAGATTCTGGTTTCTCGCATTTCGGGGGTGTTTGTACCCCCAAAATCCTCCCCCTGCCTACGGCCCTGATTCTCATACTAATTATTTTGAAAAGAAGTATGTATGAATTTTGAATCTATTCACGTTACCCAAAGCCAGGGTGAATACTTACGCTTGATGCAGCTCCTGAACTTCGGGCCTCACATATGAAGCCGTGACCATATGCGCTCCGGTACGAAGACAAGCCTTCGCCACATCACCGTGCATGTCGTAAGGCAGTAGTGACACTACTACGCGAGCCCGAGAGGTTAATGACTGGAGAGCTGACTTGTCTTTAGCGTCCAAGTACTCTGAAGATACTCCGTAGCGCTCGGCTAGAGCGTCCGCTTCTTCTTTTACAGCTGATGCTGCAAATGTTTAAGTATTATACGTGTTATGCGATCAATTTGCTGGCCCAATAAGTGACTTTTTTAAAAGTAAGTTCCAAATAATTAAATTCGTCAGATCTACGGAATACAGAATTCAATCAAATGTGTGGAATTTACTCAGATGAGTGTGGTGTTGTTCCATGATATTCTAAACATGATTAATGATTTAAATATTTAATAATTGCCAATCCAAACCAACTTATCATCATTATGTAGCAGATGTGTGCCTACTGAAGAAAATCTACCCTCAATTTCTTTTAAGTACAATAATCTTCATACAAACCTATTGTCACAGCAATATTCTTGTCTCTAGCCAAGTATTCCACAACCGGGGCTGACACCAGTCCACTACCGAGGATCAGGATAGGAGCCTGTTGGTCACTGCCTTCCACCTTATGACGGGAACGACTGGAAGGAATAGTAGTTTATTACCGATTAACATGCCAGTTAAAAAAAAAACAGTCGGAACCACGGTCGGAACAGCTATTACAATAGGTAATACAAACTTTTCTATCATGCATATGAATTGCTGGAAATAATTATTATCTTTGCGTAGATATTATGTTATGACGAGGGGCTTGTGGCTACGTAAAGGTGAGTATAATAAGATTACTTGTAACAGAACAACGAGCATTCGCCGTATAAAATTTTTATCCAATCGCACTCCGATCACGACGCTAGATGTCTTGTTACAACCTAAACCAGCGTATGGTGTAACATTTTATCGAGCAAAGACACGAACATTACGTCGACCTGTACCTGACCTGACCTGTCGCGTAGGAACGTTACCTACAAGGAAATGCTTGACAAAATGTTTAACGGTATACCTACTTGTACGTTCAAAACTAAAAATTATATCGATTTGTCTTGTCAATGATCTAGCCCTGTATGGAAGTAGAATTTGGAAAAAAAATATTGGGTTGGAATTAATGAGCGTCGAAACTTCCATATTTCCGTACGAGAGGATATATAATATTAGCCACGCGCACCAATGAGTTCGAGCCGTCGACTAGTGCAACCTTAATAACAGCCGCACCGGTCGATGGACGCGGTTTTGATTTATCGGTCTACGTCGGCGGCGGTTGGTCCGTGGCTGGGTGACAATTTTTAGATACCAAGACTCCTCCGTGCCTCGGAAGACGGAAAGTACGTTAAGCCGTTGGCCCCGACTGTCATTCGTGGATATTTGATATAAATTTGTCCGTCGTTACGGGTCTCCAGAAGCCAGAAAGACTGAGAATCAGCATCCGGTTAGACGACCCCAACATTATTGGGAAAAGACCAGGCAGATGAAGAAATAGATATTATGTAAAAGTAACAGTGTTAACTAACTTTCGTTGCTAGCTGTACTTGTACTAAAGAGAGCAGTTAGATACGAGTAAAAATGATTCGATTTTTCAGCAGAATAATGTTGTATTCACTTACGTGTTAGCCATTCTGAGTTCGTTGATGTATTCGAAGGGGTGCGTCAATCTGCCGTTACTTGTTATGATAGCCTGAAAGATTAATCAACAATATAGTTTCAAAGTAGGTCGAGTGGATGTCATGAAAACAAGAATTTGTGTCTACTATTCATTTCAATCAACAGCGTTCGTGTCTTTTATTATCATTGTTAGCCCATGATAAAGGGGACAACCAATCACGTTACTTTTGCGTATCACACTTTATACATATAAGTAATATCATATTTTTCTTTTACTTTTGCATGTGTAGGTCTATATACTCCATAGGTTTAGGTACTTAAAAAAGGATAAACAAAAAAAAACCGTGACTCATAGATGCTAAACCTTTTATTTCAAATGTTAAAATCATATTTTAAAGAGTCGTATACTAATAGGCTCTATTTTGAATCTGATGAACTATCTGTCACATTAATAGTAAAGCGTTCAGTGGTATCATCAATTATTTTGTCTAATTAAAACATTTTCAGTTCTTCTTTTAGCGCTGTCAACAAAGGCGTCTGCATGGTTAACCGACTAAACGTAATACCTGCCACTTCAGTTGCCATACTACGTCACAGTTGTACTCTTCAATTTAACAACGATAACTAATTCGTTGTATTTTGTAAAAGGTTTGTGAAACCTGTCTTTTTGGGTTCTTTACAATAGACAGATTACAAAATATTATATCATTAATATAAATCTAACTAAAAAATTGTGCTCAAGCAGTTACATCTACGAAGAGTAGTTTAAGAATAAATGATGAAGTTTAACATACTACGAGTATTATAAAAGAGGACCCTGTGATCGAAAATAAATTTTATTGTGTTATAAAGTATTTTTAAACAAGAAAGTGTCAACTATAAATATTAAATACGATTTGTTTACCTTTTTTTAACTACCAGAACTTATGGAGTATAGTAAGTCTATTATTAACTTACTCCTTGAACTACAGGCGAAAAACTGTGTTCATCCAGCGGTTTGGTAGCATCAGACTTCATAATGTCCTCTGAATACGGGTACAGCAAATCGCCGAAGAAGTCAGTGGACTCTCTCGGTAGCTGTGTTGGCATATTGTCTATCGAGCACACGAGAACTCCTGGCCCTTTGAAACTGTGACAAAATTCAAACGAACACTTGTACTCCCGTATGGTCTAGTGGCTAGGATACCTGGCTTTCACCCAGGAGGCTCGGGTTCGATTCCCGGTACGGGAAATATTTTATTTTTATTTTTATTTACATGGATTTTTCCGTCTTAAAAATATTAGTCCATCTTATAAAAAAAACATATCTTAAGTTATTTACATTAACTTAAATATTGTTAGACCATAAAATAAAGTGTTCATTTTCGTTTCATGACCTATTTGTTTTAACTAGTCATCAACAAATCGTAACGCTATTATAACGTTCGTAACCTGGGATTACGTATTTTACATAGCTACTCGTAAATAACGTAGTAGGTACCTTATGCGAAATAAATCTGAAACCAAGCAAATCTTACCGTACAACCTGATATATGTAAGTACTTAATACTGAAATGTTATCATATGATAATTAGATAATTCTTCATTCAATATTCTTTTGTTTCATAATAAGTACGTCTATTGTTGGCTATTGCCAGTTGCTTTTCCATTACCTACATAATCTTTACTTCTTCAAAATAAACAGCCAGTTGAATGTGAAACTAATAAAAAAAACATTAAACCTTTTGGTGTCCTTGTTTCTATCAGCGTCGTAGAGACAGAAGGGTGTGTCGATAGTGGTGCACTCGTTCATGAATTCAATAGAGCCACCTGGATCCGCCGATATGTCGCAGATAGCCAGCATTCTGGAAAGAAATTAACCGTTAATGATAAAGCTCCAGCTTTATTTACGTCTCTTGTAAATAGTTATTAATAATTTACGAATTTCACGCCATCATTAAAGTCCTCTAGATCGTATTTCGGCCACGGCGGCGGCCAGTCTCAACGGCGAGTAGCTTTCGGAGCGGGAGGTATTACCGCGCGGCATCATAATGCATAGAATACTGAAACAATTCTGCACTTTTTTTTTTGAGAATAATTAAACAAAAGTCATATTAAAAAACAACAAAAAAATACCCAAGCACCTACACTACAAATTACATGAATAGTCACTAATCACACTTCATTAGCCTATCGCGTTTTGGCGTTTCAAAGTGTTCATGACAAGTAAGAAAACAAAATAGAAGCAATCATTTCACACGTGATTTTTTTATCCTAATCCAAATTCTGAATACAGCGTCAGCTCGTAGCCCACTCGTAGCTCGTAGCATGGTAGTACAGTCGTAGAGCGTAGCATACTCGTAGAGGACATGCTCGTAGAGCGTTGCATGCTTGTAGCTCGTAGCATACTCAGACAGAGCGTAGCCGTAGCTCGACCGTTACAGATATTTTGATGATTTGAATATGAATTATTTGTCCTTACCGGTGTGGTAACGCCGGTGCTCCAATACTCTTGGGCAACCACGGAGTATGTGACGGAATCAACAAATGCTTCGCGTCTGGTATGGTCAGCAGCTTGGGACTGCCTACAGCCCAGTAGATGCAGTTCACCAGAACCGATGTGTATGGCGCTATCTGTCAAGAACAAATATTGTTAGATAAGCATATCGATTAATTGAAGTCTACTTACAGATGAAATCGTAAGTACCAGAAAATCTGCGTAAAAAAATAACTCTTATATGATTTTTTGGTAGATATAGGTCAACATAAATTAATCAAATATAATCTTCACCAAAACGGTAACGAAGGTATTGCTACTTATTTGTTTACACCTGTCATGCACATAAATCACGCGTTTTTCTATGGGGAGTCGGTAAAAACTACAAATTCTACTACTTATTACCTAACTGGAAACTAAAATGTTCCTTTTGTTTAGACCACGTGCTTTATACATCTAGGTCATACTCGTAAAAACTGTTTTCATTATTAACAATATGATACACTTTAATGTTTCTGAATAATAAAAAATACAACAGGAAAAATGTATGTAGGAGAGTGACCGGACGGTCATTTTGACCGATTAGGTAATTTGCAATCAGTTGCTTTGTTATTCCCATTCGTTGATTCGATAAAAAACTTACAAAAACATTTTAGGCTTATTAATTACAATCATAATAAAAGATAACACTCGATATAAGATAAAATGATAAAATTATCATTTACATGTGACCATACACGTCACGTATTGCTAACACACCATATTTCGCATTGCGGCCTATATTTTTTGTGTTCTTAAGTTATCAAAATGTACGTGTCATGATAAAATTGTATATACTCGTATATTACCTACTTATAAGTAGGTAATAATTTTATCTCATCTGCCTAGCCTTTCCCCAACTATGTTCGGGTCGACTTCCAGTCTAACCGGATATAGCTGAATACCAGTATTTTACATGGAGCTACTTCCTATCTGACCTCCACAACCCAGTAACTGGGTAATACGATACCTCTTGGTAAGACTGGTTGTCAGACTTTCGGGCTTTTGACGACCCGTAACGACTGTCAAAGATCTACAAATGACAGCCGGGACCAACGGCTTAACGTGCTTTCCGAGGCACGGAGGAGTCTCGATATGTAAAGATGGTGACCCATCCACGGACCAACCCCGGTAAGCGTAGCTTAACCTGACGGATCGATTCGTGCGGCTGTTATTACTAAGCCACGAGCTCCTCTAAGGTCTCCACGAGGTCCTCTAGGTAATAATTTTATCTAGATTACCTAAAGAACCTGACCTATACGTGTTTACCTACCCTACCCATCTCTTTAGATTAGTAATCATCTGTACCTAATAGCTTTTAGGCAATACAAATTGGGATAGCAATCTTAAAACAATCATAATCAATAATCCATAAAGTTTATAGTAAAGATTAGACACCTTCTGCGCAAAGGTAGATATGTATCGTTCCGGATGCTCATCATATTCCTGGGCATCGTATCCTCCGCCATTTTTCCTTTCCAAGTGATGTCTTCTGCGCACTTCACAGCCGTAGATTTTGTTCGGACCTGAGAAAAACAGATCGTGTTAAAGGGTAATATGAAGTACGAGTATGTAAGTACGAGTAGGTAGATTTGGTGATGATAGGAATACGCTTACTTCCATGCTCAGCCACTTTCTTTAACATCTCTGGTGGAACATATTCGTGAGGCAACTCCTGGAATATTTCTTGACTTCCCTGGGAATAAAATAGGAAGATAATCATATGTTACTTACAGCATTAATATTATAAAAAAGAGCGGTTCTTCTAGAATAAGGTCAGCTCAACTAGACATGCAAACCGAAACAGAAAACTGTAGGTTTGAATGGGGTGAAAACAACAATGACGTCGGTAAGTATTATTATTTATTTATTTATTTAAACTTTTCGCACTAAAAAAAAGGTACAAAGGCGGACTTAATGCCTGAGGGCATTCTCTATCAGTCAACCAAGGGTGGTGAAGAGATTAGATGGCAGGTGCTCTAATTGAGAGGAACAAAGAGAAAAAAAATAAAAATAAGTAACCTCATGTTGTCATCTGATATTATCTTGAGCTGAGGTCTTTTTGGCATTCTATGCACTGTTTTCTTTAAGTTTTCATATTTTGTTCTAATACCAATAATAAGCGCATTTTTCTATGTTGGAAAGTTACTCGGAAAGGATCGTCGAACAGAACTTTTTTCGCAAATCCAGGACTTATTTGCGAAAAAAGTGCTGTTAGATAACGATATATTTATATAGAGCAGCTGGTTATACCTTACACAAAGGCCAATATCTAAATCCTGTTCTTGTCATACTTCTTCAATCTCACCTGCGACACGTTTCCAGATCCAGTGAATACGAAGGTGAGGGGTCCTAGAGACTTGGGCATCATGCCCAACGCGACCTCGTAGCCCGCGTCCCTGATAGCTTGTCGCGCCATGCTCGAGTTGCGGTAGTTGTGTGAAGGGCCTATGTGCTGGATAGGGACACATCATCAATCAGGCATTCATTTATTCGTCAAAATCGTCTCAGATAAATGCCATCACCACTTATTCGCCTCTCTACTTTGACGAGTCAGCTAAGTGTGGATTCTGATTAGCTTTGTAATGTTTTGTATAACTTGGGGGGAAAGGCGCTGATAACCGAAATACAGGCTCTGCCTAGTTCGGTTACAGATGCTAAACTCTTTTTGTTATAATAATATTGTTGCCAAGTTGTTATGTAACCTAGTTTTAAGTTGTTTGAGAAATAAACATTTATTATTATTATTATTATTTATTTATATTCTTTATTTTTCTTCTCTTTTGAGAGACCTACAATCTTACACACGGGCCGAAACCAAGTGTGTAAGGAAATTTAAATTGAAAAGGTGGATGATAATGTAGATGAAGTCAGGAACTTTCGGGTGATGCGACAAGTGTTAAGAATGGTGGCTTTTTGGAGCATGTAAAGTGTGTGAGAAGGCATGTGTAGAGTGTTAAGGCTTTGTGTAAGAGCCTTTGGCACTAAACCGGTAGATGAGAGTACTATAGGAACGATATGGACGGTTTGTGCTTTCCATTGCGTTTTTATTTCTATAGCGAGGTCTTGGTACTTACTTAGTTTATCGGATATTGTAGTTTGAATGTTGTGTGAGTTAGGTATAGCTATATCTATCAAGTAAACTGTTTTATTTATTTTGTCGTGAACGGTGATATCAGGTCTATTGTAATGTATAGTTTTGTCTGTAATTATTGTTCGGTCCCAATAGATTTTCTGATTCCTATTTTCTAAAATGGTTTCAGGTTTGTACTTATAATATGGAATCATCTCACCTATAAGTTTATATTTGTGTGCTAAGTGTTGGTGTATGATTGCAGCAACTTGGTCATGTCGGTGTTTATAATCTGTCTGTGCGAGTGTTTTACAGGCCCCTGTTATGTGTTGAATGGTCTCAGAGGCACTGTTGCAGTGCCTGCATGTGTCTGTCGGCTGATTGGGGTCTTTAATTATGTACTTTCTGTAGTTACGAGTGGCTATTATTTGATCCTGAATAGCAAGCATGAAACCTTCAGTTTCAGGAAACAATTCGCCTCGTTTGAGCCATTCGTTCGACTTAGTTTTATCGACGTGTGGCTGGCTCAGGTAGGCTCGGTGTCTTCCATGTAGCGCTTTCATAGACCATGCTGAAATTTTTTGTTGTGTGCTTATGAGGTTTTCATTAATTTGAGTGTTTCTATTTTGTAAGTTGAGCGGTGTAAGATTTTTGTCTGCTTCTGTTACATGTTTGTGTAGTAATGAATGTTCTGATTTTTTATGAAAGTAAGATCTGAGTGAAAGTATTTGTTTGTTGTGCAAATTGTGTATGTCAATTATTCCTCTTCCTCCTTCTTGGCGTGGTAGCGTAAGTCGCTGTATACATGATTTAGGGTGGTGTTTCCTGTGCTTGGTAAAGAGTGTATTGATAGTGCGCTGTAGTTTTCTGATATCGGTTTTGGACCATCGTATAATTCCGAAAGAGTATGTAAGAATGGGTATTGCGAATGTATTGACAGCTTTACTTGTGTTTCTCGAGTTAAGGTTGGTTTTAAGGATTAAGTTAAGGCGGTGTGTAAACTTTTTGAGCAATTCTTGTTTTGTCAGCTTTTGTTCTATATTTCTGGATTGTTTGAAACCTAGGTATTTGTAAGTACTATGTTCATCCATTGGCTCAATAGATTTACCTGATCCGAGTGTGTATCTGTTATTTTGTATTTTTCCTTTTACAATTGACAAAATACTGCATTTGTCTACCCCGAATTGCATACTAATATCGTTTGAAAATTCTTGTGTGGTGTCTGCTAAATGAAAAAGTGATTTTTTATCTGCTGCGTACAACTTTATATCATCCATATACATAAGGTGTGATAAGGTGAATTGTGTGTTATCGTTTGTTAATAAGAATCCTGTGTTAGTCATACCTAGTAGGTGTGAGAGTGGGTTGAGTGCCATGCAAAACCATAAAGGGCTTAGAGCATCGCCTTGAAAAATTCCACGTTTTATGTGGATTGGTTCAGTGGCCAAGGTCGAGGAGGCTTGATTTATTTTAAGTACAGTTTGCCAATTTTGCATAGTAGATTCTAAGAACAATCTGAGTGTGGGGTGGATATTGTAGATATTTAGAACGTGTAACAACCAGCTGTGCGGTACTGAATCATAGGCCTTTTGGTAATCGATGAACATGGTATGAATATCTTTTTTGCTTTTCACTGCGCTGTTCATAGCAATCGCGTCAATAGTGAGTTGTTCCTTACATCCCTGGCTATTCTTACGACAACCTTTTTGTTGCTCTGCAAGAATGTTATGTTTAGATAGATGTTTGTATACTACTTCACTTATACAGGCTGTCAGGACTTTATAAAGAGTTTGTAAGCAAGTGATTGGTCGATATTTGGCTGGGTTTGTGGTATCATTCATGTCCTTAGGTATCATGTATGTTACTCCATGTGTTATATATGTTGGAAGCAAATGTGGCGATTGAATGAATGTGTTTAGGTGGTTATATATGAATGGGTGGATGCTAGTGAATTTCTTATACCAGTAGTTGTGAATATTGTCTGAGCCTGGGGATTTCCAATTGTGTGTGCGTTTGATTACGTCTATAAATGTGTTTATTGGTATGAGTTCAAACTCCATTTCGGGGATTTCTGGTGTTGCCTCATTAATCCAGTCTGCGTGATTATTATGATATACTGGATTTTCCCAAATATTTGCCCAAAATTCTCGTAATGCTCCGGGAGGAGGTGTCTCTAGGGTTTGATTAGTGGTGTCTCTGTTATTTGATGCAAGGTTCCTATAAAAGATTTTTTCGTTGTTGATAAATTTTGTGTTTTGCACTTTTCGGTTCGTGCATGTTACATATCTTTTAAGTCTACTAGATGCTGCGTTTAATTTTTGTTTTAAAGTGTCCAAAAAGTGTTCTATTTGTGTGTTTGAGTCTTCGTGTTGTGCGTGTATTTGATATTTTTTCTTTATTTCTTCTATTGCTGCTATTAGTTTTCGACTTCTACACCCATTAATAAAATGTGTCAGCCTACCTATGTTTGCTCTGAGATTTCCGATTTTCTTTTCTAGCCTAATTTGCCATTTTGGTTTTCTGTGTATGTATGTGGGACGTTCATTTTGTGTAGGGTGTGATATTTTAGCTCCGTTGCATGTAGCTGCCGTCCATGCTCCACAGTAAATAATAGTCTGCAGTGTTATGAAGTCGGTGTCGACATTTGCATACTTAGGAAGAATTACGGTATTTATATAACTAACTATGGCAGAGAACTTTTTAGAAGTTTTCTGCTTGGGAATATAAGGTCTATTAGTGGGTTGTGTATCTGAGAAAAAAATTTGAGCTTGCTGAAACGTGTCTTCTATTTTTGGGTTTATTTCTGGGGCAGCATCAAAGTTAGTTTGCATAGGTTCAACTTGCCCAATATCTATGTGGTTCATGAAATTTTCTTCGTCTACATTTATAAGAGTTTGAGAAACTATGTCGGTATCTGAACTATTATTTAGGAATATGTTATTTGTTGTGGGGATGTTTGTAGTTGTGTCAGAGATGTGAAAATTTGTATGTTGCGTATTTAGTGAGTCTATGTTTTCATTAGGTTGTTCAAATTCGTTCTGCGTTTGTGTATTTAAATAATCATTACTTAAGTGTTCTCTAATTTGTGTGTTTGTGTTGTTATTTCTTAATTCTATAGCTACCTGGTTTTTAATTTCTTCTAATCTATAGGGCTTTATGTATTGGTTATTTATAATAGCTCTCACTTGATCAGATAGTCTTTGCTCTGATATATGTGCTAATTCTGGATATATATTTATAAATCCCTCATGTAACTGTTTTCTATAAGCTGTTTTATTTGTTTCTAGTTGTGTGGTAATATAGTATATTCTAATTATTGCTTCATTATATTCGTTCGTCCATTTCATACGTTGGCCGGATTGTGGGTTAATATGTGTTTTAGACTGTGTAGAGTGCTGCTGTATTTGTGTATGAACCATTTGTAGTTCAGCTCTAACTTCTTCATAAATCTGATCTATTGTGACCTGAGGTAATAGCTTCTTTTGAACTATGGCTCTTCGTTGGTCACCTATCCTTTGTCGACCAACTTGCATAGTTGGATATTTTTCTAAGAACTTAGTGTGAAGCGATGGAAGATATGCATTTTTGTCTGTTTCCATATGAGTAAGATGAAGATAAGTGCGTAGGATGAATTTATTCATTTCAATGCTCCATTTCCTACGAGTTGTTGCAGTTCTTGCGGTGGGTACAGTATCGTCGACAAAATTTGTCTCCTGTACAACATCCGCTGACTGTATACTGATTGATGATAATGATGGCGTCGGAGTGACGCGGAAAGATTGTGATGATGATGGAATTGATGGAAAAAGAGATGAGGGAGATGACGAAGAGAGTTGTGAAGTTTCGTCATCAATCTGAGGCAGATTCGCCTGAAGTTGTTTTTTTGTTTTAGATCGAGTATTCATGTTATTCCCACGAGTAGCTAGGGACTTTAAGAGTCGACTACAGCAGAGCCCTGCGTTCACTGTAGTAAGGGTGAATAAAACTGGAGGTCCCCTATTATCCAGAGTTGGCACACTAGCGACTAGCGCTCTCCCCTAGCCATGAAGCCCTCGGCATGTGCGACCTTGGCTTGGATTGTATCTCTCTTGGTCTGGCTCCTCACCCTAGATCTGTCTCGGCAAAGTAAACTCTACCGACACAGACCTAGGGCTTGGAGCACGCAAGCCCCACCACGACGTCAACGTAGAGATATTATTAATGGTTCCGTATTTCATATTTTTTTAAACCCGGCTAACTTACTCGTACCTAAACAACAAAAACATAAAAAAGGGAGTTCCCTGTTTGTTATCAGTAATTGAAGGCTAATTATTGCAATCTCGCTCTACAAAAACAATCATAAAACTCCGTCGACCCCACCTGAAGTACCTATTATTCAAATGTAATAAGTACCTGAATTTAATTTATCTTGTTTCTGCCCACCCAGATTATTTTTATCAACCAACCAGATTATTTTTATAATCACAATCACAACAAATTACAAGATATGCAATCAAATTTTCCGTATCCGCTCAAGGTGCTCAAGGCAACTTAAATTTTGCGTAACAATCAATAATCTGAATCATTTTGAAGCATATTGCTAACCCATTGCTCTATACAGGGTGTTAGGGTGAACACCGTTATCCTTGCAACCAGTGCAGTGGTTTGGTTTCATTTATAGAACGTAAAATCAATGGAAAATTACAACTTTTTTTTTCTTTTTTTAAAAACCTACATTTTACCACAAGAGACGCAAGTTCGTTGCCCTATGCGCCCCATGCGGGCAACGAACTTGCGTCTCAACACGGGCGGGAGGCGCGGGATGTGACCTGACCGGCCGCGAGCGCGACCTCTCCCTCAGTCAGTCAGCTGTTTCGCTAGAGAGCACGGTGTCGGATAGAAACTTCTTAAAATCTTTTAATGAAAATAACGTTTTTTTTGTTCGGTCATTTATTTTTATATTTAAGTCAACTACCCATGGTTTGAATGACAAGAGTGTTTACCCTTACAGCCTGCATGTTCCAAAAATGTGTCTGCTAAACAACGTATACAACGTGCCGCTACAATGGCGACATTAATTTATCACACGGGTAGGGCTAGTGGCCAGTAACCATAAAAATTATAATAAAATAAAATAATTAGTAAATTGAAAAAAAAAAATTTTCAAACAAACTAAATAATAAAAACATAACCAAAATTGAGATCACTCTTTGTAAAAGATTCATTCATGTAGGTACCTACCAGGTGGCTTACGTTCCATCGGTCAAGATCCTTTGTCGGCATAATTTCTAGGAAATTGCGCGGCTTTCCTTTTATTCGCCTACATATGATCCGTGACCCCGGCAAATGAACTCTTCGCTACAGTTCTTAAAGTACAGGTTGCTCCAGGATGGTAATTTAGAAAATTGTAAATAAATCAATAAATAATAACATTTAATGAAATTAAAATATTTTCCTAAAACGAATACGCGAAATCGGATACGTGTGTTAAATTAATGTCGTCATGGTAGCTGCACGTTGTATAATGCAATGAATATATTTGAACTGTCAAAATGAAACAGATTGTGATTTGATCATGTGTAACGCAATCAGGGTGCAGGATTTCTTGCAGTCCGCTGTTTACGTAGTCTCTTTTAAAGCAATGAGTTACCCAGACACTAAAGTGTTCGCCAATTTATATAGCCAAAGTTGAAATATCGCATGTTGTGAATACTCGTATACCTCATAATTTCATTGGATCCCATACTTAGACTGCTTAGAGAGACAGACATTTAGGTATGGTGGTTAGTATTCCCACAGACAAGTCCGTTCCTACTAAACTTCTGAAACTTTAGAATTAAGTACCTATACCTATGTATTTATAACAGATGGTTTTTATAGTGGGATCACTTACCATGAAAGGTGTGTGATGGCCAAGAGCGAGCAACCTTAGCCCGATGCCGTGCAGTATGTTGATCATGCCGGCCACGCCCGCGTATTTACCAAACGCCACCACGCGGTTACCGGAGTCATCCATTAGCTTCTCATAGTCTATCAGTCGGATATTCTGGAAACAAAAGATAATGGATTCAGTGTTTACTATTTAGCTTGCAACTTCTTGCCAAGCGTAGTATTGAAAAAATCAAGTAATAAAAAAAAAAACAACTAATAAAAACTAAAACCCAACTACGACTTAAAAGGTATAAACAAGACACCACAGACAGACAAATTAAAAATCCGGAGTCACACGTAATCTGTTCGATTTATGCCCTAACACGTGTGACTCCGGATTTTTTATTTGTCTCTCTGTGGTGTCTTGGTTATACCTTTTAAGTCGTAGTTGGGTTCTAGTTTTTACCCGACTACGGCGAAGAAAAAAGGAGGGTTATAGGCTATGTGAAGTCACATTATTAATTTAATGTGACTTCACTAACCTATAAGCAGCGGACAATCACGACGCTTCTAACGATACCTCATTTGTCAAATTGTGATAAGTGGTTTGGAAGATAGGAGGGAACAGATGAACATACATACATACATACATACCGGTCAAAATCATAACCCTCCTTTCTTCGCCGTAGTCGGGTAAAAATAAGTACCAGTATTACAAACCATACGAAAAAGAAAACTCTGAAAGCCATGAACCACCATCAATTTCAAACCAAAGTAAGCAAACATAAAAAGGATAATTAGGAACACTTTACGAGTACATTTCGCACGACTCGAGTACCTACTCGAAACATAGGTACTTATGCACTCTTACCTTTTTCAAGATAGCATCCAACATTGGCATGTTCGCCTCCTGTGCTTTGATGGTATGAGAGAAGAAGCAGTAGGTCTTGTTCGGTATGAGCAGGTCGATGGGCGTCTGCTTCACGCCAAATATCACGCTCGCTTCGCTGATGTCTTCCCGGACTAGTGCTCCTGCATTTATGTATGACTGCAATGGAATTAGAGCGGTTTATCGAAGGATACCTATAACTTATAGTATAGAGAACGGAAATTAACTAAATGGAAAACGAAGGTTGTGTACTGTTATGTTTTATGCATTGTTTTTCTTTTAAACAGATATATTATATGCTAAAAAGTTTAAAAGTGGCGTCAGTGACAGAAAAGTTGAAAGGTTTGGCCTGGTATGGGCATGTGATGAGGAGGGAGAAAACGCATGTGACTAAAAAAGTGATGAATATAAGTGTTGATGGATGGAGCGGGCGAGGAAGGCCAAAGAAAAGAAAGATGGATTGTGTGAGGAATGATAAAATATGAAAGAGAAGGGAGTGAATCACTGGAGTGAATGAAAGCATGACGGTTGACAGGGGACAGTGAAAAAGAAAACGTGTTGCGACGACCCCAAGTAACATGGGACAAGGGCAGGAAGATGATGAGATATGCTAAAAAGAGTATTTCATGTTTAGGTACGTCATAAGGTCACACAAGTTTCTTCTTTGGGAAGGCATATCAGGTGACAGATATATAAGTCGTTAACTCGTTACCTGCATCGGATAGGCTCGTCGATTGGAAGGCTGCACGATGACCTTGACGCCCTGCCGCACCAGGCGGTTGACATTTGTCGGTGAGAATGGTGCTCTTCTCTCCCATACTGACTGGTCTTCTCTGCGTATTGCTATTATACGTCCACTCTGAATAAAAATAATGTAAGTAGGATTAATAATATGGGAATAGCTATAATATATATACACTAAGTACAGTTTATGTAAATAGTACACCACGGACTACGTGCAGTATCGTTTCTCCATCTTTCTTAAGTCCCTCCAAACGTACAGGTTGTCCGTATAAGATCGCTTTTAGCGATATGACCGCCCATTGTGCCACCCTATGTAACTTTAAAAAGGACAATTTTTATAATCCAAATGGTGTGCAATAAAAGAGACTCCCAGAAGAGCTTGGAAAGAACCTAAACATGCTTTAGTTGTACACCTTACAGTAGGATGGTCTAAAGAACGTTTGTTACATATAATATGATGTAGATATCACCTCTCAGAGTACGAAAATCCTATACAATGCGAGATCATCTTATACTGGAAATGTATAGCTTGCTATGTAGCCGTGTTTACCTACTCAAGTTATTAGTTTGACATTTTTTTACACAGATGAAAATACCTACGTATCAGACTGTCACCATTGAGCTCGTGTATATACGTACGTACATAGGTAAGTAAATATCATTATCATTACATTTGCCAACACTCACTATAAACATTTATAGAACGTTTATTGTAGCTTAAGATTCTAAATAAAAAAAAAAACTAAATAAACACGCTTATATCACGCAACTTAACTAATACAAGTCAATTTAGTTATTTTCGCATTTTTGATGCGTGCTCTATGCGTGTCTTTTAGCTTTTGTTTTTAAACTAAGTTCATATTTATTCATATTTTTTACTTTTATTTAAGTCTAGTATTATTCTTCATTTAGATAATAAGTCTAAAGTCAACAAAGTTATGACTTGACCGGTTTAACTAAAGAATTCCACTATCCATCTCCAGGCTCTACTATCAGAATCAGACCCTCAACACTAAGCGCAATCTAATCGACTCGTCAAACCGAATCATATGAGCCCAAACTCGAGGAGTTGACTAGTAGCCACTGAAGAGTTCCCACCATCCACCTCGTCGCTACATCATCAGATTATGAAATTACTAGCTTCCGGCCGCGGCTTCGCCCTGGCATGTCGATAAAAAGTAGCATATGTCCTTTCTCAGGCTCTAGACTATCTGTGTACCACATTTAAATCGGTTCAGTCGTTTTGGCGTGAAAGCGCGACAGACAGACAGAGTTACTTTCGCATTTATAATATTAGTATGGATTGAAAGGATTGTATTGTAAGATTATTAATTGTCATTGGACTCATCGGTCCTTGATACGTGCAAATTTTCAAGTTAATCGGACGTCTTGAAGTTGGTGAAAATTACGATGAAAGATCATTACATAATGTAGATACAGGTCAAACTAAATAAACGTGTTATTAAATCGAAAGTTCTTGACACACCCTAAAGATAGTGGATGTCAACAAGTTTAAGGTAACAAACAACGATAATAAGAATAAATGACTGATAGCCTTGATGTAATAGGAAAATTATTCCATATCTAGCTTCTACCCGTGACTTCGTTCGCGTTTCGGCTTCGTTCATACTCATCCCTAGTTCGAACTCGCCCGCCTTTTGTATGCCTTTCAGCTGCAAGGCTACAACGGACCGGGTGTGTTCGAACTAGGGATGAGTATGAACGAAGCCGAAATTTCTTGTTCCCATCCCACCCCGTCGCATCGCATCGTGCGTTCAAACAAACTAAAAACAAACTCTTCAGCTTTATTATAAGTATCATATAGATAATGTATTTTTTATCTTGTCAGATATAACAACATGTTAGAAGTAATGGAACTTTCCTTCCGAAATTGTAATAGTTTGAAGTAATTACCTACTTCTGTTTTTGTTTTTTTGCCTCTTGGGTAACCTATGTAGTAGGTACATACTTAAAAAACATGCGTGTTGCAAAACATAAGGACTACACGTCTACACAGACGTAAGGATTAGAAAGTAGAAATAGGGTTATATAAGTAATGCAAAAATGCGCATTCGCAGAAAATTCTAAAATACTTAGTAGTTCGTTGCGAGTGTTACGAACGTTCGTAGCACTAACAATGTAGCAATATTTCACCTCGAGGTCACCCAAATTGGGAAACATTGTGAACTGTAGTTACATAATCTTTATTTTAAGTCACAGATTGTCACCAGAGCATTATTGAAGAAATAAATAAAAACCCATTTACATTTTTGTAATGATCAAATTAATATTTTGCATGAAAGGTTTACTTAAAGGTATCAAACGCAGGTAGTGAGTGTTTATGTAGGTAACATTAAGATAACTTATCTTCTATTAATGTATGTTCAATTAAACGTAGGTAAATAAGAATATCGGGCATCATAACAATAACTAGCGTTATCAGTTGCTACCTACGAATCAAAATAACTCAGTATGTCAGACCTATGCGAACAAATAGCCATTAATATTAACCTTGCTTCAATGTAACTTTCGTTATCATGTGACGGTATGAATTAATTTTAATTAGATAAAATACTTTTTGTTATAAATAGATTAAAAATATGCTTCGAATCTTTTGATATTGCCAGTCAAAAAAAACTTAAAACTAATGTTTGTATAGAATTTTTCTGCACGTGTTTTCTCGGATTTACACCGACTTGTAGTCTTTTCATTTGATTATTATTTTACAAGTAGCAGCCCTGGCTATGACGCAAGCACGATTTTAAAATCCAACTCAAGGAGAGCGGGAATAATAATAATTCGTATAAAATATTAGGATCACTTCCTTACTGGACTATTATGATCAATCTTAGGACTCTTCGAATATATCTCTTCAATAAATAGTAGGAACTAACATCTTTTGCATGCTAGGTGAAACAAGAAACATGTTTTCATTGCTACGCCCATTACCTATGCCTTCGTAAGCAGTAGCAACATGTTACTAGGTAATAGAGTACATAACTTTTATTGCTGCAAAAACAATACTAAACTTATTTAGTTCAGTAATCGAATTTAAATGTTGAGGTTTACATGACGTTTTAATTGTTAGGTACTTACTTACCAAACTATGAGTTATGGAATGAAGCTTCAAGCTGAGAAGATTTTTGCTACCTATGTTAGGGTGGGTAATTATGGGTAATTTTTTATGATTAAGTTTTTTTTCCGTTTAGGTCTCAGACCAACAAATTTGTTGGTCTGAGGTTTAGGTACACACAAAAAACACCTGAAAATGTTTACATGAACACTGTGTGTTACTTATGCATTCTAAGTATTCGAATATTTAATAATTACTTATTTACAACAAAAAAAATCAATTCAATTACTTAATAAAATACAAATAGTCTGTAACCTTAATATTTATTCCTCACTTATAATAGAACAGGAAAACGCGTAAAAATACCGGAAAACTTTAAAAAAGACTCACCTTAGCGGAGGAAAAGTAAACCACATGTTTCAAATACAAGCTCCTCGTGCGAAGAGCCGCAGATTTGTGCAACATATCAACTAAAATATCACAAACAACGAAAGTGTACTTATTTAATTAATTAAATATTTATAAGTGTACACAATGAAAGCGTTCTGTTTCTTACGAGGCGTGTCGGTTATCTATTTAGTGCTCCGAACTAAATTACGAAGCTCCTTTGAGAAAACATTACAATCGGCATGACGTTTTATCACTAGTGATAGTGATACCACATTTGTTACTTGATTGTTACTTGCGGAGTTACCAAGATCCCACATTGTTTTCGTACACAAATTATTGTCTAATACACTTCCTATTTCTTTGATTTAGATAGTTAGGTAGGTACCTAACTACCGGTTCATCTGAAGAATAGATTTTTGTTTTTATGTTGCGTTGTTTATATTCCTCCTGGGAGTTCGGAGAATGATTATATGATTTTGTTTAGGGTAATAGAAAATATGTGTAATAGATATAGACAAATGATATTTATTGGAGAATTTAATTTACATTCTTGTCCGGTAAATATTAGCAATTATTATGAATGCTTTATGTCATATTGCGAGTTCACTCAAGGTAACATGGTACCAAATGTCTTAGGCCGACACCTGGATTTGGTTCTTAGTACGGGTTTTAGTGGAGAAGTGTCAGTGGTGTTGGCGGGCGAAGCGCTCGTTCCTGTGGACCCGTACCACCCGCCTCTAGCGGTGTGCGTGCGCCCCGCGCCCTCAGCCCCCGCGCCTTCCCCGCCTTCGTCCGCTGCCGAATCCCGCTTTGACAGCGTGTGCAATAACAGACCGTAGTGGAATTTTTATAAAGCAGATTATCAATTACTGTATTCGATGTTAACTTCTGCTGACTGGAGTACAATGTATGAAATGCATGACTTGGAAGACATTTTAAATTTATTTTATGTGAAATTAGGCCGTATTTTAGACGAATGTGTACCAAGGAAAAAGTTTACCCAGGAAAACTCACGTTATGTGTATCCCGAATGGTACACTGCAGAAATTATTAAAGAGATCAAAATTAAAGCAAAACTTCACAAACTATTTAAAAACTCAAAACGTGATTGTGATTACGAAGAATACGCTAAATGAAGGGCCCGGATAAAAAAGTCTATAGAAATTGCTCACAGAATCCATAAAAGTAAAATTCAAAATCAGTTCGCTAAAGATCCAAAATCATTCTGGCAATATATTAGGTCAAAAAAAAGTAGAGTGAATAGGCAAAGTATTATAAAAGATGGGAAAAATCTCACTGATGAGCAGTGTGCTAGGGAATTTTTTGAGTCGGTATACAGTCAGGAACCACCGCAACTAGACGTTCAGGCGGCGATGGCAGAGTTCGGCAGTGCTAACAGTGCACGGGTACATATAGAGACCTTGAGTCTCAAAGATGTGCAGGATGCGCTGACGATCCTCAAGCCAAAACGATCATCTGGCCCTGACGGTATACCAGCGTTTCTCTTTAGAGATTGTGCTAGAGTTTTAGCAAACCCGCTGCATTACATATATAACACGTGCTTAAAGCAATCGACGTCGACGTCAGTGGAAGACTACACGTGTCGTTCCAGTACCCAAGGGTAAAGCAGGTCCAGATGTCACCGGTTATAGACCAGTCGCAGTGTTGTCGACGCCGGCAAAAGTTTTTGAAGCCGCTATTCAACGCTGCATGCAGGGGCAAGTCCGAGCGCAACTGTCGGACGCGCAGCACGGCTTTCGGCCCGGACGCAGCACTTCCACCAACCTGCTTAACTTCATGGCACAGGTTATACCCGCAGTCGACACTGGAGTACAGGTAGATGCGGCGTACTTTGATTTAAAAAAAAGCCTTTGACACCGTGGACAATGATGTCTCATTAAGAAAGCTGGCAGATGTAGGATGAACGCCGCACTTGCTACAGTTCTTTGTCAGCTGTATGAGAGACCGTCAACAGTACGTTGACTACAATGGGTACGAGTCGAGGCCGTACTTCACCAGGTCCGGAGTAAGCCAGGGCAGCAATTTGGGACCTCTTGAATTTATCATAATGATAAACAGTTTGCCGGAGGTCGTCAGACATGGCTCATGTTTATTGTTCGCGGATGACCTCAAGTTGCTGCTCGAGGTAAGGGATGAGTCAGACTGTGAGCAACTCCAGGGTGACATTGATAGAGTGGTGAAATGGAGCCATGACAATAAGCTGTACTTCAACGTGTCCAAATGCTCGGTAATATCCTTTGGTCGTGCGCGCACCCCTGTCAGCAATGAGTACAAAGCAGAGGCGATACCCATGCAGCGAGTAACGCAGGTGCGGGATCTAGGGGTATATCTCACTCCAGATCTTACGTTTCGCGAGCATGCCATTAAGATATGCAAGAAAGCGTACATAAACCTCGGCTTTGTACTTAGGCAGTCACAGGGGTTCACTAATATTACGACTATAAGGGTATTATACGACGCTCTAGTCAGGAGTCACTTGGAGTATGGTGCGGTCATATGGGCTCCACATGAAGCCAAGTACTCTATCATGGTGGAGCGCGTACAGAACAAGTTCACGCGTCACTTGTACTTCAGACTGTACGGGGTTTATCCATTGTACCCGCTGATGTACCCCACCCTGTTTGTACTGGGCATTGTCGGGTACAATGAGTTAAGGGTGCAACGACAGTTTACTCTTGTCGTCTATTTAATTAAATTACTCCGGGGCAAGGAGTACAATCCGGGAGTGCTTCAGTGCTTGCGGTTTTCTATTCCAGACCGCTACGTGTGGAGGCGGCGGCGCCCGCCACTGCTGGCTGTGCCAACTGCCCGAACTAACCTGCTAGCCAAAGCACCTCTCACGCGAGCAATTCGTACTGTTAACGAAATTCAGAATAGTTTGGACATTTTTTCGTGTTACTTTAGTGAACTTGCAAGAGTATCTAAGTTTTATAATATGTTACGAAAGCAACAATTAGTGTAATTTTATGTTTGTTGTTTCTTTATTGTTTTATTTTTTTTAATGTAAAGCATACTTTTAAGTTAATTTTCTGTAAATATTACATTGTTATAATTATAAGGTTGTATTGTTTTAGTTATAAGTAATTTGGTATTAATTTATTGTGTAGTTATTTGTAATGGTTAGTAATAGTGTTATTTAAAATAGTTAATATTATAAGTAGGCTTAGCTATCGCATTAGGTTTCTAAACCTGTAATGATAGTTAAGAGTTTTAAATAAATAAATAAATAAATAACTATTACTACTTTATTCCGGCACTTTTACATTATTATCTATTCAACTAAGTACCTACCTAAGTCGTTAGGTGTTTATTTCATGTTCTGGTCTAATTACTAATAGGTACCTAATTAGTTCATTTAAGTACAACTGCTTGATAGCTTGAACTAATAATGATTTTGTTTTCCTAACGTTACTTAGGTACCTACGTTGAATATTTTGATATAAGCACATTAGACCTATAAGTATAAGAGATACCTAATTTGACTATCCTAACCAGTGATTGATACTAAGGTAGGTACCTATAGATACTGTTCTCAGGCATTCAGAGATTCGTAAGTACCTACTACTACCTATATTTCGAACGAAATCACAGTAGTAGGTACCTACCTATAGTAGGCACAAACTAAGTAGTAGATAAGTAGTAGGCAATAACTGGTGCGTTAAATGTGCCTTAGGGCTCTTCCCTGCAAAATTAGGGATAACCTCCTGTAGATGATGAAACGAATAAGTAGGTATGTTTATAATATCGAATGAAAAAAAAACCTTTTTCAAAGCCTAGTCAAATTTTTATAGCAATCATACCATCTGAAGTCGCAGGCACTGCATTCAAATTATGGTTTTTAAATTCAACTTATGATGTAAATATCACGTCCTGTAACATTCACTGCTGATCTGGGACCTGCCAGACCACTACCTCGCCCGGCCTTCGAGGAAAAGATGGAGTCAGTGCCTCATTTTTCGTACCTACTTACAACCACACCGGTGGTCACCATCAACGCTCGAAGCCTGCTGCATATCCAATGTAGACTTATCTCCGACGTGACGGTTTTTGGTAGTAGAAAGCTTGAATTTATGATTCAGGAGCAGTCCAGATCGATACGATGGCTGGATGGTCTTCTATGAGGAGTAGGTACACACCCACAGACCGTTGCAAAAAATAATAGGGAAGGTGATATACGAGGTTTCGCAAGAAAAGTCCTAAAACGTAATGTAGCTCCGGTGAACGCCAGGTCCGGTCAGGTAAGAACTAGGACACCTTATGTGATACACTACCTACTGTACCAACTTATTATATACTACCTGACCCGACAGCCTTTTGTCCTATCCAAACCATAATTGAAGAGGAAAGAAAAATTGTATACGTTTCCCGAAAAAAAATCAAATTTGGGAAAACTTCTTTTTTATAAAAAAGAGAAATCGCAATCATTGCATGCTCGTCATGCACGGTCTTCATAAGTGTTACTCGCTAGGCAAGAAGTAAGTAGGTACAGATTTTTTTTCATATTTGTCTCGTGTCCCATACAAAGTCAATACCAGCAATTACTAAGTAAGGTATTTAAAATCCGAAGCCGACGCGAAGGTAGACCGCGGACTGCAGCAGTGCCACAGAGTATTATATAGCACGCCTCAGCGGACGCGGCTATTCCGTGCTCTAAGTGCTGCTCAATCAACCGCAATGATTGACCGCAGCTGCGCCAGGTCCGGATTTAAAGGTGTGGACGCCCTGGGGAAACCAAGAAGTGGAGGCCCCGAAATTGTATAGGAAAGACGAAAAAGAAATTTGATTTAATTCAGTTTTCGGCATCAGAGAGATTCAACAAATTCAAAGTCAAATTCAGAATAGCATTTTCACTAAACTAATATCTCACTTATCTCAGTGCCATCTGTCATCAGTGCTGTCAAACTAAATTATAGTTAAGTTGTGTCAGATATAGGTGCCGATTCTTTTGTACACCGAACTAAACTAACTAAACTATCACTAAAATTCCTTACTTTTTACTATGAGAATCTTAGAGCTATTCTGCCAAAAAAAATCTCTAAATTTAAAAATTATTTTGACATATCTAAAATCGAATTTGACAAACGCGACTCCACTTGTTTGCCTGCCACGTGTTTTTTTTTGAGCCGGAGAGGCGCGCTATGTGGCCGTCTCGATGTATTATTATATGAAATTTTTCACTTTTTGGAAGAAAACAAAAAAAAAAAATTACCAACATGTTGAGTATTACGGGTTTGCGGGCTGCAAAGGGGGTCAAAATTTTCATTATTTTTGCGATAGGACACACCATTTTCGAGATATAAGCAAAAGAAAATAAAAAAAAGATACAGTAAGTACCGTTTTGCAACTGAATTTTGTTGGTTTGAATTTTAGTTCATGACATCTAATTTTATTCCACACATTTTTAATCGTGATTAAAAATATTCAGAGTTAGTTAAAGGATTTTAGATATAGAATAAAAATTTTGGTTAAAACGTCAAATTCAGAATAGCATTTTCACTAAGTAAATTAAAACTCAGTGCCATATTCGCGCTGTCAAGTTTAGTCTATTTTCAGAATGGGAAATCGTCGTTTGACAGGAATAAACTAAATTTTAGTGATTTTTAGTTTAGTTTAGAGAATTTGTGACAAGAGAATCGGCAACAGTGTCTACTGCGCGGTTTATTTAAAAGTTAGAGCATAAGGCCCCGTTTACACTTTGATTAGTAAATTAGTAATTAGGCGAGTTCATACATGTTCTGCGAGATTCCCAGAACATATATACATTCCTGGGTACGCCCATGTGTGTGTATGTTACGCGATTAGTCCGCCAATTATGAATCGATTTTGATGATTCTTTTTTTGTTTGGTATGGCATGCTTCAGAGGTGGTCCCATATAAATTTTATTAACTTTGCTTGCGTAGTTTTTGAGTTAGCTTCAATAATTACGTATTTTTTCCACTTAGTCTGTGTGGACGATATATTAGTTGCTCCGTAACTGTTATTTACATAGCAGGTAGTGGTATTCGAATTTGTGTGGGGTAGGTACCACAACTCGAAAGTGAAAAATAAAAACATTGTACAAAAAAAAACAACCGTCTTCCAAAAAATACACAAAAAAATTGAAAAATAAGTTTAATTTCGGAAGTCGGTGTCTTTGCTTTTCAATTTTCGTTTTTTGCTCCAAAAATCAATATGAGGGTGCCCTATTTTGTGGAGGCCCGGGGCCATAGCCCCTGTTGCCCCGCCTTAAATCCGGCCCTGCCTTGCGCTGTGCAGTGTGCATAGGTGCTGTGGATGCTCGGGTGCTTTTATGTTATATATAACCTTGTAATAACCATCATGATATAATTTTCGACTACTGTATATAATAACCAAAGCAGGTATTCTTGCTTTCGCTATTGTGAAGGCTGATATTCTGGACATGCTACTTTAACTACAAAACTCGAATTATTACAAAAAAAAAACGCTCTTTATTTTATATGGTTTTATGAATCGTAAAGTGAGAGGAGGTCTAATCTTTTTCCATAAATCATAATATTATTGTCTATGGTTTGCCGCAAAATTTATCTGACTGAGTGGAAATGTCAATTTGTCAACAACGTCAAATCAAAGTAAATTTTAGTTGTCATTTTGAACTGTGGGAGTGTGGTTTTGTTGTGATGTTTATAGAAATTACGCTATTTGAAATAAAAGAATAAGGCGTATTTTAGAAGAAATAACAATTAATATTTAAAAAATATGAGATCGTAGAAGAATGAATTTAATTTATATTACTTTCAAATAACAAAGCATAATTCACCAACGTTCGTCATGGCTCGCTTCCTGTCGGAGGATAAATTAAAAGGTTTCGAAAAATACAAAGTAAGTGTTCCTCGAAATAAATATGGTCGTAATGAGACGCCAATGAGACGAAAATAAAAGCAGTCATTCTAATGGTTTTCATCAATAAATAACCATTTTAAAGTGTCAAATCAATATAAGTGAATAAAAAATAATTTAAATTGCTAAAAACCTTTTTGTTACAGTACAATTCGGTCGATACCAGTATCCTCAGTAACTATGTTATGCACCCATTTTGGAACTGGTGTGTTCAGGTAAGGTTCCAGTTAGAAATAATAAAATACTGATCATTTATGTCTGAGCCAAGTTTACCTCCCTTAGTTAGTCGCCCTAGTACAGCCCTCATTTTTAAATAAAAAAAAACCTGTTTTAATATGCTGAACACTGTTTCCTGCTTCTTTGATTATTTTTAGTTTAATTCATAATGGAGTAGGAAGTATTATGTTATTTAAGTAACATAATAAAACTAAGATTTTATATTATAATATTATATACGAGTATTTACAGAGACACACAAATATACAATGCCATAGGCTTAATATTAATTGAACTTGTTATTTTTTTTATTTACACACATAAACTCATACCATTTTCCCACTCATAAAGCTATTTATTCAGTACCTATCTATCAGAATATCAGCACGCATAGCATAAAAACAGAGAAAAGGGGTTTGTACAGATTTGGTAGACGAAAGAATAGACAAAGTTACAGATTGTATTTGTTTATCTGTCATTTTATCTATTCCGTTGACAAAACCCGTTTCTATTGTGGTCATGCTAAGCGTGCTGGTAAATCAAGAACCTCGCTCAACTGTTGATTGGCCTTTAGAAGGCCGATAACAATTAAAATTCTATTGTGTCTCCTTAGTGACAGTTGGAGGTTTATTAACACATATTGTCTTTTCAGTTTTGTCCAGTATGGGTGGCACCAAATCTGCTTACATTTGCGGGGTTCCTGCTTACGGTGCTCAATTTCTTTGTGTTCTCCTACTATGACTATGGTTTCTATGCCTTGACCAAAGACAATGCGGCTAAGGATTCCATACCTTCATGGGTTTGGGCTGTTTCTGGTGTGAATTTGTTTGTCGCATACACACTAGGTAAGCATTTTTCTTTCTATTTTGTAAGTACTTTATTAAAATTACATCGTGGTTTCGTAAAAAATGAAACAGATTAGTCTACCAGCTAACCATAGCGCCCCGTAGCCTTTGCTCAAACTTTGCCCAAATTGAGCCGTCATTTTCAATGTACAGTAGGTACCTAATTCATATTATTTAGTTTAAAAATAGAGCATATTATATTAATTAGCTAATTAGGCGTTTTGTATCATGTAACATACATACGTATATAAAATCAAATCTATATTTGTGAAATAATATATAACAATCACATCACATAGGTATCTAAATGACTTAGAAACAACTTATTACGATAGTGATACGATAATATTATTACGGAGTCAGTAGTTGATAAAAAAAAACACTACAAAGTGAAAAATAACTATTTCGTAATATGGTGTCTTTGGTTTAGAATTTTCGTTTTTAAAATTTGTTTCACTTCGTAGTGTGTTTTTGGAAGTCGGTTGGTTTATTTTGTAGAGATTTTATTTTTAACCGACTTCCAAAAAGGAGGAGGTGCTATGTTCGACATTATGTAGGTATGTTTTTCGATATTTTCTAAAATTGTGGACCACTAATAAAAAAAAATCCCCAGTAGTGTAATTACTTACTTACTTATTAAAAGTAGCAAAATAATTTGAAAATTATTATAAACTTGAAAACCTTGTTTACTTACCAAATCAGGTAAATTAAATTAATTAAAATATAAATTAACCACTCGTACGCAGTTAGCCATGCCTATATTTGATAAATGCAACGTTGCTAGCTACCAAGCGACATAAGACTCCAAAGCGGATACCCGCCCCGCTCCCCAGTTGGTAGAGAGCTCGCACTCACGACTGTAGAGGGACAGGTGATTGTGTGAAATTACGTGGCAAAACTTTAAAAAAAAATGTAAGTAGTTTTTCGTTTTACATCTTTTTGTTCAATATTACAAGAATCTTGATATGTTGACTCTTTATGTATAATTAACGAGCTTCTTTAGACATATGTATTGTGTGTATAGTGTTCGTAATTGAAAAGTTATACTAGCCGAATTCTTGCGGGGGGTGGTTGGTCTACAATTAACCAAATCACTTTGGCCAACAGTTAACCATGATTAACTGTGTACCAATGCCTGGTTAATTGTGTACCAATGCTGGATTATATTGAGATATTTAAGGGTTGCTTTTATTGTTTTTATTATTATTTGTATTTCAGATGGGGCGAGCTAAAACGACAGCAAGAAAAAAGGGAGGACATACGGAAGACTCTATGAGCAATTTCTCTGCGGAAACCTGAGGCCTGCAGCTTGGCCAGAGCAACTGCTTTTAATAAGCACAACATTGGGTTGTTTTACGGAAATTTGAAATCTGCTATCAATGGGCGCAAAAACTTTGCAGATGGCAGTAGGTTATATAATTTGGACGAAACTTCTACCACCACTGTCCAACGACCAGGGAAAGTACTAGCTCGGAAGGAATGTAGCAAAGGTTCCAAGTGGCGAGAGGGGTATCTTGGTCACAACTTGTTGCATTGTCAGTGCGATCGGGCAAGCCTTGCCACCGGCTATGGTATTTCCAAGAAAACAATTTTAACCACACATGTTACAAGGTGCACCAGCGGGTACATTAGGGATGAATGCCGAAATATTCGTGGATGTCATGAAACATTTTATCAAGCATGTATCAGCCTCCAAAGAAAATCCCGCCCTGTTGATAATGGATAACCACGAAAGCCATCTGTCAATTGAAGCTCTTAAACTTGCAAAATCTTCAGGAGTAACTATTTTAACCCTCCATCCACATACAACAGCAAAGCTTCAACCACTAGACGTTGGACTGAATGGCCCATTAAAGACATTCATTATTAAATAAAATACTGATTTCTAACAACTGGAGTTATTATTTTTGAAAAAGTTGAAGGTTTTTATAGTCAATGGTCAAATGTGTACACTATGGTTAACTGTCGCACCACCCCCTGGTTAATAGTGTACCATGGGGTGGACACAGTTAGCCAAATCCCATTTTAAAAACAAAAATCGTTTCTTTAAAATCTATTAGTAAATCAAACGTTGTTTAAATACAAATATGTAGCCAAATAACCTACCTCTACATAATTGCAGATAAAAATAAGCTATGAACAAAAAATTAAGCGCTATGGTGTTTAGAAATTTAGATGGTTAACTGTTGAACAGGTCACCCTACACACGGTTACACATCAAGCAATACATTTTCAGTATATGCTGGGGATGCAAGAAGTGTAAAAAAGTATCGATATTTAAAAAAAATATTCATATCGATTTCGATATATCGAAAAAAAAAAATCGATATATCGGTATGTAGTTCAAGTTTTATAATCATTTCGATGGTGGAAAGGTAAAATGGCTAAAGCGCCATTTTGGTCGATATTGAGTTATATATATCACTGAACTGGTTTTTTTTTTCTGCGTCGATTGGTCTACCTTTCGAGTCGATTTGAGCACTTTTTTGGCGCTTTAGCAGTACAAATTTTGTTGCTTGTTTCATGTAGTCATGGTTTAAAGCGACGTTTTTTTGATGATTCTGAAGTTTATGTCGCTTTAGTGATTGTGCTCACTGTACATTCATGTTTGACAATGTTTTAGCATTTTTGCGTTTCTCTATTTCATGTATAAATACCTTATAAGTAGTTTTACCTGAACTACATTATTACTTGTGTGGCAGTTTAGCAAAAGTCGTTTCTGTTTTATTTAGCGCTTTGGCGCTTTAGCAATCGTGCTCGTAAATATTTTCGTATAGAACGATAGTTCAGAGTTGTTTTAGATTCCAAATATTATTTAAAATTGTATATTAGTCAGTAGTACATGCTTTAATGTAAGAAGGTATTGATTTTAGAACTAAAAACTTGCTTAATTTAAAGTAAATAAATTTTGTTAGCATTGCAAATCTAATCATAAGTCTTTGTTCTTGCGTGTAACTTAGAATATTAGTGATTTCTAGCAACGTCAACGGGGCAGACGGCTGCAGTTGCCTCTGTCGTTGGCAAAGTGCTGCTCGCGTATATGAGTACTAAGAGTATAAAGCAGTTAAAATTCTGTTATTTAAAAGATAATGCCCATTTTGGTACCCCTCCAATAGCCATGATAGCTCTTTTTACTATTATTTTTACTTTGTTTCTTACTGTTATGCAACTGTTTAGTTATTCGCATTCTGGACTCCGCCTTCGGTCAGGTTAGGTTAGGATAGTTCAGTCTTTCTTGTTGACTCCGGCTATCTCCTAAGGGGTTTGTTATTGTTACCTGTTTCATTTGAATAGTAGAAAAGCTTTTAGGTTTGAGGTTTGAGTTGAATTTCCCGAGCTATCACACTGATAAACAAGTTATCTAAGTTATATGTATTTGAGCACATACTAACATTTAACACAGTAGATCGTTGACAGTCGTATCGGGTAGTCAGAAGCCCGAAAGTCGAACATCCAGCTTATCAAGGAGTATCCCAGTGCCTGTATTGTAGAGGTCACATAGTAAATCGCTCGATGTAAAATACTGGTATTCAACTGTATCCAGTTAGATTCAAAGATAATCCTTACGTAGTTGGAAAAAAACTATATAGATGATGAACGCCTTATTTAAAATAATTAATAGCAAACGTCGTAAAAGATCGGGGGTAAGATGATCGATCACTATGAAATGTAGGTACTTACTTATGGGAAAAGTGATTTGTGACATTTCTAAGTACTCTTACCTCAGTTGAAAAGAGTCTTTGAATCCTTATTCGAAACTGCATCGATTGCCATCATAAAAATAAGGTGTAAGAATTAACAATTTTTTAGCTGAATGTGCCATTTTTCCAATATCTATTAATACAGCTAGCAAGTACTCTAGATGTTAAGGACAGTCTCCTAAGACCGTATTTCTATAGCTACAACACGGCGTCACAACTTCTACCCTGTATTACTACGATCGGACAAAGGCCATTGAAATTCTTGAACTGAATTATTCAATATTAATATCTTTCTAATGATGTATCCTTTATTCTTATTGTAGCGGGTACCAGCTTCCATACATTTCCTGGCATCATCCTTCAAATGTGTATGTGTTCTAAGGACTATTTTGTTAAATTGTAACACGATGTTGTTGTGTGTGAGAAGATGGCAAGAAGATGGCACAATAAGCACAGAATTATTTTGAGTTTCAGAATCTTAGTGCCAATAACACCCCTCTTATTCCGTCGGGGGTTAAAAATGATCATTTATTATCTATTAAATGTTGATTTATTTGTTTAAACTTATAACTAATTACTTACATTGAATATTTAGTGGTACTAACCATGATAAACAATGGTTTTTTGATTTTAGTAGATAATTAGTAACTCTACTTAACCTATCTAATTACCTACGTTATTTGACTTGATTCCAGTTGGCTAATAAAATAATTTCCTTTATTTTTTGCTAAATATTAATTAATTAGTCTTCCCGCTAATATTCCGGACCTAATAGTAGGTAGTACACATTGATTGAGGTTACAGATTGATGCTAACGCCTCATAATCTAAATAATCTATTGACAAAAACGGTACACTAGCAATAATCAAAATTTTAAATGAAAATAAAAGAAAACGACGAGTTTTAGAAGTTACGCCTCATTCCCATTATACATCCATCAATTTATTCGCTCTTCAGCTAGTTTTAGTTCAACGTCAGCAACTTTATTTCAAATGAACAGCTCGTTAGAATTATTTTTTTACACTCTATGATATTATTAATTGCATTAGCAAATTTCAGATAGCTAAATAACTGTAATTCTGACAGTAAGCGTAATTAATTATATGTTATACGCAAGTTTTTTGGATATTAGCAATTTTTGCTTACTGGAACTTTTTTAATTTCGATTTTTTTTTGCTAAAGCGACACCTATCTCCTAAAATAAAGGTTTTATAGAAACCATTTATAATACATATTACAGGAAAAAAAATATGATTCATGAAAATATAAGTAACTCAGAAATATTTCCATTAGAAAATTTTCTACGAATTTTTTTCGCAAAAAAAAAAATTTAAAATTCATTCCTGAGATTTCACGTTTTGGCGCTTTAGCCATTTTACCTTTCCACCATCGATTAAATACCAAACTAGGAAAAAAAGTACTAATAATTTTTACGGCTCCGAATTCCAGCGGTTTTAGTCAGCGGCGACAACGGTGTTGCTATTGAAATACATATATCGTTTTTGATACATTTTCGATACTTGATATTTTATATCGATACATCGAAATAATAAATATCGCCTGAAAATATCGATATTTTTTCTGCAAGCCAATGCTGACCTCGCATTGTACGGAAATCCTTTACAATGCGAGATTATCAGGAAATGTAGGTAAAGCTTGATGTGTAGCCGTGTGTACATACTTATACCACAGAATAAATTAGTCTTGTGCTATCTTTACAAAACGCGCGCCGCGCTTTGGCCGGCGGCTCCGGTAAAGTTAATTCAGATTATTTACAAAATATTCTAACAATGTTACAGCTACGATTGCCCACCTTTACAACCAATTTTAAATTTTATAGACTCTAAAAAATAATACATATACTCGCCAATCTGAATGTGAAATGTTGACGTTACTTTAACACTGAAAAAAAAAAACACCAGATTTTATCACGTTGTAGTGCTAAATATGCCGAAATTAAGTTTAAAATTAGCGGTTGTATTGTTAACATTTGCCTGAGTATAATAAGTTTAGTCTCTTGTTAAATGTAAAAGTAAATGTGGGCTAAAGCATCCCCTTCTTTCTTATGATTTAGTGAAGAAGAAAATGTGCGATGATGCGAAGATCGAACGTGGATCATTATTGCAACAGCCCATAGTTACTGCTGAATAATCATCAGGGGCATCTGCCATGCTAACGATGCCTTGATCCCATTGAACAATACCTTGGCGCACTATGTGAGGTGGTGATTCAGTGGTGATTAAAGGAATGAGGGTAGTACTCATACCCCCCAGGCTCACCCCCAGAAATCTTAAAAGTCATCTGAAACGATAATAGTGCTGAATTTAACAACATTCCATTGTAGGTATACAAATGAATCTTGTTATTGAGCGAACATTGAAACTCCCTACGTGACAACAAAATTCATAAATGGT
This sequence comes from Lithophane socia, assembly GCA_947522985.1. NCBI lineage: Eukaryota > Metazoa > Arthropoda > Insecta > Lepidoptera > Noctuidae > Lithophane > Lithophane socia. The sequence goes on along the minus strand of OX383252.1, from coordinate 13,503,666 downwards.
TTCCATCATTTTATCAACATTAGATGGGACTATTTTATGGCTACTATCAATGTACCTAGTAAAACCGCATATTACCTACGCTGTTGTTCATGCGATAATAGAACCTTGACACTGAAATATACAATGTATGTACCGACCTACCCATCTTTAGACAAAACAGGCATTAAGTAGGTAACATGCAACTTTGTAAAGGCATAGCTCGTAGAAGTCGTTACTCAGAGTTTAAATTAAGTAAGTAATCAATAATTTGTTCTGTTTATGTTATTTAATTGCTCATTATTACATTATAATATAAACTACTAACAACCTCCCCCGGCTTCCCACGTCTAGCAGAGCATTATATGCCTACACTTTTTTTTTTGTAGTTTTGTCGTATCAGCCGGTTCGGAACATGTGGGTTAGATTAAAATATATCTAACTGATACTAATCTAACTTCGAGTATTTTATAACGTCATGTTTCAGCCAATTTACAGAAAACCTTAATTAATTATACGCCTAAACCTTCCTCATGAATCACTCGGTTCATATTGGTGAAAACCAAGATGACCAATTTCTGTCTTCAATCCCACGTCGGAGGCAGAGAAGTCTTTATTTATTCTAATAAAATTTAAGAAGATGCCTCTGACAGCATGAGATTGTTTATACAGGGTGTAAGGGCAGCCCTCCGCAGACTGATGGGATGAATTCAGCATATTATTATCATACTTAGACGACCGGTACATGAAATTATTTCAGGAACGTTATGGGAATCCAATAAACCTGATTTGTTTTATTACCTCAGACGCAATGTATCGTTAACCGTGGCACAACCCACGTAGCCGCCCTCCCAGTGGCGGGGGGCACGCTCGCGCCACGTTATTTATCAATGTAAATTCTGAGCTTCACATGTCGTGCGCTGTAGTAGGTATTTTAACATCCATTACTGGTTTTTTTTTTACTGTTTTGTTTATATAAATGGAGAGCTGCGTACAGAGAATGTAATTTTACATTGAAATAAAGGAATAGTAATTGAAAAGAAAAGAAAAAAATGAAATTTGCGAAGGGTTGTCCCTTAAACCCTATAGAGTACAGAAATAGGTACCTAATCTTTTTATACGACTTCCAAAAAGGAGAAGGTTTTATGTTCGTCTGTATGTTTTTTTTTATGTATGTCCATCGATACGTCCATACATCGATCGTCCCATATACTTAATTGTATTAACTTTGCTCGGGTAGTTTTTGAGTTAACTCCAATAATACGTATTTTCGCACTTAGCCCATGTGGATGATCTTATAATAACTTCCTGTCACTGTTATTTACACAGCAGGTAGTGATATTTGAATTTGTGTGGGGTAGGTAACACAACTAAAAAGTGAACCTACATAATTAAAAACGTTAGTAGTTAAAACATTAGTAGGCACTTATACCACATAATTATCTTATAGGATTATTCAACATGAAGTGCCACATGCGTTTTGTTTTCCTGGTAATTTTATATTTATTATATTTTTAATTTACCTCACTATGGATTACCGTCTTATGATGATTTTTTGCAAATCGAAAATTTTATGATAGTTCTTCCTTACTATCCCTCAAAAGTCAAAATAAAAAAGTGGCCTTGTTGGGGGGATTGCATTGTAATTTTATCATCCGCCTAGCAATTTGAAGTTGAGATTTAAATAGGGCTAAATAACACCTTCCATGTAAAAATAACATTTCGTTTAAGATTACCCCTTCATCATGGAATAAAGGCTCTTACATACTGGCGCGATTCGCCGCGCAACGCGAATTTTAACAAAACAATTTCTGAGAAAACTTGACGGCGAACAATGCGGCGGCGTCGCGTCGCGTGACGAATCGCCCCAGTATGTAAGAGCCTTTAAGGCGTAATTGTTTTATGAAACAAATTAAGACTAAACATACCTACAGTAACTAAGTGCGATTGTGATGGCTGCTTGATCTCTCATTCTTATTGTTGCCCTTTCTTATCTAATGTTAAATTTAATGTGTCGTGCGATAATAGACATTTCATCACATCCTCGTTCCTAACTAAAGTTCAAACTTAACTATGCATTATTTGTATATGTTCATAGATGTATGATAAATATTTATATTGTTTTAAAAGCGGTAGGAGCAGGTAAAATACAAATAAGATTAAAATAAACCGAAATTTAAAATTACTAGTCAAGGCAGAAATTTTTCGGTTGACTTCTAAATTCCTTCATGAATAGTACGTATATACCTACATACCCACCTTAATAATTTATTATAAGTAAGAGAAATAATTTATTTCAGTTTGTATTCAACAAAATCAACTAGATAGACCAGCTTCAGCTGTTAAGCTAGTCCACGAAGGTATTATACATTTTTAACAATAAGTATTCATTTTTGGGTGAATCATGAACTGCAAAATAAATACAGTGGTATGCAAGGAATTAAGTACCAGAAATTATATGAATAAGTTTAGAATAATTTAAATGTTATAATATTGTGTTATCTTCACGCTTCTAGCCTCGGTAGCCAAAATTTTGGAATTATGTAAGTTTTATTTACCAGAATCAATTGATTTTTTTGTCAGAATCGTGGACTTCAACAAAGAAAATCCTTTCCTTCCTTTCCAATTGATCTTGTATTCTTAATTTCCTACCGATTGAATCACGCGGGAGTTGTCCTCAGCACACTAAGCGTAATTAATAATATAATATCTGTGGAAGGGGGGGGGGGGTCCGAGATCCCCAGTGAAATGTGGGATACCAGTACCCCATGTCTACTTAAATGTGTCTTTTGACTATTTCCAAGGCGCGTCCCAGCCGAAACAAAGTACCTACTCTACCTTCTTTAAGTTACTTAGCCCTGTACCTAGTAGGTATAGGTACCTATATTATAATGTCCCAATTATATGTATAGTCCCATTAATATTATATAGGTAGGTATCATTACCTACATATACAACTGTTGAAAGAATAAATTAGAAAACTATTAATGGAATCAAATTAGAACAGTACAGTTTTTAAGGTAAGAAAAACATATGCATTTGACAAGAACAGAGTAAAGAATACAGTACCATAGCTTTTTGTTTAAAGGTACACACCTAACAGTATGAATATACAACATGCTCCCTCAAAAACTTAATCGGATTGCACTCATAACACAAAACGCATAAAAAACCAGTAAAGAAAACCATTACGAAAAACTAGGTTATACCAATCATTTGCAAACAACTGCGATGCCTTGTTGGACCCAAAGGTTTCGTCAAAACATCTGCAGGTAACCTGTCGGTGGGCATATACCTAAGTTCAACGGTTTTATCGTTCACTTTTTCTCGGACAAAATGGAACTTAACATTTATATGCTTTGTCCTATTGTGGTGAACCGGATTCATGGCTATTTTTTGTGCACTCTGACTATCCGTATACAAAACTATATTAAGCGATTTACCTGTTATATCGGATATCAGTCTTTTTAAGAAGCACGTATCCTTTACTGCTGTAGCCAACGCCATATATTCAGCTTCAGCGGACGATAAAGCCACTGTGGGCTGTTTTTTAGCTTCCCACGAAATAGGGCCGCCTGCAAGTTCATAATAGAACCCCGTGTAAGACCGTCTGTCCATGTGCCCTTTCTGACTAAGGCATTATACTCATCTTTCATTGCTAAGATCCAGTTATCTTTCTCATCGCTGTTAATCGCAGCCAGATAATTATTTGGATCATCGCTCCCATCGTCTAGCAGGGTATTAAATGATAAGTAATCCGGTGGTTTGCGAACTCTTGAAGGATATCGACTAGATTCATTTGAGGAATCTGTAGATTCACTTGACTGCTGATCATCAACATTGTTGACCTCTACATTGTCTGCTTCATTGATTTCAACATCAGCATCCTCTGCATCCATGAAAGAAGTATCTAAGTAAGGAGCATCTACCTCACATCTCACAGATAAAGAAGAGGGTAGCACTTCTTGTCTTAAAACAGCTGTCGATGGTAACTGTGAGAGCAAATTGACAATATCAGAGTTCACAGTACCTATAGGCTTAATATTTTGCTTCAGTCCAGTAAGTTCTTTTAAAAAAATGTGACATGTCTTGACTTTAGTAAACTTCTAGGACTTGTTGCATTCCGGAAATAATAAGTACGAGGATCATTTGAATATCCTACAAAAATCTGTTCCTCAGCTTTCATGTCCAATTTACATCTCTGATTTGATGGAACATGAACAAGTGCTCTGCATCCAAAAACCTTCAAATGAGACAGATCGGGTTTATTATTAAACCGGGTGTCTTACCACTAAGCGCGCGGTGTGGTGACCGATTTTTCAAGTAGACGCTTGTCTCCACTGCGTCCTGCCAAAAAGCTTTTGAGAGAGAACCATGTGACAATAGAGACCGAGCCTTCTCTACTATGCTACGATTACACCGTTCATTTACCCCATTTTGCTGAGGGCTATAAGGTGCTGTCGTTTGCCAATCGATACCCAAAGACTGAACATAATCCATCAATTCCTTATTGATGAACTCAGTTCCATTATCTGACCGCAAAGTCATTATTTTTCCACCAAACTGTCTCTCGACATGAGAATGAAAGGAACAAAACTTACTTTTGACTTCAGTTTTAGAAGACTTAAAATACAAAAAATAAAACGTGTATAATCATCTATAAAAATAATAAAGTATCTATTACCTGTAAACGAATTCGTAGAAAAAGGTCCACAAACATCGGTATGAATCAATTGAAGTGGCGATGTAGCCTTCCTGTATTTTAAGCTTTTGAAGGGCTTTCTAGCCTGCTTACCCTCTAAGCAGGGTATGCATGGTTCCTTGTCAACCTCCGTGTACTCCACGCCGATAGCCTGACCTTTTCTAAGTAGATCCATGCCAATTCGGCACAAATGTCCTAACCTCTTATGCCAAAGCTGGAAGTTGGAACAATCAGAGTGCACAAGTTTAGCTGAAACATTATTGAACGTTTTAGTTAAACAATCCACAGTATACAGCCCATCACATACAGAACCATAAGCTAAAACATTTTTACTATTTACTACATCACACTTTCAGTCATAAATAGTGCAGCCTTCTTTATTAAAAACTACAGAGAAACCCTTCTCTACTACTTTATTCACTGAAAGTAAATTACAGTTCAAATCAGGAACATGAACTACATTCTTTATTCTGTTCGCCAAAGTATCCGTTTCAATGGATACATCACCAATACCCACAGCCGCTAATTTCTGTCCATTCGCCACAGTAATCGTTTCACCTTGTACTGGCCGATAACTGCTGAACCACTCGCGATGCGGAGTCATGTGAATGGTTGCACCAGAATCAATAATACATTTCCCATCAGATGCAGCCGGCGCAGAGAGAACCATTTCCTTCACAACAGCCTCTTCCACCTTTTCATTATGACGGCAATCTGTACCCTTAAAAACCTTTTCCGATGCGCTCATCATAGCTTTCTTAACCTTTTTATTGGGATTTTCGGGACTTTTGTGTCGGTTGTCTACACTTCAAGCAGATTATAGTCTTATTCTTTTTGTTTGTAGAACCTGTTGATCGTAGCGCAGCCACCTCATTTTGGTGAGGGTCCTTGGAAAGCTCGTTGAATAGCTTTGCCTTTACCAACTCACTGGTTACATCAACATTTGAATTCTTCAAAACCATGATCATCGGTTCGTACCGTGATGTCAAACCTCCGAGAATAATTGCAGCCAAAGATCCATCGTTGATTTTCTTGCCGATGTCTTGAAGATCTTGAGCAGTACTCGTAACGGCGTTAATATATGATTCTATGTCTTGGAAGTCGGTCAAGGAATATTTGTACAATCTACGCTCTAGAGAGAGCCTTCGACCCATACCTTTATCCTCGTATGCTTTTTGTAAAGCACGCCAAGCCTCTTTAGCGTTTTTCGCATTTCTCACGTGTGAAATCGCACCTCCATCTACCGTAAGGCATATTTTTGACAACGCCTTCTGGTCATTACGAGAGCGCACATCCTCCGCTGTTTTATCAGAATCATCGTACCCAATGATGGACGTCCAGAGGTCCTCATGAATGAGGAGCATTCTCATTTTAAATTCCCAGGTTGGGTAGCCGTCTCGGTTTGATAACATCGTGATTCCTTGAAAATTCATTTTAGTCGCTAACATCTAACGTTCTAATTAAGCAGCTTCGTGCTGATAACGTGTTGAAAGAATAAATTAGAAGTAGCAGGTATTTAATTTTATTTAATGGAATCAAATTAGAACAGAACAGTTAGTTATAAGGTAAGAAAAATATATTCATTTGACAAGAACAGAGTAAAGAGTACAGTACCATAGCTTTTTGTATAATGGTACACACACACCTAACAGTATGAATATACAACAACATTATTTTTTGTTTATGCTAAATCCGAAAAGGGGTCATTCGCGAAAAAAAAATAAGCTGATCCATACATTTTGTCGATTCAAGTGAACACAAATGTATGGAACAGCTGATTTTTTTTCGCGATTTCAAGGTTGGTTCCATAGAAAAAGTTGTTCTAAATGATGAGTACAATGACCCCTTTTCGGATTTAGCATCAGCAACAAAAAATAATGTATAATATTCCAGTGTAATATAAGTCAAGACCGCTACGTGCTGTTGACCTACTATACAGGGTGAAATTTTAGTTTAAATCCTCTTAAGGGGTCATTTTACTCATCATTATGAACAACTTTCACTATGGGACCAACCCTGAAATCGCGAAAAATTTATGTGCTGTTCCCCACATTTACCTATGTTCGCATAGCTCGTCAAAGTGTAGGGAACAGGTGATTTTTTTTTCAATATTTCAGGGTTGGTCCGACTTTAAACGACTAAAATTTTAAAAAATCATCAAATTATTTCTTCCGGTCTGGACGGAGCGGGAGGGCGTGTCAGACTTTACTGCCTAAAACTCACCCGTGTTCCTGCAGCCCAGGCCTGTTGCCAAGGGTCCCGGTATCCCTTTCGGACTTTCCCGCAACCCTGGCAGATGTATTATCTACCTAACTTAGGGCTGATTTTATCAAAGTCAGATAGCTTTTATCCGTGGAAAAGACTTATACTCAGTATAAAAGTTTGGTAAAATTCGCCCTTAGCGCACTTCTATATTAAGTATATATATTTCCAGCTTCCGCCCGCGGCTTCGCCCGCGTGGCATTTCGATAAAAGGAGCCTATGTACTTCTCCGGGATGCAATATAACTTCTTGCCAAATTTTATCGAAATCGTTCAGTAGTTTAGTAGCGTGAAAAGGTAACATATAAACATACAGACAAACAGACAGTTACTATCGAATTTAAAATATTAGTATGGATATGTGAATTGCAGTAGGTATTGACACGTTACAAGAAAACTAACTACACAAGATGGAAATTTGTTGTTAACTGACCTCATACTTACTATAAGTAACAAGGGTTAACAATTTAATTTCCTACCTGTACCTATACAATGTGTAACTGAATTTGCATATTAATAATATGCATAGGTGTTGCCCGCGACTTTGTCTGTGATCCAGGATGAAAAGTAGTCTATGTCCTTTTCTAGGTCACCTATGTGCCAAACTTCATCCAAATCCGTTCAGCTGTTTTAGCGTAACAAACAAACTCACTTTCGCATTTATAATATTAAGTTAGGATATTCTATTATTGGGTTGTTTGGTGGTTTGCCGATGTGCGTTATTTCCGGGACATGTTGTAAAGAGGACATGCTTCAAAGTCTATTAACAAAAAGGAAAATCTCAGCCCGGCGGCAAATAGGTTTTGTGTAGAAACGTTACATTATTATGTGCAAAACCTATACCTAAGTATGTGCAAATGAGAAGAAAATTTGAAATCTTTGTTAAGAATTAAATTACTTACTAAACTTTTGCACGCATTAACAAGCGTTCTATTGACGTTCTTTAGTAGATATTAGATAGGTAGGTACATGTGGCTTTTCTGTGTTCGATTCTATTCCGAGCATATCTAGCTATTCATTCAATCTAGTTAATCCTCAATGGAAAGTGGCGCGATGAGTTCAAAAGTACAAAAGACTTATCTGTAGTGGGCGTGCACAGCACGTGGTTGCGTCGGTCGGCGCGGGCGCATCGCAGACGATCGCCGGCAATGCTCGACATCTATCACGAGTGCCATATTGGCCGTGTTGACCCTTCAGTTAAAAATACGTCGAATTTGCTTTTTGGAACCGTACCTACATGATGCGTAGGTATCTACCTAATTAAATCAGCGTATGCGCAAATGATGCGCATTAATAACCAATTTTGCAATTCTTAATCACAAACATTTATGTTGATAACCAAAAAAATCGGCCAAGTGCGTTTCGAACTCTAATATTTGACTATAATATTTGAAGAGTCCCCTCGATTTCTCCAGGATCCCATCATCAGATCCTGACCTGATGCCAATGGGACCATCCCAGAATTATACCTACCCTTTAAAACAAAAAAAGATAGACATCAAAAAATATATAATATATTAGGTAACCTATGAAATCAGCGTTTTGTATGGGGAATTTTTAAGAACTTACTAACATTTTCTTAATTTATACAACAACCATGAACACTAATGTTTAAAAACTTTTATGCACTAATGTTTAAAAACTAAGATAACGTATGCCACTTAGATTAAGCGACAAAAATAAGTTTTGGCTAAGTTAAAAAAATATAGTAGTCATTTCTGCTAACAAAATGAGGAGTCATTTTTATGAATTTTTTTTTGTTTATTAAACTATCAGTAATAAGGTTTTTTTACTATTGGTAGTTGTCTATGATGGTCATTATTCGATATAATACCAAGCAATTGATGAATATTTTAAATCAAAGAAGTGACGAGGTTCTCTATTTGTGAGAAAAAAACGCCAATTTCATAGGGGACCCAATAGAAACATCCGAATTGATAACCTCCTCCTTTTAGAAGTCGGTTAAAAAACATGTTCTCCCGTAGGTACATTCCGACTGCAAATCTAAGGTCCGTATTACAGAACGTTCCTCAAGTCCAGTTTGATCTGCAATCAGTTGATCACTGTTTGAGTATAGAATCAGTACTTGAGCATCGGTCTTATTCCAGAACGGCAAACAATCTATACTCAGCTGAATCGAGACTCAAATCGAGCCTCAAGCAGAGATGTGTATTGTCTATGCATCAGTCTGTTTTCGTTTACGATTTATTATAATAACCGACTTGATCCGATCTTCACTGGATTAGAAATATTAAAATACACCATAGAACCCCAGTTATTTAGGAAATCAGCGTTATTATTTCATTCCTGAATAGTAAAATGCCCCATTTATTGAAGAAGGAAAGGTCTTTGAAGTGAAGTATAGTAATTTTGTAAGCAAAATTGTCAAGCTTAAAAAACTTGTATTTGTGGCCTTAAATAGGTATGCTATTTAAAATGTCAGTATGTCAAAACATCAGTGTGAAAAACATTAGTTTGTTGTTTGTCTATTTTAATTATTTGTTTAGCTGATTTTATTCATAAACACTTTTAAAATGGCAGGACGGAAGAAAAATTTTAGTACTTTGGAAAAAGTTCAACCTTATAATAGAATTATCGTTAATTATGTTATTATAATTATCTACCTCTTCAAATATATCGATTATGATTTTGATAGTAGGTACCTAATTTTTAAAAATATTAACAGAACTCGACAATGCACTATTGGAACAGAAGAAATATTGACAATTTGACATGACAATCTATGCTCAAGCGCGGTCTCGACCACACTTGGGTGATTACAGATTTGATCACTGCTTGGGTTCGATTGAGTAACTGAGTAGCGATCTAAAATAAAGCTAAACTCAGTTGAACTAAGATCAATGAATCTTTGCTTGAGCAACGTTCTAAAATTAAAAGCGGACTTAAAACTAGTTTTAAACAGAGATCAATACTTGAGTTTCCTTCTGTAATACGGACCTAAGTTTGTACGCGCAATATTGGGAGATTTGCCATATTTTTTAAAACCAGTCTTCATTGATTGTTGTCTTGATTGATTGGTGATTTTCCTGTAATCTTTATGAATGGAACTATTTTCTGTAAGTATTTTTTTTCAAAATTGTCACAAAATATTTATACCTATTCAAAATAAAACAATAAGAAAATTTTTGCATCAATTTTATAGATATATACCTACATAAATAGGTATCTAATAAATACAGTCGAAAAAATTGAATTCTGACCCACCATAAATGCTTATTTTCTTACAGACATTCAAATACAATTAGGTCGACATTCGCGTAAACATACATTTCCTTGGTAACGATCTTGTCATCTGCCATCTTTGTTATTTTTACGGTTTCAAACGATTTTTCGTCAAAGTGGGTCATGATTCACTTAGCCTGAAATATGTGACATTTTAAGTAAATAGTTACGTCTACATTAAACTCCTAAACTAAACCATAGATTCTCACTACACGGGCAGCACGGCACGACGGGCAATGAAAGCGCTCCGAATCAGAAGGTCTTTATGGGAAAATGTAATTGTTTGCAGAACGTCCACATGTTAAAACGTCTATTAGTTGACAATGTCTAGAGTGGCAAAACGACTTAGGTACGAATGTGAAGTACAGTCATCAATAGATGTAGTTATTTATTTCTTTACGCGTTTTATTAATTAATTTCAGAAAAAATGGATTCAAAATAAACAAATGCCTGTGGAACCACGCACAATGAAGGGTTCCGTAGTTAGGATGAATTTATCCCGTTCGTCGATTATTACCCGGTAACTTGATGTAGCGGTGATAGTTTTCCTTTTAATTATCGTTATACTACTGCCGTGAACTTTTTCACATATCCAAAACCAACGCTTTAGCTGGCGGGGGGCGGGGACATGACTCTAACAAAAAGGACCATGACCAAGGTCCTATACATGCATACCCTTACTAAAACGATCACGTTACTAAGCTGCACATGGTGAATTTAAAAGCACTTTTTGACCTACATTTTGAAAGTTTCTCCTGTTTCAGATAAACTAGCAGTTTCTTGTATATTCGGTAACAAAAAAAATCTTTTTCCTGGCATTTTTGATCCGTTGCACTTTAAAAAAACTGTTGATTGCGAATCATTTTGTGTCAGGCGTTTTTATACATAATTTGTTCAGTAACGAATTTCGATTTAAGTAACAATTGGCTTAACCTAGTAGGGCTTGACTAGATTTAGCAACATAAATAACAATATTATGTGGCATAACTCGCCACTAGGTTCGGTAGCGGCTGGGACCAGCTTAAAATGTACCAAGACTAGGAGAGCAGAATGAAATCAAACTATGCTATGAAAATCAAACGATCCTATTAGATACACCTCTATCACTAGGCACGTCTCTGGTGGAGAGGCTGACTTAGGATAGCTATAAACATCTGGAGTGGGTCTACCAGATGCTTGTAACTTATCGAATAATTCCACATACTAGTAAGGCGATCAGTGTAAAGGAACGTAAAACAAATCTCTCACAAACAGCGTAGGTACGCCTTTTTATTCAATCTTTAAGCAAAAAACCTAAATAATTATAAGCCATGGCAGTGAAGAGATGGGCAGTCCCAACAAAATGCGTGGATCAGCACCATTTAGCCATTTTGAAGGAGACTGAATGATCCAACACGTCATGTTGTTTTTCATCAAGATGCTTTGTAGTTGCGCGGATAATTCACTGAATGCACGTCTCTAAATACGCTGCACGCGTAAAACACATTTGATTCACCGAAACAATGATGTACGATTTCAATCATCAGAGCACCGCGATATCGTATCCAATTATCGATAAACTGACACGTATCGTAAGTCCAGTAGAAAAACCAAAATCGTCAAATAGATATCGCTTTCAAGAATGTGTATATCGAGCTTAAAGTGCAAAAAATGTGCGGCTAAGTGTTTAATAAACAATAAATAAACAAACAAACAACACACCAAAGAGCTCAACGTTTGAACGTAACAGTAGGTTTCTATGGCGACGAGTGACATAAGTGAATGAATGAGCGAGTGACAACTAATATCAGTGTTTTCAGACAGATAATAATTTTTACCCACAAATCAAGAATCACAACAAGAATCTGCTTCTGAAGAAATACTATACCTACAAAAGAAAATATTATTAATCTATACTATAACACTTATAATATGTTGCATGTTGTTCTATGGATAGTGCTTTGTACTTCTGTATGTGACGAATTCACAATACCTTAAACTGTATGTGATTTCTATTTGTGTATGTTTTAGTGCGTTGGTTGACGTGCCATATCTATAAATAAATAAATAATATGGTGGCCTCCACGGTTATCTCCTGTACCTCAAAAATAAGGGATACTCCTACCACTAATCTGATCACATTAACCGAATGAACGAAATGAACTGTAATCTGTCACTAATCGTCGCCATTAAATCGAAAATGTAACCGGAACTACAAATAATATTTATTTTTATTCAATTTTAAACATAGGCTTTGATTGACTTTAGACTATTACCTTCAATCTAGTTTGAATAAATGAAGGATACTTTAAAATATGAGTTGGCTGTAATCGATTAGGGCATAAATGGTCATCGTCATTTGCACTTTAAAACGTAATATTTCGCAAACGAATCCCTGAATCCAAAAATGGTTTTGACAAACTCAAAAAAACCATTCCAACTTTACTTGTAGCGGAGGTACCTTACCTAAAAACAATTAAGGACTATTTTTTTTTACCACTTTATCGGTTTGATTTATATGTCGAAAGTTACATCATTAGGGTTCCGTATGCAACACTACGGAACCCTAATGATGTAATTTTCGACCGAAAATATAATAAGAGAGAAATTGATAAACTTAATAACCAGGAGATCACACCGTTTACATTTATAAAATTAGTGAGAGTGACGCATATAAAACGCATTGTCTTTGGAGATTAACGTACTTATAATAAATATAAAACGTATGTAGGAGGGAACAAAAAAGAGTGTATTTTATTTTGTTTCTTTAAAAACTAAAAATAAAGATAACTTCCCATTTTTTACCGACTTCAAAAAAGGAGGAGGTACTACGTTCGGATGATTGTTTTTTTTTTTTTTTTTTATGTATGTTCACCGATTACTCCGCCGTTTGTGAACCGATTTTAAAAATTATTTTTTATTTCGAAAGGGTATACTCCCGAGATGGTCCCATATAAATTTTATTAAGTTTGCTTGCGTAGTTCTTGCGCTAGCTTCAATATTACGTATTTTTCCCACAGTCTATGTAGACGATATCATTATTAGACTCCTTCACTGTTATTTACATAGCAGGTAGTAACTTGTATGGGGTAGGTACCACCACTAAAAAGTGAAAAATAAAAACTTTTTCCAAAAAAAACAACCGACTTCAAAAAAAAACACTAAAAAAGTGAAAAATTACTTTAATTTCGGAAGTCGGTGGCAAAAAACGAAAATTAAAAAGCAAAGACACCGACTTCCGAAATTAAAGTTATTTTTCACTTTTTTAGTGTTTTTTTTTGAAGTCGGTTGTTTTTTTTTCGAAAAAGTTTTTTCTTTTCCATTGTTTTCTTGCTGTCTGTCCCTGACCTTTTGCATTACCTATAGACGATTTCACATTTTGGACGTTTTACTAGTAAGTCGTTTTGCCACTCTAGACATTGTCAACTAATAGACGTTTTAACGTGTGGACGTTCTGCAACCAATTACATTTTCCCTTAAAGACCTTCTGATTCGGAGCGCATGAAAGCACGTTGGCTACTGTTATGTTACGCAATTACCAGCCAGGTACTTGCCAGAATAATGACACAGGGCTTCTGTAATATTATAAATCCATCCTAACAAGCCAATATTATAAATCCATCCTAACAAGCCACTCACTTTTCCAGATGGTATAGACGGCAAGCAAGCCCGGCGCACCGGCACCAGCGGTCCACTGGGCGAGCTCTTCGACCACGGGCTCGACTCCTACTCGGCGGTCCTCATACCTACCTTCCTCTACAGCATATTTGGCAGGTACATCAGCTATTGAATATATTTTTGAGGTCATGACCCAGTCAAGAAGCACCATTCTTGCAGTTGCAGAATATTGTGTTAAGCAATTCCTGCTTAACACAGTATTCTGCAACTGCAAGAATGGTTCTGGTTCGCGATGTGATGCAGGAAAGCAGGGTTGCAGTGCTCTTTAGCTTGCGGCCAGTGTAGGTTACACGAATGATACACTAAATAGTTTAACACTACGCGCGCTCTGCCCTCTATCTCGAAAATGGTTCAAGATATTAAAAAAATGTATAGACAAAAGTTGTTGAGAATTTAATCCTCAACAATATTTATAAACATACAAAAAGCATAAAACGCAAAGGAAACAATTTTTTTTGACCTTTGACCTTGGAATATCTGTTGACGCGGACACCCTACGATAAGTAGGTTTTGAGACAAGTTTTAGGGTGTTAAAATAAAGGTTTATACAAGTTTATAGCTGACTATCTCTCATTCCGAGGTGAAACCCTAATTTTCCTGGACTAAATAATATGCATTTGTTTTTTGGGCTGACAAGTCATGGTCACGCGAAGGCAATTGTCACGCGATGCCTATTGTTGGCCAAAGAAACATGGGTCGAAGTCGACCCAAGACAATAATTTACCACAATATCAAAATTATGAATTGCTGTCTGTGATTACTTTAATAGTCGTCATCCTTGACCGTTGACTTTTTGTGCGCAATCACAATGTAAAAACAAAGTTTACGGAAAAACATGGTATTAGACGCGACATCCATTGTAATAGCTGTTTATTTGGGTTGTGCTGTTTAATGGGTTAGTATCTTATTAAACGTTGTGTCGGATCTCGGATGAAAACGTACCTACTGACAATTCTAATAAAAAAGGTTTCGAAAGAGGTTCAACATCCCGATCGAGGGGATCACCCTGATGACCCTCTTTCCTGCTGTGTATAAAAGGTGAATCTTTTCATACACGAAATCTCTTAATGTGTCATTGTACTCATCATTATGAACAACTTTCACTATGGGAACAACCCTGAAATCACGAAAAAAAATCAGCTCTTCCCCACATGATGATGAGTACAATGAGTAGAGATTTCGTGTACCTTATATAAGTACCCTTACATAAGTACCCCATTTGTTTTCTGCCAGGTTTCACGGTTTTGTGCGTCCTTCGTACAGGTGTTTCTGTTATTGCGTTTCCATGCTGTATTGAAATAAAAATGTCTTGTAGGTACCTAAGCTCTGGGAACTAAGAGCCAAAAGCTTCATACAATCATGTCAATCAGAACAAAGAGCGTGTGTGGATCATTAAGCAATAGTTTTAATGTGAAACATCTTTCCTTTCGCTTTCCTGCAATATGCAATGCGTGGCATCCTGCAATCTGTGGGAGTGATTTCGTGAAGAGCAATGGAAGTGTGTAACAGGAAGCCGGGGAAGCGCGCACTATGATTTGACCAATGTGCGCACGCGGTGCAAGAGTTGGCTCGCTCGTTTTTTTTTTGAAGGACATGTTAGACTCTTCGTAACAAAGTAGATAGGATATCGCTAAAGGCCAGAGTTGTCTGATAGAATATCCTGCACTCAGCTAGATAATGCGTTATCGTGGCGGGACCGGGAATGTTCTATCGATCCTGATTACTTTCTGCCTTTGATTGATGGGTACTTAATAGTATTAGAAACGCTTAGACATCGGTATCACTGCTACTGGTCACACTATTTGTTTATTATTTTACTGAAAAGGGGACGACAATGTCGACAATGAAATAAAATCATATTATTTTTCGTCAAATACAAGCCAATTTGAAACACAGCACCCGCTCTTTGTGACTGCTCCCTATAGACTAAGACTTGGCAACCACCTCCTCATCAGTAAGGTTTTCGTCCACTTGGATTCGTTTTGATTTTATACATATGTAATACCCTAATAACAAGTCCCTTTTACTTGATAAAATTTAGTAGATCCGGTAACTCCACTGACTTCATTATCTGGACAAGATTATCTACCAAACTACGATGTACGTACACTACCTAATTATACTGTTATCAAAAATCAGGCCATATCTTTAGTTAGCATAATCATCACCAGACGCATTTGTAAGAAGATAATATAAATAATATTGCCGATAGATGACGTATTTATGATTAAACTGTTTTGTTTGTATTGTAGGGGTGGAACTTTTTTGTTTATTCGACGTGCTCGGCGCGGTCGTCAGTGTTGTATGGATATTTATAGTAAAAGTACTCTGTGGTATGGATCATTATGGAAGCTTGTTGACAGACACGTTTTTCCTACGGCGAGGTTCGTAAGCCGTACTGTAAAGAAAACGTGCCGTATACAAAATTATATTCTATTGAGTGACTATACTTAATTCTACGTTAATTATCCTGTAAATAATTGGTTATTTACGGAATAATTTAACGGAGAAATGCAGATAAGTAAGAACATAAATATATTTTTTTCCATCACTTAAATCTCCCGAAACTACTGAACTAGTATAACTTAGTAATTAACTGTCACATACCTACATGGCAGAAATTAAACGGTCTATATGAAATATAATAAAAAAAATAAAAAATGTTGGTTGGTAGGTACCTACCTTACATAAATTCACATACTTAGTAATATTTTAATGTATGAATCGTTAAAAACAATCGAGTCACCAACATCAGTTACTCAGTTGTAAGTTATGTAATGTAATAACATCAAAATATTGTTTAATTTCAGGGATGAAGTGAGCACGCTTCGGTTCCTGTTTCTGATCTGGAACATATTCTTCAACTTCTACCTGACGCACTGGGAGAAGTACAACACTGGCGTCATGTTCCTGCCCTGGGGATACGACTTCACCATGATCGTAAGTCAATCATACATAGTAGTAATACCTAGGAGTAGTAATAATACCTACCTAACTACATACCATTCCTAACGCCAAGCAGGACAACCGTCAAAGTCTTTACTTCTGGACGTCAATTGATTCTAGTTGTTGCTTAGTAGGGTTATAGATGTATGAGGAACAGGGTGTAAAGTTCACTCACCCTAAGGGAAGATTTTCCGACCAGACGGGTGTTGTCTCTGGCGGGCAACTGAGATTCGCTAGCTATTTAATTTGACCCTGTATATGTTCAATAACTCTACGATTTCTCGTAGGGTTCCTGTATCCTACTGCTGGTGACATCTGTGTTCGGGCCGCAAGCGTGGCACATCCCTCTGCCGGGCGGCATCACACCGGGCGTCGTGTTCGAGCTCGTGCTGTACTTCTCTGCGATGCTCACCAGCCAGACGGTCATCTTGTGGAATATTTACAAGTGAGTGACACAGTTGTTTAGCCAATACACACAATCACTCGCCCTTTATCGATTACAAGTGATTTGGTAGGAAAAAGCGACGCAGTAAATTCTCCGGGGATTACCATTACCAACGCAGAAATAAATAAGTAATATCGCCCCCTGTCTGGCGTAAACGCCATCTATAAAAGAAGAAAGAAGCTCACTTATAAGCTTCAATGAAAAAGAAGGTCCGACCAAATAAACATGAGACATCAAAATGGCCTCATACATAATAACGGGTAACCACTCCTCACTTGACGGGCGGCGTTACTATTAGATCTTATCCCGTCCAGTCCTTGCACCGATTTTAGAATAGGTGTTCAGAGTCCATAATACCTCAGACTAAATTCACTCTTTATCTCGCTCGCACACTACTGCTCGCGGACTGAGTGAGAGCGAGACTGAGCGGCGGGGAGAAGGCTCCAAGGCTCCGATAGTTTAGGTTATTTCTTTTTACGGTGAAAATAATGGTTATTAGAAAAAACTGCTTTTTATATACATAGTTCAATGTTAGTATGCAAAATTTCATTATCTAATATAAAGTGTTTTTTGAATAGTAGCGGTTTATTTTTCGGTTTGGAAGTAACTGTAATATTTTTTTGTCGAGAGATTTTTATGGAGTAAGTAAGTATTGTTTTCGGCAAACATAATACTTAAGGTGGGTCTGCAGTGGTGGCCCGCGAAATTTAAATTTTCTTACGCTTTTTTGCAATTTGCAGGTCAGTGTGAGGTTGTATCTTGATCAAAATATGATTCGTGACCATAACAAATATGTATTTACAGAATTATAATCATAAGAACCATTAATAATTAATCTCTCTAAGTTAGATTTGTTCCATTATACTTTTCCGTAAGAGATTTGTTCTTAAGCTTAAGTATAAATAAATAAGTAAACAACGTGATGATATTCCCAAGGTCGTATCGCGACGGCACCGGCAAGCTGCGTTCGTTCAGCGAGGCAGTACGGCCACTGGTGCCATTGTTCATCTTCTTCGCGCTGAGCTCGCTGTGGGCCATCTTCTCACCCAACGATATCATCAACCGAGCGCCCAGGATCTTCTACATACTCACCGGAACTATATTCTCTAATATAAATGTAAGCATTTCTTTTTTCCTGCTTAAAATGAGGTTATGAGTAACCAATAATTCAGGAATATCAGATTGGCCATGTGACGGGTCTAATGGATTTATCAACTTTGTCTCAGGGTAACGGATGCAATGCTGATATGACGCGTAGGTAGAGCTTAACTGAGGTGGCACCCCATTGAACTTGCCTGGGAATAGAACACCAAAATCTACGCGTCGTTGATTAACCCACGTACACAGAACGCGATGCGCTCGCCAGCGCCAAGCTATAAATGTATAACGAAATATATAGTAAACAGTAGTGATGAGGGTATGTTCCTATCGATAAATGAAATTTATACGCCTACGTCAGGCTTTATTTTATAAATTTACGAATATAAATAAAAATTGATTCAATATTTCCATATTTATTTTATGTCATATTATCGTGAGTAAGAAAAACCAGTATAAATTATAAAAAATTAAGAGAAAAATACATAACTTAAAGAGCTATAAGAAATGTGGTACATCTCTAATTGTTTCATTACGTCATCTGTTGACTTCATTTCAAGTCCTTGGCGCTCAGAGCACGTTAAATTCAATTCTGATTAAGGATGTCTATGATCTGTCTTTCTTTGATTTTTGTCTATCCCGTGTTTTTACTTAATTTTTGATGAATAACGTTAATATTATTTTTACGTCTCTTGACAATTTTCGGGACCCTGGGGTCCTGGACCTTTGGAAGGCGTATGAGGGGCCAAAACCAAATCGGAGTTAATGACCTAAATAGGTAATAAATTGCGCACCGAAGTTAAGCAATTCTTGGCGTCCAATAGCCATAAGATATATACCACTGAAAAGAGCTTTTTAGGGATAACCTTTGCTACAAACACGACTTTTGCCTATTATTAGTCAGTACAGAGTTAATTACCTAAATAGGTAATGAACTGTAATGTAATGCTTAATGACACACAGTAATGAGAACAGTAATGCTTAATTACTCACATTTAGAGCTCTGTAGCTCCTTTCGTACTAACAATCGAGAGAAACGTCATATCACGAAATATTGCCTTTGGAATCTTTCCATTGGCATATATCTTAACTCTATTCAGGGATGCGGCAGGCTTAATGAAGGCTTAATGATTTGTACGGCCGATCGACTCTTAAACACATTGTTCCCAAAACGGCATCTAGGACGTTTTAAAATGTCCGTTAATAGGTTTGCAAGATCATGTTTGCAAGGCTCAAAGTTAGTAAAAGTTATTTCATTATCTAAATACCTGACGTTCACTAATGCTGAATTACTCATATTTAGAGCTCTGTAGCTCATTTCGTACTAACAATCGAGAGAAGCGTCCTATCACAAAATAGAAGAGATCTTTCTTGGCATATATCTCAACTCTATTGGAGTACGCGTCAGGCTTAACGATGTATCCGGTCGACCGACTCTTAAAAACATTGTTCCTAAAATGGCATCTATTGGAGACCAATGTTTTAAAATGGTCGCTTATAGGCTTCAAAGTTGATGTTTGCAGGGCACTGAATCATTAAAAGTTATTTAATTGACGAAATACCAGAATTACAATAATATTTAATCACTCACACTTAAAGCGCTGTAGCTCCTTTCGTACTAACGATCAAGAGGTCTTCAAAATAAAAAATATTCTTCTTGATGAGATCTTTCCATTGGTATATCTTAACGCTATTGGGCTCCAGAGTAGACAAAATCCCTTTTCTGTAAGCGTTATCGCCAACGGAAAGATCAAATTGTATGGAGTTGACATTAGCTTTAGAGATGTCACGTGACTGCTGCTGTCAACTACATACAATTGATCTTTCCGTTGGCGTTAACGCTTACAGAAAAGACATTTTGTCTAGGCCCCCAGGGCAGAAACGCCCAATCTCCTTTGCAAAATTTGCGAATTTCCGCCATTTTGGTTTGCCGTAATCTCTCTGTTCCATGCTGTCATTTTGCTTCTGTGCAATGTTGGTAGCATGGCGTGTTTTATTGTTAGCCCTGTCTTTCGTGCTCACTATACCACAATAATGAAAGAGCTAGGGCGCCTTAGTTTTACAGATAATCGCAAAAAAGTTGGACCATAGGTACTTTTCCTTCCTCCTTCAAATTGGCTATCATTCACCCTATATTCAAGGGGGGTGACCGTGGTGCTATAAATAACTATCGCCCTATTGCGGTGCTATCTGCCTTATCTAAACTCATGGAAAGAGTTATAAATAAAAGACTCATCAACTACCTTGAGACTAACAACCTGCTATCAACCAGTCAGTTCGGCTTTAGAGAAAATAAATCAACTTCTGATGCGGCCTTAAAATTGATTACCGGTATTGTTGACAAACTCAATCACCGCAAAAAATGTCTCACTGTATTTATCGATCTTGCTAAAGCTTTCGATACCGTTCCTCTCCCTTGCTTATTATCCAAACTCGAAAGTCTAGGCGTCAGAGATCTCCAACTTCAACTCTTTCATTCTTATCTTTCAGGCCGCTCACAGAGGGTCAAAATCGACAAATATTTAAGTGACGTGCTGCCTATTGCCTACGGTGTACCGCAAGGTAGTGTCTTAGGCCCCACGTTGTTTTTGGTGTTCATCAATGATCTCTGTAATATGAAATTAAATTCCGGAAACATCGTTTCTTTTGCCGATGACACCGCCATCACCTTTTTCGACAACTCGTGGTCTAGTCTTCAAACTACCGCTCAAAAAGGATTTGATGTCGTACGTAGCTGGCTTATGTCTCACTCACTTACCTTAAATACCTCAAAAACAAAACTCATTACTTTCTCTCTCAACATCACATCACAACCTTCGACTCCCGTAACTTTGCAAGCTCACACCTGTCAATTAAACACACCAAACTGCAACTGTCCACTAATTACATCTACTAATACAATTAAATATCTTGGTATTACTCTAGACAAGCACCTCAACTTTAAAGCACATACTACTCTCCTGACTGGCCGTGTCCGCAAATTGATTTATTTTTTTAAAACTCTAAGACACGTTGCCAACGTACATGTTATACGGTCTGTATATTTTGCAATGTGCCAGTCTGTGATTTCTTACTGTATTACAAGTTGGGGTGGTGCTGCTAAATCGATCCTCAAGCCTCTCGAGGTAGCGCAGCGAGCAGTCCTGAAGGTGGCCACTTTTCGACCAATACTTTATCCTACTTTTGAGCTCTACCAGAAATGCAAGGTCCTTACCGTCCGCCAAATGTTTATACTCAGCACGATTTTACAGCAGCACACTAACACTCCCATTGCACGTCGGCCGACATTACCCAGAAGAAGAAATAGGATATGTACTGTACCTCATCCATACTTTAGTTTCACAAAAAGATTCTTTTTTATCAAGGTCCATTTCTATATAATAGATTGAACGCAATAATACCACTGCAAACTTGTTGTAAGCTAACATGCAAACAGCGGATTACTGAATTTCTTTCTACCAAAAATTACGATGATACCGAGTCCCTACTTACAACAGTGAAGTAACTCATAACAAAGATATACACACTCCCACACCCACACACACACGCACACAGACACACCCTCACGCGCACGCACTCACACATTCTTGTACTGTACTTTTATTTGTTAAAAATTATTTTATGTGATAATAATAATTATGTTACAGTCTAAGAAAAACCCTTGTCCTATTTTCGGGAAATGAAGTCTGATTGTCCTTAATACAGGCTACTAAGTAACCTAGCTAGGACATCAGATCGTAAATTGTATTGTTACCTACTCATCTCAGATGTAAACTATTCCTATGTTGTCATTCTACTTTGTAACAGACTGTACCACTTTTTTATGAAATAAATTATACTTATACTTATACTTATAGTTGAACTGCTGTGGTACGAAGAGCATCAGTCAACTGCGTTTTGTTATCTGTCGTAGCACGTCAAACATCAGATTCCAACATTTCTACGCTATACAGACGGAAAATATTATGATTCAATCTATTCTATGCGCGGAAATTATTTGTCACATCACTGAACCATAGACAATTTCAAGTGGCCATTGTTACAGCGAAAAAAAATATGTAAATACACTAAATACAGCAAAGATTTTTTTTAATTCTATGCATTTTGGTGACAACTCAGGTCCTTGATACAGGAAATTGAATCTTTCGTTTGACTATTATTACTTTAAGTCATAGTAAGTTCTTCAGATTTCATCATTCATTTCAGTTTTTTTTTTTAATTTTGTGCAATATCCATTAAAATTGTCTGTTTGTTGAGCAAGTTATGAATACTATGATCAAATCTTATATTAAATTCTGATAATTTTTGGTTACTTTTCCAGTGTCGTCTAATAGTGTCACAAATGAGCGACACTCGGTGCGAGGCGTTCAACGGTCTGCTGATCCCCTACGCGCTAGTGTTGTGCGCGGTGTTCTGGACCGCGGTCTCGCCTGGGACGGAGCTCTTGTTTCTTGCCGCGCTCTGCGTCATCAGCTCCATTGCACACATCTACTATGGTACTAAAGTGGTAAGTGAGATGTAAAGAATCCACTAGCATAGAAAAACGAAATATTTATTTTATTTTATAGAACCAAAATCCCTGCTGAAAGTGCGTTCCATAGCGCTTTATTACCCTGCAGTTTCTGGGCGTTAGTCTTGTCAACTGTCCTAAAATTTTATCGGGAATCTGTGCGACGTACAAGTTGTAGTTCTAATGCGTGTGTAGCAGGGATAAAATACCTAAGTATTTATTTTGCTATTTAGCAATCTCTCCCACAAATATTTTAAAAACAAGGCCACTCATTTTGCAATAAAGATCTATTCACTAATAAAATTTGTTTATTGTTTTTTCCAGGTGCAAGAAATGTGTGATCATTTCAAGATTGAATGTTTCCATATCAAACCAAAGATAAAATAAGTTATTTATAAAATAAATTCCAACTGCAAGTTGTGAAATCATAGCAGAAATTAAAATTAAGTACCTAATACTCTCTCTTGTATTGTGATTGTATTTAGAAATAAAGGTATGCAATCATATACCCAACTGAAGTTGTATCTATAATATTTATGGCAATTATTTCCAGTTGAATTTGAGTGGAATATTTTTACTCATTAAAAACGTTTTTCGTTGTACTGCCAATAATTCTTGAGCTAGTTATTTCTTGCCCGATTACTAATAAATTGTACATTCAATCAATCTAATCCTAACTGAATGACATGTATTGTGTATGTGTTTTTTCATGAGTTATTGTGAAGTGAACGCATACCTTTAATAAAAACTACTGTTTCATAGTACTAGCAGCTCTTTAGTAAGTTAGAGTAGCAAAATTTAGGCCCTAAATAAGTGTATACTTTGATTTTTATTAAATCAAATATCGATTGAAGCAAGCATTTATCATACCCTACTATTAATACTAATTTATCCAATAATATTTTCTGGGTGATATTTCAAATATATTAGTTCTATAAACTGAGGACCAACACACGAAATCAACTGATTTTAATGCATATTCACGATGGATTTTCTTGCTCTTAATTTTTTAAGTCTTGTAAATATAACTTTAGTCCAGGATAAAGTTTTTAATTGTGTTACTTTGTTTGTATTAATATTATTATATTCGGCGGGCATTTATTGAAAGTTTAATTTAAGAACTTTTAGTCCTCATAGAATAAGACTAAATTGAAACGTTACTAGTAACGCTAGTCATGTTTATTAGGTAATAAATTGTTAATCATGCCATAGAATATGTCATACAATAGTTGTGTAATTTCATGCCAAATGTTTCCATTTAGGTTTAAAATTTAGTCAATTTTATCAAATTAAATACTTTCTATTAAGTAGTTGTCTAGGGTACATGTATTTTTATATACTGATCTTCTTGTCTTATTAACTTGGTGTTATAGATAGCATGTAATGTTATATTGTTAGATACACTTGATAATGATCTGAAATCTAAATCTCAGGTTGATTTATGCGTTCCTCCTTTATATTGCAATATTGTTAGTTTTATTTGTGGGACAAGGTGAGTAGGTATATTCCAATATTTTGTGATGGATTTAGCATCTTTAGTTTCCTTCTCGCTAGTTTATACTCGATAATTTATACTTTTCAAGCGGTACAATTATGTACCGTAAATCTTGTCAAGATTTAGGGCTAAAACATTTTAATAAGCTATCATACAACAAAATGTGCAATGCACTGAAAAATCACGTAGAAATATTGCATTATCTGCTAAAAGCACAAAACAGCATGATAAGAATTATAATGTTTCGCCCTAAAGCGTCTTTGGTACCTATCTAAAGTGAGGTTTGCTCAATATTGTACCTGTTTTATTTTTTATAGTTACTTCGTACACCTAGAGGTTTTAAACCTAAGGATAGCAACTGTAAAGCGACTCTGCCTCATCTACATTTCAAGTCTTGTATTGTCAGTAAAGGACTTTATTTAATTTGTTTATTTATTTTCCCCCTTTATGAGGTCGAGGGCTATAGTCAGTAAATTGCGAGACACGTGTATCGACACCAAGGACCATAATGCCTGGGAAAGTACCCTCCTGACCACCTAGAACAATGTCTTATTAAGTAACTAGCTGCGCCCCGCGGTTTCACCGACACGGACACGGAACATCGGGATAAAAAGTTCCAGGTCATAGTCTACCCATATGCTCATCTAAATCGTAACAAACTCAATTTCGCATCTATACATATAATAAAATCGAAAAAGTACTGGAAGCCGCGAGAAATAAGTAAGTACTTAAGTAGAAAAATATTTTTAAAATTTTTGTTTCTCGGTTTGTTTGTTCGTTCGTTTGTGAACGCATCACGTAAAAGCCACTCATTGCATTCAAATTTGAATTACTGAAAGTTAAGACGCTTTATTGTGAGTAACATTTAGTTTTTTTTTCATCAAAATCGACCTGCAGAATTAAAAGATTATGGATTTTACACTAACTGGCTCTTTTTTTATCCCTGTAGTTACGTGCATGCTTGACGGTATTCGGTTCACAATTCACAACACATTGTGCAGTTTCCAAGCTGTAACTTGACAAAAAGTACTCGGCTTGCATGAATTCACGATAGTAAGGATTTCAAATAGTTATAACTATCAAAAAGTAGGCTACTAGGCTTGCAAGAATTCACGTTTAGGTTATTTTAAGTACTCTCATTAAAAAACAAAAAATAAATGCTACTTATCTTTAAATAAAAAATCAATTGTGGCATATACCTATGAAAGAAAGATCAGGCTACTAGGCTTGCAAGAATTCACGTTTAGATTATTTTAAGTACCTACTGTCATCAAAAAAAAAAAAAAAAAATGCTACTTATCTTTAAATAAAAAATCAAAAGTGGCATATCGCACCCCTAGATAAAGACTCCGGCAACTCAAAAAACCTCAGATTTCAGAAATGACGAAAAACTGTTTTTGGAATGTATAGGAAAGTTAACAAAGATTTAATGAGACATTCATAAAGGTAACGTTTTCCAAAGCTTATAAGTTATATAAGTTAAATTGATTTATAGGTATTCGAGTCAGGTTTTCGATAAAGCTACTAACTCGAAACTTGTACTTTTTGAGTTAGTGGGGTTTTTATCTAGGGGTGCGATATATGAAATCACTAGAGCTCGAGCGATTTAGCTGACGTTTTCAAGGTTTGTATAAAATATTTTTTTTTATAATCCTTCGGTTAAGTCGGATTTACATCCGGACTACGCTAGGCACGAACAGCTAGTTTATAATATTACTAGCTTCCGCACGCGTGCTATGTCGATAAAAAGTAGCCTATGGCGTTCCCCAGGATGCCATCTATCTCCTTGACAAATATCGAAATCTGTTCAGTGGTTTAGAATAGAATAGAATGGAATAACTTTATTTTGCACAAAATATGGTACATAAAAGGTCTTAAATATGAGAAGTCCCACATATTTTGCCTACTTATACATTTTAGCATGCAAAAAAAAAAATACCTTATAAAAACTTATACAAAAAACATTTGTTGCTATTGAGATCATCATGACATAAAAATTTAAAATCTTTAAAATTACATTAAAATTCTATTACTAGTGAGATCATATTTCAAACTTTGCTTATAATTTAGGAACTCATTTATTGTATAGAATGCATTATAGTACAGCCATTTCTTAAGTTTATTTTTAAAATAATTTAGTGGCAGCTCTCTGATCTGTTTGGGTATTTGGTTGTAGTAGATTTTGACAGACATATTATAACAATTGTTCTGACAGAGTGTGCTTCTACATCTTGTGACAGCCAGTCGGGTTGGATCTCTTAAAAGGATTTTTTTATTTTCTATGGCTTTAGTATAACGCTCAGTGTTTTTTGACAAATAAACCTACTTCTAATATATAAAGACTAGGAAGAGTTAGTAATCCTAATTTCTTAAATAAAGGTCTACAAGATACAAACGGTCCAACCCCACAGATTGCTCTGACACATTTTTTTTGTGTGATAAAGACTTTTTTAGCCTGGGAAGAATTACCCCATAAAAGAAGACCGTATCTAAGCACTGACCCAACGTAGCCATGGTACGCAGTCATAGCAGTTTTTTGACTTGACAATTTCTTAAGTTTTTTTAGAGCGAAGACAAATTAGAGCATATGTGGTTTGTGTGTGCTTTCCAATTGCAATGTCTATCTAAGATAATACCTAAAAAATTTGTATCAAGTACTTCTTCAATTTTCGTGTTTTTATAGTATAGGTCTAAGGGTTTTATTTGAGAATTGTTATAATTAGAAAATTGTAAAATTTTAGTTTTAGAAATATTAGCTGTTAGATTGTTGTCCTTTAACCAGTTCATTATTGATTCTACAGTGTTGTTTAATGAATGTTCGTAGTTGCTTTCTGAGTTTTCCGGTACTATAACCGAAATATCGTCTGCAAATAGAATGCATTGATGTGATGTCACTTGAGGAACGTCATTTATATAAATAAGGAAGAGAAGAGGGCCTAGTACACTTCCTTGGGGAACACCGAACTTATTTGTTTCAAAAGTAGACCTGAATGGGGTAGGTAGACACAAGTTCATCATTTAATTTGTTTATTTCGACACATTATTTTCTGTTGCTGAGGTAGCTTTTAATCCAATCGAGAGCTTTGCCTCGGATTCCATATAGCTCGCATTTATTGAGCAAGATTTTGTGATCTACGAAATCGAATGCTTTGCTCATATCAAAGAAAATTGCAGCAACTCTATTACGTTTATCGATGTTTTCTGTTATTTTTTGCATTAGTGAGAATGCAGCATTTGTTGTTGATTTATCTTTTTGAAAACCATTTTGGTTACATACTATTAAGTTAAATTTATTTAAAAAATTCATTAAGCGAAAGTAAACTATTTTTTCAAAAATTTTAGATAAAATCGGGATTAACGTGATGGGCCTATAGTTGTTCATATCTTGTTTGGAGTTTTTTTTGTGAAATGGTTTTACTATTGATGATTTTAAATTTTCTGGAAAGGTGCCTTGCGTAAATGATAGATTTATAAGGTGACATAAGATGTCTGCCAATTCTTTATTGCATTTTTTAGTATGGTTGTTGAGATGCCATCATAACCAACAGCTCGTGTGTTATTAAGTGAATTAATAGTTTTTGAAACTTCTTCACAAGAGGTGGGTCCCAGATAAATGGTCGAATTCGATGAATCTATTAACTTGTAATTTGGACGAGAGTTATTCTCCTTATTTGTTATAGATATGAAGAAATCGTTGAAGGCAGTCGCAATTTTCGCTGGGCATTCAACGCTTTTATTATTCCAATCTATTGATTTTATTGTTTTAAATGTTTTTGTATCATCTGTTTTATTTTTAATGATATCCCAAGTGGCTTTACATTTACTTTTTGCGTTTTTTAAATATGAATTATTGTTTTGTTTTTTAGAGTTAGTTATACATTTTTTAAGTAATTTATCATATTTAATGTAGGCTTTTTTATTTTCGTCTGTGGAATTTTTGTAGTAACGGTATCTTAATGTCCTTTTGTGATAGGTTGATATTTTTAATCCTTTGGTGATCCATTTGGGAGCGCTAACATTGGAATGTATTTTGACTTTATTTATTGGGAAGCAAAGATTGTAATATAATTGTAAAGTTTCGTGAAATATATCAAAAGCTTTATTAAGATTTTCTTGCTCTAGCACTTCGGACCAGGTTAATTTTGATAAAATATCTTTAAACTTTAAGGTATTTTTGGGCGTGAAAAGGTAACAGACAGACAGACAGGAGTTACTTTGGAAGAAAAATGTTTTATAATCCCATCCTCGTCGCCACTGTTATGTACTTACTTGGCGTCCATGATCAAGAATATGGCGGTCAATGTAGGTTGCTTCAAACTTGTTGTGGGGTACCCTCACTTGTCATAATAATCAACTGTCAAGTGTCAACTATCTGTCAAACACCACACACTCATTCTCAATAACATGCGTAACACAAAAAATCAGTATGGAGAAACAGAACAGAGGAGATCATTCACCATCCATACATTTTTGGGCTAAAGAGGTGAAAAGAGGTGAAAGAGTGCCTACACTTCCCTTCATTTTTTATTACTACAAGCTATTACTTGAATTAGATCACATGCAGTAGTTTTGCTACTCACATGTTAACAAAATATGAACAATTAAATTCTTACGTGCAAGTCATCTCACACATGTAAAATGCCTCGTCTGAATCAGCTCTAAAAGACCAGGCAACTATGCATAAATTAAAACAAGCAATTGTTTTATTATAACTCAAACATTTATTATATGGAACAACAATAAATATTTTGCTCTCAGCATAAGGTAGTAAGCGTTTCATTTATTTCATCACTCAATGACATCAATTTTTTCCACTGTTCAGGTGTCATGCTAATGCCCTTCTTGCCTGGTAACAGATCACCATTCTTTTCATAGAATTCTCTTATATCTACATAAACCTTTCCTTTGAATTCTCTGATTTTAAGTAATTTCTTTCCTTGTATAACCCAAGTTGGCTCTTTATCTGCTGTTCTGCTGCCCATTTTGGCTTTCTTTTCTGCAGGAGGGTTTCTCTGCAAATAATAAAACAATTTTTTTTGAAGAACTTATTAAGTACTTGTTTTAATAGTGCAATTTGTCCAATTGAAGTAAGATTGTTTATGGAATTCTGGCACCAGGTTGTTTAGACTAAAGTTGGAAGTTAAATAATTGACTGTAATAAATGGACCCCAAATTTTATAAATAACTCGATAACAAATTGGCAACAGCAGTGCAAACTACAGAGATAAAAATAGGTACTTACTTACTTCATTACAGTTTTACCTACTAATAACCGATGTTGACACGAAACATCGAAAATTGAAGATACATATTTATTAGGTATCTAATTCTGGTAGGTACTTATATAAACAGACAGACTGTTATTTATTTTCAAAACTATCTTTGTGTGGAGTTACGATTATTATTATAATATTATACATCACTTCCCATGAAAACTACTCAATTATGTACCTATTCACTCGTGCTGTTTTTTTCTTGTTAGCACAAGGGAAAAATATATACAAGTGTCATAGCGAAAGGGTCGCTTAGTTTTAACCTGCTGCTTGTTGGCCATTTGCATTTACACGTGGCCGTAAATAATTTTTAGAAACTTTAGCATGTATTCTGTACTACCTAAAAGGATGTTAAAACTTATTTATTAGACTAGAAAACTTACGTCGACAGGTCCATCATCACTATCAGAACTGCTGGAGCTTTCTTGCTTCTTGTGTTTAGGCATATTGTAGTCTTCACAGCCTATTTAAAACAGTATTTTATAAATGTATACTTTGCGCTCTACCCAGTATCTTCTGTTTACAACGGAATAAAGTTGAAGATTCGATACTTGACAAACTTATTTAAAATCAAAATTATTATTAACTTGCCGGTCAATCTCAGAATTTCAGAAATCTTGTTCTATTCAGTGTTGCTACTGTCAGAAAATATTTTGACCATGGAAATTAGACAAGCAAGACAAATAATTTATTTTTACCGTAAGCGAAAGCGTAAGGTAGCAAAGCAAGCATGATTATTTATTTTATTATTGATATTGCCATATTACCTATTCGATAAGAAAATCATGAGATCATGGGTCAAAATTACGAATATTACGATCATAAAAGACGCATCGATAACAATAATATGGTATGTACTTACTAATTCCGTGATTTTCTGAATTTATTCCTAACGTGACGTCAGACGTCAAAATGAAATCGACTTTTCGAGGTTATCCTCGATAATTGATATTGAAGCTAAGAATAAACTTCACTTTTCACCACAGAGTACTTTTATATATAGCTTTTCACTCAAATTTAAGTAATTTTATGAGAATATAACAATTTGTCAGTATAATGTTAGAGCCATGGAACTGTGCTACTCTCTTACCACCACCAGTAAACATGTTTTTATGTGTAACCAAATTTGGTAAGAGGCATTCCGCATTCGTTATTCGTTGTTTACTATTCCAAAAAACTGTGCTCTTTGTAAATACACAAAAAAATATAATTCTAAGTCCTTGAAAATACTTATCATCTTCCAATCTCTGACTCCTTGCTTATTTGGGGTGGCTCATCATAATTTGTAGTTATTTACTTACTTTTTAATCAGCACCAGCACCTTTTTACCTTGTATCATGCAGAACATGTCGCATGCTTAATGGAATACTGACCCATTAATAGATACCTACTTAGATAGGTCAGAATTGGGTTACGTACAGATACAGGCTTCTTTTAGGGCCATCTACCGGCGTCCGATCGAATAACGTTGAGATTAAGCACTATTGCCACCCAAATGATTTATCGGTCTCTTTTGCGATTTCCCAAAAATCGTCTTTTTTGAGTTAAGTCAGTATTCCATTAAGCATGCGATGTGTATACAATTTATTCTAATAAGTCTTTTTGCTTTAACAGATGTATCAGCATTAAAACATATGTTTAATAACATTATAAAAGTGTTGTCAAAGCAGTCACCTCTACACAAAGAAAGTGCTATTTGCTCAAGATTTTTATACAAGTATGATAAGAAATTCCGCAATGATATAGGCTACAGGAATTTAAGAAAAGTAAACACAGCTCTGAAAAAGTACCTGGCTTTAAACATCTTGAAAGAGATTGAAAACTTTTCATTATCTCTGCCATCGGAGAGTGATGATGAACTTTATTTACCAACAAGGCAGATGCTGGAATATGTTTTATTAAGAATTATGGCCTTTGCAAAGATAATGTTGAGGGTTTGTGTTTGCTCAAAACAAGCAGCAGTGTTTTATTTGGACAGGATAAAGAGAGGTGAGAGTCACTGGATGAGCTTGTTACCATATGCCCTTTTGAGTAGACTATGGTCTATGAGTATGGTGCTTCTACAGCATACTACAACCTGGTATTCAAACCTGTATCCCTATTTAATTAAATTACAATTGAAAGGCCTCAATTTTCTACCAGAAAATTATAAACTACCTGAAGACTTTGATAAATGGTTGGACCTGAAGCATGTTGATGACTTTGGTAGATTTGATTGGGCTCAAAAGAAATTCATTGATGTTGATAATACCTTGATTGATGGTGATGACAATGATCTTTTTGATAATATACTTGGCTATGTAAACCAAATTAATGAAGATCAAGCTGAATCAGATCAGGAAGAGGTTATTAAACCATTGCCATTGTTGGACAAAAGGCATGAGAGCCCATTGCCAAATGCAACAAAAATAGATCATGGTGTAGTGTTATCTAGAGAAAGTTTTAAAGTTCTTCTTAACTCTAATATTATAAAGAACAACAAAACATCACCCTCTCTCCCCTCTGAGAAAGTGATTGAACATTCTCATGAGAAAATAACAAATTCTAGCTCTTTAAAGAAGTTTATTGAAAGAGAGGAAACATTCAGAAGTGAATCTGATAGTAAATCACTTACAAGCCATTTGAGCCTCATGCAATGGCATGCTCTCAAGAATGCTTTACTCAAACTTAGTGACACGCTCACCAACAGGAAAATAGATAAAAAGTTCCATAAAATTTGGAAACAAAAATGTTTAGATTACATGTAATAAAAGCTTTTATTAATAATATTTGAGTTTTATATTGTTTAAATAATAATATTTACAGATACAACAATTGTTACAGCACCATTTTTAGATGAATAACTATGCACATAGTCAGGCATTTAAATTAACATAATGCATTAAAAACAGTATATCAGGTACAATTTACATATGTGCAGGAATACTTTATGATATTCTGACTGATACATAGTTTAAGTACCAATTATTTATTATGATTTTTTTTTATTTAGGGAACCAGTCACCAATTACTCATTTTTATTAGGAGTGGCCCTCCCTCAAAGTAGGTAACTCTTGTACAATAACTATATTGTATTAGTATATACAACACTAGTGACCCGCCCCTGCTTCGCACGGTGTCAAAATATCGAGATTTCTGTGTATTATTTACGTTAAATATGAATACATTATATACTTAAACCTTTCGGAATAAATGCTCTAAATGATGGTGAAACCCACATTGAATTCTACTGTGGAGTTTAGAAGTTATAAGCGGTCACACAGACCTTTTAAATTCAACCAGCTTTGTATGGCTCTCCAAGATTGAAGCAGATATAGTACTAGATCCATGAAAAGTGTTACTTATTAGTATAGGCTTTAGTGAATAGTGAATGTGATATAAGACCCTTCCTTAAACAGAAAAAGTAACAATTATTTCAGGAATAAGCAATATAACCACCTTGAGTTGAAAGTTAGGCCTTTCTTCAATACAATATTATCCTAAATTACACAAAACTCATCTTACATTACAAAAATAAAATTTTATTAAAGGAATGTACCTACATGATGTTGTTAGTTTTTTGTTATTAGATTTCAGTGGAATGTTATGTTTGGAATGCAAATAAATAATAATACATTGTGCATTAGAAACAAATTAGGTCGAAGTATTATTTTCTTGTACTAGACAGCTTCTGTAAGCGCGCCTTCAAGCCGCCTTCCTTTTTAGGCTGAGTGAGAGGTTTCCTTTCTTCTTGGAGTTTTTTGGCTTCTTTTAACCTGAAACAATAGTTTTAAATAAAGTGACTCGCATAACTTGCGGAGACGCGCCGTATGTGGTCGTGTACCTTAGCAACCAGGGGGGGCACGAAGAATAAAAATAAAGGATCTCGCTCATAGTACACATACGATCGAAAAGGCACGAGACACGATAAATAAAAAACTACTGAATACTCGCGCAATACTCACTTTTCTTTAATCGCAATTTGTTCTTCTTTCTTATAAATATCTTTGAAATCGCTACAAAATGAGGTCCACAATGAAAAAAATTCTTTCGGTTCACAGTCCTCCAACTTGCCGCATTTAGGAGTGTATTGGTAAAACTTCACAGTCGCGATGAATTTCGTACGGCATTCGTCTAAGTTTTCGTTTTCAGTCTTTAGTTTCTCTTCGGCTGCGTTTAGGAATACGGTCATCTTGTCTTTGAACACCTCTAACCTTCTCTTCCCCTCGTCTGTCGGGGAATCTTCGTTGAGATTACGTGTTTGAGCGTCGGTCTCTATCACTTTCTTCATTTTATCCTTACAAGCTGTAGAAAGGAATGTGAATGTCATCATTCGGCGATAAAAAAAAAACAAACCTATAGCTCTCAACTCTTTACTTGAATCTTTTTCACAGATTAATACAGATGGGGCAGGCCGCAGAATCTTCTAATATATAAAATTCTCGTGTCACAGTGTTAGTTGCCATACTCCTTCGAAACGGCTTGACCGATTTTTATGGTCTGAGTCTGACAATCGGTCGTAATCTATTTTTCATACCCCTAGTACCTTACTACTACCTTACTACTACCTACCTACCTACCCTAGGTAGGTAGGTAGTAGTAAGGTATGGTAGGTAGTAGTTAGGTAGGGTAGGTATGGTACGTAGGTAGGTAGGGTACGTAGGTAGGTACTTAGTGCTACGCGTGCGGAGCCGGAGCGGGCAGCTAATCATATATAAAAAATAAAAAGCGACTCTTGCTACGACACAACCAAGTGCAATTCAGGTCGTCTTTTGTGAACAAATGATGTTTAAAATAAATAGGCTCGGTATTTACGGTCAGTTCAGACCGCGACGTGAAAGTTACGCGACGCTGCGGCCAGTTTTTAACAAATACCAAACTTATTTTCTTCACGAAAAGGTATAATTTCAGTGCGAGATGCGCGGTTCTGCGCAGCGCGTGTACCATAATGTACGTGTAAATAAATTCGATATTGTATCGGATCATAAAAAAGTCGTACTTGTAGCTTTATTCCTAAACTGCGGAGTGTCCCATCTCTATTCATCTGTGCCTTTGGTTGGTAACAATGCTTACCATCAAGTTGGTTCCTAAGAGTGGTAAGATGCGTGGCCACATCGGCGAAGTCGAGGGTAGCCGCGCGGGCGACGTCGCCGGGCTCGGGCACGGGCAGTGCGCAGCCGTCTGACAGCGCGCCGCCGCTCGACCGCATGTACGTGCGCACTATGAAGTGGAGCAGCGTCACATTCGACTGTTTTGACTGAGGACAATACCAATAAGTTGAAATAAATTATTATTATACTGGCCTCACGCCCCTTCATCACAGTGTAACAAACTAACATAATTCTTTAAGTATTATATTTATGTTACTTTAATGTTAGTCTATTATTGAACAGATAAATTTTCTGGAATAAATTCTCTAATATAAATGATGGTGAAAACCGCATCAAAAAATTCGATGCGTAGTTTAGAAGAGCAACGTGGTCACACAGACAGACACGAAAAGCGACTTTAATTTATACGAATATGTATAGATATTTATTATGTTAGTTAATTGATTCAGGCGTGACTTTGCGGAAATCCATTATAAAACACAATAGAAGCTGATATATTTAGTAACCTATTCCGCTTGACTATTCTTCAAGAGTCATAAAAACCCTGTAAGAAATCGACACGTGTTTCACCTCTCAAGATGCCTCGTTGAGAGGTGAAACACGTGTCGATTTCTTACAGGGTTTTTATGACTCTTGAAGAATAGTCAAGCGGAATAGGTTACTAAATATGTCAGCGTCTATTGGAATTTATTATGTTAGCCTATTTACAGCCTAGGTGCCAAGGAGAGCGGGGAGTCTCCCTTTTCTCCCCTTTTTTTTTTTTTTTTTGAGTGTGGGTAATCATCCAATGACTTCTCCCGCTCTGGGCAGAGCTGAAGGGCGTGTCAGACTTTTACTGACTAAAACCCACCCGAGTTCCTTCAGTTGCCTGTTGCCAAGGTCCCGGTATCCCTTTCGGACTAACCCGCAACCCTGGCAGGCATCGGTCCTAGCGGACCCCGCCAATTGTGCTGACATCTCTATGAGGCGCGCGTGGAACACGACGCGCCATCGACCCGGCCCTTTTCTCCCCTAACCGCTCTATTCTATTTTCTGGCCGTTTGAAATGAATATACAGGGCGTCCCACGGATATGCCGCATGGAGGAAAAGTACCTTGCATATTGTAGATGGAACATTTTACTAGATTTTTAGGTAGAAAAATAATCATTCTGTAGCTTTATCATACCGATCGAAAGGCTTCATCATAAGGATTAATTTTGGTAAATAACATAGTGTCACAAATAAAAGGAAGACCATGAATTTTAACATTTTTAATACAAAATTAATCAATTTATCAAATGCTCAACATGAGTCCCTTCCTGTTGAATACAAAGTCGCACTCTTTTGATTATTTCGCTCCCTGTCGATTTTTTGATCTTGTTGTGGTGGATATTTAGAATAACACGTCTAAGTTCTGCTTGTAGCTCGTGGACACTTTCATACTGGTTCTTGTAAACTATAATAGTATACTAATTTTTTACATAACCCCATTAAAAAATATCTAACGGGGTTAGATCTGGGGTTCTCGGCGGCCATCTTATTTGTCCCGATCCAGGGATGAAAGTGTTCATTGAGATAGTCTGGGTACATTTATTAGTAATAGGTACTTATGAAAATGTCAGTTGTATGTCCTTACAGCAATGTCAGCTTTTCATTTTTCTGAACAAAATTTCACATCAAATGTTAAAATTCATGGTCTTCCTTTTATTTGTGACACTATGTTACATAGCAAAAAATAATCCTTATAATGAAGCCTTTCGATCGGTATGATAAAGCTACAAGATGATTATTTTTCTCATGTAATGGGTTCGATTCCCGGTTCAACCATGTAATTATTTAAATATCTATGAATGCAGTTTAAATTGTTTTTTAAATTCAAATAATGTCTTCTTTCAGTAAAATGTTCCATCTACAATATTCAAGGTACTTTCCCTCCATGTGGCATATCCGTGGGACGCCCTGTATATCCAGATTGTTATTGTTAACTAGATACGAGTACAAATAATTGGGCTGTGGCGATATAACATTATAATTATTTATAATGGCTGTTATCAATATTGGGTGCATGATAAAGGTCTAATTGGGTTGTATCATTAGTAGGAATATTGTATAAGTTTGATATCTAATAAACAGCTGACATTTCAGATTTAAAAACATTCGGTCTAGTATAGTTGTATGGGAGTATAGTCTATAACTAGGCACTATACTACCCTTTCAAGCCAGCAAGCAAGTTAACTTGCTAGTAGACATAGTTTATAATTAAAGTATCAATAGGTAAATCAGTAAGGCTTACCTTTACATCCTTCAGTTTTGAAAGAATCTCAAGACCGAATCCATCAGCTTGTCCCCTTTGACCATTACCACCATTCATATAGTTGCCGAGAGTCAGGATTATAGCAAACAATCTCTTCAGAGATTCACTGGTCGTCAGAAACTGGAAAACGAATGATTATTTATTCTAAAGTTTGTTTTTTACTCTCGCACACTAATTTGTTATTTCAAGTGATTGTTGTTTGTTTTTTCAAGACTATAACAATAATATTCATAACACTTGATTAAGGGCTTGATTCAGAAAGCGGTAAGTACTTCTGGACACGGCGCGGCGGCTCGCATTGTTAGGAGGTTCCTCTCTCTGGAACCCTGACCGGTAGCTTGGACCCTGTTCCCGATGAACAAAGACCCCGCCAACCCGTTCGTGATTTTTTTCCCCGACAAGCGGGGTTCCGTCGACTACGCCGTATTGTTGCTTGGAAACAAATTTAGACCCACTACGTGATCTCCCGCAACCTTAATGTTCGCACTATCCCATAAATCCGCAAAGAAACTTTGGCGATTTTTGCACTTGCGGCACTTTATCCGATAGTGATAGAATGCCGCTTGCGACACTATAAACGAAAGTGATAGAATGCCGTTAGCAGCACTCACGCTGCCTAATTTATTTGGAAAAAAAAAAAAACATTATTTATAATGTAAGTACTATATTATTTATAATGTATTTAATCTATTTTCGTTTATTTATCCGTTAAATCAAAATCAAAAGTCATTTATTCAAACTAGGCTGAGAATCAGCACTTTTCGAACGTTAAAATTACATAAGACAGTCCCCCAAAACGCCCACCCTTCACCACTTCCTATTACTTTAGCTGGGAAGAAGTAGCGCAACTAGCTTCCCCAGCAGAAAGCCGTAATTATATAGTTTCAGAAAGATTGCCACACTGGTACGGAGATGGCGCTCTACAAATCCAATTATTTTTATAATTTACAACATAAATAAACAGTTATTATTAAACCAGGTTTTCTCACCTCACAGGTATGTTTCAAATTATCTAGTTTGTGCATTGTTGTGCTAACCGCATCTTCAAACTCTGCTTGGAACATAAAACAGGATATTCGTTCCGCGAAATTTGGTATACCAGATAAATCCTGGAGAAATGCTTCAGGTCTGTCCAGCGGTATCTCAGGTTTGCTATTTAGATGTTCTTTAATCATCGATACCTCCTCGTCAGTGGCTCGCTGGAATTAAAACGAAAGTACTAAATGAAAAAAATATTCAGGTTTATAAATTGATGTTCAATCTTTATAAATGTCCTTATTGAATAATATACATACTAACCAATTCGTAAATCTGATTCAACGCTTCTAAACTAACTACCGACGTATCAAAATTGTAAATAGCATTCTCAATCTCTGAGAACTCAACATGTAAGCTTTGTGCAAGAATGCCAACGTTCTGCGATCTCTTGCTGTCCAATATTTTGATCGGTTGAATCTTCGTCTTTACTTCGACCTTTTTCTTCACTGGCGCCTTCACAACTTGCCTTGAGAAAAGATCAGTAAATTCTTCAATATTATCTAAGTTGGTTTCTTCT
The DNA here is from genome assembly GCA_947522985.1 of Lithophane socia. Classification (NCBI taxonomy): domain Eukaryota; kingdom Metazoa; phylum Arthropoda; class Insecta; order Lepidoptera; family Noctuidae; genus Lithophane; species Lithophane socia. The sequence continues at coordinate 13,465,121 of OX383252.1, read as the reverse complement.
ATTTCCAACCACAAGGGTTTAAAATTGCTTGAAATGGGCTCTGCCTGGGCAGCAGGCGCTGGCGGAACTGCTAGTATTCGCGTCCAATACAACGGTTTCATGGGTGCAGCAGGTTTCACTGGAGTTTTTCTTAAAGCTAAAACAAGCAGAATGTTATTTACAATCTTGTTAAACCCCCTATTCATAACCACTTATCTTAAAAATACAGCTATTTTCTTCACGTAAATTAAGTTAATGAAAAGCAGACCAACACCAATTTAGCGAAAAGATGTTTATGAATAAAGGGTTGCATTTTTTTAAAATCGTTTTATAGAAGTGGCCGCTACTTACTTGCTCTTTGAACATTCCATCCTCCGACAGGCGGCGCTGGGAAAGGTACAGGCCCGCTAGACAGGGGCGGCGGGGGGGGAGGATGGCCTAGCCCGGGCATACCGGGAGGTGGCGGGGCACCCATACCCGGCAGTGGAGGTGGGGGCGGACCCATCCCTGGCATTGGTGGAGGCGGGGGTCCCATTCCGGGCATTGGAGGGGGTGGAGGACCCATTCCGGGCATTGGTGGAGGCGGGGGTCCCATTCCGGGCATTGGAGGGGGTGGAGGACCCATTCCGGGCATTGGGGGGGGTGGAGGACCCATTCCGGGCATTGGAGGGGGTGGAGGACCCATTCCTGGCATTGGAGGGGGCGGAGGACCCATTCCGAGCATTGGAGGGGGCGGGGGCCCCATTCCGGGCATTGGAGGCGGCGGAGGTCCAATTCCGGGCATTGGAGGGGGTGGGGGACCCATTCCGGGCATTGGAGTCGGCGGAGGACCCAATACGGGCATTGGAGGGGGTGGTGGACCTAGTTCTGGCATAGGAGTAGGCGGAAGACCCATTGTAAGCATTGGAGACGATGGGGGACCGATGTCGGGCATTAGTGGAGGAGGTGGGCCCATACAGGTTACTGTTGCTAGTGGTGAAGGGCTTATTTCAGGCGGAAGCTGTGGTTCGGTTGGATCTGGAAATTTAGAGGAAGACAAGTCTAACTCAGATGAAGCAGGAGGTGTTCCTGGCATCGGAGGTGGAGGAGGAGGCATTCCTGGTAAAGGGGGGGGTTGGGAAGGTAAAATTTGACTAGGTAAGCTAGCTCTCATGGGCGAGACTTGCGCTAACACAGATGTCTCTATGGTCTGTACAGATTTCGCAGATAGGGTCAGTTCTGGGGACCTGTCAGATATTGATAAACATGTTTTATCATCTGAATCAGCTACACTGCTCACATTGTCATGGTCCAAAGAGATAGTACTTGAATGTCCCAGTGATGACTGACTAGTTGATATTGGTTGCTTTTCAACTGCTGTGTACAAAACTTGAGTATGTGGAACATGAATGGTATTTACATTCCCTAACACTGGGGGCTCTCCATGGTTATCTAAGTCTATAAAACTTTTTGCACTATATGTAATTAAATCATTGGATTCAAAGGTGCTGCGAAATGATACATCTGATGAACAAGCACTGATTTGGTCAACATTGTGAAGGTATTGGTTGATGTCCTTTTTCGTATCTTCTGTAGTGTTGAGCTCTGATAGATCATCTTTACGATAACTTTTATTACAATCTCTACTTTTATTTAACTTACAATAATTTACTATTTTTTCAGATCTGACATCAGGTGTACTTGTAATAGTCATCTCACTTTTATGTTCTAAACTACTTAAATCTAATGTTTTATCAATATTTACATTTGTTCTTAGAGGGTCATATTCAGGTATGTTTATCACAGGTTTATTTGATAGCTTATTTAGTTCACTGGCAAAACTTGAAGTCTGTACTTCTTTGCTTGTTAATTCTGTTCTGGTGTTTAAAAGATTATATTCACTGATGGAATCAAAATGTTTCTCTATGTTCTTATTGAGTGATTCAATTTGTGTGGATAATCTATATTTCTCTATTTGATATTCTAGCTCTTGAAGTTTTTTCTTTAGCTGAGATATTACTACTTTAGCTTCTTCAATGTCACTTATTTCTTGATTATTGTTTTGGCTAAAGAACTTATTGTTTTCTAAATCCCGTTGGTTGTCCTGTGTGAAGTAGGGCGAGTCCTTGTCAGGTGGCCACACAGATGTGTGTAGTCTGCCTGGTGTGACTGGTTGTAGTGCCGGCGCCTCCATGTGAGCCCAGTAGTACATCAAATTTGGCTGAAATGAGAATACATTAAGATTATTAGTTAGATAGTATTTAAATAGGTAAGGATAAAACAAAAGGTAGGCAACCCTAAATATGTAATAAAAACTGTTTTGTTCATGGCCACTCAGACTCATATTAGCCATGCCATAAAGCTGACATGATAATCATATTAAAACCTTCATGAGTCAGTTTACAATGTTAAATAGTTTGCATGACTAGTATTGTGTTATAGTGTTTTTTTTTTCATTTTCCTTATTTAACATGAAAAACCATACTGGTATTTCTTTTTCTAAAAATGTAGGTAACTACTTAGTTGTACTTATAAGTTTTCTGTGAGCCAATTCTCTGCACTGATTATTTTTTGTTTTTGGTGAAGCATGCACTCAAATCTTTCAAAAACATATTTGTCGACTTTATATTGACATCATAAATAAATACTAAACGCACAGAAACGTTCATCAAATCTAGAACAAAGCAGACCATGTTTGTTTAGGAATTAGCTTTTTGTGACAAATTAAGATATTTAGCATTGTCAGAATCTAAATATGAGTAAGAGTAGAGAGTAAGTAAGTACCTTAAATATATTTTCCGTGGGAGCATCCTTGTCAGATATTTGCCTAAGGACGCCAGCGGCCAGAAGATTGGTACAGTACTGTATCCCAAGGTTCCTCTGATCTTGAACACTTAACAAGGCTTTCAAGTGACTGTTCTCCGTTATTGATGATATGTACCAGTTCAGGAGCATCTGACCTGGAAGTAACACAAACGTTTTGCTTTCAAGTTCACACAGTAAAAGTAGTTTTTGAACATAAACAAGGTTGGCCACCAACCATTACCAAACCAATATAAATGACACTGACAGCTAAGCTAATGCGAATTAGTGACGCGCAACCGGCGCAATCGCATAACGTGATCATATCGATAAATATGCATTTTTTTGCATCGAGTAGTGTATAATTAAGAAGGGAACTAAAACGAATTACAAAGTTACATGGGTAGTTTGGCCAACGAAAGTTGAGTGGAAGAATTCGTGTTGATACGTACCTACTTGAAATTTTATTTCATAAAAATAAATAAAATACAATCTAAAACACGAATTATCGCACTTTGAGTAGGGATAAACAGTATTGTTATTTTAATTTCGCACGTTTTTTCAGGCTCAACTTTCGTTGGCCAGTATCTATTTCAACGGTTATAATAATTGTCAAATATGTACCTATCGGTGCGCTAAAAATGTGCGAAAGTATTTTGTCACACAAAGACTGAATGGCTAATGCTAGGTACACACGCAGTGACTTTGATCGCCGGTGATTTCTAAATTCCACATCCTAACCTAACACAGATTTTGAGAGCCCATGTCATGACAGCGGTAGGTACCGCTGCGAGCATAACTAGCATACGGATACAACCAGCACCATAATTATGACTTTCACAAACCAACAGTTCTGAAAGTTCCCCTGCGGAGAATAGGTACCTTCCAGGGATGTTGCGGACATCCGCATCTGCATCCGCAACCTCGGAGCTTCCGCATCGATTTGGACACCCGCATCCGCAATAATTAATGCGGATATTTATGCGGATGCGGATGTAGGACAGGTCGCGACAAGAAAGACAATTGGCGGGGCCGGCGACGGGCGCGTGCCGTATGCGTACGAAATTTTCGCTCCTATTGGTCAATGAGCACTTCTCATTGACCAATAGCACGCAGATTTTTATCGACACCACCAGCTAGAGTTCCTAATTAAATTGTTCAGTACCGCGGGTTGTATTTAAGGTTGATGCGCTAGGGTAGCCCGCGAAATTCAAATTTTCTTACGTTTTTTGCAATTTGCAGGTCAGCATCAAGTTGTATGTTGATCTAAATATTATTAGCGCTCGTAACAAATATGGATTTACGGAATTTTAAACATTAGAATCAGCAATACAACTCTCTAAGTGCATGAAAGTGCCAAATGTCATGATTTCATGAAATAGTCATTCAATACACTTTCATGAGCTTAGAGAGTAGCAACCTGATAAAGACCTGCAAATTGCAAAAAACGTAAGAAAATTTGAATTTCGCGGGCTACCCTAGCGCATCAACCTTAAGGGGGCTCATACAACAAACGTGATTTTTTTGCCGTTTTAATTTTTTATAGATAATGGTGGCAAAACAAAACAAAAAAAAACTTATAGAATATCTAAACATCCGCATCCGCATCCACGGATGTGAGCCTTCAAATATCCGTATCCGCATCCGCCTCCGCGGATGTCAAAAAATCTGCATCCTATACATTTCCAGTATAAGCTGACCTCGCATTGTACGGAAATCCTATACAATGCGAGATCAGCACAAACTGGAAATGTATAGCTTGATGTGTAGCCGTGTGTACGTGTTGAGGGTGAACCTCTTCGAAACTCACCTACCATTTGTTGGATAAAAGATACAGAACGGCCATCAAAACATGTTGAAATCTCTATTTTTCAATGATCCATACAATTTTTGAAAGGTACTACTGAGCTGGCTACCTACTGAGTTCAACATGTTTTGTTGTGAATGTTTCGCCTGTGCAAATGCACAGTAGGTACCTAAATAATTATAGTCCATTCTGAAATGATGCGCCCTACAACCGCATTTTACGTACGCACGTCTACACATCAAGCTAAGTATACATTTCCAGTATAAGCTGACCTCGCATTGTAGGGAAATTCTATACAATGCGAGCGAGATCAGCTTAAACTGGAAATGTATAGCTTGATGTGTAGCCAAGCCGCGGCGCCGCCGCCGCTGCCGTGTACTAGGTACCTTCGTAAGATGCCGTAGTGGAGCGCGTCATTTCAGAGTGGATAACCTATGCAGAAATCATGCAGCATGAGCTTTGATGTTGTAGGTAATATTTAGTTTTGCTAAAAATGACATAAAAAACATTTCTTGAAACTTTACCCTGTTTATAACAGTTTTCTTATTCATTGGGAATCTTGACGATTTACTAGGTATTGTAAACCTATGGAGCATGTTGATGCGGTTTCCTATCGATTTCCAAGTAGGTATTATATTTCTGTTGATAGATATCTAATAATACTTTAATAGGTACGTTCCTACCTTCGTTAATTCGTACCTATTAGAAATGATGTCACTGCATAAGTTCTAAGTCTAGTACCTATGCAAGTACGTGTATGTGTTGGAATAGATAAATTATTGGTCTACATATAACCTCCCGTCAATGATCGGATTTTAACCTTTACGTAACGGATTGAGTTTGTAATGTACTTTTCCTATGATAAGAAAGGTGGCTTTTGGGCCTAAAACGTACGTTTGTGCACTTCCTTCGACGTAAGACAACTTCTGGACACATGGATTGTACACAACATAGTTGTTTCACTATGAATATAAACTTGTATCACAATTACCGACATCTTCAAGTCACACTCTAAATAAACTTTATAATTTTCTCTATTTAAAACAAACATCTGAAAACGATACCACTGCAACGTCTTTGGCACATTCATTCGTAAGTTTTTCGGTCGCACATATAATACTAGAGCACGATTGTTTATCAAACACTTTGAAACAGCACGGAGTAATTTAATTCTAGGTGTAATTTCCGCTCGTAACAGCGCAAAGTCATCGTTATGCAAACGTACAATGTTCCCGATGTCTTGCACCCCTTTTCTCCTCGACCGAAACTGACTCAGAAACGTAACATAATTGAACTGTGCTACTGAGGAGTTGGTGAAATTCACACGATTTGTTGACAATTGCATATTAGCTTTAGATATTATGAGCTCGCGCTCTTTATGTCACGTATGCACAGCACATTAGCTACTAATGGCTAGTATCTCTGCTAAGGCTAATGATTAACGGCGATAAGAAATTATGGGCTATTTGTTAATAAGAGATAACATTCTTATCACGATGTTCATTCACCTGTTAGCGCCTTTATAAATATAGACAGATTTTAAATCATTCACGCCCAATATAGTCATCAGAGTCTGCGCTGGTCCAGAAAGAGACCTTTGATTGACGGAAATCATAGATGGGTCAATAGTTTAAAATAATAGGTATTGATGTTTATTATTGATTATTCTTTACCCCATGACGAAGTACTCTACTGTGACTAAATAAGTAGGACAACAAGACTATGATTTATCAAGATCTAGGAAGGGCCTGGAGATTCATCAGCTAAGTAGATAGGTTTCTATTAACATAATACCTATACCATCACGTCTGTTTTCCTCGAAGGGGTCGGCAGGGGTGTAACTTTAGTACCTAGATTCACATTTCGCTTGCTACGAATTTTTAAGTTCCATTTAACCTGGCGAACCTATAGCTATCCAAGCACAAGTACAGCAGCTGCTAAAACTCCTAATTGTAAAACCTAATCACGCACGCTTAGCAGCTGCTCAATTGTGACCAGGTAAGAAGCACACTTCGTGAGCACTATATACATATTTTAAAGCTACCATTTACTGGGTACGTCTTTCGTTGACTTGAATGCCATGGCGGTTGAGAGTATGTCATGCTCACTCAAATGTCTCCCAGCGAGACTTGAGTGAGCATGACATACCTACACGGTGGCGTGTGTGTTGGACCATTAAGTTCCCTTTAAAATGTTTGAGGTCAATGGTGCTGATCCACGCGTCATGTTCGTGAACGGGCGCCCTCAGTAGGTACTGGTCATCTTTTAGCTTCCACTGCTTATTTTAATTTTTGAATTGTTTTTATTATGGACGGTTTTAACGTCGTGCACGTTAAAACCGTCCTCTTTCTATATTGCTCTCACATTTGTATGATTCCAATATGAATGATGTAACCAATATTTTGATTTCAAATTGTTTCCGTGTCTTTCCCATTCTTCTCCATAGTAATTACGACGCTTTGGAATGGGCAACTAGCTTTATCTTTCTGACTGACCTACCCCTGGACAATTCAAAAGTGCCTACATGTACTTAATTGGTTTAAGTATTTGAAATAAATGCATTAAGTTTGTAAAGAACCTTATCCTTGTGAAAGTAATCATGTCTGGCTGTTACCTTTTGAAATGTGGCACACAAGTAGACCTAACCATGACCTGGGTTAGGACATAGGATACTTTTAATCCCGATATTACGTTCCCGTGGGATAATTTCAGACATAATGTATACGTGAGTCGCGAGCAAAGGCTAGTTATGTATGAAGCAACTGGTTAGTGGTTACCTTCAAACTTTTCCAAGAGCTTGAAGTTGAGTTTATCAGGCACGAATTTGGGGCGCACCACCCGGGACTCAGTCAGTTTGTCGAGTGTGAGAGATGCCACCTTTCTCAGCACATTCGAATCGGACATCGGGCTGTCACTAACACTTGAACTCCTGCGATCTTTCTCTGTTACAACTGAAACGAAAACAAACAACTACGTTATAAGCATGCACATCATTGGTTAGGTGAATTAATAAAATGTTAGAAACTGTTGGGTTTGTAGGAGGAAGGCAAGTAATACGCTAGAGGTGGTACGCACTCACGCTTTATTCAGGCAAAAATCAACAAGACAGCACGAGGCTCCCGTCGTCCTGACGGATGTCTCTTAGCAACCGATCACAGCTATTGCCGCGTTCATACCTATACAACAATTCTCCCCTTTTAGTCAGGCACCCAATTTAAGCTGTACACTATTTCAAACAAAAGAATGGCTTGTAATTGACGTATCGAGCCGGACGCAACACCCTATCTGAAGCAGCCCTGACTTCAATTTCTGAAGCTTCGAAGAACTCTTCATCTTCCGTTGCTGCAGAAACTGAAGACTGTTCAACAGTAGTTGCTGTCCCCGGTTCACTCTCTTTGCCTTCGTCATGAAGTGGCACTGAACCGGTGATCTGTCCATGCCCACTTTCCCCCTCATTCACAGACTCGTTGACGTACTTGTCTGAGTACAAAGTGAAATCAGTGGTATCGACAGGGCTGTCATAAAACGTATTATTGGTGTCGTCCGGTCCCTACAAGGGACCTGCAAGTTGGTTTTTATGTTTTTTTATTTGAACTAATGTTAAAATATCTTTGATTAAATAGGTCATTTTACCCATGCGTTTTATTAAAATGCCTCTATACCAAGAATATTTTTTATTTATGTAATAGTTTTTATAGATAATGTTATCTCCGGGGTTAAAAAATTGCTTGTTTGTGCCCCCATAAGCCGCGATACATATTCAACAGAAACGGTAAAGTTTTGGTTGACTTTGAGATCATAAAGTGAATGCTGTTTTGTTGCAGCATCAGCAGGCAGAGGAGGAGGGAGGAGAGGAGCTGAAGAGATGCCCGAATAACTGATAGGTTTGCGTTATTTTTCCATCTGTCCCCATATTTGGACGCACCAACCTTCATATTAGTTGTTTAAGAGACATCTTTGAGCTTAGCTTTGGTGAGTCGCTCTTTGGAAGTTTTGAAGCAAGTTTATGCAGGGAATAAACCGTAGAGTAGGTACACTGTCTTACAGATTTCGAGTTTCTACCTTAGTATTAGTACAGCTGTTCTATTAGTAAGGTGAGCGGAATAGAGTACAAAGATCTATTCAATCAATGCTTTGATACCATAAAAAATGTAGCGGTATCAGAGCGCACCTTTTGTTAGTAAGTACCTACCTATGAGATTCTTTGATTTTTTTCAAGGAAAACCGTCAATGATGTGTCTGTATCTAGTACTCTACTACTGTTGTGGATAGCAAGATATGGTCGATATTATTTACTAAGTACTATCAATTCAAATTAACTTGGGTAGGAAGACAGAACTAGCTTTTTTTTTCTCTCTTCTTTTGCAACTGAGCCGAGGTCGACTGCTCTGCCAGCGTCATGTGGTGAGAACTAGAATTGTTTGCGCTGATGCAAGAGTGTCTGTCTATTTGGTGATGTTAGACAGAGACAAATTGCTCATCAAAAACTATAACTTCTATTACCGACATATTAGTTCTGCTTAGTAGTAGGCTATTCTTAATAATGTTTTCATTAGGTATATGTATGCGTGATGCGTCTGTGTTATATTAGGTAAGTATATCAAACTTAAACATAAGTAAGTACCTATGTTTTTCATTCCCACCATAACATTATACTCTCAGGCAAATACCGAGAAAATCGCCAAAAAAAGAGTAAATTGCCCACATGATGAGATCTTAGACGTTACGCACGCCAAAGGTAATCATGTTTCATTACAAGTGCGGGAAACTGTCTTATGTAAGTAAGTAGGTACTGAGGACTTGTTGTTATGTAGATGCTGGTTACACATCGATTCGCAGTAACGACGTTATAAGGCTGTAAATAGAGCTGAAAATTGATTGTTTCGGGCTTGGTCTCCTTCGGAACCGGTGCGTAAAAACATCAACAAACTGGTTTGCTCGCCCATTGTGAAAAGTAAGCACTGTATGTCAGCAACAGGTACCCAAGTGAATACTGCTCGTATACGAATAGCATCTAGGTATGTATGTGAAGAGGGGCACTGTGGAGCATTGATTGATTTGTACGAGGATTTGTGATAAGGAACTACGCAAATAGATAACTAATGTGGATAAACTTTTATCTGTATGCTCTCAGTTTACGAGGATGATTATGTTTTACCTACTTAAATATAAAGTTTTAGATCTAATTTCTTTTGTTATGAAATATCTTGTGTGCCAATATTCGTCACGCATGTTGGCTACCTAATAGGTAGATAGGTACTATGTAATATTATGTGTGAGGAGATCTCAGTTTCGATCAACAATATTTGTTTGTCAATGCCTCTCAGAGAGCCATTCAAGAAGAACAGATGAATGTAATGGTTTATAAGTAAACTGACCGTTGTCTAGTAACGTGAGTGATGGCTCGCAAGACACCGGAAGGAGCTCCACCTTCCGATGCTTCGACAACGTGAACGAAGTCTGTCCCGGGCAAGCTTTCACCCGGTTGTCGAGGAAATCGTGGGTGCACTCGTGGGTGACTCGTTCTATATTCCGTTCCGCTTGGTGGACGCCACACCAGCCCGAAAATGCAGTGCCCATAACCTTTTCATTCTCGCTTTTGTCACCACTGTCATCGAATACGTCATTTTTTTCTTCTTTTTCCAAGTCGTCGGTGGAGAGCGAGGAGGCTGCATCGTCGTGCGGCATGTCTACGGTCATGGCTACACTCGCGGGCTGCGCGGCCGGCAGGGAGGGCGTGAGGGTGCGCGGCAGCTCCTCGGGCGCGCTGTCGCTCTCGGCGGAGTAGTAGCACTGGTTGAGCTCGACGGCGAGCGGCGTGAGCGGGTCTGTAAACACTGACTCGGAGGTGGATTCGTTGGCGGGCGAGAGCGCCGGCGGCGGAGCGGCGGGCAACTGGTCGCGGGTCGGTGACCGAGCCTGGGCGCACGGCTCGCACCTGGTCACCGTTACCTCCGACTGCACGCTCGCCGACTCGGCGCCCTCCCCCTGCCGCAATGTTTTGAACACGCACTCGACCGTATCGTTATCTGATATTTCGATCGGTTCGTTGATATCTGAATCTGGCGTTTTATCAAACTCCCTGTCGATGGCGTCACGTTTGGCATCGCTCTTCTTCCGTCCATGTTTTTTGCTGTCTCTTCCCGGTGATTTTCTGTTCAAGTTTCGCATAAAATGTTTACCCTTAGCAGGGGATTTTCCAGTTTTGGATTGTTTTTCGTTGGTTTGAATGTTCCCCATGGTTTAACGGATTCTATAACACTCATTTAATAAACTTTATAAACGTATTGAGCTCTATTGGAAAGTATAGAGAGCAAAATATAAAAATCTAACTTGCGCTTTCACAACCCTTGGTTGTCTGATTCCAACCCTCAACTATCTTCATCCCCGAGCATGCGCAGTTCGAACGAGGATGATCAATATTTTCAGTGCGTCCAAAATTAAACATTTTGTACTACCTACCTTAATTTTTTTCCCTACTACATTTCCAATTATGATTTCTATTATTATAATGGTTTAATTGCATTGCGTTTAATTGTTTGTTATTTTTCAATATTAGGAGACTAAACTCTGCAAGCCTAAAAGGCTCGGTAGAGTCGAGCATCTTTTCCTAATTCTGTGTTATTTCACTAGATGGCGGAACCGGTACGTTATATTGTAGAAAGCTTTACACATTTGGAAATTTGAACGCAGAAGCGCAAACCATTTTTAACTGATACTAGGCCGTAGTTATCCTGTTGATGTGTTCATTGCAGTTTGGTTTTTTTTATGGCTAAAATAGCTATCAACTGTATATCAGATATACCTACATAGATATAATAATATGAACAAAAGTTTCTCTATTGATAGCAATAGAGAAACTTTTGTTCAAAGTTAGGCCCGTATTACAGAAGCTCACTCAAGACTTTTATTATTTCTTACAACTAATTTCAATGCAACCAATCAAATGGATTTATACTAGTTTAAAGTACCAGGCCCATTTGCTTAAGTTTCGAGTGAGGTTCTGAAATAATGACGATTTCAGGAAATAGTCATTCAATGCACTTACATAAACTTAAGGAGTTGTATTGCTGATTCTAATGATTTTAATTCTGTAAATCCATATTTGTTACGGTCGCAAATAATATTTAGATCAACATACAACCTGATACTGATACTGACCTGCAAATTGCAAAAAACGTAAGAAAATTTGAATTTCGCTACCATAATGGGATAATACTAATGATTGCAATACTTAGGTTATGATTGAAGCTTTAAGAAAACAATATTTATTTAAATACTAGCAGCGCCCCGCGGTTTCACCCGCGTAAGTCTCGATCCCATGGGAATATCGGGATAAAAAGTATCCTATGTGTTAATCCAGGTTATAAACTACTAGCTGTGCCCCACGGTTTCACCCGTGTAGGTCTCGATCCCGTGGGAATGTCTACCCGTGTGCCCATCCTCTCCTCGCGAACATAGGGAATGTCGCGCCAGCGGCGAACGGTTCGCGTAAGTATTGCATTTTTATATTCATGATTACTTTGAAATTAAAGGTCCGATTCGAATGAATTAAAAAGTATTTTGCTGCTACATAAATACTATTTATTTGAATAAGAATTAATATTATGTTGATAAAACTCCTTCGCAAATAATGCATTAGTTTCGAACAAAGATTACCATAAAAAATGCTTATAGTGAGTCAGTCTTAAAAGATAGACATTGCTGTCGCGGACTTTTTTTTAGAACTTTTAAAGAGGAACAATTCCATAATACATGATATTTGCGTAACTTAAACCGGTTACGCAGCGCAAGAAGCTCTCAAAAAGGAATAATTTTTCCCGATTTTGCAACATTTTTCATTTCTGCTCCGCTCCTATTGGTCGTAGCGTGGTGTTATATAGCCTATAGCCTGCCTCGATAAATGGACTATCCAACACAAAAATAATTTTTTGATTCCAACCAGTAGTTCCTGAGATTAGCGCGTTCAAACAAACAAACAAACAAACTCTTCAGCTTTATAATATTAGTATAGATTTGTTTGCCAAAAATCCATTCAGCCGTTTTTGCGTGATTGAGTAACAAACATCCAATAGTAGGATTTATGACAGTAGGTACTTTTAACTTACTTACAATGGGGGGCGACTTGGGTTATCTAGTATTCAGGGGCGAGTAGATACACTCAGGCAATTATGGGCAGGCAGGATCCAAGAGGTGAGCTGACCCCACTTTTCCTCTTTCTCCTCCGCATTTAATTGGTCCCAGCATACAGCCTTTGTAAGATGACTATGGATGCACTAAAATGGACTTAAAAAAAAACCGGTCAACTGCGACTGCAGGGATTGAAAAGGTTCTTAAAATACCGGTAAAGAACCGGTATTAAGTGGTTCCGGGTACAAGAACCCGAACCGGAACCGGAACCTAAATTGGAACCTTTAAGAACCTTTATCTTACCGGTTCTTCAAAGCGAGTCCGAATGCCTTTTACTCACACAAATGCATAATGTCTCTAATTGGGCGAAACCAGGAAGGGGTGTGGTTTGTCACTAGATGCGCTCCTGCAGAAATATTTTGACCATCCGCATCATTCGTTGCTTATCCAACGCGTGCGCTACTATATTTGTTTGATTTATTACACATTCGTGTTTGTACTTGTCTGTTGTACTTAAATAGATTGTGTTTCTGTTGTAAAATAAACGTTTATTCAGCTTAACGTACTTAGATTAAAATGGGTCGAAGGAAAATAAATTTCGTGCATAAATATTTTATTTACGACGAACAGCAGAACAGATCCACATGTACCGTAGATGACTGTGGTGTAATTATAAAGGTAATTATAATGATCATGATTTAATTATTTCACGTTTTGTTAAATTGGCTAAACAAGCTAATAGCTTAACTAATAATAACTAGAGCTAATAGCTAACTTTCCTACCAGTCAGTACAGTGTTCCCATTATACAGAAATTAAGCTATTTTAAAGGTTTTATGGTGGCTTCATAATTATATATTGATATTTGGAGAAAATTTTGAACAAATCATTCAACTATATAAATATATAATATACTATGCATGTTAATATTTTTTAAACGAAGTTCTTTAACTGGATAAGTTGCAAATTAGAGCTACAAACGATAAACACTGCCCTCGCGTGCAAATTACATCGCAACATGGAAATTAGAGAAAAAATCCTGTTCGAGTCAAAAGCCTTTGTCGCAGCTATATATATGGACCCAAGAGTTAACTTCCTGCTGACCACAGATCAACAGGAGATGGCAGAAAACATGTTGATTAATACGTGGATGAGGTGGCGTAAGTTAAATAAAGATGTCAATAAAAGCACAGTGACATCCCTCAACATTCAACCGCCTACCACCTCCAGTTCAACGCAGCCACAGAATGAAGGTGGGAAGCTCGAAGATTTCTTGAATCAATCATATGATGATAGACTGCGAGGAGATCCCAGCTATGGCTGCGCCATAGACAACATTGACATGAAAACTCTCTTAACAGATTTTTTTAATAAGCAGGTGCGTCTTCCTTCGAGGGAAAATATATTAATATTTTGGGAGACCAAAAAAAATATATTGCCTCCTGTATATTATTATCTAATATAGTACTAGCTGCACCTAGTATACCAGTCAGTGTAGAGAGGTTATTTTCCTCGTTAAATTATGTGTTCAACAAGCTTCGAACGAAATTAAAAAGTGACTTGATTGAAGATATCTTATTCATAAGAAATAATTCAGGTATGGAAACAGTTTAACAATTTTCATCATAACATAAACCTTATTACGATTTCGTTCGATTATTGAAGTTGGTTTGTATAATTGTATACTATACTTTACGTTATTGGATTAAAGTCTATTACGATTGAAGATCGCGGTCGCTTTTGAATCCTGATTGCATACGAGCTAATTGTTTATTATATTAATTACTAGCTGACCCCACGAACTTCGTACCGCCTCAGAATCTAATACTACTAACACACTATTACTACACTACACTATACTATCACTACTTTACTACTATTACACTACAACTACAATACTACTAGACTATTACTACTACTACTACTAATACTACTACACTACTACTGTTACTACTACTACACTACTACACTCTACTACTACTACACTACTACTGTTACTACTACTACACTACTACACTACTACTGTTACTACTACTACACTACTACTACTACTACACAACTATCTACTACTACACTACTTCTATTACAATACTACTACACAACTACCTAATACTACACTACTACTACAAAAGTTTTCGGAAAAATAAACTATTTAAGTTGTTTAGGCAACACAATCATTTGTCGGTTTACCGTATCGACGGGATGAACATAAAATGTTTGACAGGTACAAATTCCAGGAACATTTTTCTTTCGTAATAATTTTTTCGTAGAATTTCCATTATTTTTAATATTTATTCTGCTATTCGAGGCGGAGACAAATCCAACAAATCAAAAACCATGAAAATCGGTCCAGCAGTTCTCGAGTTATAAGTGTTGTAACAAACCGGACTATATTTATTTATTTATTATTTATTTATTTAACTATTTATGTACACACATAATAAACAGACAAGAAGAAAAGAACAGAAAAAAACGTACAAAGGTGATGCTTATTTCTAAAGAAATCTCTTCCAGCACACCTGCGATAGGAAAGTAGATAAGAGATGTAGACACCGTGTGTAAAATTCAAGAGAAAGTAAAATACATAAAATCAACACAATTCACTTAATAAACTAGAACAAATAATATGATCATACACTTACATACAAATATAAATACTACATACATAATATAAACTACCTACTTCATAAATATATATCGAAATAAATACATACACAACTATGACGAAGTGGAAAGATAGTGTTCTTTCACTCTTCTTTTAAACACTGCAACAGTTTGGCAGTCCCTAATGTCAGGCGGAAGGGAATTCCATAACCGCACCGCGTGCACAGTGAAGGAGTAGGAGTAGAAGTCAGTGGAATGGGGAGGGGACTTAAGGAGATTTCTATGATGCGACCTGCAAGGCGCATCAGAAGGACGGGGGAAGGAAAAACGCTCCCGCAGATAGGACGGAGTTTTAGGATTGTGAAGGAGGTTAAAAAGTAGACACAACATCCGAGAGTTCCTGCGAAGTCGAATAGGGAGCCACTTGAGTAGGTTGCGATAGTAAGAAACGTGATCATACTTTTTAAGGTTAAAAACAAAACGAATGCAGATATTTTGCAAACGCTCAAGTTTATTTAAAAGCTCCTCGGTGGCATCCAAATAACAGGCGTCGGCGTAATCTATAATGGGCTGAATGAGAGTTTGGGCAAGGGAGATTTTGGTGTTCAAGGGCAAGAAGCACTGGAGGCATTTCAACGAATGGAACGTGAAGTGCACTTTCCGACTGACTTGAGCAACATGGGCAGTCCACGACAAGTAGGAGTCCATGGTCACCCCAAGGTTTTTAACCGTGTTTGCGTACACTTTGTTTTATATATATAGATTTAATCTAGATATTGTGATTACAGAACAAACGTTAAGACCTATTCAGACCTAAGCGGTATTCGCTACCGTCTACGGTAGAGAAAACCGAGTGGGTATGCGGTAATATTACTATTCACATCAAAGCGGATTTCGCTATCCTTGTGGGAGTTCGAAACCCGCGCGGTATGCACTTCCAGCACTTCTACCCACAGCGGCAGCGAATACCGCTCAGGTCGCTCTAGCCGCGGAACTTGATACTAAATACCTGAGCGAAACCCGCGCGGTATGTACCTCTACCCACAGCGGCAGCGAATACCGCTTAGGTTTGAATAGGCCTTTATGCGGACTCCTAAATGATTAGTTAAATAAAAGATTTTTGAATTTTACTTATTTGTTTTAATTTTAAGAACAATCAGTCTGAACCATACAAATATACCTACTTAATAATCACATTTGAACCCACTTTTCGTTAATTATGTACTTATTTAAAAAAGAAAACCCCTCACTTTTTGTTGTTATTTATCTCCAGATTTCTCCAAATCTTCATAATGTACTCCTTTTGCTGACTGTAAATACTCAAGTATGTCGATATAACACCTAGTCCTGAGACATGGTTTAATATTCTTTAATTCTTTTGTTATCAGTTGAGAAAAATTTGATTTCTGCCATCATGCTCGTCATCGTCGTTGCGGTGCAAAGCACAATCTTTCAATCAATCTTCTTTGTTGTTTTTCAATATTTGCAGTCTTAGGTTGACATTTTTCTTGAAAATTTCTTCTAACCAATTGCTTTAAATTTAGATATAACTCTTGCTCTGGGAGTTGAGTGTCTGTATCGGTATCGGTCATAATACGGGCCCGTTTTGTTCCTGAAAGTAAGATACCTACCAAATATGTATGTATAACCAAGCAACGTGTAATTGGAATAGCGTAATACCTCGAAGGTAGTACCGTAGCCCGTGAAACTAAACAACCATAAAACACATAATATGATCATAAAACACTGTAATATAAGCCCACACATGTTAAAACGAAATAATAATAATTTATATTAAAAAAACCCTCCTCCTTTTTAATAATATTATAATCTAAGTGAATACAATACGATGAAACTTACCTTTGTCCATTTTATATTAATGTATTAACAGTAACTGTATATTATATAAACCACTAATAATAATTACTGACAATATTTTCTGACACTGTACAGTACAAACTTCCACTCGCCAATAATTCGAAGGCGAACTGAAAGAAAAGATACGCCAGGCACGCGTCAAACATATCCCTTCTTTCTTAGAGAACCTTTAAATCCGATGATACGGAACCGGTACATTGGAACCTTTATTTGGAACCGGTACTTTGGAACCAGAACCAAACCGGAACCTGAACCAGAACCGTACCGAAAAGAAGAACCTTTTTAAGAACCGAAATGAAGAACCGGAACCCAAATTCGTACCGGTTTTCAATCCCACTGCGAGTCGGACTCGCGCACGAAGGGTTCAGTACCATTATCTATAAAAAAGGCAAAAAAAAACACGTTTGTTGTGTGGGAGCCCCCTTAAATATTTATTCTATTCTGATTTTTAGTATTTGTTGTTATAGCGGCATCAGAAATACATCATCTGTGAAAATTTGAAATGTCTAACTATCACGGTTCATGAGATACAGCCTGGTGACAGACAGACAGATAGCGGAGTCGTAGTAATAGGGACCCTATTACTACGACTCCGCTATCTGTCTGTCTTCGTTTACACCTTTGGGTACCGAACCCTAAAAATACACTTTTGAACGAGTCAAACGAAGCATTGTAGTTTCTATAAAATTGTAGCAAGTAACAGCCATCCTGACCATAAATGAATACCCAAAAAAAATGAAACAATATTTTATTACAGTGCCAAATCGTAAGTTTATCATTATGAAGGCGTTAGTTAAAAAAAAACAAGTGTCTTTTGCGAGTCGGGACCACAGGATATAGAGCAAAAACATTACCAAGTGAGCTGTAAGTCTTACGTAGGTAAATCTATTTAGACAGGTTCGTTTAGCACTTCTCGTCACGTTCCCTAGATTCAGGTCACTTTAAATATCCACTTTTTTCATGCTCTTTTTCCTATAACAGGAAGAGATTAACTCGACCTGTGCAGTGTTTCAAAGGTGCACATAACGTTTAATATGTTTCATTATTTACTATCGCATAATATACAGTCCACGGGAATACCAGTAAAAACATGGCTTTAAATAAAATCAAACCATAAAAATTATATTGAAAAAAGAGAAGCTAAATAAAAATGTAATCGAACGTTTTAGGTCTAGTACCTACACTACAGTACGTCCTTTACTTTTCTAATCAATTGACTTCGTTTATTTCGCGCGGGAAACTCCAATATGAAAATCCTAGAAAAAGGATTGCTGATTGACAATAATAATCTTAGGAAAGGGGTTAGGAAATAGGTAAGCGATTGGCGATGTACCTACTTGTTCTCGGTTCCTACCCAAGTTACCTAGTTATGGCCTTTGCTCACACACTGTGCGCCTAAAGAGAACATTATGCTAACTAAGATACTTGTTAGCTTGTTGGTATATATGATTTATTGTAGTAGGTAAATAGGTACTTATTTTTTTGCCCCTTTACCTTTAACAGCCCTCGGATTTCGTAAATTATTCAAAACTTTGTCTTAAGGGG
Source organism: Lithophane socia (assembly GCA_947522985.1). Lineage (NCBI taxonomy): Eukaryota > Metazoa > Arthropoda > Insecta > Lepidoptera > Noctuidae > Lithophane > Lithophane socia. The sequence continues at coordinate 13,446,398 of OX383252.1, read as the reverse complement.
AGTGAGTAGCGTAGTCTTAGTAAGAAGCGGGATATGAAAATATTTTTCCGTAATTCTATGGATAACTTTCACAATTATATTAATAGGTAAGTTTGTGAAAGTACGTATACCTACTAACTATGTAGAAGATTTAAATAACAAGATACGTGACGAAGCAGGAGAACTAGGTATGTAGTTATCCTAGGTAAACTTTTTTTTTTTTTCTGATACTTGATAATAATCAAATTATGGCTTCTCCCGTTCTGGGCGTGTCAGACTTTTACTGACTAAAACCCACCCGTGTTCCTTCAGTTGCCTGTTGCCAAGGGTCCCGGTATCCCTTTCGGAGTTTCTTACAACCTAGGTACTATGTAGGTAAGTAATTACCTACATAGGTATCTAAGAAAAAAGAAGAAAACGTACCTACTCTCATTTTCTTAAAAAAATAGTTTATTTTCCTCCGCATTTCACGTGCATTAAAATTATTTTTAACGTACAGTCACGGACTTTAATTGATGAGCCACCTGGCACTGTTCGTATTTTAGCCGTGTAATGCAAATCGGGTTTATTCGGTTCCCGACACGCAAAGTCATATATATATGTCTTCGTATTAGAAGAAGAAAATTATATTTCATACCGGTTGGCTAACCTGAGAGTCACCTTGACAGCAGAGTGACTACTCAAAGTCAACCAATTGCAGGTCTAGCAACAGTAACCTAGCAATGATAAATAATGTTGCTAGGTTACTGTTGCGATAGTAATGTTAGCGTACGGAGAAATTCTCTGACATCGATATTTCAACTGTCACTGTCTTCAGTTAAGTTTTCAGAATTATTGAGTTAATGAGCTATGATTCAAAGGAGGTCAGTATCAAATAGATTGGATAAACTTAATACAACATTGTATTTATTTTTATCATTAAGAACTTATTAGTCAACCTCTATGGATAAGACTATTTCCGATTAAAAGTAATTTATTTGTCATTTATTTATTTATTTTATTTTATTCTTTTCGGAAGGCTTACAGACAAATATATTTATAATAATATCAATAATATAAAACTAAGTTGCTAATTACAAGCCCCCACAGATGAAGTCATCTTGATATTTCAACTGTCACTGTCTTCAGTTATGTTTTCATAAATATCGAGTTAATGAGCTATGATTCAAAGGAGGTCGGTATCAAATAGATTGGATAAACTTAATGCAACATTGTATTATTTTTATTATTGAGAACTTATTACCTAGTCAACCTCTATGGATATTTCCGATTAAAAGTAATTTATTTGTCATCTTGTTTACGAGCTTGCGATTTGAGTTCGTATTTAATCGTGTAATCTCGTGAATGTATGAAACTGCAAAATTGAAAAGTTTGAAGGTGGCTCATCAATTAAAGTCCGTGACTGTACATTAAAGTGGGTAGAGGTCGTCAGATAACGAAAATTCATGTAAGAGGTCGAATATCCTAACAAACTTCGTCTGGCTGTTTCGTAATATTATATTCAACAAACGACACCTCTGTTCAGGCGACGAGGAACTTGCGTCTCCCCCTTTCGCAACGAAAATGAGATGGAACAAATTATTTCATAGCTGTTGTTATACCTAGGAGATATACGTTCTTATCACGAACAAAGCCATGCGCATTTAATTCGGATATCATGTGGAACATAGCTATAACACCTTGTTCAATGGCAGACAGGGCTCACCCCATGAAATTATCAGTAAAAGGAGCCTTTGTAGTCTACCGGTGTTATCGCTGTCACAATGTATCGGCGAACAGATGCAAGCTTAGTTAGCCCCAAGTAATCTAAACATAATATTTCGCCAGACTAGACGAACAAACTTTGTACATATCTAAATGGTTTATTAAAATGCAGAATATTGTATACATAGCCGCTTAAAATAATAGCAGTAATACAAAGAAAAAGCATTTTTATGCTTAATTTGTCCTGAAATTCCTAGACCAACTTTCTTTCGCCGCTGACTGACATTTAGCGAGACAACTATGCGGAAAAATAATGACAATAGGGAATATGCATGTGATTCAAATATGGGTCAAATATTTTTTTCTATAAACTATGTTACTTCAGAATTATGCCTCCATCAATATTTTTGAATAAAATTTCTTTTTGAGCGAGAAATTAATTTTTAAAAAGTCCCAAAAAACTGTGAGTAATTCAAATACTTGAAAAGGCTAAGAGCGGATGTGACGTAACAATCCGGAATAACAATCAAAATGTCAATGTCAAGTCAATCAACAAGTGTCAAGTCAATGTCAAACGCTCATAGAAAAAGGAGTTTTTGACGTTGACTTGACAGTTGCTTGTCTGTTTTCACGAACTGTGACGTCACCACACCAAGCGCGCCAAATGGAGGGCGTTTAAATAGCCCGGATCGGTTGGATATTTTTAAACATTTTTTTAACTACTTTAAATTGCTTTTTTGCCGTCGAATTTTTTTTTACTATTATTTGACGATGTAAACTATCGAATAAAAATATAAAAAAAATACATGCATATTCCCTATTCTGTTGCAGCCTTGCTTGTATTATTAGCATAATTCACAATTTCCAATTTAGCCAATGTCACGTTTAGTTTTAGTTTGAAGAAACAAAGCTAGAGAAACGAAAATATTAAGTACCATTATCATGATTTTGTTATAGACTGTCAGATGTTAGAGACGGAGGACAGAGGGTTAGAGAGAGAGAAAGAGAATAACGCATGACTGGACAAAGTTCGTGAAATACAAATAACAAAACAAAAAAGTGAAAATAATGTTTTAACAACAATAGCGTGTGTCTCATGGCTGCGCCAAAAAGGTTCATTTCAGCATTAATGCCAGACAGATAGGTACTGTCTGACCCTGGTTTTTTAATAAACCTTTAGGGACGGGAAGTACAAACAGTTTCAACATACCTAATAAAGCTTTCAATACAAGTAGGTACTCGCTCGAAAAATTAACTTTGCAGCCTCGCATTTATCCAATACATTACTGAAGGAGGACATCGCCGTCGAGGTAGACCGCGGCGAAGGTGTCATTGCGATCTAATCATGTTTGCGGGACCAACATGGCCAGAAATCGCACAAAATAGAGAGCTTTGGAAGGAAAAAGGGGAGGCCTTTGTCCAGCAGTGGGACACAATATCGGTTAAGAAAAAAAAAAGAAATTGGTGTAGTGGTTGACTGTTGAAATTTCACTTTAGTAAGCGGCAAAAAAGTGTGAAATTCGTAATACCTATCCGCTTACAGATAGCTGTGAAAGCTGTTTAGTACGCGGATCTACGTCGGTTTTAATTTAGTTAGTAGCTACGTTGCACTTACTGTTGTCATAGTGATTTGTTTGTTTATCACACCACGGAACCTGTAGGTGGGAAGATGCTTGAGTGAGAATATATTATAACTCTTCTAGGTTGGTTTCTTTCTGCCTCACAGGACCAAACTAAATGACATGACCAGTGGGACTATGGGCGCCGGCATAGGTGTCGAAATCAATGTGCAGCAAATATTGTTTTATTTTTGCAATTGTTGTATTCTACAGTTTCCAGACAAAAAAGTTTCGCCAGTCTAAAAGATCAGGAAACTGAGAAAAATAAAGATAAGTATTCACTAAATAACTCTGATTTTCGATATGAGATGGCGCTAGGCGTTGTGGTAATCGAGTTTTTGACAATAATTGTCGCTGAGATGAGACTGCGACTTGAATTTGAACGTTTTTAGTTACGGGAATTAGGCAATCACCGCCGCCCATAGCAGGGTTTTTGCTGATGCATTGCCACCCTTTCCCCAAATAAACGCTGCTTTATTAAGTTTTGCTGGCTCACATGCAATCGAATCGCTATGTCAGACTTTATACCTGCAGTCTTTTTGTTATAGAGTAGGTATTGTTCCAATGTAGTTTAAGTACATATCTGATTATTCAACCACCGGGCAAGTCTCGCTTGCAGGGGTAAGGTTAGCATTGACATAATATGCCTTTGAACCCGCCTTACGAAATATACCACAGTTTATGCATCTCATCTTAATATCCATTTAATCGTATCGTAGAGCAAAACCGAAGAATCCTTTTTATATAGCAATGGTAATCAGGCTTTGAAGATAATTATCAGTTCGTAAATAATAGCAATGGTCGTTAGAAATAGAACACAATAATCGCACAGTACACAACGAATATGTAAACACAACGTGACGCCAAGATCGGATGGATCGGTATGGATGGTGAATGGCGATCTGAGATCGATAAATGATACTCGATTTTTTCTCGAACCTAAAACACTAAAATCGAAATCATTTGACTGCCTCGTTGGTCTAGTGGTCCCAAGCGCTGTAGCGCTGTGCCGGGGAATCGCACCCAGGACCTCATGCTCAGCTACACCTGAGCATTAGGTCCTGGGTGCGATTCCCTGGTCAGGCAAAGTGTTATTGGGTTTGTTCATCTGGAATATCTCAGTAGCAAGTGGAGTCCGGATTTGCGCCCGGTTGATGGCAATAGGCTCACCCCCTAATGCACGAGACTTACAACACAACTAGCAAAATGAGGGTGTATAGGTACACCTCTCCCTTCAGGCATTAGAAGCCTGATGTTATGTTATATTATTATTAATCAAACACAGTTAAAAAAATATTTTTGAATTGATATATTTTTCAAAAATATTTTTTGTGAGAATCGATTTCATGCTTTGACTCTAATCGATTAATTGGGGATTTTATGAAAAAGATTCCTACATTGTGCCTTTGGTCCCGCCACTAATGTCAGATGCATTGTCAAAGAAATAACAGTCCTTTATACACCAATAGTCAATAAAAACCTAACCTGTAGGCGTGCAAACTTAGATTATAAAATGTAAATAAATCAAATTAATCAAAAACAAAACATGCATTATAATATATTATTCCATGTCATTTATTCTCTTGATCGAAAATAACTCGTTCTTATTTTATTTTTCCCCATACTGTTTAGCTTATTATGGTTACCGGATGATTATGGATAGAATGGAACGTCAAAATCGGAAAGTACTTATAGAGTGCTTTTCATCATTATAGTTCCTATGCCGTAATGTTGGCATATTAACAACGGACCTATTAGGTGGCGCCGTAACGTACAAAATTCGTCATACAACAGGGGAACCAACACTACGGCATAGTATGAAACGCACTCTAAAAGAATAGCGGAAGCAATTAAACTACTGTTTTTGCAGATATTTTAACCTTGGCTTTATTCGGTATAATTTATCCATGATAAATTAGATCTCAATTTTTAAATCATAGTGTATACACTGTAATCCTGCACAAGTTCCCGAATTCGAGTGCAGGAACTGGTCATGTCCTTTCTTTGTCTTTTCTTGTTAGGAGGAACGCCTTATTCCATTCTCTATTGTGTCCCAAAATCTGCTAAAGAACTTTAAACTTCTTTCCTTTGCTTCGATGCAGTACTCCAACATTTGTAGTTTAAATAATCTGTGGCATAAATTTTATTGTACCGATGCACTCCAGAGTAATAAAGGGTCTGGGAAAAGGAGGAGCCAAGCGTCACAGGAAGGACTTCCTGATAATTCGCGGGAGAACTGATGCTTTTAGAGTTAGGAACATCAAGAAATAGTTGGTAGCGTCTTGTCTCTCCATAGAGTTGTAAGCAAGTATGTCATTGAGGATAGCACATTGAATTGAACGCTGTTTAACCGATGGTCAATTTCGGGGACTGGCATGTAATCAAGATCGTGTAAACTTAGTTTTGTAACACTATTCTATGTTAAGTATTTAGCAAGAACCCCTACTGAAGAAAATAATCTCTAACATTATGAACATTTTTAGTAATATTGATGGCACTCGGTTGCCCAGATGTCGCGTGGCTTAGGCATTACAGGTACCAGGGTTTGATTTCTGCAAGATCTATTGAATAGGCTACTGAAAATGGTTCCGGTTTTGGGTGTTTGTGCATGTGAGATTTGTGTCTGTAGTACATCTTAACCCGACCTGGGTTAAGGTTTATTTTTAGGTATTTTTGGTACTCGTCATACAGAAGACAAATGTAGATAATTACCTAGTTGAAGAAAATATCAACGGTTAAGTAGTACCTATGTCATATCGTAAAGATGTACACAGTCAGGAAATTGAATTCTTAAGCTAGTTGACACCCTACGTCAATTTTGTATGTTATAGCCATTTCCATTGAGATATCCAATGGACAAATAGAATGGGAGTAAGTAAGTTGAGTGTTTTTATACCCCGTCGCTCTAACTTCAAATCTAGTAAAAGATCAATGACTAAGGGTCAGTTCACACCGAGACGTGACTCGACGCGACGATGCTTGAAGAGGCCAGTGGTTTCGCGCTGCACAGCGCGGCGCCGCGAGTCGCTGGCGCAGCTGAGCGTGTCTGCCAGTGTTTCCACTTTTTGGGGATTTCTCCCTTTTTAGGGTAAAGTTGTAATTAATGTAATCCGTCTAATTTTAGTTTACCATGTTAAGATTGTGCTATTACCATGGCTAAAGATGACATTAGAAGTCGTGTCGCAAGTCGCACATAATTCAGGTTGAACAAAAAAGAACCAACCAAGAAAAACGGGTACTCTTTGCTTTGTTGAGTTGAGACGGGTCGGGCGGGGGTCAGTCGAATCAATGCATTGATAAACTGTACCTAGAACAATTTCTCGTTTCTGAAAAATGGTTTCGTTTTGTCTTACGAAAAACTTGGAATGACCCAGTAATATTCGAAACAGACCTTACCCTAAAAATACCCTACAAAAATGAATACCCCAAAACTAACCCTGCTGTAATAGTCTTACTCTAAATCTAGGGTACATTACACCTAAGTTGGCATCACTGAGTAGAGACAAGTCGCCACGGAGGCTTCAGGCTGCGCCGCGCGGCGCAGCGCTGCGTGCAAGAGCCTCGAGATGCGTCGCGCTACGCAATATGGCGCAGAGCGGCGCAGAGTGGCGCAGAGCGGCGCAGCTCGGCGTAGCGTGGCGGAGCGCGGCGTAGCGCTACGCAGCGAGGCATTTTCGAAATATCTCAATTAAATGTGTATCTTTTTGTGAAGTAAATAAAGTTATATTTTGTATGACGATCTTAAAAAGTGCGTGCAGCGTCGCGTCGCGTCTCGTCTCGGTGTGAACTGACCCTAAGTATTTCATACAACTGTCAACTGTCTCTAAATTCGTTTTGTGTAAATATATTAAAAATAAATTCGTCGCGTGTAAATTTTGACGTTCAAAAGTGCCTTAGGTATATGTGCAATTTAGAATTAAATTATTCTAATACCAAAAACTATAATACCACTGGTATTTGTTTCAATTCATATTTATTTTCTATTCCGAACGGATACCATTGTTTAAACTAATACCAAAACGAGTTCGAAGTTTTTTTTTTTTTTTTCCCTATAAGGTACAGTCAGTGAAAATGCTTTGTATGTAATTTATGACTGAAGGAATGACAGTTGTGATATACGTATAATACGAAAAGCAGTTTCCTACAGTTCCTTGTCTAACATGTAAATGCAAAACGCAGTTTCTGATAACCGACTCTTTGTGACAGTTAGGTATAGGTACATACATGGAAACGGTTGCAACTCGGCTACAGTTTACAAATATGCAGTGGCGGACTAAACCTGATGGGGGGCCCGGAGCGGCAAAACTATATGGGGGCCCGCCACCCAGGTATGCAGAAAAGTTTGAGAAGAGTACCTCTTTATGATAGAGCGAAGCGATTTCGAAATAAAGCTCAACAATTTTACCACCCTTACGTTTATATTTAGCATACGTGTGGGGGCTCCCAACTACAAACTGCCTTTAACATAGGTACTGAACATATTTTGGCCGTGTTTAGGCCTTTACTCGAGAGTTGGGATCCCCCCAAGACCGTGAAATAGCCAAAAATGGACATAACTCTGCATAATTATCTTAAATTCTCTTCAATGTACCTAATATTTTCTCAGCCTTCAGGAGTACCTACTTACCTACCTGGGGCCCGGGGCTGATCACAGCAGCTGTCCCTCCCTTAGTCTGTCAGTTCAGATTATGTCTTATGTAAAACAGTCCAGCAACAAGTTTGTGCAGTACTCACGGCGCGGCGTTCATAAGTCTTGTACTAAGTAATTAGCTGGTGAGGATCTACAACACCATAGGTACATTTATTTACACACCATGCATGACTTTAACAAAAGAAAGAAGTGGCAAGGGAGGTAGTGATCCTGCCCAGTGGTCTATCTACTGTGAACTTTCTTTATAAAAAATTAATGAAAAAAAAAACTTTATTCTAAACATATTTTTCTTTTCATGTTTAGTCAATAGACAGAACGCCATGAAAAACTATTCAGTGGAGAGTTCCAGTAACTTATTTGAATTTGCGGGTGCAGCTGCAGATTCGAAAGTATTTTAGAAACGATAACATTATGTACGACTGAAAAATATAAACAAGAACAATCTGGGCGATCGCTTACTGCATGTAAATGTAAAGATATACACAAACTGCATGTCGGCTTCCGTTATTTACGGCTTGTTGAAGTTGGAATATTTAGTTTCCTCGTTCGTTTATCTTCTAAGCTAAGAACAAATCTTCTTTGGACTTACCTAGCTACTTTTTCTTGCAAGATACGGTGGATCAAGTCACTCGTGAATTGCCAAATAGGTCGATTAGACGCGAATAGGTACCAGTAGCCATTATAGTATAATAGCAGAGTTTCTGCTCTATAGTTGTTGCGTTTTAGCATGGCAATAATAGCGGTCATTGACCTCCTATGTTTCTGGGCATTTCTTATTTCAAACATAATTTTATATTTATTTGCATATACAGGCTGTAAGGGTAAACACTCTTGTCATTAAAACCATGGGTAGTTGACTTAAATTTAAAAATAAATGACCGAACACAACAAACAAAAACCTTATTTTCATTAAAAGATTTTAAAAAGTTTCTATCCGACACCGTGCTCTCTAGCGAAACAGCTGACTGACTGAGGGAGAGGTCGCGCTCGCGGTCGGTCAGGTCACTTCCCGCACCCCCCGCCCGTGTTGAGACGCAAGTTCGTTGCCCTAGCGCATAGAGCAACGAACTTGCGTCTCTTGTGGTAAAATGTAGATTTTTAAAAAAGAAAAAAAAGTTGTAATTTTCCATTGATTTTACGTTCTATAAATGAAACCAAACCACTGGTTGCAAGGATAACGGTGTTCACCCTAACACCCTGTATACAAAGATGGTAAAAAAAAATTAAAGTAATAAAAACTAAAATCCAACTACGACTAAAAAGGTATAAACAAGACACCACGGACAGACAAATTAAAAATCCGGAGTCACACGTAATCTGTTCGATTTATGCCCTAACACGTGTTTAATTATTTTGGGGTTGTAATATATGTATTTTTGATTTGATACCCAACATGGTACGATTAAAAAATATTTTTTTTTTAGTTCCTGAGTTTATCTCTAGAGGGAGCCATTTTTAATTTAATGTGACGTCACATAGCCTATAACCAGCGGACGATCAAGACGCTTCCAACTATACCTCATTTGTCAAATTGTGATGAGTGGTTTAGAGGAGGGAACAGATGAACATACATACATACATGATATAATTATATGATACATACATACATACCGGTCAAAATAATAACCCTCGTTTTTTCTTCGCCGTAGTCGGATAAAAGAAGTACAATTTAGAACAAAACATGAACTAATAAAGTCCGTTGACCGTTAACATCCTGAATCAATCAATATCCATCGTGATCTTAAACATGTTCCAATAACGAAAAAACATACTTGGTTTATTGTTTGGGTTCCAGGCAAATGGGTAAAGGGCAATGACCGCTATTGCTATGCTAAAACGCGACATCTATAGAGCTAAAATGATACATCATTAATTTCTATGAGCACAGATGTACCTGCTTAGGTACCTTCATAAAAATGTATAGAAAAGATAAATCATTTGCTTATTAAGGTTTATGTAGATATTGTCTAAGGTTTATGTAAGTACGAAAAATATATCGCAGATAATATATTTTTTCATAAAAGTGAGGTCTCGTATTCCTCGATATTTTTATTAGATTTTTTGTATAACGATATGAGGATATTTTCCGAACCGTATAAGTTTTTGTTCCTTTAAATATTTTGATTTTCATTATTTATCTTGTAAGTAAATATTTTTAATATCCAATATTTTTTGTAGCCTACTTATAGGTTATTTATGTAAATACTGTGTAAAATCTTTCTGTCTGCTTAGGGCTACAATAATAATTAATTAAATTATGTATTCTGAGCAACGATAAAAACATAGGATCATTAACATTAATGGAAGAAATTTTCTCAAATGGCTTTGATTACTGCCATTACATCATGCCCCGTTGCAATATAGAGCATCTTCTGGAAAACTTGGAAAATAAACTGAAAGATTTTAACCTAAATGACTACTGCATTATTTTTATTGGAGGAGACGATATCAGGGAACATGGTAACTATTTAAATATAATAAACAATATAAGACAATCATTACAAAGCCTTACCCATACCAATGTAGTTCTCTGTTTACCTACGTATATAGCTGGTGCTCCGATATATAACTTTAAAGTGGAAATATTCAACAACCTTCTATATACAGACCTGCAGAACCACAAGTATGCATACTTCCTGGACAGCAATAGTGAATTATCTCATGAAATGTTTTCATACAAAAATGGCAAGATAAATAAATACGGAGTAAGAAAAATATATGATAGGATCAAGAGTAACATATTGGTTGACCTAGACTTATACAACGAAAACGTAAAACCTAACGTTTTAAAATGTCCGAAAAATCACTTAGCACAATCTGATCAGTTTTTTCTATAATTATATTTCAATTATGCATCAGAATATCGCCGGACTAATAAATAAATGTGACCAATTGTTACTGCATGTACATGAATTAACCGATACCATGGATGTTATTTGTGTTACTGAACACTTCATAGAAGCTGGACATGAAGATATTTTATATGTTCCTAATTATAAGTTAGCAGCTTGCTACTCCAGAGACACAAAAAGAGGAGGAGCATGCATATTAGTAAAACACAACCATGAATATAAAGAGCTAGAAGATATCAAGAAGTTATCAGTCCAAGGTGTATTTGAATGTTGCGCAATCGAGCTAACGCAGCATAGTATCATCATTTTGTGTATCTATAGGGTACCTAAATCCAGTAATCTTGATACATTTTACTTAAAATTAAATGTTATTCTATCAAAGATTTGTTATAAAACGCGCAAGAGTGTCATTATATGTGGTGACTTTAATATTAATACATTGAAAAATGATAGGAATTCTCTTGAATTTACAAATTATTTATTAAACTACAACCTAAAATTGCAAATTCACCAACCAACCAGACTAAAAAGTAACACATGTATTGACAATTTTGCTCATAATTTACAACGAAAGTGTGTCCATCAAGTAATAGATCTTAACATTTCAGATCATACAGCTCAAACTTTAAAAATTCCCGTAAGAAATACTTGTACATTAGACAGTTGGACTATTAAATTACGTGACTACAGCCATGATAACCTTCTAAAATTTAAATCTTGTATAGCTGCATTATCATTTGGGAATATTTATCATACAAGTGACCCCAATATGGCATACAACGACTTTATTGACTTGTTTAAACTGTTTTATGATTTATGTTTCCCCATGAAAAATGTAAAAATTAAGTCAAAGATTGTTCCTGATTGGATAACGCCTGGCATAAAACGTTGCAGTAAAGTCAAACGCCGTTGTTTATGGCAATTAAGAAGAAATCCTAATAACGATAACATTAATAAATATAGAAATTATTCACGGAAACTTAAAAAAATTATAAATTTAACTCAAAAAGCTAAAAATAACCATAAAATTTTAACATCCACAAATAAATCAAAGGACACGTGGAAAATCATAAAGGAGAATAAATATCGCTCACCCACTGAAAGCATTACTGAAATAAAGGAAAATGGTATTACATTAACAAGTCCCAGTAAAATTGCAAATGCATTCAACGAGTATTTTGTAAATCAACCACGAATACTTTCAAGCACCACAAAGTCTCAATATAACAAGTACCCACACGTGGACCATCCCTTGTTTAGTCAGTCCATGTTTTTAGCCCCTACCACCCCATACGAAGTACATCGTATTATTCTAGACCTAAAAAATAAAACTAGCGTCGGGTTTGACGACATTTCTACAAAAGTTTTAAAATTCGTGTCACAAATAATATCAGGTCATATTAGCCATATAATAAACTTATGTATTTCGTCTGGAATATTTCCTGAAAGATTAAAACAGACTATTATAAAACCGCTATTCAAAAAAGGAAATAAATCTCACATGCAAAATTATAGACCTATTGCGCTCATACCTGTTATATCAAAGATATTTGAAAAGGTAATTTACCGATCCTTACAGTCCTACCTAACTAAAAATAAAATTCTAGCAAAGGAACAGAAAGGATTCAGACAAAACATGACAGTGAATGTAGCAATTTATGATTTACTTAATATTGTAGTGCCAGATATGGACAAAAGAACCAGAACCAGTGCAATATTTATGGATATGACGAAAGCATTCGACCTAGTAGACCACGATATATTAATAAATAAGCTCAATATGTATGGAATAAGAGGAAATGTACTCTCGTTAATAAATTCCTACCTTAGTAATAGGAAACAATACACAGAAATCAGACGAATTTGTAAAAAGACCAAGAAAGAAATTAAATATATATCTGAAGTATATACAAATTCTTATGGCGTGCCACAAGGCAGCGTGTTAGGCCCTCCGCTTTTCCTTGTGTATATAAATAACTTTCCTAGGCACGTGAATCATCCAATGATTCTTTTTGCTGATGACAGTACTTTAGTAGTAAGACAACTTGATGAGAATAACCGCGAGACAGAAATAAAAAATGCATTGAAACAATCGACTGAATGGCTTGACCAAAATAATCTTATCTTAAATTTAAGTAAAACTAAAATTATAAATTTCCGACAAAGAACTGCTTCTACTGCGTCTGATATAATTTTTAATAAGGAAAAAATTGAAGCAGTTTCAAGCACTAAATTTCTAGGCCTAACAATTGACTACAAATTGAATTGGAAAGAACATGCAGCTCTACTAATAGCACGACTTAGTAAATATTCATTTGTTTTATATAAACTTAGCAAAGTAGCCAATAGATCAGCAGTCGTTGCCGCCTATTTTGGTTATGTTGATTCCATACTTCGCTATGGTATAATTTTTTGGGGCAACTCCTGTGAAAAAACCTCTGTTTTCAAGGCACAAAAACGTTGTCTAAGGTCCATATGCAGTTTGAAATCGATAGATAGTTGTAAGCCGTATTTTATTGAGCTCAAAATATTAACATTACCATGTCTCTATATATATGAAACCGCAATTTTTGTAAAGAAAAATATTGAACTATTTCGCAAAAAAACAGAACATCATCCTAAATCAACAAGACAAGTTTATCGTCATGAATTGTACTTAAGGCCTTCAAAAACCGCCCTTATGCACAATAGCATACTGTGCATGGCACCTAAAATCTATAACAAATTGCCTAATTCTATTAAAGATTATAATTTATTGCAGTTTAAACGAAAATTATATAATTTATTAATCCAAAAATGCTATTATTCAATTACTGAATTTCTTTATGACAAAAATATTTAATTGACAATTTGATTATTTACTTATCTGACATTACTTTATATAGCTTCATGTACCTTGCATAATAATATAATATACTTCAGTAATAATGAACGAATTTTCTTAAAAAAGTGTAAGCCCAATGGGTAGTTTTTTGAGCACAATGTTTGTATTTTATAAGACCATGTAACCTCACCAAAAAACACACTTAATAAATGATTTGATTTGATTTGATTTGATATGCCTTTATTCTGTTCTCCACCGCCTGACAAGAAACTTCAAACAATTGCTTTGTATAGCCTGCAGTAAGCTTGCGGCAGATAAAACAAGGTACCTAAGCGATGCGTAAGACGACACCTCAGACTATGCTGTTGGAAAATATTGCTATCTTTTTCTCTCTCCAGCACGCTTACCTAGCATGACCACAATAGAGTGCGTTTCATGAAATAGTTCCTTTGCTGTTATGTTGGCTCCACTGTAAAATTTTAAAAACATAGTGCCTTATCGGGCGTATGTAGTAGCGTACCTATTCGTATTGGTCCTACAACAATGGAGCCAGGATTACGAAATAGGGACTACTTATTTGATGAAACGCACTACAGAAACGGGTTTTGTCGACGGAAGAATAGACAAAATGATAGATAAACATTCACAATCTGTCATTTTGTCCATTCTTCCGTCGATAATACCCGTAGGAAACCCGTTTCTAGGGTTGTCACGCTACGCGTGCTGCTGTAAGAAAAAGAAAACTGTTGTCCTATTATAGTTTACCCGGTGCGCTGAAGATTCACCGCCATCATTAGTTTAATTAGTAGAACAACCTCTTTGAACTACGTGTATAAGATCATGTCGGGGAACCCTCATTACTCTAAATAAGGGACGTTGACGTGGAGGTCAACAATAAACACGCCCTATTGCAGGCCACTACTGGACAAAGGCTGTTCCAAGTTGTGTCAACAAGACCGTAGCCGCTTTGCGTTAAAATTAATCTAAGAAAAGCTTCCGCGTAGTATAGGTCCTAGCCACTATTATTACCTTAATATCGCTACAGTAATGTTAGATAATATCTCATGCATATATGACACTGGAGTAAGTATAAAGTTAATAATTTGAATTCAGCATGTCCCAAAATAGTATATATACTTACTTATATGTTCCCCGGTTTCTAAGTTCCGAAGCGCTTCGCTTACCAATCGTATAGCATTTACTAATATGTATGTAACTAACTATTCCTTTGAGAAGACGCTGACTACAAATTCACCTCAAAATCAAAATCATCAAAATAAAAATATTTTATTTCACATAAACCTACATGGGCACTTATGAAACCTCAGCAGCTAGGTGCACGGTTCCAATTGGTCGTTTCCTATGGAGAAGAGAGCCAGCAAGAAACTCCACGGTTACTTTTTTAAAAATAATTGGCTGTTACAATATTTTCGAATTACAGTTTTATTAGGTATGAGAGGACAGTGTAGGCCTTTCAACAAGTACTGGTAAGTACTTAACAAAATAGAAAATGTTCAAAAAACTACTACAGTCCACTGAGCCTACATCGTTCTCACATTCACAAAATGGAAAAGAATCTATAGAAAAGATAAATAAGATAATAAAAATAAAAACCTATTCAAACCAAATGACATGATTGCCATTACAACTGTAACAAATCTAAACAATTATCATGTCCACAAAGAATAAGATAATTATGTCAAGGTGTATGTAAAAATAAAATAAAACAAACATGAAAATTTGGTGGAAATAAACATGGTAATTTGGGAAAAGCTAAACCTCGCAAAGCCTCGAAACTAAAACGGTCTACGAATAGATATGAAACTTCTTATTTATTTATTTAATTCAGAAACAAAACTCCATATAGGTTAAATAACCACACAAAAATAACATAAAATCATAAAAAAATGTTATTATTATGCATCAATATTGAAATTTGAAATTGGGCTTTACTTAAATGAATAACGAGATAAGTCATCTTAGTTGACGAGAAAATGCAAGATGTTAATTCTGTTTGTGACCACAGCATGCCAATTAGATAAGCTAGTAATTTAACGTACACAGATTCACAATGCCATTACACTCCATTTTTAACAAAAAAAGGAGTATGATGGAGTTGATTTTCGTGGATGGAGTGAACATTAACAAAAGGAGATTTCCGCTCTCCTTTTGTTAATGTTCACTCTTGCTTACAGGTGTGCAAATGCATATGTACATAAAGTACCAAATAACAACTTGAGAGAAAATTTACTTGAGTCCTCATAATAATTATGTGCTTCGAAATCGAACAGCGAAATACACGATTTTTGTGAATTGACTTGAAAAACAACTCGACTCAAATGATTTGAAATTCAGTGCTTTCCTTCATTTCTGTCCATGCACTTATATTTACGTAACTAATGAAAATATTTGAAACTAGGTATCATTCATAATCATAAGTAACATACATAATTCATAATTGTTTGTCCAATGCTCTTTTTAGTATATCAAAAGTAGAAAATATTTCATGTAGAATTCAGTTAAACGTTGAATTGTAGGCACTAACATTATAAAAAGTAATTTGGAGGAACAAATTACGCTGTTAACAATAGCCGTGGTCGTAAAAACCATTGAAGAGCTTGCATATGTGATATAAATTCATGACTACTTGCTCGCTAATTTCGCCGAAAATTTATAACGTTTACCTTATAATAACAAGCGAGACATAAAAAAGCTTGAGATGAAATTCTGCCTACGTATTTTACTCCTTTGCGCTTCATACAGCTTCACCTCTGGGAGCTATAAAAGAAAACAATTGAAAACAATTTTCTCCTCGAAAAGCTTTTTCATAGCGAGGAGGCATAAGATACGATACTCATATTACACAAAAATTCGCATAATATCCATGCAATCTAGAAAATGTACGAGTAAAAATAAAATCTGTCAAAGTTGGAAGTTGGTGAGTGTGAAGCTTGGTGCTTTCACGCAAGCTGGTGAGCGAACTATGTCCAAATATAGCCTACCGTTCGGTAGATATTTTTTTACATTGAGTAGTTCTACCCAATGGATATCTAATTGTCGTACGGACTGCTTAAAGAATAATTTAGGTTTTAGATTTTCGGGCAGATAATGTTTATTTCGAGCACTCGTTGGTTACTTTGCGTTGCTAAATATTTTTAAACGTGAAGTAGTGTATGTTTAACTACGATAAATCTCAAGTAGTCAAGGCTTTTTCAGGGTTCCGTAATCAACAAGGAACCCTTATAGTATCGCCATGTCCGTCTGTCTGTCCGCGGTTTAGTTCAGAGACTGTTAGTACTAGAAAGCTATAGGTAATTTAGCATGGGTACTAGGGCGTGCAAACCCGGTTTTCCGGTTTTGGTAAAAACCGGAAACCGGACAAAATTTACCGATTTTTTAAAACCGGGTTTGAGAGACAAAACCGGAGTTGTCTCCGGTTTTCCCGTTATTGAATTACATTTTGATTTAAATCAACTTTTTTCGAACGAACTCAAGAAATATTCTATTTAGAGTCATCAAATATATCCGAACGCAACCTATACCCACTTACACTCCTCCCTCCGCGACCCTCGCACGTAAGCTACGACTACAGGTCCTTGCGCTGTTTGTTCTCCCCCGGGCAGGGCGTCATTTGCTACGCTGATGACAATCTAGTCACGGCCCGGGGTTAAGAAGCGGCACGCTCAGCTGTCGAGGGCACGTCCCTCTTAGTGGGGCGTAGTCTCGCGGGTACACTCCCGTGGGATCTGGAGGCGCAGGTGGTCGCCGTAGTCTACCGATGTGGGGCAGACCAGCAGGCGGCGAGTGGCAGACGCCCGCCGCCTGAAGTGGCAAAGAGATGGCGTAGGGAAGCTCAGCGTATGAACGCTGAGCGAATGGAGGGTGAGGCTGGAGACGCCCAGTGCTGGTCATCTCCTGGACCGTGGGGGCCATCCAGCCGATCCTGGAAGAGTAGACACGGAAGCGACAAGGGTCGTTGTCCTTCGGTGGCGATTTCCGTGTGTCACCAGTGCGGCTGCAGCGAGGACACGACGCTTTACACCCTCGAGCATTGTCCTGCTTGGGTGGTGCAGCGCCGTGCTCTCGCAGCAGCAATCGGGGCAGACCTCTCGTTGCCGGCCGTGGCCAAGGCCATGGCCGGCAGCAGGGGAGCATGGGAGGCGGTAGCGTCCTTCTGCGAGGACTTCATCTCGCAGAAAGAGGCGGCGGAGCGCGTCAGAGAGGAAGACTCCCTCGCTGACGCGATTCGTCGCAGGAGAACAGGGCGGCGGAGGAGGCGCCATGGCGATCTGATGCCGCCCTAGGAGGTGCCAGCGGGCGGTAGATCAGGGAGTCTATCGTCGTCGCATTACACGACCCTCATGAGAGCTGGCGATGCCTCAGGTGAGCCCGGACATCGCCAAAGGAGTTTGGTGCCCGGAGGCGGGCTGCGCTGGATGGGTCGCGAATTAGTAGGCATAAATGGTTGATTAAAAAAGGTATATGCTAAAATTTGTTTTATTTGTAGATTTTGTGGGTATCTAAGAACATTGTTTTCTTGCTAAAATTCTACTATACAAAAACTATAAAAATGTAGCCAAAACCGGGGCTAGCACCGGTTTCCGGTTTTGGGCCTTGAAAACCGAAATTCAAAACCGGTTTTGAAGTCTTTCCGGTTTTGCACGCCCTAATGGGTACAGGTTAATAAAGCCGACAAAGTGGTAAAAAAAAATTATGAATTTTTTTTTTGTGATCCTCCCCTACTCGTAAAGTGGGGATTTCTTTTTCTCGCTTATCCCATGGTGTGGGGCGCCGTTGAAAAGGTCGTTCAAAAATGAGTTTGTGAAAACCATTTTTAGTATCAAGGATCCGTTTGCGAAATATTAAGCTTTAAAGTACTAACTTTGTTAGAGTCAAGTGTTCTCCCTTACCAGCTAAATGTTAAAAATCACAGCAGTAGTATATAATAACGAAATTAAAAGAAAAACTATCACAGCTAGCTCTACAAGTTAATTAGTAATAAATCGACCAACTTACAATTGCAGTTGTAAAAACATGTTCCCCCATACATTCCGTATGGGACAACATGTTTGACCCTGCACTGCACCAGTTCAAAGAGAGATGTCGTCTTAGGGATTAACAATTCTCATCCCTTTCGATCGAGAGTCAGCTATAATAAAAGCTTATCGAAGGTTTAAAATACTCTTTAGTTAAAGTGTTCGATAAGCCTGTAAAACGTTCGTATAATATGTCGTTAAAATTCAGATATAAATCAAAAAGTTGCCATTTTATTGAAGTCATCCACCACGCCACACCATCATCGACCAACTCATCGATAAATCAAACGAGAATGTCTGTCTATGCGCCGAATAATTGTGACCATAGACATTATTACGTACTGTAAACTATTTTATTGTCTACTGTTTCGACACTTGACGCACCGCGTCTTTCAAATTTATCAATTGTCAATGAATTTATGAATTTGTTAATATGATTCGAGGAATATGTCTGATTATATTGAAGCGACGAAAACTTTTGAATAGTTATTTATGATTTAAAAAAATGGAATCAAGACAGGAGACCAGTGTTCCAATAAAAGGCAATGTGAAAATTGGTTGGAGGAGGATAAGATTTGTACCTGCGACCTACAGCCAAACCAAAATGTGTTCAAAGTAAGTTTTGTTTTGTAAACATTCTCAATATCTCATAGGCTTGCTTCTATTCCTTAGATTGTTTTGAAAGAATTGGTCTGTGAGAGAGTCTTCTTAAAGAAACCGCCAGACATTTTGCTATCCAAATTAAAAAAAAAATCCCAAGAAAATAAAGATTCACTACACGCAACTCGCAATTACAATACAGGCTTGTATTTATTTGCCAGCTCATTGAAGTAAGCCAAAAATACGTTTTCCGATAATTACTGCCATTTTTCGTATTTTTCCACTGTATGAAACTTTCGTAGGCCGCTAGGTATTTTCTTTAGATTTTGGTGGCAACAGGCTATCACTCGCGTTTCGTGTCTCGATTAGTATTTCCGGCGGGGTCAAATCTACGTATTGTTCTTCTTCCAGTGAAGTCGACATTTTTGAAAATAACCACACAACGCAAAATGTTAACAAATATTCGTATCTATGGAAAATGGCTCTCTGGTTTTGTTTTTCGCGCGCCGCGCTAGCAATGCGCGCGCAGGTGTAAATAAACGCAATGGAAAATCCGCTAAACAGCCTATGTAATAAACACAACTTATTGTTCTGAATACTTGCGTATTCAAAACATTAAGGTAAATAATATGTAGTGAAAAATGTAAAACTACTTATGTAATTTAATTGAATATTAAGTGCTTAAGTTCATTTTTATAATTTTATTTATTTACACAGAAGGCATAAAAAAAGGCATGAAGTTTCTTTGATGAGATTTAATTAACGACGCGCAAATCTCTGCTCTTGTGAAAATAGAGAATGCTTATATACTATAGGATAGTTCATACTAATTCCATGTAATTATAATATACCATTGACCTGCCCGTGGGATTATTCTTTCATAATTAAACGCCCATGATTTGCCTATGGTATTAAAAAGTTTCACCAAAGTCTATTTCTTTATATGTATGGTAGGTATGGAATTAGTAAATACTATAATGGTAACATGGTATGTGATGTTGCCATGATAGTACTTACTAATTTCATACCTACTGCCATGTCATTACTCCGACTAGTAAATAGTTATCTGTGGCGCACATTACCGCACTAGTGCGGTAATGTAAAGTAAAAAGCACGCTTCCATGATACACTGCATTATGAACCTAAAAGCGGGTCAATAAGAGCCACTTTACGACCAAGTGTGTTGAAAATTATATTACATACAACTGCAGCTCCTTGAAGTAAGATTGTTTACGAAACTGTTTGTAGGCTGACACAAGACATGGTAAATTTGTACGTCAAATGTAATTTTCTTATTAATCAGCTGATATAGAGTAAGCCATTTTTTCCTTGTAGTACCGATAAAGTAGGGTTCTGGCTTTGATAACTTTATAGTAGGTTTATAGAACGCTTTTGTGCTAAAATGCGTTTATGAATAGCAA
Source organism: Lithophane socia (assembly GCA_947522985.1). Classification (NCBI taxonomy): domain Eukaryota; kingdom Metazoa; phylum Arthropoda; class Insecta; order Lepidoptera; family Noctuidae; genus Lithophane; species Lithophane socia. The sequence goes on along the minus strand of OX383252.1, from coordinate 13,425,712 downwards.
TAATTGACAACCAGACATTAGCAAGGTTTTAGATGCTCTTTATCTTATTATGAACTAGCTGTGCCCCGCGGTTTCACCCGCGTAGGTCTCGATCGCGTGGGAATATAGGGATAAAACGTATCCTATGTTCTATTCCAGTTCATGGTCTACCCGTGTGCACATCCTCTCCTCGCGAACTTAGGGAACGTCGCGCCGGCGTCGAACGGTTCGCTTATTGCATTTTTATATAAAAACTACAAACATACTAAAACAAACAAACAAACTCTTCAGCTTTATAATATTATTATATAAGTATAGATTAGTATAGAAAATAATATATAATATAATAATATAATATATAATACAATATTAATCTATATATAGATATTAAGTATTAGTATAGATAAGACCGTTACTCTTCACGAATATTCTTATTTGTAGCTCAACTTTTTTTTCAATTTCGACTAAGCATATCAATCCGGATTATTTGCCAAGTAGGTAGGTACCTACTTGATTAAATCCTTCTTTTATGTAGCGTTGCTTATCTGTTTTCAAGAAAAGTTGAAAAGTATAGCATAGAATAGTTGATTGGAGCATGGAGCCAAGTAGAATATGTACCTACATGAATTGAATATATATGAAACACTAGCAACAAAATTATTAACTGATGACTTAAATGTAAAATTATTAGAGATTTCGAGGGGATGATAGACAATTTATATTGAGGCAAACACAAAGCGCCATTTTAGTAACAAGCGCTAAGCGATTGACAGACTGATAATTAATCTAGATAGGGACTACGGTGGGTATAATAATTAAGGTACAATGATTGAGTAAAGCATGTCAAGGTGTCAACAGATCGATAGGTCCCGCTCAGTGCTCAGTTCACTAGAAGATTATATCCTTTACTATATAAATAATTTTCTGGTGCATAATTATACTTTTAAAAGTTTTCACGACGCTTCAGAATAACAAACAAAATCCTCGCCTTATTTGTGAGAATTTTACATAAGTTCTAAGTTCCACACGGAAATGTTTGCCAAGAAAAATAGCGAGGACCTAAATGACATGTCAATATTATGAAAAGTCACTGTGACGAAAACTGAAACAATTTCAGTAACACAATTTGAAAATATCTATTTTATTTGGAGGGGTGCTTGTCAAATACCTGTCATGTGTAATAAATGTCCTTCCCTCGTTTACGTTTTCAATAAATGAACCGAGGACCTTCGAAAATCTCATTTGGACCTTTGCAAACGTGCCGGGTATGTAAAAGTAGAGTTTGTCTACCGTGTCAACTACTTTGCGAGGCGGGATAATTAATTCTAATTTGTATGTGCAATAGGTAGTTAGTTGTTTGTAAACTAAGGCGGCTAATTGTTGGGCTGGTGTATACCTAATAATAATTATATTTTTGCCATTTACTATGCTAATCGGGTACAGAGCAAATGCGATAATAACATGGCGCAATTGTAAATGAGGAGTGTTTTATAGCACAGATTAACTAATATTCAAATATGAATACTAATAAAAAGCTCTGTGAAAAATTTAATGAGTAAAAAGATATTAGCTTCATTATTTGGTTTCGTAAATATGATTGATAGGCTCATTTATTAAACGAAGAGTCAAATGGGTGACGCGAGCAGACGATTTATTTTCGTAAATTAATGAGTCTCAGATAAATCTATAATGTTTGGCTCGTCGTCGTTGCCGAGAAAGAGCTTTTGTTGTATTTCATAGTTCATTGATAGGTATCTTTTTTTTTTTTTTTGGTGGGAAATCATTAAATTACTTCTCCCGCTCTGGGCGGAGCGGAAGGGCGTGTCAGACTCTTACTGACTAAAACCCACCCGTGTTCCTTCAGTTGCCTGTTGCCAGGGTCCCGGTATCCCTTTCGAACTATTCCGCAACCCTGGCAGGCATCGGTCCTAAACGGACCCCGTCAGGTGTGCTGACATCTCTTTGAGGCGCGCGTGGAACACGACGCGCCATCGACCCGGGTCTGGTCCTTATCGGGCGACGAGCTACCCATTGCTCGCCGTCCGCAAGCCCACGCCTATGGTGGCCGGGAATCCGCCTGGGATTCCCGACGCCCAGGTTGTCTCCAGCGGCGGCGGTTAGGGGCGTGAGGGCGCAGGCCTTGCCTCTCCCTCACGCGTTCCGCCTCCTCCTTCGCGAGCATCACTGCTTCGCAGAAGGAGGTCACCGTCTCCCATGCCCTCTCGCTCCGTACCATGGATGGCCTGGACCAGGGCCGGACGCGAGAGGTCAGTGCCGGCAATCGCCTCCACGAGGACACGGATAGATTGGACGGATTGCACGGATGGATAGGTACCTACAAGTTAAATACGCTTCATTTGCCCGGCCACTTGCACATAATTAATATAATGTACCGTCTAACGGTCTATTGTATTGCTTTGTTGGTATAACGCGATTGTTATTAATGGTGTTTCGTAACTTCCGTTATAGATATAATAAGACCTCAACTAGGCGATTGATATTGCTAGTATAATCAATAAATTAAGTAATATTCTGTTATTTGGTGATGGTGAGATAAAGACAAAGGTGTGACTGAAAGAATAGGCCAGAGGATGAGCAGCAGACGTAGCATGAGCACCGTTTTGTCTAAGGAAGAGTAGACAAAAATGACGTTTCCTGTAGACAGTACGAGACGGCAGCAAAGTAGAAAGAGTCAATTGCACTTTTTTACGAAATACATAATTCGACTCAGAAATTATTTGTTTTGTCATAGGATTTATCGGTTGTCAGTGTGATTTTGACAGTAAGGATAGAAAACTTTCTTCCGAAATAGTCTACCTACAAAAAGACGTAGACAAAGATCGTTAGAAATGAAACACAAAATGACAGATTGTAGAAAGATTTCTACGGTGGATGTCTTCGTTGATCGAAGGTGGATGTCAAAAATGAAGAAACGAACTGTCATTTTGTATAGAAAAAGCTATGTCTATTCTTCGTATTGATAGAAAGGGCCATGCTACGCCTGCTGCAACGGTCTTCTTTCTACTTATAACACCAAACTGTGATCACCAATGCGAGTGTGGGTATTCTACAACCATCGTTCCCGGTTATTAAGGTCCCGGTGGTTAAGGTTGATGCGCTAGGGTGGCCCGCGAAATTCAAATTTTCTTACATTTTTTGCAATTTGCAGGTCAGTATCAGGTTGTATGTTGATCTAAATATTATTAGCGCTCGTAACAAATATGGATTTACAGAATTATAAACATTAAAATCAGCAATACAATTGAATGACTATTTTATAAAATCATGACATTTGGCACTTACTAACTACTAAGAAAATTTGAATTTCGCGGGCCACCCTAGCGTATCCCCCTTAGTAAGACAGCACAAATGTCCGATGCACTGGCTGAAAAAATTAAATATTTTAACCGCGAGTCCACGAGTAAAATATATAAAATTTTCGCACGGACGATAACATATTTGGTAGACCTAATAGGTATTGGGTTGGATTCTTTGTTGTGAGAATTTGTATCGTGTAATATTCCGAATGTGAGGCAAGGTAGAATTTCGGACAAAAAAAAAATGTTTTTTAAAAATCTAGGCGCACTCGGGTGATCCGTAACCCAGCCTGACGGCCGTCAGTTTGTTATTTTTCCGTTTCAATTATTGGATTTGAATCCGGTAAACCTTTTCAGTAACTCGCGTCGTAACTTAAATAACAATAGTTCGTATTCACGCTATCAATAGACGTAAGAGTACCTATTATATAAGCCCTAACATGTCGTACGCAGTCTGTTTCCGACGCGGGTTTTTCGTGTCGTTTGTGGTTTAACATGTTTCCTAAGTTAGAACCTTTGTTGGGAAATGGTGACAGTCTCGTAAATGTTAAGACAGGGACAGGCATGGTTGAGTTTTATCTCTAGACCTTGGTACACTCATGTAAAGGGTAGGTAGGCAGGTACTTCTAGTTTAGAAGAAATTAGTGATCGGAAGTGCTGATAGGTAACTGTAATGATTAAGGTACTTTATGATCTTTTTATGGTTTAAACAAGTGAAATAATAGTACATTGTGATACAAGTGTGCTGTATTGGTTACTACTTATTACACTCGAGGCGGTAATATTGTGATAAGGTAGCCGAGTGTGTAATGATCAATGCACACGCGTTTCATACGACAATAATAATAATAATTTTCCTTATTTAACCATTATTTGGAGACGAAGTGACTTATTAAGTTAATATTGTTGTTGCACTAAAATAATTTAAGTTTAAAAAACCGACTTTAAAACGGCTATGTGACTCATTTATTTATTTATTAAAAAAAACAACATAAAACAGTTTAACAACATAACTTGTATGTATGATACAAGATAAGTTTTTATACACCATACTAATAATGTACTTTTGTAAAAAGAGCTAACACACTTCAATAGCCTCTCGTTTTAGTTTCCGAGGACCATTCTTTAGTTCTTTAAGGTCTAATAGTTCTTACCGGCCTTTGTGTTTGGGCTTCGAGAAACATTTATAAAATCTTGAACAGTTTGAAGGAATGAATCCTTGCCAATGGGCAAAAATCAGACGAGAGATTGGTCTCTTATATAACTTTTTATGAAATACGCTTGTGCAAGAATTTGTTGCTTTTATGCTGCACAGCTGTAGCCATAGCGTGGCTAACTGGAGTACAAGGAGCTTGGCAGTAGAGGAACAAAGTCAAAGTCTAAGGTATTTTAGTCTAAGGTAAGAAAATTATTATCCGCTGAAGTGTTTAATTTTTGTAGGTACCTCTGTACACGCACTGGCTATTGTAGGTAAGTAGGTACCTCTACCTATGTAGGTATTGTATGTTGTATGACTATAGAGAATTTTTTAGCCACTGGCATTTGTCCGCGGCTTCGCTCGCGTGGATGTCGGAAAATATACTACGGGAACTACCGGGATTAAAAGTATCATACGTGATAATCCAGGTTGTAAACTGTCAGTCAAATCAAAATCAAAATCAAAAGTCATTTATTCAAACTGGGCTGAGAATCAGCACTTTTCGAACGTCAAAATTACATAAAACAGTCCCCCAAAAACGCCCACCCTTCACCACTTCCTAGTGCTTTAGCTGGGAAGAAGAAGTGGCGCAACAAACTCCCCAGCAGCACAGCTGTCTGTTCAGTTAGAAAAAAAAAATGATTCTATACAAAAGTATGCAAAATCATTTACATTATGCAACACAAAACATAAATCTAATTATTAGCCATATGTCAGCTAGCACACGCTAATATAACAATCAAAAAAAAAAAAAACGAGAACTATATGTACTCAAGCAGAAATAAAAAGTAAATGTACATAAATTAACTAAATAAAAGCCTCCAGACACAAAGGGCGTGCCCGCCTACATATAGCTATTTTTAGATGTAACTGGAAGTTATAAATGATAAACTAGGACCATTGAAGTAACGTAAATAATATTTATCAATTTTCGAGTTCGCTAGCTAACCACATATTGCAATACAACTCATACAGTAAACATTGTAATGAGTAGATTATGTCAATAATAAATTAAATTAGAAAAACATTAAAATAAATTGATTATACAGTCAAATAAAAAAAATACATATATGAACTCATGTGTGTTATATTTCAGTCAAATTCGTTCTGCCCTTTTTGCGCCAATCCGGAACATATCCAGACAAACGACAAACGGCAAAAATACCTTCGATACAATTTTATTGTAGGTATACATCTATGTATATTTATTACAATTTGACGTTTGTATGGTATTGTATAATAACTGGCTGATGTCCGAATGAAGGTGTGAATATGACGTTAAATTAATACTTTTAACTAGCTTCCGCCCTCAGCTTCGCCCGCGTGATATGTCGATAAAAAGTAGCCTATGTCCTTTCTCAGGCTTTAGACTATCAGTGTACCAAATTTCATTTGAATCGGTTCAGTAGTTTTGGCGTGAAAGCGCGACAGACAGATAGACAGACTGACAGAGTTACTTTCGCATTTATAATATTAGTAAGGATTAGAACTATACTTACAGTTAAAACAAATTCTGTCATTGAAGTAGGTACCTTCATCATTAATTATTTTTAATGAAACTAGTTTACCTCGCTAACAAAACACATTAAAATACCTTGTACCTACTTGGACGTTTCATTTGACATTTCGACCCTCACTTGTAAAATACCTGCCCCTAATACGTTTTCAGGAAGGTAAATACCGTCTCCCTATCTTACTATCTTATCTAATGTGGAGTGATAAATGAAACAATTCTCTCGATTCACGTGCGTATAATAGTCATAATATAATTCAGTTACAGGTAAATTAATTTTCTCTAAAATTCGACTCAGGAAATTCAACCATTATTTTGACAAACTTCTTCGAGATAAATTGAAAATACTGTACTGGTCAAATACATGCGAACAGCGGGCGGCAACTTTAGTATGAAAATCCATGTCTGTCGTGTTTAGGGGCTGAATAAATTACTATGAAAACTCATATCCGTCGTTGGTATAATAAATCCAATCAAAAACATAAATGTGAAATGGGAGCCAAATTCAAAGTGTGGTTATCGACTTCGCCGACAAAAGAATTGAGATCTAAATGGGTGCCAAGTTCTATAGATTATCCTGAAATTTATAAAGAACATACAACATCCTAAAATAAATTTAAAACAAAATTTCTTGTTTTTTTCTGTTATAACAATGTTTGCTATTTAAAAATATAACTTCATTGAATAGTCGAATTATTTACACAAACCACTTAGGATGAATTCAAGCTAAAAATTTGACTTGGCTAATTTTTACATACAAGGTCTCTTATATTGGGCTAATCAACTTATCTTTGATAATTTCTATGTATATAGTATCGCGCTGCAAAAGAACTAAAACAAACAAAGTAACTTTGTTATTCTGGTTTTCGTGACAGCTACATCTTACACTCGCACAATTGGGCGCTATTTTCTTTTATTTTCGACGAATTCGCAGTTTTGACCGTCTATTTAGGCATATTTATATCTTTACCGTTTCTTTATTGTAAGGCCAACATATCTTACTCCTCTAAAATTTTGGCTTGCTGATAAAAACTAGCCAAGTAAAATTTTCAGCTTGAATTCATCCTAAGTGGTTTGTATAAATAATTCGACTATTCAATGAAGTTATATTTTTAAATAGCAAACATAGTTATAACAGAAAAACAAGAAATGACGATGACCATTTATGCCCTAATCGATTACAGCCAATTCATATTTTAAAGTATCCTTCATTTATTCAAACTGGATTTAAGGTAATAGTCTAAAGTCAATCAAAGTCTATGTTTAAAATTGAATAAAAATAAATATTATTTGTAGTTCCGGTTACATTTTCGATTTAATGGCGACGATAAGTGACAGATTAAAGTTCATTTCGTTCCTTCGGTTAATGTGATCAGATTAGTGGTAGGAGTATTCCTTATTTTTGAGGTACAGGAGATAACCATGGAGGCCACCATATTATTTATTTATTTATTGTTATGGCACTTCAACCAACGCACTAAATCATACACAAATAAAAATCACATACAGTTTAAGGTATTGTGAATTCGTCACATTCAGAAGTGCACAGCACTATCTATAGAACAACATGCAAAATATTATTAGTGTTATAGTATAGATTAATACGTTCTTTTATAGGTATAGTATTTTTTCCGAAGCAGATTCTTGTTGTGATTCTTGATTTGTGGGTAATCTGTCTGAAAACACTGATATTAGTTGTCACTCGCTCATTCACTCGCTTATGTCAGTCGTCGCCATATAAACCTACTGTTACGTTCAAACGTTGAGCTCTTTGGTGTGTTATTGTTTGTTTATTTATTTATTGTTTATTAAACACTTAGCCGCACATTTTTTGCACTTTAAGCTCGATATACACATTCTTGAAAGCGATATCTCATTGACGATTTTGGTTTTCTTACTGGACTTACGATACGTGTCAGTTTATCTGTAATTGGATACGATATTGCGGTGCTCTGATGATTGAAATCGTACATCACTGTTTTGGTGAATCAAATGTGTTTTACGCGTGCAACGTATTTAGAGACGTGCATTCGTAACGGATCAAAAATGCCAGGAAAAAGATTTTTTTTGTTACCGAATATACAAGAAACTGCTACTTTTTCTGAAAGAGGAGGAATTATTTCAAAATGTAGGTCAAAAAGTGCTTTTAAATTCACCATGTGCAGCTTAGTAACGTGATCGTTTTAGTAAGGGTATGCAAGTATAGGACCTTGGTCATGGTCCTTTTGTTTTAAATTTATTTTAGAATGTTGTATGTTTTTTATAAATTTCAGGATTATCTATAGAACTTGGCACCCATTTAGATCTCAATTCTTTTGTCGGCGAAGTCGATAACCACACTTTGAATTTGGCTACCATTTCACATTTATGTTTTTGATTGGATATCATTACCTTTTGTAAATAAATTATTATTATTCGTCAACTAAAAGTGATCCGTAAAATCTTTTTTCAAATATTAGTAGCAAGATTGTAGCTAAGTAATACCAGCCACATGGGTCAATCCATCAGGTTAAGCTACGCTTGCCGGGGTTGGTCCGTGGATGTGTGACCATCTTTACATATCGAGACTCCTCCGTGCCTCGGAAAGCACGTTAAGCCGTTGGTCCCGGCTGTCATTTGTGGATCTTTGACAGTCTTTACGGGTCGTCAGAAACCCGAACGTCTGACAACCAGTCTTGCCAAGGGGTATCGTATTACCCAGTTACTGGGTTGTGGAGGTCCGATAGGCAGTCGCTCCATGTAAAATACTGGTATTCAGCTGCATCCGGTTAGACTGGAAGCCGACCTTAACATAGTTGGGAAAAGGCTAGCCAGATGATGAAGTAGCAAGATTTTGTTAGAATGTATTTCTTTCGTAACTTAATTAGTTACACTTATCCGCAGTGATGTCAGACCGCTGAGCCCGGCGTTGTAGTTTGTGTTAATATTGGTTGTCGAAGTTCTATAAAAAACATGTGATAGTTACAAAGTTCACATGGACCCCGTCGGTTCCTTCCCCACGTATGCTTTAATTAATTAATTTTCGCAGCCACTATTTTGAATTTACATTTTGACTTCACTACCCGCTTTGACACACTCAAAAACATACGTAACGTATCGGTATAAGTACGAATTTTTCTTGTGGAAAAATGAAGATTTTCTTTTTTTTTAAAGTTGTTTTTTTTTCTTTGATTTTACGTTCTATAAATGAAACCAAACCACTGGTTTCAAGGATAACGGTGTTTACACTAACACCCTGTATTTTTTTTATTTATGGGCTTGTAGCTACTGCGGAAAATGTATTCTATAGAATACCTGAATTATACAGATTACCGGTAACATATATACGAATGAATACCGCCCACATGGCGCAAGGGCGATATGCACCGGAATCTCATCGGTGCGGGCGGCGCCGCGCCGCAATTTTTTTCGTCTTGTGGAGACGGCTCCGACATCATGTACAGGAAGCCTAAATGTCACCTCAAGATACGGACTATGACTATATTTCAAGACAAACCCTTAAATCCCCGTGACCCCGGACGCGCCGCACTCCTGTTGCCCGCCTCGCGGAAAACTGAAACAGCCAATGATTATCAATTATTATTAATTATTGGTTGTCTAAGTTATATAAAATAATCTGGTACCTATATACAAAACGATAAAAGCGACCTTTCATATTGGAACCAATTCTCCTACAAAAGAAAATATTTTTGCTATTATAATTTCGAAAGGCGCTAGGTGTTAAAAATCGATTACTTGATTTTTTTTTTTAATCTTAAAAAAAAACTGTTTTCTGATTTTTTCCTTTGTATACACACAATTACCAAGCTGGACACCAAATTTCAACTTTCTAGGTCATCTGGAAGTGGGTTAGGTTTTTGATCTATAGATAGGTATGTCAGTCAGTGATAAAAATGTCGATTTTTAGTCGTTGATATCTCAACAACCGTTTCAGCTGAGTTAAGCTAGAGGGTATTAATAAATAAACCAAGTTTCATGTGTGTATGTTAAATAGAGTTTTAGTTATTGAGGGGTGAAAAGTAGCTCCAAATGGTTCGCATAATATAACACACGGCTGCTGCGTCGCCAGTTCTTTTCTTGAACTTTGCTTGACACGCGGCCGCGTGTCTAGATAAAAATGGAACGAACTTTTTACTACGATACGTGGTAAGGTGGTAACCGAGGAGGTAACTTATCAATGATTTTATTTAAAATTCGAATGGCTTGCATAGACAAATGGCTTAAATAGAACTGTTTTAACTAAAAGTCGGTGGCAAAAAACGAAAGTTGAAAACCACAGACACCAACTTCCAAAATTAAAGTTATTATTCATTTTTTAGTGTTTTTTTTTGGTGTAATGTTTTTATTTTTCACTTATTAGTGGTGGTACCTACATAACCCACCATTTTTGTGAATAATAAATAAATTAATAAATTCGAAATTATTTATTTCTGCAAGTAGGTTTGTAAAAACACTTTTACACGTCAATCACATTTTTAAAACTAGATGAGGTCGGCGTTTCGTATCTGACTAGGTACTCTGAGAAGAAAGGCCGAAACAAACTCAGAGATCACAGTCACAGTCTCTTTTAAAGTCTATATAATACTAATAATCTTGGTCAGATCATGTGAAGCCCATGTAGATTGGTGTCTGAAATGGTCTTTTGAGGAAAGAACCACACAGATTGAGTGGACCTGTCCCGTCAGTGCACGCGTTTGTCAGTCATCGTGTACCAAGCTCAACTCGGAAATTAAGGAGCTCAACGACTCGACGAACAATATCTAAGAAAGGACATTTGGGTAGGCCGCCAATAGTACTCAAACTGCCAGATAAATAAAAAATATGATCCATATAGTCCTCAAATTCACAATAATTAAAATAATAATAATATTATAGTTCACAACGTAAATATTCATGTCACTGTGTATGTATAAATATTATAATAAAAAGTAACCAAAAAAAACAAAATTTAATAAGTAAATAAAAAAAATATATAGAAAAATTGGAGAAATTGGAGCAGCTCAATCCCAAACCTTTATAATCCACTCTGCCTGCTATCAAATGAAATGAAATGAATGTTTATCCTGTAAATAGGCTATTGGAATCACTTTTACACATCATACTAAATAAAATTTAAGTATAAATCTTTTTAAAAACAAGCTTTTAATTAACTAAAAACTATTAAATAAAACTGTCGTAAACATAGGACTTTAATATTTTCTTAAAAGCTTGAGGCTTATCTTCAAGTTTAGTGTAAGAAGGACATTTACGCCTCAAGCTTTTAAGGAAATATTAAAGTACTATGTTTACGACAGTTATATTTAATACTTTTTAGTTAGTTAAAAGCTTGTTTTTAAAAAGATTTTTACTTAAATTTTATTTTCTACTTTTTAGCATTACGATTTATTTAAATATTTGTTCTATCACCTCCACAAATCCAACAAAATAGGCTTTCCCATGGCCACCTTCCGGCTCCATCATCAGGCCCTGAACACCACCTAGTGTCAAAGCACTTGTTAGTACATGACCAATTAGTCCAAATACGACGGTGTTGTCTTGTTTGATTGAGGTTTTTCCATGGCCACCTTCCGGCTCCATCATCAGACCCTGTACTCCGCCTAGTGTCAAAGCACTTGTCAATACAAAACCAATGAGTCCAAACACGATGGTGCTATCTTGTTTGATTGAGGAGTTCCCATGGCCACCTTTTGGCTCCATCATTAGACCCTGAACACCACCTAGTGTGAAAGCACTTGTAAATACATAACCAATGAGTGCAAACACGATGGTGCTATCTTGTTTGATTAAGGTTTTCCCATGGCCACCTTCCAGCTCCATCATCAGGCCCTGAACACCGCCTAGTGTCAAACCACTTGTTAATACATGCAATGAATCCAAACACGATGGTGCTATCTTGTTTGATTGAGGAGTTCCTATGGCTAACTTCCGGCCCCATCATCAGACTAGCAACATGGTATCATTTTTTCAAAATGTCTCAGTAATTGTATAAGTATGCCAAGTTTCAGCTCAATCGGAAGTCAGGAAGTGCTTGAAAAATTGATGACAAAAGGAGTAACTGGAAACACATACGAACAGAGCAAGCTAATATAAAGCTTGTAAAAATATTAAAAATTAGCTAGATGCGGTCGGCGTTTCCTATCTGACTACTCTGAGAAGAAAAGCCGAAACAAACTCGGAGTACGAGTATGTAAATAACAGTGACGGAGTCACCTAAAACATCGTCTACATATTATACTAAGTGGAAAAAATACGTATTATTGTAGCTAACTCACTAAAATTACGCAAGCAAAGTTAATAAAATTTATATGGGACCACCTCTGAAGCATGACCTACCAAACAAAAAAGAATCATCAAAATCAATGCCTAATTGGCGGAGTAATCGCGTAACAAACATACAAAAAAAACATTCAAATGAATTGAGAACCTCCTCCTTTTTGAAGAAGTCGGTTAAAAAACGAATAAAATGAACATTGACGCGTGAAAAATGATTGCTGTTCGTCATTGATTCTGGAGAAACATACATACACCCTGTATAAGCCAAGGCCGCAACCAGGCATTAATGGAATCACCCATCAATGCCTCTTTTGCAGGCCGCTAGTATTACAGGTATGTCTCTCCATATTCAATTTAATTTCCGAGTTGGTAGGCTTGCTGTACCAAAGATATAAATATGTCTAGACAGTCAAAGCTGTGAACACGTAGAAAAAAATGCCGTTCAACTGTTATGCTGGGGCCACACCAACGGGAAACGCCGTTGATTATCGCGATGATGGACGTTATACGTAAGTGTAGCGACAACTTACCGCGAGAATTTGACAATGGCATTCACATTGGCGTTTGACGTTGGCCGATAACTCTGGTGGCAGTATTTTAGGCAGATCAAAGAGATCCCTTAACTTCATTTATGAAACAGCCGGACTATTCTGTAAACACCTCACCGTGAAAACTTAAGTGAAGTGAGCGTGGAGTGAGCTGTCATTGTCATCGATACCTACTGATGCTAAGGCAGTGACAGTTAACTTCAAGCTCACTTCACCTAAGTTTTCACGGTGAGATGGTTACAGAATAGCAATGCAGATCATATTGAAAATGAAAGGGTGTCATTAGCACGTAACGTAGACACTTTTGACACAACTCCGAATACTTTACACGCCATAAAATAAAATAAAACAATGTTGTTCCTACGCATAAAAGATGAACTCCCTTTCATAACCAGCATGAATCTTTATATTCGCACAGACTCTAACAAAGGGCTTAAACTTAGTATACGAGTGAAGAAGGAAGAGCTTTGTAAACTTTATTATTTTTCTTTCATTCTTAGTTCAGCATGGATGTTTGTAGGTAAATTGTGAATGCGAGAGACTGAGGATTTATTTACTCAACATAATTTTAAGGAAACTCTAATGAGTTCCATATTCATCTTTGTTTTAGGTACCTATGTCTGTCTGTACCCAACATTAGGTACACTTAAAAAAGTTTTCAGTTCAGCCTCAACATTTTTTTGGCACAATATGATTTACAATAAACAAAATTGAAATATCAAAATGCCGGATTATATGCTTAACGGAGCTGCAGCTTATCAGCTGCAAAAAAGGATTTCATTTTATATTGTAGTATTATACAGACAGTATGCTAGCAGCATAAAATAGAACAAAATATTTTAAAAATATTAATGTATATTCTAATAACATAACAATGACGCCTTGTTTCCCCAAAGGGTTAGGCAGAGGTGTACTTGAGTACGCCCACATCTCGCCAGTAATCCCATGTAATTTCCCATCAACTGGGCACAAATCCAGACTCTGGCATGCTACTGGGAAATTCAAGATGCAAAAACCCAATAACACTGCCCGACCTAGGAATCGATCCCAGGACCACATGGCCAGCAATAGCGCCTGAGGTCACAAGACCAACGAGGCAGTTTTCTAATATTCTTATACTTATTTATAATAATACCTAATACAACATTAAAAGCCATGTATGTACTTACACTTTACCGATAAAACAACACGACGTGTATGCAAACAGTTCTCTTTATGTATAAAAAACATCGGAAAAACTTTCCGATGTTTCATGTTATGGAGGTGAAACCGCAGTACCTATGAGCAATACTGTAATTTTCAGATCAGATTCAGATTCAAAGTAAGGTTCAGATCACGATCGAACCCGATCTCTCTCTTACATTTTTACTCTTTAGTTCGTCAAGTGAATCACTTCTGTGCATTCATCCATCTACCATGACATGTTCTATACATGTCATGGTACATCTATTTACCCACATCGGTCACACATTTCTAGTGGCCTCCTGTTGTCAAGTGCTCGTAAATACTGCTACTAAGTAAGGGTGAACTTGTATGTAAGATGCACGTGTTCGTAATAGTACTGTCCATGTATCACACAGTATATGATGTAGCATCTAGTGCGAGGCAGATTCTTGTAAATTATTTTATGTAATGGCCGTGGGTGCACCGGAGAATTTAGCGGAATGGACTTTGAAATAAACTACACGAAAATTCTCAGTTATGTGCTGTTTTGGATAGTTTTTTTACTTTAAAGTCTAGGAAAACATCATAATTATGTAGATCTTTTTCTCTTACTAAATAGATTGCTAAGCATTTAAGGGTTAAGTTACGTTTATAAGTTAGTCATGAAGTAGTTTAAAAACATAATTCGTGTTTAAGCCTCTAAAACGATGTTAAATTTAAATCGGGAACTGAATTAATTTTGCCAAACTTCTCCGTAGTATGAATGACCTTTAAGTAAGTCTACTTTACAGTTTTGAAATTCTCTTAATGTCACTTTAAATGATGTTTTTATTAAGTTTTTCCAACTTTTAAAAACAACTTAAAGTAAGTTTTATTAATTTCATTATCTAGACTAATATTATAAAGCTGAAGAGTTTGTTTGTTTGAACGCGCTAATCTCAGGAACTACTGGTTGGAATTGAAAAAATATTTTTTTGTTGGATAGTCCATTTATCGAGGAAGGCTATAGGCTATATAACATCACGCTACGACCAATAGGAGCGGAGCATAAATGAAATATGTTGCAAAAACGAGAATATTTTGAGAGCTTTGCGTGCGCTGCGTAAACCGTTTATGTTACATAAATATCATGTATGATGGAATTGTTCCTCTTTAAAGGTTCTAAGAAACAGTCCGCGACAGCATATGTCTGTCTACCTTTTAAGATTGACTCACTATAACCTTTTTTTATGGTAATCAAATTTGTTCGAAATTAATGCATTATTTGCGAAGGAGTTTTATCAACATAATATTAATTCTTATTCAAATAAATAGTTTTAACATCAAGGGTATTTATGTAGCAGTAAAATACTTTTTAATTCATTCGAATCGGACATTTAATTTCGAAGTTATCACGAGTATAAAAATACAAGACGCGAACCGTTCGAATCTGGCGCCGCGACGTTCCCTACTCTAGAGAGGAGAGGATGGGCACACGGATAGACCATGACCTGGAATATGAGGGATCGAGACCTACGCAGGTGAAACCGCGGGGCACAGCTAGTTAGATATAAAAGGTCAAGATTTTTCAAATCACAGTCCCCCCTGGCTGGAGGCCCTGATTGTAGTAGCTTAAGGCAGCCACAGGAAAGTCCGATTAAATAGTTACGATTTTCATCTAAAATCAACTATGAGATGCCCTAGATAAAAAAAAAAAAAAAAAACACCTTCCAGTGTAAAACGTTGCCGTTGCCAGAAATATCTATGATATTACCGTACCCCAAGGATGGAATCCACCAATATTCAATTTGCTAAAGTTAATCTGTCGTAGTGGATGTCACAGACAGTGAGTGGGTTCTATTTGACATGTCTATGGTATGAGTGGTGTATGACTCAGAACAATAACTAGCGACTGGTGACTGAAAGCCGTTCTCAGAATCAAAATCTCCGTTATATGGGTTTACCTATAGCTAAAATCCTCACAAAACAAAAGCGACGAAGCGTTAATCTGATACCACCTAATTCTGGCGAAGCTGCAACCAAAACTTGTAGGTAGCAAATACCTACGAATATTTGTTTCTAACGGAGTTTACACTTCAAGTAATTATTATGAGAATTTGGGCAGCGATAAGAATTTGAATGAAACTACCTGAGCTAGGGTAGTTCGGCGGTGTTAAGTGTAATTGATTGAAAGGTTATGTTAAGTGTAGGTTATTGAGTCGATATATGTATTTGAAAATTCAATTCATTATTTTCAGCTAATCTTTCACTAAAGTTAACTGCCGACTAACTGTTACCAGCTGTTAACACCTTTTCCAAACCAGCGGGGTAATTGCAATGGCTTTCATTTTGACAGTTCAACAATATTCATTGCGTTATTTACGTTTTTGAGCAGACAAATTGTTTCGAACAAGTATGAAGCTATGGATTAGCAATATCATTTAGATTGTGATTGATAGTGTGTTACGGAAGTAGGGTGCAGATTTAGTTTAGCTAGTGGTGAAGTCTAGCGTATATTGCAATTGTAACAAAGATTCCAAGAATCTATCACCACAGACAGCTTTACCAGATGACATTATTGCCGTACATTCAATAGTCGTCAAAGGAACCTTTTGATGTCAGTCAGGACGTAGGTAAATAAGTTAGTAAATTACTCCACACAAAAACATTTAGTAGGTACCATTGTTGTCCTTAATTCAGGCAGGAAATAATATTCGTACATCTTGGAACCAATTTTTATATTATACTTATTTTTGCCCACGATTTCATACACGTGGATTTTGCCATGCGTACTTTCAACACCTAATTTCACCCCTTTAGGCTCACTTTTTGTTGTTTTAGAGTGTCCTCTTGTTTTTTACGTTTATATTGTTGGACTAGCGGTCGCCCACGGCTCCGCCCGCGTGGATGTCGGTTACCGCTGCAAAAAGCCTACCCAGGAAAGACACGGTCAGCAAAATGATTCCCAGGTCAATTCACAGACACCGACAGTAACATCGACGACGCAGTCATTATCCGCAGGCTGCACAGATTGTCTTTCTGTGTATGTTAAAGTTGTTAATGATGAAAATATTTAAATGTAATTAATACAAAGTTTTCACTTCTGCCGGCAGTCCCGGAGCGCAACCCGTTGTTTTAGGATAGATAACTAAAGCGATTATTGTAGAGCTTCTCTATAAACAACATTTGACGTTAAATTATTTTCAGGTAACAAAATATACTGATGGTCGGGAGCCCCGACCCGTGATAGGGCAACGTAAAGTTGCCCATGCGTTAAACATTCTTTTCGTAAATCAATTCCTACTAATTTGAATGTTTGGCCCTGGGATTTGTTTATCATTAGTGCGAAAGAAATTTTTACTGGAAATTGGAGCCTTTTGAAGGGTATATGCAAATAAGTAGGGATCATGGGTATTCTTGGTATATGAGCTAATTCACCAGCTGCAGGGCCGGTGATAATCTTCGCTACTATTAAATTATCTTTTAGCTCCTTTATAAGAAGTCTCGTGCCATTACACATGTTGGGGGGGCTTAAATTTCTGAGAAGCATTATCGGCGTGCCAACTTTTAACGACAGTTCATGAGGTGGTAGCCCAGCGGGGTTCAGAGAATTTAAAAATTCCTGGGGGTTGAGCACAGCGTCCTCGATGTTAGTGACGGTGTCTATGGATTTATAGCACTTAACTTCACCCGGTACTTTCTGCATAATTAAATTGATTATTTCGTTGACTGTTTCATTCCTGGGAGAAACTATTGCTCTACAACACAGCCAACGAAAATCATTTTGATGTAAGTTTTCGATGTCAGGATCATAGATCTAAACTCCCCTCCCGCACGCGCACCCCCGCCTTGGTGACGCCCACTTCGCAACGGGCCGTGCAGCAGAAATCGTAATATTCTAATTTCGCCATAACTTCAAAAGCAAACGTCCAATTTTAATCATTCAAAGACCAAATATTATCTACATAAACTGTACTTAGAGATGAAATAATTTATTTTGATAAGGATTAATAGCATGAGTAAAATAAACGCGTTTAAATGTAGTCCAAAAAAATTTCAAGATTTTTAAATAAAAAAACGGTTGTTGTGCCTCACTCGACATAGATAGGTATAGTGTGTCGCGGACTTTTTGGTAGATATTTATAAGATCTACAATTAATTAGAACATTTTATGGTTCTGTCTTTTATAGTTTAGGCAGCGTACGCAAAATAAGTAACTTTTCTGGTTGATTTTTTACACCTTGTGTCCGAAAAACCCAAATATCTTACGGAACCCTATTTTTTTCCAAAATAAAATATAGCCTACTAGCTTTTGCCCGCGACTTCGTTCGCGTGGAATAGCGACTTCCGACAGATTTTTGGTTTTACCCACATAGTTCCCGATCTCGCGGGATCTCTTCATAAATGAACGGAACCAATTTTAAATTTACGAAACAATCAATCCACAATTCCACGACAGTACAGAAGCGCTCGGCCGATACCCAACCAAATGCGTGTAACGAAACCATAGCGCGATCTATTTCGATCCCAACGCCATCTATCGAGCATAGTGACAACTCGGATTATTTATCTATACTCCGTTCGGGCATTTTAAAAAAATAATATTATATTGATATTATTTTTTTCATACCTTTTTACTATTTGTTTACTTTTTTCCGTGAATTAAAACAATAACATGAACCGAACTCGTGTAACGATCGACACCATTGCGCGATCACCAACTCGACATATAGTACTAATAGAATTATCTATACTCCGTTAGAGCATTTTCTATGTACTAAAAGTTGTATTATATTATATTTTTCATACCTTTTTACTATTTATTTACATTTTTCCGATGAATTTTCAGTACTGAATTGATGCCGACTCTTGACCAATAGATGACGCTGTATGTCCGGAATAAATTTTATTTTTTATTTTATTTTTTGTAATAAAAACTATCCTATGTCCTTTCTCAAGTTCCAAACTATGTCTGTACCAAATTTCACACAAATCGGTTCAGTAGTTTAGGCGTGAAGCAAAGACAGACAGACAGACAGAAAGACAGACAGACAGACAGACAGACAGACAGAGTTACTTTCGCATTTATAATATTAGTTTGGATGTTATTGGTGGATAATGAAGCTTTCGAATGGTGAAAGAATTTTTAAAATCGGTCCAGTAGTTTTTGAGCCTATTCATTACAACCAAACAAACAAAGTTTTCCTCTTTATAATATTAGTGTTGGTGGATAATGTAGCTTTCGAATGGTGAAAGAATTTATAAAATCGGTCCAGTAGTTTTTGAGCCTATTCATTACAACCAAACAAACAAAGTTTTCCTCTTTATAATATTAGTGTAGATAATTAGACCAATCGTTAGGAATCCACTTGTTTTACGTAGGTACCTATGGACATTTTTTTAATCAAGGAAAACAACCAATCTATACTTAAAACTATCTCTACTTTTCATACAGATGTTCAGC
Organism: Lithophane socia; assembly: GCA_947522985.1. Classification (NCBI taxonomy): domain Eukaryota; kingdom Metazoa; phylum Arthropoda; class Insecta; order Lepidoptera; family Noctuidae; genus Lithophane; species Lithophane socia. Next base: position 13,406,277 of record OX383252.1, on the reverse strand, counting down.
TTATCTTTGAAAACTTTACAGACAGACAGAATTACTTTTACATTAATAATAGTCGGAAGTATATATGCTGTGGATAACGGTGTGAGTTTCACATTAATATAATATCTTTGTTTAGATTATTTGCGCAGATATAATGTGTTACTGTTTGTTTGTCCCAAATAAATAAATAAAAGTATGCACTTTAACTTTACAACGCTCTAAGGACTATGAATTGCGAATAATAATATAAACCGTCGATAAAAAAATCGTTGATAATATATTGGATACGTAATATTGATACACACCCATACGTTATCGAAATGCTGAGGACTCTTCAGCTTATCATCAATCGAAAGACGGTTTTGTGACTTTCCAATAAGCTTTTGCTTTAAACCGCTTCCAACATTTTATTATGATCGAGTGAAGTTTTTTAATCATCGAGCTCACGAATTAAGAATCAAATTAATCACGAGGGTATCTTGGTACTATAGCAAAAAAAGAAAAAACAAATGTTTTGTTTTTAAATTGGGTTGTATGTGGCATTATAATGAAAGTCTTTAAAGTAATTTTAAACATCCTTGTTTAAGATAAGATAGATAGATAGATAAAACATTTATTCGGTACAAACATAGAAGACACAACACAAAAGCATAGTTACATAAATTCAAGTTTTAAGACAAACCAAAAAAGAAAACAAGTAAATACGAACATTAAAAACATAAACCCTTCCTTGGCAGTTGGGTAAAAAGAACATACAAACAAAAAACGCAAAGAAAGTATTGTCTGTGGCAATCTTAAAACTACCTACATCCTTAAAATATTTTAGTTAGGCAAAACCCTTGTGTGGTGCGTGTCTCCCAGTTGCACCGAATGGGAGTCCAGCTCAGCATATGCCAGGCATTAGGTATACCTGACGCTGGTATTCTGCTGGATCCCTGCGGCGGCATACGGACGCCAAGCAGGTGCAGAACAATGGAAATGTGAGAAGATAGAAAGTGAAAAAGTGAATAGTGGTTTTGCAAGATAAATTTGGTGAGTTATTTACATTTGATTTGTTTTTGTGCTTTGTTTTTATATTTAGGTGTGTATGTAATATTAACAGGCATATATAAAGGAGTATAAATTAAATGAATATGATTGTGTGTAGTGTTTGAAAACGATATTAAAAATAAAACTTAAAAATAAAATTAAAACTTGCATGTGTTGAAATAGTTTTCTTTTATTTTCCTTTTTTAAATACACCTGCGTGCAGTTCCCTAGTTATTATAAATGCGGCAAAGTAAGAAAACATAAACTAAGTAGAACGTAGGATCATGAAACTATTTAACAGTGTTGACGTGCTACCTACTGTACTTAGCAAAGTTCTTATGCAATGCAAATAACTTGGATGCAAAATGTAATTAAACTATTGCCGCTTTAAGTTTCAATAGTGTTTATTAGAGATTTTTTTTGCCGTTCTGAAAACGTTTGTATCGAATTCCAACCGAACCAATTGAATATTGAATTTCGATTGGAATTAAGAAATATTCGAAGCCTTAATTTGAACGTTGGCAGCAATATCTTATGAGGATAAATACGTAATTAAAAACGAATGATTATCTTCTGTATTTAAATAAGGAAATTGCATTTGAATTTCGGTTATACGTGGCGGTAATCAACTTATCACAATAAAATCATCAAAAATCATTTATCCGTATAAATGGCTGCGGAGAAATTATTCCATAGAGACAACTGCAACGTATAAACCAGTTAGTATGGTGTAAAGTTTCGAAGTGGGCCGGTACTACTTTGTATGAACGAACTTGCCAACTTTCCTAAGAACGCCTGGGTCTGTTCAAGTTTTGAATTCAAATCTTTGCTTCGCAGAGTAGTGAGCGAGCACCTATGTCCTCATTGCTAAAGGAACTTACAATAAACTTGTGGAATAAGAATTTTTTTTCGAAATCTTCGTGTATCTTAGCTTTACTTGAACATTGGCTGAAATTTTTCACCGTGATTCCGAACGTTGCTGATGCACCTAAATGCGGATTGAGATCGGATTTTTACTAAAGCCTTGCAGAAAACGAGCGTGTAGATAAATCAGGATTCCATTAAAGGTGTCTGCTGGAACACTTACCAATATTATAGTAATGGAACGAAGAGTTCGGAGCGGGGCGGAAAAACTGTACCTAGTACGCTGCTAAGTTAGCTAGACTCGCGACAATCTAAGAAGTCCGTTTTGACAGCTATAAAAATCTTTTGTGTAGCGATGAAAAAAAAAATTGTTTCTTATATACTGATTCTCGCGACATATCGATTAAATATACTTAGAGAGTTTGTAATCGACGACTTATCTACATTGCTTAAAACTGATTCTCAAGGCATAACGTTTTATTACAAGTACGAGAACGAAACGTCAAAACGGACTTCTTAGATTGTCGCGAGTGTAAGTTAACAAATAGTCTGAATGACAGCTGCGCACACAGCCTGTGGCGCGTGAGTCGTTGACGGAACGGAATGTTGCCACTTTGAATATTATATTTAATCATTTTTTTATTGTATATAAATATTTTTATTTCTTTTTTTATTATTGTTAATTTATTATAAGCTGCACCGATTGACGTCATCACGTCAACGCCTATCTGTCACTGAAAACCAGCGCTGTCTTGCATAGGGTCGCAGCATTAAGCTGAGCGATGGCCGTTTTGCGTGAATGTGACGCATATTTTCCTTCAATTTGTAATTTTCGTGTATTTGTTCTTTTTTCGCGTCATGTGTGCCGCAAATACACGTATTTTCTTTCTTTCTTCTTCTAAGGGCTGATTTATACAGATATCAGACGGATATTTTTATCCGTGGAATAAAATTAACGTCTGACAGTTTTTGTATGGGAAATCTGCCAAATATTAAAACATTATTCGATGGGTTAGACTTGTAGTTATAAAAGTTTGGTCGAATTCGCCCTTAAACCTTAGTATAAAAACTTGTACCTACTCAATGGACGAACAATTTAGTAGTAATTTTCTATTTAAAAAACGTGCTATTTATTATTATTGATTTTTGTAAACGTGTTTTTTATTATTATTATTGCTGCATGTTCACTTTTAGAATTTATATTAATACAAGCTGCGCCCCGCGGTTTTACCCGCGTAAGTGTCGATCCTGTGGGTATATCAGGATAAAAAGTATCCTATGTCCAGGTCATGGTCTAGCCCTGTGCCAAATTTAGTCCAAATCCGTTCAGCCGTATTAGAGTGAAAGCGTAACGAACAAATAAACAAACAAACTCACTTTCACATTTATATTATGTTTACATATCTCGGGACCATGGGGTCCCGGTCTTTTGGAAGGCGTACGAGGGGCCGAAGCCAACTCGCAGAGGCCCGTTAGACCATTTTAATGGAATGAGGCACCAACCGACGATTATCCCTGTTCGCACTATGCAAGTGCACCCAAGGACAATTCCCGGTTGGAGTAGGACTATTGCAAGATAGGGAAACAAAGATTATGGGTTTGCGTGGCTAAAGTGGACGGGTGACCTGAAACTATTGAAGAACTATGGCCCCTGCCTGATCAATGTTTTATATATACACGGACATTTATATTATTATTATTAATATATACTAGCTGCCCGTCTCGGCTTCGCACGGGTAGCACTAAGTAACGAAAAAAAATAAAAATAATAAAAATAAAAAAAATGTTTATTTCTTCACTTTAGTAAATAGGTAACTATGTTAGGTTTGGAGTCACCTTTTAAGCATAGATTTGCTTGTGTTAGGTGGTTCCGCTCCTCCAGTTTACAATAATTCTACAATGTGTGAGAAATAAGCCAAAAGATTCATTTAAAACTAATTAAAGATTTTATATAACACATATTATATTAGTAAGGGCACTGGGTGTAGAATATGTTCGTGAGTTTGTGTGTGGGTTCGTATGTGTGCGTGTGTGTGTTCTATGTGTGCTTTTGTGGGTGTCGGGATGTAATGGGCATGTGTGTAAGGTAAATGTGGTTTGTGTATCGTGGGGGTGTGTGGTGTGTATATGTGTACAAATTAATGTGTTCCTTAGTTATGTGATCTAGTGTAGGATATCTTCGATTTCTTCATAACTTTTGCTCTTGAGCCATTCGGTTAGCGTTTTTTTGCAGTTGTGGTATGTCATAGAGTAGACTGATGGCACATTGTTCATTGAGAACGTTATATATACGGGGGGATTGTTTAATAAATTGCCTTGCAGCAAATGTAGTATTCACTGGACAATCTTCAGCTACTTCGGTCGGTCTAGTCGGTGTCTTTGCTTTTGTGTCTTCGTTTTTTGCCACCGACTTCCGCAATTGAAGTTATTTTTAACTTTGTAGTGTTTTTTTGGAGGTCATTTGTTTTTTTTTTTAAGTTTTTATTTGTCGCTTTTTAGTGGGTCAGTTTGTAATTTATCTAAGTTACAATAGCCTATGTCAACTGCTCATCACCTATTACAAAAGATTGCTTTTGTAATAGGTGATGAGCCGGATGCAGGGACGTTAATCGTTGAGGAGTTCTCTTGGTACTTCAACATCAGCTCCACTTCACAATATACATTGTAACTTTGTGACGAGCTTATATTGCTTGGCAACCATATTAAAGTAATCGAATCGCAACCCGTGAAATACTTATTATCGAGTAGTTCCGATGGCCATCTGTGGTCTTCATCATCAGTTCCACTTGACCAAATGGTGCTTTCCGAGAGCAACTGCATGAGTTACTTTAAAAAATACCCAAATCGCTATAGGTGTGCCTATAATATTTGAAGAGTTCCCTCGATTTCTCCAGGATCCCATCATCAGATCCTGAAAAAATATTTTTTTAAATCGGTTCACAATTGGCGAAAATATCGATGAACATACACAAAAAAAAATACATACAGACGAACATAGAACCTCCTCCTTTTTGGAAGTCTGTTAAAAATCGGTCAAGCCGTTTCGGAGGAGTATGGCAACTAACACTGTGACACGACCATTTTATATATTTGACTAGCTGTGCCCCGCGGTTTCACCCGCGTAGGTCTCGATCCCGTGGGAATATATAGAAATAAAAAGTATCCTATGTCCTATTCCAGCAGGCCTAACATGACACACGCGACAACTACTCACGCGAGAGTGAGTAATGTTTGTCTATTTCGTCACTTTCTCGTTTCCTGACAGCGCTGCCATACAAAATACTCGACTCGTTCTGTCAAACTTGATGTTTTCTCTACAAACCCTAACATGACACCCAAGATATTATACGACTTTTGACAATTAAACACGAGATAAGCTCCGTTTCTTCTGTCATTTACTCGTCGTCGATTTTTACGACGAGATGAGTAGACAAAATTATTACACCAAAAAAAAAAAAACTCCATAATAACATGGCAGTTTCTTAAATTGTTCTTATTTTAGTCATAATTTTATTTTGCATTATAATATGTAATATATAATAATGGAAAAAACTTAGTTTTAAACTACTATCTATATTGGAACGAAAGTTCCTTTCAGCAGCCACGAGAGAAACTGTGGCGGAGGGGAGCACTATTAAGTAGATGAGCATCACTTTCAGTAATAACCAGTCACTTTGGCAATTATGGTGATTAGTGAAGTGGGATTATGGCTGTATGGCAGTATCATACCTTCGCAACATAATAGGATGGTGATTAACCACGATTAGTCTTTTGTGGTTATAATAGCGAAATCAACTCCAGTTGCATATTTAACTGAACATCAGTCCTTTTGGCAAGTGTGGTGATTAACAAAATTTGCAATAACACTGGTTTTATGGTGATTGTTACAATATCAACCTTCGCTTTATCAAATGGCGATCATCGGCCCCTTTGTCATTTGTGGTGATTATTTAGTGAGTATACAGGAAGAAATTTAATTCATTGGCATTATTATCCACGTATTAACCGTATCGTAATCTATTCTTTTTCATTTATGACAACAATACTTATCGAAAAAGAAATAATATTTAAACTTATATTGTGCCACTAATTTTCATTTCCGTCATTTTATATTTTAATTTCGGCATGCCAAAGAAAAATATTTAATTTTAATAAAAAAAGTCGGTTATAAAAGAGGTGGACGTAAAATTAATATAGTACATACTAATTCCATGCGTAAAATCGAATGAATGAAACCGAACCTTAAGCTGATGTTGCTATCATAAAAATGATTTGTTTTTAATAATTTGCTACATCGGTATCTCGTCACGAGATAGAGAAGTGTCAAAGTGCCTTTTTCGGTTATACTCGTGCTTAACGGTCATGTTAGGGATTAGAATGACGTCATAATCGACGACAAATTTCGACAAAACGACAAAAAGAGCGTTCTCGCGCTTGTCATGTTAGCCCTGCAGGTCACGGTTTACCCGTGTGTCCATCCTCTCCTCTCTAATAGTAGGAAATGTCGAGACGGCGCGGCACTGGCGTCGAACGGTTCGCGTATTGTATTTTTAGACTAGTCATAACTTCGAAATTAAATATCCGATTCGAATGAATTAAAAAGTATTTTACTGCTATATAAATACCCTTGATGATAAAACTTCCTCGATAAATGGACTATCCAACACAAAAAGAATTTTTCAATTCCAACCAGTAGTTCCTGAGATTAGCGCGTTCAAACAAACAAACTCTTCAGCTTTATAATATTATAAATAATATGTATATATAATATAATATAATATAGTATAGATAATTATACAGTTGGGATTATTAATTATGATGTAAGTACTTATAAATATAAATTGTTCCTGATAAATAAATAAATAAGCAAGGAGATACAACGTTTCACTGACGTCCTTAATAGTAGATGTCACGTGGAATAAGCTACAATACGAAAATGTTCGCAAACGAGACGCTTTATTGACATTAAAGATACAAGGAACAAAGCTGTAACGAGCGGTACAGGGGCCGTGAATATATGGAAAGATATTGGCCAATAAATTAGCACCAAATAGTCGGATTTGCCCTTGGGACCGAGGATTTTATTTGTCAAGCGTACAATGAGATAATACAAAAATGGATCGGTCCAAATGTGGTTAACAATTTTATTCAATTGAGAAAGATAATTATAGTCTGGTGGTTATTTGTGAACTTGAATGGCTATTTATTAAAAAGGCCAACCATTTTTATAGCTATTTCTAAATAAGTTTATTATTCTAGTGGGAGCGGGTTCACTTGTTCACAAGGTACAATAGTGTAAGGAGCAGGCAGCAGGATTTGACCTCTCGACTCACACGTCAGTGCAAGCACTTTCTATTAATATTTCATTCTAATATAGCTTTTCCGTTTTAAATAAATGAACCTAAATATTGGACCTATGAAATTGACGTTTTTTTCTCACAAATAAAGAACCTCGTCATTTCTATGATTTAAAATATTCATCAATTGCTTGGTATTGTATCGAATAATGACTATCATAGACAACTACCAATAGTAAAAAACCTTATTACTTATAGTTACATAAAAATACCTTAAAAATGACTTCTCAATTTGTTAGCTGCAATACCAGCTTACCGCAACCCTGTGTTGATCTGACTTTTCCTGCTATCAATAGTTCAAGTAAACAATGTAAACAAAGTGTAAACAATGATATAGTATTATTTTGTGATGAGATTGGAAAGGACTTAGGCCACTTGTTGACAGATGAATATCCGGGACACTCCATAATAAATTACTGCATGCCTGGTTGTTCTTTGTTTGATATTATGAAAGAAATTATTAAATGTAACTTTAACCAGGACACTACATTATTAATATTTATGGGTAATAGGGGAAATGTGAACAAAGGAGAATTGCTCCAATATTATAGAACATTATGTAATCTTAGTTTAAGAAAAATTGTCTTGTTTACATTCCCTTACAGTGAGAGTTTGCCACAGGAAGAAAATAACCTACGATTTGAATTAAATATGACATTACATAATTGGACATTCAATAATAATCTGTTTCATCTAGTTGATACTAACAATTATGTTGGTAATAATTTACATTTGACAAGAGATAGATATAATATTCTTATGTACTATCTTTCTACCTACTTTAAAAGACAGATAGCTGTGTCGCTATCATATTTTTTTTCTATTTCAGCCAAAAATTTGGCTAAACAACTTGCTTCTTTTGAGCAATGCAATGTAATTTTAAATAATTCTGCCAATAATTTGGCAACAATTAATGACATTGATTATAATTTAAATTAAAAATTAGGACAATAGAGGAAACCTCTTGCTTAATAAATACTGGTTTAAATCATCAAAATGTTACAAAACGTTCTTCTTTAATATCCTCTCACCCATCAAATTGTAGTAATTTAATAAATAATAATTGTCTAAAAATAGTCCATCAGAATATACAGGGTGTGATAGGTAAGGAATTAGAATTGGAGCTGTTCATGAACTGTAGTTTTATTGATATCTTATGTGTAACTGAACATTGGTTAAAAGTCCACCAGTTCATGTTCAGCTTTAACAACCACCAGGTTGCCAGCTCATTCAGCAGAGTTAATATGATACGCGGTGGGTCTCTAATAATTGTTCGTAACAATATGAAATTTAAAGAACGTAAGGATATTGTGAGCCTCTCTGTTGAGCGAGTTATTGAAATAGCTTGCATTGAGCTTGAGCATTTCATTGTAATAAGCGTGTACAGGCCCCCATGTGCTTCATATGATATTTTTGAGAAATCTATGGAAGAAGTATTATTAAAGACCTGTAGCAGTAATAAAACAGTTGTTGTCTGTGGAGACTTCAATATCAATATATTAGAAAAATCAGCCACAGTAAATAAATTTATAAGTCTATTAAAGTCGTATAACTTGTACAATACATTCTCTGAGCCGACTAGAATAACTGCCACTAGTGCTACCTGTATTGACAATATTTTTACAAACTTAAGACCTTCTAGCCATTTAATTATAAATGAGTTGGACTCTGATCACTGTGGCCAGTTAGTCACTTTCCCTCTGAAAATAGTCAGAGCTCAAAGAAAACTTGTGAGTTTTGTTCCTGTAAATAAAAGTCGCTTAGAACAATTTAAAAATAATTTAATGGAAAAACTACCCGGTTTGCCTTATCACAACGACCCGGATCAAGATTATACCGCACTATTTAACCTCATCAATTGTGAGTTTGGGAAGGTTTTCACCACAAAAACATTGCCTGTTTGTAACCGCTTTATATTTAGTGATTGGGCAACACCAGGAATTTACAAAAGTAGGCAAAGGTTATTTGAATTATATCATGAAAAAACATATAACCATGATGAAACTTTTAAAGAATTTGTTAAGACATATTCTAAAACTTTTAAAAGAGCCTGTTCCTCAGCAAAAGCCATACACATTAAAAATAAAATAAAATCTTCTGGAAATAAAATTAAAACAACCTGGAATATTATTAATTCTGAAACGGGAAGAACGACAGTACGGAATCGTGACTTCCATCTAAAAATCAATGATGTAGATATTAAGGCAGACGTGGAGGTGGCAACTGAGTTTGAAAATTTCTTCACTAATATTCCAATTTTAACAACCAAAACTCTGTCATCGTCATCCTCGACTTCTGCTTATTCAATAATAAAAGAATGTGTACCAGAATGTGACAAACTTTTTGAATTCACAATTGCTACTGCTAAAGACATTATAGAATCTTTTAAAGAACTCGATGTAAAAAAAACTGCTGACCTTTGGGGATTATCAGTACATACCATGTCTTCAATAATTGATGTTATTTCACCCTTTTTGGCAATTGTTTTTAACTCTTGTATTGCATCTGGTGTATTTCCTGATCTGATGAAACTTAGCAAAGTGATTCCACTGTTCAAGTCTGGCAGCACAACTGATCCCTCGAATTTTCGGCCTATTTCGATTTTACCTACGTTGAGCAAAATCTTTGAAAAATTAATTTTTAAACAGATGTTAGGACATTTTAATGCACATAATTTACTCCATCTAAAACAGTTTGGTTTTACAAAGGGTCGTTCAACTACAGATGCGGGCGTGGAATTACTGAAAAGCATTTTCGAGGCCTGGGAGGAGTCGCAGGATGCTCTTGGCATTTTCTGCGACTTATCCAAGGCTTTCGATTGCGTACATCATGATACTCTCATCAGGAAACTGTACCACTATGGTATGAGGGACAAGGCTCTCGACCTTCTGACTTCTTATCTGAACAACAGAATTCAGAGGGTTGATGTTAATGGCAAGAGATCTGCAGGATCTTCGGTCACCATGGGCGTTCCGCAGGGTTCAATTCTAGGTCCTTTCTTATTTCTCATTTATATTAATGACTTGCCTTACCACATAAGGGATAATCATAAGATCGTTTTATTTGCAGATGACACATCCCTCATTTTTAAAATCAAACGTCAGTTAGTCAACTTTGAACAAGTTAACGATGCACTCTCTAAAGTTGTGCATTGGTTTAATGTAAATAATCTTCTCTTGAATGAAAAAAAGACTAAACTCATTAAATTTTCAACGCCAAATGTCAGGCAGCTATCTAACAATGTTAAAGTTAATGGAATAGAGTTGGACCCCGTTGAATCGACAGTTTTTCTTGGAATAACCATTGACGGTAAATTACAATGGGGCCCACACATAGAAAAATTGTCAGGTAGGCTTAGTTCGGCCGCCTATGCCGTTAAAAAAATTAGACAGATAACTGACGTAGATACAGCCAGAATTGTTTATTTTAGTTATTTTCATAGTCTTCTGTCTTATGGGATTCTTCTCTGGGGAGCCTGTGCGGACATTAATGCTATCTTTGTTTTACAGAAAAGGGCTGTTCGAGCCATTTACAACCTAGGTCCAAGAGATTCCCTTCGAGAAAAATTCAGAGAAATAGATATTCTGACTGTAGCCTCACAATATATATTTGAAAACCTATTGTACGTACACAAAAACATATCAAAGTTTAAGAAAATGTCCGATATTCATAGTTTAAATACCAGGAATAAACACAATCTTGCTGTACATCGCACTCGTCTCCACAGAGTAGGCAACTCGTTCATGGGTCAATGTATACGCTTTTACAACAAACTTCCCATTGACATTCGAAACTTACCCATTAAACGATTTAAAAGCTGTATTAAAACCAAACTTTGTAAAAAAGGGTACTATAAAATCTCAGATTATTTAGAAGACAAAAATGCATGGGATTGAGCTGCTCGCTCTGCTAAGCATTGTGACATTTTGAATATTATGGAAAACCATAAAAATATACCTACCAGTTTTATATACAAATTGACATTATTGAATATTATATAAAAAATGACATGATGATTACTTGTAAAGTATTGTTTTATTGTGAATGTGAGGACTATGTGGATATTTATTTTTCGTTCTGTTAGTTTTAGCGAAGGTCTGGCAATTTGAGAACTTTATGCGACCTACCCAAATGTCCTTTCTTTGGTATTGTTCGTCGAGTCGTTGAGCTCCTTAAGTTCTGAGTTGAGCTCCACTATTACTGACAAATGCTTGCACTGACTGGACAGGTCCACTCAAATCTGTGTGGTTCTTTCCTCAAAAGACCATTTCAGACTCTAATCTACATGGTCCTCATATGGCCTGACCAAGATTATGTCTGGACTTTAAAGGAGACGGTGACCTCTGAGTTTGTTTCGGCCTTTCTTCTCAGAGTAGTCAGATAGGAAACGCCGACCTCATCTAGCTTATTTTTACAACTTTTTAATATGACGTGTAAAAGTGATTCCAATATCCTATTTACAGAATAAACAATTTCATTTCATTTCATTTCATTTCATTTCATTTCATTAGCAAAAATGACCACTATTTTTTTTTTAACTTAGCCAAAACTTATTTTTGTCGTTTGATGTATGTGGCATTTATTTGTTAGTTTTTAAACATTAGTACATAATAGTTTTAAAATAGTGTTCATGGTTGTTATATAAATTAAGAAAATGTTAGTACCTATGAAAAATGCAACTTCTTTAAAATTCCTCATACAAAACGCTGATTTCATAGGTGGGGACCTAATACTTTACTAAATACCGCTAGGAAAATGTCTTCACACAGAGGACAAGCATCGATCATAACGCTTAGGTACTCATTCTTATTGAGCCTGATGATATTTATATCATTTCCGCTTTATTTACTTAGATATGCACATGTATACAACTAACAATCTCATTAAAAAAATCAAGTAATAAAAACTAAAACCCAACTACGACTTTAAAGGTATAAACAAGACACCACAGACAGACAAATTAAATATCCGGAGTCACACGTGTTAGGGCATAAATCGAACAGATTACGTGTGACACCGGATTTTTAATTTGTCTGTCTGTGGTGTCTTGTTTATACCTTTTAAGTCGTAGTTGGGTTTTAGTTTTTACCCGACTACGGCGAAGAAAAAACGAGGGTTATGATTTTGACCAGTATGTATGTATGTATGTATGTATGTATGTATGTATGTATGTTCATCTGTTCCCTCCTATCTTCCAAACCACTTATCACAATTTGACAAAATGAGGTATCGTTAGAAGCGTCGTGATTGTCCGCTGGTTATAGGCTATGTGAAGTCACACAAGATTTTTTTTAAAATTCTTTTGGGATTATAATATATATATTTTTGATATGTGCTCATTAAGCCCTTTCATTTGATACCCAACATGGTACGATTAAACCTTTTTTTTTTTTAAGTTCCTCCCTTTATGTCCTCTAGAGGGCGCCATTTTTAATTTAATGTGACTTCACATAGCCTATAACCAGCGGACAATCACGACGCTTCTAACGATACCTCATTTGTTAAATTGTGATAAGTGGTTTGGAAGATAGGAGGGAACAGATAAACATACATACATACATATATACATACCGGTCAAAATCATAACCCTCCTTTTTTCTTCGCCGTAGTCGGGTAATAAAAAGGTAATAGTTTTTACAGCTTGTTTAATTATTTTCAAAACATATATTTAATAAAAATAATTAATGAACTAGAACTTTCACAATCAGTTTAACACAATGAACAATACTTTTTGATTTTATTATCTACCTACTTACATTCAGGGACTTGAAACGTTACAAAATAACGTTAAAATAGCATTACGTATAGTTTCAGTAACGGTTATTTCTTTCAAACGTTGCGTAAATAAATTAATAATTGAAGATTTATAAAGAAATAATTTAGTAAATGGTTACTGGAACTATACATAACGCTATTTTAACGTTATTTTGTAACGTTTCAAGTCCCTGAACGAACTTACGTAACGTTATCGTACCCCATTTTGAGTAACGTTTCAAGTCCCTGCTTACATTACATTGGATGTAATCAGCGCCAGTCAATTGTACAAATAAACGTTAGTAGCAAAAATGTATCCGGGATAGTGATCCAATCTGCGAGAGACTGAAGGCTTCATCAATCATTGTATCATTACCCAGATCAGATCGGTCAGGGTGTATGAAAGAAATAGGATGAAGCTAATCACGTAGCCTTTTACAAATCTCGTAATTAAACCTTTGTGTTTTTCGAAATATTAGAAACTAGCTGCGCCCCGCGGTTTCACCAGCATAAGTCTCGATCCCGTGGGAATATGGGGGTAAAAGGGTAACAAACAAACAAACTCACTTTCGTATTTATAATATTAGTTAGGATAAAATAACATTATAATAGTTAGGATTAGCTAGCTTAAGAAATTAGCTGAAGCAGGTAGAGTTGTTTTTGAAGTAGCGCGGGAAGTAGTACCTACTTCCAGCAGAGCTCCGGGTTTGAAGGGTATTGGTGCCGGAGTTAGTTATTATAGTTGCATGAGACATTTCAGTTTTCTCTCAAAATCTCCGTTTTCTATTTAAATAAATGCTTCCTTGTCCGTCATGAAACTTTGTCTTCGTGGGCATAAACCCATAAATTACAAGTATAAACTTGTAATTTAGAACACGCAAAATAATTATCCTTCGCTGTTGGTTGTTAGGGCAATAGGGCGATATAAATATAGATGTATGCACGCAGAACAATCTCCTGTAAATGTGCAACTAACAGGTGTGCTTGACGCAAAAATATTTTTTTGTGTATCAAAATGCCACCAATCTTTAGATTGCACTAAGTAATTCTATGTTTTTACATATGTTGAATATATTATTATGATGGAGCCGTGAGAAGAATTATTAGGATTGATTCAATTGCAATTTCATAACTTTACATAGCTTTAAGCTTGTTACCGTCAGACTGTTTTTTAGTTCTTTTTATTGATTTTCTTGAAGTAAATAAATAATTAGGATTAATTCAAATGTTTGATTCAAGCAAAGAACCTGTTTTATGAACTTTACCATTATGCTTGATCGTTAGTCTGCAGATGACCTAGGAATTCTACAGATTAACTAGTTAATGTAAGAACTGAAACAATTTTTTTTCCACCTTAACCACATTGCCTCAAGTTCATAAAAATACTACAAATAATATCAGAGAAAACATTTATTTTCGATATAAAGAAAGGACAACATTTATTTTCTATATAGTTAAAAAAAAAGGAGCTCGTGGCTAAGTAAGAACAGCCGCACGGGTCGATCCATCAGATTAAGCTACGCTTGCCGGGGCTGGTCTATGGATGGTTGACTATCTTTACATACCGAGACTCCTCCTTGCCTGGGAAAGCACGCTAAGCCGTTGGTCCCGGCTGTCATTCCTGGATCTTTGACAGTCGTTACGGGTCGTCAGAAGCCCGGAACTCTGACAACCTGCAGTCTTACCAAGGGGTATCGTATTGCCCAGTTACTGCGTTGTGAAGGTCAGATAGGCAGTCGCTCCATGTAAAATACTGGTATTCAGCTGCATCCGGTTATACTGGAAGCCGACCCCAACATTGTTGGGAAAAGGCTAGGCAGATGGATAAAGAAAGGAAAACTTGTTGAGTAGAACGGTTGCTGCTATAAGAATATAAAAGCTAGGTATGGATGGAGTTATGTGAAGAATACTAGAACCACCGACATACAGACTTGCAGAGTTAGCTAGTTGAAGATGATGTGAGCTGGCCAATACCGGCCATACTATCGGTCCCGCATAGAGATGGGCAAATGCCCGGGCATTTTTGGCATATTGGGAAAATTCCTAGACAGGCGCGACGCGAATCTGGTCGAACAATTCCTATGAAAACTTCACGGAAATAATTCTACCGCGCGGTGTCGCGTTGCGCCTGTGTGCGTTGACTTCCCTTATTCATTCCCTACAAATTCAAACAAACAAACCTATTTATTCCCTACAAAAACCGAACCGATTCTCTTCACAAAAACCAGAAAATCGGCGACACTAAAACTATCACGATTCCTAAAACCAAATCCCTGGGCATGTTTTTGAACAAATTTTACAATGCTGTTCCTAATAATGCCAAAAGTTTTGTTTTATTGTTTGTTTAATCCTTATAGTTTTATTTCATAAAAACATACACACACACACTCACATATTTTACTATTTCTGACATAAAAATTATATTGTTAATTTTCACATGAAAAAGTAAATCAATGATTACCTATTTTTAAATTAAAAGGTGTTCAATCATTGACAATTCTTCTTTTATTTCTTTAGTAAGTGCTATTTTTTTTTTATTATTACAAGCTTTTTGTTAGCTTGCTCTGTTCGTATGTGTTTCCGGTTACTCCTTTTGTCATCAATTTTTCAAGCACTTCCTGGCATCAGATTGAGCTGAAACTTGGCATACTTATACAACTACCGAGACATTTTGAAAAAATGATACCATGGAGCTGGTCTGATGATGGAGCCGGAAGTTGGGCATAGGAATTCCTCAATCAAGCAAGATAGCACCATCTTGTTTGGACTCGTTGGTCATGTATTAACAAGTGCTTTGACACTAGGTGGTGTTCAGGGCCTGATGATGGAGCCGGAAGGTGGCCATGGAAAAACCTAGTTCGTTGGATTTGTGGAGGTGATAGAACAGATATTTAAATAAATCTTAATGCTAAAAAGTAGAAAATAAAATAAAAGTAAAAATCTTTTTAAAAACAAGCTTTTAATTAACTAAAAAGTACTAAATAAAACTGTCTTAAACATAGAACTTTAATATTTTCTTAAAAGCTTGAGTATGAGCTTGTAAATGTCCTTCTTACACTAAACTTGAAGATAAGCCTCAAGGTTTTAAGAAAATATTAAAGTTCTATGTTTAAGACAGTTTTATTTAGTACTTTTTAGTTCATTAAAAGCTTGTTTTTAAAAAGGTTTTTAACTTTTATTTTATTACATGAAGAACTATATGAAATCACGTTTAACGACCCCATATTTTTATGCCCTGCGATTGGGCTTTTATTGGAAAATTATATGTATGCCCAAAATCCGGGTTTTTTCCATATTTTCCTGCCGGGCAAGGCGGGCAGAAACACATTGCCCATCTCTAGTCCCGCAAAATGTAAAGTATACTATAGGACCACCTGATTTGTTTTTCTTATACAAACTACAGGCCGTGTCCTAATGCTAGCCACGATAGAATAAATCATTTCGTGTGTTCACGTAACGATAAATTTGCGCAAGTAAACGTCGTTACGTGTGTGGCTAGCATAACCAAAACGATCGTTGCATTCATTCTGTTCAGTGAACCCGAACGCGTGGTCGCTTCGACAATCGGTGCCCACCAGTTTGCCCAACAAATGAGTGACATAATTATTATGTATGCTACGATCGCGTATTCGTGCGACCAATCGCTTTGGTTAGGACGCGGGGACATACACATCTGTTTAACGTTTGTCTGTTTTTTTATTTTTTATTTATTTTCAATGTTCTCCTCCTATCATATTTCTATGATTTATAATTATGATTAAGTTACTGTTATCTTTTTTTATGCACGTGTTTCTGTGACAAATAAACCCATTTTTCTATCTTTCTTTCTTTTACCTATTTAATAAAGGCTTGTGCAAACTGGCGCGATATCGCAGGCGTGACAGGCACCCTTGTCGCGCCTGCGATATTGCGCCAGTCTGAACGAGGCTTAATGACACACGGTAAAATGCATGTTATTTTCCTGAAACATGAGAGTAAATTCTTATCTCCATTTAAAACGCCCTATATTGTATAGAGCCGCTTTCATGTATAATTTTCATGACAATAATTAGATGGCGTCATGATGGCGTATATAAATCTCTCTATTGTAAAACATTAACATGTCATTTTAGTACTAAGACGTTTAAATAAACTGTTTTAAATAAGTGGAATGAATTCCAGGGTACTTGAATCTGAAGAGCGCGGTTTCGTTTCGTTACGAGATATATTGTAGGTAACTACGAAATAGGTTGCGTTTCTGTAGCACGTAGCTTGACGTAGCGAGTATCAGTATTAGTGATTACTGCTTCCTTCAAGAAATTTGGTGGGAAATGTAGAACGAAGCAATCGTTGTTGCGTATTAATAATAATAATATGTGGGATGTGGACTCTACGATGTTTGTGCAGAGCGTCGTATCAGCCAATGGCTTAATTGCCAAGAGCCTTGACCAACACCTATGGAGGCTCTCGTCGGGCAGCTGCGTTAGGGGCCTGATGCAGAAAGCGTGGCGGTACTCCTGGACACGGCCCGTATTGTTAGGAGGTTCCCCTCTCTGGACCTTGACCGCCAGTAGCTGTTCCCGATACCAATGGGCTACTATTTTTTATATTTTTAAATGTTTTTTTATTTTTATATTCTAATATTTAAAAATGTAATTTATAAGTGTCTATATGAAATAAAGGAGAACATAACACAATATATAACAAACAAACAATATATAAAATAAAGGAGAACATAATAAAGGAGAACATATTCATTTTAAACTAGCGACCCGCCCTTGCTTCCCACGGTTTTTACTACTTGAAAATATCTAGATTTCTTTATTATAATCCTGGATGGTGAAAACCTCATCAAAATTAGATGCGGAGGTAGTTTAGAAGAACAACGCGGTTACACAGCACAGAACAATCGCTTTATTTTCTGAGGTATGGAAGAAGAGTCTATTATTATTCATGAGTTCCGGGTTGGTCACACGTCTCACAGCAGTGTTATTCGGGTTTTCCATTAGAAATTTCTCAGTAGCCTGTAGCGACGTAAAGACCAGTTTCCGATGTAGCTTCTTATATGGGTCTTCAATATAACTGGCAAAATGTTGCCGTGCCGGCCGCCCGGCCCTGCCTATCCCCTTCGGAAAATACTTGCGTGATGTTTTGTATTTTTTCCTAAATAGGTGTTTTTTTTCCTAAATATGTTTATCAGTAACATTACGAATACAGGTGTTAGGGTATGTATCCAAAGTGTATTAATTCGATATAATACGCCTCAACTGAATCGTATTAATTCGATATAATACGCCTCACCTTAATCCGGGGGCCATATAAGTGCTCTCGCAATGAACTATTAGGTACATTATGAATTCCCCTGATCGGCCCGCATGCTGATACCGAGTTATTGGCTATTGTAATTGAACCAGAATAAACTTAGTTAATATTTAGGTTAGAGTGTGAGGTTACTTAAGGCCTACGCAGACCAGGACGGCATGGCAAGGGATTACAATTTTTGCCAATGGACATTCAAACGTATCGATATAGAAATACGACATAAATTGCTATGCTTTAAGGGCGCACCCTACCTCAGATTTTATCCCGCTCGCACCATACTACTCGCGACCTGAGTGAGAACGAGACGGAGTGGGGCGCTAGCGGCTCTAAAGCGTCGAAAAGTTTAGGTAATTGCTTTTTACGGTGAAAATAATGGTAATTTAAAAAAAATGACACACGTAAGACCAGCTTTATAGTTAGTTCAGTTATCATGCAAAGTTTCATGATCTAATTTGAAGTATTTTTTTAATACCAGCGGTTTATAATTCTGTGCAGAGGTAACTTTGGATTTTTTTTCTATAGAGAAAATTTTATGTAATCGTGTTTTCGCCACACATAAGACCTAGCATCAATCCACAACTTTAACATATATTTATTTCAAAATGAATGCTGCAGTATTTTCGGCATAACAGAGGATCAGGCTAAGCAATTTGTGATTGGGTGCGCCCTTAAAATGATGCCATGGCATCGAAAGGGATTTCATTGCACGGCATTGAAAGACGCGCGTGGCGTTCTGCGGTAGGCAACGGCATGCCAAGGACGCCAGCGCTGGTTGTGGCATAACGCGGGGTGCGCGCGCCGTGACAAGGCGCTGGAATGCCGTGGTATCTAAGCGGCTAGTGTGCGCTGACTGACGGCAAAATCCTTTGCCATACCGTCCCGGTCTGCGTTATACGCAAACAATTTATCTTTGATAAAAAATACAGAATCCAGCTGCACGAGGATCGCCATTGCGAGGGCTTGCGTCCTACAGAGCTACGCATGGTTCACGGATGGTTCTAAAACAGGAAGTGGCACAGGTGCTGGAATCTTCTCGGAGGACTTCAACATACACATAGCCACACCATTGGGTGTCCACAACACAGTCTTCCAGGCCGAATGCATGGGCATTTCTCTTGCCGCTTCAGCCATCATGGCCAGGGAAGTTAAGGACTACTCGATACGTATACTCTCAGACAGTATAGCTGTTCTGCAAGCGCTAAACAGCCACACTGTTGACTCTGGGCTGATATACGAGTGTCACCAGCGCCTTAACCAGGTGGGTAACCTAAATATTATAACCATTCAATGGATCAAAGGACACAGCGGCTCACTGGCCAATGATGCAGCCGACGAACTTGCCCGAAGGGGGTCGAGCATGGCACCGGTGGGGCCTGAACCCATTGCGCCACTCCCTTTCGGGTACCTACGCTCTCTGGTTAGGAAACGCACTAGGAATCAACACTACAAACTATGGTTGGACCAAGGCGACTGCAGGCAGGCTAAGGAGGCACTCCCTGCCATCGATTGCCGCCTCACGAAGCGGGTGCTCCGACTAACGAAACAACAGCTGCGGACTGTGACAGCAGCTATAACTGGCCATGGGTCTTTTAATAAACACCTCTTTGTCATAGGAGTCACAGACAGTCCGCTGTGCAGGGCCTGCATGGAGGACGACGAGACAGCAGCTCATGTGCTACTACACTGCCCAGTGGTTGCCACATACAGGGCAAAGTACTTCGGTAACCCAGGTACCCTACGGGAGATGGTCAGTAACGCCAAGGCGTTGCTGGCCTTCTTGGAGGAGCTGGGGTGGATCGAATAAGTGATTTCCCAACCTGTACGTAAAATACGCGCTTTGACGTGGAGTTGCGGATACTAGCCCGTATTACCTATTAGGTACCCTATTACCCGGTCTGCGTAGGCTTTTATTCGTACTCATAACCTTTATTGCCATTGGATTTCAAAATTGATTATATTGATGGATGTAGCGCCAATCACTGTGAAATCCTCTGACTGGAGAGAAATGAGCTTAATTATTACGTAGTTTCATCAATAATTAACCTGCCTATGCCTATTATCGATATTATAAATTGTTCCTATAAAGGCACAATTTTCTAAACTTTTTTGTAGGTACCAACTTCACGTTTCGTCTGACAATTCTTGCTTCCCAAGGGGCATTTCGACCGGGAAAAATGCAAACTATTCAGCCAAGCCACCGCGCCGCCGAGGCTTCCATCAATATTTGTGCTGCGTCAATATTGTCCTACAAATAAACTAAAACGGAACAATAACGTTCCATTGTAATCACCGAAATATTTTAATTTAAATTGTTCCATAAATATGAATCAACAAGTGTCGTTAACACATGCGATGATATAATTAATAGCCATGCAGTGTGCATCGCTAATTGAAACTCGCTAATGTATATTAAAACGCATTCAACTGTTATAAAGGTTGGATTTGGCTTGATTGATAACCACTCTTGGTTACCTACTTACTGCCTGTTTACCCTTCACCATAGCCGGTCACCACAGTCAGATCCACTGGAATTGGCATATAAATACTCGGTCGCGAACCCGCAATCTAGTGTTGTACTTAATAACCGTGTAGGTACGACTACGAATATCTTGAGTGGTGTTGTGTAGAGGAAATAATTTATTTGAATTAACTAATATAATTTATTTTGCGTTTGTCCGCGGTACCTTGATAAGGAAAAGCTAGGCGAAATGAATTTGTTTTAATTTTGGTAGCTACGCACGATGTTTATGGTAGCCTAGTCATACACGTTGCGTTAGGTATACTTGTGAATATTACATAAGGGTAAGTACCTACTCTTAACGAGAGTCATCATAATAATCTCGGCTTATTCTTTATTAATTTCTTAGTGGCGGTTGGTTTTTTAATGTCAAAAATAATTGTTGTTCAAACTCAAAGCATTTATTTCAAATAAACCAATTACAGGCACTTTTGAAATGTCAAGGGGTCGGTCAGTCAGAAAGATGAAGCTAGTTGCCCATTCTAAAGCGTAGTAGGTTCCTATGGAGAAGAACGGGCAAGAAACTCCACGGACACTCTTTTTAAATCATAATATTGTTATCTATCTATATATACCATTCGTTTTTGTTTCTGCTAAAACCCGAAAAGGGGTCACTGTACTCATGCATACAACTTTGAAACCGCGAAAAAAAAATCATCTGTTCCATACATTTTGGCGATTTAAGTGAACACAAATGTATGGAACAGCTGATTTTTTTCACAATGTTGTATATGAAAAGTTAATGTTAAAATTAAAAAACACGGACACAAACAAAGCATCTAAAAAGTCAAAAAATAATATGTATTGGCCCTTTATAAAAGTTGTAGGTAATATTTTGATCCAAGCGTCGTCGTGTAGGGGGCGGCTAATGCAAACGCCAACACACACAGTAATAATGAATGTATGCTGTTTTTAAATCAGAATGTTATAGGATTACTTTGCTTGTTGAGGTGTAACATTGCGCAGCTTCCTCAATTATCGAGAATAGACACATCTTTACTACATCCATGTGATCGGGGTCGCATCCTTTTCATCTAAAATAGACGAACCTTAATTTCAGGAACTCGGAATTCTGTAAATTTTTGGTAAATTACATTTTGTCTAAGTCTTATGCGGGCCATAGACGTTTAAGTAATTTAATCAAACAGCCTGGTTCAAACAGTTTTAACAAATCGTCATGAATGTGTGTGGGAAAGATCAAAATGATTTGTCAAATGACATGAAGAAATATGAATATTCGTATTTCTATTTGATCAAACTGTTTGAACCAGCCTGTTTGATCAAATTACTTGAACGTCTATGGCCAGCATTAGTTAATTTAAGGGCCTTTTTCACCACGATTTATCAGATTTTCAAAAATGGAACAGAAGAATTTTTATTAAATTATCTGCCAAACATCGGAACTTACCCGAAAATAGGTGTAGATATACAGTTATTTATGTGTGAATAACTCACTATATTTTGTTTGAATTAAATTCAATTGGAATAAATTCCGAAATAGTTGGGGAAAATCCAGCTGAACGGTGAACAGTTTCACGCCGAAACTGTCATGAGCACAAAACAAAACTCTTGTAATTATTAGGAAATACCTAACCAAGTTATTTCCTGTTTTATTTTCAGCCAGTTTTGTCTGACGATACTAAAAATAAATTGCATCCAATGAAAACTTCCAATAACAATGGAATTGCCAAATGGAACGAGATTTAGCAGAAACGAGCACGTGGAGCACACGTTACACAGTACGGTAAGTGCGGGTGTATACAGTAAAGTACGAGTATGTAGGTAATTATGATAAATTATTGCAGTTCCTTGTATAAATTAAATACTATTCCACAAAAAATATTTTATTGAAAGTAGGTACTTGTACTCGGAAGTCGGTGGCAAAAAACAAACGAAAATTGAAAAGCAAAGACACCGAATTCCGTAATTAAAGTAATTTTTCACTTTTTAGTGTTTTTTAGTGAAGTCGGTTGTTTTTTTTTTGTAATACATTTTTATTTTATGTTTTTAGTTGTTGTAAGTCTGACAACTCTAATCCTTAGTCTGTCCGAAGGTTAGGTTGTTATCAATCATATACATGTTGTTCTATAAAATTAAATATTCAGTGTAAAGTACCCATTGATCATTATTAGGTAAGTACTTTGTAACAAGTACCTACTTTCAATAAAGACGGTCGGAAGGAAAGGAAGTCGGTTGTTTCTTTTTTTGTGAAAAGTTTTTTATTTTTCACTTTTTAGTTGTGGTACCTACCCCACTCAAATTCGTATACCGTTATCTGCTATAACTAAAGCTGTAAATAAAGACTAAGATATCGTCTACATACGCAAAGTGGTAAAAATACGTAATTATTGAAGCTAACTCAAAAACTACGCAAGCAAAAAGGGACCACCTCTGAAGCATGACCTACCAAACAAAAAAAGAATCATCAAAATCGATTCATAATTGACGGAGTAACCGTGTAACATACCTACATAACAAAAAAAAAACATACAGAAGAATTGAGAACCTCCTCCTTTTTGAAGAAGTCGGTTAAAAATAATAAGCGTTACCTGGAACTGCATGTTATTTAAATAGTTTTCCAATTTCTTAGAAAAGTCATACTATTTCCTACTAACATTTTGCTTAGCGATAGAGCAAATATATCCAGGTAAGTGAGCTCGATTTACTCGGCTACCTATGGCGTTCAAAAGGTCCATAATTGAGACTGGCAGGAGGTGGAGTGTAACGTAGGTACAGTTTTGGGCTATAAAAGCGCAACTGAAGAGTTGCGCTTTTAAATACCACGTTTACCGTGTCGACTCTCGAAGTTAAATTACGGACCCGTCTCTGTGTGGGTTCTATTAAACAACAAAGCAAC
Source organism: Lithophane socia (assembly GCA_947522985.1). NCBI lineage: Eukaryota > Metazoa > Arthropoda > Insecta > Lepidoptera > Noctuidae > Lithophane > Lithophane socia. The sequence goes on along the minus strand of OX383252.1, from coordinate 13,382,618 downwards.
GGAACAAAGAATATTGTGTCACGTGGTGATCTGAATTTTGTAGACACAATGGCAACACTGCTGTCGTGTAGAGTATCCGAGAAATAAAGTTAGTAAATATAGTGCATTCGGTGGGTTCCGCAATAAGGATGCCAGAAAGAGCATGAAAGTTACAATAACGCAGTCGGCATGCTCTTTGAAAAATCGGCGCATTCGTGCTTAGACAGAGCATCAGCAATCAGGAATTTAGAAAACCTCGTCCACTCTGAAATGACGTGACCCACTACCGCATTTTATGGACACGGCCGGCGACGCGGCGGCGCGCCTCTGCGGTAGAAGAGCGCATCATATCAGAGTGGACAAGCTAAGCTATACATGTATCTACATACCTACTTCAGTATAGAGCGCCGTAGTATTTTGGTTTCTGATTTCTGCAAAAGTAATCTCCTTGAAACTTTTTCTAAGAATTTTAGGGAAATTGGGTCTTAGATAAAGGACATTGACCATCCATATATCGGAGTTGGACCAAGTGCTGCCCAGAATGGACACATAGTGCATTATGTTACTTGGGCTTATACTAGTCTGTACACCAAAGCTCAATAAAATCTATCCGAGAAGTTTCGAGAAAAACGAATTTTTGTTGAGCATTTTTTATTGATGAATATCAACCAACCGGTGGCGCATTTGATTAAATAATGACAGTAATTATGTTAAAAAACACATTATTATTTCAATTGTATGCATATCATTTACATGTTAAATATATTTTACTGACCATCCATATATGGGAGCTGGGCCAAGCGCTGCCCAGAATGGTCACATAGTGCGTTACGTACCTTGGGCTTATACTAGTCAGTAAACTAAAGCTCAATAAAATCAATCCGAGGAGTTTTGAGAAAAACTATTTTTTGTTGAGTATTTTCTATTGATGAATACCAACCAACCGATGGCGCATTTTATTAAAAATAATGACAGTAATAATGTTAAACAACACATTATTAATTTATTTGTATGCATATCATTTACATGTTAAATATTTTTTACTGACCATCCATTTATGGGAGCTGGGCCAAGTGCTGCCCAGAATGGACACATAGTGCATTATGTGCCTTGGGCTTCTACTAGTCTGTACACCAAAGCTCAATAAAATCAATTCGCGGAGTTTTGAGAAAAACTACTTTTTGTTGAGTATTTTTTATTGATGAATATCAACCAACCGATGGCGCATTTTATCAAAAATAAAGACAGTAATTATGTTACACAACACATTATTATTTCATTTGTATGCATATCATTTACATGTTAAATATTTTTTACTGACCATCCATTTATGGGAGCTGGGCCAAGTGCTGCCCAGAATGGAAACATAGTGCATTATGTTCCTTGGGCTTGTACTAGTCTGTACACCAAAGCTCAATAAAATCTATCCGCGGAGTTTTGAGAAAATCTATTTTTTGTTGAGTATTTTTATTGATGAATACCAACCAACCGGTGGCGCATTTGATTAAATAATGACAGTAATTATGTTAAACAATACAATATTATTTCATTTGTACGCATATCATTAACATGTTAAATATTTTTTACTGACCATTCATATATGGGAGCTGGGCCAAGTACTGCCCAGAATGGACACATAGTGCATTATGATCCTTGGGCTTGTACTAGTCTGTACACCAAAGCGCAATAAAATCTATCCGCGGAGTTTTGAGAAAAACTATTTTTTGTCGAGTATTTTTTATTGATGAATACCAACTAACCGATGGCGCATTTTTATTAAATAATGACAGTAATTATGTTAAACAACACATTCTTATTCCATTTTTATGCATATCATTTACATTGCACTTGTCAAAGCGTATTCAACGAGTCCAAACAGGATGGTGCTGTCTTGTTTGGTTGAGGAGTTCCTATGGGTACTTTCCGGCTCCATCACCACACTCTGAATACTACGTTGGACTATAGTAAGTACTTGTCAAGACAAAGCCGACGAGTCCAAACACGATGGTGCTATCTTGTTTGGTTGAGGAGTTCCTATGGCCACCTTCCGGCTCCATCATCAGACCCTGGACACTGCCTAGTATAACGCACTTGTCAATGCATATTCAACGAGTCCAAACACGACGGTGCTGTCTTGTTTGGTTGAGGAGTTCCTATCGGTACCTTCCGGCTCCATCACCAGACCCTCGATGCAACCTTGGGCTATACTAGGTACTTATCAAGACAAAACCAGTGCGTTCAAACAGGATTGTGCTACCTTGTTTGGTTGAGGAGTTCCTATAGCCACCTTCCGGCTCCATCATCAGACCCTAGACACTGCCTAGTGTAAAGCACTTGTCAATGCATATTCAACGAGTCCAAACTCGATGGTGCTGTCTTGTTTGGTTGAGGAGTTCCTATGGATACCTGCCAGCTCCGTATAAAGGCAATAACTTTTTTAACCCTGGGACCGATTTTTTATTTTTTTATTTTTGTGTGCATACATTGATGCAAGGAACCATTTGGAAGTACTCCCATGGCTGGGCAGCATTTGGTCCAAATTGGTCAATATCCTTTACTTCGGGAAACTTATGACAAACTTATCCGTGAAAGTAGTTCCATGTCACTGTTTAATAGTACACACTCGCGTATATTTCACAACTTTCTTCGGCTATATTTGATTTCCCGCACTACCCCAAGTTGTAGCTGTCAAATAAGGGTAGGTAATGGATAACAATAGTATTCATTTGTAATAGGGTTTCGCCGTGTGGCCTTATGAATGATATTAAATTAACAGATTTGTTATAAGCGCGCAATCGTGAAGACTCGAAAACATTCCATTTGTAACGTTTTTACTTGTAGTGAAATGTAAAAATGAATGAAACGTGGGTATTTGTGCCGCTGCTCTTTGGTGGTCTTTTAGTAAATTCACAAATTCGATTTTGGACTACTATTGCGAATAAAGGAAATTCCCGTCGGATCCGGACACCCTTCCCCTCTCGGATTTGTGGATAGGCCACGTCAACATTGATTCAGTGTTAGATGACACACACAATGGTGCCGATTCTCTTGTACACCGAACTAAACTAACTAAACTATCACTAAAATTCCTTACTTTTTACTATGAGAATCTTAGAGCTATTCTGCCAACAAAAATCTCTAAATTTAAAAATTATTTTGACAGAACTAAAATCGAATTTGACAATCGCGACTCCACTTGGTACCTACTTGTTTGCCTACCACGTGATTTTTTTTGAGCCGGAGAGGCGCGCAATGTGGCCGTCTCGACGTATTTTTATATGGAATTTTTCACTTTTTGGGTTTCAAAGGGGGTCAAAATTTTCATTATATTTTCGATAGGACACACCGTTTTCGAGATATAAGCAAAAGAAAATTAAAAAAAAATACAGTACCGTTTTGCAACTGAATTCGAGGTGTTGGTTTGAATTTTAGTTCATGACATCTAATTTTATTCCACACATTTTTAATCGTGATTAAAAATAGTCAGAGTTAGTTAGAGGATTTTAGATATAGAACAAAAATTTTGGTTAAAACGTCAAATTCAGAATAGCATTTTCACTAAATTAAAACTCAGTACCATCTTAGTGCTGTCAAACTACATTATAGTTAAGTTGTGTCGCTTTAGTCTATTTTCAGAATAGGAAATCGTCGTTTGACAGGAATAAACTAAATTTTAGTGATTTTTAGTTTAGTTTAGAGAATTTGTGACAAGAGAATCGGCACCAATGCCTACAGAAAATCCTATCTCTAACAAACTTATGCAGACTGACTGGCCTCGTTAGGATAGCTAAAAGCACTCGTCGGAATTCGTTTGCTGATAGATAGCAGTTGCTGTCGGATTTCAGAATATTTTTTATTTTTTAATACTGTTTAACTTTGGATATTGGTCTGCTTATGACCGTACCTATTTCTTTTTTCTTATACTATAATATTATAAAGAGGAAAGATTTTTCGAGTTAGTAGCGAAGGTTCCTTGAAAAGCTCTTTCAATTGGTGCTATCTTGCATATTTAAAAAAGTATTTTTTTAATTAATCATAGTCTGGCCAGGATTTTTTTAGTCAACCCGTCAGACCAACTCACTCATTATATATTTTTTATTTCATTAAACAGATGAAGGTTAAACTATTATTTATATTTTCAACGAAATGAGAACGCAATAGTATGTAAGATAAAAATATTAGAAGGAATATAAGTAGTATTAGTACTTAATCTAAGTTTACTGTAGACAAATCGCTGTTGAACAGTTTGAATGAATTCTGGGTTACTTAGACTATTATATATATTTTCAACGAAATGAGAACGCAATAGTATGTAAGATAAAAATATTAGAAGGAATATAGTATTAGTACTTAATCTAAGTTTACTGTAGACAAATCGCTGTTGAACAGTTTGAATGAATTCTGGTTTACTGTAGGTAGCATGCTACGAGTAACCAACGTCACATTGTTCGCAGGGCGTATTTTCAACAGATTTAAGTCGACGAACCTTTTCACAGTAGGTACTGACTGTGAAACATTCTCACTACAATAGTTTCTATACCAAGCCTATGGAACGTGTCACCCCGGGGCACGAAACTGAACAACTCGTATTGTTTTTATACCAATACGACCTTGCTCTTTAATATTTTTTAGAAACTAACCTCTTATAAATTGAAGTGGGTGCCGGTGCGGGTTTTATTGATAATATTTTTGGAGAATAAAACGATATTTTTATTTTTTGTATTTATCACTAAACAAATGACTAACTTGCTCGTGTTTTTAAAATGACTGAAGAAGCTATCGAAGTAGCTCGGCTGGTAGGTATTATCCGAGTTTCAAATTCTAGATATTAAAAGTTATGAACCATGTTTAGGTACTGCGCCAAGCATGTGTAGCTAAAGCAAGCATCTTGAAGTTTAATTGGACATAAGGGTTCAAGTTGTGCTACAACACCCTGTTTGCAGCTTTTCGCTTCCAGTTAGTGCCCGGATATAACATTCTTCGAATAATTGGCAGAGTTAGTTTTCTCTTCCTTACATAAATTATAAAACGCAACGTATCTCTGATCATCCGTCTGTTACTGCATTTTTAAGTCGAGAACCACTTACTTATCCGATGAGGTACCCAAGTGTTTTTTTTATAAATTCTATAAAGATATTTAAACTCAGGCCAAACTGGAGCGAATCCTGCGCCGGAATGGAGGTATTCAAATTGGAGCGAATACTGGAGTGACTTTCTAATCATTAAGACAATCGATGCGCACAGTCGCGTCTCGCGCCCCGTACGGGTTTGGCCTCGAGAGTGGCCAGAGCTTTATAGCCTCTGGCTAGATTTTTGTAATAGTCTACCTGAGCACGAGCATTTTGTAATAGTCACGAAGCACGGCTAGTTTCATATAGGTAAGTCTACTTTAACGACCGGTGGTTCTTCGGCAGACTTGGCCAGCAAACTCCCAGTCTTGTGATTCTTAAAGCTATGTCGGTCATTCTGGTTCTTTTTCAGATCACTTCGTTGCTAATGTTTGTGAGAAAGAAATTATAGCATAACTCGCTAAGCGACTTTGGATTTTGCGGTTTCAAAGTTTGACCCGGTTTTCAGTAGATACTTTAATTAGTAGCGCTTTTTAAAATTGTTGCCAAGTTGTAAGAATTCATTTTGTCCCAAAATCCCTTGGTGACTTTCTTGTCTAAAATCTGACTTGCTGATCTCGTAAAGCCGTAGAAACATAGGTACAGTATTGAAATTGTCGGGTAACATATTTTATGTAAGCATTCAGTTCACAATGCAGACGTGTCACTCTACTATGCAACCGCATTTTAGCAAATGAACCTACCTACGTAAAGCAATGGGTCAGTGGTAGTCAGATTACGGTGAACCATTACTTGTAATTATTGTGTACCTAGATTCAACATTGGGGGTTGATCTGGTGACCCATGTAGTCGGTGTACCTATGTAAGTTTTCATACCTTCGGCTTATTTTCATAGTGAGGTACTTTCATTGTAATTCAGAGCTAACGGTCACTTTAGCAGAATCTTAATAAGAAAATATTATGAATCATCGTAAAATATCACAAACTGACAATTCTTATTATGATCTGCGTACGTAATTCTTATTACGAAATAACTCATCTGTTTGACAGTTTTCTATGGAGATTCGTAAAATGGTCCACAAATTATGAATTGCTTTTATGTCAAATTAGAGGAATTGCTAATGACAGCTGGGATTCAGGAAATGAACTGCTTTTAGAGGAATTGCTAATGTGGCCGGTTTAGGCCCCCTTTTCTCTAATAGTTTGCTCGATAGGCATCTTGAAGAATGAACTTGCACAAATTTTGTTTTTTTTTATGTCTGTGGAGACTGCTATCTGTTTTTAAGTTACTGCTACTGTTGATATCTAGATATTCAATGTTTATTGTTATTCCCTATTGTCCCTTGTTTTCAATGTTTATTGTTATACATTTGAACTTACAACAAGAATTATGTGATGGTTCATCACATTTAGCAATTATCGTAATGCTATCAACACACAGTAAGTTGATGTATTGCTCTTTTGCGAATGACAACTGGCCTATGATTCATGGCGTTTGTCGAATCTGTGAGCGAATACGATCCAATACTAATACTTTTATAAAACTGTCATTCATAATTGTTTTTGTATTCAGACTAGTGAGAAACACTATACAACGACTATTCTTATTCGAAATCGTCTTATAATACTTAACAATGTAAATATTAATTAGCAAACTGTTTGTACGCGATTGCCTTTTGAAACTTTTTAACGTCACTGCTTTGTACTAAGGATTGTAGTAGCTTGTTGCTACGACGTAGGTAACACGACGTTCTTACGGGCGCGTCTTGAGTTAATACTCAACAAAGACCAAGTTTCATACAATCATTCTGCGATTTAAAGGTAGGAACGTTAACTAGCGCTCTGTAGGGTAGGTACTTATGGTAGGTACTCATGCGGTGATGTGCTACGGCTACGCTAGCTACATGTCATAGCATCGTATAGCAGATAACCAATTCGCTACGAGTCGACTCATCAATTCTGAAACTTTGTAGTGCTTTCATGAACTAGTATCTTGTGGTGTAATTCTACAGATCTGCAGAATAAACTTTGTTAATGAATAGTAAAAAAACAACCAGCTATTATGGACAAAATTTATTTAATAAGTCTTACTTGTGGTTTAAAGTACTATTTACAAGTTGTAACATCAATTGTAATACTTATATATAATAAACAATGAATTACCCATTGCAGTAATGTAAATCTAAAGTCACGTTTCCACTCAGTCAGGTATTTTAATTTCAACTACATACACTGTTTAATGTAAGTAAATTACTTTTACTTATAATTAGTTAAAGTGTGATTTAAGAAAATTGTCGGTTTCCATACGAAAACTAACGCTCAATACTCGAGAAATGGAAACGCGCTTGGAAATTAATTCAACCTGATCAAATATCCATATGGCATATATTTATATGTTCACTTAAGTACTTCAAATATCATTTATTTATTGTAAATTACAATGTAATTGTAAAAAAGTACCTATTTATAAAATATCGATGGTCACTTTTTAATTTCATCTTAACTAAAAATAATAAATGTGTGTTGCGTTTTTTTTTATTAACAGGCAAAAGTATATAGGCAGTTCATAATATGCTTATTTTGTGTGAGTATACTTATTGAACATTCAGTCGTAAACCTTACGTGTACTACAATAATACAACAAAGTACAAATTATTTTACATGTAACGGCAGTGTTCTAAACTACGGTCAGACGAAGTGAGAACGCGACCGAGACACGACGACATAATGCGCTCACAAACTGCAATATAAACGAGTAGCCTTTATTACATCTTTTAACAGGACAGAGTGAGTCGGAATATCAATTATTCGTTTCCATGAATTGCAGGTATTTCGAGCGCGTACCGGTGTCAAAAGACTTCCATTTACTCGCGGCTTGTGTTTATTGAGATCGGATTTTTTTTCAAAAATCTGATATATATGCGGCGCTGAGCGCACGCTTTACGGGCATCAATAGACTCTCCTTTAATTTATTTGACCAGTGGAATCAGTTAAACACACGCATTATTACACCTATATTCATCGTCCATACAACACTTTTTAAAACTAAAGGTATCGATAAATTTATGAAAAATTTGAAGTTATTAAAATGAGATTTGAACCTTCCATGCTAATAGAAGTAATTGACGAGTGATAAATGTCACAACGACTTAATTAATAACCGTCTCTACATCGACCATTGAACACGTACACAAAACATTGAATTAATGAATAATTAAAAAATTAAATACCTGCCACTACTTATGTCAATGCGAAAAAGAATCATAGATTCAATACAAAAATGAAATAATACTCTAAATTCTACAACTCATAATTTAATATAGTAATGAAAAACAAAATTCAAGGTTCTTCAAGGTGGGAATTTCGTAATTTTAGTCTAAATGAGTTTATCATCACAACACAATGTATGGTATGGGTGATTCTGCATCTAAGGGTCGAAAATAATAATGTTGAGCACCTAACACTTGTAACATAATATTCGAGTCTACAGACCAAGCTCGCAGCGATGCTATTACTTAATTACGAAAGATTTAATGGAACAGCAGATTTTTTTGTAATAATAATAGGTATACATACATACCTAATAATTGAAGTAAGTAATAATGATTGAAATAAACGAAACTCAAAATCTCGTGTTTCTTATTTAAGTAGTCGTTCATAATAATGGTATATGTAGTAGATTGGCACTAGAACATAGCTAGCAAATACTTCTAGAACCGTTCAAATTCACTTACTTCCGTACTAAGTCTAAAATAAGCTGGCTCTAAAATAAGCGATGTGCTGTAGTTTTTAGCATAAAATAAAAATATCAGTTGTATTGCATATAACGTAATCTGAGATCTATAAAAAGATATTCTGCTGAATAGTCAAAAATATTAGTCGCGTATGTCCCAGTCACCTTACATAGACAGTGTTTATCTAAAGTTTAGAGATGCTTAACAACATAAGAACTACACTATGAACTAAACAATAATCTTAATGCTTCCGGCTATATATCTTGTAGGTAAAAATATTTATATAAGACTACTATGTTACATTACAGTGCTTGTTAGCTTTTAAAGTGAATACAATTGATAAATTCGTGGAATTAGCACATAATCTAATAACATTTACTCTTCATATTCTCCATAACCACATTGGAATAGTAGAATATCATATTTTGCTGTAAACGAAAGTAAACTTGTTTTAAAATATTTATAAGGGACTTCTCAATGCTGAAGTCGGTCCTTTGCATTCATATTTCAATAACCGTACTTTTGCTCAACACAAAATATAGGTTTTTGGGTATAAATATTTGAAATGTATACATATGTGGTATACAGCATTAAAATTCATGTCCTATAATGTATACGTGAAAATAGGTAACACAATATAGGACCCGAACACACGCCGCGTATCTACCTACCACTATTTGAAATATTACACAGACATGTCCCCGATACTAGTATGACAGTCTTAGTAGGAGGCTATAGCCACGCGAGTAGGGTAAACAGGGGTTGTCTAGCAAAGAGGAGATTTGGCTTCGGGGTCCTCAACCCTAGACAACCCGAAGACACTTATTAAAACATACACTGTGGGGTACTATCTGAACTACCCTGATTACGCCCCTGGCTACAGCCACGTCATTGTTTCGTACATCTAGATTACACTTAATAGATTTTGAGCCCTCATACAAAATATAAGAACTCATCACTACTTATTAGAAAAGAATATCTTCCGAAAATCCATCCAGTCAAATATAAAAATTGACATAACACGAGTATATATTTACAACTATCCAATATTTAACTTATAGCATTATTTGTGAAACCAATAACATCATTCTCATAATAAATCTTATTCTATTAAAGATCCGAACTCCTCAATATTCCATTAAACAATGCATTGTGATGAATGCTGCTTGACTTTCCCTCAAACATAAGAATAGAGTTTATGAGACTAGAAATTACCAAAGGACATGACATGAGATCACGGCGCTACTGAAGCATCATAAAATAATTATGTTTAAACAGTTCAAGGCATTTAACTTGTGTAAATGACTTGAAAAGTTAAAATACACTGATTAGTTTAGCGAGTTTCGACATTCCGGCACCCTCGTTCTATATTAAAGCAGAGATGGAAAAGTTAATTATTTCTCTACAAACACCATTTTAATATGGAATAAAATGTAATTACGGTCGTTACTAAACAATGTTCCCGGGGAGTCGTAATCTTCCTCCATCAGTGCAATTCATAGGAAAATTTCGGCCATTACCAGATCAGCCGCGGTACAAGGATTTGAGACTTCGACAAGATTATTAGGGCTCAGAATATTGCTTGGAGATTTAAATATTAACCTCATTTCTTGTTCAATAATGAATTCTCATAAAATATGAATAGGTACTGCAGATTTTTGTTATTTGATTCGAATATACAACTACATAACATAAAATTGTGTGTGTTTACTCGTTATCGAAATTGAAATAAGCTACCAAACTATTGATCAAATCTGAATGCAAATAGTCTGGACCAACTGAGTCGTGCGTCGGATCTCTGTCATGCCGAATGGAGGCTCCATTACTTCAGTGCTCGTAAACTCTATAAACGCTCATACACATACATTCATCCTAGCATCACAATTGACAATGTCGACAATAATCCTATCCACTTCGATGATTTATTTACACCACTCTCTTATTGACTTAATGCAAGTATGGTGCATACTTGTATTAAGTCAATAATAAACCACATTTACAAAATATGAGCTATGGAGATCACATGTCATTCGTTATCGTACGAAACCTTAGTTTCGAAATTTATATGAAGGACGCAAGTAAATAAAAGAGAATTTACTTTTTAGAAACACAAGAACTTACATATCACATTCTATCGCTTTTGTACCAGTTCTTCGCGACAGATAGATATCTTAATTTAAGAACTAAGCGATTTTATGGCAACTGGCTCCTTATCGTAAATACCTTTGTATTTTTAAACAGTACCTCTTGCTGCAACTAATCATAATAAAAATATTGATACAAGAATTAATAGTCAATCCAGATTTTATCTCAATATTTATTGTTTGAGAGAATAACTGGATACAACCATAATGGGGTTTTAACTCATATCTGATTCCAATAATACCTATAGTTATGTATACCTACAGTAAGCATGACTTGGATTAAATCTAAAGATTCAACTTCTATTGATTAAGATAAAATTCAGTTCTCAAAATGAAAACAAAATTTGCAAATTAAATCACCTGTTAAATACGCAATTTGGTTTCCGTTTTTGAGATAAATAAAACACTTCAAGTTCCACGGCACTCGCGAAGTTTGTAAGTCTCTCACCACCGATTTATTTCTAGTTTAATTTTCCTTCCCTGTATAAAAATATTTTACTCGACTTATCACAAAAATGTTCCGTTCTCACGCACCAGCTTAACTTGCTATGAAAGCAACAGCTGCGCAAAATTCAGGTGTATTACCACCAACTTCACTTACAATACGAGATTCGCGCAGTACCAGTGCTTGAACTGTCTGGCAATGAGAGTTCATGTTAGGCCTCCAGATAGGGGTAACAAGTGGCATTCAGGGGCGGACTCGGGGGCGCGACGCGTCACGAGCGCGGCCGAGTTCAGCCGAGCGTCACACGCCAGCGTCTTACAGCCGTGTTCATACTATGATCTCGCGGATGACGCGACGTGCACGCGAGTTGGGCGTGGAGTAGCCCGACTCCAGCGACTCGTCGTAGCCCAGCGACATATGCAGCGGCTTCTCTTCGACGCCGCCCTCCTCCGCGCGCATTCCGTACTCCGGCAGACCGCTCACCTCATGGTACGGCGATTCTGATGAAAGACAACATACTGTACCTACTGATTGCCATAAATGTTTAGATATGAAATGTTTCAGATTTTTTAAATTTCTAACAACCGTGGTCGGTGCACCTTTCTTCCGACTGAGGACTTTGACGATCTAGATACGAGTATATCTGTTTTAATATTCTAAACTAAAGATCGTACTAGGTAAGGTACCTAGACTGTTTAACTGTGTCCTTGGCATTAAGTCTAGCTTCTATAAAGTAAATATATTTTTTGGCAGCTTTTTAGCAGGAGCCACGGACGGTGTTTTGCAGAAGTGTGGGCGTAAGGTCATTACGGAGCGGCTACGCTCCACGAAAATTTATCGTAGTAATTTATGAACAACTTTTCGTAGCGCAAGAAAAACTCGTTGCGAGCACAAAGTGTTTCTATTATTAATCGTTGGTGAAGAGATGAAACACTTACCGATGTGTTGATCCATCCGTTTCTTGGGCTTGTGCACTGAGGCGTAGGGGTCGGAGCAGTACTCCTGGCGCGAGGGGTTCTGTGCGGCGCGCATGTCATAGTCGTTGGGCGCGGGCGGCTGGCTGGCGTGCGGCAGGTGAGAGTAATGCGCGTAGTCGTCGATGTTCCGGTAGCCCGCATGCGAGATAGGATCGTAGTCGTAATTGCTCTGACGATCAAGCACCTGGTGAGCTGGCAACGTTGCAGCATTATTAGCCGCTGCCATCTTCATCTGCCACAACGAGTCTTGAGAGTTCACGCTGCCCCCGTTGTTACTGTTCGTGTAGCTGTTTTCTATGAAGCCCATGTTTACCCCTGCGGACAATTTCCTCGTTTAATATCGGACAGTGGGATTTTTAGAAGATCAAACGCGACATCCAAAGCATGCTGTCCAAATATAGGTTGTTTTTACCTTCTATGACGACTGTAGTTAGTCCTTAGTGAATGCATATGAGAAAAATAAATCAACATGATAGAGTCGAAATTAAAATGAAATTAACACTTTCGCGGAGTTTTATTGTAGGTACGTCTATGGGCGTTTACTGTCCGCGAAAGTGTTAAGTTTCGTGTTCAACTCAACTACAAAGAAACGCAAAATACACAATAATAAGATGTCACGATGATAAAAACGTGGAAGTATGGACGCAAAGATCTTAGACAGAAATATACTTACAATCAGAATTAGGCATAGTTTGTCCAGGATGAGGTTGAGTGTGCGGTGGTACATGATAGGAGTAACCTCCTTGTGTCGCGTATACCGCAGTCTTTGAGTCATCCATGGACAACGCCATGTCCATCGAATGTTCGAGAGCTTTGTTCTCCATACCAGAGCTAGGATAATACGGCGGTGGGGCCTGGTTCTGTGGTGTCGCTTTAGCTGGCCTCATCGAGTCCATTTCATAGTCTTTGGATCTATCTTTCTTGTTGGGCCTGCGTCTGCACTGGTAGATCAGTAACAACAGTCCCACGAACAGAAGAACCACAACAGTTGTGACGAATATTCCTACGATGGCGGCCGTGGTTCTAGCAGACGTTTCCTTGATGTACGACGTCCCAACTGTTAAGAGAAACACAATAAGCACCATGTTTCACTTTAAAGTTAATCTACGCAAAGTTCGGTATCCCAATTTGTTCGATTTAGCGCTGGTCCGAAATAATTTGCTTCAGCGAAAAGATTAAAGGCACTTTAATCAGTCTTTGCTTGTTATTAATGCTTTCATAGAAACTGTTTATTACATCATAATGTTCTGTTAATAACCCGTTAGTAATAAAATTAGCCGTCGTCGGAAGGACGTCAGTTTTAAAGTGGACAGCTAAAAATAAATCAGGGAACTTCAGTGAAATCTCACAAATAAAACCCCTAAAGTGTTTTTATTTGTTTTGTAATTTTTCTTACAATGAATAAGTATTTGGTTAATTACTTTGCCTTTTATTTTTAACTGTCCTATAAGAACTAAAATGAAATATTATATTACATAGTCTACAAGTCAAAATACATAGTCTACAACTCACTCTCTGCTTCCGTGTATTCGCTGCAAACATCTTGATTGACTTGCAAGCAGAGCTTGAGTCTTATGCGAGGGTTGAAGTCGTCCAGGGGTGGGTCGGTGACGTGTCGGGGGGTCGTACGGGTTGTCTTACTGGGCAGCTCGACGGTGGCCTCCTGCACTGTGGCCACCGCGCCAGAAAGACGGAGCGTCACCGTATCCACTACCTGTTACGCAAGAAACTATATATTAACCTTTATTTATCTATTTTAACTATATATGCTTCTTTTTGTGTGGGTTTCTATATAGTTACTTGGAAAAATACGGACGGCAAGTTGTAGACAGAATTTTGTTCAACACGTACGCTGTTTGTCATTATTTCCTAACAATATATTTTCATTCCGGATGCAGAATTTATTTTAGATACAACATGTTCACTATTAAACATGGGCTATATCCGCATTCAGCCAAAACCCATACTTTAGTGAATATCGCCAAAATCGTTACGCTTGGTAGTCGCACAAATGTAATCGTTTTAAACTTAGTTGTCCCCGAACTTAACACACAGTTAACTTTAATGTAAGTAGTTTGTATTTTCATTTAAATCTGCTGTAGGAGTAATTATTTCTCGGGTAAAATGTGTGGCATGTTATATCCGACCCGGTCGAATCTAAAGGCAAGCGCATTCCTAGAAAGTATATTTCGTTGGGAAGGATAGAATATTTAACTTACCTACTAATGAAGGTGAATAATTTTTGATGCCGGTTCTCAAAATTTTATAGAACGGCGATATGGCGATTATTAATTGGAATCTGGACAGACGATCTTCGATATAATAGTACTTATGTAGAGTTACTTTCATAGCAGATTTTATAAATTAAATAAGTAAAAACCATTAAACATCTATCCTGTATGTGGTTATGTTAATTTCAATTTCCTTTATTTCAGTTTTATACATATAATTTTCATTTTAAAATATTTTTATAAAAACATTTAAAAGTACAAAAAAATTATATACCGGTATCAAGAACAGGGTCCAAGCTACCGGTTTGAGAGAGAGGAAAGGAACCTCCTAAAGATATGCGCCGTATCCAAAAGTATGTTAATAATAATATTTAAATATAATGATTATAATTTTAATTTTATATAATTTTAATTATCATTAACATACTTATGTTACTTTTAAATATTTTAAGCACTTACTTCCAGGAAATTATTCATTACTAAAGGCTTCGTGGTATTTCAATTACACTGCGTCTAGGTATTATGTTCTAGGTTTATATTATTTCATATATTATGCAGGTAGGTACAGTCACATGCGTAAAGACTTTTCATTTACGCAATGTTCAAAAGCGATTTTCTCTTGAAATAACGATTTTAACTTTGAGGAAAGACACATTTCATAATAGTATGGTTTCGAGAAAATTCTGTTCATAACCACCATAAAACTATACTTTTGGAGAAAATCGGTTGTAATAAACATGACATGATGACATGTGATGCGGAGTATTGAGGAAAATGTTGAGTATGAATTTCGATAACTATAAGTAGGGGAAGACCATAGAAACGATAGATGGACTATGTAAAAGATGATATGGCTAGAAAGGGGGTGACTACCGATATGACGACTAAGAGAAGTACGGAAGAAAATGACATGTTGCGCCGATTCCAAATAAATTGGGATCAGGGGAGAGTGATGGTGAGCATCATGATGACTTTAAAGAACACAGAGACGGACAATTTTTTTGCCCTTTACAGTTTTGATGATTACTTATGTTTTTATTGGATTAGTCAGTGATCGACATAGTGTAACAATGATTGCATCGCACTGGCAAAGTACATTGGCACTTCGCGCGTCCATATTTTTACTAAACAACTTGTTATAGTGTGATTGAAAAACACCTACTTAGTTGCCTATTTTCTACCAACATACACCTAAAGCGCATGTTATTGTAATGCAAATTAAATAAGGTACATTATACCTCAAGCTTACACGTAAAGCGTAACACGTAAGCTAACATCAAAGAAGCGTGTGGGTGTGTTGTGCAGTAGAATTAAATATTTACATAATATGAAAGAAAATAGGTAGTTAATCAGTGCAATTACCTGCCATCCCGCGGTACCTCCCATAGAAGCAAGTCCCTCGACGACCCCCACCAGCGACAGGCAAGTCGGGGTGACGGTGAAGGCTATCGCCTGCGTGCTCGGGTCGTACGTCACTTGCTCCGGAGGATTGATTTTGTCCACCTTCGTGGTCACCGTAATCTCATTCGAATAATTACTCTGCCCCTTAGTATTGACCGCTTTCACCTGCAGTTGAAAATTAAATTTAGAACTTCGAAGTGGCGAACGACGCAATTGTGAGCATTCTAAAGCGTGTCGGAAACCATAGCGACAGACGGCACAAAACGTATAGAGAACATTGTTAACTTAAATAAACTAACGGCACGCGCCGAATGATTTACCTTGAAAACAAATGTGAGTTGCTGTCGGTAGCGATAACAATGAAAAACAAAAATGTAAGTTAATACCGTATTCGAGATAAATCCTAAAATGAACTTACAATTATTCCTACAATGACATGGGCAACATTAACTGAAACCAAAGTGGGCCTAATTTACTAGTGACGGACCGAGGCTAAATGTCGATAAGTACTACAAACGTCGAGTTCGCGGTTTGTCCTAACTTCGGTTGAATTGCACGCGCTTCCATAAGAGTGTCACTGACAGGTTCAACATAAGTTCACTAGCGTGCATCTCACTACCTCGCGACCATTGCTACCATTTGTATCTATATTTGATTGTATTAGCACAATTTTTCAACTTATAACGCGATTTTATGCAACACTTTAACAGTCTGTGGTTTAATTTCATGCAACCGAACGTTCATCAAATAAACCGGAACTCAGATTAATCATAAAATAAAATCATCGGTGAAGCTGAAGATGTTGGATAATAAACTTATTTCGGTCCATCACTAACTTTACTAAGACAATTGGTTTCTTAGAAAATGGCCAGAATGTAATAGCTAAAATAGCTGTAAATAACTCAAAATACTCGTTTTACAAAATCTTATCTAGACTCGCGTGTCAAACAAAGTTCAAGCCAAGAACTGGCGACGTAGCAGCCGTATGTTATATTATTGATTTAACAGAGACATACAAAAAAATCTCTACGTAACCCAACAATCTACCAGTCAGTCGCTAGCACACATGTTATCATTGTATCGATGTGATTGTAATAGAAATAAAATACGAGTTCCTACTTTCTATTAATAACAAAGACTATGTTTAAAAAATTATATTCAGTCCATAATACTTAATTGAAAAGTGTAATACCTTGAAGGAGTACTTGTTGTGCTGGTCGAGCCTGGTGACGTTGCAGGGGTTGATGCGGCCGCAGTCGTACTCCATCCAGTCGAACTCGGAGGTGCGGTCCGAGGCGCAGTGCTCGGAACTGGCGGATGCGCCCGCGCCCCGAAGAGTCTCGCGCCGGTAACGAACGAAGTATTTCGTGCTCGACAACCCTCCATCAAAACCAGCCTCCCACTTCAAAGTCACGTACGTCGGCCCCACTTTTTGGCTCTCCAACAATCGAGGCGACTCCGGAGCGCCTTTTGGCTGTAACTTGATCTGAGGTCGTATGCTCCCTAGCGAGTTTTTCACTTTGCAGTAGTAGTCCCCGTAGTCTTGCGGCTTTACGGTCCTTATTTTAAGAACACTGCGGTATGAGTCGTTGTTGTCGGTCGTAGTATTTATTTCGTAGTGTCCGTCAGAAGACATCTGCAGCGGCGCAGTGTTTGATCCGTAAAACCATTGGAACTCTGGTTTTGGGTATGCTTGAACTCTGCATACTATTTCAGCCATTTCCATGACATCGTAAGCAACTTTATTGTGTTGCCGAATTGATATGGGTTCGTCTGAAATGAGGATAAAAAGCATAAAAATAATGTAGCTATGAATTAACTTGTATTATACACCTTCAAATTTTCCTTAACCTATTCACTTCCTTCTCCATACAATTGCCTTTAAACTGATAAAGGAAGAGAAGAAGTGAAGAAAATTATTAGTTCTTTATGAAGAGCGAATTTATTTTTCTATTTATTTGCTCATTAAAGTTATGAGATCAACATCATATACCATATTTTCTTGTATACTCACGTTCTATCCGAAGATGCACCGTAGACTCGACTTTCTTAACCTCGTTTTCAAATGCGCAGGAATAAATACCCCGATCGTCCGGCAATAGGTCATTAGTATTCGGTCTCGCCTTTCCGTTGAATTTAAGAGTACTTTGGACAGTGTAAACGGCGTTACTGCTCTCGGTTATATCAGTTTTAACTTCGTATAGATTCGTATCGGCTTTAATCTCTGCGTTGTCCTTGAACCATTTAACATTAGGGCGCGGTTTGCCGTTTGCACTACAAGTGACCGTGAAGTCTTGTTCTCCCGAGCGTTTCGTCATATGAGTTTGTAATTTGGTTTGGAAACGAGGCGGCTGGTGAACTTCTAGTGTGACGGAGGCTAGCTCGCCGTGACCTAATTCGTTTGTAGCTTGACAATGGTAAACACCTTCACTTCCAAGGTGTGCACTAGGTATAGAGTATTGATTGCCTGTAGCGAGCACTGCAGGCTTTACGTCCGAAGTAGTATCCATATCTCGGAACCAGCGGTACTGCGGAGCGGGCCAGCCCGGTGGTTTGGCGTTGCAAGTGAGAGTGACCCCTGCCCCTTCCTGGGCCACTGGCCGGTCAGGACTGATGTACGCTCGACCAGGTTTGTGTCGTACTAGCACAGCCACTGATGCACTGTTAAATCGCTCGGTACGCTTTCCGTTGCTAGATGATATAACATTCACAGCCCGACACACATAAGTTCCGGCCATCTCGGCGTTCACTCTTGATAAAATAAGAGTGTTTCCGCTCTGATGGAAGTCAGGTTTTCCTTCCATCGTCCAGTCAATAGATGTAGGCTCAGGGTTTGCAGAGACTTCACAGCGGATTTCGACATTTCCACCTTCCTCGGCTTCATAAGTTTTGGACTCTACTGTAACACTCGGAGGGAAAAGTACATCGAGGTACATTTCTTTCTCTCCGGGGCGCCCCAAGCCGTTGTCAGCGCTGCATGTATATTTTCCCGCATCCTGCACAGTAACTCCCTGGATAGTATGTGTGAAGGAGTTTGAGATGTATTTGCCGTTTCTATTCCATCTCACGGTGCTCACTTTAGGCTTGGCATCGACTTTACATTCCATGGTAGCGACACCATCGATTTCTACGCGCAAAGGATTTTCAGGAGCAACTTCAACGCGAGGAAAATCTAAAACAATAACAAGATTATGTTAACATTATGAAATATTTTCGCAAAAATTTCCCAAGACGAATAACTGCAAGGAATATGTTCACCGCACGTGTTGTGTATTGCTGTCGACGGTTTGTAGTATTAACATTGTACAAAGGAAGCGGATGTGCCGGTCCGGTTAGCTGTTCGAAGCATACCAATAATAAATTTGTTTACAGAATCTGTCAGAATTAAAACATGCACTGGCGCGCATGCACGATGCGTGTTCTTCACTTGGTGAAAGATGTTACTTATTCAGGTCAGTTCATAATAAACAGTATCCAGATGCTGCTGCGAGATGAGAGTATCAAAACGATCATTTATAGTTTCTTCTTTTTATTTCAATTACCTAACCCAATTTCCTAGCATTGAACACAGACATGTGGCTGTAGTTGCATCTTGAAACATCGACTCGGATAAAAATATAACGGGAGTTCAATGGTCTTTTACAACAGTAACATTTTGGCGTTAAAGATCGCAACAATTAGCTATGTCATGCACTTATAGCTTTATATTGGAATTGTGCCCGAGAAATGTAGGCGCAGTTCAGTTCCCATCTCGTTACTATGTCCCATATAATGATTAATATAGGATCTAATAAAGTCAGTTTAATCTGGATCAGCTTTTTCTCGCTTTGTTATTTTTCCAATGAATATTTATTTACACTAGCAATTCCGAAAAGATGTTTAAAAAACTTTCTAAACCCTAAAAATAAATACCGTTTATTCTGGAGCAGGTTTAATGCTAAGCGCAGGAAATATAAGAATTTTAATGAGATAAGACTTTAAGAGCTGCTTTTGAAAATCCTTCAAGACGACAAGAGACAAAGTGCTGTTTTTCATAAATCCTAACTAATCGTAACTATCCTAACTTCCTAACCTATCCTATCTATATAATATATCGAAAGAAAGTGAGTTTGTTTATTTTGTTTGTTACGCTTTTACGCTAAAACGGCTGAACAAGTTTGGATGAAATTTGGCACATGGGTATACCATGACCCGGAATAGGACATAGGATACTTTTTATCCCGATATTCCCACGGGATCAAGACTTAAATAAAATGGTGCAGAGTGTGACGTTAATATTTTAAAAAAAATTGCGCTGCCTACATTTTTTCGGGTTTTTTTCCGTGGCGATAAAAAAATGCATTACGACAAGCTACGCTAGGTAGGTACTATTGTCTATCTTTAAGTATTATTATTCTGTGTTTAATATCATATTATTATCATCGTTCGTCCTCCATAGGAACCTACCACACCTCTCCTTTGAGTAATTGTTGACTAAACATAACAAAAACAAAGTTTGAGTTCGCTGGTCGGTTCACCTGGCAAACTTTCGATTGCGGGATTTGTCTTAACGTGTGGGCTCGCCTAAACCAACTGGAACTACTACAAATGTTACTTGTTTTGAACTAATCTGGTACAAAAGCAGATAAAACGGGCTCAGAATAAATTCTTAAAAAGCATAGGCTAATATTTAAAGATCAGTTTAAAGGTTTTTTGTGGTTTTTCCATTAGGAAATTCTCAGTAGCCCGTTTATAGCCCATTTTGACCAAATTCACATTTCTCTCTCTCTCCGGCGGCATACTCGGGCTGATGTGTACAATTTTATCCCACAACACTGTAATCACGCTCCTCTTTTGTTATGTTTTTTCCGCTGGCGTTCTCTCTGTCTCTTTCTTTCTCTTTGAATTTAAAGAAGACAGTCGCAAGTATGAACGCTTTTAGCGTTACACTTTCTGAAAGTTTACAAGCCGCGTGTAAGGAACTTCGTTCCAAAAAAATTTTAATAGCAGAACCTGGAAATGGTATACTTAATCACAACACTGATTTTGAAATAGAGCCGAGATTTTTCATAACAAATAAGTACCAAATATTTCTGAGATGTGTGCCGGGAGTTGGAGCAACTCTAGCAGCATTGCATTTCATTGATATTTTCAACATTTTATAAAACATTGATCAACTCAATTCGAAACCCTACCGAAATATGTAAATACATTTGGTTAATTTCTTTTCACACAGAGAACACAGAACATAGGTAAGTAAGAAGTTCCTACTCAAGCTTTACTTATTTTAATTTTAAACCTAACCTCAGGTAAATTACTAGTCTGAGCGAAGCCAAAAGGCTTTTGGGCTTCGTAATCTGGCAATTTTAGTAAATTACTATTAAATAAATAGCAATATATCAGTTCCAAAATAAACCAAGACCATTCTGTAGTCTTGTATTTACACAGTAGGGTCTTGTAAATAATAGCGAGCAGGATTCCATTTCCGAGGTACCTACAGCGGGAGCAAGTTTAGGTCATTGAGGTTATTTGCCGAGAGCCTTGCGTTTCCTTGATGGCCGCTGGCTTCGCTCAGGGATTCCTATGACCGAGACGTCGGCGTCGTCTACATTTGAACGCGCGAAAGGAGTTCGTTCAAACACTATCTTCCAGTGCTTCTTTACACACGACATACGACTTTTATGTAGCAGTTTTGGAACTACCGACTAGCTATTAAATCCTGGCTAAAGTTAACCTTTTCCCTCTGAGCAACAAATACTTTTTTGACAAATTGGAACCGAAGTAAGTATTCTAATTAAGGTTATGAATTACAATAGGATTAACAAAAATCAGGTAATTAATTTGTTATATCTAGGTACTCAAATACAAAAGGACTTCCGAGAAGATGGTAGACTTGAAGAAAACATCAAAGTTTTACGAGCAGCAAATCATCAAAGATTTATTGTACGAAAATAAGATTTTACTACGAAGCTTTACCTACTTCGAAGATATAAAACATAATATTAATTTAATTGAAATAGGAAATCCTACAACTGATAATAAGTGGAATATGTCAATAACAAGACGGGTACCTACGAATACCAAAAAAAGAGAAGAAATATAAACTTTTTTATTTCGTACAAAAAAAACCTTCCTTATATAACTTCGTGACTGCTTTTTCTTTGATCCAAATAAAAAACTTCTTTATAGGTAAATTAAATAACAAGCAAAATAAGCATTCCGAAATATTCAGTGCATGTAAGAAATAAGTTATTGTTACACTTGTTTTTCAGATTCGCGACACCCTTAGCCAAATTCTTGAATAGGTTTATTCGGAGCGTGAAAGGAATTGGATGACGTAACTCTCTTAAATATAACACTACAAAAAGTGTACGAATAAACAAAATGTAAGTGGTTATATACGTGATGATTGAACTGTTGTTTACATACGGTGGTATAATACAATTTTCAATTATGTATTTGGCTCAGTCCCTAACATTTGGGGTAAGTCAAGTCGATGTTGGTCTGTATTGTCTTACGTGCTTATAATTCAAAGCTTGGTTTGAGAATAATTGAATATAATCCTTAAGGGCTATAATTCAACGTGAAGTAATAGTACCTACTCGTAATATAACCGGTTATTCAAGTAACGGGTGACCACTATGGATGTGCCCAATCACACACCGGGGACAGACGCTCGCAGTGCGGATTCCAAACGTGATAAATTGCATCGATATTGATTTCAGCCTGTACTGTACCGTGAATGTGATGTCTTCATGACACAGCTACTGGTTTTGGCTTAGCTTTGCTGTTGCTAGGGGACCTATTGTAGTTGGTATAAAAAACTTAAAAAATTACGATGATAAAAGAGCCCTAAATTACTTTAAACGACTTGAGGGAAAAGAGCGTTAAAATGATATAAGGAGCGCTGGCTTTATGAATGTCATAATGCACATAATATAACTCAGCGGCATCGTGTCGCCGAACAGCCGTGTTCCTTACCGGCGCGGTTGGCTTTTACAATTCGCGTGAGAATTAATGCAGCTGATCTCAGCTAAACAATGTTTTCCTTTCATTTCCACAACAACTCCTGGCAATTGTTGATGTTTTCATATTGCATCGTTCTCGGAAGAAATTAATGTGCTTAGATACTTTTATTAATAGTTTTAACGAACATCGACTTCGCATTCTTTACAACGTGCTTTTATAAAATCGTATTTTTGCTAAGAGCTGTGGTGGCCCAGTGATAACGGCCCCGACTTACGAGTCGTAGGTCGTGGGTTCAAACCCAGACAGGCGCTTTTCTTTGTGTAAATAATGTTATCACCACTGCTCTCAAAACAGTGAAGGAAAACATCGTGAGGAAACCGGCATGTCCTAGAACTATAAATTCGAAGATTTGTGACATCTACTCTACTAACCCTAATTGGGGTCTCGCACTCCCTCTCGAAGAGGAGGTGTGTGTCCCAGCAGTGGGAACATTATAGGCTGATTATGTATTTTTATAAGAAAACTATTTAAGTGCAAGTGGCCTACTAAGATGAAGCTTATATATTAAATATATTGTTATTGAATTCAAAAGGCCTGTTAAAGGAATAGGAGAAAGGGGTGGAAAGAGATAGGACGGCCCGTCCCGTCCGGCGAGATGGTGAAAAAGATATTAAATAATGAATAAAAAACAGTAGCATTTTCAAAAGTACTTACAATTGACACTCAGATCGACGGAGGCATCGAGCTGCTGGCCCTCAGACATGGCTCTATTCCACACCACGCACCGGAAGACCGCCCCATCGTCTTCCCTCGCCGGCATGAGTGTCAGCGTCGCCACAGTCGGCTCCGAGCGAGTCTTGGCGTGCGCTATTGTCGCATCCAAGGGGTAAGTTGAACCCTCTCGATACCATCTGAAAAATTACACTCGTTAATATGTTACATGAGCACATTTTGTCGCTCAGTCTTTTACTGCACGCTCTAAAATGTCTTACTAATTTTCCCATAAGTACATAAAGAGAGTTTATTTTATTACAAGCTTTTAAAAAACTGTATGTGATAATGGACTGACCTTAAAATTACACGTTTTCCTCGACACTTTATTACTAAATCTAGAGCGTGTGAGTGAATTTTGGTACATTAGTCGCGAACCTTTCGGAATTCGGCAAAATAATGTTTATTGCTTTTTCCCATTGAAACACAGCAGTAATCTATTTTCTGTTTGAACCAGTGCCACTGGGCTCTTAGGGCTGCGGTCTCTCAAAGAACAAAGAGCGATTAACAAAATTCTTATCTTATTTGCGTGAATGTGATAAAAGAGTTCATTTTAATTCTAAGATTACAAACCTTAATTTTTACTTAGAAAACTAGCAACCCTCAATACCCCCTAAACCCGAAAACCCTCATATCTATACTAATATTATAAATTCGATAGTAACTCTGTCTGTCTGTCGGTCTGTCTGTCTGTCTGCATGTTACCTTTTCAAGCCTAAACCACTGACCGGATTTCGACAAAATTCGGTAAGCAGATAGATGGCATCCTGGGGAAGGACAAAGGGTAATTTTTATCGACATACCACGCGGGCGAAGCCGCGGACGGAAGCTAGTTATAAATAAATGTTCAATAACCTTTATAATATGTTTTCAAATACCTATTAAATAGGTGGTGTATGTAAGCTCGAAACATAAACTGAGAGCAATGTTTAAATAAATTCTGCGTAGATAATATTATTATGATAGGTAGGTAATATACGCCCTAGTATATGGCACGATGGCTAATTATATACGAGTTACCTACTACTTTTCCCAATAAATTATTTAAAAAACAAAAACCCGCCTGCAAAAACACATAACTTAAAAGAGAAAAACAAGCATTATAATCTGTAGAATTTTGGTAGGTATTACAGGCAGGAACAAACAAAAGTTACACCATATTTCAGGTTATTGGTTTGTTCCCCGCTCTTTTAAGTTAAGGCTCTTACATACTGGGGCGATTCGTCGCGCGACGCGACGCTGCCGCATTGTTCGCCGTGAAGTTTTCTCAGAAATTGTTTTGTTAAAATTCGCGTCGCGCGGCGAATCGCGCCAGTATGTAAAAGCCTTTATGTGTTTTTGCAGGCGGGTTTTTTGTTTTTTAAATAATTTGTTTTATTTCAAGCTTTTTAGTTTTATTACTTTATATATCTAGAATTAACTCATTACTAGCTTTTATTCGATACCAATATTGTAATTCTTTTTTTAAAACCTTCCCCTCCCTTTTTTTTGTTTGCAGATGAAATATATAATTTAAAAAATTATAGCCTATGTCACTCCCACAATTAAGACGAACCTAACGACAACTCATACGTTAAAATCCATCAAGCCGTTTAGGCTACAGAGCGTGCCAAAGAAATACTCAATACTCAATACTCAATATCTTTATTGCGTTCCAAAATGTACATATGTAAGTTTACATGAGCTGGTGGTTTGTAATGAAGACACAATTTTGGACCCTGTCGGGCACAGCATAGAATAATAAATGGGAGAGAGGAGGAAGAGCACTGAGTGTTTACTTCTAATACTAAAAATATTTATTGCACATTACGTTACTGTTTCTAATACGTATATAGCTAAATCTTCTTGGTATCTGTATATAAATCTTCTTGGTATTTGTATATTATAAGCTGGTATAGATATTATTTTATATTATATATTTTATATTATTGCGGGGTTTAATTATAAGTATTTTTATAATATGTATCAATATTTTATATGTATTTATAATTTGTCATTTAAGTATTCATTTATACTATAATAGCTCTTATCTATTAGGAATGTTTTTAATCTATTAATAAAAATGTTATATTTATCTATATTTTTAATGGATTCTGGTAGCTTATTGTATAATTTTATTGACATAACATAGGCACTGTCAGAGTGCATTTTTAGTCGTGACGTTGGTAGATTGAGCCTATTTTTGTGTCTAAGTGTTATTTTTGTTTGAATATCTTGTCTTTTTGTGTAGAATTCTGGATATTTTCGTACGAATTTACTGATTTCGAAAATATACAGGGAGGGTAGGGAAAGAATTTTCATTTTTTGAAAGTGGGACTTACAACTGTCGGTTTCTTCAATGTTAACTATGATTCTGAGTATTTTTTTCTGTAAAGTGAATAGTGTGGGCGCATCGGTACTGTTGCCCCATAAAACGATGCCATATTTAAGCCACGCGTAGGCATATGCGTAGTACGTTACCAGAGCAGTTGTAAGGTCTGTAGTTTTTTTGATCTCACGGAGGGCGTACGAAAATTTTGAAAGCTTTGCTTTTATTTTTTGAATGTGTGACTTCCAATTTATATTTGTATCGATGTCTAGGCCTAATAGGGAAAATTTATTGACTACTTCTAATTTAATGTTGTTAAAACTAAAGTTGATATTAATTGGTATTTTTTGTCGGGGGTGGAAGGTTATTAATTTAGTTTTGCTAAAATTGATTTCTAGATTATGCTCAGTCATCCAGTTTATTGTAGAATTAAGTATTGAATTTAATTTTTCATTAATATTAGTATTGTCATCACAGGAAGTTAAAATCGATACGTCATCCGCAAATAGTACACAGGGCTCATTTATGTGGTTAGGGAGATCGTTCACATAAACAAGGAACAAGAAACACCCTATTACGCTGCCTTGCGGGATTGAAGCGGTGATTAATTTACTGTCTGATCTAACTAATTCAATTTCATTATTGTTATGGTTGTAATGTTCTATTTCTACTATTTGTTCTCTATTTTTTAAATAGGATACGAACCAGTCATAACATTTGCCGCGTAGTCCTATGTTGTATAATTTATTTAATAAAATTTGGAATTGTACTTTGTCATACGCTTTTGTCATGTCCAAAAGCAATCCTATAGCATATTGTTTGTTATTGATAATATCGAGAGCTTTTTGAATATATTTATATACAGCTAAGGTTGTGGATCGATTTTTGCGGAAACCATTCTGGCAGTCGTTAAATATTTGATATTTTTCACAAAACTCATAAACTCGATTGCACATCGCTTTTTCAAATATTTTTGAAGCTGTCGGTAAAAGAGCAATGGGTCGATAATTATTCGGATCTGTTTTTGAGCTCTTCTTATGAATGGGTTTTATGAGGGCCTTCTTCAAGAAATTGGGAAAAGTGCCTTCTTCAAAAGATTGGTTTAATAGTTTGTAGAATGGTAGAGTTAATTCGTCTGCGCACTGTTTCAATAGAATAGGTGGAAGCTCATCAACACCATGACTCATTTTATTTTTTAAGTTTTTAATCAATGTGTTCACCTCATACGGGTCTATTGGGCTGAGAAAAATCGTGTTTTGTGTAGGGGTCATGACAGGAGATCCTTTCGGTTTATCGTTCTGTAAGTTTCTTTTAGCTTCTCCCATAGAAGCGAAGAAATCATTAAAAATGCTAGCTACCTCCTTGGGCTCAGAAGTTACACCATTATTTGTTTGTAGAGATAAATTGCTTTTCTCGCTTGCTATTTTCTTGTTTGTTCGCTCATTTATAATGTTCCACATTGTTTTAATTTTATTATTAGATTTGATCATTTTATTTTTAAAGTGTAATTTTTTTGCTGTAGTTACTGTTTTCTTTAATATTTTTTCATATTTTTTATAAAATTCTGTTAATATCGTGTTGTTAGTTTTAGTTGTGAGTATTTTTAATAATCTTTTATTTTTACAGGAGTTTTTTATGCCTCTAGTGAGCCAGTATTTTTTATATTTAACTTTTAATTTTATTTTCCTTAATGGTATGCATTGGTTTAAGATATTAATGAGTGTGTTGTGAAACGCTTCATAATTTCTGTTAATATCGTTTTCATCTGTTATTATGTTGTTCCAATTTATTTCCTGTAACTTTGACTTGAATTTTAATATATTTGTGTGGTTGTAGAATCTTTTCTTTACATTCCAGGTAGTTTGTTTTATTTTTTGAGGGATATTAAAGTGTGAAATGGTACCGTTATGGTCTGAAAACCCCAACTCTTCTACAGTTGCATATATATTTTTATGTATAAAATTAGTAAATATTAGATCCAAACATGTGGCCGTTTTTGGTGTTATACGTGTTGCATTTTTCACATGTTGGGTTAGTTTATATTCTTGCATTAAATTTAGAAATTGGTTTGATTTTAGGCTATCCGATAATATATTTATATTGAAATCACCTCCTATAATGATATTTAATTTTGAGTATTTATTAGTTATATATTTTAGAATTTGTTTTAGTTTCTTATAAAAAACTTCTTCCTCTCTTCCATTCCAGTACATAATTACAATTAATAAATTATTAGGTAATTTAGTAGCGCATAATTCTAATACGTATTCTATAGACATATCAGTGATGTCATTTTTCTGTACGCAGTCTAAATGGTTTTGAAGTAGAATGCAGACACCGCCACCTGGTCTAGTGCTGCGACAATATGAAGAGGCAAACTTGTAGCCATTAAACTGAATTAGGTCTAGTTTTTCTTGTGAGAGCCAGGTCTCGGAGATACATATAACATTGTACATAGAATTTTGGGTAATGAAAGCATCAAGTAAGTGTTGTTTGTTGTTTAGACTTTGGAAATTTTGGAATAATATTTTAAATGGTTGGTCCTCGGTTGCGAAATGTATAGTCTCCAGTTTCATTCGGCGTATTTATTGGGTAGCGATGATCGGTGTTGCACGTCGCTGTCGTATCATTTCCCTGATATGTTACACTTATATGTTGTCGTTGCTCGTTGTTGTAGTCATGTTTCTTGGTAAGTATCCCGTCGACGTATAATTGATTATTCCTTATTGTTGCATGGTGTCCGTTTTGTCTAGCTTTGAATAATTCTTCTCTCATTTGGGCTCTTTTCTGCCGTGCTTTTGCATCCAAAAATTCCGATATTCCTAGTCCGGATCCCTGAAAACAGTGGCTGTTGCTGATTATATATCTGGTCATCCTTTTACTGAGCAATTCTATTACAAGTGGTCTGTTCTTTGTACCCTTTCTTCCTACTCTATACATATCCTCTATATAGCCTGATAGGTCTACGTCTGTAATATCGCGGAACAGTTCTACCAGTCTATTATGTAGCTCCCATTCGGGTTCTTTATAGTAGTCTGCTAAACCATAGAGTACTAGTTTCTTGTAGTTGTGCTCAGGTATGCTTGATGTTTGGTTTTTCTTAGTCGTTGTCATTAGGGTTTTAATTTCTTTTTTAAAATTTTCATTTTCTATACGTAGTTCTTCTAGTTTAGTGTTAATACTGTCTATTTCTTGTTTTCTTTGGTCATTTTGCTCGGATAAAGTATTGGTTTTGTACTCAAAATCATGTCTTAATTCCGTAATGGCTCTGTTGATCTCTGTCTGTATCGTGCTCTGCAGTTCTTCTATGATGGATTTATTGTTTTCTCTCAGCCGAAGTATAATTAATTCGCTTAAGCTCTGCATGTTTAATTGACTTTGTGTGGTGTAATTTAAATTTATATTTCCGAATGCATTATCAGTATTATCTATTTCCACTGCTCGTAAGGTGTCTCCTAACAGACTAAGGTGTTCAGAATTAGCCGTGTCGTCGTTGAGATTAATTATTTTATTTCTGAAGGTTATGTTGTGGCCTTCTGTTGGAGAGATCAAAACTTGGTTGTCGTCGGGGCCCTTTAATGTGCGTATAGGGGTGTCAGTGTTTCCTATCTTCGGCATTTTACAAATGCAGGTCTGGCACTTCCACGACTTCCTAAGTTCTAATGTCATCGACTTCATGTAGTAATCCTTTAATATTCCCGCACATTCTAAATCGTATCTGGACTTGCACAGCGTACAGGTAAGATTTTCTCTTATTGGTAGCTTTTGTTGGCATCCTGCACATTGAGGAACAGGTGCCATTTTTTATGATAATATTTAATTACAGAGTGTTAAAAAACTACTAGTAGCGTCCTTGAGTTGTGAAAGTAACTACAGTATTCGACTTCGATGTCTCTGGTTTGACTTTGTGTCAATAGATGGCGCTTTTTTAAAGGAAATGAAAAGCAATGACTTGTGATTTCCAGTTTTGTTTTACGAGTAGAGATTATTTTAAGTAATATGTACCTCTTATGTTTCTTCTTTGGGTTTTCCTTAGGTTTTTTGAGACATCCCAGGGTACACTATTACTGGATTCAGTTTTTTAATCACTTAAATTTTTGAATGTCATGGTCGTTACTCATTTCACATTTTTAATTGTTTTTTCCGTTTAAGTAGTTATTTTGGATGAACTTCAATATCACTCAGATTTAGTCACTAGTACTTTCATTTAAACACTTAATCGTTTGTGGATATTCACTTAATCTATTTTTTACAAATATATCGCACGGAGCTTATTGTTTGTTTACGCACAGCAGCGCCCTCTCTCCTAATAGACATACATATCGAAAAACATTACCCTCCTTCTGGGGCAGTCGGGTAAAAATACATTATTGTTCCTAAAATATTTTGTGTAATGCCGCCGTTTCTACAATTATACATTCACATCGGTGAGGGTGGCTACATATGTATACCTACATACCTACGTACAAAACCACGCATGTTTACTTTAGAATTTAGATCCCACTCAGAATACAATTTAAAATTTAAACAGGAAGGTAAGTACCTAAGTTTCATGATTCACATACCTCTTTACGTATAATTTAGTGTGCGCCCAGCAATTTTGATTTCCTTTGAACGGATATTTAAGTTCTATTTCATACCTTAATAATACACGTCATAATGTAACTATTAGTTGCTAGTACTAGTCGCGTTGTAATTTCGGTCCTTGGCGCCATAGCCCATAACAAAGCCACAACTTTTTAAGTAAGTTGGGACAAGAATGGGTGACACGCAGGTGTAAGGTTACTTTGAGCGGTACATACACATTTATGATCAGATTTTAATTAAAATAAAACCAGGGACCGGCCGGATACTCGTTGAACCGGGTTTTTGAATGGGTTTTTTAAGCGCTTCAAAAAAAACCCTGCGATACATTTTACACCTTCGAACGGGTGTAGTTAACCTGTTACGAACGGGTTACCCTTTCAACACCCTGTAACACTGTAACAGGGTAAGCCATTCCAACTCAAGACATTGTAATATGCACTGTTTACAATCGAGCGCTGTGGTGGCCCAGTGTGTGAGAGCAGTGGTGGCCCAGTGTGTAACGGCCGTGACTTACCTGTAGTACTTAGTTGTAGGTCGTAGGTTCGAACCCAGCCAGGCGCTTTACTTTGTGTAAATTATTTCATCACCACTGCTCTCAAAAACGGTGAAGGAAAAGATAGTGAGAAAACCGGCATGAAGACATGTGACATCTACCAACCCGCACTGGGCCCGCGTGGTGGATTACGGCCCACTCCCTCTCACAGAGAGGAGGCCTGTTTCCCAGCAGTGGGAACATTATAGGCTGATTATGTATGTTATGTATGTACAATCGATATTAGTTTGAAAATTGCATAACCACGACCGCACGTGACATCGTACCGCGCTCGGCGGTCCGTCAATCTTGCGTGTACCGACTTGCCGAGCGACTTGTGCCTACATGCAGCTCAAGTTTATTAGGTAATCCAGGGTAACACGAAAAAAACCTTTTCGAGAAGGTAACCTCTTCAAAGGGTTAAGTCATTGAAGGGGTTAACCCCTTCACGTGGTTACCTTAATAAAGGTGTTAACCATTTCGCTGGGTTTCGACGATGTAACTCGAACAAAAGGTAACACTGCGATATGAGTTCCCCCTGTACGGGTTACCCTGTCCAAAGGCTTAACTCTTAAGCGGGGTTGTCCGGTCCCTGAATAAAACTTGTGCCACTCTTTTGCTCCAACGCTTATATAAGTCGAGGTTTATCAAAGAAATGTGCTGGAGTTGAAGACTGTTTTGGAATTTGGAAACTAATAAGGTCTCAAAGCAACCATATTATTATAAATTATTCAGTAATAAAACATTTTCAAGTAAAAACTATACCGTATTTTTATAAAATCTTACTAGAGAAAGTTTTTATTGATAAAATTAACACAACTTTAAACCAACACCACTTACTTTTTTAATGTCAGTACGGTAAGTGGTTACTAAAGAGGTAGATATTATATCTGCAGTATTCAGAGGCGCCACGTTGGGCTTCACAGATTACAATCACTATAATATAATGTGTACCTGTGTCTTGTGTTAAGTAGACTCTTCTTCGACAAAGAACAC
Source organism: Lithophane socia (assembly GCA_947522985.1). Classification (NCBI taxonomy): domain Eukaryota; kingdom Metazoa; phylum Arthropoda; class Insecta; order Lepidoptera; family Noctuidae; genus Lithophane; species Lithophane socia. The sequence goes on along the minus strand of OX383252.1, from coordinate 13,350,496 downwards.
ATACCTAATGAGACAATCGTGATATCAAAGTTAGTTTATTTCCAAGAGCTCAAGCTATTCTAGCGGTGCTAGATGCCATGTTTTACATTTCAATATTTTTCTATTAACAATTGAAGCTGATTGTAACTGCAATAACAATTAAAGAATTAAAAATAACCGCAACAAACTCAAGCTGTAACTGAAGGTTATTCCGCGCTCACACAACTTCTCATCTTCATGTATCCGGGACACATATCCGGTTAAACGTAGTGCCTTGTATACTTACTGAGTTTTGTGACGTGTATCCAGAACACCTAGTTTTCATCCGGCCGAGATGCCGACCTTTTTATGCAAACTAGTGCCAGCTTCACGACAACGACGTAGCGGGCTCATATGACATCATTTCAAGTATCCCGGTAAACCCCGGCTTAGCGCAACGCTTCAATTTCATTATTTGTACCGGGGTGTAATATGTGCGCCAGCAGCGGACATTCCAACAACCAGCTGCCCGCCGGGTAGGTACTATCCTCAGTGCGGGCCTTTCCTTCCCGACTCTAATTGAATCCGAGTCACTGCCTACATGAAATTTATCACCACATTTATCAGCTTTTTATCTTCCCTGTACGCCGTTCTTAATGCGTTAGGTAAAAGCCAATTACGGTGTGGTACGAAAACGTACAAAGTGGAGCGGGATTAGTACCGACTACCACTTGTATGGAGCTGGGTCAAGTTTTGGCAGTTTGTACAAATCAGAAGTAAGATTGCCGTCTTAAAACATGATACTCACTTTGTCTCTGAGAAATCACGTGTTTTTGCCAGGAGCGGTACCACACAATTCCATTGTTCTCGGAGAAATGGCGAATATGTGAGTGAATAATTAAAACACCGGAATGAAAATTATGACGAATATAATAATTTAGCCTGCAATACGGGCTTACAGCACTGCCGGTAATGACTTTTTATTTCTCTGAGGCTTTAGCAATGTGTCAAATAAATTATTCCGTAACGATTATGACTTTCGATGTTTCCCGAACGAATTCGTAATGAAAGCCGGACACAGGGTGCATTATGTAAGTTCTGAAGCCGGCTATAATGAACCCAGCTCATTCGGGATAGCGATAAGTAGGTACTACCTAAGCTACCATTCGCTAGAATGAAATTCTGTGGCTCAAGCTAATCGTAGCGCACAAAGTAGAATCAGTTTAATTTAGGATACATCAGATATTTGAGTAAAGGTAAGTATAAACTAGAGCATACATACATCGAGCATTCGCCGTTTCAACATTTTATCGAACCGCACTTCGAACACGACCCTCGATGTTTTGTTAACCTGATTTTAAAAACCAAAGGCAACATTTTTTTTTTTGTGTAACATTTTATCGAGGCAAGGCACGAGGGCAAGTTACACAATGAACGCAAGGTAGAAAGTAAATGTTACAGGTAAATGCTCACTCGCATGAGCATTACGTCGAACGCAGCGTCGAGCATTCGCAGGAACGTTACATGACATGGAAATGCTTTTTAGGGTCCCGTAGTCAACAAGGAACCCTTAGTTTCGCCATGTCCGTCCGCGGCTTAGCTCAGAGACTGTTGGTACTAGAAACCTGTAAATTGGTATGGGTATACAGAATATAAATTACGCCGAGAAAGTAGTAAAAAAAAACGTAAAAATTTTTTTTTTTTTAGGTACTCCCATAAAGGTACAGTGGGGATGTTTTTTTTTTCTCGTCAATCCCATTGTGTGGTGTATCGTGAAAAATTGGTTTGTGAAAACCATTTTTGGATTCAGGGATCCGTTTGCGAAATATTAAGCTTTAAAGTGTTCATTTTTGTTAGAGTCAAGTGTGTGTGTCTCCCCATGCCAGCTAAATGGTTGGTTTTGGGTATATGATAATAAAACCGGCCAAGTACGAGTCGGACTCGCGCACGAAGAATTAAAAAAATATTTAAGGGCTCCCCTTAAATATTTGTTTTATTTTAATTTGATTATTTATTTTTAAAGTGAATATATAACTAAATATTCTGTGAATATTTCAAGCGTCTACCTGTTGCCGTTATCAATATAGAGCAAAAACGAGCAAAAAAATCACGTTTGTTGTATGGGAGCCCCCTTAAATTGAGCTTTTGCTTGCTCGACAAAATGCTATAATCATCTAGTGTATCATCTTTCGTCTAAAGTTCAAATATTTTTTACAAAGTTACACATTCACTTGCAATTACAATAATTAGATATTTAATCTGTAACTTCATGCTTATAACACGACAAAGTTTTAAAAGTGACAAGCCTACATATCAATAGTACATACTGCGAGACTTTCGCCGTTAATTAAACGTAGATATAATATATGTTTAATTAACGGCGAAAGTCTCGCAGTATTTAGTGTTGTTTTTAACATTATAACCTACAGTGGATAATTTTGTACGGAAGTATTTTGAAAGCTTCTGAAGTGAGTGTTTTGCGGAAAGCTGTCATTGATTACCGTTTTATATTTAACTATAAATACTTCAGAGCTGCATCCGGTTAGACCGAAATAGTTGGAAAAGGGCTAGGCAGATGATGATGTTGATTCAGAGCTACTATAACATCATTGTTAGAAATAGTGTTCATTTTCTGACTGCCAATTTAGCCAATACTTAAAACATCAGTCATCATGGTCTATCTGAGTGGATATCATCATAATGAGACTTCCGGTACCATTTTGCTTTGAAAATCTTCTCATACACATCTTAGACGTAAATTGTAGGTATGTATTACGGAAGGTGGAACGTACTTAGGTGTTACGAGAATAATCACAAGTTTATGCTTTAAACGTTGCGGAATTACGAAACAAAATCCATATCTTACTTGATGGTAGGTTCGGGTGAGCCTCCCGAGCTTGAGCACGAAAGGTTGAGCTCCCTGCCTTCCTGAGACTGCGCGTGTGAGCCGGGCATGAGCACGGGTGCGCGCGGGCTCGTCAGCACGGTCAGCGCGTGCCCCTGCGCGTGCAGCGTGCGCCCCGACCCGCCCGCCTTCACGCGGCATTCGAACCGCCCGTTGTCACGCTCATACGACACGTTTGACACCAGCAGGTCAAAACGACCCTCGGTCGGCGCATAGGAGATCCTGCAACAAAACATGTTCGTTTTTAAAATCCGAAGAAGCGAAGCTCTATAATCCCTAATGGGTTCGATCATTATTTTCCAGGATCGAAAGATTCCTCGCAATCCAACAAAAAACAAAAGCTTCAGTGTGCCAACATGCATGTGTTCCCTTGAGATCTTTACGTTTAAGCAACGAGGCGAGACTCTTCAGACTGCTTGCAGAATATTTGTAAGACATACACAGCGACAAGTGCATACCTAATCGTTGTTTAATATTTGTTTTGCAGTAGTGTGACAGTAGGTACGTGTGGTGAAAATACAAAATTATAAACTACTTTTACCTAGAAAAGCTGCTTTAAGTCCCGAACCCGTGACGTACCTACAACGTTTGAAATCATGCTAAATGTATGTATGTATCTTGGTAGAGAAATGACACAAAGGAATGTTACGTAATTCCCTCTTAGTGGCATGAAGGCCGCGTGTAGCTACAACCTTAATATTATTGTGGTCGTTTGCGGGGTGTTCAAAAAGATTTCCTGTTTTGCCTTATTACGAGGCACTGACAACTATATTCCATTATTTGCATTACTAGTATGTATTACGAATGATAATCCCGCTAGAACCTTTGCTATGTTTAAAAATATACAAGATCTTCTGATTATAGCAGCAATTTAATACCAAAAGTTAAAAGAATCCATCATCATTTTAAATTTTCTAGAAGACTCGGTTTATTCAGGTGTCTGAAAAGTAAAAGTCCTATTTATAGGGTTGTAAGAAAGAACATTCTATACTAATAAGTGATAACAATTGGCGAGTAAAATATTAAATAACGTTTAGGTCCACTAATGTTTACCATTAGCGTTATTTAAACAAGACAAAGAGCCCTAATTACCTCGTCTAATAAATACTATTGAATATTATAACGTCGAGCTTATGACTGTAATGTTAATACAAGGATAATGGATTATGTATATCCACAGAGTAAACTTGAATATTTTCATATTATAAGTAGCAAGGACAAACCACATGGTGACTACACTGCAAGGTCGAACTGACCATATAGTCGAGGTGGCGTTTGCCAGCCGGGCCCTAGCTTGCGCTGGTCCCCCGTGGCAGAGGCGGCGGAAGGCTCGCTTCGCTCGCTCTAGCATCATGTATTCGTTTACCGCTTGAACTTTTTCGTTTAAGTCAAATAATCAAAAGAAAACGTTACCTGTTTGAGGTAATGTGCCTAAGATTTTTTAACTGTTTTTTAATTTTATTTGTTTTCTTGCTCCACCAAAGGGCCTCGCGAAATGTACCTCGCCCACACTAAATTCAGATCTTGCGCCGCCACTGCCCCGTGGGGCTGGTTGTAGTTAGGTATAGTAGATAGTAAACATACGTTTATATTTTTTAATAACACATTTATGAACAACCCTTCAAACATGAGTAAAGCCACAGTCATCAATTAGCCGTGATTGCCTTACTAACAGCAAAAAAGGGGAAAATAATTTTGAACTTCATCTAAAGTGGGTGATAAACGTCCGTACTTAAAGTACGTGGTCTTCAAGTTCGCGACCTTACTCGGCTCGCAGCCGGTGAGTCGGTGACACACGTGAAGCTTGCTCAAAATTGCATTGTTAAATTGGCTCGCAGCTCGCGGCTCGCGGCGATGACAGACGGGCGAGTCGACCTTGCCGAGCCATAAGTACGCGTACTTGCTCGCACGTCTATCACCCCTTTAAAGGTATCATTATTTTCCGATAGTTTCCCATCTATCAGTATCCCGTCCCGGGCCCCGGGCTTGCGGGGAGCCACCCGGGCCCTTCCAGCCCAGTCCGACCCTGCTACACTGTGCCTTCACTACACGTATGTATTATAAAAAAGTCCCCCACCGCGTCTGTGAAACGTAAAACTACCGAACGGATTTCATACGTGTTCACCAATGGACAGAGTGATTCTTGAGGCAGGCTTAGGTGTATAATTCATTACGGTTTTGTGTAATACCTGGCTGAAATACGACGAAGATTTTTGAAGATGTCGGAAAAAATCATGCCGCGTACCAATAGAGTTAGTGTTAGTGTATGTGAGTTTCTATGTTTGTAAACGCACCCACGATACAGGAAGAAATTCTTAGTGTGGGGCAACGTTTTTTTTTAAAAAAAAAAACAGTTATATGAAAACAATTTATTTCGGAATTAATACATTGTTTACCTGGATTAACACATAGGGTACCTACTTTTAATCCAGGTAGTATATTCCCGGGGCACATTTTCTGCTATCCACGCTGGAAGCGGCAGGCAAAAGCTAGCAAATCATATTTTTGTCGAAGATAAGCTCATAAAGTTATGTTCCGTAGATTCAGAAGTAACTTCATCAATAAGAAAATAAAGTAGGCAATCCTTAAAAGGATGAGTTTTTCATGATAATTGGTTTTATACCATGCCCCCTCTAAAAAGCTTATTTTATTCACTGAAAACAGTGAATAAAAAGCACTTTTAATCACTGTTTTGGTGTTTGAATTTAGAACACCAATTTGTTCGAACTTGGACTCAATGATATCCAAACTCCTATTCGATTTGATTTTCGAACAGGAGTTTAGCATTAGAATTAAAACTGTTTTGTGTTCTTTGCTGTCATTAGTAAATGGGCGCTATTTTAAATATTGTAAGTTGTAACAAAAAGTTTAGGGTTACTTAATAATAAATCGATTGAAAATGTTTTCAAGTGATGAAGATGTGTTAACACCTGAGTTTATGAAAGAGAGGGCGGCCGATATAGTAGAAAGCTTGCTAACCAACAAATCACGGCTGGTTTACATCAAAGCCTACGATGAGTTTGAGTGTGAGTTTGTTTGTTTGTTTGAGTAAATGGAAAAATTAAAATCAAGCTGACCAAATTTTCAGTCTGTTTTCCTATTTTAATGAGTTGTCGAAGAAAAAGAAGTCATCGACCTTATGGAGTATGTATTCTATGCTACGGTGTAGGTACTATAAAAACAAGGCATAAAATTGACATAACAACATACTCGAAGTTGCATGTTTTTTTTCTCGTAGTCATGGTATAAAGTATAGTATGCAACTCTTGAATAAAACGGATTTATATCGAGGGCCATGAATCGCTCGCGTCGTTCAGGATTCTAACACTTGAATCACTCCCTACGGTCGTGATTCAGTCGTTAGAATCCTTCACTTGCTCGTGATTCACCTATGGCCCTCGCTTTAAATCCGTCCTTTATTCACTAATTGCATAATATACTATTGTCAGAACTTGTGACGTTAGACAGGGACGATATCCCTAAATTATTCATGTCATCGGTTTCCAATAGCTTTGGTTGTGCAAACAATTTTAATACTTATTTGTTTTTGCAGGAACGGCATTAAGCAGTTAAACTCAAATATATAAAAATCAAGTAATAAAAACTAAAACCCAAATGCGACTTAAAAGGTATAAACTAGACACCACAGACAGACAAATTAAAAATCCGGAGTCACACGTGTTAGGGCATAAATCGAACAGATTACGTGTGACTCCGGATTTTTAATTTGTCTGTCTGTGGTGGGTACGATTAAACCATTTTTTTTGTCTCCCCCAGGATCCCATCTATCTCCTTGCCAAATTCTGTCAAAATCCGTTCAGTGGTTTAGGCGTGAAAAGGTAACATACACACAGACAGAGTTACTTTCGAATATATAATACTAGCTTCCGCCCGCGGCTTCGCCCGCGTGGTATGTCGATAAAAAGTAGCCTATGTCCTTCCCCGGGATGCCATCTGTCTCCTTGCCAAATTTTATCGAATTCCGTTCTGTGGTTTAGGCGTGAAAAGGTAACATACAGAAAGACAGACAGAGTTACTGTCGAATTTATAATATTTGTATGGATTAATATGGATAACACGAAAGTACGTACAATCCGATTGAGCATAATTGAATGCGAAGAGGATAATTATAAATTAATGATGTAATGCAATAGGTATACGGCTTTGATTTATCTATCTATTTTTATTAAGTTACTAGCTTCCGCCCGCGGCTTTGTCCGCGTGGTATATCGATAAAAAGTAGTCCTTTTCCATGTCAAACAAAGTCTACCCCTGTGCCAAATTTCATACAAATTAGTTCAGCCGTTTTAGCGTGAAAGCGTAACAAACAAACAAACTCACTGTCGAATTTTTGTAGGATTAATCATAAAAAGATTAATGAGCCGTTTATTAAATAATAATTGCATCTTTTTCCACCTTCGGTTGAGTACCTACTAGTGACGTCAAGGATTTATTTTTTAGTTTCACAATACGATTGTTTCTAGATTTTCAGGAATATAAAACGTGAAAACTTAAAATAGGTAAGTGGTGACGCTTACGTTTTTTAATTTAATTGCTTCATTTCATAATCGTGTCTCAGTCTGTAATTGACATGGGGTTGGTGGTCTTCGGTTTTGTTTCGTTAATTATGGAACAAAATATCATTTAGCTTACATCGAGCCAGCAGAGAGGTTGTATTTTTACCGTTGGCAACTAACTTTTCTTACTGAGAAACATTGCGACAGGGAATTACGTTTACCCTGTCAGAGATGGCCATCGCTGTGTGATCATTTAATTTTTTTATTCTTGCCTGCCAGTTGCCACCGACTCCCTCGGGTCGACCATTTTATACATGTAGGTACCTACATGGCCAGGTATAAATAATTTCATGCTCGTGGGATCTTTCAAACGCACTTTTTTAAAAGCTGTCGCCCTCGTAAAGAAAGATATTTGGCCGTTGAATTTGTCTTCCTCGCATTAGACGACGTCGTATCGTATTCAATGTAGCTACTTGTGCATGAAATTACGTAAATGTATTTCTCTTATTTAGGAGATATATCTCTTACTTGCTGCTTCAACTATTGTATATTATACTATACACCTAATTCTATGTTCCATGAATTAATTTAATTCTATGAGTTGGGAGAAGCTTCTAAAATATATTCCTCTACTTGCGTTACTTACAGCCCTTTCATATAATAAACGTTTTAATACTTGTTAGATAAGTTTTAATCCCCAATAATTTACTTATTTTGAAAAGTTATAGCGGTATTATTTCGACCCGCCTCCGTGTTTAGCACGCAAACTCTTTGTACTTTTTCATGAATATTAATTATTTTATAAGGGATGGCAGACGTCCGATATTTACCCTAGAGATCGGTACTTATTTGAATATCTTGTTTGGGGTAAAAAATATAAAAAGGGTTTCGTAGGAGTACGAAACGTCCAACGGAGGTCGCAAGATCATAAGTATCTACTTGCGCGTAACTAAGATTTCGTCTTGACACATTTAACCTCGGGCCTTGGATATACAAACATTTATCGAAGCTGCTTTATTTTCACGTATAAAATATTTTGTGTGTACGAGCACAAACAATGCGTGTGTTTAAAATATTTTTGCGAACCATAGCTTAAAGAAAATGGATTTTCTTTTACTCGTGTAGGTATTGGTATACAGCTAACAGAAATTATAACGACATATAAGTTTGGTGGAACTTACTGGTAATTAGTCTCGAGGGGGATGTTGCCGATGGCGACGTTCTCGTGTCCGCTAGCGGTGGTCCTCACCCAGTAGTAGGTAAGCGACTCTCCTGCGAGGGGCTCGAGGGCGAAGCGACACTGCATGGTAACATCGTCACCTTCCCGGGCGTCATGCTGCTCGTCGTCACCGCGCACCGTGCACCACACTGGAACAAAACACACACAAATATGAATATCATGATCATCATCATCATCCATATTCTAATAATGATACACACAAAAACATTGGTATGTACACCATATCAATCGTAAGTAATTGCTTGTAAATAAGTAGGAGCCTCTACCTCTAGCACCGTCTGACTGACCTCGTCTACCTTTCGTTTAAGTTTTAAAAAGTTAGTAATCCTACTGTTCGTCAGTCTGGAAAGATAGCATGTAGTGACGAGTAATCTTTTGAGAAAATTTAAAATGTTTTAAAATAAAAACATTTTACAAAAAAAAAAACAACCGCCTTCCAAAAAAAACACTATAAAAAGTGAAAAATTACTTTAATTTCGGAAGTCGGTGTCTTTGCTTTTCAATTTTCGTTTTTTGCCACCGACTTCCGAAATTAAAGTTATTTTTGACTTCTTTTGTATTTTTTTTGGAAGTCGGTTGTTTTTTTTTGTAAAAAGTTTTTATTTTACACTTTTTAGTTGTGGTACCTACTACCTACCCCACACAAATTCGAATACCACTACCTGCTATGTAAATAACAGTCACGGAGTCAAATAATTTTATCGTCTACATAGACTAAGTGGGAAAAATACGTAATATTGAAGCTAACTCAAAAATTAGGCAAGCACAAAAAAAAAAATTATATGGGACCACCTCGGGAGTATACCCTTTCGAACTAAAACAATATTTTTTTAAATCGGTTCACAATTGGCGAAAATATCGATGACATTCACAAAAAAAAAAAACAGACGAACATAGAACCTCCTCCTTTTTGAAGAAGTCGGTTAATAAAAGCGACGTATCAATCTGCCTAGCCTTTTCCCAACTATGTTGGGGTCGGCTTCCAGTCTAACCGGATGCAGCTGAATACCAGTATTTTACATGGAGTGACTGCTTATCTGACCTCCACAACCCAGTAACTGGGTAATACGATACCCCTTGGTTAGACTGGTTGTCAGACTATCGTGCTTCTGACGACTCGTAACGACTGTCAAAGATCCACAAATGACAGCCGGGACCAATGGCTTAACGTGCTTTCCGAGGCACGGAGGAGTCTCGATATGTGAAAATGGTCTCCCATCCACGAACCAGCCCCGGCAAGCGTAGCTTAACCTGATGGATCGAACCGAGCGGGTGTTATTACTTAGCCACGAGCTCCTCCTAATAAAAAAGACGTATGGTGGCTAGTAAACGAGTAAGATACGTATACTTTGTCCCAAAAGTATCTGATGAATATGTAAACAAATGGATCAGAAAACGTACTTGTAGATGGCAATTATTTGTAGTGCCATTTGAAAATATTATGCTTTGATTTGAGTATTGGAATACGTTAACCCAAAATTCTAATTAGGTTATTCATTCGACAATAATTGAGGTTAATTTTAATATCTCAACAACGGTCGATTTAAAAAAAAATTCATTTGAATTATTTTGTAGTAGAGGGAGTGGGCCGGCCACGTCACACGAATGCACCCGGAGAGATGGGCAAAGATCGTCACTCACTGGACGCCTGAAGGAGGACATCACCGTCGAGGTTGACCGCAGGGAAGGTGGTGTGACGATCTAATCATGTTTTCGGGACGAACATGGCCAGAAATTGCACAAAACAGAGATATTTGGAAGGAGAAAGGCCATTGCCCAGCAGTGGGACATAATATAAATTATAAAAAAGAGCCCTCTGCCGCATTTTTTAGAAAAAGTAGTAAGATATAATTTAACCTGAATAGAGTTTGTTTACACTTTCATCACATACTACTGAAACAGACTATAATTACTAGACGGTTCTCGCCGAAAATTGTTTGCCAGATTTTCACTTGGCAACTAACGTTACGCAGAATTTTATTTCGCCGAATAATCATTTGCCAACTTATCATATAATTTTGTTTTATTTCCCAACCTCACAGTTACCAACTGTACGTTGGTCTGCTTTTCATAATGACACTTTTTTAAATGCCTACTTTCAAGTAGAGTTCAATTAAAATGAGTGAGTGTATTGAAGAGTGCTCAGTGAGTGAGTGTTTTTTACTTTATCTTTAATGTGACCTAACCTGACTTAACTGTTTCCTTTTACAAAAGCGATTCGCTTCTGGCACATCGCCGGCCGCTACCGCGGCACGCTCGCTTCGCTCGCTCGGCTCGTGCGTTGTTTGTAATACTCTAACCTAACCTAACCTATCGTAACCTAAGATTGAAATGTTTGACAAATGATAAATGTCCCAAACGTTTTGTGTCATTATAATAATCAGCTTAACAATAATTCTACCAAATGAAACGTTGTCATACAAAAATTTGCTAATCGCTAGTTATCAAAGTGAAACATCGTTGGTTGGCAAGTGATAATCTGCCAAACAATTTTCGGCGAAAAGGCAGGATACCGTACTGGACTACATCTAGGTACCGACGTCTGCTATTATCTAATTCTATAGGTACAAAAGCCCAGTTTTATATCATATTACTCAATGCATTGAAATTCGCTGGCTGCCAGCTTTTCGTATCTAAACAAAGAACAAACTAATCATGAAACTATCACTTCAACAACCGATTCAGCGGGTTTTGCTGCGATGAGTATGAAATGTACTATGAATAATATCTCACGTCACGAAATTTTCACTTAAATAATGTTAGTTAGAAAATGTAAGCTTCCCGGTGTATAATATTGCCAGGAAAACAGCGAAAACTTTTGTCTCTACCTACCCATCCGGAAATATCCTTGACTAAGGATCTCCCAGATATTTCTCATCGCATCGGATGTTTCAACTTATTTTTGCACTTATTGCCAAAATAAAACAGAGTACCTAACTGGTATTTGCATTCTAAAATCAAAAGCCTTTTTGCCAAAGGAAATACCAACGGGGAGAAAAGTAGTTCTAAGATGAAAGTATTTAGATGGCTTGTTAGTGTTGCCAATGGCAAAAAATCCGTTCAATAACATTGTACAAAATTTAATTTGGATCACTTTCTTTTCTTGTTTAAAATACGAGTAGGTAAACTCACTCGTTTTTACTTTTATTCGCAGTTGCGCGTTCAATTGACCTGACAAGATTTCCATACTTGGGTGCTTATATGGACTTGTGTTATATTGTCAAAATTATTATTATCCTTCCTTCCTCTTGTATATTAATAAATCAGTAAACCAATTAAGTAATTGGTCTGTAGCGGTGATTATAGAAAATTCAGAAAACTTTTCTTGAATAACTCCTTCAACTTTAATATTAGAAAGAGAGAAAACAATAAATTAGAGTTCTTCTACATACCTCAAGTTTGTTGTTCAGTCACATTAAACTATATAAAGTTATTAGGTAGGTATAACTATCGAGAAAAACTTTACTTATCAGTATCACACCTGTTTGTTACGATTTTTCAATGAGATAACTTTTAGAAAATACATAACATAACATCACGGCCTATTGCCATCAACTGGGCACAAATCCAGACTCCGGGCTGCCACTTAGAAATTCCAGATGGAAAACCCAATAACACTTTGCCCGACTTGGGAATCGAACCTAGGACCTCATGCTGAGCAGTAGCGCTTGCAACCACTAGACCAACGAGGCAGTTTTAGAAAATATGCTGGAAATATTGTAAGTCAGATAAAAACTAAAAGTTTTTAGGCACAGAATGAGAAACTACAACTTTGTAAAACAAAATTCTTATTATTTTTAGTACTAACTTAAAAATAACTAAAAATAGGTTCAATAGTTGTCTATAAAAATAGAACACAGCGAATACGTTAAAAAACATCATACAACGTTAGTTTCAACAGGTACTTCTGATGTAAAAACTAAAATACAACAATTTATTGACATTGATTGATTTAGGTACTATCAAAAACTTTTTGACTATCACGAATTATTTCGCCACTTTTTTTCTAATACTACGCATTACGTTACTCAACTCGTGCTGTTTCCATTGAAAACGAGTTCTCGGAATTACATTCTAATCGATGATTCTCAGTATGAATGGGTTAAATGTCAGAAGTGTCGTTGGCGTCGTATCCACATGGTAGGTTTAGAGCAATATTATTTACGCTTTACTTATCCAACTCTAAAATATCAAATTTTTGCACCACATCATTCCTGTCCCCTTTTATACGTTTCCCCATATAATACACGCACATATTTCGAAAATTACAATGACTTAACGTATTTTTTCTCACACTGGTTTCTCTTTTCTATCACCACAACAGGATTGGTGCTATCTCCCTTCTTCTTGTTAGAAGACTTCGAGTGGTCGTCTCTTTCACTCGTACATCTAAACGGTTTTAGTTAGGGTTGTCTAAATAAAATTTCACATTTTTACATCTATGATAAAGTCGATGACTGTTGGTTTTAAGTTGATAAGTGGACGCTAACTTCTATTTAAACAAATTGCTTTCGTAGGTACCTACTTTTACATGGAGTAGTACCTACCTACTTTCGATAATGAAAAAAGTGACGTCAGAGAAAGTCCTTGTATGTAATAAAAAGATAAACCTGTAGCTTATTGGTTATGAATCATATTTTCCTCATGTATTCATGGAAGAAATTAACAAAGCAGGGTATTTTGGCATCCTTAGGCTGACACCCATTCGTAGAAGCAGCAACGGCATCGGCGCGGGCGCAGCTCTGCTCAGCGGCGGTCAATGACACGAGGTCGCGTGCGCCCGCGCCGCTGCTACCGGAGCTTCGAACCGGACCCACTAGACCCTAACACGCGCTCGACACCACATTATCACCTTCATTTTAGTAAAACGTAAACGTTAACTTATAATTAACATAGTATAGTCGGCCAACAGTAAACATATTATTAAAATTACTTCTTGACTTGGTTCGGCTTGCTATAGGTACTCGTACGTATGTAATATGATAATTATAAGGCTGCAAGTTAAATATAGTAGGTAATGCAATAAAAGTCTAATGACCGTCCTTACAAATACAATAAAATATTATCGTCTGTGTCATTATTAGATTCAGGTAAATAAAAAAAAGCCAACTACAAACAAAAATGTAATCTGTTTTAGCATAACGGCTAACGCTCGTATAATAGTCATGTGACAAGCAAATGGGATTTACGAATTATAAGATCTAAAATGTTGTTTATCCTTACTCAAAGCAACAAGTTGGTAATTACTATAGTATATTACTGTCGTGGCTAGCAATTAGAGCATTGATGGATGATCAAAATACGTGAAAATACGTGAGTACATCAATGCCTGATTGCGGCCAAGCCTTGTGTAGTACTTTTTAACCGACTTCTAAAACGAGGGGATTGTGAATTCGGCTGTATGGTTTGTTTGTTTGTAATGCGATTACTCCGCCAATTATAAATTGATTTTGATGATTTACTTATGGTTTGGTAGGTCATGCTTCAGAGGTGGTCCCATTTATATGTAAATAACTTTGCTTGTGTAGTTTTGGAGTTAGCTTCAATAATAGGTACGTATTTTTCTCATCACCATTATAAATAGGTACTGTTTTAAGTTGCGCCGTCACTGTTATTTACATAGCAGGTGGTAGTATTTGACACGCCCTTCCGCTCCGCCCAGAGCGGGAGAAGACATTTGATGATTTCACACCCAAAAAAAATAAAAATGGTAGTATTTGAATTTGTGTGGGATAGGTATCACAACTAAAAAATAAAAACTTTTTACAAAAAAAAAACTGATTTCCAAAAAAATCACTAAAAAGTGAATAATAAGTTTGATTTCGGAAGTCGGTGTCCTTGGTTTTCAATTTTTGTTTTTTCTCAATTAATGTGCGGAAATTCAAACTAAGTTAATTGAATAAAAAATCCCGAATCAATGACGAACAACGATATAATTTTTCACGCGCCAATATGTTCATTTGTTTCTTCTTTACTTTAAACAGCCTTTGGTTTCAATTTGCAAGTATTTGTAAGCCAAATCGTTAATAAAATCTTTGATAAGTTCAAATAAGTTGGTTAATGTGTGTTGAAGTTAAAAATTGTTCCATTTTTTATTATCTCTACAGATATGAGTTTTCATAGGTTTTCAAAGTAATTTATTCGGCCGCTAAACATGACAGATATGGATTTTCATAGTAACATTGCCGGCCTCATATTCACTTGTTTTTTACCAGTACAGCAATTTCAATTTATCTCGAAGAAGGTTGTTAAAATAATTCTTCGAATTTCCAAGCATGTTTGTGAAATGTAATTACTGTAGGGCACTCTGTGTTTTACATTCTATATGATAATTACAATAGGGAATATGCATGTGATTCAAATATGGGTCAAATATTTTTTTTTATAAACTATGTTACTTCAGAATTATGCCTCCATCAATATTTTTGAATAAAATTTCTTTTTGAGCGAGAAATTAATTTTTTTAAAGTCCCAAATAACTGTGGGTAATTCAAATACTTGAAAAGGCTAAGAGCGGATGTGACGTAACAATCCGGAGTAACAATCAAAATGGCAATGTCAAGTCAATCAACAAGTGTCAAGTCAATGTCAAACGCTCATAGAAAAAAGAGTGTTTGACGTTGACTTGACAGTTGCTTGTCTGTTTTCACAGACGGTGACGTCACCACACCAAGCGCGCCAAATGGAGGGCGTTTAAATAGCCCGGATCGGTTGGATATTTTTAAACATTTTTTTTAACAACTTTAAATTGCTTTTCTGCCGTCGATTTTTTTTTTACTATTATTTGATGATGTAAACTATCGAATAAAAAGATTAAAAAAATACATGCATATTCCCTATTTGTTACCATGCTAGATTAACTTCTACCAAAACCTATTCCAATAATTCTTCGAATTTCCAAGCATGTTTGTGAAATGTAATTACTGTATTATTATGATGTGTAGGTATGTTATAATATGGGAGGCATTCTCCGTCACGGAAGAAATTAACGCTGACTGTCGCTGACTCCATAACTTACACGGCAACAAATGACACGAATTCGCAACAACAATGCAGTTTACAAAATTCTCAATAACTTACCCTAATCAGTACTTATTTACTTAACCTACTTAACTAAATTAAGGTCCAAAGAAACTTTCCTAGGAAAGCGATTCCGGATAACTCTTCGAGTTATGCTGATCAGTTATATCCATGTTTTTAGAATCGGTTTTAAATCTCAAACCTAGCAGTAAGCGTATCAGTTGTATTGTATTAAATTATAATTAGACGTTATAATATAATACAATACACCTGATATTTAAATAGTTTGTAGGTTTGTTGGGAAAAGGCTAGGCAGATGCTGATGACGTCTTTTGGTCAATCACGCTGTAATGCATTCAACGAAATTGGATGAGATGTGGCTTACATGTAGACTATGACCTCGATTATTATTTTGGATACTTTTATCCGGGTACGTCAAGTACCTAGTTTTCCTAGCGAAATCGCAGCCACAACTATTTTTAAGTAGGTAAGTATATTTCACAAGTGGTTTAGCTTGTTTCATCATACAAAGAGAATGTTCACCTATGTTCCCTGAAAAACCTTGGCTTCGTAGAAAGCCAAGGTCAAGGTCAAGGGGTAGCCCTTGACCCTTTCCTTAATTGAGTTTTCATTGAGTCCGGGCCTAGTTTTAATTCACTCGCAGCCGCCAAGAAGTCGGTATTAATACATGACTTATTTCATCAGAACCCTTCAGTTCCCAAGAGAAAATTAAATAAATTATAACGAGCGTTTGTTTACTCCGATTTCATTGCTCGATTCCTTTGTTCGATAACGGTGCGTTCTGCTTACCAATCGTAGGCATCACTTAATGAATAACTGGTCTTTTCAAGTTTGTAAAAGTTTAACCAAATAACGCTTGGAGAGAGAGAAATCAGGCAAATATAACAAAAATATTGGCACGATTTGAAAGAAATTGTTACTTTAATTATTTACATGTCCCAGATAGTTACGATAAACCCAGTAACAGTTATTAATTAACGCACATATGTTTCTTCAATAATATTTACATCGTTTATACCAAATAAATTACAAAACTACCGTGTTAGTGGATAACCTCCATTTCGTTAAAGAAATACCTATTCACAGCAATTCTTTCCACTATTGAACAATCTATGATGTATCGTGAAATAATTACACTACAATAATCGTGAAATAATTACACTACTTTATATTTATTGCAACCGCTATTTTTATATATAATTGCTCTTACATGTGAAAATTACCCACTGTACCTAATAATATTTTCCCATACAAAGTAGTCGGTCGGTAAGAGTTTAAGGTGAAGTGGTTCCAAAGCAGATGTTTTGATGCGTTTCGACTTCACGCAAAATCAATTTTTCTCTCACAAAAACAACGTATTTGCGTATTTTTTTTATGATTACGAAAATTGAAGGAAGGTATGAGGCCCGAAACACGATTAACAAAACTTTTCTCGATACAAAAAAACCGCAAAGTTTCCTTAAAATCGGCTTTTTAAAGAGAAAAACCTATTCCATTCGATTGTTATCAAAGCAATTGTAATAAAATGTTGTCTACGTGTTCACTATTAAATACTTTAAGGGATTATGGCCTCATTTTTTTATATAAACACAAATAAAATTTTAAAATTAAATATTTGTAAACTTAGTTGCCCGCGGGCGGGGACATACCACCCCCCTCGGCTCCCGTCACTCCCACTTCGCATTAAATGTATTTTTTGAAAAAAATAAAAAATGTGAAATCTGTTGAATACGTGAAGCGACCCCTTGAACAATTTCCAAATAAAAAAAAATGTTAATGAGTATAAATAACATCATTTTTGCTGGCTGATATCATCTTTAGAAGCAACGAAATAATGATCAAGTTTCGTTGACGTATAAAATTAGGTAGTGGGTAATTTCGACATGATTAATGTTATGATTGGTATAATTATTTTCACCCCAATTAAAGGTGCTCGTTTGAGTGGTGGTTGAAGATGGAGCCCCGAGGCCTGGGTCTGGAGGTCCCTTTCCGCCCTCCGCTCTGACGACCCGCTGTTTAATTTGTACGCACCTTCGTCAGAGATGTAAGGTTCCGAAATATAACAATTTTCCTTCATCCCTTGTTCTGCGTCAGATTCTTAATTTTCCCGTATTATAGGAATGTCTTTTTGTATAGTTTTAAATGAGCTTTTCATGTCCTATGTGTGCGTATAGTATCATACACATCAACTTAATCATCATCTGCCTTTTTTTTTTTTTTTTTTTTTTTTTTTTCCGGGGTGGAAAATCCTCATGGATGTCCACCGCCCTGGGGCGGGCGGAGGGGTCTGTCAGACTCTTACTGACTAAAAACCACCCCGGTGTTCCGACTCACACCTACGCCGGGGGTCGCGGGAACTTAAAAATCTTCCGCAACCCCCGACTGGTGCCGGCCCGCCGCTGCGGGCCTCCTCGGGTCAGGGGGGGGAGTGAGGTGTTTGACTCCCCCCGTGACGTCTAAGAGGGGCGCGCGTGGAACACTACGCGCCGCCACCTCGGGTCCTGATGTTTGGGGGTGACGGACGTCCCCGAGTCCGTCACCCCTGGACCCATTATCATCATCTGCCTAGCCCAACTATGTTGGGGTCGGCCTCCAGTCTGACCGGATGCAGTTCAATAGTATTGATTATTAACTAAATTAATAAAGTTTCTAGTTATAATTACAAATTATGCTTCCATTTCCTAAAAATTGTAGATCCAATATCCATGATTTGGTTTAATGAGGTTTGCATGTAATTAAATAATCGGCTAATTTACTACTAAATATTGGTAGTCTCATGTGTATTAAACGCGGGTACGTTTAATAAATATGAGACGTGGCTCCTCAATCCATACGGACACTAAATATTATCAAAACTATCTGATATTCTCTTTTGGATACCCAGTTCTATTTTTGGGAATTTGTAAATGGAGGATATATCGACGGTATCTACAAAATTTGATGATCAAAAATTTGCTGTGGTTGCCATGGAATTCTAGATAACACTATTTAAAACTGTAATCAAATACCTCCATACATAATATTCGTATCCTAGTTATTGTACTGTCCTAGAGAATTTGGGTACTAAACTTGAACTCCCACACTTTTACACGACTTTTTCATTTACCCAAACCCCACGGGAATCAAAAGTGTGACTTTCTTTTGAGAATTAAATTTTTCTCACACACGACACACATCGATAGTCTCAAGTTCTATCGCTTCAAATAATTATTCGCCTGTTCCGCAAAGTCGACGAAAAATACGTTAATAGTTTTGAAAGACAGTGTGTACACGGAATTAAAACAGTTTTCAGGTTTTTCAGTACATTTTGGCCCATGTATGAGACTGTTTTGTTGCGAGTGTATGCGCCATCATTTTTTATAGAGCGATAGTCAGTGTAATAGACAGTCTGTCCACAGCATTAGCCTTGGGGCTAATATGTCCTGTCGCCGACATATTTAACCTTTTGTGCTAAGACTGTGACGCAGACTTTGCTTTGGAGAAGCATCATGCAAAATTGCAACAGCTATAAATATTAATAGCCGCTAAATTAGTGCTTTGCTATATAATGACGGTAATTCTGATGAGTATAATTAGGTACCAAAAATATCATCAAAAAAATTCAAGCGTTTTATAAAAGGTAGCGATATTAAAAAAGCCTACTCCACGAATCTCGAGAACTTGGACACTAATGTGGCATAGGCTAAAATGTGTGATGTCCTTGCTAGGAAGATGTCACATATACACGAGGTAGACTGCTCTATGAGAGCATAGAGAGCGGCTCCTCGTGAAATTAATCCCTCGTAGAAGGCTCTCAACCTAATTTCACTGCTTTTCTTTTCATGAGTCGCTTTCTTTCTAGTTTTATCTACCAGTAACAGATAGTTTAACTCAAGTTTGTGCGCAACCGAATTCCTGTCTCATGGTGTCTCCTATTACAATTGCTATGGAGTTTTCTTACGGCTACCGATTCATTGACGTTATACGTTTACCTCGTAATAAAGCTCATTTGCCTAGTCTTTGTTACCAACCGTTGTGCGCCTGTTATTAATTATGTTATTGAAATTTATTTTCAACCTTAGGTAGGTTGATACTTATTGGGAACCAATAATAACATTTCTGATACTTTATAAAGGGTCCCGATAACGTCGTCCAAAACAAATACTAAAACCCTCTATATTCTCATAATATATTTTTAATATGTAAAGTCAACCATAAAATCTGACATTTTGAAAATAAGTTTGGAATCTCGCTACACTAAAGCTCTTTCTACGCTTTAAAAATGCATGAAGATTTGGAGGACGTTGTGCCACTTTCCATTACTTTTACACAGATTAGGGTTGGACGTCATTTATTTGCCTTTTATAAAATTTTAGTTACGTGTAGGTATCTTATTTATTTATTTATAACTGTTTCATCAACCATATATTTTAAGTTAGTGATTTGTTCACGTCGAGTCATGAAATCATTATGAATTGCGAAATGGTTGAAATAGTAACAGGCAGGAAGGGCGACCGTAACGGTAACAATATTATCTGCAAGGTCACGTTTGTCATTAGCACGTGATGTAGGAGTCTGTTTTGTCACATTATCGCTGATCTCTGCCAACCGTTAAGGAAAGAGATCGATCTACATATTAATGAGTTACAGGGTGGAAAAAAGTCACACTTGCACTATGAGGGCAGATCCACTCTGCTTAGGGATCTAGGACAAGAGCATCTTACATTCCATTAATATTTCAATGAACTCATCTTAGTATCGAAAAGATTTTCACGAGAACTTATTTAATTTCTCTCGATAGAAAACTACATATTTACTCCTAGTTCCTTTTACAGTACTGCCGTTTGAATAAATCTTTCAGAACTCTTTACGGAGAAATCATAACATTAGTACATTTACGTTACAACTCACACATAGGTACCGACTCTTTCAGTCGGCACCTCGTCGGCGGCGATGAAAAGTGAAAATATTGCAAAGAAGCATCGGTACGCTCATGTTTATTACTTCGTAACTCACCACTGGCCGTCCCGAGTTTCATCATTTCCTTATACCAACAAGCACGCTGCAGTAAGAGTTTATTTAAATCGATCTACATTGCTTAACATCTGCATTGGCGTATAAACAAACACGTTTTAATATTAGTTTTTAAACACAAAGTAATGCAATCACAAGTAGAACTGGGTCAACAAATCCGTACTTGTAAGTAAATATCGTGTGCACGAGTACCTACCTGTTTTCACTTATGATTTATGTAGCAGTGTTCGTGAACTCGGCGTTCTAAGCATTCTTCATCAAGTACGGGAATACTTGACTGAATTCTTCTTCTTACCGAATTTATTATATCTTTTAATGCGTATCGATTTTCTTTCGAGGACTTAATAGCGCAATTAAGGTCGATAACTTTGGGAGTACAAAGCTCCCCTCGATGTCTTCGATTGACAAACGAAACTGAAAGGTTTTTTATGATAAGAACTAAGTAGGCCACCTTTAATATTTCTTCTATCAACATAACTTATAATTGAAGGAAACTCAACGTCTCAACGTGCGTGTCCCATGTTATTATCACACTGAACCTTGCTGATAATAAAAGTTTTACACATACAGGGATAATTTTTTAGTTACATTTTCATAAAATGTAGAACTAATTTTAATTCTATAAAGCGCAGGCCACACTGGGAACAATACTACGTTCGTTTCGGTTTAAAAAAAAAAAAAAAAATACTGAAATCGACATTTGAAATAGTGCCACTTTATATTTCATAGACTTGCTAACTAACAACTTGGAAACAACAAGGTAAGACCTTCCCACGACTATCATATCCATAAATAGTTTTAAATTATCTGAAAATTAAGTACTATGTTGTCTAATCGACCAAAGACGAAAATTGATCCCGTTTCATCAGTTTCGCTTTTGACAGTGATTGAAAATCATTAAAAGAGAATTTCAAAGCATTTCATAAATAATCCTTAGACAGTCGAGTTGACTCAAAGAAACAAAGAAGCTTTAAACTCAGCGTTTCAATCATAATGTTTCATTGAATCTAAACTAAGTAAATGCGGGAGTGTTTCCAATCTATCCTACGATCCGCAGTACCCGCAAAGTTCAATCCATCATTTTCATATTATTTCTATTAATATAAGCTGAAAACTTCCAGCTCAAATAATGTAAGAATAAGAATACCAAAGTTTATTAAAGGTATAGCCAGCAAGATAAAGAGCATTTATCCATCGGCGTCGCGTCGGTCCAGTGTTTCAGGAACATATTCACTTAAAAAGGTGGACATTTACAATAAAACTTTAGAGATATTTTTTTGTCGTGTCTAGTTTTCTTTTAATGTTTAATTTTTTTTTGTATATTGGCACCCAGCTGTTTATTAATGTACCTAATTAGTTATAATTTAACCGTGTTTTTGTATGTTGTGCTGTCTTTTGTGTGCACCAAATAAACGTTTTATCTATCTATCTATCTATCTAGATATTAGAACAAATTGCGTGTAGATAAGTACGGTACGCGGATTGTCGGGACGCGGACGCATTTGAATCAACATTGAATGTCAACGGCGACAGCGGTTGGCGCCGCGCTCGCTCCCGGCCACTAACAAATGGCACACATTTATATGAAAGAATTTTATTGATAATATAAATTGAAAAAAGGACAAAGTCGACCATAGATTTTTTTTATTCTACGGAAAAACTTGGTCTATTTTCGCTCCCATTGTTTCGTGTAATCACTTCGTTTCGTGTAATCACTACGTTTCGTCTGTGCCGCGTGCATGCTTCATGTCATAGATGTATTGACGTATGACTATTTCTCAACACAGTTACTAAAAATATGATTGTACATTCTTTTACTTCACTACACATAATAAATAAACTGTTTACAAGAGAATATTTGCCCTGGGATGGTTTTCAGACCACCGGCTGTGTTTACATTGTCTTATTTATTATCTTTAGCTGTGCTTATATCAGCTTCCCTATCAAATAATATTGAGCTCTGTATTGCTAATTTATATCTACATACACCTGAAACTCACACATTTTCCAACTATATGGCAAAATATAACTTTAACTATGTATGCCAAACTATGTTTAACTATATTGCATTCATTAATATAGATTTCCCTTATATACTTCTATATACATAGATCTTTAAAGAAGTACATTTGGGTTTCAGAAAGTTTTGATATTTGGTCTACCTGTATTCGTGAGAGCTTAAAATATTACATACTATCATTAGAATTTCCTAGTATCAAACAACAGGATTACAAAATGTAATTACTGGGTCCTAAGTGTACTTACATGACAAATTGAGTCCACAGTGTTAGCTGCTCTGTATTTATATTGAGCGGGTGCAGTACCGAGTACGCCGTAGAAACAGCGTCTTTGTTCTGTTTTAATATACATGGCACATGAACACACGTGTTCCGCATTGTAAATGGCGCGACCAAGTTGTGTGATCAAGTGGCGACGTGGTGATGGGACTGGTGGGAAGGCGCACACATCGTAAGACGAGACCGTGGGAGCATGCGGGCCGCCGCGCCGCCTCACGCTTCGGCTCGGGTTGCTACTTCAGACAGCATTCGCAATCTGATTGCTGGTATCAATTGTCAAATAAGTGATTTTCTAGAAGGCCCATCACCATCTGTAATATTAAACTAAATAAAAAACTTTTCGTTTTTTATTTAGTTTATATTACAGAGGCTGAAAAGTCTCAATTCAATTTTATAGATCTGCTCTAAAAGAAACGAACAGGCTTCAGCTATTTCGGTTCGACCCTCGAAAAACTTTCAGAAATGAATACTTGTTTTTCGGATTCAAATACCAGACAGTATCCCTTATTTGATCATCCAAATGAGTTTTTGGAATGAAATCCAAGTTCTAGATAAATCCCTTATTGCGGCAATCTCATAATTTCATCACATCCCTGACCCTTGGCAAGCAAACAAAATACATAACATTTGCTCCTGTTCTGCTGTAGACCGCAGCCCCAGGCACCCGGCCTGTATAAATAAACACATCTGGAGTGGTTGTTATTGAAAAGACATAAACTATGACATTACATGAAATACGTATAATCAAACACAGATAATCACCTTTTGCGTCATACATATTGAGGTGTTTGTGTAGTAGTAGATACCTATAATGCCAACAAGTGCTAATCAATGCTATCCTCAGTGATTGCTTTTTTGAATATAAACTCGTTTGACCTCATTGTGAAGCTTCTAGTAGAATGATATGGTTCATCTGATATTAGTGGCAGTTGGGGTTTTTTCTGTGAAGCACGAGCTCTTAAGCTCCACAATAAAGCTTGTGGCGTTAATAAAATTGATACTTTAAAACTATAGCATAACAGTCATTAAATTTAAATTAAAGTAAGACATTTATACGGTTAACAAAATTAATACGAATAATAAAATAGACGGATCATTATTTAATTGCCCGAATGCAAAGGAACAAAAACAGTAGATACTATTTTTAATTTTAGTTCTAATAAAGACCATCGAAGGGAACATGGTTGCCGATTTTCAATAAGTAATAACATGTAATACGTTAGATACTGATATGCACATCAATTCATACACATTGCTTGTTAAAACTTTACTCTCGCTAAACAGTTCCAACTATCGCTTTAATCTAACGCGAAGGCGTGAGAGTTGGAACTTAGTTGAACACCTACTTAAATAATTATGTGAATAATTTAATTTGTATCAGAAAATAAACTTTATTCCAGCAAAAGGTCGTGAGTTTATCGTATCTCACAATTATAATTTATTTTATATTTTTATCTGGACTATGTATTACTTGCTTGTTTTAATTAATTAATTAATTGTGTTATAATTTGCGCACAATATTTATGTAATGCATGCTGTGCTTTTCTATAGGTAATAAGACTTAATTAACAGTTCGTTTGTAGAGAGACTGACACACATTTGTATGAGTGAAAAAGATGACGCTCTGTAAAGCCAAACATTTTCTAACTCTTCATGCCATAGTACGTGCCATATTCACGGCCGCGTACTGTACTTTTTGGTGAAATTATAAGTACTTATGTATTTATCTTTTAAAGAGGCTGTTATTTAGTAAATTGAAATGAGTATATACTTATAATTATAAAGTAATAGATAAAGAAAACCGGCTACAGTAAGGTGTTCAAAGTGGTTAGGTCTTGAGGGCAAACGGTTCCGTGTGGGTAACGGTCGTGACAGTTCCAAGCTTACGTAGCCATAAATTGTGCCATGTGCCATGTAGGTGAAGACTACGTCCAGTACCGTACGTTTTAAGTAGTAGCGTGCACCTGCAATAAAGATGGCCGTCGCTAATTGAATACACATACGATTTAATCAATATATTGTGTACTTTTTTCATCAACGCCTTGACCTTTTTAATGGTTGCCCTACATTCTAGTTAAGTAATTTGTTCAAGTTTCGAATTCAAGACAAATTGTCACAGGTGTTACCTTTTGACCGTTGGTCTATTTTGATAACCAGGCCCTGAACCATAAATTGTACAGTTAAATTACACTTTTTAATTTATTACCATGAAAAGTTTTAAGCTTTTTTAAGTTTCATTTCAAAGAGATTTAGATGTGTTCGAAAAACAAATAAAAGTTAACCGCTTCACGTCCTCAATGTTAAATTTCCAATGAAAATGCTTTGTATACTGTATAGTATTATGTATATCTAAATTATTCTGTCAGAAACGATCACAAAATTTTTTATTTGTGTTATACAGGATGTAAAAAGATCCATCACATAGCCATTATCTACGCATTCTGTACATAAAATTAAGTAACAACACACAAGAATAATTGCGGGGAAACGACTTTTATTTTTGGTGTGAAAAATCGCTGTTTACGGTAGTGCGCAACGTAACGCACGAAAAACATTGCATGTGTATGTATACGGATGTAACGGTTTGGATTAGTGGGGGTATTTAGAATTAAGTTATAGTAACAGGTTTTTTTGCGACATAAACATGCGTCCGTCTCATGTCCTTTCGGTTTGTTTTTCTTACTTTATTTTAATTTATTTTTTTCGTTATTATTATTATCTAACACTAATTTATTTATTTGTTATTATGTATACACACACGCTATATTTTTCGTCTGTCACCTCACACCTCAGGTCCAGTTGAAAACCAGCGTCAGGCACTAGCTGTCTGGCATTTTTGCTGAACTGGGCCTATTTAGCGCAGCCGCGAGGCACACTTGTTTTTTTTTTTTCTCTAGGTACCTACACTTTGAAATTGTTTCTTTTATTTTTATTTTTTTTTATTCGTTTACATGTAGTTACAGTGTGTTGTGTGCCTCTGTGCTAAATAAATGCATTTTCTTTCTTTCTTTCTTTTAAAACTTGCTTTCTTAACTTCAATATCTCTGTAACCAGAAGGTTCCCCATTATGGTCCAGAAGAAAAAAAAAATGATCACATTGACGGGAAGATCCGACTTCCAAAAAGCAGGAGGTTTTGTGGGTATGTTCGACTTTCAAAATATTTTTTTTTTGTTTTCAATACTCATCGATATTTTCGTCAATTTTGGACGGATTTTGATTTTGAAAATTCTTTTTCATTTGGTAGAGGAAGCTTCCGCGGTGTGGTCCAATATAAATTTTATTAACTTTACTCAGGTAGTTTTTGAGTTAGCTTCAATAATACGTATTTTTCTCTGTTTCCCACTTGGTCTACATGGATAATGTTTTCAGTTCCTGTCACAGTTATTTACTTATCAAGTAGTGATATCCGAATTTGTGTGGGGTAGGTACCACAACTAAAAAGTGAAACATAACTTTAATTTCGGATGTCGGTAGCAAAAAACGAAAATAATTTTAATTATTTTTCACTTTGTAGTATTTTTTTTTTGGAAGCCGGTTGTTTTATTTTGTAAAGTTCTGTTACACCCGTTATAGTGCTCGTTTGAACAATCAAATTGGTTAACAATAACAGAAATATTATTAAATACCGACTAGAATACAAATTATACATAGTGTTCGTGTTCCAATTGGACATGTTTAGGTACACGTAGCGAATAAACAAAGTGTCGTAAAATGATTTTATTCGTTACCAGTGTTGCCATGCTATATAATACTAAGTCGCAATGTGTAGTTTAACTTGTTTCAAACTACTAGAGCGATTTTAATTAAACCTTCGTATGCTTACTGCTTGGTATTCGGGTGACGTCGCCAGCTACCTCTACCCGAAGTACATGTCTATGAAATCAGATATTTCTCTCACCCAATTTTTTAACTAAATAAATGGATTAAACATACGTAGGGTTCGTTTTCGTTTACCCGTTCTACGTTTTTTTTCGAAGAAAAACTTATCTTTTCTAAGTACTAAGAGACTACAAAAGCAAACTAGTAGCGACGTCCTGTGTTTTGTTTTAAATTATTTTTTTCATATATCTGTCGTTTGAAATATCAACAGGTGGATTTTTGCTTTAGATGTTGTATTATGGATGGGATAAAAACATTGCGAAATAACAGCCAAGGGCACGCAGTTTACGTAGTCTTTTGTTTTCTGTTATGTACTGTATCAAAAATGTAGGGTGGGGTCTTATAATGTAGCGCTCAAAACAAAGATTTTATCAAATCATCCATCTATGTTAGCATACTGATCCTAATAATTTTAGTTTATTCTAGATTTTTTATTCAATTGTTTTCAATTTTTCTGAGCTTAGGTAGGTTATACCTACTTTTGCTGATAAGGAGTTTTTGTACTGGCCGGAAACACAATTAAAATAGATTTTGAAAATGTTGCAACATACGAAGATTGCAATGGCCATAAAGCAAATAGCAGTAGGCATACATACGCTTGGAGCTTGATCGAATTTTAAATGTACCGAGATAGCGCAAACACGTTTCTTTACATAATACCTGATGAAAAATGCGAAAAGTCTATAGTTGGCCGGCCACCGATAGTACCACGTTCAATAAAAAAAACCGGCCAAGTGCGTGTCGAACCACGCACAATGAAGGGTTCCGTAGTTGGGATTAATAAAATTTATCCCAAGAACAAACTTAACATTATAGTTGAAAAACTTGTTGTGCAGAGCATGTTTTTACAACTGCAAATGTAAGTTGGTCGATTATTACTCGGTAACTTGTAGACCCTACTTAGCTGTGATAGTTTTCCTAATTTTGTTATACAGGGCGTCCCACGGATATGCCACATGGAGGGAAAGTACCTTGAATATTGTGGATGGAACATTGTACTGAAAGAAGACATTATTTAAAAAAACAATTTAAACTACATCCATAGATATTTAAATAATTACATGGTTGAACCGGGAATCGAACCCGATACATGAGAAAAATAATCACCCTGTAGCTTTATCATACCGATCGAAAGGCTTCTCATAAGCATTATTTTTAGCTAAATAATATAGTATCACAA
This sequence comes from Lithophane socia, assembly GCA_947522985.1. Classification (NCBI taxonomy): domain Eukaryota; kingdom Metazoa; phylum Arthropoda; class Insecta; order Lepidoptera; family Noctuidae; genus Lithophane; species Lithophane socia. The sequence goes on along the minus strand of OX383252.1, from coordinate 13,322,465 downwards.
ATAAAAGGAAGACCATGAATTTTAACAAACGGATCCCTCACGGATTTTCTCAAACACTATATTAAATACCTTTAAACGACCTTTCAGACTGGACAGACTGACAGACAGACGGACATGGTGAAATTATAAGGGTTCCTTGTTTACTACGAAACCCTAAAAACGCAAATTTTATGTATTAAAATGTAAAGAATTTTAATGAGAACGAAAATATTTATTTTTGTGTTAATATTTAATTTAAGTGGATTGTCAACGAGACGGTAATTGCTACAGGGCCATGGCGGCTACGTTGACGAATATTGCTTGATAATTAAACACTTTGTAAGGAAAAACGTTTCATAGCGACGTCATGACGTGCTGTGATGTCGAATATGTCGATATGGGTGTAATTTAGAACATTCTTATTTAAATGAACCGTTTATTATTCAACCGAAAGACCGACCCACAAGATCAACTATACCATTGAAGATTTGTATCATTCTAAGTTTTATTTAATATTTTTTTTATCTCGATGCACACTTGCTTTTCCAACTCACTTTAGACATTGGCAGAATGGTCGACATCGGCTTTGCTTGCCAAAATAAAATATAGAATAGATTAATCATCAGTCACTCTGAGTCTACTCTACTTCTGCGAAAAGATCACTGTACTGTAGACGATTAACATAAAGGATTGATTTACTGGAAGTGTTTACCAAAAACGGGAAAGTATAGTAGACTAGCTGTGCCCCGCAGTTTCACCCGCGTAGGTCTCGATCCCGTGGGAATACAGGGATAAAACGTATCCTACGTCCTATTCCAGGTTTTGGTCTACCCGTGTGCCCTCTCCTCCTCCTCCATCCTCTCTAGAGTATCTCTAGAGTAAATGTCCGATTCGAATAAATTAAAAAGTATTTTACTGCTAAATAAATACCCTTGATGTTAAAACTATTTATTTGAATAAGAATTAATATGTGGTTGATAAAACTCTTTCGGAAATAATGCATTCATTTCGAACAAATTTGATTACCATAAAAAAAGGTTATGGTGAGTCAATCTTAAAAGAAAGACATATTCTGTTGCGCACTTCTTTTTAGAACCTTTAAAGAGGAACAATTCCATCATACATGATATTTACGTAACATGAACCGTTTACGCAGCGCACGCAACGAAAGCTCTCAAAAAGGAATATTTTTTCCCGTTTTTGCAACATATTTCATTTATGCTCCGCTCCTATTGGTCGTAGCGTGATGTTATATAGCCTATAGCCTTCCTCAATAAATGGACTATCCAACACAAAAATAATTTTTCAATTCCAACCAGGAGTTCCTGAGATTAGTGCGTTCAAACAAACAAACAAACTCTTCATCATTCTTTTGATCATATTATGTTTTTTTTTTATTTAGTCCCTTTAATAATCAGTGTGTTGTTGTAATTTTATACAGCCAATATTCCACGTAAGCTACGCTACGTTTCCCGAAAATGAGTATTTACACCCGGGAATTTTTGATGTAGAAATGCGAAGTTATGTGAATACCAGTTTTCGTTGCGGTCATGCGGTGCATTTCGGTTGCGGTTATAGCATAGGTATTTGTGATAGAGATAATTTAGTCAATGGATTAATATTCCTGATATTCCTGTTAGTTAAAAATTTATATGAAACCGTTCAAATTATTATGTGATTGGCGCAAATAACTAAATTTCCTTTAGTAAAATGTTTTGCGTAGATACTAAATAAAAAAGTCCCTTCACAGCTAAGTAACAGCCGCTTTCCCCATAACAAGAAGTCGGCAAAATTCGATAACAAATCATGATTCAGCTAGACAGATGTGAAACTAAAATATAAAGTTGTTCTTAAAATACGGTCAATACAGTAGGTACTACTGACACTTGATTTATTTATTTAAGTATTTATTAATTTAATATAAGGTAGCTTCACAGCTGACAGTACGTACAACATTATTATTAATCAAAACATTACGCCAATTACGAAGTACACAGAAAAATTGCAAATACTGACATATTCTTAATATCTATAGGATATCTATTGATAATTTAGGTATAGCTTTTATATTATTATAATGGACCTACCTAATAGTAATACCAGCATATTATTGTCCCACTGCAGGGCAAAGGCCTTCTCATACAGAGAAAGCACCGGCACTGACATAAAAATATAAAAAACTTCTTTCTTATATCTATGGGCACTGATCACCACGGTTGCTCACGACGGGTTGGCCATTTCCTCAAGGTGTTTTTCCTTCACCGATGTCAGTAATGGCAAAGATAAACTCAATGTAGGTACCTACAGCGTTAAATTTTATAAAAATAAAATATTCATTAAACTTAATGTACTTTAGGAGGAAGTTTGTAAAACTGGTGCGTTTCATAAATTACAAGGGATAAACTGAAAGCCTCTTCTATGCAGATGATGTATCGTCCGCGTTTTAGGATTCCGCAGACGATACGATTTTAAATACCATTATTTTTATGATTGTCTATTTAAATGTCAGCAAATCAACATTTTCTTCAATTTTAAAATAACTGATTGGGTATCGAATCCAGAAAAGCGGTTAACATACATAAAGGTTATTCATAAGATACTAATATTACATACAGAACACAAAGAGAATGTGTAATAAGATTTTCATAAACTTTAACAATAAGGCGGTACACACACGGTACGTGTGTTAGGCATCAGCGGATTTAATAGAGGCCAATGCTAGAGATGGGTAGCACACCTTTTTAAAACGAGGATCGTGGGACGCCCTCTTTTTACAAAGTGTGCTAACACACTGTGCTACCACGAATGAGGCGAGTCTGCGGTGGTTTGTGAGCACGAACGTGCTGTGAGTTAGTCAGTGAGTCGCGTGACTCGCCGACTCGCCGAGTCGCCACGCGAGTCGCGTGTGTGCTGTGTAGTGAGTAGTGAAGACAACGCGACACGACACGGCACAGATACGCAATAGAGTAGGCACACACGCGGTGAGTTCTGTAGTGTATGTTTGTGCTAGCAACAATGAACGAAGACATAATGATCAAAATACAATAAAATAGTGAGTGACTCTGACTCGATCTACTGACTCATTTCGTTCAAAACTCACAAGTACAAATGTTCTGTGTGTAGCTAATCTGTGCCAGTGTGGTGTGTGCTAGCACATCAAAATAAAAAGAGTGAGTGACTCTTTTCATCCAAGTGAGTAGCTAGTAGCTACAACTGTGCTAGCACGTGTGCTGAGTTATCTGACACTAGCCAATGCGACATGAGATCCGCTCCACCGCCAACTAAATCACCGCACCGCCGATGTGCGTTTTTCATTTTGAATATTGAAGAAGTGGACCCGTTGTTAAAGTTATCCTTGTTTATCCACAGTCGCAGTCTAGAATACAAAAAGTCAGAATAAAAATACAAAGGCAGCTTTTAATTACTCCATCCCAATTTGCTGAAACGCCTACAGAATAGGCTCCACCTGTTTAAATGCACATCAATTATTCATAGGAACTTATTTATTTATAAAGATTGCAATACCCTTATTATTATACAGAAGCTTTTAATATTTAACGTTTTTATCTCCTTTCGTTAAGATTGCTTACTTTATTATTATGGCAAAACCTGCAAGCGACATTTGAAACAAATACATTTTTGATTTCCCCCCAGGGCCGGAAGCCGCGCGGTGTAACTTAGGCGTTATAGATTATGTTTTACAAAAATGTTTCGGCGAGGCTTGGAATGCTTGGATGTATCTTTGTGTTATTTACATAATAAATTGACGCAGACATTTGTGTCGGCTATAACGATGTATAAATCTCTTGCACATGGTTGTATTAAATAAACGGCCAAGCCGCGTCGCTTTAAAGCTTTAAACCTTCGTTTTCCACATTTAAAGCGATAATAACATCGACACCGACAACGTAGAACTAATTCAAAAGTATGTTTTGAGTGGAACCATCTAAAAATATTATTTATACGTATTTGAGTTTGCTTCAGGTAAGAAGGTACACCTTACTTTCCTTGTTGTATTCAAGAATAACCGAAGTCCTTTTGTCGTAACCTGCCTACCTGCTCGCAAATAGGACCTCATAGAAAGTCGAGATGACATTGTAAAGAAGGATACAGTTGGCGAAATTGGGTATTGGCACTGTATTGAGAATGTCACGACATTTTAAAATATCAAATAGCCAACAAAATGTAGAGTTATTTAAGACTGCTGGCTGACGCGGTTCTTTAGAACATTATCGGCAGATTTAATGTGAATCTGCAAGGTTTTGGGTTTTGGGTATATTTAACATCCATTTGCTTTGTAACAACATAAATTTTCTAAAAGACGACACACCACCATACGGAATGCCCTGAAAATACACTGCAGCTATTATCCAGTATAGTTTCAAGTACCTATTCACGACTGGCTGGGTAAATAGAAGCGCGAAGCAACTAATGCATGAGACTCATGATGCGACATTAAGGGGGATGCGCTAGGGTGGCCCGCGAAATTCAAATTTTCTTACGTTTTTTGCAATTTGCAGGTCAGTATCAGGTTGTATGTTGATCTAAATATTATGAGCGCTCGTAACAAATATGGATTTACCGAATTATAAACATTAATATCAGCAATACAACTCTCTAAGCTCATGGAAGTGTATTGAATGACTATTTCATGAAATCATGACATTTGGCACTTTCATGAACTTAGAGAGTTGTATTGCTGATTCTAAGGTTTATGATTCTGTAAATCCATATTTGTTACGAGCGCTAATAATATTTAGATCAAAATACAACCTGATACTGACCTGCAAATTGCCAAAAACGTAAGAAAATTTGAATTTGGCGGGCCACCCTAGCGCATCAACCTTAAATCACTATGATCGCTTACAACGCGAACGCTGAAAATGCATTCAGTGTACATTTAATTAATAGGCTTCCATGCGTAGCTACTATGACGAATCGCGACACACCGAAACTGCTCATAGCACGGAAACAATGGTTGCTTTAATGTTCTGCAACACTCCAAATATACGTTAAAACGTAATTAGATTTAATTTATGAAGTATTTCTAACCCAAAATAGCATTTCTATTTGTTTCGTGCGCATTTTATTTACTGATTTCCCCCTGAAGTTTCATCTTTATTTATAAGAGTCCACTCTCAGTTTATAGAAATACCATCAATAAAATACAGGGTGTTAGTGTAAACACCGTTCTCCTTGAAACCAGTGGTTTGGTTTCATTTATAGAACGTAAAATCAATGGAAAAAATCAACTTTTTTTTTAAAGAAAATCTACGTTTTTCCGCAAGAATATTTCACCCTATACGCGCGCGGGGCGTTACATGACCGCGCGGCCCCTCTTCAGTCAGCTGTTTCGCAGCGTATCCATGAGTATCGGGACAGAGTCGGATATTTAATTTTTATAATCTTTTAATGTAAATAAGGTTTTTTTTTAGTTGTTACTGGGTCATTTATTATTATATTTAAGTCAACTACCCATGGTTTGAGTGGCAACGGTGTTTACCCTTGCATACTGTATATCGCGTGCGAACAACCAATCTCAATGAGCAAAGTCATACATATTAGTTGTTCCAGACAGTTGCTGGCTCAGCCTACACCTAAACAGAATGAAATTTCAAAACTGCCGAAAGTTGTTATCCAATTTTAATTTGTGTTGCTAATATTGGCATGGCGTAGAACGAATTTTCTAGGAGGAAGTTTTGTCATTAGCTAGATTGGATTGCCACTCGACTTGCTGCTCCTATCATTATCGGCAACGTACCAGTATATGAATAAATTGGAAGCTGTAAATAACCTCATAGGATTGCGTTACCACTCATTATTAAATATTTTGCTTAGCTTGGTTCAAATTGAGTTTCGGACAGAAAAATCGAAAAATTACTATTGAACTACCCTTATTTTATTTATAAGGTCAATACGTCGCGTCGAGCCGTTGGACTTTAGTCACGAATCTGTTAGGTAACTGAACATAACTAAGACTAAATTGTTTTAAGAAAATTAGCAATGTTTTAAAATCAGTTTAAGTATGTTGCACATGAAACATTATCATTTGGATGTTAATGAAGAAGCAGGGTTATCAGAAAGGGCTGCCTCGTCCAAAACACACAAGGAAGCTATCATTCTGTAATAATACTTGTGCCCTCCACGTGTTGGGCTATTGGCCCACATGAGAAGTGATAGTTTAGATAACAAGTTCAAAGTGTCATTAGACAGGAACTGTTCTACGTTGGTATGAGACTGTGGGTGCGATATTTGTGAGTGTTTTTTTTGCCAAGCCCGCCGACATGTGTGTGAACGAAGGGCGACCCTCGGTAAAAAGCTAACATGTGTCGCGTTCTCCTCACGCGGCGACAACATCCGGGACAGAATCCGCTGCACCCGACCCCACTCTACCCGTCCTCAACTAACTAACCATTTTATCTTTCAAATAAACATCTAATCAACAATTTACGAAGAAAGTATATTAATCTACGCCATCGCCAAGCAAGAAATAACCAAGTTATTATTCATGTAAACTAGTCGGGCCGGGCGATTGATTAATAAAAACGTTGTCTAGGTCAGAAAGCACTGTGGACTCATCAACAATACATAAACAAAAAGGCGAGTAATGAAACGCACTGAAGACAAGATGACTGATGAATATTTATAATATTTCAGCTTAGCTAACACTGTCTCTCTCTTGGTTTATTATTCGTTTTATCTTATTCAAGAGAGATGTTTAGTTCCAGTTTTATGAATTTCTGTTGAAAAAAGTTGAATAATATTATTCATTTCATTATTTCCTGAAAGTGAGGTGTCAAGCTTTTATGAAATAAAATTGTTTATTCTGTAAATAGAATATCCGAATGACTTTTAAGAGTCACATAAAAAAAAGCTAGATGGAGTCGACATTTCTTATCTGAATACTCCTTAGAAGAAATGCCGAAACAAACCCAGAGGTGGCAGTCTCTTTTAAAGTCCAGACATAATCTTGATCAGTGCCATATGTGGACCATGTAGATTAGTGTCTGAAATGGTATTTTGATGAAAGAACCCTACAGATTTGAGTGGACTTGTCCATTCAATGAAAGCATTTGTCAGTAATCGTGTAGCTCAACTCAGAACTTAAGGATTACCTTATACATAACTTATGATTTACCTACTCGTGCTCGTTTACATTATACAAAAGTATTTTTATTTAGTAATCACCTTTTACAATCATCTTCTCTAATCAAGTAATCACCAAGAAGTAAGTACCAACCTCCTCAGTTGTCAAGCTAGGTTGGCAATAGTTTCATGGTAACCCATCCAGTCATTCTCAATCACGATATGATGTGAGTGTAACAAAGAGACAAACATAGATGCTGAAACTGGTTCCTATTTGTATTATGGTTGACAGCTTAATCTTAGAAACCCTGAGAAGTTTCCGAGCTAATTTATCCTGGATTTCTTTAACGGCTTTCTGACTTTCACAGTAGATATCTACAGATTATTTTGGTATTTTCGGTATAATTCCAACAGTTCGTAACGATACTTCCGTAGGTACCTAATAACTTTGTAACATCGATTCAAGTTATTAACGAGGTTACTCAAGTGTAATTTACTATTTTATGGATCGTGAGCTATTTTAGAAGAAGACACATAGATTGAACTATGCTGTATGTATTTAGACCAAGTGTTTTTACATTCAGGCGTCATACCACCGATACCGTTACGACTTCGTTCATTGCCAAATACCGCCGTTCGCGTTCAACACAGAATGCCGAGTGGTTAGTGCTCACAATACTTACTTACAAGTCACGTTTATTAACGTACTCTAATCTACAATATGAACTCGGTTTGTACGATTGATTTGGATTTCACTCGGACGAATTAATAATTTAGATATCTTCTGTTATGGCTGTAGCACGAATGCAATTTAAAATGTCAACATGACAAGATTGTAAAAACCTTGACGGGCGATTGTAGCATATACCACGGTTGAAATGACGCTGTTTGTGTCTTGCTCATCTACAATATAGAGGAGGCATTATGCTTAGACTGCGGCCGTCATCGCAGGTAAGTAAAACGATCACGTTTCAGAGCGGCTGCGTCCGCGCCGCCATCGCCATGAGCGCAGTCCCTACAGCTTGAATGGCATGCAGTGCTGCCAATACATCAATATTTTATTTAACCACGGAATATAATAGAATTAACAGGATGAGTGTAAATATGCAGAATATCAAACATAATCATTAAACAGTATTATTTATTTAAACTTTATGCACAAGTAAAAAAAAATATACTACTGTACAAAGGCATTGTCTATAGATTAAGTTTAATTTTGGTATGCTTGTATAAAATATTCGCCATTTATAAATATTAAACTAATAATAATAATAATTTCGCCAATCTTAATAAAACTCTACCGCTATAGCTAGTCATTTTAATTTTAATAAAGTTGGTCGTATAATGAGACCAATGCGGTAAGTGGTAACACAAAATTAGGTTTTTAAGAATATGGTTACAAAATTGACATAACAAAATATTTTGGTACTGTAAACAGTCATGTTTTTCGCTGTAAACTAAAGGAAAGAAAGTTACAACCTACATCTCAATTCTACTTATACCGTTGGCAGCACTGTTTATACGTAGAAGCGATGTTGCATGGCTACATTCACGTGCGAAAGAGACCAAGTTATGCTTGATAGAGCGAGAGAAAGGGACAACTGAACTGGCTGAGCAGGTAAACGACGCGGGCGCCGCCCTGCGCTCACCGAAATCACGAAGCCAGATGCAACGACCGTCTGTCCACCACTCAGGTAGATACGCTTTATAATACGTTCGTAGTTATCTACATTGAAACTACTCAACTTTAAAACACGTTGCGTGGGCCGCGTGGCCTTATTAAAACTGTTCCATCTTTGCTCGCAAAATTCTTCTGCGAAACTAGTCTTGTGACGCAGATTATTCAAACTTAAACTTTAAGTAATATTAACATTGGTATTGGTACACATAAAATAATCGGATAAACAAAAATAACATTATTAGTTTTGTTACAAAGGATTTTATTGACAACGTGCAAGTGTCCAATGTTTGTTAGCAAATAAAGCTGGCGCTCTATACAAACAACGAGATATTTATATTAAGTTGAAACTAACCACATGGAAACAGAAAATCAGTTCTATTTTGGTAATTAAACGTTGCATAGCAGTTAATATTCCACTTAGCTCAGTTTTATTAAAGTTTTAATCAAAAAGCTCGGGCCACGGGTAAAGCAAGAAACGCGGAGCAATTCAATTGGTCGGCGCCGCAACGCTTAGGCACACGGCGAGTGAGGTTCACCTCGCTTGTTTGTTACTTACCATAGGTTTTGTGCGGCCTCAATTATTACAACTCGAAATTAAACTCGATTACACAGGAACGTGCTAATGACGTGTAACATTTCGCCCTCGAATCTGTCCTAATTTAATCAACTCTCATAGTTATCACTCGCATATCGCTTATAATGTTTTGGCTTCGAGAATCCAAAGCGGCGGTTTTAATGACTGGAACTGTACATTTTAACGCGAGGCATAGCCTTGTGTAATATTTAGTTCCCTTGTTGATAAATTTCCTCGTTGGCGGTTTCATTCCAGTTCATATAATAAATTAATTATAGTTTATATTCATATTTTATAAACCATAAATCTTGCGACTATCATCTATAATGGTTTCGTTTAAGATGAAATATGTCAAAATGAGATGAGTCGCCGGAACGTCTACTAGAGGAAACCAACGTCCACGTTTTAATAAACATGAACCGCAAACTCCAACGAAATAGCCAATCAAGTACAGATTTCTCTGGATTAAAAGATTTGGTACTGCTTTTAGGAGGAAAAGGAATAAAACAATACGGAAGTTTAGTGGAAACTGAGAATTGCGATGGAAAAAGTCTTAATTCAGTCTTGTGTGCTAGGCAATCCATGCCGAAATTGAATATGTACTGAGTGTGTAAGAAGGTACCTTCTTCGCCCCGAATCTCGATGGCCGCCCAGTAAACGACTAAATACGAAGAGCTTCGACCGAAATTTCGGATAAAGGACCCTAGAGCTGACTCCTCGCCTTAGAACCCTAATAACCAGCTTATGTTTTACCATCCGGCCCTTCACTGTTTACAGACCAAACATTATTTTCGAATATACGTATTTATGGCAAGGCAATGTGATATTTTATAATACTGTCAATAAGCTTTGTATGCGACGATACACTAACTATTTTTTAATAACTAGTTTCGTGTATAAAAACCCGGTTTTCAGCGAACCCGGGTTGAAAATAAGATTTTTTAATTCTTTGTCAAAATGATGTGTTGTGTGCCCTGCTGTGCTAAATAAATGTATTTTCTTTCTTTCTTTCTTTATATTCTTTAACTGGTTGTGAAATTCAGGCTGCCTACATCTTGCATCTTTTTAATTATTAAATAGAAAGGTATATATATATTAGAAAGAAAGACAATAGGTATTCAAAATTTGCAAATGCAGATTTATTTTAAGTAAAACATTAATTTGCTTTTTTTGCATAAGCTTAGCATAGTATCAAAAAGATCAACAAATTCGTTTTCAATTAAAAAAAATGACCCCACACGCTGTTTTTATCTTCAGTTTTTCTGATGGTTTCTATTCTACGGCGTCATCAATAGTAATCTGAAAGCGGCAAGCAAGAACAATATAACTGGAAAAACAAAATAACTGACATTAAATGCTTCGTTTTGACTGAAACGTGGTGTAGTAAAAAAAATAAAATAAAAAAACTCGAAAAACCGGAAACGTGTTAAAATACCCTGGTTTTTTAATAATTTCAAATGTGCCGAAAAAAGGGTTTTCCGTGAACACGGTTTGCATTCACTAATAGGTAGGTACTTACATAAAAAGTAAATGTAATGTATCAAAATTAAATGAATAGGTTTATTTGAGATTCCTATATTCCTGTACCATTCACGTGGTTCTGGCTTTACGGTCTGAAGGCCTGGAGAATAATCGACTATTGTCATTGCAGGCGACACACGTGCAATCAGATTCTGTCATTCTCATAGCAATACAATTACAGGTAAAGCCAGCTCACATTCTCAATCTATATATATAAAAGAAAGTCGTGTTTGTTACAACACTTATAACTCGAGAACTGCTGGACCGATTTTGATGATCTTTAATTTGTTGGATTTGTCTTCGCCCAGAATAGCAGAATAACTATTAAAAAATTGGAAAAATTCACGAAAAAAAACAATATGAAGAAAAATCGTTTTCTCATACATTCTGTATAGAATGGGTTTTTTGATAAAATCTCGGTAGAAAGGTAGGTAGGTGTAGGTAGGGTAGGTAGGTAGGTAGGTAGGGTAGGGTAGGGTAGGTAGGTAGGTAGGTAGGGTAGGTAGGTAGGTAGGGTAGGGTAGGTAGGTAGGTAGGTAGGTAGGGTAGGTAGATAGGTAGGTAGGTAGGTAGGGTAGGGTAGGGTAGGTAGGTAGGTAGTCCAAAACGAGCTGTTCGAGCAATTTACCAGCTAGGTGCCAGAGTTTCTCTGAGAGATTTTTTTAAAGATATTGGTATTCTCACGGTGGCATCACAATTCATCTTCGCCAACATCTTATATATTAGGCAAAATATACACTTATACACTAAAAACAGTGATATTCACAATGTTAACACTAGGAATAAGGGCAAACTACGAGTTCCCTTTCACCGGCTTCATAAGGTTCATAACTCATTTGTTGGGCTTGGTATAACCTTTTATAACAAGCTACCCTCTCCTTTGCTAGATTTGCCTTATAATGCGTTTAAAGCTAAAGTAAAATGCAACATTTGTTCAAAGGCTTACTACTCCATTAACGACTACTTAAATGATAAGAGTAGTTGGTCGCTGTGATTAACTCAAGACAATGTTTATGTTCTTTCTCCAGAATTAGCTTACCCACTGACAGGTTATTATGAGTTCATATAACTTTTTTTATTTGGACTGTACCTATAGTCAATTTTATTTTAATATTGTTTTTAATTTAATTTTTTTGATGACTCATTACTCATGTTTTCTATATGAGTTGTATTGCAATATGTGGTTAGCTAGCGACCTCGACAATGGATAATTATTATTTTTGCCTGAGCAACCGGCAGCAGGTTCGTCATGCTCCCTTAGATGTCACTGCTTGCGGTAGCGTCAGAGGTCGGGTTGTCTCCTTCCCTCAAATATGGCGAGGGGGGTAATGGCTGATTTTTGCGTTATGCTCGTGAACGGGTGCTGCTTGTGGTGACTGGTCGTCTTGCTGATCTCGGTTTTGTTAATGTTATTAGTAATTCATTTTTATTTATTTACTTCGATGGTCCTAGTTTATCATTTATAACTTCCAGTTGCAGCTATAAATAGCTATATGTAAGCGGGCACGCCCTTTGTGCCTGGAGGCTTTTATTTAGTTAATTTATGTTTGTTTATATTTACTACTTATTTCTGCTTGAGTACATATAGTTCTCGTTTTTTTTTTTATATTATTCTTTTTTTTTTTTTTGGTTGGTATATTGGCGTGTGCTAGCTGACATATGGCTAATTAGATTTATGTTTTATGTTGCGTAATGTAAATGATTTTGCAAACTTTTGTATAGAATCAAATTTTTCTAACTGAACAGACAGCTGTGCTGCTGGGGAGTTTGTTGCGCCACTTCTTCTTCCAAGCTAAAGCACTAGGAAGTGGTGAAGGGTGGGCGTTTTGGGGGGACTGTCTTATGTAATTTTGACGTTCGAAAAGTGCTGATTCTCAGCCTAAATGCCTTTTGATTTTGATTTTGATTTTGATTTTGTAGGTAGGTAGGTAGGGTAGGGTAGGGTAGGTAGGTAGGGTAGGGTAGGTAGGTAGGTAGGGTAGGTAGGTATGGTAGGTAGGGTAAGTAGGTAGGGTAAGTAGGTAGGGTAGGTAGGTAGGGTAGGTAGGTAGGTAGGGTAGGTAGGTAGGTAGGGTAGGTAGGTAGGGTAGGTGCGCCGTAGATATGTACTTGCTACCCGTGCGAAGCCGGGGCGAGCAGCTTGTACATAATAAAGAAGAATATAGAATACATAATAAGCTAGATAACACAATCTGAAACAAATTCGAAGTGATATCCTTATTCCTAAGTCTTGTAGTCGTAAGTACTTTTTGCTCGGATCAGTCTATTATATCAGGCTTATTGGCAATAAAATAAATGGGCTACTTTTCTTTTAATTCAGCCTTTATAGCTAAATCCGTAGGTATTTAGTACATTCCCTTTTGCTTTCCTTTCTTCCCTTTCCCTCTTTTGTTAACATGTTCAAACAGCTCCTCAGAGCATTGTCTCATTTTGTTCTTGTTGTGACATTCGCCTTTATTCTCGTTATCAAAATACCTACCTACATGTACAGTCACGGACTTTTATTGATGAGCCACCTTCAAACTTTTCAATTTTGCAGTTTCATACATTCACGAGATTACACGATTAAACACGAACTCAAATCGCAAGCTCGTAAACAAGATGACAAATAAATTACTTTTAATCGAAAATATCCATAGAGGTTGACTAATAGTTCTCAATGATAAAAATAAATACAATGTTGCATTAAGTTTATCCAATCTATTTGATACCGACCTCCTTTGAATCATAGCTCATTAACTCGATAATTATGAAAACATAACTGAAGACAGTGACAGTTAAAATATCGTTGTCAGAGAATTTCTCCGTACGCTACTATCGCAACAGTAACCTAGCAACAATTGTTTATCGTTGCTAGGTTACTGTTGCTAGACCTGCAATTGGTTGACTTTGAGTAGTCACTCCGCTGTCAAGTTTGTAGTTCTGGCTCTCAGGTTAGCCAACCGGTAAAGATATGAAATATAATTTTCTTCTTCTAATACGAAGACATATGACTTTGCGTGTCGGGAACCGAATAAACCCGATTTGCATTACACGGCTAAAATACGAACAGTGCCAGGTGGCTCATCAATTAAAGTCCGTGACTGTACATATACACATTATACACGCTATCTGCATACTCATAATGGTAATTGACGTATCTGGGTAAAAATAAATATTTTTATTTGTTTGGTTAAACATATTTACATCGACAATTCAGTTAACCAAGAGGACATCAGCGATTTAAATAAAATGAAAATGGCTGAATGTTTTCATTTCATCTACTAATGGCAGTTCGCGTTATTGATAAATGACAGTAGAAAAAGTGAGGGTCTACGATCAATATACGATACGATCTGATAGCACATCGTCCTCTTCATTGTGTTACGTCATTAAGATACCCGCACCACAAAAACCGGTATCTTTTCCAGCACACGTTGGCCAAGCTCACACGTGCCTGTTCGTAGGACAAATACCACGACCTTAGAAGCCTCTGTCGCCGGTACCCGCGCACCGCGAGGAATACGTAATGCGCTACTCGTATCTGAGTGCGAGGCAGTTTCGTTAACGGACGCTTCACACGTGACGCGGAACGCAATGTACATAAGGCCCCATGTTTCAAACTTTGATTAAGGGTCAGGACCGAAACTCTTAAGATAATCACAATAATCTTTCATATTTTTTCACATTTCCAACAGACTGCCCGCATTCCCAGTCTCATCCGTCATCTTATAGGCGTCATTAGCTTTTATGTACGGACTTATATAACTTTGGTTTTCTGAGGTTTTCTCTCAAAGTCTACAGACAAAAGTATCACTTGAATGTCATATTTCAGGGAACATAGGCTGGACGAAAATATATTTTCAGGAATATTCTGAACTGAAAACCTCTGCGCAGAATACGATCTTGTTTTTACGACAGTATTTCTTACCACTCATACTTTTCTCCGAACTTTCAACAGCCGTAGTTCTTCTAAGTGTTTCTTAATTGTGTTCAAGTTCGGCTCTTAAACAATTCCCAAAAGCGACATTCCGCAACTTTCTAGCTGAAATAAACTGGAAGTTATTCCACTTTACAAATTTTGTAGATAACTTCACCAATGCCTTTTTAAATAAATGTAGGAAACCTTACAGTTTGTGCCATTGTACTTAAATGGCACAAACTGTAAGGTTTCCTCATTTAACGCCACAATAAAAATTACACGGAAAACTTTATTGAGGCAATGAAATCAAATCGGCGTCTATTTTCTTAAATTTTCTTTCCTAACCACAGATAAAATTCTGTACACACGGCTATACATCACGGTATACATTTCCAGCATAAGCTGACCTCGCATTGTACGGAAATCCTATACAATGCGAGATCAGCATAAACTGGAAATGTACAGCTTGATGTTTAGCCGTCTTTACGTCACCTTACGTGCCCTTGCATGACATACTTATATATCTTTATTTAACTCTAATACAGATTATATAAGAGTATTAAAGAAATGGAGGGAAAACCGTAAAGGACAGCAGACAGCAACTCAAGTTGGTTCTGATGAACAATGAATAGTAATGTAAGTTTATAGACATTTTCTTACGCACATTGACCTTATTTCGTTACAAAAAGAAATAAAGTGTAATGAGAAAATTTTGTGCGAATGTGATAGTGGGAACGTAGAGATAAGACACAAACACCCATTGTATCAGGTCGAACACTGGCGCGCAAATAACCGCGCGACTATTGTTTCGCAGACGACGAACAATACACACACAGAAGTACCAACTTACATATGTAACGTCGATGCAGTTACTAGAAAATGGTATGGAATAATGTGGATCACACGTATAGTTTGTGCACAATGGTATGTTCATTATCGTGAATAATAGAACCTACGTTCCATGTCTTCCAATAGTAGATACTGAGGAATCAAAATTAGCTTGGTTATTTGAATAGACTAAACGTTTCGCGAAATCAACAGGTAACAAAATGCCTAAGTAATCGATTTTATAATAGTTGTTATTCCATGACTTGGAACGGTTACAAAATAAGTTATCGTGCGTCATGCAATGGAAACATAACTCAGTTTAAATGAATTCACCGCATAAGCCAAGTCGTCAAATATCGTCTGCTATAAATCTTCACCGAGAACCGTTTA
Source organism: Lithophane socia (assembly GCA_947522985.1). Taxonomy (NCBI): domain Eukaryota; kingdom Metazoa; phylum Arthropoda; class Insecta; order Lepidoptera; family Noctuidae; genus Lithophane; species Lithophane socia. The sequence continues at coordinate 13,306,505 of OX383252.1, read as the reverse complement.
AAAAAAAGTGTAATTCTAATAAACGAACAAACATTTTTTTCAGTAGAAACCCTTTCCGGTAAAAGAAAACGTTGATGGAAAAGCCGGGAAGGGCTAAGATATACCAAAGATTATTGTTACATTGTGAAACCAACGAAATCGATTTTGCTAGGAAAAAAATAGTATAAAAGATATCATTTTTAACTTTTCTTCACAATCCTCGTCTTTCATTACAGCGACAAAATTATTAAAGTGCAAAGCCAAAGCTATTTAAGTTAATAAATATTTCAGAGTTCATAGTCGCGACCCCTCCCGTATCTGCAAATTCCGTCGTGTTGAACATTTTAATTAGATACCTCTATTCGGCGGCCATATTGTTTTATTATCCGGCTTTTATATACCAATTCTACGATATATACGCAGGGAAAAGTTATTTACAAAGCCACAGCACATTTTCCCATCTTATGCGAAAACAAGAACCAATGGAATCTTTATAAAGGTAAGCCAACACTATATTCGGGCGTGAGCGGATTTGTTTAGCTTGTATTGAATTTATTTATTCAGCACCTAGAAGATTGAAATACGTTCCGGTCACTTGACCCCCTTTGTTGAGTTTGGAATGGAAATTTGGAACTTATTCTGAAAAAAAAACCTGGTTATGTAAAAATCCGTTTTAGATTTGTTTCAGTGAAATTTTAATCCACATTTTTGTAAGCGTATTCTGTGTGTGATATTAATCGCGATTAAATTAATACATTTAAGTAGTCAATTGGAAACAGTTTATGATGTAATTTGTACCGTTTCTTATAAAAATCAAGTCGTTTGAGCCGATTGATGCGAAAACTCGAGTTTGTCGTATCGTGTTTGTACCAAATTAGACGTTGGATAAAAAATACACTGTGACCATAATATATCTTGCCTCTGGTACCGTGTTCCTAGAAGTGAGACTTAACTACAAACAAAAATCGACATATTATTTGTTTTCAATGATAAGAGCCGTTTATCGCTTGCTACAATACGAAATTCCAATAGCTGAACTTAGGAATTTCAAGAGGCTTATGGGATTATAAAGCGGTACACTGCGAATGCCTGTATTGATTGATTAAACACATAAGTACGGTGGGAAAGCAGTATTTTATTTTTATAAGGAAATCACGCTAGGAAAAATAGGTCAAAGCCCTAAAATGAGATAGTAAAGGCATGCAAGAAAAAAGAGCTTGAAAAAAATATCTAATAAATTATGCAAACATTCCTATATGTATTGCAGCTATTAAAAGGATTTTTGTAAACTTTAAATACTTACAAAAAAAATCTCTCAATTAATGTAAAACTAAAAGAGGCCATTATAGTATTCCCCATCTGTCGAATACCCAAAAGACTGGGCACTTGGGCAGCATTGCCACGTTGGATGGGAACGGTTAGCCATTAACCAAAGTTACTTGAATATGCTATGCAATACCTTGCAGTACTGACAACGTAACAATATGCGATTGTGTAGTGTAGTGTAAGTACGCCCTGTTCTTAGGTTCCTAGAGCTGTGTCTGAAGGAGCTCTGGGCGACGTCGAAGCCGAATGAACTTGATGAAGATCCATCTCCAAAATCAAAATCAAAATCAAAAGTCATTTATTCAAACTAGGCTGAGAATCAGCACTTTTCGAACGTCAAAATTACATAAGACAGTCCCCCAAAAACGCCCACCCTTCACCACTTCCTAGTGCTTTAGCTGGGAAGAAGAAGTGGCGCAACAAACTCCCCAGCAGCACAGCTGTCTGTTCAGTTAGAAAAAAAAAAAAATGATTCTATACAAAAGTATGCAAAATCATTTACATTATGCAACACAAAACATAAATCTAATTATTAGCCATATGTCAGCTAGCACACGCTAATATACCAATCAAAAAAAAAAAAAAAAAAACGAGAACTATATGTACTCAAGCAGAAATAAAAAGTAAATGTAAACATAAATTAACTAAATAAAAGCCTCCAGGCACAAAGGGCGTGCCCGCCTACATATAGCTATTTTTAGATGTAACTGGAAGTTATAAATGATAAACTAGGACCATTGAAGTAACGTAAATAATATTTATCAATTTTCGAGTTCGCTAGCTAACCACATATTGCAATACAACTCATTTAGTAAACATTGTAATGAGTAGATTATGTCAATAATAAATTAAATTAGAAAAACATTAAAAATAAATTGATTATACAGTCAAATAAAAAAAAATACATATATGAACTCATATAACCTGTCAGTGGGTAAGCTAATGCTGGAGAAAGAACATAAACATTGTCTTGAGTTAATCACAGCGACCAACTATTCTTATCATTTAAGTAGTCGTTAATAGAGTAATACGCCTTTGAACAAAGGTCGCATTTTACTTTAGCTTTAAACGCATTATAAGGCAAATCTAGCAAAGAAGAGGGTAGCTTGTTATAAAATGTTATACCAAGCCCAACAAATGAGTTATGAACCTTATGAAGCCGGTGAAAGGGAACTCGTAGTTTGTCCTTATTCCTAGTGTTAACATTGTGGATATCACTGTTTTTAGTGTATAAGTGTATATTTTGCCTAATATATAAGATGTTGGCGAAGATGAATTGTGATGCCACCGTGAGAATACCAATATCTTTAAAAAAATCTCTCAGAGAAACTCTGGCACCTAGCTGGTAAATTGCTCGAACAGCTCGTTTTTGAAGGACAAATATATTTTGAATGTCAGCAGCCTTGCCCCACAGCAGAATACCGTAGGACATAACACTATGAAAATAACTAAAATAGACTAACCGAGCAGTATCAACGTCAGTGTATTGTCTTACTTTCCTGACGGCGTAAGCGGCCGAACTGAGTCTCCCCGCTAGGCTCGATATATGTAGGCCCCACTGAAGTTTGGCATCTACTGTTATCCCCAAAAAAACTGCCGAGTTTACAGTTTCAATCACCTCTTTATCTAAGACGATGTTGGGTCCTAGATTTCTAACATTCGGTAAGGCAAACTTTACACATTTCGTTTTCTTGGCATTGAGAACTAAGTTATTTGACGTAAACCAATCCGTTACCATTGAGAGTGCACTGTTAACATCGTCAAAATCTTGCCTATTCCTGTCTACTTTAAAAATAAGAGAGGTATCATCTGCAAACAGTACAACTTCACAGAGACCCTTTAAATAGAATGGTAAGTCATTGATATAAACTAAGAACAAGAATGGACCCAATATAGAGCCTTGAGGTACACCTAACTGAACTGGTAGCCCGGAAGATTTAACACCATCAATATCTACACATTGGAACCTATTCTGTAAATAAGAATTTATAACGTTGAGAGCTTCTTTTTGCACACCGTAATGACGTAGTTTACGCAAAAGCGTGTCATGGTGCACGCAATCAAAGGCTTTGGAGAGATCACAGAAAACCCCAATAGCATTTTGCGAGTTCTCCCATGCGTTAAATATGTGTTTCAGCAGAGCAACACCCGCATCTGTAGTCGAACGACCTTTTGTAAAGCCATATTGTTCATTATGAAGGAGGCTATTTAAATTAAAATGTCTTAGCAACTGCTTGAGGATTAATTTTTCAAATATTTTGCTAAATGCAGGTAAGATAGAAATAGGTCTGAAATTACCAACGTCATTTTTATTACCTGATTTAAATAATGGTATGACTTTACTACTCTTCATGAGGTCAGGAAAAGTTCCTAGATCAACACATTTATTAAAAGTAACAGCTAGATAGGGGGCTACGATGTCTATTATATTACTTAAAAGTTTAATGGAGATGCCCCAGTAATCACCAGTGTTTTTAGACTTAAGTGTGTTAAAAACATTAACTACATCACGAGGCGTTACATGTTCGAAGCTAAATAAGCGACTACTTTTAGACACACTACCGTGCAATAGGTTTTCAGCTTTAGACGGGGATGAATTTAAGGAGCGAGTCGTAGTTATAGGTATGTTGGCAAAAAACTCATTAAATGCCTCAGCTACGTCAGCTGCTTTATTAACTAATTTGTGGTCAACCATAATCTCAAGTTGTTTATCTTGTTTAACAGATTTACCCGTTTCATTGTTAATAATTTTCCAAGTGGTTTTTACTTTATTACTGGAATTTTTAATTGTATCGCTTAAAAATTTCGACTTAGCATAAACACTAACCTTTTTGAATAAATTTGAATAGTTTTTGACATACTCTAGGAAAGGAGTATCAAACCTGTATTTTTTCAAACCATATAACTCGTATAGTCTCGCTCTACTTTTATAAATACCTGGAGTGGCCCATTGGTTAAAGCCAACGGAGTTGCCATGAATGTTAATAGTTTTGGTCTTGAAAGTTGATAGGTACTCTTTTTGCACAACATCAAAAAGGGCTCCATATATTAAATTGGGATTCTCGTGTTCTACTATGGATGGTGTAATTTTACGAGCTATATTATTTTTAAACTTATTGCAACGACTAGCTGTATAAGGCCTGCATTCTATTTTTTGCGGCTCTTTATTTAATGGCATGGGGAAGCTAGCTAATAAACCACAGTGATCGGACGTTAAGTCACTTAACACTAATTTATTTTTGGCATCACAATCACTAAACATATTATCAAGACAAGTTGACGAAGATGCCGTGATCCTAGTAGGTTCAAAAAACAAGTTAATTAAATTATAAGACCTAAACAGATTAAGAAGTCTAATACTTAATGGAGTAACATCTAAAATATTAATATTAAAATCTCCACATAAAATAATACTTTTATTACTTGCTTTTAACCTATTGAGTGAATCCTCCATTACTGATTCGAAACAAATAAAATCACCAGAGGGGGGTCTATAAACACAAATTATAATGTATCGCTCGAGTTCAACACAAGACAACTCAATAGTGCGCTCGATAGAGAGATTAACTAAATCCAGACGTTGTTTACATTTCAACTTGTTTGAAACAAGAACTAAAGAGCCACCGCGAATAGCGTTTTTCCTTACAAACGCACTTTGTACACTAAAATTATCATATTGAGAGGTCCATATTGAGAGGTTTCTATACCTACTATAAAGTGAATGATATGCATACCAAACTATTGAAAGTACAGCAGTAATGCTCAGTACGTAGAGAAAAAAATGTTATGTACTAGGGAAGTTGGGAATGAATGTATGTAAAATCATTTTGGGGCACTTGGAACTTAGAGACATCGGGCATCATCCATGACATAGAAGATCAGGGGACCTTGTTAAGAAAGCTCTTTAGTATTAATTGTGTTGAATGAATAGTCTCATGCGCAATTAATTGCACGACTACAATCCAACCCGTTTGTTTATTCTTTACATTTTTCTGGAAAACTTCGTTTTTTTTACCCTCGTGGATTATTCCGTCACTTGTGGCAGTGTATGCTTACCTTTATAAGAACCAAAATAATGAGGGCAGTGATTTATACAGCTTCTTATCCTATAGATAACGATTGACAAACTCGTATAGATAATTTGTTTGCCTCGTGCTAGAAAATAGTAGATTTGAATGAGGGATTGTTGGAGGTAACGTTGAAGAAAATAAAACAGGATACCTATAGATCCTAATAAATGTCAATGCTTACAGGTAAGTATCATGATACGCCTATATACTGACTTTAATTCTAAGGAAATACCTGAAAAAGTAACCTTTATTGTTTGTCTGTAAATGTTAGGATTTTTGGATGATCATTACCTACGGTATCCACTAAATCACGACATCAGCATAGCGCACATCTTTTGGATGACAGATTAGCATGGAGCCGAGTGTATTCCGGTATCCCGGATTATCATAATAGGCCACCATTATACTGGAAAACCCTGGTAAATCATGAAAAATATACGAATGGACCCATACCACATGAGAGGCTCAGTAGGTAACTAAATAATATACAAATAGCTATATCAAATAGATGCAATGAAATGATAATATAGTTATGAGTGATCATGTTTACGTTCATTTAATAAAAACCATTTAATTCCTCGAATGAGTAGGCAGAGGTGCAGATACCGAAGTACTAACTGCTGTACAATACAATAAATAAGGAGAGCCATTTTTCAGTTTCTGGGAACTATTCCAACCTCGCTCTACTCAAAATTTTATAATAGACAAGCTAATAACTAATAACGTTGCCCAAACTTTAGAAATAAATGAAAAGCTATTTTCACTCGTGTAAAGTCAAATGTATTGGGGAAAAATAATATATAATAGGGAATAATATTTCTCTTATTAGGGTAGTTAACCGCAATTCAGTATCCACTACATTTAATCAATACATCACGATTAGATTGTTTGTCAGATATTTTGAGAAATAAAATTATCCGAAATATATTGAGTTAATAGTCACAAGAAAATAATTCGCAATGGGTAGGTACCCATTGCGACTGTGATTATTTTGAGAAAAACATTTGATATATTATGTTCTTTATTTATCATTTATGTTTCTCAAAAACTAAACATAATTTATTACTTCGAATTGTGAAGGACAGTAGCCTTAAGAACTGGTTGGTAGAAAGCGTTACCTGTTACAGCGCATTAATTACTGGCACAATATACATAGATAGATTTAAGTTTTCACTTCGATAATTGACGCTGTTTTGAGTAAACCCGTTCTATTTGCTCCGTTTCTTCGACCCTGCACACCTACCACGTCTGAACAACAATAAACTCCGCTGTTCGTCGATAAAATAAAGTTATGTTTCTTATACCACCCAGTTATTACGATGAATTGTTTACAGAAGATCAAACATCGCACACTGGAGCGAACATCGCAGGAAATTAATTTTCTATCAGATAACAATCATGTATTACGATTAAGACACGCACAAATGAAACGCACAAATGAAATATTACGAACGTTTCACGTTCATAATATTTCGACTGAATAATTCAATTTATTGACAGAAAGACGTCGCATTGTGAAATAGACTAGTTATTGATTTGTTAGCTTCCTAGTGTAGATAAATTAATGATGATGTTTTAATTAAAATCCGGAATAGTGGCAAGAAGCTCATATGAAAAGCGATTGCGGGAGGATTACAAGGGGAGCAACTAAGGTCACATTCGCATACACATACGTATTCCTTCACTTCCGTCTTGCCATTTTCCTTGAGTTTTGTACGGACATGTTCCAGATTGGTGTAAAGGGATTGCCTGTTATTTATGAACAGAAAAGGGAACAGGTTTTTAATTTTATAAAATCAATCTGCCTGGCTAGCCTTTTCCCAACGATGTTGGAGTCGGCTCTTAATTTTCTAAAATGTGGTAACTATAAATAAAAGTAAACGTGTAAAAAAGGAGGCTTGACTTCATGGACAATAGTATTCATGATATCGAATTTTGTGCAAACAATACCTACCTAGAAAACACATAAACGTTCTAAGGACAGAAAAGAAAACAAGATAATTAACGTAAAAAAAATATGAATAGCTAACAACAAATGAATGGTGATTTATTGCTGTATTAATTAATCATCAAAAACAGCTTACCTATGTCTTGAAGACGGCCATTAACATAGTTGTAATTATTACAAATTACTCACAATTTCTCTGTCATTACAACCATTTACTGTTACATTACCATTAAAAAACCAAGTAATTGTTGCTGTCGGTAAGTAAGGACACACAAAAAGCTTCGTTCAAAAAATAACTAGCTTTTGCCCGCGGCTTCGCCCGCGTGTTTATCGGATCGGAAATAACCCACGGGAACGTACTAAACTATCTGTGTGCTAAATTTCATCCAAAGCCGTTTAGCCGTTTTTGCGCCAATCCGGAACATAATTATATCCAGACAAATAAACAAACGGACAAAATTCTGAAAACTATATTTTCGACATCAGACTCAGTTTTAATTTCGTTACTATTTTATTATATGTATAAGAACAAAGTGATTCTGCAGTAATCCCTCAACGTAAGAAGAACGGAAATTAAGCAAGTTCTCTCAAGCAGGCTCTCTTGAAGACCGTCTTTGTTACGTTACAAAATCCTTCCTAACCATTAGTATATTTGACAAGCTGCCTGCTACTCCACAACCCAACTACTTATCAAGCTCTTCTCAAACTACCCACACAAATGAAGGTACCGGTATTATGGCCCCAGGATCCTATCTTACGTACATAATATATTTAGCCCCGTATGGACTTGCCGTGGCGGCGGGCGTTAGCGTGATACAATATAATTACATGATATGGGCTAGTAAGTTTAGGAAAATAATCGTGAAAACCGGCTTCGTAGATCTAGATTTAAGTAGCGAGATTTTAAACAGGCCTACTAATTTACTAATTAAAGGGTTATTTGGAAGAAACACATTCTTGCTGTGCAATGCGCTTTAGCAATTAAATATACAGTTATATTTGTTTTTTGTTTAGCTGTAACCGTTCCATTATCGTTATTATGATAATTACAAACGCATGTTATAATAATCTTTTCATCAGTGTCGGACATAAAAAAATCTATTATAAAAATTAGGTCCAAGCACGACAATATAATTACGGCTATATGGCAATGCTATACTACCGTATAAGCACATACATAAATGTAGGAATACCATAAATTCAGTCAATATTCAGCCAATTAGGCAATTCCCGCATCTTACAAATCTCTTGTGTTTACTTAAATATGCCTACGCTTTATATTCTACGCGTAGCACATAGATCATCGTTTCACAAGTTTTGAATTAATTATGTCTTTTAATGAAACCACCACCTATTATTACCTTATTGAATTCGGCGTCGTCGTGCGCAGCCTCTCCCTGTGATACTTGCGCGTCAAATTGTCAATAACTGAGTTAATTAGGATCACTCTCGCTTACCCTAAACTACTTAGTTAATATTAATTATTCTTGAACTGTTGGAACAGTTTAGAGTCACAGTCGTGATCGAGGCTACCAGGTTATTTCGTAACCATCAAGATACTCCGGTGAACTCGGCAGTCGAACAGAAAATGGTACATTCAAAACTGAAATTGCAATATCGACGTTCTTTTGTTTCGTTTAGATTCTGACGCACGCCGCGCTTCCGTTCTATTTCACACTGATCAAAAATTATTTCTAGACATATATAGCTGTACGACTATTTAGAACCACGGAACAGCACCCTGCATTAAACTTAAGTTATTAAACTATTGTTGGTTTATTCGTGAACTAAAATTACATACATTATATAAATGCAATAAACATTTTTTTTACGTACCTACCTTCGTATTTGAGGAATTTTTTTCTACTCTCCAGGCATTTTCTTGATTTATTTGAATTAAACACTAGGTAGTGAGTGTGTTATTTTCCATCGGTGTATTCCAGTTCATATTATTTTAATGGGTTCATTTTTTCTTATATTTATTATTATATTCTCCGTACACTGTTGCAATTATGTCGAACATCGCTAAAGTATTAATGAACGATGAAGAAGTTTTATTCCTGTTATGGAACGTCTAAAACTTGTTTAAAATTATCGATAAGTTTACGTATGGTAAATACGTAGAACTAGAAACGAAGGAAAACTGTTCTATTGCTGTAATCTTTTTATGTTTGCAAACATGTACTTAAGTAGTTACCTACTACACGTTTTAGAAAGGTTTGAAATCAGTGGAAAAAGACTAACCGCCTTACTAATAAACGTTGTATAGCGCCTGTATAGTTACACAAGGAGTTATACAAAGTAATTTGACTTTTGAAAGAAGAAGACAAAGCGTTGTGTAACTAAACTACACAGGCGCTATACAACGTTTATTAGTAAGGCGGTAACAATTATTTGATCGTACATATTTCAAAGTTAATAATTCTAACTTAATTATCAAGAATATTTTAAGCAGGAAATTAAACAAGTACCTACTGGACCGCCTCCCTTGTAACCAAAGCAACTTTGACTTCGTTATAAACGCGGTTTTCTCCCGAAAAACGTGGATAGATTTTACACGCACAATTATTCCTAGAATTATAAAAGCCGATAAGTGCCTATTGTCGTTTATTTCAGCTTCAAGTCTTTTGTGATATACGCACCTACTTGTAATACTTACACAGTACCTACTTTACTGATGAGGATTTTGGAGATTCCAAAAATACATGCCAGAAATCACCTTTGGCTAGTCCGGTTTCCTACACAAACAACAATAGCAAACCTTTTCCTAGGGCAATAAGATAAGCCCGTCGCCATGTTTTCGTTTAGTTTCCAAAACAACATGAAAACGTAGAACGAGATTAAATTTGACTTAACTTACTTGCGATAAGATGTACAAATTGTGTCGGCATCGGCACTGTCAGCAGACCGGAGGGTTCAAATTATACCTTCGCGTTATTTGATCAATTGGTTAACCGAATAACATTTATAAGGATAACCAATTGGATCGGAGTATTACATGTTGCATCATGTGTTATAAATAAAGGGAAAATGTAAGAAAAGTGTGGAGGGAGCAAAAATCATAAGTAAACAGAGTATTAAGTCATAATTAGACAGCAGGTTTTGTTCCGCTGGGGGCTGTAGGGAGCTTATTATGAGCTACTGTTGTCTGGTAAAATAATACGACTTTATTGGTAAAATATTGCGTTGTATTATCAATTTTCTCGATTTACTGGATAATGCAAGAAAAGTATAAGTACGTTTAATATGGAGAAAAAATAACGTAAGACGATTTTGTTCCATTATGCTATGATAAATTAAAAGACAGACATTGACGTTTACAAATATAAAGAGCAATGAAAGAAAGTGTCACGTAAGGCAGACAGATATAAATTAATCCAAAAACGATTCTCACTGATAAACGATCGAACTCTTCGGAACATTCTGAACTTAATGAATTCCTTACAAAGCGTATTAGTAAATATAAGGTGATCCTACTCCTATGGCAGGTACAAGTACTACCAAGTGCAAATATGAACAGAACTTTAAATTATAGATACTACGAGTATTATGTGACATCTACCAACCCGCACTGGGCCCGCGTGGTGGATTACGGCCCACTCCCTCTCATAGAGAGGAGGCCTGTGTCCCAGCAGTGGGAACATTATAGGCTGATTATGTTATGTTATGTTATTATATATAATTAGCTCATGCCCGCGACTTCGCCCGCGTGGATGTCGGTTATTCTTACTATTATTACCTTCCTCGAGAACCACTCTATACATTGGTTAAACAGCATGAAAATCGGTGCGGTAGTTTTTGAGTTTATCGCGAACAGACAGACAGACAGACGCGGCGGAGGACTTTGTTTCATATTATATAATTTATGATGAATTAAGTTGTACCCACGGCTAGACATCAAGCTATACAATTCCAGTTTATGCTGATCTCGCATTGGATAGGATTTCCGTACAATGCGAGGTCAGCTTATATTCATCAAAAATTAAAATTAAAAAGCAGTTTCTATATTTAGTGAAGACAATAAAAACGAAAACCCAACTACGACAAAAAAGTCAACTAAAAGGTATAAACAAGACATCACAGACAGACAAATTCAAAATCCGGAGTCACACGTAGGTCCGTATTACAGAAGGAAACTCAAGTATTGAGCTCTGTTTAAAACTAGTTTTAAGTCCGCTTTTAATTTTAGAACGTTGCTCAAGCATAGTTTCATTGATCTTAGTTCAACTGAGTTTGGCTTTATTTTACATCGCTACTCAGTTACTCAATCGAACCCAAGCAGTGATCAAATCTGTAATCACCCAAGTGTGGTCGAGACCGCGCTTGAGCATAGATTGTCATGTGAAATTGTCAATATTTCTTCTGTTCCAATAGTGCAATGTTGAGTTCTGTTGATATTGTTTTAAATTAGGTACCTACTATCAAAATCATAATCGATATATTTGAAGAGGTAGATAATTATAATAACTTATTTAACGATAATTCTATTAAAAGGTTGAACTTTTTCCAAAGTACTAAATTTTTTCTTCCGTCCTTGTATTTTAAAAGTGTTAAACCGATCGATTCCCAATGTGATGAGATGTGGGTGAATGTGGGGATGACCCGTGAATAAAATCAGCTAAACAAATAATTAAAATAGACAAACAACAAACGAATGTTTTTCACATTGATGTTGATGTTTTGACATACTGACATTTTAAATAGCATAATTTACTTATTTAAGGCCACAAATACAAGTCTTTTAAGCTTGACAATTTTGCTTACAAAATTACTATACTTCACTTCTTCAATAAATGGGGCCTTTTACTATTCAGGAATGAAATAATAACGCTGATTTCCTAAATAACTGGGGTTCTATGGTGTATTTTAATATTTCTAATCCAATGAAGATCGGATCAAAGTCGGTTATTATAATAAATCGTAAACGAAAACAGGCTGATTCATAGACAATACACATCTCTGCTTGAGGCTCGATTTGAGTCTCGATTCAGCTGAGTATAGATTGATTGCCGTTCTGGAATAAGACCGATGCTCAAGTACTGATTCTATACTCAAACAGTGATCAACTGATTGCAGATCAAACTGGACTTGAGGAACGTTCTGTAATACGGACCGTAATCTGTTTGATTTAACACGTGTGACTCCGGATTTACCTTTTTAGTAGACTTGTTCTTCGTAGTTGGGTTTAAAATAATTATATAATATATTTTTGGAATATGCTAATTAGGCCCTTTCATTTGATACCCAACAAGGCAGCATTAATTTTTTTTTTCTCTCATGAATTTATGTCCTCTAGAGGGCGCCATATTCATTCCATTTAATGTAACGCCACATAGCCTATAATATACCTCGTTTGTCAATTTATGATGAGTAAAGAAGTTATGAGGGAACAGATGAACATACACACATACGTACATACCGGTCAAAATCATAACCCTCCTTTTTGCTTTGCCGTAGTCGGGTAAAAATTAGAACAACTAGCCGCATGTAAATTATTCCTAAGTACACCGAAGGAAATAGAAAAAGAAACCGTGATGTGGGAAGAGTAGGAAAGCTTTGTATAACTTTTTGCTTCCCTGGTAGTGCCACTTACCTACAAGGTGAATATTGTACAAAAAATGTAGTTCGTTAGCAAAAAAGAATTCATATCAGGTTCTCGTAGCTGTTAAATAACTACGGCTATATGGACAACCATTAAATTTATCGTAAGTACCGGTGCAAATTGTAAGAACTTGCGCTTGAACTCAAAAACCACCCATTCCTTTCACGACGTGGCATGGCTTAAAAATGTTTAGGATTCGAATAAGGGTAATTTTCTCTACATAATAAACCTTTAGAACAGTCTTTATGTTTAAGACAACAGTTTTTTGAGTACTTAACTATGATAACGTGTTTCACAACTACATGTAATACTCCAATTTAGGGAACTTCGGGAAAAATTATTTTCCAAAAGGAAATAACATATTAACACAATAAAGTACACGTATTTGAAATCCCAAACTTAGGAACTAAGCGCCAAATTAAGTTCAAATGAACCTGTCAAATAACTTTATTAATTATTATTTTCGATCGTTGCTTCTATTGTTCAGCTTTATCGAGTGCCAGATATAATAATATAAATTGACGGCAGCAGGTAAGTATGGGTTATTTGATGCGGAGCGGTTATTTCACGCATGAAGAGTGACATGACAGGGTCACTCAATGGCGAATAAGGACCAGTAGACAATCAGTCCCATGGAAACGGAAGCCCCCGCTTGCCTGCGAGCCTCTAATAAAGGAAAACGAGCTTCTTGTGAACTGAACCACGACGACCAAACGAACCGTTGGGAATGAAATACTTATTGTTGTGGCATTAAAATTTCATAGTAATAAGACTCATTAATTATTTGAGTGATCCTCTGTATACAAACTTATCGACTCGGATGAGGTCGCTGCTCTCAACAAGCAATTAATATTAGTACGCTCAATATACTCTCTTCTCTTATCGGTATTGGAGAACATAGGATTATACTTGTATAATCCTACTCCGTATAAACCATACTTTCTAGGATTTCCAGCTACTACAAATATGGTTTTATTGGCGTTCTAATTTAATACTCCTATTGTTTTTTTACGATTTTCCTGCAGCTAGTGGAGAAATACTGATTTGACAGTGAACAGTTTATTCAATTACTGGAACTGTGAGACTAAGTTCTCAAAAAGACGGAATAATTTTGTACGTATCTGAGTTGCTAAGAGTACGTATGAAGACAGCAAGGATATTAAGATGTACAAAAATAGAATGGAATATATGCACCGCGCGTCTCAAGTACAGACACTTTCTGTATACCTACTTATGCAGTCTGTTTATGTTATGCAGAATGAAAGTAGACGCCAATCTAATTTTAGCATCGAATCCCAGATGAAAACGTGGAAAAATATCTTCGCAATTTTGGTTTAGTTCATTAAAATCCACGGTAGTTAAGGAGTTTTGAAACGAACTGTAACTGCGATAGCTGAGCGGGAAAGTTAAGCAATAAAAGTTATTTGTTTTTGCACAGCACGTAAGTAGCTACTTTCATAATGTAAGAAGTCAAGTGGCAGTATTTTTGCGAACCCAGTAAATTGTTTGGCAACGTTTTTGGGACATTTTCAAAAGTTTGTTGACACGTCTCGCGCTGCTCGCCTTCTTTTATGTTCCTGTAAGTCTGAATGTCTACTTTTACGCTAAACTGCAACTTTTCAGAGCTTCCCAGATATCTGTATTTTTGTCTGCTCATATGGCAGAAATATCCTAAATAAAATTAAATAAGTCAGTCACATTTCTGTGATATGTATCAATATCGTGATACCTATATATCTCTTCCTAAATATATAGCAGAATATCCGACTCTCGATTCCTTGATTTCTGGCTTATAAGTGATCAAGATACAGAACTTCCTAGACATTTGCAAATTAATCCAGGCCGCTTCTCAAATGTAAAAAAATCCGAACATTGAATTACTTTGTCGATAAAAAAGCTTTCATTGGCTTCAGTTGAAACTAGTTTGGCCCGAAAATATTGCAACTCAATGCTCACCCATTCCGTTAAATTATGTATTGACTTTTCAGACAGTTTCCATGTAAGTTTCATGATTATACAAAATTATGCGATGGTTTTCGAAAATCTCCATAACGATCCTCATAAATAGGTACCCCATTGGATAACTGCGCACCTATTTGAAGAAAAGTTATATGAAAACCAACAAATAATTTTGAATACCGTAAATGAAGACCATAAGAACCGGGCAATGGTGGTGATTGATGGAGTTTAAATTATAATTTCAAAAAAAGTAAAAGACTGCGGTGTTCCTAGTAAAGACTAGGTAGGTAATGTACAGCATGTGTTATTTACACGCCAACATGTATACAACAACATTTAAACTTTGTAAAAAAGGGTACTATATACTAGGGGATATAGATTATTTAGAAGACAAAAAAGCATGGGATTGAGGTGCTCGCTCTGCTAAGCTTCTAGGGTTATAACAATATAAACCTAGAACTTGACATTTTAATTATTATCATCAAAATATACCAGTTTTATATACGACATTGACGTGTTCGAATATTTTAATTAACAAATTTTAATAAGCTAAAGTGCTAATTTTTGTTAGAGTCAAGTTGGTTGTTTTTGGATATGTGAAAAAATCACGGCAGTATAACGAAGTCAAAAGGAAAACTATCCAGCTAAGTATGCTTTACAAGTTAACGAGTAATAATCGACCAACTTACATTTGCAGTTGGAATGCATGGGAGAGCATGTTTTTCAACTAAAACGTTGTTTGTTCTTGGGATATATTTATCCCAACTACGGAACCCTTCATTGTGCGTGATCCATGCACTTGGCCGGTTTTTTTAATTTTAATTTGACGTATTGATGTCGATGTCATATTTTTTGACAGGAAAATATGTAAGTCAAATCATGAAGAGCGTTGCTACAATAAAATATTTTCGCGCTTAGATACGAATTTGTATGATACGTAAACGAACATCAGTGGTATAACGAATTGAGTGCGCACATTGAATACGTTTTTCTCCGTTAAATAGTGTTATGGTGATATCGCATTGAGCGCATGAAAAATCCCAACAAGTTCGAATTGTTTATTTACTTAGACCTTAGACGTACGACTAAACCGCACCCAGTCTGCGCGTTCCCTTTGTACTTGGAAGGTCGCCGGTCGGGATCATTTTTGTGCGTTTTCGTACGAGTGAAATTCGTATGAAAACACGTGCAAAGTGGGGGCCTATTACGAACTTTTAAAAAACCTGGCAAGTTCCAGGCAATTCATATCCCTGCATGGTTAAATTTCGTATTATGACATTCATAATTGTGACCGACTTCACGCTGGGTAGTTTGTCTATGGCTGGCTTGTAATTCTCTGCGGTATCATTCAGAAACACAATGACATAATTTATCGGTAAGTTACGATTTTATTTAAATGACGTATTTTATGAAAAATAATAAATAAAAATAATTCTAGTTACTAAAAGTAGGTGAAAATATGAACGCAATGTATATTGTGCTACTTATATACCTACTTAATTCATTTAATAATTTTGTGTGTTTGCAAATTGTTACGCGAGATTAAGTTTCCGAACGTGAAATTCAGCTGGGAATTTGACAACTTCATGGATGTTTATTGTTGTCATTGTTGCACAAAGAAATTATTTTTATTTAATTTTAAGTACCTACTAGATTCGAAGTATAAACAAAAATATGGCTAGGGATGGATATGGTGGTGGATGAATATACTTACACCACACAACCGTGTGGTGGTTTTCAAGTGTTTTTAAAATCAGTTTTCATCATAATAGATGATAATATTATAGTAGAGGCAGTTGTTGACATGTGGAATATGAGCTCGGCTATCATTGCATTGTGCCGATTGTCGGAACGGCCAATGGCCTGGCTGATGGCCGAAAGCCTCGGCCAGCAGCTCTGGAGGCTCTCGTTAGGCAGTTGGATCAAGGGCCCGATTCAGAAGGCAGATAAGGCTCGCATTGTGAGGAGGTTCCTGTCTCTGCAAGTCTGCAACGCTAACCACTGGTAGCTTGGACCCTGCTCCCGATACCGGCGGACCTATTTTTATATTTTCAAATGATGTTTTTAATGACTTTTTCAAAATATTTAAAAATGTATAATTAAGTATGAAAATAAATAAACGAGATATTAAAAGGCAGTTGTAATTATTTTACATAGTTCAGTGGATGAGAGTTTTCGCCCTCGTCGGCGCCTAACTTATGTTCTGTTGGAAAAGTTGTGGGAGTTTTACAATTTTATCGTTTTTTCGATGTTTTTATCAGTCAGAAGTGCTACTTTCTAGAGTTTTCAGAAACTCAAACGGTACATTCGTCACACCTGATATTTTTTTATGTTAACTGGATAACGCTCGAATAATTTCAACAAATAAATCTAAAACAATTCACAATCCATTCAATAAAAGCTGCTTCAGAGGAGCTTATATTGAATGGATTGAGAGGTTACTTATTAACAGTTTTAATATGTCAAGAAATGTCAAACGAACGTTCGTAGTACGGTATTGCTAGGCAATATTCGGGCAGAAGGCGGCCAGGGTGTCACGTGACCGCTGACTGGCTGGTTTTGACGATTCATAATACGAAATTGCAAGGCAGTTCTCTTTACGCCGTAAACTGCCTGGAAATAAGAGTTCATAATAGGGCCCCTGGGGGCCTATTACGAACTTTTAAAAAACCTGGCAAGTTCCAGGCAATTTATATCCCTGCATGGTTAAATTTCGTATTATGACATTCATAATTCTGACCGACTTCACGCTGGGTAGTTTGTCTATGGCTGGCTTGTAATTCTCTGCCGTATCATTCAGAAACACAATGACATAATTTATCGGTAAGTTACGATTTTATTTAAATCACGTATTTTATGAAAAATAATAAATAAAAATAATTCTAGTTACTAAAAGTAGGTGAAAATATGAACGCAATGTATATTGTGCTACTTATATACTTAATTCATTTAATAATTTTGTGTGTTTGCAAATTGTAACGCGAGATTAAGTTTCCGAACGTGAAATTCAGCTGGGAATTTGACAACTTCATGGATGTTTATTGTTGTCATTGTTGAACAAAGAAATTATTTTTATTTAATTTTAAGTACCTACTAGATTCGAAGTATAAACAAAAATATGGCTAGGGATGGATATGGTGGTGGATGAATATACTTACACCACACAACCGTGTGGTGGTTTTCAAGTGTTTTTAAAATCAGTTTTCATCATAATAGATGATAATATTATTATAATAGAGGCAGTTGTTGACATGTGGAATATAAGCTCGGCTATCATTGCATTGTGCCGATTGTCGGAACGGCCAATGGCCTGGCTGATGGCCGAAAGCCTCGGCCAGCAGCTCTGGAGGCTCTCGTTAGGCAGTTGGATCAAGGGCCTGATTCAGAAGGCAGATAAGGCTCGCATTGTGAGGAGGTTCCTGTCTCTGCAAGTCTGCAACCCTAACCACCGGTAGCTTGGACCCAGCTCCCGATACCGGCGGACCTATTTTTATATTTTCAAATGATGTTTTTAATGACTTTTACAAAATATTTAAAAATGTATAATTAAGTATGAAAATAAATAAACGAGATATTAAAAGGCAGTTGTAATTATTATACATAGTTCAGTGGATGAGAGTTTTCGCCCTCGTCGGCGCCTAACTTATGTTCTGTTGGAAAAGTTGTGGGAGTTTTACAATTTTATCGTTTTTTCTATGTTTTTATCAGTCAGAAGTGCTACTTTCTAGAGTTTCCAGAAAATCAAACGGTACATATTCGTCACACCTGATATTTTTTTATGTTATTTCAACAAATAAATCTAAAACAATTCACAATCCATTCAATAAAAGCTGCTTCAGAGGAGCTTATATTGAATGGATTGAGAGGTTACTTATTAACAGTTTTAATATTGATACGAGACAAAAGGAAAGACCATTATAGATATATGGTTTTATCGCATAAAAATCACAGGATGGTATGACAGCTGTAAATGTGACAGAGTACCTACATCAACTTTCGTGGTAACCTAAATGGCAATAGTAAGTACGCCACATTCACCCCCGCGTCAGAGAACGTAATCCGCTAGACGTGTTGGAGCTCTCTTCTCCCTTGTGGAGCGCCGGGTTGCTGTAGTCTCCTGTGGCTGATGTTCTGTTGTCACTTCTGGAACCTGAGCTTCACCCTCGGCATCCTCATAGCTATCATCGGATTCTGACTGATCCGCCTCTAGTGACGGATCTAGCGGAAGAGGTGCTAGTTGTCTGTTCGATATGGTAGTTTCACGGCCATCCGGTAATCTTACGTGAGAATAAGATGGATTAGCTTCCAGAAGCTCCACTTCTTCCACCTCGGAATCGTATTTTGATGTTCTATGATTTTTACGCATCAATACAGGTCCTGGTTCCAAAAGCCATGTTGGCATCGATTCCCCATTTGCAGATCGTCGAGTATGTCTAAAAAAAATTTCATGGGGTGTGGCGTTAGTGGCCGTGCACAGCAACGAACGAATTGAATGGAGAGCGTGTGGTAAGACTTGCTCCCAGCTGGCTGTTTCAAGATTTTTGGTTCTTAAGCATAGCTTTATTGTTTTCCATAAGGTACCGTTTAGACGCTCTACCTGGCCATTTCCTTGTGGATTATATGGCGTGGTTCGACTACATGCAATTCCATTCGTTACCAAATAGTTCCGTAGTTCGTTAGACATGAAGGCTGCTCCACGATCTGAATGGATGTATTGTGGAACCCCATAGGTATAGAATAAGTCCTTCAAACATTTTATAACGGTGCCAGCAGACACATCTTTGGTTGGGTAGGCGAATGGGAATCTTGAACATTCATCTATAATTGTCAAGATGTAGCGATTTTCAGTGTTGGTAGGTAGAGGTCCTTTAAAATCGATGTTGAGTCTTTCGAATGGAGAGGTTGCTTTTATGAGCGTTCCCTGCTTTTTAACAAACCTAGGTTTAATTTCTGCGCAAATACGACAGTCAGATGTCATCTTCTTGATATCGTCTACGGAGTAAGGCAGATTTTTTGTCCGTACCCAATGAAACATTCGTACGATACCGGGATGTCCCAAGGTATTGTGTAACTCATTCAGTCTATCCGTGGTCATATTTGAGCACACACGGGAGAGGGTATCAGCTGTAATATTGTCTTTACCCGGACGGTAGATTATATCATATTTATAATTTGACAGCTCAAGACGCCACCTCTCTATCTTCTCATTTTTGATCTTGCTGTTATGGGATTGATGGAACATGAAAGAGACAGATCGTTGGTCAGTTATTAATAAGAAATGTCTACCAATGAGGTAGTGCCGCCATTTTCTTAAAGATTCCACAATAGCGCATGCTTCTTTTTCTATTGAGGAATGTAGGCGTTCAGAAGTATTGAGTGAACGTGAGAAAAAGGCTACTGGGCGTCCTTTCTGAGACAGGGAAGCTGCGATGGAGTGTTCCGAAGCATCAGTTTCAACGGTGAATATCTCATTCTGATTGATGACGGTTAAGGCTGATTCCATTATATCTGCTTTTAGTTTTTGAAAGGAATCGACAGCGACCTTTTTGAGGGGAAATTCATAAATTTTAGTCAGGGGGCTGATCTTTTCAGAGAAATTTTTAATCCATTTTGAGTAATGGGCGAACATGCCAAGCGTCCTTTTAAGTGATCCTGAGTCAGTTGGAATGGGCAAGTTCAATAGAGGACTAAGGCGGTCATCATCGGGTCGAATGGTATTCTTTTCAATTTTGTAACCCAATAATTTAATAGTTTCTTGCCCATATACACACTTTTCTGCATTAAGAGTTAGACTGTATTTTGCCACAACCTCCCTGAATCGAAACAAATTCTGATCATGTTCCGCGGCTGTTTTGCCACAAATTGTGACATCATCTAAATATGAATAAGTACCTGTCAGTTTTTCTTTATTGATAATATAATGAAGTGATCTCTGGAACGCAGCGACCCCGTTTGTGACTCCAAATGGTATACGTGTAAATTGGTATAAGTTACCGCAAGCTTCAAAGGCTGTATACTTTTTCTCAGTTGGTAAGATGGACACTTGGTGATATGCACTTCTGAGGTCAATTTGGCTGAAGAAGTTGTGCTGTGCCACCTTTGATACTATAGATTCTATGTTGGGCAAAGGATAAGCATCCAGTTCAGTGAATTTGTTAATTGTTAATGAGTAATCAATCACGAGACGTTTGCGGTGGGTTGTGCCTCCAGTAACCAAGACTTGAGCTCGCCATGGCGAGTTACTAGGTTCGATAACCCGATCTTGCAAAAGTTTACTGATTTCTTCTCTTATAAATTGATTATCAGCGTCAGAATGTTTTCTTGACTTTATAGCGATGGGTTTGATATTATTTGAAAGATTACTGAAAAGTGATACAGGAGGCACTGTAGCTTCCATGACATTACATATCTTAAGGGGTTTAGCCGTGCCTCCGAATTGGATTTCTACTGATGAATGGTTGCTTAAAATGTCATGACCAATTATCACATCAGCACAAAGATCTTCCAAGGCGTAAAGAGGCTTCTCCTTGTAGACGTGCTCGCTTAGCTTTATTGTTGCATAGTAAAATCCATCTACAAGTGAAGTTCGTTTATTTGAAGCTAGTGTTACCGTTTCTTTCCATGGATGGCGTTTCAAGTTTAGCGATAGAGCAAAGTTCTTGTCAATAAAGCTTGTAGAACTTCCACTGTCAATCAAGGCATCAGCTTTATGGTTGTTGACAGTGATTGAAACTGTTGTCCTATGTAAACTAACTGGAGATGCTGCTGAAATTGCTGATATTTCTGGGTCCTTTGGTTGCGCTACAGCATTGCTAACTGGCTTATCTATGGCATTTCCGCCTCTGCACACTTTAGCGAAATGGCCTTTCTTACCGCAGTTTTGACAAGTTGCTTGAATAGCCGGGCATTTTATTCTTTGATGAACATTTCCCCCGCAGAAGAAGCAGCGTCTGCGTGATGGGGCCGCGGCCAGATTGAAACTATTCATTGTTTCATCTGTGTTTTCAATTTGGTAGAGTTCCTTTGCAGTTTGGAACTCATTAGCATTCTTTTCAGCCATTTCGAGCGAAATTGCCTGGTTGCACGCTTCTTCTAGGCTTATTTCTAAGTTTTCAAGTAGCCTTTGACGAATTTTTTGTGAACTTAAGCCCGCAATGAAAGCGTCACGGACATATTCGTTTCGATACTCTTCAGCAGTAACAGATTTGAAAGAGCACTCAAACGCTAGTTGTTGTAACGCACGCATATAGTCTGCCACTGTTTCTCCAGGCTTTTGTTTGGTTGAAGACAGTACATACCGAGCGTGGATTTCATTCTTCGATTTGAGGTAAATTTTATCTAAAAGTCGTAAAGCGTCCGCATATTCTTTTGTTTCTCTGATGAACGAGTAAACGTTAGGAGACACATTGTTGAAAAGAATTTTTAGCTTAGTTCCATCTGGAATTTTGACTTCCTCCGTTTCTTCTGAAAGATAGTTCAAAAATGTCTCCTTCCAGTGCCGATATTTTAGCTCGGCGGTTGGAGTCCCCGGATCCACATCGAACTTTTCAGGCCTGAGTAGTCGCGCAATAGAAGCCATTGCCTTTCTTCACTGCGTTTTTTTTTATGCGATAAATTGATACGAGACAAAAGGAAAGACCATTATAGATATATGGTTTTATCGCATAAAAATCACAGGATGGTATGACAGCTGTAAATGTGACAGAGTACCTACATCAACTTTCGTGGTAACCTAAATGGCAATAGTAAGTACGCCACAAATATGTCAAGAAATGTCAAACGAACGTTCGTAGTACGGTAGTGCTAGGCAATATTCGGGCAGAAGGCGGCCAGGGTGTCACGTGACCGCTGACTGGCTGGTTTTGACGATTCATAATACGAAATTGCAAGGCAGTTCTCTTTACGCCGTAAACTGCCTGGAAATAAAAGTTCATAATAGGGCCCCAGGGGGCCTATTACGAACTTTTAAAAAACCTGGCAAGTTCCCGGCAATTCATATCCCTGCATGGTTAAATTTCGTATTATGACATTCATAATTCTGACCGACTTCACGCTGGGTAGTTTGTCTATGACTGGCTTGTAATTCTCTGCCGTTTCATTCAGAAACACAATGACATAATTTATCGGTAAGTTACGATTTTATTTAAATCACGTATTTTATGAAAAATAATAAATAAAAATAATTCTAGTTACTAAAAGTAGGTGAAAATATGAACGCAATGTATATTGGGCTACTTATATAATTAATTCATTTAATAATTTTGTGTGTTTGCAAATTGTAACGCGAGATTAAGTTTCCGAACGTGAAATTCAGCTGAGAATTTGACAACTTCATGGACGTTTATTGTTGTCATTGTTGCACAAAGAAATTATTTTTATTTAATTTTAAGTACCTACTAGATTCGAAGTATAAACAAAAATATGGCTAGGGATGGATATGGTGGTGGATGAATATACTTACACCACACAACCGTGTGGTGGTTTTCAAGTGTTTTTAAAATCCGTTTTCATCATGATAATAGATGATAATATTATAATAGAGGCAGTTGTTGACATGTGGAATATGAGCTCGGCTATCATTGCATTGTGCTGATTGTCGGAACGGCCAATGGCCTGGCTGATGGCCGAAAGCCTCGGCCAGCAGCTCTGGAGGCTCTCGTTAGGCAGTTGGATCAAGGGCCTGATTCAGAAGGCAGATAAGGCTCGCATTGTGAGGAGGTTCCTGTCTGCAAGTCTGCAACCCTAACCACTGGTAGCTTGGACCCTGCTCCCGATACCGGCGGACGTATTTTTATATTTTCCAATGATGTTTTTAATGACTTTTACAAAATATTTAAAAATGTATAATTAAGTATGAAAATAAATAAACGAGATATTAAAAGGCAGTTGTAATTATTATCCATAGTTCAGTGGATGAGAGTTTTCGCCCTCGTCGGCGCCTAACTTATGTTCTGTTGGTAATGTATGTTCTGTTGGTTTTTCGATGTTTTTATCAGTCAGAAGTGCTACTTTCTAGAGTTTCCAGAAACTCAAACGGTACATATTCGTCACACCTGATATTTTTTTACGTTAACTGGATAACGCTCGAATAATTTCAACAAATAAATCTAAAACAATTCACAATCCATTCAATAAAAGCTGCTTCAGAGGAGCTTATATTGAATGGATTGAGAGGTTACTTATTAACAGTTTTAATATGTCAAGAAATGTCAAACGAACGTTCGTAGTACGGTATTGCTAGGCAATATTCGGGCAGAAGGCGGCCAGGGTGTCACGTGACCGCTGACTGGCTGGTTTTGACGATTCATAATACGAAATTGCAAGGCAGTTCTGTTTACGCCGTAAACTGCCTGGAAATAAGAGTTCATAATAAGGCCCCTGGTCGCTGCACACAGCGGGCGCGGCGCGGCGTGACCGGGCGGCGACGCGACGCTGAGCAGTTGTAATGTACTAGTTACTATTGTGCTATGGACGACGCCACACAGAGCCGCCGCGCTCGGCGCGACGCGAAGCGTGCCGAGCGTGAATACAACTCCGACGCGGCGGGGCGCGGCGCGACGGGACGTTTTTGATTTATTTCATGCCCCCATTTCCGTTTACGTTGTTTTTCTTAGCTAGCGCAAATAAGAGCAAGAGCGTTTTCACGTCTGAATCGCTCAACATCTTTTTGATGAATGAATCGCGTCGCTAAACGGTCGGCGTGAATGGGCGCGGCGGGACGTGATCGCGCCCGCAGTGTGAACGCTCCCGTCGCGCCAGCGCCGCGTCGGCGCCCGGTCACGCCGCGCCCCGCCACGCCACGCCCGCTGTGTGCAGAGACTGACCTTTAAACTACAAGCTATCGTTCATGGTTTCTTCCTGCAGGTCTATTACCTAAACACGAAATCCAAAGATTTGGCTGAAGTTACGGGCGATTCCTACTCCCTATCAAAGTTTGTGGTCATGAGGTCTACTGTTCGCAGAACTACTAGTATACAATATATTTTTAATATGACGTGTAAAAGTTATTTGTTTTTATATTTACAGAATAAACAATTATTTCATTTTCATATATAAAGTGAAATATGTACACACAGCAAGTGTTTATTTAAATCAAACTGCTAATGTATTGTCGGTTTTCCATACTTTGCAAATATTATTTATACAATACATTTTTTAAGTACTCAAACAGATCACCAAAATAATTAAATGCCGACTGGTTACTTGAAGAACTGTATGCTTAAGTTAAAAGTGGATTAATTGCTACGCATAGCTGGGCACAAGAATAATATAAAAGATCTACTAAAATAAGTTGGTAATACCACTAGTGGACCAACTCTACTTCGAATCGCGCACACCTGCATCAAAACCGGTTTCTATAAACATGATTTCACTCTCTCAGCACCACTGGCGTTGCCTAATTTACGCATTCAAGCTTGAGTCGACAATATAATAGAATAGAATATTTTCTCACTCTATTTCGTGCAAAATGTGGTTATTCAAAATAGTAATAATTTCACTTGAACCCTTTTTCCACAAGAAAAGCTGAACCTAAAATTTTTGTTGGCATGAAATTATGGACACACGGTTGGTTAAACATTAAATACACTTTAGCCTGTATTTTGTAATGAATTCATTCTGATGATCTTGTAATGAAATCAGTGTCTGCAAATGAATAACAACGTTTCTTCTCATTTTTTGCTTAGATACCTACGACTAATTTGTGTCACAGGTATTAATTGAGCAATACAATATCAATTAGCTGAGCACGTCGTTGGCAAATTTTGCCAATAACAAATTACATAGAATTTAGTAAGTTGCTTTAATGTAATACACCTGGGATCCATTAGGGATTACTATGGATTACTTCTTTCTTCGGAATTGTAAATACCTAGTGCTGTGGCTTTATTAAGTAACACTTTGACAGATTATAATATTTCTTATCTTAATTCTGTTTTGAAATTGGTACTTATTAATACGACTCGCTTTTACGACTTTCTGCAGTGACGGTAAATACCTAGACGGACACATTTTTGTTGTTTCATTAAATCATGGCCCCTTTTAAAAAGGCCGTTTTCTTAGTTTTAGCTCCATTTACTTCTTTGATTGCAATGCCATTTTTTATATTCTAAAGTCCTTGCAAGCTAGCTTCATAGTCAAAAGTGCATCGTACAAAGGTTTCAACGTTTACGGAGGGATACCGCATTGCGCGTACCATTTTATAACAACTTTTAATAATGCTTTGGAAATTATATACTCGTCGTCAGTCATAATCCAGAACATAAATTGTATTATCATAGTAGCTACAATTATATTTTAACAAAATACAAAGAAACATCAACTCAGCTCCTAAAACATAAATCTAAGCAATTGTTGCGGTTTGGCAGTGCCTGTAGTGCGTACAATGGTTTATCATACCCTATTCACATAGCTAAACCAGCCTCCCTTGCATACGGTAGATTCAACACACGCACACATAGGTGTTTGTACTGCTTATAGTTACACCTCAGCACACGGCACACAGGCAGGCTGTGGCTCGCTTGTTGATACAGCGACGCAGCGACGGCGTGCTGAGCTAAGGTGACTCAGAAAGTAAGTAGGTAGCTCCGCTTACCTGTAGAAATCAGCAACAAAGTAAATGGTGAAAGCAGCCGATTGGTCCCCATGTTGGTAGTCCGGATACTTTCTATCAATTTTGCACCGGGAAACAAATCTTATGCGCCCATCTTGCACAATTTTAATAAGTGCTTAACCCCAACTTAACTGTTATGCATCGCACACACAAAGTAAACGTTTACACTTCAAGTAGCCGATGATACACTTTAGTCAGTCCAATTGACTAGAACAGGCAGTTTTCACACTTTCTAACTTGATGCACTTCAGAAAATAATCTCATTTTCCAATCCTCAATATGAACTTTGGCGCGAAATATTCGTTACAAGCGAACACGGGCACGTTGTACACGGGCGACGGTTAGCCCAAGGCTGAATAAATTTCAAATCACAAGCCGGCGCGAGAGAAAGAGACAGCACCATGAACTGAATGAAACAGACAGATAATAAAGTTTGCCTTGTCTTGTCCGGGAATGAAGTGGCAACAGCGCGCCGGTTTGAATGTCGTCTTGCGAGTTTTTCACTAGATGGCAGTGCTGCTTTCTTAGAAAAAGTATGTAAGTACTTTCTTGTATAACTTGCTTACTTGTATCTAAGACCGCATTGGTATATTTCCACCATAGGAAAGTATATAATAACATTTGAAGTTATTATAAAATTTATGTGTATGTATGTAATAATAATAAGTAATATATTTTAAGGTCCACCTAAAACAAATAAAACAACTTTCTATTAACATTCATCATTTGTGTGTGTTCGCGCCGGGTGTTCGTCTGGCATAGGCATACTCGGACTTAATATTATATAGCGACGACGTTGCAGTATTTGCGTCGCCTTTGAGTAGATTTTGCATATCAGTGGCGTAGGACTACCGATGGAGCGGCGTAGGCCTTGTGTAGCAGCGGCGTAGACCTTGCGAAGCAGCGGCGTAGGGCTTGCGTAGCCGCGGCGCGCGGGCGTAGGCTTTGCGTTGGTAAGTACGCCGCGGGTGGCGGCGCGGCGGCGGAGGCTATGCGTAGCAGCAGCGTAGGCCTTGCGTAGCAGCGGCGTAGGCCCTGCGTAGCAGTGGCGTAGGCCGTAGCAGTGACGTAGGCCTTGCGTTGCAGCGGCGCGGCGGTGGCGTAGGCCTTGCGTAGCAGTGGTGTAGAATGCTTGCAACGTATTTCGTTTCGAAATTATCATTATCTGACAAGGTAGTACATATCGTACTTTTTGTTATACAGGTTTTTATACACACATTATTGCAATTGTTCCTACATCTAGCTGTAAAAGTGCGTCGTTTACGTTGTTCATATATCCTACAATACAAAATAAAATAAAATGTTATACTAGTAAACAATTTTTGTCCTCCAATGCCACATACAGAATTTGTACGTGCAATATTGTTTTGCAAATTTTGCACCATGTAATTGTAAAGTAAACCGATAATAATACTGCAGTTAGTTAATTGATTCAGGCGTGACTTTGCGGAAATCCATTATTAAATACAATAGACGCAGATATATTTAGTAACCTATTCCGCTTGACTATTCTTCAAGAGTCATAAAAACCCTGTAAGAACGTGACGTGTTACCACACCGAGCGCTGTACGCAGACTCTGCGTCCAGGTTCTGCGAATAGGTTACTAAATATATCAGCGTCTATTGTATTTTAATACTGCAGTTTTTACGTTCCATACAAAATCGTGATTTTAGAGAAATCATAAATGCATTTTTAAACAAAAAGTTTTTGCAAAAAGCAAGACGGACAAGAGGGTTGCTTTTTATACACTCGATATTTTGTTGAATCTTCTCACCGAGCCGGGTCAAGATTCTCTTGTGATCATTCAGAGCCTCTCAACAGTAACTTTAACTTTCCTTCATTCATAATAAACACTTGCAATATCCTTTCTTCCCGTAAGCTTTGATCTCGGCACCAGCCTCATATTTTGATGAAAATTTTGCGATAACGGACTTTAGACGGCTGAAATTCATAATAACGCTTTTTACAATCGCGAATACCTGCGTACTCGTAACACAATTGTAAAATCAGCGAGATTATAGCTGCCAAAGGGTAATCAAGGGAACCCTCAACGCGGACATTTCAAACGCCGCATCGCTGCTAAATCGTTAATGTCTGGTGCATGCTTTAATCACCACAGATGTTATCGCCAATCAGTTTTATCATTTAGTACTAAACTCTGAACTTAGTCGCCAAAACCTAATTAAGACTATGTTACGTTTATACCCGAATATCTGATGTAAAATCATCTTTTTATCCTCAGTTAAATAATAAACATTGAAAATAATAGCTTCCCCTTATTAACCCGTAGCCCCTACTATATGACCTAGATATTTTTACTAACTATACATATAGTCCATTGGTTAACGTAATTAACTAAAGGTAAACAAATCGTAATAAACTTTAATTTCGGAAGTCGGTGTTTTTATTTTATTTTATTTTATTTTATTTATTAAGGAAAACCAACAATTACACACTTTACATAGTTCAAAATGGCTTATAAATAGGTATATCGGTGTGTAACCAACTACGTTATCCACATATTACATATTCTAATAGAAATTTGGAAGAGCACGAGTGCAACAACAATACTAATGAAACTTAAAAATGAACAAATCTTATTCTTATAATACTAATGTATACATAATTATACGGAGACACGGTTAATCATCCGGTCCCTCGATCGTTTTAAGAAGCTCAATGCGAATTTTATTAGCTGACAAAGAGAACAAATCTAATTCTGAAAAAAGAGTATTATAATTTTTTGCTAAACGACCGACGTAGAGGTGCGCGGACACCCGCGTTGGTGCGACAAGAAGACACTGCAAATAACGGGCACCCACGCCGCACAACAGTTCTAGGTACTATATAGCACAATTTGTTTGTCAACTCTGAGCAATCGTACTTGTTATTACACAGGTCATAGAGAAACTTAGTTTCCAAAAAAGTGCGTCTATCACTTAAAGTAGTTAGCTTATAATATTTCAATAAGTTAATGTAGGGTGTTTTTGGTTTTGAATTTTCGTTTTTTGCCACCGACATCCGAAATTAAAGTTATTTTTCGAATACTACTGCTACATAAATAACAGTGACAGGGACTTAAAACATCATCCATATAGGGTAAGTGGGAAAAATAGGTACGTATTATTGAAGCTAACTCAAAAACTACGCAAGCAAAGTTAGTAAAATTTAAGTATATGGGACCACCTCTGATGCATGGCTAACTAAACAAAAAAACAATCATCAAAATCAATTTATTATTGGCAGAGTAATCGTGTAACAAACACAAAAAAATTGTCAAATTGAGAACCTCCATCTTTTTAAAGTCGGTTAAAAAGGGTTTTTTAATAGATGACACTTTCTTGTTTTCAAAATACGTTATAACCAAATGATAAAGTGGAAACTATCTTAGAAATCGTAAATAAATGTATTTACGATTTCTAAGATAGTTTCCACTTTATCATTAATTCTTAAACTGCTCTTCGTAGATGTAACTGCTTGAGCACAATTTTTTTGTTAGATTTATTATAATAATATAATATTTTGAGTGATTCTTCAACTCGTACTACATGCCCACGACCCATTTAGGACGACTTGACGAAAATCAAAATAAATAATATTTTCATTCTGCAAGTCGTCCCACGTTTCTTTTTGTGTGGAACTTTAAACTTTATCAACGTTTGGTACAGTCAGTAAGACAAGATAATATCAACACTTTTTAAAGAATTTTTAGTTTTACTTTCGTTTGTATGCCAGTCTATGGCGGAAAAACCCTAAAAAGTCAAATATTATTTTACTAGCAATACTTCCAGTTCATTTCTGTTTTCCTGATAGTTAGGGACAGTTATAGGTAAGATATAGGACAGTTTTAAGAATAACGAATAGTTTATTCTCTCTTTGTGTTTAATCGTTGTTGCACAACTTAGTGAGATCGTTTAGGCGCCTTTTTCGGTTCATTTCTGTCACCCTGGTACATTTCAAAACAACAAATAATTAAATTTCAAAACCTGGATTCTTACCATTATTCAGCTAAGTAGTGAGTCGCTTAAGCACCTAGTTCCAGTTCATTTCTGCTTTCCTGGTAGTTTTAATTAATAAAAAATAGAAATGGTAATATGGTAATAGTTACCTCCCCTTTATTTTTTCTTTTTAATTTTGTTATATATGTAATTGTTTTTTAGTTAATTTAGTATAATAAGTTACCCAATGTATATATTTTACTTTAATGAAGCTTAATGTTAAATAAAAAATTAGGACAGTTGAATTTTAAAACATCTATCGATATCATTTATTACGAATCCTTCATGCTCTTCTTTATGTTTCATAGGTGGTGCGCTTCGAGGAATACCCCGAAAATAAATATTTTATAAAAAAAACTTTTTTTGTTATTATTCCCACAATAACACTTTTGCTGCTGATTGTACCTTTCTCATTTTGATAGTAACGTGGGACGAATTGTAGAATGAAAATATTTTTTATTTTGATTTTCTTCATGTCGTCCTAAATGGGCCGTAGGCATGTAGGACGAGTTGACAAATAACTCAATATTTTGTAATCTGTCTATTGTAAAGAGCCCAAAAGACGGTTCTCTAAACCTCAACGAATTATAACGTTGTTAAATTGAAGAGTACAACTGTGACGTAGCATGACAACTGAGGTGACAGGTGTTACGTTAAGTCGGTTAACCAGACGCCTTTGACAGCTCTCTTTACGTGTTTTTTTTTTACCTTTAGTTAGCTACATAAACCAACGGAGTATACGTTCGAAACTAAGCAAGTAATATTTGCGGAAATCTGCCAGCATCAAAGGCTTAGCCGACTAACCTATACACACATATCTAGTTTACAAACTTTATGTGGCTAACGAAAATACCTGCCATGGGTAACATACAGTTACCTAGTTATTTATATAATTTACGTTAATTTTCATACCTAATAAATTACGTTAAAAATAATATCTGCTTAGTGCTTATTACATTCTGGCTGACCCGAGCCACTACGCTAAATAGTAATATGCTTTTAAACGTACTTGAAGGAAATTCAATCTGGCTGAATTTCCGTCAAGTACGTAACGCTATATGATCGATATATCGATATATCGATGGGTACTATTAAAATTCAGGAACTGTGGATTGCTAATCTTAATTACTATTTCGACTGTACCAAAGTGTATTTGGAAACAAAGAATCTTTATTTAGCGAAAATAGCTTTAACCAACTGAAATTAAATTAATTCCAAGCTTCAGTTTAGTTTCCGCAAATCCTGAACTAAGTCAAGTCGATCAAAGATGTGGCCTATAAGCAGAGCTAAGGTAAGTTTATATTTTAGCGCTACGAGCCAAAATACTCGACTGTCAAAATACCAGACCCTGAATTATAAGACAGACTGATGTGTAATCAGTCTGTCATACCTATGTATAATTCTGATGGACGTGTTCTCTTTTAATCAAAACGTTAAATAATAAATATCTCATTAAAATGCTCATCAAATCTGTACTTCCCAAAACAAATAGAGGAATTATTAACACGTAAGTACTTATCTACATACTGTTTGAACGTGAAATGGTTTGTTTCTCTTCTACGTTGTTAAAATTAATTGTAAAACACGATACACAAAGTGCACAGTGTTATGAAACCTTTGCACATTAACACAAATAAATGAATTGATTGGTGTCCACACGCTTAACATTGTATATACTACTATATACCTACAACATCAGGATGCTTGTAAATAGCCTCTATACGAGTGGCGCACATACTGCTAGCCTCCACGCCACGATATCCAGCTCCGATACCACCTTAGCATAATCAGCCTATAATGTTCCCACTGCTGGAACACAGGCCTCCTCCCTTCGAGAGGGAGTAGGCTGTAATGTACCACAAGCGGTCCCAGTGCCAGTGGTTCTAGGACATACCGGTTTCCTCACGATGTTTTCCTTCAACGTTTTGAGAGCAGTGATGATGAAATTATTTACACAAAGTAAAGCGCCTGCTTGGGTTCGAACCCACAACCTTACAATTCGTTAGTCGTAGCCGTTACCACTGGGCCACCACTGCTCGATACCACCTTGCTGACTGGCAAATAGTTTTACCCCGCCAAGATTTATTCACACAACATAGTTCGTGCAGATACAAGAGAAGAAGTAACGGTATATTGAATAAGTAACGTCGCGTCAAACCCATTTCTGTGTCAAATAAACCAATAAAACAATCGTCTCTTTTTCCTAGGCTCTTTGTCCGTACTTAATTAAGTAAAGGTTAAACCTAATTAGGAATTAATAAAATGTACTCTTTCTGTAACCGTATTTAATTAAAACAAATAATGTACAATTGCGTAAAGCTTTAAGGATCTGTTTCATGAATAACTTAAATCTTCTTAGTAACATTCACTTTTTTTCGACGTTCCGGTCGGTAAATTAGTTTAAATACAAAATAACATAAAAGAACTTCTAAAAAATTCCTAGAACTCTATAAGTTGTTTCATTGGTTATTAGAAATCATATCGAAAGTACAGTCACAAGCATGAATACATTACACTTACACAAGATTCAAACGCGATTATCTCCAAGAGTATTGATAATAAAAATTGTATAATATTACTGGCACAGCATTTACGAAACCATACCATGAAATAGGTATTTTCCCAAAATTGCAATTCACAAGAAAATCGCTTTTGAATTTTGCGTGAATGTAAGGTATTTAGGTATACTATTCGATAAGTAAAACGGCATCATTAAAATGAAATTACAGATAAATGATTGATTGTTAAGCTAATCAGTCCGTAGTGTTCCAACTTCGAACAGAAAGGACCAACTTTCTTTGTTATTTTAGATTAGATTATAATAAGCGCGTTACGTACAAATGATTGTTCTATGTAATAATGTTCTATGTAATACGGTTACATAGAACTTAAAAAGTAGACTCCATTATGTAAACTCGTTGCTAGATAATGTCTATTTCAGGGGTGGCCAACTGATTAGATCCAAGATCTACTGTTTCCTGACGAAACCGTGTGCGATCTGCCAATAACATATTCTTGAAATTTTGAATGAAACAGTTACGTAGTATTTTTAACCGACTTCTTCAAAAAGGAGGAGGTTCTCAATTCGTCGGTGTTTTTTTTTTTTTGTATGTATGTTACGCGATTACTCCGCCAATTATGAATTGATTTTGATGATTCTTTTTTTGTTTAGTAGGTCATGCTTCAGAGGTGGTCCCATATAAATTTTATTAATATTGCTTGCTTAGTTTTTGAGTTAGCTTCAATAATTACATATTTTTCCCACTTTGCGTATGTAGACGATATTATCTTAATCATCATTTACATAGCAGATAACGGTATACGAATTTGTGTGGGGTGGGTACCACAACTAAAAAGTTAAAAATTAAAACTTTTCACAAAAAAAAAACAACCGACTTCACAAAAAAACACTAAAATAGTGAAAAATAACTTTAATTTCGGAAGTCGGTGGCAAAAAACGAAAATTGAAAAGCAAAGACACCGACTTCCGAAATTAAAGTTATTTTTCACTTTTTTAGTGCTTTTTTGTGAAGTCGGTTGTTTTGTTTTTTATTTTATTAAGAGGCAAAACATAAAACTGAAAATTATTCTTAGTAACTTCTTATTTATATTAGTGTGAGCATTGCACTGAGCATCTTCCGCTAGATTAGCAAAATCGGGTTTGTAGTTGGAAATTGCCAACCTTAGTACAACCGTGCCACCAATCCATTTCAATGGTATGATCGTTCCATATAGCAATGACGTGAAGGACCTAGGCTTGCACATCGATAGTAACATGAACTGGCGTACTCAATTGGCTAGGGTCAGCCAGAAGGTTACTGGAACGCTGCGGGCTCTGTACTGCTTGAAAAACATATTGCCATCGAGTACGAAGACAATGCTTGTGCAGTCCTTAATTTTCCCTATCATCGATTATGGTGATGTGTGCTACTATGACCTGAATGCAGATCTTCTCGACAAACTTGACCGTCTTCTCAATAATTGCATTCGATTCGTGTTCAATCTGCGTAAATATGATCATGTCTCTGCGCATCGATCGCTTCTAAAGTGGTTACCCATACGTCAGCGCAGAGAGCAAAGGGCGCTGACCACCTTGTTCTCGTTTCTTGTCTCTCCCTCTTCCCCTAGTTATCTAGCCCCCCATTTTCAGTACATTTGCGCCAACCACAATAGAAATCTACGTTCATCAAGTAATCGTCTTCTTCATTGTCCCACTCACCGTACTGACTTCATTCACTCTTTGTTCTTTGTTCAATCTATCTCTCTGTGGAATGCGCTCCCCGTAGAAATCATGATGGCAACCAACCGGTTATATCCTTTAAAATTAAAGTTCGAGAGCACATTCGCAAGAAGCTGGCAGTATCATCACAACGGTAATGTTTTCCCATTGTTTGTCTTATTTGTTTTAGTATGTTCGTGTAGTTATGTGTATTTATTTGTTCTTATATTTATATATATTTAGGTTTATTATATATAAATATATATAGTTTTAATAGGTTTACGTATTTAAATAATATTTATTTCACAATTTTCGCTATTGCACCTACCACTGTTTGTTTCTGCATCACCCAAAGGTTGACTGGTAGAAAATGCCTATGACATTTAGTCCGCCTCTGTACATTTTGTGCTTAAAGTATTAAATAAATAAATAAAGAATCCAATGTATGAGCAATTTATTTACATCGGTAGTCGTCGACGTCGTGTCTCCGCTAGTCTCTATCGTCAACTGACGGATTGACACCCGCCCCGCCCCCGCGTCCAACACGCTTCCCGCTTAAGCCCAAAACACACACAGAGCGGGTGCGGGGCGGGAGCGGGTCGGGCGCGGGAGTACGGCGGGTATAATAATTTGTAATTCAAGGAATTATATGGATGTCAACACACAGAACGCGGGCGCGGGTCGGGCGCGGAGCGGGACCCGCGCGGGAGCCGCGCCCGCCACCCGCCGACATAACAGCGCGGGGCGGGAGCGGGTCGGGCGCGGGAGTACGGCGGGTGTCATAAATTGTAATTCAAGGAATTATATGGATGTCAACACACAGAACGCGGGCGCGGGTCGGGCGCGGAGCGGGAGCCGCGCCCGCTGACACAACAGCGCGGGACGGGAGCGGGTCGGGAGCGGTTGTGCTATTCTGTAAAAATATCTCCGTGAAAACTAAGTGTAGTAAAATATCAAAGTGAGGTTGGAGTGAACTGTCACTGCCTTAGCATCAGTAGGTATCGATGACAATGACTCACTCCACTCTCACTTCACCTAAGTTTTCAAGGTAAGATGGTTACAGAATCGCAATGTGGGTGTAGCGGCGTTACATTCGTTGCAATACACTTATCGATGATATTCTCCATATTGATGTTTATTTTTTATTAATGTCAAGAACCTACAACTTTTTCCATTTTCGCGTACTTCTCTTTAAAATAAGTAAAAAATAATAATTCGTCCGTGTCAGAATCACCCAACATTTTCACACTGCAACCGCTGCCGCCTGTCAAAGTACAACCGCGCCCGACCCGCTGCCGGCCCGCGCCCGACCCGCTGCCGCCCCGCGCCCGCGCTCTGTGTGAACACGATGAACCGCGCGACTCACGCGATGAAAACGACCCGACCCGCTCCCGCCCCGCACCCGCTTTGTGTGTGTTTTGGGCTTTATTCTTTCTCGCGTGCTGAAAACAAAAGAGAGCTATGCTGCGTAGAAGAGAGGATAAATAACGTGACGGAACGGTGATTGAAAAATGATACAAGATGATACGTGCAGCAGTTGGTGATTACGTTGCGCAGTCTGTTCTACTTATTTATATTTTTTGCCTTGCCACGATCGACTGGACTAATAGTCGCGATCGACCGGTCGATCGCGATCGACCGGTTGGCCACCCCTGGTCTATTTGATAACACACATTAGGCACTTTCTTCAAATGTCAGATTTATGTAACTAGCTGACCCATATTAGTCCTGAAACCAATGACCACTGAACCAGGTATGTGTCTGTCAGAATGTCCGTATAGGTGAAATTACATGCAGTAAATTATCGAAAACTGTTTTCATTTTTCAGTAACTTGATTATTTATGTCAGTTCAATTACTAGCGTCACACAGTGTTTTATGAAGCCCATTTTTCGGACATCACATTTTTATTAAGAAAGCCGATAGAAATAGTCATTTATATGCAAGATTTCGTATCCCCATTTAGCTGAAGTGCATGTCTAGTTATTGAGTAATATTTTTTTGAAAATCGACAAATTTTCATCTGGATATTTAGAAAAAAAATAATTACACTTAAACTAAGCATGATACGAAAAAATTATGTTAGGTACATACATATAATGGCGTTTCTTATGCTGAGTATGTCAGAGCACAAATGAAGCTTGTGACTTAATAAGATCCAGATATATACGAGTTTTTTGGTTTTAGTGCTTCTTTTTTCTCTCGAAAATTCCGCCAAATTGGGAAAAGTTATTTATACTGAAATAATTCTGTTTACTTCCCCAACATACCACATAATTATGACCGCCCAAATCCATGGAACTTAGAAGTTGTTCCAATTTAACTATTTTTGTTAGAGTTATCACATTTTTTTGAAAAATTACAAATGATGTTGCAATAATCTATATCGAATAAAAATTTAATCAACAAAATCCGGATAGGATTTTGTTGATTAAATTTTTATTCGATATAGATTATTGCAACATCATTTGTAATCATGCTCATACTATTTTTTAGTTTTCCGTAGTCACAATGACAAAAATAACGTACACCATGTTACTTTTAATAAAAATGTGATTTCCGATAAATGGGCTTCATAAAACACTGTGCGTCACTACGTGATATTCACTTTTTGTAATAAAGCTTTCTCCATTTATGGTAATTTTAAAATATTTACGTTAATTGGCAGTCAGATCGGTAATCGCAGATTAATGTTATTTTTGCATGCTTTCATGTTCCGTATCGACTTGCATGCCTAGTACGAGTACTTAGCACGCACCAAAGTGACATGTGTCCCGAAACATGAATGTATTTTGTATATGAGGAGTGACAAAAACCCAACACGTCTCGTGTTACTAAAGTGAAATGCTTCCTTGTTGTCAAATCAAATCAAATCATTTATTGTGGATCATAGGTTCATAAGATGTTGTGTTAGTAACAGGTAAGTCTGCTATGTCCCGCCATTGTGGCATACAAAATTCATATTTAAAGTTCGGAACATGGTTAAAATACAGTAGGTACATCAAATTATCATGCAATACATTATGGTTAAGTTAAGTTAGTATAATATTTATGTCAAATTACAAACTAGTCATGTTACAAAATAATTTACAAAACAATTGCACAGTGCTTACATAAGTATCTAGTTTTTACATTTATGATTGTGTACCACTTGGTTTGTTGTAATCAACTGATTCAATGTATTGTCATTTAGAAATTCTCCTATAGAGTAATAACATTTACTTATCAATAATTTGTGTAGTATTTTCTTTAAGGTATGTATATCGCTCATGGTTCTGAAAAAAGGTGGAAGATTATTAAAGATACGTGGGCCCATACAAAAGATGCTTTGGTGCAAAAGCTTTGTTTTACTGGCTACGGTGTGCAGCTTGTCTTTGTGTCTGGCCCTGGTGCAAAATTCAAATAAGTTTGGATTTGATTTTATAAACATTACAGTTTCATATATGTATAGGTACACTAGGGAGAGTTAATATTTTTAAATTTGTAAAATGTGGTCTGCATGAATCTTCTTGGTGTAAATTGCACATCGATCTAATACACCGTTTTTGAGCTCTAAAAGCCCGCTCTTTTTCTACAGAATTTCCCCAGAAAATGATACCGTAGCGTATGATTGAGGCAACATATCCATGATAGGCCGTTAGTAATGCAGACTGATTGACAGTGCTCCTTAATCTGTAAAGGGCATATGAGCTCTGACTAAGTCTTTTGCAGACTTGCTCTATATGTAACTTCCAATTTACTCGTGCGTTTTGTCGTGCGGGGTAACTACTTACGTAACACACATAAATAAAGTAGCAATCGATCGCAATGCCTTTTATTTTGAAATCCTTTGCTTCATACGTTTGAAAATTAGTCTGCTCAACAACGTAAATAACGAAATGCAAGGCTGAATAGAAAATTAAAGGCATTGCGATCGATTGCCATTTCTTTTTACCCGGACTGCCAAGGTAGGCTTAGATATGTTTTTCGCGCGTGTGTATGTTTGTAAGTTTCTTTATTACCTCGTATCTTCCAAACGGCTGGATGGATTTCGACAGTTATAAGGTATCGTTATATTCGTTTTAAAAACCAAAGGGTGGTTTATGCAAAAAAAAAAAAAAGGCGGATTTTTTGAGTGAAATAGTATTACTTTATTACTGTATAGTACTACTGTATTAATAGTATACTGTGTATAGTATTACTGTATTAATAGTAGGCAGCGCTTGTGTGCGAAACCAATGAAGCGCCTCTTTTTTTGCCGTCATGATAGGTAGCAAAAAATCATAATAATACACTTCTACAAGCAACAACGTGAGCGAGAATTGAAGATCGAAGTCTATCGGTCGGCCAGTGGTCAGATAGACCGCAGCCATAAGCAACATAGCGACAGCTGCGGTTCGTTTGATTATAAGGGCCAGGCCACAACAGTGCGTTGCGGCGTCGCATCGCAAAAACAACATTGTTGTTTCTACTTGCTCAAGGTAATGTATGGCGTCGTTGATTTTTGCGATGCGACGCCGCAACGCACTGTTGTGGCCTGGCCCTAACGCAGACAGATAGCTCATAATTAATGTAAACTAAAACCCGAGACCTCAACATTAGGTCAGTTCAAATAATGTAAACTTGAACCACAGACGCAAATAATGTCTTGGCGATTTGTACTTACTTATCGATACACGACTAAGATGACTGAGAGATGGTATAGTATAAAATAAAATATAAGTAAAAATCTTTTTAAAAACAAGCTTCTAATCAACTAAAAAGTACTAAATAAAACTGTCGTACACATAGAACTTAAGACTTAACCTTGAGGCTTATCTTCAGTTTTAGTGTAAGAAGGACATTTACGCCTCAAGCTTTTAAGAAAATATTAAAGTTCTATGTTTACGACAGTTTTATTTAGTACTTTTTAGTTGATTAAAAGCTTGTTTTTAAAAAGATTTTTATATAGGGGGGTATCATTTTTGCAAAATGTCTCGGTAGTTGTCTAGGTATGCCAAGTTTCAGCTCAGTCGGATGCCAGGAAGTGCTTGAAAAATTGATGACAAAAGGAGTAACCGGAAACACATACGAACAGAGCAAGCTAATATAAAGCTTGTAAAAAAAATGGCCTAGCATTTCATTAAGTCTCAGGCGCCCCTAGTGCCCTGCCTCGTGTGTGCGCCGCACACTTCGCACATATGGGTGGCGCGGCCCTGGGTTAGGGACTAACCTGGTGTCAAAGTTTTAATGCCGCTCATGGGCCTCTAGCTTGGTTTCACATGCAGTTGAGAAATATCTCTCAGGCATGCCGGTTTCCTCACGATGTTTTGCTTCACCGTTTTTTAAGCAAGTGATAATTATACAATACGCTCATGAATCTGAAAAGTCCGAGGTTCGAACCCGAGCCCTTTGACATGGCAGTCCGAAGGTCACACCACTAGGCTATCACTGCTTCGCCACTGATTGCCATTTAATTTAATGTGTGTGAAACTTTACCCCGATGAATATATTAAATTGTTAAACATCTTTTCCTAAACCTACGGGAGCCTAAGTCGTGTGACTAGATAGACGAAAGGTACAAATTATGTTCAATTAAGTAGTTAAATACCTAATAGGTAGGCACTTCATAATGATTAACAGTGACTAACTAGAAATATTAATTTGTAACCTGTTAAGCCTCGTCAATTAGCAACTTGCTAAAGTAATGCATTAGTTAGTAATGCAAGCAAGGCATTAAGTCCGCCTTTGTATGGTATTTTTTTTTACTTATGCATGTAGTTTAATAAAAAAATTAAAAAAACTCACAATTTTTTTCTCATATAGGAATGTGAAAATCATAATCTTTGCACAGGGAAAGCAATTCATTAGCCCGTACTATGTGTTTAGCACGAGCTATTTAAAAGAGAAAGCATTCTCTTTTACATTAAAATTGGCTCAGACTCGATTGCATAACCTATCCGAACGAACTAACACTTTTAATTAAGAGTCGAAAAATCGTTTCAATTTAAATGTTCACACAGCTCGGCTGCGCGTGTGCTACGTACGGAATACTAATTAGTGTTGTTTGAAGTAAAAAGTACGACATATAAGGTAAAAAACATATTGCACTAAAACACCTAAGCGCACACTGGCAGAACCTACTTTTACTCTCAGAATTCTGTATGTCTCACATTGTGTGAAGACTCGTGTGCCACTAGGAAAAGAACGTTTAGATAATTTCTCGTTTCTAAAATAAAATACTTTTTATTTTTATTTCACTTTTTATCACTCTCGCACCATACTTCTCGCGGACTGAGTGAGAGCCAGGCGGAGTAAGGTGCTGGCGGCTCAGAGCCTCGAATAGTTTAAAAAAATAAAAACATAAGACCTGCTTTATAGTTATGTCAGTCATTATGCAAAGTTTCATGATCTAATTTGAAGTATTTTTTTAATACCAGCCGTTTATATTTCGGTTTAGAGGTAACTTTGGATTTCAAATTCAAATTCAAATTCAAATCTTTATTGCATATCTCATGTGATTTTTTTTCTATAAATAAAGAAATGTTTATGTAATTGTATTTTTGTCAAACGTAGTACCTAGCATCAATCCTCAACTTTAACATATTTAATTATTTATATTTATTTCAAAATTAATGCTGCAATATTTTCGACATAACGGAGGATCATGCTAAGCAATTTGAGGTTGTATAGGTTCTTAAGTAGGTATATTTTTTTATTAATGGCGTACAGCCCAGAACGAATATTTCAGGTACTAATTAACTACTGCCTGTCGGTTAAGTGTTTTTGGGATTTCCATCTGGAACTTCTCAGTAGCAGAGTTTTGATCGGTGCCCGATTGATGGCAATATTAGGTTCGCCCCCTATTACATGAAACGTAACCACTGGCGAAATGTGAGTGTAACAGGTACTACACCTCTGAATCACTCTTCGAAGAAATATAGGCGTGATGTTATGTTATGTAATTAACTATGATGAACTGGGACAAAAACACCGAGATCTAATATTAGAGATGGCCTGAAAATACATAATCTTTTCCACAGGGAGATTTGCAAGTGTCCCCATTCCTGCGATGTTTTTATCACCAAAATAATAATACTTTTATCTAAAAATATTACCCAAGGTAGGTAGGCCGTAGGTTTAGAAAGTAAATTAATTAAATACGGCCAACACATAAACGAGATTTGAAAAGCCCCCTTAGCTTATGTATTAAAAGTTTGTTTTCATAATATAATAATAGCACACGTTATATTTTATGTACCTAGTCTGGGTACACACGACAAGTGATAAATGCCCAATACCAGACCAATCCCGTTTAGTGCGCGTAGTATCCTCATTCTCATCTCTAATAAAACTCTTTTATCTTAAGCCGTCAAAATCTAAACCAACCCACTTATCTTATCTACCTCTCGTACAATTCGTATAAAATCTTGAAAAAAAGTGAAATGTGTTCCAATTAACGTCTCATTCGCACATCAGTTTCGTTCGGCCTATTCTTAAAATAAACTTTTTACTTTTGTAACACAATCTGTGTATTGTTACACTAGTTACGGTAACATTTCACCGTAACAAGTCCGTTTTAACAAACTGATTATACATTTTATTGTATCGTGTTTTTAGTTTTTACCCTTGCATTTAACATCTTCAGCAACGCCGCGGGCTATTGACGAAGTACTAGGTAAGTTTGTTTGTTATTCCCTCGTGGTTAGAAGCTTACACTCAAATATATAGAAACACTTATCCCAGTCCCGTTTTGTCATTGTGGATAAGATTATGGCGTCATTTCCCCCTGGAGAGTGGCCTGTTAGTAGCCACTTGGGGCGGCCAAGTGCCTAATAATTTGACTTAGTCAATGTCTACAAGTAATACCCCTGCTGTGATAATAATCTCTGTTGTTTATGTTTGTGTTTTAAATAGTGTCCGAACGAAAATAGATTTTCAGCCGAAAACGAAAACGAAAAAGAAGCTTCAGCTTTAGTCTTATTTTCGGCCCAAAACGAAGCCGAAAACGAAAATGATCTAGACATATAAAAATATTAATGTTTCCGCTGTACACTGAAATCTTGATTGTTTTTTTACACCTAGCGAGAGAAAGAGCAAATATAGGCTTTAAAAGAAATAAAACACGATAGCCGAACGTCACCTGATATTGTTCGAACTTTACGAAGTAGGCCGAATGACGCGCGACACTTCACAAACTTCTGAGTTTCGGCTTGGTCAAAGCTTCGGCTGGTTTATGGCCGAAAACGAAAACGAACGAAGCTTCACTCAGTCACTAGTTTTAAACCTATTATGGATTTTTTATCCCGTAATTTACGTACTAGTCTTGGGAGATACCAAATGAACAAATTGATATCATTTGTACAATGTACAGCATCCCGTAAAAATATGATTCGGCATCAGAACGTTGAATCTCAATATCCAGACTGATAAAAACAGTACCTACATAAAAATATCGTTCCTTCCGGATTTTAGTAAGCTAGTTACACGTGAGGAAAGCTTTATGAATTGGTCCGAGGTAGTGTTTTCAAATATGTTTCCACATTGGTGCTTGGTGCTAGCAAACAATATGTTATTTAAAAAAGCAGTTCATTTTACCGCTGAAGACAGATGTAAAAGTTTTCGGAACTTTACCAATAAAATAAACACAGTACACAGGAACTACCATACTTATACCACATGGAAATTTCTACGCCCGCGTCATACCAGCTGTTCCAGTGTACGAGATGTGGGCTATTTGTCATCCCACACGAATAGGATGACCTAACAAACTGCCTTTACTTACAAATGCCCCTAAACATAAATCCAACATGTTACTGTTGTTTGGTTTCATACAACGCCGACCAACCTTACTGTGAAACAGATTACAAGTTTCTTCATGCTGTCAGGGAAAAAGTTGACAGACAATGTGAAAATAAATACGATTGTTCTTGGAGTTCTTAAACTCGTAAAACGTTCATTTTACGTTAAACCTGCCACCAGGTCTTGGCGGATTATGCCATAAGCCTTATTGAAGTTCCAAAGAGACGCAGATTTAATTTATAGACCGTCAATGGCCTCCTGAACTGAGTAAATTAATTAGAATTTTGACGGAGGCCGCTGTCAGGCGCTCGAGTAGTGTACCGCACCTCCGCACAGGAATACTAAATCCCGACCTCTCCGACCAAATGGTTGTGACTTAATTAAATTTATAGCCGAAGTAGTCCAACATTTAATTTAGATATTCAAGAAGCATCTAAAGTTTTTACAACTACACGACATCGACATCCGCATGAGATTATCATAAACTAAGTTCGTCCTGGGTTTATGAAAATCCAGGGCAATTATTTACGGTGAATACAAATATTTTTATAAGCTCGTAGCCCGTTAGACGTAGCTTGCACATTTTATTTGATTTACAGGAAATACTAATTTTAAAGTCCATAAAAGTTGTTTTTATAAGCCCGGCAATCGCAACGGGTTTCCATCATGACATAACATAAATCGCAAGAAGTCCTTAAAAACCACGTTTCTATTAATAATTATATATCGTAATTTAGTTAAGTTTACGATTTGAGGTTGTCAGGTATTTATTTTGAATCTTTGATTTTAAAGCCGATGTAAATCCGCAGTTTTCATGAACATTTTTTATTATAAGAACCTCAATAAGAACAAAAAAGTTGGGTTTAAGAGCCTATTTGTTACTAAAATCTGTTTATAATAACGGACAAGTTTGTTATATATCTTCATACATTGCTGTCAAAATTTACATTTATATAATCCACTTCATCGGAAACATTTTTTCTTGACTTATAAATTCATAAATCTATAAAATACTAGCTGTTTCTCGCGACTTTGTCTGCGATCCACGACATGAAACGTAGCTAATGTCCTTCTCAAGATCATGGTCTACCCCTGTGCCAAATTTCATCCAAATCTTGTCAGCCGTTTTAGCGTGAAAGCGTAACAAACCAATCCACTTTTACATTTATAATATTAGTTAAGATAGTTGGGATTTGCGAGTATCGTTCGCGGATGTCATCTCCGTTGCCGACACTCGTATACCGAATACTGCATTCGTAGCCAATAATTCTGCGATATTTATTTAAAGTCAAACTCTATCCTCACAGGTATTCGGAACACGTTCATTTGTTACCGTAATTCATATAACGCTTCGAAAGCCTTCTTTATGCAAATATTCGACTCCGTAAAAAACTTTGAGGTCCTTACATTGTCAAAAGAAATATTTCCCCAAACAGTTATCAGCAATGATTCAGACCTGA
Source organism: Lithophane socia (assembly GCA_947522985.1). Classification (NCBI taxonomy): domain Eukaryota; kingdom Metazoa; phylum Arthropoda; class Insecta; order Lepidoptera; family Noctuidae; genus Lithophane; species Lithophane socia. Next base: position 13,261,573 of record OX383252.1, on the reverse strand, counting down.
TTGTAAAAAGAGAAAAAAAAAATTAGTTCAGCAGGAAAAGCTCTAATAATAAACTGGAACTCGGCATTGGTTTTATTACCATTTGGGACACAAAGAGAACATGAAACAATACAGATATTCCTATGAGTTCGTGCACAATTTATGATAAGATTGCTTCTAATAAAGAGCAATAAACCCACGCTCTAACCGTTTCAGTTGGCAATTGGCCATTCAAAAGTTGTTTAGATATCGGTTATTATTCAAAAATTTAAGAGTAGGAGAGGGAAGCTCGATAAATGTGCGAGGATAGTCCGGAATTATCATAACTGTTCCGTACAGCTTACAGTATACACATCAAAACCTCTCCGCTACTTCGTTACCAGTTGATAAAAGCGAAGTCAAAAATAGTGAAGTGAAGTCGCAAATTCTTTCAATGGTTCTCAACTAGTAACTTTTTGATAACGGGGTTTAGTTTCCATTCGAAAGGCACTAATAGGTACGCTACAAGCAAATCTCGTCGTTATTGGAAAAAGTTTTATTGTTTTTTATCTATTCTCAAATGTTGTAGCAGGAAAGTTGTTACCTATAATGACAACAACTCGTCTAAGTTAAGATCATGTGTTTAATCTTAACACAGGTATATTTTAATGTCGGAATATGAACTACTTATATCATAAATACTATATAACTTTTACTTTTATGTTTTTAATAAATTAGGTAGATATAAGTTGTTACTTACGAGTATGTACAATTTATTTTAATCCTCAATAAATAAATCTTCTGCCTAGCCTTTTCCCAACTATGTTGGGGTCGGCTTCCAGTCTAACCGGATGCAGCTGAATACCAGTATTTTACATGGAGCGACTGCCTATCAGACCTCCACAACCCAGTAACTGGGTAATACGATACCCTTTGGTTAGACTGGTTGTCAGACTTTCGTGCTTCTGACGATTCGTAACGACTGCCAAAGATCCACAAATGACAGCCGGGACCAACGGCTTAACGTGCTCTCCGAGGCACGGAGGAAACTCGATATGTGAAAATGGTCACCCATCCACGGACCAACCCCGGCAAGCGTAGCTTAACCTGATGGATCGACCCGAGCGGCTGTTATTACTTAGCCACGAGCTCCTCTGGAGTAAAGTGACAGATGCTAATGTCTCCGTATCAAATAAAATTGTAAAATAAATCGTTTATAAGATGAAGATTTATCTCCTACTCCAGTGAATTAATAATTAGACTATAGACCTTTATGAATCAAACATTTAAAAAAATCTGCCTGTGCGTGTCGGACCCGCGCAATGAAGGGTTCCGTAGTTGGGCTGAATTTATCCCAAAAACAAACTTAACATTGTAGTCGAAGACAATGAAGACATGGTAATAGGTAATAGGTAATACGGGCTGGTATCCGCAATGAAGACATGTTCTCCCATACATTCCAATTGTAAAAGTAAGTTGGTCGACTATTACTCGTTAACTTGTAAAGCCTACTTAGACGTGATAGTTTTCCTTTTAACCTCGTTATAATATTACTACTGCCGTGTTTTTTTTCACAAATCCAAAAACAACCAGTTAGCTGGCAGAGGGTTCACACACTTGACTTTAACATCAATTACCACTTTAAAGCTTAATATTTCGTCAAACGGATCCCTGAATGAAAATTAACGTATAGCGTTGGTACCGTATAAATAAATTATTTTACCACTTTGTCGACGTGATTCATATTTATGCCCATGCCAAATGACAGACGGACATGGTGAAACTATATGGGTTCCTTGTTGAATACGGAACCCTAAAATGGAATTTAGCAGTGCAATCTTATTCCGCCGACCGCGTCTCAGGAAAAAATATATTACGGCGCTTTAATTGCCAATTAGATAATAAAATTATGGGAATTGCATAATAAAATAATTTGATTATAAGAGGGACTAATTTTATGTGACAAACAAATCACCCTGCTCTAAACAAGGAAATTACAGGCTCAAATAATTCGATAGAGTTGCCCGTTTGACTAATGTAGTCATCGACTCAAAGCCATCGCCGAGTAATTAGATTTTAGGGCAAATTAATTACGTATTAATTCGCTGCTAATTAATTTGCCCTTTATCGATAATTCCGTCATTAGAATAAATAAGCTCTTTCCTGAATAGAAAATATTAAGGTAGGTAACTGGTTTTGGGGATGTTTCTTTAGGAAAAAAGTTCCATCTCCATGATCATCATTTATATATTTTTGTTACAATTATTTTACTAGGGCAGAAATAATAATACCCCGTGATGCCTTGAGGCACGATCCCAATAAATCTGTGATCATAGGAAAATAGGAAATTCCGTACAAAATTACTTTATTCTTTACCCTTCTACAATAAGAAGGTTCTGAATACTGTGTTTTTGGGATTATAATAATTTACCCAAATCGGCTTAGGAATCATGGAGGTCAGCCCATCTTCGGTGTTCTATTATTTTTATTGAGGTAGGAATAACCATGATCTTTTGAAGCACTTCTGACAAAGTTATGAAAGTCTCACACTAATTAGTTTGAGACATTCACACATTAAATCACCTGAAACTGCAAAATCAAAAATTAAAAAAAGTTTTAAAGTTTGTTGGAAGTCAGTTTTTTTTTTTAAATCTTATGAATACCGATCGCATATAAAACTGTTTTACACTTTCAAAATAAGTCCACAGTAATTACGAAAGAACCCAGAAGCAGATTAAGCCGAATTCTTCCGGGGTTTGAGATAAACAAGTATTCCAAAAAAGTACTTAGGCACAGATATTATAATACTTAGGTAAGTATCAGTTAATGGCATAGGAAATCTTTTTAACTACGTCAGTTTAGCGCGGAGGATAAATTCCGGGCACCAAGTGTACTAAATGATTCAGGAAATTCAGATTCCGGTGGTCCGTTAAGTGGTGGGTACTTCTAATATTATTTATAAAATATGGGTTACTTAAAGCGTCCCCACACTTTAAAGCGAAAGCTGTCTGAAGTCTGAAAGCTTCACTATGTGATGTTTACAGAATATTTCGTCATGTGAGTTGTGATTAATGTTTTGGACAATTTACATGATTTGAACGAAAGTATTTCCGGTAAAGATGAACTGTAACTCATAATAATAAATTACTGTAGCCTAGGGCCATATAGCTTATTATATCTCAGCAAAACAATTTTTTTTTTTTTTTTGAAAAAACCTTTCCCCACACTAAGAATTTCTTCCTGTATCGTGGGTGCGTTTACAAACATAGAAACTCACATACACTAACACCCAGACCCGGAACAACTACTTGCAGATCATACAAATATTTGTTCCGTGCGGGGATCGAACCCGCGACACGTTGCGCAGCAGTCCATCGCTCAGCCACTGCGCCAACCGTGTCAACACAATGCTTTTTTTGTATAATCTTTCATCTCCCATATGTAGATAGATACCTACCTTTGTTGTTTTTAGGATCATTGTAGGATAATGTATTGTATTTTCGACATAAATTCCTATAGGAGCACCAGATCACATAAAGGTAGGCACTGAATTACGCGAAACTATGCGAACATAAAGCAAATGCATATAAAACAATGACTAGTAGGTAAAAACCGAAAAAGGTTTTCAGGTTCCATGCTAAAAACTGAAACGTACCGACCGAGTCGAATTTAGTACCTATAATTGTATTGTGCTGCGTCAGGCATTTCAGGACAACAATAGGTAGGATAGTTTTCGTTTTCAGAACTTTACTTCTCTAGCAGTTGTCAGAAACGTCGAAATTGACATTGTTATTTTGATGGTAGATAACCACTCTGCCTGATATAATCACTCTTCACCTAGAAAAATATCGATATACTTATCGAAATCTCGATATTTTTTGTTCGATATATCGATATTTTTAGGCGATATTTATTATTTCGATATACCGATATAAAATATCAAGTACCGAAAATGTATCAAAAACGATATATTTGCAAACCGTTATCGCCACTGACTAAAACCGCTAGAATTCAGAGCTGTAAAATAGTTATTTGTGCAACAAGAGAGCAAAGTGATTCTAGGTTAGAATCCTGAGCACAGCGAGGGATTCAAAGACACGAGATGCAAATAACTTTGGTCTCGTGTAACACATACAACTTTTCACCTCAGCAGCGAGAACATGTTAGATATTAGAACAGATTAGGGGTTTAACCGTATAGTTCGGAAGCGCCCCCGATTGGACCCGAACATACAAACCTCCGCCGGCTCGGTAGCGGGTCCCATTGGACTTAATAAGCGCGCAAGTTAATTAATTTACCTTTTAGAAATCAAGACTGTCAATACGTTAATCGCCATTTTGATGACAGTGGTGGTTGAGGCTATAAAACATAAAAATGAGACATTTCGAACATTCAAACTCCACCACAGGGGCAGTGAATAATATATCATTCGTTAAATAAATTAGGGCTGAGTAAGTAGCAGATGACCACACCTATCCACCATTATCGTATGTTGAACGTTCTACCAAACACCCTGTATCTTTACTTTAGAAGCAAAAACAGTTAAAAGTAAAAAATCGAATCTTGTGAAAAACGTTTCACTCTGGAATCTCACATCATGATGCAAGTTTAATTTTACTTCAAAGTGGCCAGTACGTTAAAACGGCAACTTCATATTATTACCTAAAGGTAAAAAATACATGGTAAACATTAATACTACATGTATAATAGTAATACGAAAAATAATAAGTTAAATTATTTAAAACCTTATCAGATTTGCAATTTTACGGGTTTAAGTGTATCCGTACGTTTTATTGTTTGCTTCTTTTTTGTGCCTACGTAGATATCGAAATTAAAATCGAACTTCGAATCGACTTGTTTCTATCTCTCGCTTTTTTCATATCGAAGTAAAAGTTACAGAACTAAGTGAAATTCAAATCTTTCGAATTTTGTGAGTAGACCCATGACATGTACTCGCCTTTTAGAAAAAAAAAAATTAAAAAGTTACTTTGTCTCACGCTCGCAGCAAAATCGAATTTTGCTCACTGTCTGTAGACAGCAAAACCTGCTTGTTTGAGGTGCTGAGGTGAAAAGTATATTTTTTCCTAGTTTGGGGTTAAAATATTTTTTTTTTTAATTGAAAATTCCACCGATATATCGATATTTTTTTTCGATATATCGAAATCGATATTGATATAAATATCGATACTTTTTGACACTTCTTGCATCCCTATCTTCACCTACAGAGTTGTAGTTGTATAACTCTCTCCAAATACAACGAATAAAGAATTTTCCGTATCTATTCAAATAAAGTACCTATAGGACAAAATATTTTATTTTGACGCAATGTCGCGAATAATTCTTAATAAATTGTATCACTTCATTTTTTTCCAAAGAATCGTGTTTTTGTTGCAGTCCGTAAAGCAAATAAATCACGTTGTGTATTGTCGTTCCTACAATTCCTATCGTTTTTCTATAGAAATTATAATAATAATTCTTCCATACTCCATTACACGCGTAACTTTTGGCACTGAGAGGCGTATAGGCAGTCTTCTGTTACCTTGTACCTACTTACGTTTTTTCAGTGCGGCAAAAAAGTCTATGTAAGGAAAATATAAAAGTCTCCGAAAGAGACATTTATTATTTGAATATTTTCGCGTTGAGTTAGCTGAGTTGGATAAACAAGTTTCGATGTATGACTAGAAAGTTGTGTCAATTTATCTGAGATTCACATTTGGGTACATATTTCGTACGATACTGTCACTGGTAGATAGAGCACAACGACAAGCCAGCCTAGTGTTTATAGGGAATAAACCTACAAATATGAGGAGCAATATCACACAGAGAGTGGACATGTGATAACTGGGGATTGTATTTTTTATTGCCTCCAAGTTGGTGCTACAACGATGATATAACATTATCATTTGCCGCAAACGGTAGTTTGTTGACGAATACAAATAATAAAAGATAAATATTTAAGTCCATAGCCGGACATAGGCCGCTACGCCTCTCCAATAACATGCTTCTAAACGCGATCCTCATACACTCTTCTCCACATTCCATTTCTAGCCACCCTGCGAATATCATCGCTCCACCTAGCCTTTGTACTTCGAATAAGTACTAAAAATTCTTATTTTAAAACACAAGGCCCAAAAAAATCACAAATCTTCTGTGTTCGTATACTCCGATGTTACTCGATGTGCAACGCTTCATACCGCATGCACTATCGCTACTAAGAGAAAAAGAATAAGGCTTTTCGAAAGACCCAAAAGGCTGCTTTGTGCCTTGAGTTCCCAGAATCCCATCAGAGTCCACATACTAGTAAATATTAGAAAACCTGTATGAAAACTTTTTGTTTGTCTGATATTTGATAATATCAGAGAAACAAAAAGTATCCATCATCATCATCATTCACCATTTCCATCAATCACCCTAAATTCCTAGTACGTCGAACCGAATTCAAGTTAAAATCTGGTTTCTTTCCGAAAGCTTTTATTTATTTAGACAACTTTAAATCTTTTATGGTTTTTATCTATTACCATTTTTTCTAGTATTTTTTGGGCAGCTCTGATTGGAAAGCGATTTTCGCTGATGTCTTTGTGGGCAGAATTTTTCTAAAAAATGTACTTAGCTTCTTGGAAACTCCTTTCCTTGAATTGTGCGTAAAGGAGAAACAACACTGCAAACCTAGTTTATTTTACTTTTACTTGTAATGGCTTTTATTTAATAAATAATGACAGCAGATCTACGCTTGCTGCGGTTGGTCCGTGAATGGGTGACCAGCTTTACATACCACGACCCCTCCGTGGCTCGGAAATTAGTTTAAGCCGTTGGTCCCGGCTGTCATTCGTGGGTCTTTGACAGTCGTTACGGGTTGTTAGAAGCCCGAAAGTCCGACAACCAGTCTTACTAAGGGGTATCGTAGTACCCAGTAAGGTAGGCAGTCGCTCCTTGTAAATATTTACCTTGTCCATATCCTACTATCTTTTATGTAAACCCGCAGCATGGTGTTTACGCCTCCATTCACTGTTTAAGACTTAAAACAAGATGACATAGAGGTAATAAATTGTGGTCAGTACCTACGTACCTTCCATTGTTCCCACCAATACACGTATACTGTCTATACCCTCGCCCAAACCGTGAACAAGTCGAGTATACTGCTAATACATGTAAATAGTTACGGTCGCCATTTTTTGATATTGTATTCCGTATAAACAGCCTATCGGCCACTTTGCATACAAATTGTACATTCTTCTCAGCTGTAGAGCGCAGACCTGTATAAATTACCGTCACATTGTTCCACCGTTTAGCTTGATGTTTCAATTTCACCTCACGAACTTCAAGTGTTTCAAGACGATGTTAACTAAATTATTTCAAAATTTAGTCTAGGCGGCTTTTCTTATTTTAAAGACAATGCACTGTAATTTCGGAAATTGCGAGAGTTTCGTTACACGCGTTGCGATTTTTGTCTTTTATATGGGTACCGTCTACGTCTGGGAATCCAATCAAGGCCCTAAGCGGAATCGTTTTCCACACGTTAAATGGATCGAGAATGGTCACTGTTCATCTTTGTAAAGCTTACATAATTTATTTATTTATTGACACCAAAAATATTAACACTATAAAAACTATAATGCGTAAAAAGAAAGTATGTTTTAATGAAAATAATACAACATGGGAGCATCTTCAGCCGAACAAGGTGAAAAACCTGTATCTCTGCATACAGCGCCATACCTCTCTGATAATAGACTAGCGCACATCTGCTACTACTCATGCAAAAGAAAAGAAAAACACTTTCTCTTCAATATTATAATATTTTCATCTTTTGTTATAAGATTTTCGAGGTAGGTGTAAGCGTATAAGACATTGATATGTATTGCGAGTAACAATCGGTCTCTTTACATACAATAACGATATTTGCGCTAGAAATAGAGGAAAAAAATAAAGTCCCGAGCGGCTCCCTTCACGGGTTACGCTGATTAATTCTTTGAGATACATATCAGAACAGAAAAGGTCTTAAAATGTGGCATTGGGGAAAATACACACAGGTATTTCTTTCTAGCATTGTTGCCGGCTTCCGGGAAACTATTCCAAGTGAGGTATTTATGTAAGGGCGCATTTATATGTTATAACATTATGATTTAGTGGGGTGTGTAACGTTTGATATAATAACAAAAGTTCTAATGATCATAAGACCTAATTTCATTTTTTTTTTTTTTTTTAATATAACGGTCATATGATATAATGAATTATTGATATAATTTCATTTTACCTAATTTCATATGGTATAATGAACAATTTATATAAATAATATTCAGTGAATATAATATTTAGTTGCAATAATATTCAAAATCTATAAGTAACGTTTAATATAATTTGGAAGAAGGAAGTTAATAGGTTAAATCTGTTCCAAAACCGAATCGGGGCACCCTGACTTTACGTAGTCTTTTGGCTCCTACCCCTATAGTGTATATAAAAACCGGAGGCGCGGAGGGAGAGCAACCCCCGCCCGCTGTAACAAAGCATAGGCATCTGTGCGAGCCGTAGCGGCTGAGGCTGGTCGCCGGAGGCGACCAGCAAGCCGAAGCTGCGGAGGTGAGCATGGGTACCTATCCTTTGTTACGTAAGGGCGAAGGGGTTGCACTTCCCGCAGCGCCGGAGACGATGCAGAAGCAAATTTATTGTTTTGAGGTTAGGTTACAATATAATGCTTTTCTCAAGAACGATGCGTTACCTTAGAAAATTAGTTAATATGAAAGTTAGGTCAAATGAACATTATATAAAAAGAGCATTATACAATTTGAAAATTATATGAAATGAACGTTATACAAAATGAAATTAGACAAAATAAAAATAATTTCAAATATAATATAACATTAGACATCATATACAACATCATATAAAATTAGGTTAAATGATTTTATAGCATATGAAAATTATATCATATGAAAGCCATGCCAAATGCAATTAGACTATCTGTTATTATACCAAACATTACACACCTGATTTAATGCGCTGAAAGGAGGACTGAAAACTAGTGTTGATCGCTGATTCTGTTCGCTTCTGCAGAATGGCAATCATTGATAAATAATTATAGCCCTTTGTTTTTCCTGCTTCTTTAGTTTGATGTGATATTTAATTGTTATTGCTTATTTGTTATAAATGGTATTTCTTTTAGTTACATTCTCGAGTTTTTGCTAGCTGCTGCCATTGTTAGTCCAATTTTCTGTGCTTTACTTTATAGACGTTGTTGAATGGTCAATTAACCCCTTACAACGTCTTAAACTGTTTAACAAGACCTACGTCTTGACTAATACAATTTCTCACCTACTTGACAAGGTTTAGTGTGGCAATAATTACCGCACAACCGTAATGCGTTAGATAGGTACGTAATTAGTTCATGCTAAATACGTACTTATATTACGGTTTAACCACAGAGCTAATAATAGCTGCAGAATTACTCCGTGCGTTTCGGGTTCCATACGATAATGTTATGTTATGCTAACATATTTATGTCACTCACGTTACACGCTTGCCATTAATTACATATTCGTAAGGGTCAATGCTCTTGGTAATTTAGGGCCTTATATGTTGCTGTTAGCCTATTAGCTACAAAGGTAACGCTCAGCATATATTCAATGCCCTAGAACGCTTACAATGACAGATAAGAGCATGGAAGAGAAAAACTAAACTTATTGCGAAGACTCCAAGTAACATGGGACCATATACATAGACTTCAAACCGCAAAAAAAAACAAAAACTGATCGATCGAAAAAAAAGTAAGCAACCTCTTGAACTATAAACCACCTGAAGCAGTTAAAATAATTACTAGTAAAGTCCCGTAAACGGAAAAATATATACAGGGTGTTAGTGTAAACACCGTTATCCTTGAAAACAGTGGTTTGGTTTCATTTTGGGTGGCAACTGCCTCGTTTGTCAAATAGACAAAAAAATGGCCATTGTTGCCGTCTAACGCTCTCCATCATACTCTAACTCTAAGGAGAGTTTTGATACGTTTTTAGAGTCTAAATAGTACTTTCAGCAAATCTCCTCATGGCAAAACATCACCCTCATTGGCGACTTAAATATAGATATAAAACAGAATAGTAGTAATGACCGCAGCATTGACTATCTGATCCTTAACTCATCTCACGGTCTCCTGCCAACTCATTTGTTCCCCACAAGACTCGAAAATTGTATTGATCATGCTTTCGTGAAAACCAAGTTACCCTTCACCTTATTAGTCTTGGATTCTCATATCACGGATCATAAGCCCCTCCTGCTTAGTATTGCTAACACCAATCCCAAACGTGAAACTGGACACATTTCTACTTCCTTGAATTACGCTGCAATTAAGCTCGACCTTGAAAACTTGGACTTCACAGTTGTTTATGCTATTGACGACCATAACACCTCTATGAAAATTTTCATTACAATGATAAAGTCTGTTATTGCCAAACATACGACGCAAACCATAATCCCGAGAAAAAAAAGGACTATCAAACCTTGGATTATACCTGGACTTTTGAAGTGTATTTTAAATCGAGATGTGGCGGTATCTACATCGCCACATGCGAACTACGCATCGAAGACCTGACGTCAGACAAAAATCCTGACGTCACATAAATCCTGCATCGCGCAATTAGAGTTTACCGTGCAGTGAACATATATACAAAAACCCAATATCAATCATTGGGCAGTTGCCCGCCAGACACAACACCCGTCTGGTAGGAGGATCCTCCCTTTTCTATGGTGGATGAGTGAACTTTACACCCTGTTCCTCATACCCCTAAATTGGTGACCCCGAATATGAACGTCAACGCAGCCTTCGTGCAACTACTCCAGCGTGACGTCATCAGCATCACTCCCGCAAGCTTTCATAAAAACTGCGTCCCCACATATGAATATATTCCCCTCAAATCCCCCACGATGAATGATATATTACGTAAAATTATTTATCTTTCTGTAGACGACTTCCGTTTCCTTTTTCGTTAGCTATGACAAAAGGTTCATCTCGTCATGCGCGTGTCTGCAACATTTTGTCATGAAAATCGTGTTATATCCTGAAGTTTTATCTGTAACGTAGCGTGAAGAAAATAAATTTAATTCCAATTTCGCGACATTCGAAAACTGTCGATATGCAGATAAAATCATCTTGTTACTGTCCGACTAGCTGAATAATTAAAGACTTGTTGCCAAAATAGCTTTGAGCTCACTAATAGCTTTTAACCAAACTAAGAACACAAATGTATTTGATTTCATAACAAAAAGTGTTTGATTTTGTGAATGATGGTTTACTAGGTCAAGTGAAGGTTTTGTAAAAAAATATCAACTGATCAAGTACATTAACCACGAAATACAAATGCACATCCATTAGGTACAATAGAGCACACTGAATAAATAATATCGACCACTAAAACTAGTTCAATGCAAACAATAAATTATATGAAATATTGGAACAATTTATCATTCAGTTCAACTTAATATTCGATATATGTGTTCATAATAAAATTCTCGGAGCTGAAGTACAAGCTACAAGCATCTTTGTTTATTTCACTATGTAAAGACGTAACAATTCACAGCACACCTAACCGGGAATTCTTTGTTGCTGAAAAATGCTTTCATTTCATTTATCGAGCTTTTTTGTACGTACGCTTGAATGTCCATTATAGAAAAATTTATTTCAATATATATGTTTATTTGGGATTTAGAGCGATAGTTTGTACTGCGATCCTTATACATTCACTTTTTGCTTCACACACATTCATACATCAGGATTCGCGTTGATGTTCTGTAGATTCTGCTTACCCCCGTGGTAGGTGTAGTATCTGTAAATATCTCTAGCAGGGCTACTATAACGATTTTTTTTGCAAAACTTTGTCTTTAGGTATAGACAATGGCGCAGCGCGATGCACACTTTCCTGCTCATTTCTTAGAACGCACTTGACACTTTTAAATTATTTCCTTTTTTTATTTCTTTCTTTTATATGATGTGTTATGTGCCTTTTAGTATGTGCTAAATAAATGTATTTTCTTTCTTTCTTTCTATTTACTCACAGGAATCACAGGCTCACCACCCATCGAAGTCCTAGCCCAGGGTACGCTTCACCTTCAACTTCCCGTGGTGACCGTATGTGACTATTTGTGAGTGTGTAGTATTTGTAGAATAGCTGCTGTAGCTTGATGAGTCGGAGAGTGCATTCATCTTGTGGTTTAAGTCCTGCGAATACAAGAACAGTCTCTACGGGTAACACGAATGTCTAATAATATCTCGTGTCTAATCTTAGGATGACTGGGGAGGCTTGTAGGTCCCAGTAATTGGGTTGTGGGTGCTCGGTGACTGCAGTTCCGTGCATAATACTAATTAGCTACTACTGGTCGAACTGGGAGCTGATCCTAGCGTAGCTCGTGAAGGACTCAAATGTATCATATAATCAGCGTACAATGAAATATAGGAGGTATGAACTGAGATATTTCAAAGTATGCTTCAACGTTGATCATAATCGATTTAGCTGAGGGAGATCCACTACCATTTATAGACTTCCGCCCAAGAATAGCCACATCGACGAATCCAACGGATTCCTATCTAATCCAATTTCCATATAATATTATGATCAAGCTTGATCAAATGATGGAAATACGCTTTACTTATATCAATTCGATTATAATTACCATCAGTCTTAAAGATACAAGGAAGAGCATAATAAGTTCCGTGAGTTAGAAATTCTTTCGAAAGAAGTAACATGAAACTCGTGCGTATCATCGAATGTTTAATGATATCTTTGAGCTCAAAACAAACAACCCTTCTCGTGCGCCCTTCTTGTAATGTAAGCAATAATTAAGAAACAATTTTTGAAATTCGACTCCAAAGGGGTGGAAAAGTGAAATGCGTTTTGGCGACAGGCCCGATGCCGCATGCCGCGGGCTAGTAGTGGTCGACACAAAATGCAACTTATCTATAATTCGGATATCTCGTTCGATTTTTCCCCGTTCCTTCGCAGATGTACGAAGATTCCCATGTTTTATAAATATAAGTAAGATTCAAGTTTATCCTTATTCTATTAGCTATTGATACATAAATTGCTCTTTGATTACTACTTGTATTATCAATAAAAACTTTTTACGATGAGACGATATCTTAGTTGACTCCGTCACTGTTAAAAACTTGGAATTTGTGTAGGGTAGGTACCACAACTAAAAAGTGAAAAATAAAAACTTCTTACAAAAAAAAACCACCGACTTCCAGAAAAAACAATTGTATATATTTTACGCGGTTACTCCGCCAATTATCAATCGATTTTGATGATTCTTTTTTTGTTTGGTAGGTCATGCTTCAGAGGTGGTCCCATATAAATTTTATTAATTTTACTCGCGTAGTTTTTGAGTTAGCTTCAATAATTACGTATTTTTCTCACTTTGCGTATGTAGACGATATAATTATTTCACTCCGTCAGTGTTATTTACATAGCAGATAACGGTATACGAATTTGTGCGGGGTAGGTGCCACAACTAAAAAGTGAAAAATAAAAACTTTTTACAAAAAAAAAAAACCGACTTCCAAAAAAAAACACTAAAAAAGTGAAAAATAACTTTAATTTCAGAAGTCGGTGGCAAAAAACGTAAATTAAAAAAGCAAAGACACCGACGAAACATTAAGGGAAGTTCCATGATTTACTAACATTTTCTCAAATAATTACGAAATAGTATTTTGGATTAGACTTCACTACAAGCAACGACTACATTAGTTTAGAAGTTGTAATGATATTTACAGGCGAGAAGTGTGTTATATAAATCCCTGTCAGCGTCGCGAGCCTCCAGGTTGCTATAGATAGAGCAATATTGAAGAGGAAACGGTTATTGTCTACCCCGTCTAAAGGGTCTCGTCGGACTCCTATTATCCCTAATAACATTTCTCTTTACCTACTACTCTGGCGTACCTATATGAAAATAAGCTGGTTTGTTTGTGCGTCAACATGGCTTCTGTTGAATATACAATGAAATCTATTTGAACTAGCGATAACAATTTCAAATGCCCTTTCTTTCAGTGTCTAGAGGTATTCAGTTTTATTTTTGGAAAGCTTTTAGTTTTTTTTTGTCTATTTGCGGAAGTTCTTCAATTGGGATTTCGGAGAAAATTGTTTGATAGGCACGCGAAGTGGAAGTGTAGAATTCTATTTGCGTGAAAAAGTTACTAGCAATATTTTTGAGCCGTAAATAAAATGTACCCGAAATATATGAAAATTCATACTAAAAATAAAATAAATTGGGCACTCGGTTTTAATGAGTCGAGCTCTTGCCACGCCAAACAGAAGAGACCTCCTTGAAAAATAAAAACCGGTTAACTGTAAGTTTAGAGTTTCCAACGAATCTTTACCGTAGCTAGAAATATAAGAATAGCTTTAGGCGTCTTGTCTTTTGACTTTCTTTAGCAAATATCTTAAAGATCAAACGCGGCAAAGCAATTTTTTAAAATTGAGTAGGTACTAAATCCAAAAGAAACACGGCATTACAAACGTTTTACCATTCCCAAAAATCGTGCAAATGGTGCTTGAACAGTTTTACAAACTACGAGTTTGTGACGGTCACTCTTTACACGTGTAACAGGTCCCTTCTTGCTTTGTGTCACGTTTAAATTATCACAGAACAGAATTGTAGGCATAATATGCAAAATCGTCGGGATTTTGCATATTATGCCTACAATTCTGACTTCGTAATTTACATGGAGAGTCACTAACTACTTAGGTGTGAAGGCGTTGACGGGTTCCGGCATTTTGTGGGCAACCTGATCAATTTAACAAGGTCTGCAACGCGAAGGTTTTCCCTCGGGGAGCGTTATTAACGCCGCTCGCCGCCAGTGGCCAGTTGACTTCGGTGGCCAGTAACCAGTAACCCATTTGGTTTCATTAATTATTGGTATTCCTCATGCATAAGAAATATAGCTTTGGATGCTTGTAAAACATATTTGATTGTTTATTTATTTCAGTAAGTTTATTAAAATGCATCCTACTTCTCGCAAATTGCTATTTAAAAAGTTTGGACTTACTTTTACAATGAAGTAGTAAAATAAACTACTTAAGGCAGACGAAGTCGCCGGAAAACGCTGTTTTTTCTAACGGAGAACTTAACGCAGAAGTTTTAACAGTTTGTAAGTTTTAATTTCAGTTTGCGATGCGGCTTCAAGAAATCCAATAGAGACATTATTAAAACAAAACATCTTCGAAACTATTCTGCGTTACAATTATAGTGAAAGCTTTTCAGCTCAGAGAGACCCGTCATTTAATTAAAATCTACTTTCTAGTTACAATTACGATATGAATTCCAAGAAGTTACCAAGTTGCATAGTAAAACTAATTGGGTGTTAATTGCAAAAAATAGTTTTATAACAAAGCCAAGCTTTTGACTTCTCAACCAAACAACCAAATAACCAGTGAGGCAATTCCTGCAGACTTGAAATAACTTATTTTGAGGGTCGTAATTAAATTATGAGTATCCCTTTGGTGGGTCCGTGAGCTTAATAAAAGCGTAATAGTTATATTTCGAGGGAGGGTGGCTGCTTGGTTGCGCAATTACGACGATTACAGGGGACGTTATTTGCCCAACTGCGGCATAACCAAAAAGGATTGTGGTGAGTTTGGCCTTTCGTAAATTAGAAATTGTCTGAGAGTGCAGAGATGAAGTGATTGAGTTGTGACAAGGCATTGAATAATACATATTGTTTCTGAAGAAAAAAAACAGAAACCCAAATATATACCTACGAAGAAGCAGCTGATTCGTTTAATAACAAGTTGTGTTTGATCGACAACAATAATTGGAGAGTCACCACTCGAGAGTTCAATAGATGGAAATGCATTGCAAATGAGTTGCGGATATGATCGCGACCAGTAGCATCCTGTGGATCCATCATTGTAATATCAGCCACATGTTAATGCGATAACTACGTATTTCCATATTAATTCGTGACTTGATCGCTGTATCGTGTGAGTAATATTGTATGCCAATATCGTAATATAATGATATTCTTGACTCTTATGTTACTTCGTAATGCGTCCTTTGATACGCGTATCGTGTTGCCGCGACATGATCTGGGAATTAAATAAAACCTTGGGCAGGGCTGGTAATTGGAACGAGTAGCAATCTGTCACAATTGCGGCCTTTGTGCCTGATACACCATTGATGGATTTATACAATGTTCGTCGACAATCGATACGGGTTCTGCATGGTTCCGTATTGTACTTTTTGGGAGTTCTGAAGCCACTCTTGAAGTTTTCCATAAAATGGACTAATGTGCATGTTTTTTTTATTCCTTATACTTACTGCGGAACCTTACTTCACGAGAGGTTTTATACGCACTTGGCATGTTTAAATAATGTGACTCTTACCTACTCACACATAAAATCCTATAAGTAGTAGGTACGAGAACAAATATAAGGATTCAAAACACATACAAATAAATAAACGATTTTTGTAAGACCATAATTACTGTACTTACTGCAAATGTGGCAGATTGGCATAAAAGCTAGTTTCCTCATAATACTTTTCCGAATATTCCATCTCGGCCGCTCTTACAAAAACAAGGATTACGCCCAACTAGGAATACTTTATGCAAAGCTCTGCAATCCGGCGGCCCCTTCTACGTAATATGATGAGGCTAATGAGGCCCGTTACAGCTTTCAATAGCCCGTCGATTGATACGGATGGCACACAATGATAAGTCAAGTGGTCTTGGATCAGCTCGGAACGAGCCTGTAGTGCGGAAACACTACAATTCCTCTTATACGGCCTTTTCCGCCTCAAAGGCCAAATTGCTTCGCAATTTCAGTTGAGTTTGGAATTGTTCCTGGTAAATTGAAAAAAGATAGTCGTGGGCGGGGTTGGTTCCGCATACTTCAAGCTATCTTCTTACTGAAATAGTGCGACGATTGTCATATGATGAATGATTTGATTAACTGTATTCTTGTCGCGAAAAAAGCTGCCAACACGTCATGTTTGATTTCCTGGGCATTGGGTCTTGGAATCATACTAAGCTCCGGAATAGTGTAATAGGGAAAAGGCTCACTCACAATGGCACAATGAAACTGAACCCGGAATTGAGGATGTACAGCAGCCCATCTATGTCTATCTTCTAGGTTTACAAGCGTGGCCGTTACACAATGATTGGGCAATAAGGCAAGGCGTGACTGGTGACTCAATAGTGCGGGTCTGTTGTGCGGAACCACTATGATTACGCTCATGTGGCCTCTTCCTAATCGAATGCCCCACTCGGATTTCACCCGGAAGTCACAATGATCATGCCCAGACAAAACTCGTGTTAGTTCAGTAGTGTTGTGACCGAGACTTTGTCTCGTAGATCGAATATTAAATGGTTTCGCTCGTGACTTCTCTTAAGTTTTGGGGATAAGTCAATGAAAAGAGGTTATATAAAATAATAAAATTTTAATATCCGTAGATTAGCTCAAAGGTTCCGAATTAATCCGGATTTCGTTTCTATTCTGGGATAAATCGTACTAAAGTTCAAGAAAATAATAAATACTACGTGTTCTTTTTTAATTCCGGGAATTATGTGAGAATTACAACTCCAATTATGTTATAGCGAGCAATACGACAGCACCTGAACTTCAGAAATATTGTCACTCGTGAACACACACATTTATTGAACACGTTCTCGTTTCATTTCAAACTTGTCTGTCAGTATCAATTGAACGCGCCGACCCGCGCTCGGGGTCCAATTAGCGATTTTATTAAATTGCTCTCTGTTGCATATAGTCTCATACCTTTCCAAATGAACCACGCGCCGTATTTACCAGCCCTCCACACTCGTCTCCTACCAATCAGTGTCAAATTGACTAAATTTATGCAACTGCTGTTCCTCCAGCCGACCCTACGCATCAAATGTCATAATTGAGAGGGGATTGCATCTGAATAATGTATTAGTGCAGATAAAGCAAACTTGGAAGTCGGAGTAACTGTCATCATTTTGGGCAGTTAGATACCACTTTTGGATTGTGGAACCCTTTACAGTACGAATACAATATTCACTTTGATTAAGGGTGTGATTAAGTATCAAAATAATAAGACGATGAAGAGGGATTTTGTAGGATTTAGAATATGAAAATAACGATGTCGGTACTTTCATTACATTCTGTTTGTGATTAATTAACATTGTTTAACGAGAGCATTAATATCTAACCAGTACCAAAAACTTAACACCATGGATGTACACTAATATTATTCTTACTTCCCACAAAAACAGATTAAAACATTCAAAAATATTCAAGAGTAAAATAATAAACACGAAGTATTATAGGTACCTACAAAGCAAAGTTTTTTTTGTTTGTAAGCCAGGAATTCACGTACAAAGGTTGTTATGAACATCCGATCGCTTGTTTTCAAATTCGTTTTATTATTATTATTAACAACGAGTTTTGCCTGCGACTTCGTCCGCGTAAACACCGCGTGGCCGCACTATTACGTTTTTTCTTATTTTTTAGGGTTCCGTTGTCAACGAGGAACCCTTATAGTTTCACCACGTCCTTCTGTCTATCTGTTTGTCCGTCTGTCCGCGGCTTGGCTCAGAGACTGTTAGTACTAGAAACTTGTAATTTGGCATGGGTATATATAGATATTCATCACGCTGACAAAGTGGTAAAATAAAATCATGAAAAAGGTGAATAGAAAGCATGAACATTTTGGTTTAGGGTACCCCTTCCCCTTGCACTTAAAGATGTTTTTTTTTTCTCGCCTATCCAATGGTGTGGGGTTTCGTTGGAAAGGTTGTTCAGAAATATTGTGAGTGTGTGAAAACCATTTTTAAATATTAAGCTTTAAAGTGCAAATTTTTGTTACAGTCAAGTGTGCTCTTTTGTTTTTGGATACAGTACAGGCAGTAGCATACAAATAATGTTGTATACAAATAATGTGTTGTATCTATACTAATATTATAAAGCTGAAGAGTTTGTTGGTTTGTTTTTTTGAACGCGCTAATCTCTATACTAATATTATATCTCTATCTCAGACCAACAAAAAAGGAAAGTCGGATCACGCCGTACATCAAAAGTGAAGCCACAAAACCATGCTCCTGCAAGTAAACACATAGGCTCACGCACACACCTACACTAAAACCATGCTCATCGCTCCTAGTACGTCACGAGTCGTCGTCTAGTTAACATCACCAAAACAAATATAATTATGCCTTCCTGTATAGTGAAAACGTGTAAAAACAATAGTAAATCACAGAAAAAGTCTCACGGAATCATTTTTCCCTTGTAAGTACTTAATAAATAACATCATTTTTTAATTTAGATAACTATGAATTTTAGGTTACTTGGAACAAAAAACCTGAACGAACGAACGAACGAAAACAGTGACATTTAAAGAGCGAGGGTTGCTATAATATGATTTCAAATTTCCCCATTCGTCTGTTTTTTTAAGCATTTAATATTTTAGATTTCCAAGTAATACTGAAAATAAAAATAAATGGGTAGTAGCTAATTTACTAACCTATTTATATACATATATATATATTTTAACACTCAATTGAAAATTAATGGATAATTCTAAGTGAAAGAGCGGAGCCTCCTAACACAAGCAATTCTTGCACAAAAGGTGAATGCACTTTGTACTTAATTGTCTTTTTATTTTATTTTGCGATGTAAAAAAAAATGTTTTTGTTTCGGAATTCTACCATACTCAACAATGTCTTACTCGTACTTGACTCACTATAACCTTTTTTATGGTAATCAAATTTGTTCGATATTAATGCATTATTTGCGAAGGAGTTTTATCAAAATAATATTAATTCTTATTCAATTATGTAGTTTTAACATCAAGGGTATTTATGTAGCAGTAAAATACTTTTTAATTCATTCGAATCGGACGTTTAATTTCGAAGTTATCACGAGTATGAAAATGCAATACGCGAACCGTTCGATGCCGGCGCCGCCCCGCCGCCACGTTCCCTACTCTAGAGAAGAGAGGAGAGGATGGGCACACGGGTAGATCATGACCTGGAATAGGACATAAGTTAAGTTTTAATTCCCACGGGATCGAGACCTACGCGGGTTAAACCGCGGGGCACAGCTAGTACGAGTATAACGAAATTAAAAGGCATGTTTTTCAACTATAATGTTAAGTTTGTTCTTGGGAAAATTAAACTCTTCATTGGATTTGGATTGGAACTCTTCATTGTGCGTGGTCCGACACGTACTTGGCCGGTTTTTATCTTTTTGTTCGGCTCTTAAGGGTCGTAGCCTGATTGTACACAGCCTATAACCTTCCTCAAGAATTGGACTAACCAATGCGAAAAAAAATATTCAAATCCCACTGGTAGTTTCGGACATTACCTTCTACATACAAACAAACAAACTTACCACTTTATAATACAAAAAAAATTATATATATATACTTAATTATATTAAAAAATTATGTTTCACACCCGGGGAAAAGGGAAGCATAGTAGGGCGAGATACCTAATAATAGTAATGGAGTTTTATGACACATTTTCATAAGTGCGTGCACATCTTGACACCCTATTTTTATGAAACCGTTAAGTACCTTAAACGATAAAAAATTAATGTGTGGCCATTTTGATAGATATTGTTAATTCTTTGAATAATGCAAAGCAAGGCAAACAGAATTAATCTTGGCTACTGTTAAATGAAATCTTTCAGCTAAGTCAGATGGCTGAATCTCAAAAGAGGTGTCTAGTTCCAATACGCTTTGGGAGCCGGAGACAAAGACATTCAATTACCTTTTGTCTTCAACTAGTACATTATTTTGTTGATGAAAACAATAGTGTTAACAATCTAAGTATAGCATGTCAAACACCATTTTCTAAGAAGTCAAGAATTGTAGTGTAAATCGAATTATTTTCTACTACTTTAGCAATCTTGTTTCAACTCGCTTTCCTGAAATTCGGGAATAGAATCCCATGTCAACGTTTCGCTCAGCCCCGACTCGATGAAATATAGGTAAGCGGGAAAATAACCAACTGACATAATATTTCTGTTATTCTTTCATGCTCAGATAAGCGTAAAGCAAATCCTACTCGATACACTTATTCCTGGTTACACGGTGCAAGCTTCTAGCGTTGATAGTAGACAGCTACTGCCACTTTGTATTGGCATGACAGTAACTCGAGTCGCCTCGACCGGTCAGACGAGTGCGAGCTGCTGGCGTAACAGTAAACAGCTACTGCACCTCTGTACTCGCATGTCTCGTAGCCTTACCTGGATCGTCAAACGTAACATTTCCCATGCAATTTTTGCCGCGACGAAGAAAATACACGACTGATCATAAGTTCACACCACAATAAAAGCGGTTACAAAAATACTTTGCGCTGAAATACTTCGAGCTGAATGCACCTGGATTGCACCTGAGCGTACGAGCTACTGTCAATTAGTGCGTGCGAGTTGACATCCGAGTCGAATGCGAGTGGCATAGACACGTGGGGGAAATTGCGTGGACAGTAAAAACAAAAAATGTTGTAGTAACTCGGATGCGAGCTAATGGCCGACTCGCACATGACAGTAGCTCGCATGATGTGGTCACACGGTACAACTTGCTGCACTGGAGTAACTCTCCTCGCCAGCTCGCACGCTAGCTCGCACCGTGTAGCCTAGGCATTAGAAATAGAACACCAGTCAAGTGCTATACGTATATACTTGCGCCGCTAGTATTCCGTACTTTTTTACAATCAATTAGAGGAAATAGGTTTATAAATTACGATATATCTTTTTTCTCAATCAAAATCAAAATCAAAATATTTTATTTCTCATAAACCTACATGGGCACTTATGAAACATCAGAAGCTAGGTCCACGGTTCCAATTGGTCGTTTCCAATAGAGAAGAGCCGGCAAGAAACTCCACGGTTACTCCACGTTTTAAAAATAATTGGCTGTTACAATATTTTCGAATTACAGTGTTATTAGGTATGGGAGGACAGTGTAGGCCTTTAAAGAAGTACCAGGTAAATACTTAACAAAATAGAAAATAATAAAAAAAAAAAAAAAATCTTCTACAGTTCACTAAGCCTACATCGTTCTTACATTCACAAAATGGAAAAGAATCTATACAAAAGATAATAAAAATGAAAACCTATTCAAACCAAATGACATGATTGAAATCTAAACAATTATTATGTCCACAAAAGCCACTAATAAAGAGTTGAAACCAAATTGTAGGTATACAATGTCAAATAATAAGATGATTATGTATGTCAAGGTGAATGTAAAAAAATAAACATGGTAATTTGGGAGAAGTTAATAGACTCTTACATAATTAAGCCGTTAATAAGGTACCAGGGAAGCCACATGTGCAGAAGGAATTATTGCCAAACTTCTTTGTCTTCAACGTAGTTTTTAATCTTGTAATATGCTTTTTTGATAAGGACACGTTTGATGTGGGTTTTGAACTTTCCATCGCTAAGTTCTGTAACAGACTTTGGCAACTTGTTATAAAAGCGGATACTGTTTATAAGAAATGACTTACTAGTTTTAGTTAATCTAAATTTAGGTATCACAATTTCATGTTTACTTCGTATATTTATGTTATGGTAATCGCTTCTTATTTTGAAGAGTCCTAAGTTTTTGCAATGTTATCAGAACCAAGTTCCATCTCCAAAAAAGTAAAAAAAAAAAAGTTTGTGTCGAAGAGATCAAAAGATACTGACGATTCCATATTTTTTATCTACCTTTTGCCGCTTTTACCACAGAATGGCATTTAAAATATAAGAACATTACTCAATGATGCCTTTTTTCGTAACCTAAAACAATATCGACACACATAATGTTTGCGTAAGTATATTGTTTATCAGAAAGGGGATGAAATAAAATTTTGGCTGCTCATCTTGTTCGTGCACGCGTCGGTTTCGGGTCCCCCAGTTTTTTCGCCCTAATGATTTGCTGTGGGGTTCTTTTTAACCCATTGTTTATTTTGGAACGATCTCTGAAATTGTTTTTTTTACACTTGATGTCGTTGCGTATATTTATTTATACACAAGTTTGTATGTCTGATATTTTCTCAGAGGCATGAGGTTGCCGTTGGCTCCGTATTTGAGACCGCGTTGAAGAGTTTATATTACAGTTTCAATTTACTGTGTGATGGGAGGGTAGATAGATAATCTGTCCCTCTCAAATAACTATTACTTTAACTATCATTAGCCTCTCAAATGGTCTGCTCTACCATTAATAGATGTGCCTAAGACGCCCCCTGCAACGGAGCGGCTAATTTATTGGAGAAGGTTCTGGGATGTCGCTGTAATAAGTTTATATGCTTGTCAGTTCGGTAATCATGCTAATAAATAGTCAAATAATCCCCTAATACACAATATTATTATACTATATGTATTTTTATCAACAGCCTTTTGCTAACGGATAATAAACAGTACAATGTATATCCCAACTTTTTGTCATCGACATGATTGCTGTAGCTAATCTCCATCTGGTTTAATCTTTTACCTTTTCAACACTAAATAAGATTCAGCAGGGGACCACACTCTCCCCTGGCAGTCCTTAAATAATAATCCTTTAATCGCTTCTTATGGAACCCACGTGAAGGGAGCCACTATCACGGTCCCTTGGGAGAGTTGGGAGCCAAGACTAAACGCCATGAGTTTTGCTCTTTACCTAACTAAATATCCTGCAGACGCATAGGTAACGCCTGCTAGTTTTGTCTAAAGATAAAATTAATCAGAAAAAGAGAATTCCAAGAAGTCACTAGATTCTTCGGCAAAGTAATAAATATCAATTTACTTCCAAAACTTAAAAACCCTTCTGGGAATTGGGATAAAACCGTGAAACATTTTCAACAATTATAATCACGCAAGCTGTCTACGCATTTCCATATCCTTTCATATCTTTCACTCAGCTTTATTCATACACTCGCAAACTTTCCATAATAACGCGTCTGCCTCGATGAATTTATTTTCCTTATCGTAAAGAATTCCTTTCTAGCAGATTATTGATAATACGAGTATAACTTATTTAGAAATACGTATATTATGTAGATTTGTTTACTTATTTTATCGTTAGGTAGGAAGGAAAATATCGTGAGGAATCCACACGATAATCGTAAATCCTGAAGGTGTGTAATGCCCTGGGAGCAGCGATAGATAGCACCTGTCCCAGTTGGGCTACAACTACCGACACCACGTAAACACATGAGCGCCTTCCTACGATATTATCCAACGTTTGACTGGCTTAACTTACCTACCTACTTCATGATTATCCTTATTATCTTTTTTATCCTTACGTTTTCTGGGTATTTTCCGTATTCTTCTCAGTCATTTGCTCATTAGAGAATGTATTAAATTCGACAAAAAGGTTGAGATAAAGTCTCAATACGTAAAGAGTAAATGTGTGTAATGATCGATATCAAGCGGCAATTTGTTGTGGAATCAATCAAGAAAATACATCGCCCTCGGTTCCCGCAGAGCGTGAGCAATAGAATCACCTCCCAGTAGTCCCTAGCGCTTGGGCTCTGTTCTCCACAAAACACCGCAACGTCTAAATTGCCTCTGGCGACGCGTAAAAAGCAATGAAAGCATTTTCACATGACCAGTTTTCATTTCACCGACGCCCCTCTGATCCCTAAGGAATTTCAAATAGTATCTGCAGTAACTAATAATGCCAGGGGTGAGAGAGGACGAACCGACCCTGCTATGCATCCTCGTAAAACGTATTGTTATTAGAAGCATCCAAGAATATAATATTTTATTTTATACCCATTTCAATTTTATCGATGGGAAATAAATACATATACCTAAAAAGTATGTTTAAAATACAGGATAAAATAAATATGTAGATTTCGGTCGTTGAGATCCTTTGATGGCAAGTATGCGAGAATAAAAATCTATTGGATACTAGCTGCCCCGCTCCGGCTTCGCACGGGTAGCACTAAGTACCTACCCTACCCTACCTACCCTACCTACCCTACCTACCCTACCTACCCTACCTACCCTACCTACCCTACCTACCCTACCTACCCTACCTACCCTACCTACCCTACCTACCCTACCTACCCTACCTACCCTACCTACCCTACCTACCCTACCTACCCTACCTACCCTACCTACCCTACCTACCCTACCTACCCTACCTACCCTACCTACCCTACCTACCCTACCTACCCTACCTACCCTACCTACCCTACCTACCCTACCTACCCTACCTACCCTACCTACCCTACCTACCCTACCTACCCTACCTACCCTACCTACCCTACCTACCCTACCTACCCTACCTACCCTACCTACCCTACCTACCCTACCTACCCTACCTACCCTACCTACCCTACCTACCCTACCTACCCTACCTACCCTACCTACCCTACCTACCCTACCTACCCTACCTACCCTACCTACCCTACCTACCCTACCTACCCTACCTACCCTACCTACCCTACCTACCCTACCTACCCTACCTACCCTACCTACCCTACCTACCGTACCTACCGTACCTACCGTACCTACCCTACCTACCCTACCTACCCTACCTACCCTACCTACCCTACCTACCCTACCTACCCTACCTACACCTACTTTACGTTTAAACCTTCCCTTGAGGATAACGAACTTAACCAAAAAAGAATTGGCCAAATTGGTCTAGGCGTTGTTGAGTTATGCGCTTACCAACACATTTTGCGATTCATTTATATATTATAGATATTTATCATTGAGTCCTGGCAGAGCATTTCTACGGAAAATCATAAGGTTATTTTCATCCATTATTTTCTAGTTCACTCACACGTTAGAAAGTTCAAAGAATATTTTTCCTCGTATCGAGTCGCGTGAAAAAGATGAAAAATTAATGAGGTTAAAGTAGGACGTCTTGCGAGCCAAACAACGTGGATGTATAAATACCAAACTGGAAGCACCGGACGGAGGACGGGTGCGGCGACTGTGGCAATACAGCCTACTTATAACTGCAGGATTTATACTAAAGTCTATGTTAATTATAATGTGCATGTATCGTTATTAGAGACAACATACATGTCATAAATCCTGTTGCTATAAAAAATGTTGAGCCATAAATACTGCCAGAAATAGTAAAAGGAGCTTCAAAATATTCATAAGTAGGAATATTTAATAGAAACACCGCCAAGTCGATACGCAAGGTGATAACTGTGATAAGAGTTAGGTAATACGACCATGATAAAACAATTTATATTATTATTTTTAAATCTATTCTAAATTACGGCCGAAATAATAAGGTTAACTGCGCGAAAATAATATTCAATGTTGCTTAATTATTTATAATTATTACATTTTTATACACTTAATTAACCTTAGGAATTTGATTCCGATGTTTTTTTAATTCCTCACAAACAGACGCAGGTACTTATTTATTTTAATTGGATTATTTTGCTCATGGTTTCTTTATCAAGCAGTAGGAAAATGGATAACACCTCTTGTTAGTTACAATATTTTGTATTTATAAAGCCGGCGCCAGACATAGTCACATATTTGATCAAACACCTTTGATAGACTTTGATCACACATTTGAACACTTGTTTGCATTTACCGGCCAGACATAGTCACTTATTTGATCAAACACTTTGATAGACTTTGCTCACACATTTCACCACAAGCTAGGGGTGAGGCGTTTAAATATCGTAAGACGTACCAGATAAAAATAACATATATTAAAAAATAACAAATATCAATTTGTTCCTAACAATATAAAATACCCGTTACTAATTAATTAATAACAGACTCTCAAGACTGTTACCGCGGCTGTTACTGTTAATACATTATAACAATCCCCACACAAACTGTTACCACGGCTGTTACATACACACTGACACAAAGGAAGGAATATAGCAAGGTTATCAATTTCTCTCTCTTTCTCATTAAAGAATGGAAGATATTCAATTGAGATTTAAATACGTATTTATCGTCCATACAAAAATAACAGGCTGTTATTTAATAACAGATATTTGGAACTATTATTTTTTTGTAACAGTAACAGTGATACTGATAACAGATATCGTGTTTAATCTGTTACAACCCATTTTTACCATTGGTAAAAATGGGTTTGCAGCACGCAGTGTTGCCAATTTATAATTTTATATGCAGAAAAAAAAATTGCAGAGTTCCTGTTTAGCACACTTTTTCCTCGTTTACCTAAAGTGGATGGTAAACGTGCGTACTTAAAGTATACCGCGGTCTTTAAGGGGGATGCGCCAAGGTAGCCCGCGAAATACAAATTTTCTTACGTTTTTTGCAATTTGCAGGTCAGTGTCAGGTTGTATATTGATCTATGTATTATTTGCGGCCGTAACAAATATGGGTTACAGAATTATAAACATTAGAATCAGCAATACAACTCTCTAAGTTCATGAAAGTGCCAAATGTCATGATTTCATGAAATAGTAATTCAATGCACTTACATGAACGTAAATAGTTGTATATGATGGCACTGAGATATTAGTTTAGTGAAAATGCTATTCTGAATTTGACGTTTTAACCTACAATTTTGTTCTATATCTAAAATCTTCTAACTTAATCTGACTATTTTTAATCACGATTAAAAATGTGCGGAATAAAATTAGATGTCATGAACTAAAATTCAAACCAGCACCTCGACTTCAGTTGCAAATGAGTAGGTACCTACTGTATCTTATTTTATTTTCTTTTGCTCATATCTCGAAAATGGTGTGTCCTATCGCAAAAATAATGAAAATTTGGACCCCCTTTGCAATCCGTAAGCCCATAATACTCTACATGTTGGTAATTTTTTTATTTATTTTTCCTCCAAAAAATTAAAAATTCCATACAAAATACGTCGAGATGGCCAGATTGCGCGCATCTCCGGCTCAAAAAAAATCACAGGGTAGGGCAAACAAGTAGGTAGAATAGCTCTATGATTCTCATAATAAAAAGAAAGGAATTTTAGTTCGGTGTACAAGAGAATCGGCACCAATGTCGGACGGTAATCACTAATCATAAACAGTAACAGTACCCATGTAGTTGTGCATGGCATCGAATGCAAACCATGAAGGTCTGTACATTTCTTCAGCACCAGATTCTGTCCTTGTAGACTGCTTTATTTTTTGTTATACATTCCCTTTAATTAATGGGTCAATAAAATTTTTCTCTTCTTTTTTAATTCCTCGATACTGCAATCAATTCTCATTTATCCTGATCCAGGCGTCATTTACCATGGGCACGCCACAATTGCGGCGATAAGTCCCCTCTTTGAGGAGTGGCTGGAGAGGCGCCACGGCGTCCTCACCTTCCGCCTGACGCAGGTCCTCACCGGACATGGCAGCTTCGGGAGGTACCTGTGTAGGATTAGGCGGGAGGAAACGCCCGGGTGTCACCACTGTGCGGATCGTCCGGAGGACACGGTGGAGCATACGGTGGAGATGTGCCCTGCTTGGGCGGAGCACCGCCGTGTCCTCGTGGAGGCGATTGGCGGCACTGACCTCTCGCGTCCGGCCCTGGTCCAGGCCATGGTACGGAGCGAGAGGGCATGGGAGGCGGTCACCTCCTTCTGCGAAGCAGTGATGCTCGCGAAGGAGGAGGCGGAACGCGTGAGGGAGAGGCAAGGCCTACGCCCTCACGCCCCTAACCGCCGCCGCTGGAGACACCCTGGGCGTCGGGAATCCCAGGCGGATTCCCGGCCACCATAGGCGCGGGCTTGCGGACGGCGAGCAATGGGTAGCTCGCCGTCCGATAAGGACCAGGCCCGGGTCGATGGCGCGTCGTGTTCCACGCGCGCCTCAAAGAGATGTCAGCACACCTGACGGGGTCCGTTAGGACCGATGCCTGCCAGGGTTGCGGAATAGTCCGAAAGGGATACCGGGACCCTGGCAACAGGCAACTGAAGGAACACGGGTGGGTTTTAGTCAGTAAGAGTCTGACACGCCCTTCCGCTCCGCCCAGAGCGGGAGAAGTAATTTGATGATTTCCCACCCAAAAAAAAAAAAAAAGACGTCATTTACCAAATTCCTATTTTTATGTTGTTTTTTACTTTTAGGGTTCCATAAATACATGGTTCTCCTTCAAGCAACTCAACAAATTCTAGGGCACTCGTTGCTCTATTCCATCTTGCGATTGAGCAAAGCGACCGTTCCGGTCAGTTATTTACGAGGCACTGGGCTTGCAGGCTACGCACACATTTGAAATTCGAACGCGCTACGCACACATTTGAACTTTAAACGCTTTGATGTGCGCTCGAAAAACCGACTCCGAATGGAAAAGTGGATATAAATGATCAAACTTTGATGAAATACCCCAACACCCCTGCCACACATATGTCAAACATGTGATCAAATATTGTTGCTATGTCTGGCGCCGGCATAATAGGTAGGAAGGAAATGTTAGGAGCTTTTGATATAACGATACAATTTAAAAAAAAAAAATTATTAACATTTCTTCAAGCATTATGAAAGTCAAACAATCACTGTCATTACTTGAGGAAACGAATTACTTATTTCTAAATATTCTGACACATATATTTAGAAATAAGTAATTCACCTGTATTACCTTACCTAGGTATCTAGGCCCCGACGTCTCTGCTGCACTTACACGTATTACACGTATACCCGTCAAAAATTCTGGTATCAAAACACTAATAACGAATGAAAAGAGATCTCTATGAGACCTGTCTCTTCCAATACTTTTATACCGGAACTCCATGTTAATAACACTCCTTTTTGGCTTCGCCGCAGTCGAGTAAAACCAAGAAATCGTTACGTCATAGGTGTAATTTATTGACGTTAAGGAGAAGTACTTCAATAGGTACATAATACTTTTCTGAAATGTAGTCGTAGATGTAGTATGGGAAGTCTGAAACTATAATGACTCTTCCCGACATTTTACTTCTGAGCACAAAAGACCCTCTCGGCAGTCCCGAGGGTGGAATCAGCTACATTGAAGGGTGGCTCTCGGCATTACGTGGTCGCCGCCCCATACATAATATATGCATTATCTTAGCTACACAAATTGCTCTGACGTGACGAAACGTGTTTTATTGCTCGTTTACTAACTACGAGACCGACATGTTTTATACCATCTGCTAAAAACACGAGCGCGATTTTGATTACGATTTCTGAAATTGATAGGATTGCTATGAATTTGCAGTATCTACTATAAAACACTAAGAAAACTAGGTAGAATATGAATTTGAAGAATAGATAATTAATCAATGGAATATTGTAAAATCTATACAGAAGTTGAAATATAAAGAAAGGTTTTAAATTTTCAGTCAACCTGTCTATTACCGGATCACTTAAAAATACAGAACAGCATTGCTATTCTGTAACCATCTCACCATAACTTTTAACAAAACTTTGGAATGAGCTGTCATTGCCATCGATACCTACTGCTGCTAAGGCAGTGACAGTTCACTCCAAGCTCACTTCACCTAAGTTTTCACGGTGAGATTGTTACAGAATAGACCGGCAGATTTACATGAGACTTGCCATAGGGCTAACCCTCTGGCAAGTTTGCTTATAGCTCATATTCAAAAGCAAAATTCAGGACAGTAATCTTTATCTCGACAAGGTTTCTACTGGATTGTCAAAAAATGGTTTCACCGGAATGGTTTAATAGTGTGAGGTTAGTGAGGTGAAACATATTATATCTTTGATTTTAATTAAAGCATCACATGTCTCCCTTATGTTATGCTCGCAGTCACAAGTTGTCAAACGCAGAGGAGCTGTGGCTTCACTTCGTATGTTGATGTTCAATGGTTTGACTTTGGAGAACTTCGGACGCTGGCCATTAAAACTTTCGCTTTCCTTATAAAACAACCCTTTTATTCTTTTATTACAAATACCTATCAAATTAAATTACTTCGTTATCATTCATTATTCTCTGTATAGACTCGGGTTTTATTATACTCAAATAATATATATTATATTTTTAATTCCGAATACCTATACATCAAAACGAACCTACCATTTCTCGCTGTCAGATTTCGTGCCGCTTTTTCAGTAGCAAGCCTTATAAAATATTTTTGTTTAACTTTTACCTATTAACTTAATTCTTGTAAAACAAATTAGAAGTATATGGCCCAGTTTAGTTAAACCAAGTCCTTAAGCAGATTAGTAAAACACGCGACATTCGGAGCACTTCATTTTGGTAGCTTATTAACCATTGCTATAATTTTTATAATTACTACTACAAGCACACTGATTGGCTTTGGAAAAAGTAAGGGCCTTAAATATTACGTACCCCTAAGATACCATTTTTTTCCTGGATCGTTTAATATAGGTCAAAACCGTTTTCAAACAAACGACTATTCCACGAAAAATCGACATGCCTTCCAATCTACGTAACATAGGAAAACATTTTGCTAACACGCATATTTATACGGTTTATTGTACTTTGTACAGTTTACCGTACCTCTTCTTAATGAAGACGGATTATGTTAATACTTCAGAATATGCTTTGTTGACGTAAAGTTTATGCGTAATGTTACGTAAGTTCGTATGTTAATCACGTATTAGTTTCTAGGAGGTCAGAGCTGGGAGTAGCGTTTAACTTGAGCATATAATAAGCAAGGAAAACAGCTAGAGGTCTCTCACTTGAGGAGTCCCAGGGTCTACTGAAACTCATTAATGCGTGAAGAAGTTTCTTACTCGTGGAAAATAATTATATTTACTTATGCGGTGTTCTTCGAAGTACATAACATATAGAATGATAAATGATAAATTATTTATTATTCGTATTTTTAAAACTAGATGAGGTCGGCATTTCCTATCTTCAGATAGGAAATGCCGACCTCATCTAGTTTTAAAAATACGATTGACGTGTAAAAGTGTTTGTAGAAACCTACTTACAGCAATAAATAATTTATCATTTATCATTCTATATGTTATGTTATCTCAGAAACAGAGAAGAAAGGCCGAAACAAACTCAGAGGTCTCTTTTTAAAGTCCAGATATAATCTTGGACAGATCATGTGTCGAACATTTAGATTGGTGTCTAAAATGGTCTTTTGAGGAAAGAACTACACAAATTGTGCACGCATTTACGACAAATTATCACATTGATCAACCAAACCAAGTGGCCAGCTCAAATAGTACCCAAGCCGGGTGAGACGTCACTAGTAGGTAGGTAAGTACAAAGGGTTGAATCTGCACCAAAAATTTACGAAACCGCAACACGCAGGTTAGGCAGTACGCTCAATTAGGTACTAACTCTACCTGTGCTGACCATATTGCACGATTGACTACTGATCTTACTTCTCCTCCGAATTTATGACATTATATAACCGATTAATTGGATTTTATGAAATTGTCTATCTATAATTTTTAATTTTGCATGCCTGAATTGGTAAATGCAGTGGACTGCGCATTCACTTAACACCTGGAAATGCATATATGTACTGTGTTTTGCAATAAATATTTTGAATTTGAATTTGAATTTGAATTCTCTAGTAACATTTACGAAATACCTACCTATAACTAACTAACTAAATAAATAGGTTCGTAATATCAATTAATATGATATTACGAACCTAATTTCGGATAACAGCCAGAACAAAAAAAAAAAAGTACTTACCTGTCTCAAGAAAAATTATGTTACCTTTTTTTAACTAATACTCAAGAAAACACCGCTTCCAAATTTTTTACTAAAACTTTTCCAAAGTAAATTAACTCACGTTAACGGGGTTATTGTGCTTCTGAAGATGAACAATTTCTGTTGTCTTCAAAACTTTCAGAAAACAATATGCCAAAATGAATGCTGCATATATTAAACTAAGGAATTTACGATTCCCCTTAGCAAAAGTTCAAGAGGGACCGACTTTAAGTTTTTTGGTACTGTTTGAAGCCACGTGCACCATTGTCATGTAAATGAGGTAATAATGAACTACATAAATCTTGGATAACTGGGAGATTGGATACTGGGCGATGAAATGCAGGAAGACCCCAATAAATAGGTGGTGTGGCTTTCGGATGAAAGTGGCGTTGAATCAGCCCGGAAGACAGCCATAATATTCAGTCATTTATATGTTAAAGATTATTCTTCGATACGATGAGCTTTGGTTAAAGTGAGTCCATACTGCGCAGAATCTTAGCTAGCCTTTATATAAGAAAATACCTAGTGTGATATGAAATAGTCAACGATAAATTGAGCATTATTATTAAATTTTATGGAAAACAGACATCTAGTCTGATGACTAGTGCCTCAGAGCTGTGCAGTGACAAGAGCACAAGACAATCTTAAGCAAAATCAAAGGCAAACTGCTAATAGACTTCTGATCAACCGCTGCCGAATTCGCAGAATATTTTCGACGTGACCGAGCGATATCCAGCCCTAAAAAAGGCATTCAACCCTCCATCTCGCTCAGAGAGGATGGTGTTACATTTGCGACAAGCAAGAAAAGAGCTGATCGTGAACAGTGATACTTAAATATAGACATAGGTACCTAAACAGCGCACTCTTGATAGTCAGCCCCGCTACCACCATGCTCTTGATGCTCTGTGGCCAATAACTTTACCGCGTATCCTAACTAACAATATAAATGTAAAGTGAGCTTGTTTGTTTATTTCGTTGTTAAGCTTTCACACTCTGAACGGATTTGGATAAAATTTGGCACATAAATAACCCTTGACCTGGAGAAGGACATAGGATACTTTTCATCCTGGATCGCTGACAAAGTCGCGGGCAACAGCTAGTTTTCATATATTTTGTACCGATTTGGTCAGTACAGTATTCGGTAGAAGAACGTAACGAAGTCCTCAATGATCTTCCACTTCCTCTCTCCTTAAACATCGTCATTAAATAGCTCTTTCCTCCTGTTTCATGTTTATTATTGTATTGTATATATATATATATATATATATATTTATATAGATAAGTATATGCTTTATGTATGTATGTATTTATTGTATAATTATGTAAATGGTACACACATCAAAACGTATAAATGTATACGTTTTGATGTGACAACAGATGAAAACAACTTTTTCGAAAATATCCACTGGTTTGCATTCGAAGTTTTGCTTGTAAATTTTTCAATCACAAACTGTTCCGCAATGTGTTTTAAGCTCTGCCGCGGTCGTTCATGTTCCTGTGAATTTTCTATTAATTTTTCTAATAATTTCTCCAATGTACTGGTTTCAGTTTGATGTGCATCAGCAAATTGATCTTGATTTATCTCTTACAGAAATTGATCCCCAAATTGTAAATTATCATCTTCATCCATGTAAATTGTTCTAAGTTGTTCAGTCATTGCTATCCAAACCCTTCTTACCTGGTACCTTTTTTTCAAACTGTTTTTTACTTTACGATATGCATCCGTTTTTATTATTTCCACATGTAAAGAAGCTGGTTGTAGCTCTTCTGGTATTGCGTATACCTTATCATCACTTGTGGTTATTGCACTGATAGATAAAACATTGGATTTTCCATCACTTCCAGGCAATAGTGTGAATTCAAAAAGAAGTTTCGCCATTTCGAAGTAATTTGAATACAAAAAATGTCGTTTTATAAGATATTTCTTATCGTAGGCGTAACAATAAAACTCAATGTGTTGCTGAAATAAAGAGAAACGACATTAAAAGTATTTTATTACACCTTATGTCGACTCAAAATAATAAAATAAAATATTAACAACTAGAACTTAATATAATAATGTGATAATGTGTTTTGCATGTCATCCACATGACAGCTTGACATCTTGAGTCATTACCTTTTTCTGGTTGACAACACTCTTTAGTGTGATCATGCAAAAAGTATTAATAACTACCTACATACGTGAATCGATTAACAAAGAAATACATTTTCTTTACATATGTATAAAACTTTAGTAAATCTCTCTTACTGTATAAGGTATACCAGTATACGTACTAGAGTTTTCCAAGAGAAAACAGTAATTTACGGGATTTTCACAAAATGATACCTATGCACAACACAAAAGTAATTTGTATTGTAGAATCATTCAGATGAAAAACAGAAGCTCATTTTTAACCGACTTCTCCAAAAAGGAGGAGGTTCTCAATTCGTCTGTATGTTTTTTTTTTTTTGTAGGTATGTTTTTACGCGATTTCTCCGCCAATTATGAATCGATTTTGATGATTCTTTTTTGTTTGGTAGGTCATGCTTTGTTTTGAACTTGCGTAGTTTTTGAGTTAGCTTTAATATTACGTATTTTTCCCACTTGTTTATCTAGACGATATCATTATTTTTCTCCTTCACTGTCATTTACATAGCAGGTAGTGGTATTCGAATTTGTGTGGGGGAGGTAGGTACACACAGCTAAAAAGTTAAAAATACAAAAAAAAACGACTTCCAACAAAAACAGTAAAAAAGTGAAAAATAACTTTAATTTCGGAAGTCGGTGGCAAAACGAAAATTGAAAGGTAAATAAAATAAAACACCGACTTCCGAAATTAAGGTTATTTTCACATTTTTACTGTTTTTTTGGAAGTCAGTTTTTTTTTTGTTCTTTTCGAGACTGTTTCAAAAACGTGATATTTAGCCGAGTATTAACGCCATCGTGGTTAGTCCATTGTTGAGAATAATAATAATAGTCCTCCAGACCGTATTTTCGGCCACGGCGGCCAATCTCAACGGATACTAGCCTTCGGCGCGGGAGATATTATAGTGCACAAGTGTTTGCGCAGACACAAGTGCACTCTCTCTTCCCTCACTCTCATAGTCCGATGGGACGGCAATCCGACACGACCGGAGAGAGATCAGGCGTAGGACCAACGGCTTAACGTGCTTTCCGAGGCACAGGGGTATCACACGGCCAACTTCCAAACTCCGGGCTGTTACTACGAAATTCCTAATGGAAAAATCCAATAACACTTTGCCCGACCCCGGAATCGAACCCAGGACCCCACGCTCTGCAGACGCGCTTGCGACCACGAGACCAACGGGGCAGTTGAGAAATGAGGTGTCAAAACCTGCTGAAGCGCTAGGGGTGCGCTAAGAAATGGAAGAAACAAAAATGCCAAGAACAAACGTTTCTCAAGCGAGGCATTTAAATTAAATATTAAAACCTATGTGAGACATAAAAATAACACAACTTTGCTTTGGTGAAAGGTTAATAGTAATAGTAATAGTAATAGTTTATTTCACTCTTTAAATTACAAATTTCTCTTAGTCTATATACAAAATCATGGCAATGAATACATATTTATAAGAGATTACGTTGACGACCATACTAGTATAAACTGTGTCACAGTCGTCAGCGTCTTCACCACTTATTTATTACAACTAAAATTCATTGTTTCAAGCACAATGTCTGTAATACTGATAAAATAGAACGATTATAAAATGAAACTAATATTAAATAAAAATAAAATGTACAGGGAAACAAAACTATTTAGAATGATGAGTGAAGAATGTGTGTGTAGTATGATAAGGAGTGAGGGTGTGTAATGTGTGTGAGGATGTGCATGTAAAGTAGGTGTAGAAGAGTTGGAGTGTATCTTTCTTTAAACATGTTTAACTTTTAGTTATTTCTTCAGTTTCGGTAATAAAATATATTTATTTATAGGAATGATTTAAATATTATATATATTTAAGTATAGGATTAATAACTAACAAAAAAAAAACTAAAACTAAAAGGACTTACTAATAGATATAAAAACAAAGGGACCCTCAGGCGTCGAAGTATTCGTCCGCATCGCTGTCATCCGGAAACGTGCCCAGAAGACTGGCAGCATTGCCACGTTGAATGGCAATGCTAATTCTTTGGCCAAAGAACAAGCCAGCCCTCTGGTCACGTGAAGTATCGACCAGTCGGTGAGAAATTTCCTTAAAAAGGAGACGCGCACTCGGGCCCCATGACCCGAGCGTTTCGACCCCAAACGGCTCAAAACTGTAGTTGCCCACAAGGTTACAGTATTTGCGCCGCTTGAGGGTCTCAGCAGCCGCAGCAGCGGCGCCAGCACAGCCCGCCGTGCTAGGAACATGGGATGGCGCAAGGGTGTCGACACACGTTGCGTCCCACACCAGAGGCCTACCCACCTTCCAAGGCAGCAACGTCATGCCATCTGGTCTCTTCCCATCGTCACGTACCAAGCCGTTTGGTTCTAATACCGCTGGTACGCCGGCGGTGACAAGGGCTCGACGAATAATATCGTTGATGCTGGCGTGCCGTGCTATGCGGCCTGCACTCCTGTAGCAGGACAGGCCATGGTGCCCGAGACTGTCGACAGCTTCGCCGCAGTGACACCGATGCGGAGCGACACAAGGTGCGCCTAAGCGGAGACATGTTTCGGTATAGTTTAATCTTAGGAGCCAGTCACGTATTACGTCCTTACACTTTTTATTCGAAATTGCATAAATATTGTTTAAACGATTTGCTACGTTGTATAAAATATTACTTGCAACATAATACTGTTGTCTAGCAAGTACCGTTCTGTGAGGTGTCCCTGAGCAAACTCGTGCTTTGTCTCGCTTTGAAATCGGGATATATTCAATGTGTTTATGTTTACGGAGTATTGTTGATGATATAAAAAGCTGTCTAACAGTTAAAACAGAGCACTCACTATACAAAAGATCAGTGCTGTACCTTCGTGGTCGTCCAAGCATGACCTTCAATATAGCTCTCTGTGCACGCTCTAGGGGAAGTAGGATAGTCTTGCCAACCCCTCCCCATACAACGACACAGTATTGCAGCAAACTTTGAGCAAGAGCATAATACACACATAATAAAGTTTCGTGATCAGCTGAGCTCCTAAGTTTTCTAAAGATTGGCATCAACTTTCTCACTCGGCCAATTAACTGAGTTATATGTGCAGTCCATTTTAGGGAGTTGTCTATAATGAGACCAAGATATTTTATATTGTTAGTACGAGTCAGCTCAGGGCAACCACAATTTTCTTTTAAGTCACAAGAATGTATCCTAACTTTGAATTCTGGTGGAGGTTGTGTATTGCCACGGTGAGTAAAAGTGATATATCTGGTCTTGTTAACATTCAATGTCAAAAGGTTATCATTAAGCCAACCAGCCAGCTAATCTACTGTACCTACTCACAACAGGAGCTTTTTTTGTATTTTACACCACATTAACCGAGATATTCTTGTTACAGTAAAATTACATAAAATCGGGCATCTTATAATAAAGCGTCTAAACGATTTTCTCGATACTTAGACATACCTACATACTACATAGGTAACTAAGCCGAGGTTTCATCGTGATTTGAGGTTTAAGTAGCATACCTACTTAAGTACCTATATTTTTTTTTTTTTCCTAGTCTACGCTGTCCCACTCCTGGGCAAAGGCCTCCCTCCACTCCTTGCATCTTTCGCGAGCCCGCGCGTCCTCTTTCCAGTTTTGATGGAACCTATCCAGCTCCACCCGCC
The DNA here is from genome assembly GCA_947522985.1 of Lithophane socia. Classification (NCBI taxonomy): domain Eukaryota; kingdom Metazoa; phylum Arthropoda; class Insecta; order Lepidoptera; family Noctuidae; genus Lithophane; species Lithophane socia. The sequence continues at coordinate 13,223,363 of OX383252.1, read as the reverse complement.
ATCTCCTACGTGGTCTGCCGCGACCCCGTCTCACTGTCTCAGGGCACCAGTTCTGCGCTATTTGGGCCCACAGTTTTTCCGGCATGCGGCAGACATGTCCTGCCCAGTCCCATTTAAGTTGGGCAGCCTTTTGAGCCACGTCAGCTATCTTTGTTTTGGAGCGCAGTATTGTGTTACGAACACGATCCGTTAATTTAACGCCTAGTATACTGCGCTCCATTGCTCGTTGGCAGACCTTGAGTTTGGACTTCTGGATGTTAGTCAAGTACCTATATATAATTAATGATGTTTCCAAAATAAATGAGAATGCTGACGATGCATATAGGTACTCCTGTCGATTATCGATAAGTATGTGGAGTACATACCACTACCATACCGTATAAATCTATAAATCCTTACATATTATAAAACAAAGTCCTCCGCCGCGTCTGTTTGTCGTCCTGTTCGCGATAAACTCAAAAACTACTGCACCGATTTTCATGCTGTTGTCACCAATGGATAGAGTAATTCTCGAGGCAGGTTTTAGTATATAATAACCGACATTCACGCGGGCGATGCCGCGGGCATCAGCTGTTAAATTATAAATCTATACAATACATTGCAACAGGGATACGTCAACAATGTCAATTTTGTCAACAACGTCAATTTTGTCAACAATGTCATAACTAGTTTTTCCTTTACTTATTTATTTCCTCGAACCTAAATAAATGTTTTTTTTTTTTTTTTTATATGTGTAGTTGTGTATCCTATTTTATATTATTTTTGTTTTTGTTTATATGTTAATTTTTAATCGGAATGTATGGATCTAGTTATCTGAATTAATTGTTTTTTTTTAATTTTTATTTTTAAATATCGCAACGCCCGGCTGCGCGTAATTCCGTGACACCTTTTTCGCCTCTACTCACCTTGTTCCTTATTCTCCTTCTGGCTCTTGGCCCACTGTGTAATTTGTGTTGCTTATTACAACTTGCTTAGGTACCCATACAGATTGACTTTGATTTATAACTTTGCCTACCTACTACACACCCCATAACGACTATAAGTTCTTCAAAGTAGGCAGAATTAACAAATCCATACGACTAACGAGCTAATTTAAAAATAACTAATGAACCGCTCATTCAACGTATTCCATAATAAGTGACCTTATAATAGCTTATACGAGTATTTCTTTACGAAGACCTTTAAATAACAAAACGGCGTAGTTGCACTCAGTATCGATTGAGCTTTTTACCAGCTTCCTCGCTAACAAAGAATTCTCCATTGCGGAAGTCAGTCGATCCTCGCCGCTTTGTAGGTATTTTCCTATTTTCAAGATTTTCAGCTAGCGTTGAGGTACTTCTGTAAGTCAAGACCATGCAAATTAATTAACAAACATTAAGTGACACAATCAAACCCAAACTTGCACTGCAGCACACAGCTACTGAGCGTGAGCCTCTCGAGACGTCAATACTGTAAGTGGTATCGGTCGTTAACGTTACGCTACCTCGCAACGCTAGCTGAAAATCTTGAAGATGGGAAAATACCTACAAAGCGGCGAGCACCGACTACTTACCACACTACACCAAGAACGATGAATGTTCTTGGTGTGTCCCGTAGACGCGCCAAAAGTAAATGAAAATTTCTCTTCGAATTCACTGTTGAATTGTAAGGCTATGTTCACACTGCGATTTTTGTCTGATTCATGTCTCTTATACGGGTTTACCGTATACGAGACAGTCGTTCACACGACGACCATTTCCATTCGATTCGCAGCTACGTCTCAAGGACAACTGCGTGCACGCACCCGAGTCTCGAATATGAGAGACAAGTTTGTTCGTGTGAACGATACAACATGAACACAAGCGCCACTGCGTATCGTATTCGACAAAATCGTGCGACACGCGGCCTCCTCGGTGACACATACGGACGGTATACGGGAAAAACTATTTCTCGAACACGATAATTTCCCGCATTAACTAATCTAATCTTCCTAACTAATATCATAAATGCGAAAGTGAGTTTGTTTGTCTGTTTGTTACGCTTTCACGTTAAAACGGCTGAACGGATTTGGATGAAATTTGGTAGATGGGTAGACCATGACTTGGACTAGGACATAGGATACTTTTTATCCCGATTATTACACGGGATCGACACTTACGCGGGTGAGTGAGTTTAATATTATTTTCTACTGTCACTGCTGTATTTGATATCTCGTGTACGGTTTACGGGAAAAAATTTACGGGAAAAAAAATTTTTAAGCAATGTAGATAAGTCGTCGATTACAAACTCCCTAAGTATGTTCAATCGATATGTCTCGAGAATCAGTTTCTAAGAAACCATTTTCTTTTTCATCGCTACACAATTCCTTTTTATAGCTGTCAAAAGGGACTTCTTAGATTGTCGCAAGTCAAAGTCCATCAAGACCGTATATTTGATAAACTGGGTGATTAATGTTTTTTTTTAATCAATCTTTTGGTTCGGAGTCGGACCAACACAAGTAAATATGTGTCACGAATTAATGTTTTTTTTTATCAGTGAATTCCCTGTACCTACTTACACAATAAAATGGTAAAATTCAATTTTCAATAGTATGATTCAGCTAAAAAGCGTGTGAAAAGTCGCGTGAATAACTTAAACGCAACCCTTGATAGATAGCTGTTGAATATTTAACGCGGCTTTTTGTCTTTGACAGTGGTAGAATATCATTTATTTATAAGTCGGTAAGTACATAAAAATTGTAATAAATGCCGCCATTTAATTTTATCTAAGGGAAAGATATGAAAAGTACATAGATTGTTTTGATATTTATGTAGTTATCCACGTAGTTAATCTATCTGCTATCTCCCGTTATGTATTAGCCGCTATACAGACATTAGGTATGTACCACATAGAGCCATGAATAATTTAATTATGAGCACGTGCCCATAATACGTATGGGTGATATGGGGCTGTCGCCTGTTATCATTATCAGTTATCACTTAGGACCTTCCTTTATTATGATTATAGGTTTGGTACCTAGGTAATTAATTAAATACTGGTATTCAGCTGTATCCGGTTAGACTGGAAGCCAACCCCAGCATACTTGGGAAAAGGCTAGGCAGATTGATTGAGGTACGTAGGTATAGGTAATTACCTCAATTACTCTGCCTAGCCTTTACCTAATTACCTAGGGGTAATTAGGTAAATTATTACTAAGTACCAGTAGGTAGGTAGCTTACGTATAACTTGAAGGAGAACATCTTTCATATTTATTTATTTACCAAGCGTAGGTAACTGCTGTGGATGTGATAGGTATGCTTTTTTCAGAGGCGGCGGAAGGCGTGGGCGGTGTGGGCGACCGCCTACGGCCTCGCAGTCTGAGGGGCCTCGCACCACGACGGTTTATGCATTACTTAAAAACCGTGAACGCGACGAAAAAAGTTTACTCTTCATAAGACGATAAATATATTGACATGTTTTTATGTAATTTAGCAACATTTGCTAGCGTCGTATCGTGGGCAATCCCCGCTGGCCAGAGCTGGGGATTTCCCATTCTGTTTGTTTACGTTACTTTCAACGGCTAGGAAGTCAATCAAAGTATCGGGTGCGGTCCGACCAGGGCCCCCGATTCTGGGGGCCCCAAATCTTTAGAAATACTTCTTAATTAAATCCCAAACAAGGCCAAAATATCTTCAGTAAGTAAAAGGCAGTATTTGTTGGGGGCCCCCTAAATATAAACGTAGAGTGCTAATATTTTCGAGCTCGTACGCTCGCTCTTGCATCCTACATTCTCTTTTTCTCTGACTTTTCTGTAACTCCAATATAGTAACTCCTATTTATGTATGAACGTATTGTCAAAGAAAACCTTACCTATCAAGGGCGGGGTCCTAAAATTTTCGAGCTCGCTACGCTCGCTCTTACATCCTACGTTCCCAAACCATTCTGTATGGGTTGACAAAGTAATTCCTATTTTTATATAAATGTTCAAATAAAAATTTACCCAGAGTGCAAAATTTTTCGAGCTCGCTTCGCTCGCTCTATGCTCGCATCATGTATTCGATTAATGCTCCAACTTTTTCGTTTAAGTCTAATAGTCAAAAGAAATCGTAACCTGTTTGAGGTAGTATTCCAAAATTACGAGCTCGCTTCTGTCGCTCGTTAATTGTACGTTTTTCCTAGTTTTCAAAGTTTTACGTACTGCCTATTTTGTAAAAATAATATTATGACAGTCTCAAATTTTTTTTTTCTTTTTTTCTTCTTGCTCCACCTCCTCGCGGAGTGTATCGCCGCCACTGGCTTTTTTTAACCCTTACATAATAAACCAAATTGGTTACATTGTAATCCTTGTTAAAGCTGCCAATGACAACACAAAGGAAATAAAATAAGTTATTAATCTATACATATAATAAATCTGTAGACGAGGCATTTCAAAATTCGAAAGTAACTCCGTCTGTCTGTCTGTCTGTCTGCCTGCCTGTATGTTACCTTTTCACGCCTAAACCACTGAATGGATTTCGATAAAATTTGGCAAGGAGACAGATGGCATCCCGGGGAAGGAAATAAGCTACTTTTTATCGACACACCATGGGGGCGAAGCCGCGGGCGGAAGCTAGTAGTTTTTTCAAATTGTTATTTTGCTAAAGGATAACCAACAGATGCCATTTCTATCATTTTTACCCGACTGCTCCAGAAGGAGGGTAATGTTTCGAGAGTATTTGTCTGTTTGTCCGTTTATCTTTTTGTCTGTGAGAGATTTATTTGTTAAGGTATCACGTAAAAAGTACGAAACCACAATATTTGAGTATAAAAGTTAACCATGTGTTAACTTTTATACTCAAATATTGTGTAAAACTTGAAGTAGGATAATTTCCGATCTCCACGCGGGCGAAGCCGCGGGCAAAAGCTAGTTAAGTAATAAGCCCAATCAGCGAAATAAACATTTGGAGTTCATCGATAGTAATATTACCGTTAATTGTTACGCCAACCTGTCCGATCCACGGCATATTCTGCTAATGACACACGATTGGATCGGCCTTCCGAAAATTATAAATATTTCATGTTTCATTCATACAATTCCGTCATATTGTATCATTTACGGAACCCGCAACTTTGATTATAAACACCGTTTCGATCATTTGAATAAGTAAATAGATTACGTGGGATAAAAAACAGATGTGAGAAAAATACATAATAATGTTTCCAGCGTGAATAACATACCTTTTTGTCGCATACGTTATTTGTTTGCGACATTGTTTTTCAAAGTATATTTCATGTTCCGGATAAATTCCGGGATGTGTGCAGAGTCGGCACCTCGAGGGTCATGTCAACGTAACACAATCATAATCTAAACTTATCTATAAAGCTGACACGAACTGGGGAAATGCCGACATCGCACACCTTATGGCCAGTGTTCTTATCGTCACATATTTATAACTTTGGCTGTACATAACAGAATGAAAATTAATGGTGAATTCCGTTCAGGGAATGAAATAAAATTTATATACCTACGTAGTCTAGATATTTTATGAACTGTGTAGAAATGAAAGAATAACAAGGTTTTTATGGTAGTTATCGACTTGCTCCCAGATCTGACGCCGACGAATGGAAACGGCGTCGGTACCAGCTAATCTTGCTATTGATCGATTCCTAGTCGAGTTTTGAATTGAGATCGAAGGCTCGTTAGTGTTTGAGTGGCTGAGGTACGACGCAAATAGTGATTAAGAAAGTACCTACTTATTATCGATTATGGCTCTGGAGGCCTTTACCATAGGGGTTCTTGCAACTTAATTTAAATTTTTATATTTTTATTTAGAAATTTTAACAATTTACTTTAGTACCTAGGTACTTATTTAATTTTTGTTACGTTTATTTTTTTATGAAATTCTTTATCAATAGCTAAAATATAACTACCTATTATTAATGTATTCGGAATGTATCAATTTACTTGATAAATTGAATTTGTATAATAAATGGTTAACAGTACGTACCTACCTATAATTAAGGATAATGAAATTATTAATGGAGTATAGGAAAATTTTATTTGTATAATATTGATAGAGTATCGTTTACATTATCATTGTTAATTCACCATTTCCAACGAAACTTTTTTACGCATAGATTTTATAATGTTATATCTAAACATACCAAATGCATGAAAGCATAAAATCACTGCATTGTAGTTATAGTTTGCATAAAATTACCCGACTTTTACCCGATTTTTACCCGACTGCCCCAGAAGGAGGGTAATGTTTTTCGAGAGTATGTATATATGTTTGTATGTATGTATGTATATTTCTTTGGCACGCTCTGTAGCCTATACGGCTTGATATATTTTAACATACGAGGTGTTGTGAGGTTCATCTTAATTGTGGGAGTGACTTAAGCTATATATTTTTTATATATTTCATCTTTATCTGTATCTGTATCATCATCACTAACGCTCTCAAAACGGTGAAGAAAAACATCGTGAGGATACCGGCAGGTCCTAGAACCAAAAATTCGAGGATATCTGACATCTACCACCCCGCACTGGGCCCGCGTGATGGATCACTCCTTCTCACCGAGAGAAGACCTGTGCCCCAGCAGTAGCAACATTACTTACCTACGTGCGAAATAAACCTTTTAGCCGCACAGGTCGGTCCAAGGTTAAGCTTCTTACTGAGGTCGGTCCGTGGATGGTTGACCATCCATTCCATATCGAGAGTCGAGATCCCAGCGTGCCTCGTGGAAAGCACGTAAAGCCGTTGGTTCCGGTTGCCATTCGTCGATCTTTGGCAGTCGTTGCAGGTAGTCAGAAGCCCGAAAGTCTGACAACCAGTCTTACCAAGGGGTACCTATAGTATTACCCAGTAGGTAACTGGGTTGTGGAGGTCAGATAGAAGTCGCTTCATGTTAAATAATGGTATTCAGCTGCATTTCGTTACACGGGAAGCCGACCCAAACATAGGGTGGAAAGGAAGGCAGATGACGATTTATAATTACTTACGTGTGCCATGAAATAAACCTAAAATAAAGATTAATTAAAATCATGTGAAATGTTTAATAAATCCACCATGATTTAAACGTGGACAGCTAAAAATTTCACCTAAGAAAATGGCCCTTTTATTAAATTATATTTATTATTTATGAAAAAGAATTTCATAAATTTTCTCTCCCTTTATTTGCATATACTTTACACCTGTTTATCAAAAACAACGAATCATAAATTACGTTAGATTGTTTTATAAAAAGCAATCTGAATCCAAATATCACTTGCGAGTTGGAAATGACGAATATAATTGGCTACGACGTTGTCCAAAGTTCTTACTAAACGATAAATTACCTTTTCTATACCCACCGAGTGACCAGTGGGAATGGCTATCCAATCCGGACTTCAGACGACTACCTGACACTACACACTTTGGTCGCATTTACAAAGTAATAAGTACTTACAATAGGTATGAGGTAATTTGTGATTATCCTATTTCTTTATCAACTGGTAAGTACCTAGACTAGAGGAAATCTTTATGTGCAAAAACATTGCTTCGTTGACATTTTAAATATTTAAAATGCTTTTAATACGACCTATATCTATCCATAAATGGATAACTCTGTGTGTTCGCTTTTCCAACGATTTTCCTGCTGCCCAACTAGAATTGAAAGGAAAACATCGCTTCAACTGGGAAAGTTGATGGATGAGTCGGAAGTTTCTTATCAAGCCACTTAAAATAATAATTCAAACGAAAAGTACATAGGGAGGTACCTAGTTTAGGTACATTAGTCCTTGATCCATGATAATACAAAAGATATAATTCGCCAGTTTACGTCCATAAAACACTTTGAACATCACACGTATCATCACTTAAGAATGAATTTTTGATGATGTCAGTACCCACGGTGACAGTCGCGTCGGCTGGTATTATTCCCATGCAATACACAATTATAGTATATCAAGGAAAACGAAGAAAACTGTTGGTTACTTTATAGCTTTAATAACCGTGTCACGCTAGATTAAGTTATTGTATAAACCGATACCCATCAACTATATAGGCTAGCTGACGAGGCGGAAAGGATCTCTTCACAGTATGTCTAAAATTGTTATCAGACAGAATTATGAATCCCCCATGCGTATTCAGAGATTGCTGGTGGCAGCTATCGTTATAAACTAGGTATCTTCTTCTTAGCGCGTCGATAGCAAATAGACTCGTCCCAGAATTCGGTCACGTGTTTAGTGCCATCACCAGGGCCGGATTTAAAAATGTGGAGGCCCTTGGGCAACCAAGAAGTGGAGGCCCCTAAAATTGTATGGAAAAGACGAAAAAAAAAAGATTTAATTCGGCTATCGGTGTCAAAGTAATTCAACGTATCATTTTTAAGACCACCAACCTAGGAAATGAAAAGAAAATTAAAAAAGGTTCCTTGTGAATTAATAATGTTTTTTATTTAAAAAAAATACATATTGTGGAGGCCCCTATTTTATGGAGGCCCGGGGCCATGGCCCCTGTTGCCCGCCTTAAATCCGGCCCTGGCCATCACTAGCGTCCATGTTCCTGTAACGTGCAGCTGACAGAACACGCAGGATAAGACATTGTGTCGTTTGTGAGACAGCACCACATTTACATTCCAAGCGGAGGCTATGTATTTCATAACAAACAAAAAATTTATAAAGTTGAGTGTTGAGTGTCACAGTTTATAGATCAAACTTTCGAATCACACCTGCAGGGTATTTGCATAACACAATAACAGTAGCAATGGGTTTCATTTTGACAGTTCAACAGCATTCATTGCAATATTTACGTTGTTTCGAGCAATGGATTAGGAATATCTTCTAAAACTAGGGTACTGACCAGTTTTGTTTTAGTCACGACGACGGCGACGCACAGTTAACGTTTATTTATTTATTTATTATTTATGTACACACAGTAAAATACAAAAAGATACGACATAATTAAAATATGAGTACAAAGGTAACGTTGATACGGAACTTTAAACAAGCTGGCAAAGGTAAACCTAGTTATATAGGTACTCCTGTATTCATAATAGTTCCAAAGTTCGCGTCTGAGATAAACCGTTTGTTAGGTAGATATATCAATTAGGTAAAAGATAACTTAGTCATAATGATTCAGAAAAACGTTATATTCAGTACTAGATAACGTAGATAAAATAGTATTGTAGTTAAAGATAAAACGGATAACAGACAACATTGCACTCCGGCTTTCGTGCTTATTAGTCGTTCATTAGGTACATATGCTTCGTGCAGTACTACTCGTAAGGTGTTTTAATATAGGAACTGCAAGCGTAACACACATTTTTATAAAACCAAGCAGATTCAATAATGCATTGGCGGTCGATATGTTGTTATTTCTGTTCGCCGCGCGGGGAGGAGATTAAACCAATTAGCCTGTAAGTACTTACTTTTCTATGCAAAGCTATAGCGAGTAATTTTCTTACAATGGAGTTGTGGAAGTTTGAAAATAAGTAGTTTTGTGTTTAGGTAGCAATGATATTATATTAATATAATATATTATATAGTAGTACCCAAAGAGTATTTAAACCACTTGAGAGCTGATAGACCGATTTCGCCTAGACACACGACTCACCACTGCGGGCCGGGGGACGCAAAAATTACAGCGGTTGTGATTGGCTGATGCAACAATGTCAGGACGAAAGTCCCAAACATAGTGATGCACAAGTCAGTTTTGCAACAATAATATCGATATCGATAAAATCGACGTCGGCGTCGATTCGACGATTTCCTAATTGAACAATAAGTAATTGATTGAAATTCCACTTATGAGAATTTATTGTTCTATGCGAAAGGAAATGCTATTACTTATTTTTAATCTGCTGTGAAATGCCTTGAACAAACAACGCTATATTTGGAATTAAATTTTCTCTGTTAACTGCATTAATCCACTTTTCTTTAAGTTACAGAATATTTTGAAATCTAAAATGTAAACATTAAATACTTAATATTACCTTTTAACTAAATATAAGGAAACATCGTAATTTTTATCGTCAATAATTTAAACTTAAGTTATCACAACACTACAGTATAAGTGCAGATAGAAAGGGACAGACGTATTGCAATACCCTAGTGAGAGAAAGGGACTTTTCAAAAAGACATCAACGCGGTGTACGTTTTTGTGCCATTTTACGTAAACAACCAGTTTAGCTTGAGCCCTGCAATTATTCTTAATAAAATATTTATTTTACTAACCGATGAAAAGATATGCAATCTTTTTATAGCTGTATTTTCTAGACGATTTCCCACACCTTTTAAGTGAACAGGAACTCATAATTGTTTTTATTTATGTAGAAATGGTTTAAGAGGTATCAAAATAACCGCGTGTGCAGAGATCCAATAACTGGTCAAAACTAAAATGGCCACTCATATTTCCATCTAGTATCAGTGCAAATTGCACTGATGGCTCGTGAGTCCGAGCCGCCCGCATGAGCAGTCAAGAGGCTTTATAGTCATTGGTAGTACCTAACAATGATCAATGATATTATATTAATATCATATCATTGATCATTGTTAGGTAGTGACTATCCGAACTTCATTGAGGTTTCCATAACTACCTACATAAGAAGAATCAAAACTTCTTAATTCTCTTTACATCCAGTTTTTGAATTGAGAATTGAAGTTGAGAACTTGGTACTAAGTACTTACTTGCGTAAGTCAATTTCACGGACTTGTATCATAAGGCTGCGTTTCCACCAGAGATGTGCGAGGATGCGTAGCGAGGGATGTGTTTGTAAAGAACCAATAGAATCGCTTCATTTACCTCGCCTCGGGCAGCACAGCTCTGGTGGAAACGGCTCAGCGGAGCTAGATTTTTGCGCATACAAAACAAGCGAGGGATGTGTGCGAGGGATGTGTACGAGGGATGAGTGCGAGGGATGTGTTGCGAGGAATGTGTGTTGAAAAGGATGTGTTGCGAGGTTTGCGCATACTGTACCAGCCAGTCCATCCATCCTCGCACCACACATTAATGCGCATTTTCACAGCTCCGCTACACATCCTCGTAGGCACATTTTCATCGTACAGCTTTGGTGGAAACCCCCACACATTTTCACAGCACAGCTTGACATCCTCGCACGACACATTTCCATCGCACATCTCTGGTGGAAACGCAGCCTAAGTATAGGTACTTACATAAGTATTATAGAGTCTAACAAGTTCTCAACTTCAAATTATAAAAGAAACAGAGTGTTAGTTTATCTTAATTTTCCAGTGTGTTTATAACAGAGGTGTTTAGATCGACTTGATATATCCATAGGTAAAACCCACAGCGAACCTGATCACGGAAAAAAAATAAAAAACTATAAAATAAGAAACTAATCTAATCGTTCGTTTTCCCCTATAGTGCCTTTACTTCCGCATGCTTTACTAGTGACGCCCGCTAAAAACGTCCTTATTTCATTGAATCGATTGCCAAGTTATGAGTACGAAAGAGCATTCAATCTAAAATGCCGCACTAGCTAGGTACTATGTAAGTATGTAGAAAGACCGCCGTAGGAAATCTGATATCTAATTGCGTAACACATATTCGTAAACAATTAAGACTAATCTGTTTTATTTTGACTGTTCAACAACGTTCATTGCGTTATTTACGTGGATGAGGAGATTTTTTTTTTCGAACTTATCAATCAAAGTAATTAAACGACACAATTTGTTTCAAAACGATTCACATTGTGAATTAGGGTGTTGTGTGCATTAAAAAACATTCAATAAAAAATGCCAAATTCAATAAAAAATAATATTCCATCCATACGCGATTCAAAACTGCCAAAAGCAATGATCTAATAGAAACGCTAGCACTTTCCTTATGAGACACCAACTTTGAAAAAACTTTCGGAACCTATTAGGTACCTACATACCAGTTTTCCATCCACTTTAGTAGCTCTAACTCATTCCTAATTCCAAGTTCGCCCGTTCTTTGTTGTGCATAAGCTATTTTAGAACTGATCCTTAAACTCACGTGTTGCTCAGGATAATGATAATGACCTTTAGGATTTATCTTCATTTTAGTATAATAAACATCTCTGTTTATACATTGGGGAAAATATTTATTTATTTATAAACGTACTTATACTTTACTTTATTGTACACACACCAACAAGTACATAGCAAAAAAAAAGACTACAAAATATACAACAGTAACTCTCTCTGCCACGACAAAAACATGACGGTTATAGACAAGAGCTAGTAGAGCATTCAAACTTCATAAACAAATCTATTGATTTGCTCGAGCCTTCGATCAATTATTGATCGATAGTTTATCATAAATATCTATGTATCTATCAATTATTGAGTGACTAAGTATACTTAGTTTAAAAAAAATGTGTAAGTAGGTAGATAGAATAAAATTATCATAAAGTATCAAAACACACAAGGCGGGGGGTGCATGTCGGGAGGGTGTGCGTTATGTGTCACATTTTTGTTTTGACGTTTGATTGGGTAAAAATAACCTTATCTCGTTATTATTATAAATAAACAAATTGCATCCGCTTTCAGTGTTATCGTACCGATTAAAAAAATTGAGAAGACCCCCACTCAATTATTATTCACACAATTTGTACAAACTCGTGGTGTTTTTGCTTCTTCAGGCTTTATACAGGCAATCATTGTTTTCTATACTTAGATGCATCAAAGATACTATTTTACGTTGAACGAACATTGAACTACACTGTAATTGTAGCTGAAAAAAATTATGGTCAAATACAGTCTAGATTCGAGGCATGTTTACCTACGTGCTACAAAATAGGTATCTACCTACAACCGCGTGTGTGTAGATCACAAAGAAGACATTGAGCTTGAATCGTTATCGTGCGTGCCGCGTGACTGCCTATGACGCCAGACATTTATTTGTACGTCACAGACATCGATCACTAATAAAGAACATCGATGGTCACAGACAATGTTCTGTCGGCAGCACTGTACAAGTGTCCATAGGTGCTACCATTTTTTAGACATAAGCAGCTTTGGTTAGGTACTATTTATATGATAGCAAGACCTATATTGTAACATTCTGCCTTCTCATCTCAAGAGCATTCAAATAATATTCAACAATGCATCACATTTCAAAATACACTGTCCTTGTAGAAATACCTACCTAATTATAAATGACTCGGAAACCTACATGCCTTTTAAAGATGCATTGTATGTACCTATGGCACAAATATTTGTCTTATCTCTATGCATCACATAGGGCAATCCGTAGCCAAGGTTATAAGTAGGTACCTACATACATGCCTGTTCTGGCATCCAACCAATAGACAGTTTCACACGGTACCTAATTTAATTTACCCTTGAGCAAGTTTCATTTAGCCGTAGCTTAGCGAATAATTATGACTAGTTTTCCCAAATAGATTTAAAGGCTATAAATATTCAAGTTACTTATTAAAATTTACAGAGTTAGTCGCGACATGAAGATACCGCTAGTCAAGACTGTGCAAGGCGAGTTAAAGGGAGCTGTCTGCAGTGTAGTCGAGAATTACGTCGCGTTCAAAGGCATACCTTATGCAAAGCCGCCACTTGGAGAATTAAGATTCAAGGTGAGTAAGAAATAAATACATACCTACACACTTAGTAACGTTTTTTTGTTCACTTCAAACGAAAGCATACCTAAGCATGCACATTAGTATTCACTTGGAGACTATGAGCATATTATTAAGGGCGCACCCAATCACAAATTGCTTAGCATGATCCTCTGTTATGCCGAAAATACTGCAGCATTAATTTTGAAATAAATATATCTTAAAGTTGAGGATTGATGCTAGGTCTTATGTGAGGCGAAACATACAATTTTCTCGATAGAAAAAAAAATCTAAAGTTACCTCTGCACAGAATCATAAACCGCTGCCCAGAATTATAAAGCGGGATAAAACCGGAGGTAGGATGCGCCCTTAAGATGGTATTCGCGTAGAAGACGCATCCACTCTATGACAGCAAATTATATTACCATATCAAGTAGTTGCTTAACTGGGGTTGATTTGATTATGTATTTTAAAGATACTTAATCATACTTACATGATAATGCAATTGTTGGAACAGTTTAATACTATGCTTGTTGACTTCAAACTATAGGTATTCTAACTCTTGCAACCAGTACCACTGGAACCAATTCGGCTCGCGCGTGGTTGGACGTGTTCTTGAGTGGAGACCGCGAATCGGAAAACGTAAGGTAGGACGCCCTCAGGCTAGGTGGAGCGACGATCTTCGCAGGGTGGCTGGTAGCAACTGGATGAGAGCTGCCGAGAATCGAGCTGAATGGCGTGCAATTGGAGAGGCCTATGTCCAGCAGTGGACTGCTATAGGCTGATGATGATGATGATGATGTGGTTGGTCACACAGTTCCAACCTAACCTAACTCGTTGGGTCTGTGTACCGGGTTAGCCTAGTTACTGCAACCAACTGTGAGAAAAGGCCAGGAACTTAAAAATAGGCTTACCTAATTATTTAAAAAAAGGTGTCCATAATGAGAAGCGCAATAAGTTTTTAGAGGATCAGTCAAATATTTCCCGTTTGTAATAGTTCCGGTCGATGAAACTTATTAGCAAAGCAGTCTAATCAAATACAATTTAGCTACCTATACTACCATGGAGGTTATCGATATAAGCGACAGATTTAATTTGTGTTTTATGGTATGACAAGCGGCGTTGTCTTGTCGAGTTGCTCAAATTGCAAATCTTGAAGCACAGAATGGGGCTTGTATGAGGCATATGGTTCGAGAGCCAAATCCACAACTAGTTGCCGTAAGAGTATCGTCGTCCTGCCTACTTGCTCATATTGAGATTACATCCTCTCTCTACTTACTTACCGATCTATACTTTTTCGTTCCAGGCACCGGAGCCCCCCGAACCATGGCAGGGCGTTCGTGACGCGTCTCAGCACGGCCCTGTCTGCCCGCAGTACAACGAACGTATGAACCGCATTGAACCCGGCAGCGAAGACTGCCTCTACCTTAACGTATACACCAAGGAACTCACACCACCACAACCTCGCCCTGTCATGGTCTGGATTCACGGCGGCGGCTTCTACACAGGATCAGGGGACTCCGACTTCTATGGACCAGAATTCTTTATGGAACACGACGTTGTATTAGTGACAATCAACTACAGACTAGAAGTCTTAGGCTTTCTGTGTTTAGACACCGAAGAATGTCCCGGTAATGCTGGCATGAAAGATCAAGTTCTCGCTCTAAAATGGGTGAAGCAAAATATCGCATCTTTCGGAGGTGATCCCAACAATGTGACTATCTTCGGCTGCAGCGCAGGGTCTGCTTCAGTGTCCTGTCACTTAGTATCCCAGATGAGTGTGGGATTATTTAATAAAGCTATATGCCAAAGTGGAGTCTGCCTTAACGAGTGGAGCTATAATATTTATGCACGTCAAAGGTCTTTTCAATTAGGAAAATTGCTTGGAAAAGAAACGGACAATCCAGCAGAACTTTTAGAGTTCTTAAAAAGCGTGCCAGCGTCATCCCTAATTGGCATACAGTTACCAATATTAGAATTAAAATACAATGACTTAATGGACAGTATTTTATTTGGTCCAGTAGTCGAAAAAGTCGGTCCAGAGGCAAACAAATTTCTATCAGAATCACCATTAGAATTAGTGAAAAATGGGCATATGGCTAAAGTGCCTATAATATTAGGATACACCTCAGGCGACGGTATCGAAATAGCAAGAAAACTGCGACTTATAGCTCCCTTTTTTTCCACCCCGGGCGCTGTTGTTCCGAGGGAATTGAAACTGAAATGGGAACCAGAAAAAATACAGAAAGCCGACGAAAGGATACGAAAGCAATATTTTAACGATCAACAGATTTCAATGGAACTGATACAAGAATATTCAGATTTAGAAACTGACAGAGTATTTTTGTACAATATCCTTAGATATGCACGTTACCACGCCCAGTATGTTTCTGAACCAGTTTACTTTTACGAATTTGCTGCAGAAACTGAGAGAAATTTCACAAAAAAATCATATAATATGGATTCCTTAAAAGGTGTATGCCACTCCGATGATTTGCCATATTTTTTCAACATCACATGCTTAGATGTACCATTAACGGATGAATCTAGAGATATTATAAAACAACTTGTGCGACTTTGGACTGATTTTGCAACAACCGGGTTAGCTAATCATAATTATTATATTTCTATAACTACTTACCCATAAAAGCTCGAGGAGCTCGTGGCTAAGTAATAACAGCCACACGGGTCGATCCATCAGGTGAAGCTACGCTTGCCGGGGCTGGTCCGTGGATGAGTGACCATCTTTACATATCGAGACTCCTCCGTGCCTCGGAAAGCACATTAAGCCGTTGGTCCCGGCTGTCATTTGTGGATCTTTGACAGTCGATACGGGATAAGCCGTCAGAAGCCCGAAAGTCTGACAACCAGTCTTGCCAACGGGTATCGTATTACCCAGTTACTGGGTTGTGGAGGTCAGATAGGCAGTCGCTCCATGTAAAATACTGGTATTCAGCTGTATCCGGTTAGACTGGAAGCCGACCCCAAATTGGTTGGGAAAAGGCTAGGCAGATGATGACTTACCCAAAAAAACATAACATTAAAATACAGATTTTGCACGTTGGATTATCTTCAAATAACTCTAATTTGTAGCAATATGCGAAATTTTAATTCAACCATGTCTTTTCCAGGAATCCCACGTCGAGTGGAGCTTCAGAATGGAAACCATTCAAGGAATCTGAACGGAATTATTATATCATAGGCAAAAAATTTGAATGCAAGCAGGACCCTAATAAACATAATATGACTTTCTGGGAAGATATTTATGAAGAGTCAAAATTAAACATAAATAAGAAATAAAACCAGGTGGCTATATAGTATTTCTAAAATTACAGTGATCAATGCTTTAAAATGGCTTATCCCTAGATCTGTCTTGTGTACAAATTTACAACATATTAATACAAAAGGTTATAGGTAAATAAAGAGCAGTATTCAAGAAATTAAACTTATAATGATTTTTAAAGTCCACATTTTCTTACAAATACACTGTCCGAGTTATGGGTACTGCAATATTCACAGTCTTTAAAGATGACGACAGAAATATCTGACATAGGTATTAAAGTTAAACATATGCTATTAAACTAAAGATACATTCTTAGTGCAGTAAAATACAGTGGTCTGACTTCCATGTCAGACCACTGTATTTTAATGCAGTATTTATTACAATATAAGGACAAATAACACTATCGAACTAACATCAAACACATTCACATCCATACACATTATCTTTGTAATGTATAATAATATCCAGACAAAAAATTAAATACTTTATACAGTATATTAATTAACGAAAGGCGTTCCTGTTAACCCGCAATGTACAGTGTCCATACATGCTAAAAGAATATTACCATAAAAAAATATATTATTTTATTATTATAAAATATTCACAAAAAATATTAAATTTATACGTAAAAGTAACACTATACACGCGCACTTTTCTTTCCACGTTGAAAGACAACAAGATAACTTTTTTTTTAATGATAATATTTTTTTGCATTTATCGCCGCTATACCACCCGCAAGAGTTAACTTGAGACTTCGCTCTGATGACGAAAGCGCGAGGTACTGACGCGTCGTATATTTGGCGAAAACACGATTACATAATTTTCTCGATAGAAAAAAAATCCAAAGTTACCTCTAAACAGAACTATAAAGCGCTGGTATTAAAAAAATACTTCAAATTAGATCATGAAACTTTGCATAATAACTACATGAACTAAAGCAGGTCTTATGTTTTTAATTACCATTATTTTCACCGTAAAAAGCAATTACCTAAACTTTTCGACGCTTTAGAGCCGCTAGCGCCACACTCCGTCTCGTTCTCACTCAGGTGGCGAGTAGTATGGTGCGAGCGGGATAAAATCTGAGGTAGGGTGCGCCCTTAATGCCACCATTTTTCCAGTGTTAGTGACAGACGGAGCTATACAAGGCCGCTAGCACCATCCTTTTTTCGCAGTGGAATAATGATGATATTAATACTTCATAGTACAGCCCCTGGTCTCAAGTTAACACTTGCGTATTGTACTAAATATTGCGGGTTAACGGGAACGCCTTTCGTTAAATAACATACTGTATATTGGGTCCAGACAATTTTTTAAAGACGTGAACATTTCGTCATGTGACTTCTATAGGTAGATCTGCTATGCACAGGAGACTTGTATGATCATAGCTTCATTTAACCAATCACTTGGAAATGAGAGTGATGGGGACATTACACAATTACTAACTGCAAATTGTCAGGCCGGACAGAAACTATGACACCTGTGAAGCATATGCTGGAGTCCCCAGTGCATGGTAACGCCGTTAGCACACCGATGCAGTGAGCTGCGAACTAATGCAAGCTAACAAATGTATGAAAAAGTATTGCTTTGATATTGTAGTGGTAAGCGTCGGTGTCCTAACAGTGTATAGATAAAATCTAATCGTATGCGAAGTCAGTGTCGACGCACCTCGTGGACAGTATGACGGCCGCGTACCATCCGTGATCGTTCGGGTCACGGTCAGTAACGTCCGGAGCGCGAGTTGCGCGGTGGATCACGTCGTCGGTTTTCGCCGCCGCCGCCGCCGCCACCTCCACCGCTACCACCGCCGCCGCCGCCGCCGCCAGCCCCGCCGCCGCCGCCGCCACCGCCCCCGCGGGAGCGAGAGCGGCGGCGACGGTCACGGGATCTGCTGCGCGAACGACGCGAGCCCTTGCGACGAGAGTACAAGTATCTGGAACATAATGATGAGACATTAGCCTAGAAGAGATAGCGAGACTTGACCTGAAGAATTGGTTGTAATACATCAGAAAAAAAATAGAAAGAAGGGAAGACTGTCCTGCAACGAAGCACAGCAGACTTCAGTACAATTTTAGTACGGAAAAAAGCTGTTATGTATATTTTTAACAGATTAAAATGTTAAATAAATACAATACAGCAATGTTTATTAAACATTTACTCGCAACATAACGCAATCAGACAAAGCACTGAATAACCAAACTAGGTCAGTAATTACTATGCAAGTGACTAAATCAAATATTTAGTCACTTTACTATTAGAAATACAATCTGCAATAACTGCACAGTTTATCAAAGCCTAGGGCCTGTTCACACGTACCACAACCACACCACATCGCAGCGACAAAATGTGGGTAAGCAGTGGTTACGTGTGAACAGTGCCGCTGCAACTTCTTGCGATCGTGTTGTAGTTGTGTTGTCACAAGTAGTAGCGATTTATGGTTATGTTGTATCTGCAGACAGACAGATTGTTGTGACTGCAACGTGGTCGGTATCGCCAACACGGTTGATTTTGATGGAAAAATGTGAATAAACTATTATTTTTCATACAAATAAGCACTGACCACGTGAAGTTGTTCTGGTGTGGTTGTGGTATGTGAGATTGGGCCCTTAGTGCAATTTGTTATCTAATGCTCTTATTACTCAAAGCTAAGTATGAATAGCTTTCAACACTATTATTACATTCAGAATCAGAACTACTTTACCTGATACAACATTAAGTAGGGGTTGAGTCTCATGTTAAAATGGCATCAAATGAAATAAAGAAAATCAGAAGAGTGAAGTTTAACTGAAGGTATTAAGGTGCCTTGACCATAATAACTTCAGTTACACTTCATTTCTCACCTCCTCAATTCTCTAGAAATAGGTTTCAAGTGCATGAAATTGCAGAAGCCACTGCGAGTGCACTCTCCCATCTCGTATTGACGGCAGCAGGCTTCACGGAAGTCCGTCACGGGGGACAGTTCGGCGTACACCGGGCGACCACCGAACCAACGGTTGTTCAGGTCATTCACCGCTTTCTCAGCGTCCTCCTCACGACGGAACTGAAATTCGCAAAGGAGAAGTGAGGTGAAGGAATTTAATGAATGTCAAATGTTTTTGTGAGTTCACTGTGGGATATTACCACCTTTAGTCAATTCTCATTTTTCTTTGCATTAAGAGGAAACAGAGTGGGTCTTTTTCTTCATACAAAAAGTCATAATTCGAGGTTCGGCTCTGGTCTATTTCCTCCTCCAATATTGGACAAATTTGAAAGATATTTTATAAATTAAATAAGAAGGATATTTACTGTCCCCTAAGTTTTTCTATTTAACTGAAATACTGTTGTTTGTATATAAGTAAAATTTATCAGTATTTTACAAGATGTGGAACATAGTCTTATTTATTCAAGTTTGAAAATTGGATACAGATAATAATTGAAAATTTTGAAAATTTATCAATGGTTAAAGGCGCTTCTGGACCTCAGTGGTCTTGATAGAAGCGCTTTTGTAGTTGATTATAGGGCATTGGGAACAACTTTCTCAACAACATGCTAAGCTGTCATTGGTCAAGCCTCAACAAAGTCGGTTTTGCACCTAAGCAATTATTTCAAGCATTTTTACTCATTTTTGTTTTGGTCTAATGCAAAAAGAAATAACAAAGAATGTTGGTACATAAAAACATCGCATAACAATAATTTACGACAAAGGTGGTTTTGCATTTAGACCCTCAACTAGTGCATTCCATATTTTCAATTTTCAATTAACATGGAACCTGATGAAGAACTCACCTTAATATAAACATTCCCAACTAGGTGGTCACCAAGGTTGTCGCACACATTCATCTCCTCAATTTCTCCATACTTGTCTTCACA
The DNA here is from genome assembly GCA_947522985.1 of Lithophane socia. Taxonomy (NCBI): domain Eukaryota; kingdom Metazoa; phylum Arthropoda; class Insecta; order Lepidoptera; family Noctuidae; genus Lithophane; species Lithophane socia. Next base: position 13,202,755 of record OX383252.1, on the reverse strand, counting down.
CTCAACAAACACATCTTCAAAGAAGTTGTCATAATGCTCCTGCATCTCTTCATCAGATACATTTGCCACAACCACTGAAAGTAGAAAAGCATTTGAATAAAATATGAATGATCAAAGGCAGGATTTTATCAACAATACTAAAAGGCGAGGTTTTCAATAGTTGACAAATTTAAAAATGCTAAGAAATTTCTAAAGCTTGGTGCAGATTGACAATGATTACGAATAACCCAAAATGGTACTTACAATGACTGCCATCAGCAGACTTGGCTGAATTCTGAGGATTTACATACAGATTTTGTAACAGCACAGTTTGGGAAAATGTTGGTTTGTTGTGAATACGGGAACAACGGTCTCCATGTCGGCATGCCCCGATTTTAAAGTAGAAGGAACAATTTACTCTGAAAATAAATTATAATGACATAAACCATAAGTCCAATGAAAGTAATTTATGGAAAGGATACATTTTAGGTCTCAGTATCACAGATTTGATAGGCCTGTTTGATTTGTAATTTGTATTACAAACATCTCCCATTGGATACAAAAAGATAACCTCTATTTCTTGCTAACACATTTTGTATTCATAAGATCTCAAGGAGTAATTGAAACGACAAGTGCGAGCTGTCTGAAACAAAATATGTACTTACTTATCCTTTTCTGTTCCAAATATAGCAGCTAAATACTCTGCCATTCTGAAACACCGACCACCACAGTCGCTCTCTTCTTATCAGCCAAAATAATTAAACTCTTCTTGGTTTTAATACTTAGTAACAGGCATGTAAAATGTTAAGAGAAACACATAGGAGTTAATTGTACGCTACACTTGAAAAATATTAAAATTCAAAAAACCATCCACAATCACGACGACCATGTCACCAAGCCATGAATGCAAAGAGTATAACACAGACTGACACCACAGAGTCTGTGACACAGACTATGGAGTATAAAAATGAATGAATAGTAAAACTGTACCAAAGAGTATAATAACTGTAATGACGATCTGTGAATGAATGAATCGAATGAATTTCGTTCCCGAATGCATGTAGATTTATTCTCTTCTATAATCTATGGATTGTTGATCGAGATCGAACTGTTGATTGATTATTATCACTACTTCACACCACTACCGCCTTACTAATAAACGTTGTATAGCGCCTGTATATGTAGTTACACAACGCTTTGTCTTCTTCTTTCAAAAGTCAAATTACTTTTGAAAGAAGAAGACAAAGCGTTGTGTAACTATACAGGCGCTATACAACGTTTAATAGTAAGGCGGCTAGAGTTTTGCGACCTTATCGGCTCGCCCACAGAGTACATTCTAATATGGGCTCGCCGTCGGTGACACACGTGAAGCTTTCTCAGAATTTCATTGTCAACGCGGCTCGTGGCTCGCGACTCGCGGCGGTGACAGACGACGAGCCAAGGCGGACTACGAGCTAAATTTCAAACCTGTTGGATCGCCGACGAACTTACTCGGCGGTTTTTAAGTACGCGTACTTAGCATGACACACGGGCTAGTAAGCTCGCCGAGCCCACGTGAAGCTTGCTCAAAATTTCATTGTCATATTGGCTCGCGGTTCCCGGCGGGTAAGCTCGCTGAGCTGTCCACAAGTACGCGTACTTGCTCGCACGTCTTTCACCCGTTTTATATGAATTTTAGGCATAAGCTGGGAACACTTTAATGGACATTTTAAAGGCGTGATAGACGTGCGAGCAAATTCATATAAAACGGGTGAAAGACGTGCGAGCAAGTACGCGTACTTGTGGACAGCTCAGAGAGCTTACCCGCCGGGAACCGCGAGCCAATTTGACAATGAAATTTTGAGCAAGCTTCACGTGGGTCACCGACGGCGAGCCGAGTAAGGTCGCGAACTTAAAGACCGCGAACTATAAGTACGTAATATGTCTATTACCCACTTAAGAAATATTTGATGAAACGCTATATAAAGTAGGTGATAGATGTGCAAACTTAAAGTACCCGGACTTTTAAGTTCGCGACCTTACTCGGCTCGCCGTCGGTGACCGCCGTCGCTGTCCACAAGTACGCGTACTTGCTCGCACGTCTTTCACCCGTTTTATATGAATTTTAGGCATAAGCTGGGAACACTTTAATGGACGCGTCTGCGACGTATATTTAAATTCTCTGGTCGCGACCGATGAGTGCGTACGACATTTTAAAGGCGTGATAGACGTGCGAGCAAGTACGCGTACTTGTGGACAGCTCAGCTCACCCGCCGGGAACCGCGAGCCAATTTGACAGTGAAATTTTGAGCAAGTTTCACGTGGGTCACCGACGGCGAGCCGAGTAAGGTCGCGAACTTAAAAGTCCGGGTACTTTAAGTTTGCACATCTATCACCTACTTTATATAGCGTTTCATCAAATATTTCTTAAGTGGGTAATAGACATTATTACGTACTTATAGTTCGCGGTCTTTAAGTTCGCGACCTTACTCGGCTCGCCTTCGGTGACACGTGAAGCTTGCTCAAAATTTCATTGTCAAAGTGGCAAGTGGCAAGTGGCAGTGGCTCGCCGCGATGACAGACGGGCAAGGAACACATACTCACCTACGGCGAGCGAGTAAGCTCGCCGAGCCCTAAGTACGCGTACTTGCTCGCACGTCTATAACCCCTTTTAAGCTTTAATGTTGGCTCTACTCTTGTACCAATACGAATACGCTACAGGTTTGTTCATTTGTTTTTAAAATTTAACAGTGGAGCCATTAGAACGGCAAAGATACTATTTGATGAATGATGAAACGCACTTTTGTGGGTGAAGGTGAAGCATTAGAGAAATGTCAAACTCAAATTTGAGCTGTCAACAACTCCGTTTCTTTTGTTGTCACTTCACTTCACCACGTTGTCACTTCAAAATTAAGTTTCAAGTCGGGTGCTTGTCAGTGCGGTAAATTTAAAATAGTTTTTAAAGTTGTGAATTATATTTGTGTTTATAATGGATGCTAATTCCTCTCTGGATAATTTCTGCGGTTCTAAATTTTGGGTTCGTATTCTTAGATGTAGTAAAGAAATGTTGAATTTGTAACGAATGTTGAAGTTTTCAGTCAGTAGCTAACTTTCGTTTTTTAAGTTTTTTCGTTTAACCATCGTAATATCACAAACGTTTTACTACATTGTATTCTTCAGCTTTAATCCTACCCAACCACTTTGGTTAAATAAATAAGATAAAGACTAATCAAATATTGTGCAATTCGTTTTCAATGTGTTACAAAAAATGAAACAATACATTATGAATAAAGTTTCGAACAAAAAACACAAATGGATTCATAAATTAACTTTTAGAATAAACTTAATCTCCAAATCCCTTAATTAACTCAATCCAAAAAAATAAATAATGATAACTTTAAAAATGAAATAATCAACTTAGCTTCACTAGCTTAATAAGCTAGTGAAGTTTAAATGTTCATTTATTTTAAAAAAAATCTCTGACTTTTTTTCCAAATGTTATTGTGCTCTAAATACTTAGATGTTTTCAAAATGTTAACTAATATTCTTAATATAATTTTAGGATAGCAACATAACATGGTATACAGACAATCCCGACTTCACACCATGTTTTCAAAAGACAGTTTTTGTATGGGCACCATGTGTATACCTATGGGTTACAGCACTGATAGACATCTACCATATATTTAACAGCAAAGAGGGCAACATACCCTGGAACAAATTAAATATAAGCAAACTCGTCATAACATGTCTCTTAGTAATATTGCAAATAGTTAACCTGATCCGAATTACATATGAATCATCTAGAGAAGTCAATAATATTTATGATGCAGATTTTTATGATCCTGTTGTGAAATTGTTAACTTTGGTGAGTATTTTTTAATTATTTTGGTTAAACACTTAAAAAGTTAGAAACTAAGTATGGCTAAGCTACAGGCTTTTGTACTTCAGCAAAATATACCTTCTAAAATATTAAGCTTGTATATTGTTCACTGTCTTGTCTCCACAGATTTTTTTTTAATTTTTCGATATGTCAGATTAGTCTTTCAGTGTACTTACACTGACAGACTAATCAGACAAATAACTAACTTCCCCACTACTAGCCACAACAGAGTGAAGGCCTATGTAATTAATTTTGACACAATTATTCTATTAATAGGCACTTATTGCTTTTCTCAAATAAACAATTTTATCTAATTAAATTGTTGCGGTAAGACGTATTTACACTACCTATCCAACACCCCAACACCTTTCACTACCACAGAGCACTATATAATATAACTAGCTGTGCCCCGCGGTTTCACCCGCGTAAGTCTCGATCCCGTGGAATCCTATGTCCTATTCCAGTTCATGGTCTACCCGTGTGCCCATGCAAATACCAAGTACCCGTGTACCCTCGCGAACATAGGGAACGTCGCGCCGGCGTCGAACGGTTCGCGTATTGCATTTTTATTATATTCATGATTACTTTTCGAATGAATTAAAAAGTATTTTGCTGCTACATAAATGCCCTTGATGTTAAAACTATTTATTTGAATAAGAATTAATATTATGTTGATAAAACTCCTTCGCAAATAATGCATTAGTTTCGAACAAATTTGATTACCATAAAAAATGGTTATAGTGAGTCAATCTTAAAAGATAGACATATGCTGTCGCGGACTTTTTTTTAGAACTTACAATTCCATCATACATGATATTTGCGTAACTTAAACCGGTTACGCAGCGCACGCAACAGAAGCTCTTAAAAAGGAATATTTTTTCCCGATTTTGCAACATAGTAATTCATATAAACATAGTCATAGTTAATTAAATTAAAAAACGATGTTATTTCAAGTACGTACAAGTGAAAAGTGATTCCGTAAGACTTTTTATGTGATTTGCTATTGTTTTTACTCAGGAAGGCATAATTCTATTTTTTTTATTGATGTTAACTAGACGACGATTCGTGATGGTACTAGGAGCGATGAGCATGGTTTTAGTGTAGGTGTGTGCGTGAGCCTGTGTGTTTACTTGCAGGAGCATGGTTTTGTGGCTTCACTTTTGATGTACGGCGCGCTCTGTCTTCCTTTTTTTGTTGGTCTGAGATTCTGGAATCCTACTAATATTATAAATGCGAAAGTTTGTGAGGATGGATGGATGGATGTATGGATGTTTGTTACTCTTTCACGCAAAAACTACCGAACGGATTTTAATGAAACTTTACAGTAATGTGGCTTATATATCAGAATAACACAGAGGCTACAATTTATAAAGATTTTATGTGATTTAGCCATAATATAACGATAAGTATCAAGTAAGTCGGAAAAATTCCTGCCCTCTCAGATCTATCTTTGCGTGCGCTGCCTAAACCACTGGAGTGCGCTGCCTAAACATGAAAAGAATGTATTGTGGGGTTGTTTGTCTTAAAGAGTTCTAAATAAAAGTCCGCGACAGCATATATCTACCTTTTATGTGGAAGCCATTATAGCCAAAATAGTGAGCTATAAATACATTTAAATTGAATACTTTTTTTACGTTGCATATTTTAGAGTATTTAGTTAATTCGTATCAAAATAAATACCTTCATCGCTTTCGGTATTTAATGTAGATAAAATTTGTCTTTTACACTAAGTAATTTAGACTAATATTTTAAAAGTTAGAACGATAAGAATGACCTGCGATGAGTCGACGGCGGGCGCGCAGAACGAGGGTGGAGGGGCGGGATAGGCAATGACGCGCGATCGCCGAGTGCGCGACCCGAACACGGGTAGACGCGTGAGGGCAGACGTCATTGACGGTTGTGTAAATTCTGCGATTTTTTCACAGTGGATTCGACTCGGAAGCGATTTATAATTTTTTAGGTAGTATTTTTATAATAAAGATTCGTTTCTATTTTAATAAGAATTTTTTTTTTTTGGTTGGTTATTTAGTTAAAGATTGTATTTTTTTTAGTAATAATATAAAAGTGAAAGTGAGTTTGTTTGTTACGCTTTCACGCTAAAAAGGCTGTACGCATTTGGATGAAATTTGGCACAGGGGTAGATCTTGACCTAGAATAGGACATAGAATACTTTTTACTTACGCGGGTGAAACCGCGGGGCGCAGCTAGTAAATTCATAAAACCTGACAAGTGATAGTCGGACTTGCGCAGTAAGGTTTCCATGCGTATTTTGCAATGTTAAAGGCCGTAGTAACACGTTTTCTGTGAAAATTTCAATTGGCCACAAGCCGAATTGACGAACAAAGAGACGGCGGCGTGGGCTAGAGGAGGGTTTTCTTTGGAATTTCGATACCTACCTTACCTCAGCATGGTAGTTCACGGAAAACTAGAGAGATTCATAAATTATAGGTACAATTTTATTAAAAAACGAGATTTTAATAGGATGTGCTGTGCAAGGTTCCTTGTTCGGCTTCGGGACCCTAAAAGCGATGTCTTTATATTACTAACATAGGACAATAAAGCCCTAGGTACATTCTGTGCTATTTATAACTTGTACCTATAATAGGTATTAGAAAAGTGTGCAATTCATTGTATCACTTTGAACAATAAACAGGAAAAATATAAGAAAATTATATTTGCATACCTACCTAGTCCAGTAACAGGTTACAAAACCTATCTATGTACTGTCCTTAAGTAAGCAACCTACAGGGTGTTTTAAAAAAAACAAATTTAAATAAGTTGGTATATTCAGCATCTTGTTATTTTTAGTGAGAACCCTTTTTTTTTTGGTTTGAAAATTATCAAATCACTTCTCCCGCTCTCGTGTCAAACTCTTACTACTGACTAAAACCCACCCGTGTTCCTTCAGTTGCCTGTGTGCTGCCCGGCCGGGGCCACGGTATTAGTGAATACCCTGCATTCATCATGTAGGGTACCCCCGCATGGAAACACCTACCTATCTTGGGAAAACGGATAAAAACCTAAAAAACATCAAAAACCTAATGGGTATTTCCTGGCAGTGTTTAGACGATACGACTCCTAAGAACAGTGCCAGGCCGCGCATCGTACGAAATAACGAATCGAAACTATGAAAGTAAGGGAGCATTTGGACTTTGGAGTTCCAACACCTTGGAAATGGAAAGACATTATATTTAGAAACTACAAAATTAAATGTTTTATGTGAGTTAAGGTTACTGTTTTTTACAGTTCTATGTTTACTAAGCTTCGATAGTTACCGTATATACCGGAGCTTAGTAAACAGGCTAACTATAATATGATACGTTGCAAGAATTTTTGCTGACCTCATCGTAGTCACGCATTGATGACTAATCCTTATAACTTCTAAATTTAGGAAGAAAATAGTCTCTACCTATATTTTAAATACCTACTACTTACTACCTTATAAGTAAGTACATACCTAGTAGGTATAATTTTCCTTCGTTATCTTATCAAAGAGAAGTAAATTTTAAGGCTCGTGCAGACTAGCGCGACATGTCTCCGCAACGCGACAGTCACCGGTATAACAAATACCGGTGAGTGTCGCGTCGCTACCGTCACAGATATTATAATACTACGTACAGATACCCAATCCCATACAAAGAAATGACACCACCTTATGTCTGGCAATTGAGCTGACTATTTTTCTTCCTCCATTTTTTTAACAGATGGCAGCATCAGCGACTCACTAATTGCCAGAGACTGTAGTTTTACAACGCCATCTAGGAGTCTTGCCTAGATACTACGCAAAACTCCTAGATGTTTTTCTCCCTTTTTTACGTTTTTTCTTCCTAGGTGTTCAATTTTTATATTTCTACGTAAAGTACTAGATTTAAAAAAAAAAATGTTTGATTTTCCTTAATGAAACGACTTTAAACGCAAGTTTAAAGTGACCCTGTCATCACTAGAGTAAAACGCCATCTATTGCAAAGAGCTCTCAACAAAATGATTAGCAGATGGCTACTTTATCATTCTAAGGGTTCGAATTGAAGTAAACGGCTTAATTTAAGTTTTTTGTTGAAAATCCGAGATTTATGAGTGTAAATACATAAATTAGCATTAAACAAAGATGTTTTGATTTTTACTAATATTACCTCAGCCAAAATTTGTCGTATACTTAACGCTTCTTAGTGATTGTTAATTTCATAAATTGTTACTTATGCTGCCATCTATGTTTTTTTTCAAGACTAATTATAATTTGTTCGAGTTGAGACCCCACGTGTTTAAGTTTTAAGTTTTCTCAGAAATTGATTTGTTAAAGTCGTGTCACGCTGTTGCGTCGCGCCTGTTTGCGGGAGCCGTTTTATAGGTAGTTATTAAAATAAGTAGGTACCTACTTATTCATTTAATGTTATAGAAATTGTTTATGAGAAATTTCCCACCTTAAAATAAAACTATGCAAAAATAAAACAGGTTAGCTAGGCAGACTTGACTCCTATGATCCTATCTCAAATATGCTTTTTTTAAAGTCTCCCGCAGACAGGCGCGACGCGTCGGTGCGACGCGATTCTGATAGTAACAGTTTCGGTGAAGTTTTCATAAAAATTGTTCTTCTAGAGTCCCGTCGCGCTGTCGAGTCGCGCCTGTCTGTGGGAACCTTAACTTGGTATAGTTAAAATAAATCATTTGGCTCGCATAATTATGTAGGTACACACGGCTACACTTCAAGATACAGATTTCCAGTATAAGCTGACCTCGCATTTTCCGGAAATCCTATACAATGCGAGATCAGTATAAACTGGAAATGTACCTATAGCATGATGTGTAGCCGTGTAGTGTACCTACTTATCAAATAAGTAATTAGCCGTCGCGTTGTTTTACAAAATCTATCTCCCTAAATCTTCTTCACTTTACGCGTTTACTGGCAGGGCCCCAGTTTTTGTATCATTTCCATATTTGGTTTTATAATCATTTATGCTTCTGATTCCCGCTGAAATCAGTTCTTACCTTGTGATTTATCTATTTTCCGAACAAGATAGTCCCTAAATGATCTAACTAGAGTAAGAGAATAGGTAGGAAGTAATCACCGCCATAATAATTGTTACCACCCAAAGAGAGATTCAGATTTGACAATACATAGCTACCAAAACTATTTGCGTCAGACAATTTTTAGAAGATTTATAAGTTGCGTTATTATTGCATAATAGTTAAGTAGCCATGTTTACTGGAGCTATGCATGCGACTATAAGATAAGTAACTAAAAGAGTTGTGAATGTTATCTACTACTTCGATTGGGTTTTTACCTGAAAGATACGGATATATGTATCATCAATAAATCTAGGCGATAAGAAGCCGGAAATAGAAACATGAAAGTTAACACAATATGTACACGGCTATTACACATCAAGCTATATATTTCCAGTTTATGCTGATCTCGCATTGTATAGGATTTCCGTACAATGCGAGATCAGCTTATACTGGAAATGTATAGCTTGATGTGTAGCCAAGGCGCATCGCAACGCGACGTTGCGACGGTAGCGTCATTGTCATGCTGTCGCGTCGCGCCTGTCTGTGGGAGCCCTTATGCAGTTCAATCGTCATGAGTTGTTCAAATAAATGAACAGACCGGACGATGTAAGGAAGTGACGAGACGTTCTATTGGCAATTATTATCTAGTACACTGCATTGCATAATAGATCTTATTGCCTCAACAATATACGTCTTAATTTAAATTTCCTTTACTATTAGTTTTATCTTTTTTTCCTCAAACATTGGTCTCGTTTACAGATGTTGTCAGTAACATTGTTATGTTACAACCGAAAATATGGCATCAAGACCTCAGGAGTGCTGTTCTTATTCTGGTTGTTCCTCCTACTGGCTGGTCTACCGCAGCTCAGATCTGAGATCGTGCACTACAGTTCAACCACTGACGCGTATGCCCGATATAGTTTTGGCAGTTATATCTTGTACTATACGCTGACAGTAATTATGTTTATTTTGAATTGCTTCGCTGATATGCCGCCTAAAGACACACCTTATATTTATAAAGAGGTAAATCTTACTATACATATACAGGGTCAAATAAAATAAGTTAGAAAAACTCCGCAGATGTGGTATCGATATCGATATTAGAAATATAATACAATAATTGATTTGGTGATTTTTTTGGGTTTAACGACTTAGTGTTACTTGAAATATCAGTTTTAAAAAATCAGTTCTTTTGTGTAAACTTCACAGCCTTGATAGGTATCGATATCTAAACATCATAAAAAGAAACTAATTTTGTCAACTCATGCTTCAAGAAAATAACAATCCCTCCAAAAAAAAAATGCTGTTTTTTTATTTTTTTTGTTGTGTTATGGGACTGCTCTTGCCCTCGATCTCGCCTGATGGAAAGCGATAGATGAGGTCTATGATGGCACGAGCAAGCCCAGAGGATGCCTGTTCACTCTTGTCTCATGTTTAAATATCGAAACCCATCACGTCTAGCTAGCTAATTTAATTTGAACCTGTATTCTTCAATTTGCATTAGCCCTTCATCTTTCAGTCTCTAAAACCATGTACTTAAACCAACAGATTCAGTCCCCAGAGAACAAAGCAGGCTTCCCAAGTCGTCTGACATTCAGCTGGTTCGACCCGCTCGCTCTGACAGGCTTTCGAAGAAGTCTGACTGAAGAAGACTTATGGCCCTTAAACCCACAATTGGGCAGCAAGGAGGTAGTACCTAGATTTGAAAAATTTTGGCAGAGAGCTTTCAGAAAAAGAGAAACGTAAGTAGTACTTGGTTACTTATACGTAGTAAGTTATTCATAATATAATATGGGGAGTGGATGACTATAAATTAAAACAATGGCTGAAACCATGCAATAGGTACGTAAATCCAATAATCGAAAATCGACTACCTATGGGTTTTGCCACCCTATACACAACTTTCCAACCACGTTCTCGTGCCTTTGTAAGAAACACTTTTAATTAATGGAAAATGAACAAATTCTCGGAAAACCAAATAATATAGCAGCTATGCAGCATACGGCATACCATACATAATAATTTGTTCCGCTCTTGTAAAGCTGAAATCGAAAGAACCAGTGACGCGTGGGCGAGTATCGAAGAAGCTATCACTCAAACACAGCGTCACCCCAACACCCCCACCCTTAAAATCTACTTGTTCGGCCGCCATTTTCAATTATCTTTATTGGGGTGGTTCTAGTTATAAATAGAAACCACGTAAGTTATAATATATCCGATTATATCCTATACTATTAATTAAATGTGCAATATTTGTACATAACAGAATATATAATTATAATGTTTAATCACGATCTCGAAAACTACTCTAACGATTTCGATGAAAGTTGCAATATAGGGGTTTACGGGGGTGAAAAATAGGGAATATGCATGTGATTTAAATATGGGTCAATTTTTTTTTTTTATAAACTATATTACTTCAGAATTATGCCTCCATCAATATTTTTGAATAAAATTTATTTTTGAGCGAGAAATTAATTTTTAAAAAGTCCCAAAAACTGTGGGTAATTCAAATACTTGAAAAGCTAAGAGCGGATGTGACGTAACAATCCGGGACAGCAATCAAAATGTCAATATAATATAATAAATATAATAATAAATAATTATTATTATAATTATAAAATAGTTATAATTTAACCGTGTTTTTGTATGTTGTGCTGTCTTTTGTGTGCACCAAATAAACGTTTTATCTATCTATCTAATATCAAGTCAATCAATAAGTGTCAAGTCAACGTCAAACGCAAAACGTCGCGCTACAAAAAGGAGCGTTTGACGTTGACCTGACAGTAATTGCTTGTCTGTTTTCACGGTCTGTGACGTCACCACACCACGCGCACGTATAAGTACTTTAAATTGCTTTTTTGCCGTCGATTTTTTTTTACTATTATTTGACGGTGTAAACTATCGAATAAAAATATGCATATTCCCTATTGATCTAGCTAGGTCTCATATCTGGAAAAAATCGTTTTCTCTATTTTCACCTGAGCAAAGCTCGGTCGCCCAGATACTATAAATTAATTAATTATATTATAATCTATACTAATAATAATCTATAATATAAAAATGAATCGCAAAATGTGTTGATAAGCGCATAACTCAACAACGCCTGGACCAATTTGGCCAATTCTTTTTTTGTTGTGTTCGTTATCCTCAAGGGAAGGTTTAAACGTAAAGTAGGTGTAGGTAGGGTAGGTAGGTAGGTAGGTATTTAGGTGAGTAGGTATGTAGGTAGGTATGTAGGTAGGTAGGGTAGGTATGTAGGTAGGTAGGGTAGGTATGTAGGTAGGTAGGGTAGGTAGGGTAGGTAGAGTAGGTAGGGTAGGTAGGGTAGGTGGGTAGGTATGGTAGGTACGGTAGGTAGGGTAGGTAAGGTAGGTAGGGTAGGGTAGGGTAGGTAGGGTAGGTAGGTAGGGTAGGTAGGGTAGGTAGGGTAGGTAGGGTAGGTAGGGTATGTAGGGTAGGTAGGGTAGGTAGGGTAGGGGTAGGGTAGGTAGGGTAGGGGTAGGGTAGGTAGGGTAGGGGTAGGGTAGGTACTTAGTGCTACCCGTGCGAAGCCGGAGTGGGGCAGCTAGTAATATTATAAAGCTGAAGAGTTTGTTTGTTTGTTTGTTTGTTTGTTTGTTTGAACGCGCTAATCTCAGGAACTACTGGTTGGAATTGAAAAAATCTTTTTGTGTTGGATAGTCCATTTATCGAGGAAGGCTATAGGCTATATAACATCACGCTACGATCAATAGGAGCGGAGCATAAATGAAATGTGTTACAAAAACGGGAACAAATATTCCTTTTTGAGAGCTTTCGATGCGTGCGCTGCGTAAACGGTTTATGTTACGTAAATATCATGTATGATGAAATTGTTTCTTTAAAAGTTCAAAAAAAAAGTCCGCGACAGTATGTCTATCTTTTAAGATTGACTCACTATAACCTTTTTTATGGTAATCTAATTTGATTATGACGTAGGCGCGCACTAAGAACGGGTTTTTGGAAATTCGACCTTAAAGAGGGTGAAAAGGGGGATTTCGTTTGTAAGTAAAATCTTATTCTTTGAGTTAATAGATTTGAAACTTGGCACGAATATTTATCTAAGTAAATAATAAAGTTTGCCATTTTTAGTTTTTCTAAACTACCCCCTAAACGGGGATTGGGAGGTGTCAAAGTATGTATGGAAAAATTTTAACGCGCGGTCCGATTAACTCGAAACTCAGTATTTAAACTTAAAATCAAACAAAGAATAATGTATAACAGGGTTTTTCAAAAATCTACCCCTAACGGGGTGAAAAGAGGTAGTTTATATCACAGCTCAAACCACTGAATGAATTGGGCTGAAATTTAGCACACAGGTAGTTATTAGGACGTGGGCACCTACAAAGAAAGGGTTTTTGGAAATTCGTCCTTAAAAGGGGTGAAAAGGGGGAATTTCGTTTGTATGAAAAATCTTATTCTTTGAGTTAATAGACTTGAAACTTGGCACGAATACTTATATAAGTAGATGACATAGTATGTCATTTTTTGTTTTTCTAAATTACCCCCTCAACGGGGATTGGGGGGTCTCAAAGTTTGTATAGAAGAATTTTAAAGCGCGGTCCGACTAACTAGCAACTTTGTATTTATACTAACAACCAAGAATATTGTGAACTAGCGTTTTTCAAAAATTACCCCTAACGGGGTGAAAACGGGTAATCTATATCACAGCTCAAACCACTGAACGGATTAGTTTGAAATTTGTCACACAGATAGTTATTAGGACATAGGCATCCACTAAGAAAGGGTTTTTGGATATTCGACCTTAAAGGGGTGAAACGGGGGGATTTCGTTTGTATGTAAAATCTTATTCCTTGCGTTAACAGACTTGAAACTTGGCACGAATACAAATCTGAGTAAATAATATAGTTTTCCATTTTTAATTTTTCTAAACTACCCCGTTAACAGGGATTGGGGGGTGTCAAAGTTTGTATAGAAGGACTTTAACGCGTGGTCCGATTTGATCGAAACTTAGTTTTTATACTAAAAACCAAAAACAAAGAATAATGTGTATCAGAGTTTTTAAAAAAAAAATCCCTAACGGGGTGAAAAAGGGTAATCTATATCACAGCTCAAACCACTGAACGGATTGGGCTGAAATTTGTTACAAAAATAGTTATATTACGTAGGCATAGGCATTTAGGCATCCACTAAGAAAGGGTTTTTGGAAATTCTTTTACCATAGAGAAATAACGGGGTGTCAAACTAAGTAAGTAAAAATTTTAACTCACTGTCGGCTTAACTCGAAACTCGGTACGGTATTAATACATAAAACAAAAAGAAAAAACGTGTTTCGGGGTTTTTTCAAAAATCTGCTATTCTCAACGGGGTGTAAAAGGGTAATAAAGTTTTAGGGGGAAAGATCGTCAATAAATGTTAAAATTCGTGAATATAAAATTTCGAAAACTATCTTTCAAAGGGGTTGTTGAAGTTTTTAAAGGAAAGTACGTAATCTACGCGGACGAAGTCGCGGGCACAGTGCTAGTATTTACAATACAGCATATCTATTTATTTCATAATATTAAAACACATACCTACCTACAGTGTTTATGTGTCATATAATATAATCACAAACATTATAATATTATGAAATACCAGAGTTCCTTCAATTGAGTTCAATTTACATAAGGCTTTCTTTTAACAAGTTATTTATTTGAAGATTAAGATGTTCTATTTGGCTGGGTTTGCTGCTGGGAATTACATAGGTACGATTACGTAATATCTGAGTAGGAAATCACAAAAAAGACAATTTTGTGTAGGTATATTGAAGTAGACATCAATAAACAAAAACGTACCATCTATTTACTGGGTGGAATAAAAATAATTTTGAAATGAAGATTCCTAGTTACTATTTTTTTATCATCAATGATGACTGTTATCTTTCAATAGGGACCCATCCATCAACACGAAAGATACCGAGATTTTTTTTTTATAGGTACCAGCTTCCTTTTCTGTGTACCTACCTAATGTTAGTTTTTATTAACCTCATAACGGACATAATTTTCTTTTTTTAATCTATAGCAGTAGCTCCGTACAATCTATCCACAACTGTTAAAATATAGGCAACGCAGTTGATTTTACAATACTTAATAATGAAAGTAACACGACTTGTGACTTTGTGACCTCGCTTTCGTTTTCAATTCTTGGTTTTTTGCACTGCACTGGTAGGTACTACACTGAGTTCTGAGAGTAGGTTTTTTAGTTATTGTAGCTACATCATATCTCTCGATTTTCATTTTTTGTTCAATGTCATATTTATCATATTAAAATAACCTAGTTTAAAATTAATTAAAGTTAGCAGGTAGTATTTAATGCCCCTACCTACCTACTCAGAAATAGAATTACTTACTTCTTGTAAGAGAAAGGTATAACGAACAAAATTTTATCACTCAATTCACTGAACAAAATGAAGACCACAGGAATGAGACATTGACAATAAATAAAATACCTAGGTACTCGAGTAATTTCTTTAATTACTCTGATAGGCTCTTGTTTGTGTCCGCGGTCACGGAATGATCGCTATTTGTATAGTGTTTGTATCTGAGCAGGATACATTTGTTGTAGGTACACCTATTGTATCAATTAAGAATATTACCTAACCCATCCTACCCCTATAAAAACTTTTTCCAAAAAAAAAACAACCGACTTAAAAAAAAACACTAAATAAAAAGTGAAAAATAATTTTAATTTCGGAAGTCGGTGTGTTTGCTTTCTAATTTTCGTTTTTTGCCACCGACTTCCGAAATTAAAGTTTTTTTTCACTTTTTATTTAGTGGTGGTACCTACCCCACACAAGTTACTACCTGCTATGTAAATAACAGTGAAGGAGTCTAATAATTATATCGTCTACATAGACTGTGGGAAAAATACGTAATATTGAAGCTAGCTCAAAAACTACGCAAGCAAACTTAATAAAATTTATATGGGACCATCTCGGGAGTAAACCCTTTCGAACTAAAAAAGAATTTTTAAAATCGGTTCACAAACGGCGGAGTAATCGGTGAACTCCTCCTTTTTTGAAGTCGGTAAAAACAGCATGTTACTTAATATACGTACTTATGACACTCAATAGCACTGACTGTAGACTGGCTACATTGTGTTGATCATACAGAGTAGTCGAACAAACGAAGTTTTCCGCAGAAAAGCAGAAGAATATGAAGCAATGCTCGATTTCTATGTAGGTATTATCTAATAATATTGAAAGCCTAATCACCATTGTGTTACGAAATCAACATGGCAATAGGTCTGCAGCGCCCTATTACATTCGACTATAGGTACCTACACCTCTGACTATCTATCTGTTCAAGAATAAAAGCGTGATGTTAGGTTATCAAGACAAAATGATGGCTTTAGGTACATGGTAGATTGTGATGCGGTTGCTACCATATGCATTACCTAATGACTACGTTCAAGAAAATAAAGCTATTAACGATTAATTGACGTTAATATTTGCCCTTAGTTCCAGCAAATCGAATGCTCCAATCGGTAGCTGTGCCCCCGCGAGTGACAAGCAGGGAAAGAAACCCATGTCGATATTGCCAGTGGTCTGCCAAGCTTTCGGAGGACAGTTCTTGTTTGCCGTGTTCCTCAAGGTGATCCACGATGTACTTATTTTCGCGTCACCTCAATTACTTAGGTAAGTAGTCTAGCCTTGACATAATTATGTGCGTCGAAATTACTTAACTTACGGGTAAGTTTTATTATTCAGTACCGTTTATTATTAAGAAGTACAGTTTCGAATCATCCATAGGTGTTTTGACATCACGTTGTCACAGCGTATGCAGTATAATGAATGTACTCTGTGGCGTATGATAGACACGAGTATACGCTCAGAGCGAAGACACTTTAAACACTTTTGAAACTTTTTGTAATCATAACGATAACGCACTGAGCAATGCAAAATACAGTCAACAGCAAAATATAGTAAATACCTTGCTTTATTTGAGGTTTGCTTTTAATTTCGAATTGTTGAACAGTTCCTTAACAATGTTTACCAAGAGTGTTGTAACTGAAGCGAGAATAAACCGAAAAATAAGCAAAGATAATTATAATCTGCAAAACTTATTTGTTTCAACATCAAGATATTTTTTATTACAGCCATCTTATTGGATTTATTGAAAGCGGTGATCAGCCTGTGTGGAAAGGCTATATGTATGCCGTCGGTTTGTTTGGGTGTGTTATCGTACAAAGCCTGCTCCTGGGGCAGTATTTCATCAAAGTAGCCGTTGTCAGCATACAAATAAAAAATTCACTTTGTAGTGTTGTATATAGGAAAGCTCTTACATTGTCTAATGCTGCACGAAAAGAGTCCACTGTTGGAGAAATAATTAACTTAATGTCCACTGATGTAGACAGGTAAATATTTTTATTGAAATAACATTTTTTCCTGGTAATAATGTATACCTACTGAGATAACTATTTTCCGGCACTTGAAACTTGAAAGTCTATGATTTAAATTGACAAGATTTAGAGATAAGATACCTCATTGCATAAAAACTGTAATGCAAAGAGTATATGTTGAGACTCCGACTAAAAACCAATCCCGAAAGTGCCGAAGACTTCAAATGTGTCTAGGTCTGTATCTAGGTACTTGACGGTACTTCTGAGAGAGTGACTAACTCCGCGAATAGCACACGCCGCCGGGTAACGGCACGACAGACGATTTTGTTAATTATCTAATCGGTATAAAGTATACATTTCAATGTTTGGACAATGTATGATTGACCTCGGAGTATCGAGTAGCATAGTGATGGATTAAATACATTTCAAATCTTCTACTGTGCCGACTGCCGTCCTACGTTTTGCTAAGCTAGTCCCTGACCTACCGTAGCGATCTGTGCCCAAGTTCACTTGTGTAATTTTGAAGTTGTATAACCATTGTGTCATTTTGCAGGTTCAGTAATTTGACCTTCGTAAACTTACTATGGTCTGCTCCCCTACAAATTGCCCTGGCTCTGTATTTCCTATGGGGCGTGTTAGGACCCTCCGTCATGGCTGGCTTAGCCGTCATCATCGTACTTATGCCCATCAACGGTGTGTTAGCGAGCTATCAAGAGAAACTGCAATCTAGCTTGATGCACCAGAAAGATCAAAGAATCAAGCTTATGAGCGAAGTACTTAATGGAATTAAGGTAAGATATGAACCTGAGGAAATCTTTACATCCGGGGTTAGTCCAGCGTAGGCGTTCGGCTGACGTAAACGCAGTGCAGACACTGAGTAAACGCGACGTTTACGCCACGTCAATGCATCGTATTTTCCGTACAATCACGTCTACGCGAGAGACACCGCAGGAGGCACGTATGCATTAACTCAGCGTCTACGCCTACTCTTGGCATGATCTCAATGCGAAGATAAACTAAATTACGTAACTTCTTCTTTAAAATTTCTTACAACTTTATTTCTACCAGGTCCTCAAAATGTACGCGTGGGAAGGAAGCTTCCAGGATCATATATTAAGAATAAGGGACAAGGAATTGGGTGTTCTCAAAAAGCAGGCATTCCTAAATTCAGGAATGATATTCATATGGATTTGTACACCTTTCTTGGTAAATATTAGATGACTGTTAGGTTAATCTGTTGCTGAAATGTTATCAATGAAATGATTAACCTATTGAATATTGTCGATTAGGTATCCCTGATGTCATTCACATGCTTCGTGCTGGTAAATGACACAGAAGTACTGGATTCTAAGCGGGCATTCGTGGCATTGTCCCTTTTCAATATACTTCGATTCCCAATGTCCATGCTGCCTAATGTAATATCGGATGTTATACAGGTTGGTTCATTTTTGTTTTATCATAATTTGGTATCGTTACCCGTCATGTCTGTGAAGTTTCACCAATTAATTTTATTAAAACCTGTACACTAATTTGTTATTACATGTATCTACTTTTGTAATCGTGTTTGAACAGACTGCAGTCAGTATAAAGAGGCTTAACAAATTCTTAAACTCGGAAGAATTGGATACCAGTGCGATAGAACACAACCCAGATGAGAGTAAGTAGCATGTTTCAGAATATCAAAATGCTGTTTCAGGCAGTTTCATTTACTACCTAATTGTCTGCATGTAGTCATGTATAGTCAACAAAAGAGATAAGTATGAAGACACACGTGTGTGCTGAGTAGTCTTTAAGTCTAAAACCTATTTACGCACGCAAAATAATGTAATAGGTAGGTATAGTATTGCTTTTGTAGTTAACAGGCTGCTTGTATTTTTCTTTTGTTGTCCTGTTGGCTGTGTTTTGTTGTCCGTTTCATAAATGATAACAATAAATTTGAATAAATTTTTAGAAGATCAAATCGTGATTGAGAAGGGGCACTTCACGTGGGGTGACGAGCCAGTTCTAAAGAACCTAAACCTACATATACCTCGCGGTTCACTGGTCGCGGTTGTGGGTGGAGTCGGCTCAGGCAAGACCTCTCTACTCTCTGCCTTGCTCGGAGAAATGGATAAGATTTCTGGACTCGTTAATATCAAAGGTGAAAGAAGAAGTCCTTCTCCGGATGAAAAATCCGAATAGGATCTCTGCCTTTTCGCCGAAAATTGTATGCCAGATTTTCAGTTGGCAACTAACGTTTCGCAGAATTTTATTTCCCAACCTCACAGTTACCAACTGTACGTTTGATCTGCTTTTCATAATGACACTTTTTAAAATGCCAACTTTCAAGTAGAGTTCAATTAAAATGAACTATGATTTGAAGAGTGTTGTGTATTTGAAGAGTGGTCAGTGAGTGAGTGTTTTTTACTTTATCTTTAATGTCACCTAACCTAACTTAACTGTTTCCTTTTACAAAAGCGATTCGCTTCTGGCACATCGCCGGCCGCTGCCGCGGCACGCTCGCTTCGCTCGCTCGGCTCGTGCGTTGTTTGTCATACTGTAACCTAACCTAACTTATCGTAATCTAACATTGAAATGTTTGACAAATGATAAATGTCCCAAACGTTTTGTGTCATTATAATAATCAGCTTAACAATAATTCTACCAAATGAAACGTTGTCATACAAAAATTTCCTAATCGTTAGTTGTCAAAGTGAAACATCGGCGAAACGTTGGTTGGCAAGTGATAATCTGCCAAACAATTTTCGGCGAAAAGGCAGGATACCATCCTAATATTCTTATAAAACTGGATCTATTTCCTAAATTAAATTAAATCTTTCAGGCAATATTGCGTACGTCTCCCAACAGGCTTGGATTCAAAATGCGACACTACAAAATAACATCTTGTTTGATCAGGATATGGATCGAAACAAATATAATAAAATATTAGAAGCGTGTGCGCTTGCGACTGATCTAGAAATACTTCCCGGAGGGGATCAGACTGAAATCGGTGAAAAAGGTATGAATTATTAATAATTTAATATGGTTTTCAAAGTTGTATTCAAACGCTAAGGAAACTCTTGTCTGTTATAAAAAATGAAGTAAAAAAAAATCCCTCGATCGTTTGCCAACTTCAGTAAAACTCGAAACTCTGGATTCCTCGATATCCTATAAGATTGATAATTGAGATATCTTATACGGAGAATCCAAGTCGCAGAGGTTAGTGGCATTGTTGCAAAAACGTGCAAAAACTGATATTTAACCGTTAGTCGTTTTATTAATAACCGACTTCAATAAAATGAGAGTATGTTTGACATGATTTATAACGAGATAGGTATAAACCTGTCTGGCGGTCAAAAGCAGCGCGTGTCGCTGGCGCGCGCGGTGTACTGCGACGCGGACAACTACTTCCTGGACGACCCGCTCAGCGCCGTGGACTCGCACGTGGGCAAGCACATCTTCGACAAGGTGCGTGTGTAGTGCAGTGGGGAGGTGTGTGCGAGCGGGACGGCAGTGACTCTCACTCTCGCGCAGGTGCTGGGCCCCAGCGGGCTGCTGAAGAGCAAGACGCGCGTGTGGGTGACGCACAACGTGTCGTACCTGGCGCACACGGACCTGGTGGTGGTGCTGCGCGACGGGGAGGTGTCGGAGGCCGGTACCTACCAGCAGCTGCTCGACAACAAGGGCGCCTTCGCTGAGTTCCTGCTACACCATCTTACGATTGCAGAGCGCTCGGCGTCAGCTGAATGTGAGTTTAGCACATGTTTCTATGGGAATCCTTAAACAAATATAAGCACGATAAAATGTAAGTACGCGATTAATACTCGCGCTTCCTAAATAAAGACAAATAAATGTGCGCTTAGAAAATACTTTATCTTAAAACCTTCAAAATTCAGCTGCTCATACTTTATTCAGTATTTAATTTTCGTGTGCGAATATATTCATGATCTTAGCCCGCTTGGATACCAGAGCCCCGCTCATTGAATCACATGACCCAGGCATGGTTGATTTTATTTTCCTATTTGCTAGTTTGAATGAATAGATCGACGTGACATCTGTTGTTCTTCGGAGTCAGTCCAAGAATGTAATTGTGAAACGCATGTCATGCGTGAAGGCCACTAAGGAATAGTCACATAACTACATAATTGACCGTTTACTGTAAATATTTCCGCAGATTTGGAAGACATCAAAAACGATTTAGAGAACAAACTTGGTTCCGAATTTCATCGTAAATTACAATGGGCTCGTTCAATGTCAACTGGGGCTTCAGACACAGAAACCATGGATGCAGGTAAATCAAGTTATACAGGGGGTACCTATGCATGTTTGTAGTGTATTAAAATTATTTCTGTAAATTGGTTGTAAAAACCAATTTTATTTTAATAGTCAAACTCATATAACTTATTTCAATTAGGCACTTATAAGGCACTTTTGAACGTCAAAAACAAAGAAATAGAACTGATTCTAATCGCCCCTTCCAAAAGGTAGTTTTCGTATGGAGAAGAATGGGCAAAAAACTCCACCATTACTCTTTTAAAAATGTTTTACAATATTTTTAACCCCCGACGGAAAAAGAGGGGTGTTATATGTTTAACGTGTGTATCTGTGTGTCTGTCTGCGCCATCGTAGCTGCCAAACGGCTGAACGGATTTTGTTTTTTTTTGGTTTTTATTGAAAGGTGACTTGATCGAGAGTGTTCTTAGCGTGATTCAAGAAAATCGGTTCAGCCGTTTGAGGATTATCAGCTCTTTTCTAGTTGATGAGCATCTTCCACAGGTCTAATCGATTGGAAATTTAGAATTCTCTTATTTCAATGATATGAAAAGAATATAGTAACCTTGAGCTGATGCTGCAGCATCATCTGGATTTGCAGGATACCCAACTCCCTCACCAACTTACAGCAGAGGTATCGTGTTTGGACTCATTGGAAAGGTCCCAAAAAATACAGTTACAGATAGATGGCGATCAGAGTCTGATGATGGAGTAGGAAAGATAAATGAGATTAATTTTTTTTAAAATTCTTTTGGGGTTATAATATACAAGGTGGAGACGACAATACGACAAAAAATGAAACTACGTATATCTAATGACGTTCTCGGTCTACATACAAAAAATTAATCAAATATATCCAAGAGTTTAGTTACGATAGCTAGTCAAGGATCGGCAAATCCCATACTTGACCCCTCACTACTATTTAGTTTGTTTGAAAAAAATACTTTTTTAATTTCCATGTTAGGATTTATTTGATAGTTCCAAAATACTCTTAGGCATCAGTATTGCCATTGTTTTCATTTATTGTTGTATTGTAGTCTCCACATTGTATATATTTTTGAAATGTGCTCATTAAGCCCTTTATTTGATACCCAGCATGGTACGATTAAACGATATTTTTTTTTTAGTTCCTTACTTTATTTCCCTTAGATGAAAATGGACCCTCCGTTTTTAATTTAATGTGACGTCACATAGCCTATAACCAGCGGACGATCAAGACGCTTCCAACGATATCTCATTTGTCAAATTGTGATGAGTGGTTTAGAAGATAGGAGGGAACAGATGAACATCCATGCATACATACATACCGGTCAAAATCATAACCCTCCTTTTTTTTTCGCCGTAGTCGGGTAAAAAGTAAAAAAATAATATTTAATGGCCCTTTAAGTTTAACATAAAAGTTGTAGGTAATATTTTGATAAGTGGTAATAATTGAAAATAGGAAGTTAACAGCAGCTATCCTTTCTACAACAGCATACATTCATTATTCCTAGTATGTGTTGGCGTTTGTATTAGCCGTCCCCCGAGACGACAACGCTTGGATCAAAATATTACCTACAAATATGTTAAATATATATGTTGTTTTATCACAGCAGTAAAATTTTTTAACAATATACCAAAAGATATTAGGGAACTCCCTCTGAAATATTTTAAGTCTAAATTACTAAATTATTTAAATGGCTCGTAAGTAATACTTTTTATAGTGTAAAGGAATTCTTTGATAAAAAAGTAAATGATAAATATTGTTACTGATTTACTGATAGTTATTTAAATAAATACTGCCTAGATTTTAAAACATTGTAAATTTTGTTACTAGTAAGTGTAATGAGTGTGCAATGATGCTAGTTGCATAATTCTAAGGAACTTGGACCAAGTTCCTTATAATAAAGAAACCAAGTTACTTGGTTTCTTTAAAATATTTGTATGCCAGTCCATGGCGAGACATGTAGATCATAACCATAATATTAAGACCATTATTGTGCCATGTTTAAATGCAAATAAATATATTCCATTCTATAAACTTAAAGGGCCATTAAATATATTTTTTTTACTTTTTAGATGCTTTGTTTTTGTGTATACATCAATTATATAATAAAACTAGAAGAGACTTTGTTTTCTAACCGACCACTGAGAAGAAACAAACTCAGAGGTCAAATTCTCTTTTAAAGTCCAGACATTATCTTGGTCAGATTACCTCACATAATCTGACCAAGTTTGTTTTTGACCTGGACTACCATGCAAATTTGTGTAAGAACAAACGACATAAACATTATCGTTATAGGTGACCACGGTGAGGTCGCAGCTAAGGAAAAGGTAGACAAAGAAAAGAAGCCAATAGACGAGGATCCACAATTTGATCAGCTTATTGAGACCGAGAAAACTGGAACTGGAAAAGTGAGTACCTCCTTTAGTAGTGTACTGCTTATTGACGAGTTTTTATCAAAAGCACTCCCATTTTTTTATACAAGGTGGAGACGACAATACGACTAAAAATAAAACGTGCGTTTAAAATAATTATTCTAATGACGTTCTCGGTCTACACACAAAAAATTAATCAAATATATCCAATAGTTTAGTTACGATAGCTAGTCAAAATCGGCAAACCCCATAGTCGGCCCATCACTACTATTTAGTTTGTTTGAGAAAATGATTTTTTTAATTTCGATGTTAGGATTTATTTGATAGTTCCAAAATACTTTTATGCATTAGTATTGCCAGTGTTTTCATTTATTGTGGTATTGTCGTCTCCACATTGTATATTACTTAATGCCTACTCAGTTTCTATAACTCTTTTTTTATCAACATTCTTTCTCCCCTACAAGGAAGTATGAAAAGTATATTATTACACTATTTCCATTTACCTACGCAGGTAAAAGGAGAAGTTTACGTGCACTACCTATCAAAAATCGGCGTAAAGGCAGCAGTAGCAACGATCGTAATGTACATCATTCTACACACGCTACAAATTAGCGTTAACTTCTGGCTCGCGATATGGTCTAGCGACGACAAAATGGTCAGATTTTTTCATTTTTTTCTACTCCATTATTCTCTTCATCTAAGATCGAAAAAATACATGCCGTTATTTTTCCCTTATACAGGATGTTTAGCATGAACTGGGTCAAATTAAATTAGCTAGCGAGACTCCCGCAGACGTGTATCGATATCTAAACACTTCCCCGCTCGAATTTCTTATTGTTCGGGGTCAACGACCGCTTTTATTCTAGTTACTTGAAGCATGAGTAGAAAATGCTTTTTTTTTGTTGTTCTATCATATCTAGATATCGCTAACCATCACGTCTGTGAAGTTTACACAAAAATAACAGATTTATAAACTGATATTTTAAGCAACTACACTGCCTTCGGTCGTGACCTTAAAAAAATATCATCAACTTTAAAAAAAAAATGTTTTGTCCTGTTTCAATATCGATACCCTTCACGTCTGCGGAGTTTCTCTAGACGAAAATATAAATATAAATTTAATGATCCTGTATATGTTAATCCATAAATGAAAGATAAAAGGGGACTCTACATGTATGAGGTAAAATCCACGGGTAATACCTATATCTCTTATAAAGGAGGTCACTGAGTGCAGTTAAGGAAAATTCCGAAAAATGCTTTGATTTGCATTAATTACATTAAAACTAGTAGTATTTTTGAAAAAGACACCTGCACCCTAGTTGCGTAACACACTATCAATCATAATCTGAATCATTTTAAAGGATATTGCTATTCCATTGCTTCATGTTCGAAAAATTTGTCGGCTCAATAACGCAATGAATGTTGTTGAACTGTCAAAAATTAAAGCCATTGCTAGTTGTGATAATACAGAATTACCCCCCTGTTTGAATTAAGTATAGGTAAGGTGTTGTTTTAACTAAAAAAGAATAGTGTTTTTTCTCAGTGAGTGTTTTCTAGTCGGATGTTATCCTATCCTGTATTATTTCTGCTGTCACTGTCAAACATTAGAAAATAAACACGTTTTTTTATATTTTTAGCTCGTAAACGGCACGGTTGATACACAACGGCGAGACATGTACCTCGGTGTGTATGGCGGTCTGGGATTCGGTCAAGGTAAGATTCCTTTTTTCAGGTTCATGATTTATTAAAACCATGACGTTCTGGCAACTTAAAACAAAAAAATACCTTTAAAGCCGTAGCAAACGGTAGTCAGACATGATGCGTATCGTAAATCCACACGCAAATATCATGAATCTGACAAGTATTTCAATATTTACGTTAAAAGTTGTGTGTGCAGGGGGCCAAGTCTACTAATTTACAAATGTGTCAGCGGTCTCGCAATGATGAGTTTTTGACAGATTTTGTATGGCATATCTGTCAAAAACTGATAATTGTGAGACCACTGACACGTTTGTAAATTAGAGACTTGGCCCCTAGGTCAATAAATTACCACTCTTTATTAACCAGGCTAGCTCTCCACCAGAGCTGTGTGCAGTAGCGGTCGGAAGCGCAAGGACGAAAAAGTTCACCAATAGAACTGCTTCATATTCAAAATGGAACAATTCTATTGGTAGATTTTTTCCTCCCTCACTGATCCGCTATACCTTTCATACATACCGCTCAGCTTCCTCGCACAGCTGTATACGCTACAGAAGCCCGCGAGAGTGATAGCTGATTCTGATTGAATTTCGAGCAACATTACGGGATCGGAACTATTTAATGAAACGCACTCTAACAATTAATGTAATTTGAATATTTATCATTCTGTAAATAAATACATACGATCGCAAATCATAAATATATATATTGATCAACATACAACCTAATGACCTGCTACCCTGGCGCTTTCGCCTTTATCTGACGAAACCTTTGTACGATGTTCCAGCACTAGCATCATTCTTCACCGATCTGATGCCGTTCCTGGCTTGCTGGAGGGCAGCGAAGATGCTCCACGCAGTCATGTTGGACAATGTGCTAAAGGCGCCCTTACAATTCTTTGAAGTCACACCCGTTGGCCGGTTGTTGTCTAGATTCTCCAAAGATGTGGATACAGTGGACACTTCGCTGTCCTGGGAGATTTCCAGTGTGCTCAGTAGTGTTTTTGAGGTAAACTAGTAAACTTTAATAAATGGTGCATAATTTACAAATACATAAACTGTCAAAATTTCTCGTCGAGCTATTCCATATCGAAATAATTTTCGATGGTTTCAACTCATGGTTGCATAAACGTGGCCATCTATTGGGCCCAAATAATACACCGTCGAATCGAAAATAAGAACTCATCGGCGCACTTTCAAAAACGAATACACCTATTTCTGTTGTTTTCACCAAGGGATAGAGTGGTTCTCGAGGAAGGTTTTAGTATATAATAACAGACATCCACGCGGGCGAAGTCGCCGGCATCAGCTAGTTATATATAAATATAGTTTGGATGATTGTACATACTGTGTTTGCCATAGGCCTTTCACCATTTGCGATACAATAGTCACTTTTGCAAATCTAGTTCTTCCGTACTAAACGGTTATTATCATTTAACGCAGTTCCTACGATCCCAGGCCGCTTACTCTTGATTTTAATTCCGATCTATCGACATTGGAATTTTCACGTTTCGTACTCTTGAGTTCGACGCTAGCGCCAAATTGTATTTGAATTGCGTGTCCATTTTTGGGAACTAAGTGGAATCGGGATCGGGCTTGGGGTGCTACTCTTGACTTACTTTGACAGCCGTCTATTGCGCCAGTATTGCGTTGGGATTGTTTGTTGATTGGGATTTTTCCAATAACAAAAATGTAACTTTTTAGATATTATTTTGCGTTTTATGTGGTTTTCAGCAAGTAATAAGTATATAACATGGCAGGGTTGGCATTAATATACAGTGTTTTACGTAATTCCCATAAAAAACAATTAAAACAAAGACGAGGTGAGCGTTGGATGATGCGTTTTAAGGACGAAGCGTTTTCTATGAATGAAGACGAATTTAAAGCAAATTATAGAGTGAGCAAGGATTTTTTTGAGAAAATTTATGAAAACCTTAAATCACCATAAGGGTAAGTACCTTATGGTGATATATCACTTCTTCTGTTGTATGTTGTCTTTGATTTTTAGTTTTATCTCGTGGTTTTATCAATGATATTATTATCATGACTTTTGTTTGGAAGATCTTTTAACTTAATTAATACTTGTATAATTCTTGTAGGTTTTAGTGGCACTGTCTTTTTATGCGAGTGCGAGTTACCAAAATCTAATTGGAAGAACATAATTATGGTTGCTATGTTAACATATTGTTTATTTACTTAGGTATCACTTCTATAAAACTTTAATATTAGTAACTTAACGGAAAATAAATTGTAATTGTTACTAAAAAAGAACCACACGCGATCGATATCTTTACGTTAATGAACTAGCTAAACAAACTTGCATTTCGAATTCACTTTTTCTAAAACCTCTTGACCTTACTTTATTTTTGAAATTGGAGAACTCGCACGCGCCGCCTAATTTTTTTTGTAGTAGTAAATTTCATGATTTTAATAATATTCTTACGCCCAAATGAATTTAATATGTTACAATCAATCAATTAAACAACTGTTTATATCATATTTATTTATTAGCATTCTTATTTAAAGGATAAAGCATTTTAAAGCCCTATTAGCGGTTTATCGTAATGAGTTGAACACCACTATTGCGGGCCGTAACATAGCTAACTTCACGTGTAACAAAATAATCGCGGGGCAATTCCAATTTCAATCCAATGTTGACAATATTGTTTTCAAGAGTACCGAATCACGTGACTGCAAAATTAACATTGGAATCGTATTGGCTTTAGATTGGAATTAAAATTAGTTTGAAGAGTAAGCCCCCAGATCTGGAAACCTGGATCAAGTAAAGTGCTAAACATAATGGTTTGAGACGGAAACTGTTTATCTAATCGATCTAAGACAGCCATAATTCAAAGGTCAAACTTGATGTCAAACTTTGACATCACAATATGTAATAGCTTTAATCGACCTAAACGCAACTGTGCGTGTCGACATGGTGACTTAGCGGAAAGGTCCCGCTAAGGTTAAGCTTACTATTATATTAGAGTGTGAGAAAGACAGCAAACAATGCGGCCCGATATAGGTCTATTTACATTCCTTATAAATCCTATCAGCCCGGTAACTTACTTTAATACTTTAATAGTAATAGTTTAATAGTACTTTAATAGTAGAGGATGCCTCAAAACAATCATGAAGGAAGGTATCGCTTAATTAGATAATCATGCTCGACGATGACATTCATATTAGTAGTATTAGTTAGTAGTAAATTTAAATACCTCCGTATTAAAAACCTGGATTTTTTTTTTTACAGTCGCAATATTACAAATAATGTATATACATACATATTTCACTAATTTTTAGGTAATAGGAACAATATTCGTGATAAGTTACTCCTCACCTATGTTCATGGCCGTGATCTTGCCCATTGGAGCGATGTACTACCTCATACAACGGTTCTATGTGCCCACGTCGCGACAACTCATGAGAATCGAATCTGTGGCGCGCTCACCAGTTTACTCGCACTTCAATGAGAGCATTTTGGGTGCTACAAGTATTCGAGCTTTTGGCGTCACGGACAGGTAAATATAAATATTCCTTGACAAGAATCTGATATGCATTTGGATTTTTATATCAGTACACTAACGGTTAAGTGTGGGTCGGTCCGCCCCGGGCCTGGGGAGCCCTCAAATCTCGTGAAATCTCGAAGTTTTAATCAAATCCCAAACATGGGCAAATATGTTCGTATGTATTAAAAATATAAATAATTTATGAGCTACGCTCGTTCTTGCATCCTGTGTTCTCTTTATGTTCATGCTTTTCTGTTTATGTTGACAAAGATACTCCTATTTCGGTATGAATGTTCAAAAGAAACCCACCCGAGAAATCCGAGGCGGATGCAAAAAAAAATCTAGCTCGCCTCGCTTGCTCTTGTAGCTGTATCCTACATTCTATTACTACATAACCCGACCTTTTTCGTTTTTATTTTAGTGTTTATCTGCGGAAACATATTCAAGAACACTATAAATTAGCTGAAGTTTCCGAACAGAATAAAATAAGATACAGTGTGTCCTGTATCTGTATGAATGGACAAAAGAAACCTAATGCTTGATTTGATGAATTATTCATTTTTTACTAAATGTTAATTACATAAACTAAGAAGACCGCGCATTTAGCTTTGCCGCCACGGGGGCTTTCGACATGCACTTCGGTAATGTGAGATTTTAATTCCCAGGTTTGTGAGCGAATCCCAGCAAAAGGTTGATCACTATCAATCGGTACATTATTTATCGTGTGTCGCAGACAGATGGCTCGGAGTGCGACTTGAGACGGTTGGCAGTCTCATCATATTCTTTGCTGCATTGTTTGCGGTAGTCGGAAGGGATACTATTAGTCCAGGGTTTGCTGGTCTCTCCGTGAGTTATACTTTAGAGGTTGGTATCCATAAACTTCATTTTTAAAAGGTCAAGTCTGATTCAGCAGTTGACGTATGTACTTTAAAATTTTGAATTTAACTGACACTGCTGTTGATGCTGACTGCTGAATATAAATCTCATCTCATATTATGATTATAATCATTTTGCTTTTAGATAACACAAACTTTAAGTTGGTTAGTCCAAATGGTGTCAGGTGTGGAGACAGACATCGTAGCTGTGGAAAGAATGAAGGAGTATGCGGAGACTGAACAGGTGAGGAAAATGACCGCGGCAGCATGTGAGCGCCGAGTGTCAGGTATATGTCAGCAGTCAGTGGTAGTCAACATTGTGCTGTGTCGCAGGAGGCGGCGTGGACCGTCTCGCCCGGGCCGGGCGCGTCGTGGCCGGAGACGGGCGCGCTGCAGCTGGAGGGGCTGACGCTGGCGTACCGCGCCGGCGCCGAGCCCGCGCTGCGTGACGTCACGTGCGCCGTGGCGCCGCGCGACAAGCTCGGCATCGTGGGCCGCACCGGCGCCGGCAAGTCCACGCTCACGCTCGGCCTGTTCCGCATCGTCGAGGCCGTGGGCGGCCGCATCCTCGTCGACGGGCTGGACGTGGCCGCCATGGGCCTGCACCAGCTGCGCTCGCGCATCACCATCATCCCGCA
The DNA here is from genome assembly GCA_947522985.1 of Lithophane socia. Classification (NCBI taxonomy): domain Eukaryota; kingdom Metazoa; phylum Arthropoda; class Insecta; order Lepidoptera; family Noctuidae; genus Lithophane; species Lithophane socia. The sequence continues at coordinate 13,172,224 of OX383252.1, read as the reverse complement.
GGACCCGGTGCTGTTCTCGGGCACGCTGCGCATGAACCTGGACCCCTTCGAGACGTTCTCGGACGAGGACATCTGGCGCGCGCTGGAGTACGCGCACCTGAAGCCCTTCGTGCAGGGTGAGTGCCCTAGCGCCGCGCGGCTCGCGTCCAGTACTCACGTACTCACTCACACGTATGCGCAGGGCTCGCGGCCGGGCTGCGCCACGAGGTGGCGGAGGGCGGCGAGAACCTGTCGGTGGGACAGCGACAGCTCGTGTGTCTGGCGCGCGCACTGCTGCGCAAGACGCCGCTGCTGGTGCTGGACGAGGCCACGGCGGCCGTCGACCTGGAGACCGACGAGCTCATCCAGGTGCGTGCGGCCTCTCCCTCTCGCGCTCCCCCAACCGCGCGCTCTGTCTCACTCTCACCCTCCCCTCGTGTTGCAGAAGACGATCCGCTCCGAGTTCGCGTCGTGCACGGTGCTCACCATCGCGCACAGGCTCAACACCATCATGGACTCCACCAAGGTCATGGTGCTGGACAAGGGACAACTCGTTGAGTTCGCGCCACCGGAACAACTATTATCGGACAAAAACTCTATATTTTATGGGATGGCGAAGGATGCGGGCCTAGTTAATTAACTAGGCCCGCATCCTCTTCCTCCCTCAGTCCTCTTAAACATAAGAGGACTGAGGGTCTTTATGATCACCAATCTGTTTTGAGATTGTTCTTTGCACAAAATCAAGAAGAGAAATGTTGTCTACTTCTTCTCATAAATATGTTTTTATTTGTAGTGGATTTACTCTCAGTTTCTGGGAGCCTAGCCAATTATCAAATCTCATGTCAAATAATATTGTCAAATAAGTATGGTTATTTCCACCAACCAATCACAACAGCTAACATGATGTCAAAGACTTGATCGGCTTTTCAGAAGCTGGGTGCTGATGTTCCTGGTGCTATGTGTTACCAAGTGTGATCAAATGCAATTATTTATTTAATAGTAGGTAATTAATTATTTACAAATTTTTCACTGGAACCCAATTCTAGCAAGGCAGGTCTTAAACTAGGGTAAAAGGATGGTGATGCATTTAGATAATTCTACACCAAACGAACATATAATTATGATGATGTATATGTGGGTGTGAAATATGTCGTATACTTTTTGCTTAGCCTCGAAAACCGCACAGAAAGTGCTTTTGCGAGAGAGGTTTTTTGATAAAGGCATTATGAATTCCAAAACGTACTTATTTTAACTGATGTACCCAATGACGCAAATCTGTGTCATTCTTTAATAATAATATAATAATAATAATATATTTATTTGCATAAAAACACGGTATACAAAGATGGTAAAAAAGTACAATTTAGAACTAAACATGTTTTGCTACATCACATATGCGTAGGTAATGACTATCATTAGAGATTAGTGTTTACTTTCGTGCCTTATAGGAAAGAATCTTAGTACCAATAAGTATTAAAAACATTCAAATACCTTTATGTTTTCTTTATAAAGACCTTACCCCTAATTAGATTACCCTAACATAGCACGCATCCTTCCATATAATAAAAAACATAGCTTAGTTGAACCCGTTTTCACCAGCAGTGCCATAACTAGGGCGGTGCCAGCGGTGCCCAGGCACAGGGCGCAGACCCTGGAGGGGCGCAGAAATGACCAGACCAGGGCCACTAACAATACCTATTATTTATTTTTATAGCAGCTCGCACATGTGCGTGTGGTGTGAGGGCCCGTTTTTTAAAACTCTTTGAAAATGTGCTCAGGATTTAGTGAACATTCCAAAAGAATTGTGAAAGTTGGAATCAGATTTTGTAATATAATATATGAACATAATTCATCATTTGTGAACATTTGTGAAAGCATGAACAGCTTTCACAAATTATTTAGTAGCATATAGGATTTGAAACAGTAGCTGTAAGTTAGTGGTTTCATTTTATTTGCGTAATAAACTTTTACGTGTGTGAGAATTGAGGGCCCATTTTGAACGAAGATATACAAAGATGAACAGTGTTTTGCGATAATATCTTGTTTTCACAAATTTTGTTCGGCATTAGCTTAAATTTTGGCATAAAGACTTGTTCTGTAGTGTCCAATAGTTTATCAGGTACAGCTGGGCCCTCAATCCTCTCTGTGAGAACTGAGGGCCCAACTTTACAGTCCATATCTCGCTTATTAGACTTTCACAAAATCTGATTCCAACTTTCACAATTCTTTGGGAATGTTCACTAAATCCTGAGCACATTTACAAAGAGTTTTAAAAAACGGGCCCTCACACCACACGCACATGAAAATCCGGAGTCACAGGTTATGTTTTTGGGGTTATATATATATATATTTTTGAAATGTGCTCATTTTAAGCCCTTTCATTTGATACCCAACATGGTACGATTAAACAATATATTTTTTTAAGTCCCTGACTTGTATGTCCTGAAGGGTGCGCCATTTTTAATTTAATGTGACACATAGCCTATAAACAGCGGACAATCAAGACGCTTCCAACGATACCTCATTTGATGTCAAATTATGATGAGTGGTTTAGAAGATAGGAGGGAACAGATGAACATACATACATACATACTGGTCAAAATCATAAAGGCATACGCAGACCAGGACGGCATGGCAAGGGGTTTTAAATTTTTACCAATGGACATTCAAACGTATCGATATAGAAATACGACATAAATTGCTATGCTTTAAAATGATGCCATGGCATCGAAAGGGATTTCATTGCACGGCATTGAAAGACGCGCCACGGGCTCCCGCGGCGGGATGCCGTGGCGTAATGCGGTAGGCAACTGCATGCCGAGGACGCCGGCACTGGTTGTGACATACCACAGGACGCGCGCGCCGTGGCAAGGCGCTGGAATGACGCTGTATCTAAGCGGCTGGTGTGCGCTGACTGACGGCAAAATCCTTTGCCATCCCGACCCGGTCTGCGTTAACCTTAACCTTCCTTTTTTCTTCGCCGTAGTCGGGTAAAAAATAGGGCATAATTAATGACTGCGCTTCTACGGCGTGACGCTGCTACGGAGTAACGGGGCTGCTACGGCATGACGGCTACGCTGCTATGAAGTAACGGCTACGCTGCTATGGAGGCTATGAAGTAATGGCTACGCTGCTACGAAGTAACGGCTACGCCGCTACGAAGGTATGGCTACGCTGCTACGAAGTAACGGCTACGCTGCTACGAAGTAACGGTTACGCTGCTACGCAGGGCTACGCAATTACTAAGGGCTCGCTGCAGCGAAGTAATGATTATGCTGTGACGTAGTAACGGCTAAGCAAAGGGTTACGCTGCTACGAAGTAACGGCTACGCTCCTACGAAGAAATGGCTCCGCTACTACGAAGGGCTACGCTGCGACGAAGTAATAACTATTAACTACGCTACTATGAAATTACGGCTACGCTACGAAGTAACGGATACGCCATATATGAAGTAACGGCTACATTGCTCCGAAGTAACGGAACGTTACTGCGAAGGGCTACGAAGGGCTATGCTGCTAAGAAATAACAGCTACCGTAAAACGGGGTGAATAGATAGGTCTTCGAACTTTGGTAACGATTTTCGTAACGTTGCAGAATTGATACCCATTTTTTAAAGCATGTATTGTTTGAGTCTTAGGCCAAACTATTGAAATATATAACCCCTCAGGCGTGTCTATTCACCTCTTTCGTGTATCTATTCACCTCGAAAAATTAAAGAAAACAAGGCTTACGAAATAAGAACAATTTTATATAATAATACATATTCTTGGCTTAATAATTATAGCACAATTATGGACGAAGTCATCATGACGAATAATTACCGGAAATACATTGTCAAAGACGGTACGGTTGACATCTGTCGGGCATGCCACTGTCCTGCAGGGCTAACATGACATGCACGAGAAAATTGTCGCGCGAGATGTCAAAAGTTGTCGTTGTCTATTCGTTTGTCGTTTTTCCCTAACATGACCGCCATGTTCGAGAAAAGAACTCGCCGAGACTTCGATTTCTCTTCACGAGAAACAGGTGTAGCCACAATGGAAAAAAATGAAATTTTTAATGTAGCAACATCGGTAAAGTTCCTTTTCATTCGTTCGATTCTGATGCGATCCGACACTTCCACCTCTAATTTTGCTACGAAATTCAAAAATTTTCATACAGGCCGTTCGAATTTTTAAAATAAATATCGCAATTTAAGAAAGAATAATAGGACGTCACAAGACGCGTCAAACTAACTTGAATCTTTGAATCTTTGTGTTGTGCGTTTTTGGTTGCATCATGTTTCCTAGGAAAAAGTAAGTACCCACATTTATTTAACTACTTTATCTGAATCGAAATCTACAAATTAAACACCCACTAATGTCACAGTATTGTTTCAGTGTAAGAAGTAACGTCAAGCAAATACAATACTTGTGCCAATATATGCAGGGGCATGCACAATTTGCTGCCGGCGACTATACCACCGCGCAAGGCTTTGCTCAAAGCGAGCGACAGTGGACCGAGCTGAAAAATGCTCTGGATGAACTCGGTCCACCAAAAACAGTGGAGCAATGGAAAATCGTAAGTTTAAGATACGATCATTTATTTTCCCAACACATGACTATTCACGCATGATGGGACGGTAATCCATACTTGAACGGATTTCGACAAAATTTAGCAACGAGTTAGATGGCATCCTGAGGCAGGACATAGGCTACTTTTTATCGACATAACACACGGGTAAAGCCGCGGTTGGAAGCTAGTTACCCATAAATCCAAACCGTGCTAGTACGTAGCTATGAGCCTCTCAGAGTTAAGTTTAGTAAACTTATATGGTAGGCACATACAATCGTTTCATTATTCATCCATACCTTACTACTATACTAATATTATAAATTCCAAAGTAACTCTGTCTGTCTGTGTATCTGTCTGTCTGTCTGTTTGTATGTATTTCGAAAGTAACTCTGTCTGTCGGTGTATCTGTCTGTTTGTATGTATGTTACCTTTTCACGCCTAAACCACTGAACGGATTTCGATAAAGTTTGGGATGGAGATAGATGGCATCCCGGGGATGGACATACGCTACTTTTTATCGACATACCACGACATACGGCGGCAGCTAGTTCTTCATAAAACCTACGAATAGGACAAGAAGAAGCTTGAGGGAGATCCATGTCCAGCAGTGGATGTCTTTCGGCTGGAAGGATGGTGATGATGACAACCTGATATTAGTTTTTCTGTTAAGGAAATAAGTACCTATGATATTTCTCAGTGCTGGCGTGACCAAAAGCGGAAGGCTAGGATTGAAGGTGGGGCTGTCAACAAGGCCAGAAATACTACGGGTAACAATGTACCTGTACCCCGAATGTCAGAGAATGCCATAATAATTTTAGATACGATTGGCCAAGAGATGGCAACGGGGTGTGGCCCCGCAGAGTCACCAATCGGGGTAAGTTTTATGGTTAAATTTTTACTTTTAGGAGCTATTCCTTTATTTTCAGTATAAGCCCGGAATTTTGATTTATGGTTGGCTGATTGAGCAGTATCCATGCCAGTGTCCAACTACATAGGACTTAACAATAACTGACAACATTTTTGTGTGGACTGCTACCTCTTCGGGTTCAGGCATTATGATATTAATACCTACCAATTCATTCTTCTATAAGGTTTAAAACCTTATAATTTTCGCCCTCCACGCGGTGAAGACACGGGCAAAAGATCGTGTGTTAGTAAATTAAATTGTAACTTATTCATTGTTTGTTCCTCTCTGTTTTAGTTCAGCAATGTTACTGCCCAACGCAGTATTACAGCTGCAGCGCCACGATCGCTGACCCCACAACCATTACCTGTGCCAGTAATCGATGTGCCAGACTTAGAACAGGAGGTGGCTGCTTCTAGTCCGCCAAGACCAGTGGTACGAAGGCGTGTAAGAAAAGCGCAACCACCGGACCGCTTCATTAATGCTCAGCTAGAGCTTAACGTGTTAATGAGAGTAAGTCAAATCTTTTAATTTAAATAATTTTGGATGAGGTCCTTGTTGAAAGAAACAACATCATCTGCATCAACAGAATCCGACTCTATACCAGTGGTCAGCAGCCTTTTAGCTGGAAATGGCCACATAGCCCATGGGAAAATGAAATAAAGGCGGCCGAAATTGTGCATAATAAATTATGTTATTTATCTACCTAACCTATATTGATAGCATTATGCTATCTACACCGGGAAGTGCAGGACCGGTCATTACTTAAAGCGATGATTTGGGGAGGCCTTTTATAACCAGTAATGGAAGTCTTCCGGGTCATCATCGGATGATGCGTTCACGGTTGGCGAACCGTGGTCTATTATTTTATTTAAAAAAACGGAATGATACTCGAGGGCCGTAACAAGAAGGCTATCTAGGCAAGCTACTAATTAAGGTAGGCGGCTATTGCAGTTATATAGGCTAGAAGATATTAACTAAATTAAATGTGAAGACTTCAGTTCGTAACAGTATTAATTATGACATTGGTTTCCGCAGGAATTAATTGAAGAAGTACGCCGCAGCAATCAACTCAAAGAGGAGCAAAACGCGTTGCTAAAGTAAGGAACTTTTATATTTGCATTATACTGTTGGACATATAACTTAACCAAATTGCAATACAATCAGTTCAACAGACACTAATCAAAATCATTCTTAAAAAGTGGGAAGTAATCATGAAAGGTTTATGCACGCATAAAATAAAACATTTATTTACAGTATCAACCGATATATTATAAAAATATCAGTTAAAATAGTTCCTTATTATTTCCCTCCGCCTGGCTTGAGACAGCCGCAGCAGATGTACAGGGGTTTCAATATTCGAGTCAACGGATTCACCACCGTCATCCCACAAGTCTTCTTGCAATGGCACCCTGTGAAATTAATTCTTTACTCACACAAAACCAACAAATTTATAAACAACATTAGAATAACCTATATGCTTTATGTTGGTAAATAATAATTAATTATTACCCAAAATGCTTCATTAGGTTGTATATGATGCAGCTGGCATATACAATTTCAGCAGCTTTCTCTGGGGAATAGTGGAGCACCCTATCTATGCCCAAACACCTCAAACTTCCTTTTAGGTACCCATTGGTACGCTCTACGGCATTCCTAACTTGGCAGTGCCAGTCGGTATACCGCTGCTCTGGAGAATTAGGCTCAGCGTGTAGCACCGGCGTCATGAGCCACGGCTCCAATGGGTACCCTGAGTCACCTGCAGAGGAAGTTTCAACATAATAAATAAAAATGCTTTTCTTTTGCAGGAGGTGCAGCCACCACATGCGACGATAGTGTTTATTTTATATTGTTATTATTAAATTATATTTCAAAACTTTAAAAAAATAATCATTGTATTATTGTATGACGTAGACTTACCTAAGAGGAAGTAATTGCCTATTTCAGCGTCATAAAGCCTCTTCATCTCCTGTTTTATATTGCTGTGATGCCAAATAAAAGCGTCGTGGACTCTGCCAGGATACCTGGCATTTACGCCTAGTATCCTGCAATCTGAATCAGCTACCTGCATTATAAGTTAAATTAAACATACAAGACTAAGGTTTCCCAAGGTTCTAAAGCAGAGATAATAAGCACTTACCAATTGGACATTTAGGGTGTGTGCAGCCTTTCTTCTATTTTTGTATTGGGCTCCCTGCGGCCCAGGCGGAGGAAAAATTTTGACGTGAGTACAGTCAATGAGCCCCAATATGCCATGGACATTAAATTTTGCGTGGAATGCTTCAGCCACACTCCTCCGAGCAGCTTGTGAGGCCGGAAAATGAATCCATTCAGCCAAAAGTCTTAAAATTATCACCAATCTTCTATATTTATCTATCTATGGGCCCGATTGACGAACAAAAGTGACGAGACGTTGTGTTGTCCAAACATCGGTTTGGACAACACAACGTCTGTCCGTTTATCTATCTACGCCTTTGTTCGTCAATCGCCACCTACCGGCTCCAAATGTATTTTCAAACCATCCACCCACTCAAATAAACACAAAATTTCATCCAAATCGGTCCAGCCGTTTAGGTGTTGGGTGACACACGTACAGAAGAATTATAAAGGTATTTAGAGATAAAAAAAGTTATTCCATTGATTGATAAACTGGAAACTTTTCACGGATCATCAGATATAACACTCCCACTGCTGGGACACAGGACTCTTTTCTATGAGAGGGAGCAAGTCGTAATATACCACTCGTTTTGTTCAAGCAACAAGGAAAGTCGGTTGTTTTTCGGCATGCCTTGCCTTATTTCAAAGTACGAAAGTACAAGTTGAGCACTTGTCATTTAAATATCAAGTTCTCAGTTTCACCAGTACTCGGCGAAATGTTTCAGACTACCTCATGTATCAAACTCATGTCTGAAACATTTCGTGTGCTCTTCAAACTATATAATTATACAGAAAGTGGACATAAACCAACCTCGTGTAAATGGCTTGTAGGAACTGGTCAAGAAAACTACTTACAGTAGTTTGTCCCTGGCATAATGAGTGGTCCTGACCAATCTGCCTCTGATATCCACCGTTGGCCAAAAATTGAATAGAGCACAGTACCTAAAACCAATTATGAACAAAAATAACTTCTTACATATTTTAAAACCTTTCAACTACTTAATTCAATTACAATACTTAGTACTTACTTTGGTTGTAATGTAATGAAATGATATTACAAGTGTTTTCACACACATTATCATTCATACGTAGGATGACTGTACTAACCTTGAAGTGGACTGGCAGACCCATGCAGTTCTTGGGTTCTAAGTCGATCTTCAACTTTTCTATAATATACAAAGCCATTGGCTTGGATATTCGCCAGAGGGACTGGAATTCTGAATCTCTAAGATCGAAGGGATCGCAGAGATCCCTAATCCTCTTCCTTTGTATCTTGCGGCTCTCCCTTTCCTCGTACACCGTTCTCAAATAATTATAGTAAGGAACGGCCATCTTACCATACAATTTTAAATATATACGAGTTTTTTTATCAAGTTGCGTGGCAACTGTGCTTTGTCGTTTTGTCTACCCTTCTCGTCGTCAAAATTTTCGACGAGTAAAATCAAGACATTACTCATATAAAAGTGTCAAAATTCGATAAAAATAAGATGTTAAGCGCTGCCATGTTAGGGTTTGAAGAATACTTTGTCACGAAGTCTCGTTTGTCTACATTTGACAGCACGAGACGAGTTGTTTGGGCAGTCATGTTAGCACCGCACGACAAAAAGACATATCTCGTTTTAACTCGTCGAGAAGCGCTTGTCGCGTATGTCATGTTAGCCCAGCTGGTGAATCGATCCGACATATTGTTTCCGGTTGTTCTCGTCTTGCTAATGGCGAGTACTTGCACAGACACAATCTAGTAGCTAGTTTTATCCACCAGCAACTTGCCTTGCAATACAACCTTGTGGAGTATGAAGTACCATACTACAGGTACCTATGTGCCCGACCCAGTTCTCGAAAATGGTGACGCCACATTGTACTGGGATCGATCTATCATCACTGACAGGACTATTGTAGCCAATAAGCCTGATATTGTGGTGATAGATCGACGAGAGCGCCGTGCAATGATTGTTGATATCTCTGTCCCTCATGACGAGAATCTCGTGAAAGCTGAGAAAGATAAAAAAATCAAGTATCTTGATTTAGCACACGAGGTTGTCGACATGTGGGACGTGGACTCTGCAATCATTGTACCGATAATCGTTACGGTCAATGGCCTAATAGCGAAGAGCCTCGACCAACATCTCAGGAGGCTCTCATTGCACGGCTGGGTCAAGGGCTTGATTCAGAAAGCAGTACTCCTGGACACGGCACGCATAGTGAGGAGGTTCCTTTCTCTAGAGCCCTGACCACCGGCAGCTTGGACCCTGATCCTGATGCCGATGGGCTACTATTTTTTATATTTTTAAATGTTTTGTTTTCATGTTTTTTATAAAAAATATTTAAAAATGTAACAAATATGTATTTTAAAAGAAATAAAAAACAATAATAGCACAATATATTTATAACAGCACTGACCGTAATTTGGAGATAACTTTAAACTATTATGACCAAAATTCACCGAACTAGGAGGTTCAAACTCACTCGTAGGTACTTAACGAGTAACGACTTGTCTTGTTGTCAACTTTGACATTGAGTTTTGACGTTTTTAGCGATGTTACCACAAATAAAAAGATGCCAGACTAAGAAAAATTACACCAACAAATTATTAAAATTGCGGGTTTTTTATTGGGGATACCGAGTTTGCCATAAAAAAACGTTAGAAATTATCCCAAGATTTTTCTCTATTCCCCCCGTCAATTCTATTCACCCCGTTTTACGGTACGCTACAACGCAGGGCTACGCTTCGGTTACGCTACTACGCTAGCCATGGCGTAGCCTAACCGGTTACGGCTAAGCTTTAGTTTTAACATCCATTGAATTGGGAGTCCATATTTTCTTTACAGAAAGTGCATATTATTAGAAGCCTTTGCGTAAAGTTTTAAGTTACAGAGATTTTTCGAAAAAATAAGTCACTTTGACATTTTGTCTCGCCATTTGACGTTATGTTTTACGCTATGTCAACGCACTTTTACGCAAATTTCAATATATCACAATGATTTCAATTAGTGCTATTATTTAAATTAGCACTTATAATAATTTACCGACAATTGCCGATTATGTGAAACCAAACGTAAAACGGCGCCATTTTGTGTTGTAACTCAAAGACAGTTTTGTATTACCGTGCGTTTGCCCTGGCGAAACATAACATTACAACAAAACATGTTTAAATCTCTAGTTCCTGTCAAAAATTGTATGGAACATTGACAGAAGATAGAGATTTCAACATGTTTTGTCGCAAATGTTTCGCCAGTGCAAACGCACGGTTAAAAATGTTAAAATTCATGGTCTTCCTTTTATTTGTGACACTATGTTATATAGCAAAAAATAATCCTTATGATGAAGCCTTTCGATCGGTACGATAAAGCTACAGGTTGATTATTTTTCTCATGTAACGGGTTCGATTCCCGGTTCAACCATGTAATTATTTAAATATCTATGAATGCAGATTAAATTGTTTTTTAAATCCAAATAATCTCTTCTTTCAGTAAAATGTTCCATCTACAATATTCAAGAATCTTTCCCTCCATGTGGCATATCCGTGGGACGCCCTGTATAGTAGGTGAAACTACTATATTTTCATTTCAATAAAAAATGGCGAGATGATCGCAATAGGGCCAGTATTCTTATTATAAGCTTAATTAATTGTATTTTTTAACCATAATTTAGAGAGTAAAATTAGATAAGAGGCGTTTAAGAAAAAAACCTGTTAGTAGAAGCCCAAAGTAGCAAAATATAAAAACATACCTATTATATTTTTTTTTATTTTTTCGCCAAATATTATACTTTTAAAGGCAATGGCTTCGGAAATACTATATTTGGTAAAAGTGGCAAAAGTTGGCAACCCTAGGACTGACTGACATGACTCATGGACTTAGTTTGTATAATAAGTCCATGACATGACCTCCCTAGAGTAAATAATTATATTCTGTGGACATGAATCCACTCTGTGACTCTGACTCCACCACTAATACTAGGTACTTAGTCTGTGCCACGGGTGCCACCACTCCACACCTCCGTGAATTTAGCCGAACGATTTCATTATTAAGAACTTTTGTTACTGCTAATCGTTAGAGAATCGTTAGAGAGGGTTAGAGAGAAAAGAAAAATCGTTAGAGAGTAATTAGTTTTTATGTAAAAACAATTTTAATTTTTCGTGTGAAGTTGGCCCCCCTTCCCGCAAAAATGGACTTAGACGTAATTTTATTTTTTTAATCGTTTGCGAATCATTAGAGAGAGATTGAGAGTTACAGAAAATCGTTAGAGAGTTAATATTTTATTTGATATTAAATAATTTCTGAGAGCGTGACATTAGCCCACCTCTGTGAATTTTGCGACCGATATAATTATTCTCAACTTTTGTTAATGCTAATAGTTAGAGAATCGATAGAGAGAGTTAGAGAGAAAAGAAAAATCGTTAGAGAGTAATTAGTTTTATTTATCAACGATTTTAATTACTTTTGTGAAATTGGCCCCCATTCCCGCAAAAATGGACGTAGATGTAATTTTTTTTTTTTTATAATTTGAGAATCGTTAGAGAGAGATAGAGAGTTAAAAAAAAACATTAGAGAGTTAATATTTTAATTGATATTAAATTATTTCCGAGAACGCGTTTTAGATTAAACAGGCTCGCTCTTATTATGGGCAACATATTCAGCCGAACGGTACTTTTACTGTACCTAGAAGGTAGTGATACCAGGCATTTCGTCATCACATGAGACAGCTTTGATCAGAGGACTCACACCACTATAGATATAGAGTGTATTACATTATTGTCTGGTATCTTGGAAGCCGGCATCAAAATTATATATCTCCACCTGCTCAGTTTCTCGACAGTATTTTATTAAGAGAAGACATTGAAAATGAAGAAAATCAATAAATCATTATTTAAAACTAAAAAAAAAAGTTTTATTTCATAAAAAATCTGTAACACTTGCATTCAAAGCATATTATTCAGTGTTAAATATAATAATTGTCGAAAGGCTTTCCATCCACTTCTGATCTCGATTCTAAGTCATAAAACAGGAATTCTCCATAGGAATTCATCGTAAATCTGCATTGTGACAGCGGGACCGCACTCTTTATCTCAAAGCAGGGTAGTTTCGCATAGTCACAACAATTTTTTTTGGGAATACCTTCAAACCTACATAATTTGTAATAATACTGTAAACTGATATTATATAAAAAAAAATATTAAAAATATTAAAAACCATAGAGTGTTAGTACATTAAAACTTATGAAACTAGTGTTAGTAGTTAAAATAGAAACATTAAAATTAAGTACTTAATTCCTAATATGGGTATTAACCCAGTGCTGGACGTAACGCGTGTCTAGCCTATCCGCAATGACAGACAGGATGCTGTTGGTGCTGGCGCGCAGCCTGCCGAGCGCCGCAGCGCATCGCTTGCGGAGCACGGCGTGGAAGCCATCAACATGAGCGTCCGCGAACATGCCCGACGCACTGCACCAGCGCGGCAGCTCCAACAGCGCCCTGAACGCATTGTTATATTGGACGCGCAGTGCGCTGAAAGATTTTTGCGTATAATGAGCCCACAGGGAGCACGTGTATAGTGATGAACAGTGCGCTCTGAACAGTGTTATTTTCACTTGAGCATTACAACGTTTAAATCTGTGGGCTATCATATTAGCTCTGATCGACAGCGCCCTGTGCTCCCTGTCCATGTCCTCATTGTCGCGTAGGCGATCAGTGATTATGTGCCCAAGATATTTAAAACAGGAAACAACATTCATGGGTGTTCTATTCAAAGTCACGGGAGGAACTTGATCTGGTATAAGCGTTAAGTAGATTCATTGTGTGTCCGAGTGTTGAAGGACAATGATTAGTTTTTCTTTATATTAAAATTGTTCTCATGCAAGTGAAATGTAATTTCTTCATGAGAAATAAATGTCTTTAACCAGAATTAAAAAAATGTTCTTGATCAGTAGGTAGGTACTATTATCATTTTACTCCTGCTAAGCCTGTGGACTATGCTGAGGCTGAAACATGCACTTCTTGCACTTATCCTAGTAGCTATAATCTAAAGAGAGGTATAAAAGAATTATGCTACACATTTTTGACTGAAAATATCCCATTTCATCTTATTTCAGAATATGGTACATACATAAAGTAAATAACTTGATTAGAATTTTTGTTTGCATTGTCATATTCTTTACAACAAAATATTGATTGACTGTAATGACAGTACCATGTGTCAATTTTGAAAAGTTTGTTATTTTCTGGGGTGTGTTCACTTTATTAGCCTAGATAATTAGAAAAGTTTGTTCGTTTTAGGAGTAAACTAACACTAACTTAATTATTTCCTAAGAAATAAGCGGTACCTTTGTAGTCATATTTTAACTATGTCGTATCTATTTTGTATTTTACTGTGTGTACATAATAATAAAATAAATAAATAAATTAAAAAACGATTTTTCTCAAAATTGGTAATCCTTCAAAATGCATGATACAGTTAGAGCTACTACTTTTTGGGATGTCTATCCAAATATATTTAACTTATCCTGGTTAGAATTATTGAATAATAAAAAACCATTTTTGGACATGTCCTTTCGAATCGATGTGACCTGTGGAAGATGCTCACATCCATTCATCAACCTGAAAAGAGCTGATAATCTTCAAACGGCTGAAACGATTTTCTTGAATCATAGCTAAGAACACTCTATCAAGTCACCTTTCAAACAAAATAAAAAATATCGGAATCGGTTCAGCCGTTGGGAGCTACGATGTAACATACAGACACACACGTTAAACTTATAACACTCCTCTTTTTCCGTCGGTGGGTTAAAAAAGACCCGACCAGCTCCCGACAAGTACCCACCTTTTGTGTGTTTTGAGCATAAATGATGCACTATAAGTACCGAATCAAATTGAAACTACCAACAATATTTCGTATTCTTATCAGGTATCACTGTTAAATGATCGTTAATCAAATACACAACTTTACCACTCAATATCGTCCCTCTGCATCATGTCATGTATCAGTAGTACCTACTATTCATGGTACTGCTCGCGCTCACGGTGCACAAAGAGAAACGTAAGTGTGGCTGCTTCATTCAATGCAATAATTCTCGCGGTAAATCTCTTTGATCTGCCTAAAATGCCGCCACCAGAGTTTTCAATCACCCAACACATTCTCGAGGTAAGTCGTAGTACACGTGTACTACACTTGTACAAGTGTAGTAGTACACCAACGGTTAACGTCTATCGCGATAATCCGTTGGTGTGGCCCCAGCATATAAGAGATTTGTCATATTTAAAAAAAAAATTGTATCTCCGGCAGGGGGGAGTGGGGGGATCTACTAACCCTTCCCTCCTCTCCTCCCCCCCTATCCACTATCGAGGCGGCACGTTTCTAAATTTTAACCTGCTCAGGTCCTAGGGTAAAACGCGTTCTCAGCAATAATTTAATATCAATTAAAATATTAACTATCTAATGATTTTTTTAACTCTCTATCCCTCTCTAACGATACTCAATCTATAAAAAAAAAAAATTACGTCTACGTCCATTATTGCGGGAATGGGGGCCAATGTCACAAAAGTAATTAAAATCGTTGATAAATAAAACTAATTACTCTCTAACGATTTTTATTTTCTCTCTAACTCTCTCTAACGATTTTCTAACGATTAGCATTAACAAAAGTTGAGAATAATTATATCGGGGGCAAAATTCACAGAGGTGGGCTAACGTCACGCTCTTAGAAATTATTTAATATCAAATAAAATATTAACTCTCTAACGATTTTGTGTAACTCTCAATCTCTCTCTAACGATTCGCAAACGATTAAAAAAATAAAATTACGTCTAAGTCCATTTTTGCGGGAAGGGGGGCCAACTTCACACGAAAAATTAAAATTGTTTTTACATAAAAACTAATTACTCTCTAACGATTTTTCTTTTCTCTCTAACCCTCTCTAACGATTCTCTAACGATTAGCACTAACAAAAGTTCATAATAATGAAATCGTGCGGCTAACTTCACCGAGGTCCACTCCACTGTGCACGATTCTCTGTCTACGACTGTGAACTATTCGCTATCTATGGTGCGCGGTGCGTGCGGTGCGTCGCGATGTGGTGTGTGATGTCGAAAATTTTATCGAATTTTTTATATACTCTGTAAAAATACTCTCAACTCTGAATTAATAATTTTAAATAACTGTTTTTAACCTGTCGTTAAATTAACATAATCTATCCAACAAGTGTCAGTTTTATCGCAATTTATGGCAGTTACAAGTAACTAATAATCACAAATTGTGACAATGTCTTACAATTCCACGCTTGATAGCTTCTGTGGATCTCAATTTTGGGTAAGTACGTCTTTGGCCATACTTTTGTAAGAAAAAAACTTGATTCGGGTAGGTAAATGAAGTGAAGCATTGGGATATGCAAAACCATCTACTTACCTGCTTACATAAAACTACTTCAAAATGTAAAAATGTTAAGTTTCTAATAAATTAAGTTCCTATCTAACCAGTTTTGCAGCGTCTAAGTATGGACGAGATGAGGTTGAAAGGTCAATAAGCATATAAAATCTAAAACTTGAATTTGGTTACTGAAAACAATAAGTTTTAGTGTATAACATCACCTATTATTTTTACAAGCAGGCAGTATTATAAATAGACATGTATTTTAGGTTCACAAAGAAATCCAATTTTCAAAGAGGAACTAAAATAATGAAACTAAAAGAACCTGTCTTGCATTGAGAATTTTAAACTAATGGACAAAAGCATTTCATATTTACTGATAATTAGTTCACAAATGTGTTTATTTGGTTTAGTTGTTTAAATATTGTTGAAGTTGCAAAGAATTATTACTAATGCACTAATACTTAATTCAATAATTGAGTTTCTGAGTGCAATCTCATCTGAGCACTTGACCCAAATTTAGTTCAGTGGTTGTCATAGTATTTTATGATTCAATATGCTCAAACTACATCAAAATGACACTGGCAGAATAGTCAACACCAGCTCAACTGCCAAGAGAAAAAAAAACTGATATTATTACTTTAAATTTATTGGTGTTAATAGTGGTTTAAATTTTAACTTTACTGACTAAAATACCTCAAATTATTTACTATCATCTTAGATTATAAAATGACTATCATATTGTGTGTATTCTAAAATTGCCACCAACCTATTTTACACATATTTTATTTAAGTTGGACAGGTACTTAAATGTGTGCTTAAAAATCAATATGAAGGCCTTCATAATTTCTTTATATTATTTAAGTCCAACACATGACCATGACCCAAGCCATTTTCTATACTAACATCATGTCTATGATTAGAACCTGTTTCTGTGATGTTTTACTAACATAGCTGTTTCAACACTGAGCCTTATCATTTTCTTGGTGTCAAATAATTATGATGCTAACTTGCATTGGTAATATTGCTTGTGTATTTGAATAATATTATTTTTTAATGACCATCAGGGTTGGATTTAGGTGTGTTGAAAAAGATAGTACAAAAAAATGAAAAGGATAGTATTTGTAAAAAAAGATACACACTTTCATTATTTTTAATTTAACATGTAAAGTCAGTAAAATGAACACCCGTTAAGGCAAAATTTACTCTGGGGTAGATACTCCCGGTCTACCGTCATTTTCAAAACCATCAGTGTTGCCACTTTCCACAATAAAAACACTGAAAACGTATTATTTTACACAAAAATTCGCAAGCGATTGTTAAAAAATTGAGCAAACTTTAATTGAATTTGGAATGGAATGGAAGGAACGAGATTAGTGGAAAGAGAGAAGTGTACTGTGGAGGATAATTGGGGAATCCCCGGCCATCAACACAGAAAACATCGCAAGATCAGAACACGCACGGTCGAAATATTCATAATATGACGTAAAACTAAGCGTTTGGGAGCAAACTTAAAATTATAGTATTCTAACATACTATCCTTAGATGTGGATAGTATATAGTACAAAGGGCGAAATTATAGTATAAAAACTATAATTATAGTACAAAATCCAACCCTGATGACCATCAAGTTGTTGAACTTTAATAAGCTGATGCTAAAAATCTCATAGAATATTGCTTGCTTTGCCGCTGACCAAAGAATAAAGTATGCTAGAAAAAAAGGTTGTTTTTATTTTATATTGCATCATTAAAATGAACTAAGAACCTTACCATGAATATTGCAATGTCACTCAATTGAACAAAGATAAGAAGTCACTTAGAATAATTAGCCTTCAATTTACTGTTATTATTTTTAATTGTCCTTACAAGAAAATTATGACCCTAGTCTATGACAAAGGCTTCATTGGCCACACATTCAACAGGAAAGATCAACAATGCTACCAATTTGTAATCAAGAATCTGCACCACTCAACCCCACATAGTGCCATAATAGAGGAAATTGAAAAAACTGAAAACAATGTTTTTGGAGTAATCAGAGAATACATTTTGAGAGGCAGATTCTTTGCTGGGAGAATGGACCCCAGCAGTCAATATCTTCTCAACAAATCTGCTTAAGGTTTACAAACGATTCCAAGAAAAATAAGGGAATAAAAATATTGTCCTTCAAAGGTTATAGTTTCCTACAAACATGGCCCGAACACCCCGAACCATGTCACTTCATGTGACATGTGACTTTGGTTGGCATAACAACAAAAATGAGTACCAACACTACTAATAATAGTTGTACCTACCAAAGTAGTTTCTAAAATTAATATTTTATGAATGTACAAAAGTACATCCTTCATCAGTGTCGGGTTTTTATGATTGTGTATTTTAAGTTTCTACTTTATTCAAATAATATAACTTTTAGAACCATTTTGTTTTAAATGTATAAAATATAAAAATGAATCATTCTTGGAATATAATTTTATGATGTGTATATAATATACCTACAGATACAAAAACATAAAAAACCCTAATCTATTCAGTTCCTGTTTATATCTGTTATAGATCTATTGCATATCTGGAGAAAAAATAGGCCCTAAGTTGGTATTCGATAAATATGCTCTGATTGAGCATATTTATCGAATACCAACTTAGGGTCTAAAACTTCATTTTAAAACTGATAATACCTATCATTTCAAACCCACAAACTTTTGTTATGAACTCAAAAAATAAAATTTTATAATATGTAGGTACCAATATTTCACAACATTATGTAAATGAAATTAACAAAATTTTTTTGTTATTATGTTTTCCAGTTGATTACTCATGTATTTATTTCGGGTCCTAGACTTGAGATGTGACCTTGCCGCAAAAATTAGCTTATCAAGCTAATGACTAAAGGTTTCTATGTACCTCGAAACTAGACGGACAAACCAGAAATAAAGACGTTGGTAGAAAACCGTAACACATCTTTACATCTTACACAAATAAATAAAATTGAATTGAAAAGTGTGTTTGTAATGTCAAAATAACAGCTTTTTACTAAAGTACTGGGTCGCGCAAAAGTCACGACGTGGTTTTAAAATAAAATATGACGTTTGCACTGACATTTGCTATCCTTTTTTAGGGTTCCGTAGTCAACAAGGAACCCTTATAGTTTCGCCATGTCCGTCTGTTTGTCCGTACAGACGGACAGCCACGGCTTAGCTCAGAGACTGTTGGTACTAGAAAGCTGTAATTTGGTATGGGTATTTAAATAAATCACGCCGATAAAGTGGTAAAATAAAATCGAGAAAAATATTTTTTTTAGGGTACCTCCCCTACACGTAAAGTGGGGATGTTTTTTGATGGTTCTCCATTTTTGGATTCAGGGATCCGTTTGCGAAATATTAAGCTTTAAAGTGCTAATTTTTGTTGGAGTAAAGTGTCCCCCACCCTGCCAGTGCCAGCTAAATGGTTGGTTTCGGAATGTGAAAAAATTCACGGCAGTAGTATATAAATAACGAAATTAAAAGGAAAATATCACAGCTAAGTAGGCTCCACAAGTTACCGAGTAATAATCGACCAACTTAAATTTCCAGTTGCAAAAACATGTTCAGCTACAATGTTAAGTTTGTTGGATAAATTTATACCAACTACGGAACCCTTCATTGTGCGTGTTTCGACATGCATTTGGCCGGTTTTATATTTAACAAATTATAAAAAACATTTTGGAGATTTACCATGGATAATTTCATACGGCTCGAGCCACAACGACTGCGAGCGTTTAATCTTGAGATTATCAACATTTCACTGGCCTGCACGTTCCCCGGATTTAACAGCGCCAGATTATTTTCTCTGGTGTTATATATAAGACAAGGGTTACATAATAAAACCGGGACAATCGAGCAGCTGAAGGCGAATATCCTAGTTGAAATACGGTTGCTAACTTCTCACGTTCTGAGGACAGTAATGAGAAATGCTCTCGAAAGAGCCCGTATTTGTGAGGCTGTAAATGGTGGTTATTTACGTGACAAAATATTAAAACCTAACTTGAAAATATCTCCATGAGCTTTGCATACTGTACCGTGTGACATGACAAATGTAAGGGCTTGTTGCGAGGATCTCAAATATATTTATTTATAATTTTAAAATAAATACTTTTAAAGATATTTAAGTAAATAGATGAAAATTGGCCATTCCCCACCCATATCTCCGAAATTAATGAGCCTAACATTTTGAAAAAAATACAGAGAATGGTTCTTCACTAATAGATTACAGGAAAACCTATAAGAAGTCTATGGTCTTAAAATAACGTGGTAAATCTCTCAATATTGTGTGTAGAAACTTACATTTGTAGTTGGGATGTATGGGAGAAGAGACATGTTTTTCAACTGCAATGTTAAGTTTGTTCTTGGGATAAATTCATCCCAGCTACGGAACCCTTCATTGTGCGTGGTGTGACACGCACTTGGACAGTTTTTTAGCTGGGACAGAATGGGGAAATCCGAAACCATATGAATGAGATATGGGGCTCAGACCAACAAAAAAGGAAAGACAGATCACGCCGTATGTCAAAAGTGAAGCCACCTTTTTATCTATGTGTGTGTAAAAAGGGTTGTCAGTTGTTAAAGTTTTTCCCTATAACTTGGGGAATAATATTTTGGGTAGGCTAATATTGTACGAGTAAGATATTGTTGAGTTTGGTATGTACCTCAATTTTTAGGAAGAATTCCGAAACAAAAACATTTTTTTTTACATTGCAAATTAAATAAAACACATATTAAGTACAAAGTGCATTTATGAGATCACCTTTTATGCAAGAATTGCTTGTGTTAGGAGACTCCGCTCTTTCACTTAGAATTATCCATTAATTTTCTATTTCGTGTTAAAAAAATATATATATATGTGTATAAATAGGTTAGTAAATTAGCTACTATCCATTTATTTTTATTTTCAGTATTACATGGAAATCTAAAATATTAAATGCATAAAAAACAGACATATAATTACTCGAAGTAAAAAATATCGAATGGGGAAATTTGAAATCATATTATGGCAACCCTCGCTCTTTAAATGTCACTGTTTTCGTTCGTTCATTCGTTCAGGTTTTTTGTTCCAAATAACCTAAAATTCATAGTTAGCTAAATTAAAAAACGATGTTATTTTAAGTACTTACAAGTGAAAAGTGATTCCGTGAGACTTTTTCTGTGATTTAGTATTGTTTTTACACGTTTTCACTACACAGGAAGGCATAATTATATTTGTTTTGGTGATGTTAGCTAGACGACGACTCGTGACGTACTAGGAGCGATGAGCTTGGTTTTAGTGTAGGTGTGTGCGTGAGCCTGTGTGTTTACTTGCAGGAGCTTGGTTTTGTGGCTTCACTTTGGATGTACGGCGTGATCTGTCTTTCCTTTTTTGTTGGTCTGAGATATGGGGAAGCACTTTTTCATGAAAACAAATTTGGCATATATTTAATTTTTGGTCAAGTGTGAGTTGTCCATAAAAATGGGTCGGCTAGGAATAGGGTTCTTTTCCGTACCAAAAGTGTGCCAACGAGATTAGGTACTAAGCCTACGCTTTCTGTTTTTCTTTCGATCCGTTTGTCTGTCACAGAGCTGTAGGTAATGTAGGTATCTTTTGTTTTAACCGTAATTAGTTAGCCAGTTGAAATTTTCACAAAAGACGTGTTACTAAGGCCTCTAACATCATGGCATCGTCACTAATATTTAAGCCAAAACCTACTACGACCACTTCTGAGTTTGGCCGATATTTTCTAATTTACTTTACACCCACGCCAAGCTTAACGTATTATTTTGATGCGGTTAAAAAAAATTGTCCGAATCATAGTAGGTAGGTATAAAAGTCTCGCAATACCTACCTAACAATCCGCCTACACGTCACGTTACGGAGAGGTTTTGTTCTTCCAGGAATAATTGACGTAAAATGAAAACATCGTTAACCACAACAATTTGAAACATAACCGGATAACGGTACCTACTAACAATACCGTCACGCTAAATAGATACAATGGTGATACGATAATCATGCAACATTTGATAATGATCTTGACTTGAAAGAACACACTCCATCAGATTTCAACCTATTTCCTTATAGCTATGCCAGACTGTGTTCATGATTTAATTCAGCACTAAACCCAATGATATTAATATAATATCATTGACATGAAGTTCCTTGATAAACTTATACCCGAACGAAAGAAGGCTAATGAAGGCTTCCGTGTGAACTCGAGATAGGTATTAGAAAATAATAAATATATTATTATATCTAAATCATAACCTAATAATCATATGTCTAAATATATTATAATCATGTTCATGTTATCAGAATGTAACACAATGACTGTGAAATGTTTAATGGGGGGTAATCATAAGACCCAGGCCAGTTACATGATTCGTTGTTTAATGTTTGTGTTATTTCTGTGTGAACTAATTGCAAAATAAACAAATTATTATTATTAATTATTAGTTGTTAGTCACACGATGAGTCGACATAACCTTATCTACTCACATAGTGGTAGGTTACCGAGTAACATGGTCAAACTTTAAAGATAAAGCCACAATGATATCTCTTTCGTTTACCTGTAAAGATTAGCACCATTATGGTTTTTGGGTAGGTAATAAATTCCATGAAAATTCACTTCAGCGCATGCGGGTGGAATGTTTCGCTGCGAAATGAACACATGCAAAACATTCCAGAATGAATGAGCATCCAATATTTCGCAAGTTTTGGGTATGAGTATGGGTTGGTAGGCAATTTAGATGCGCGTAATCAAACACTATAGATAGGTACCTAGGTTGCAAGGTTGCTCTCTGAATACGAAGCACAAGAGTAAAGCGGGCTAAAGCAATATTAGGTTAACCGTGCATGACGATTGTCAATGTATAGTAGAGTGAATACGCTAGGTATGATATCAGCATCTAACATGACTGTAGATGGTGCGAACAGAACCACAAAATAAAAATAAAACATTCAAATACTGCTATAACCATACCCGTTGGATAGTCTCATCTGAAGTTGTGTTTGTCGTGGGAAAAAGGGAGCAAAATATGCACAGCTGCTTGCGTATACACCTCTACGCTTATGTCACCGACACAACGCGCAACGCGTCTTTTGCATGGGTGCAGGTTGATCTGATTATTTTTAGGTGTGGAAATACATCTTGGTAATTAAGTATACCACTCAATTTCGATTTGGCTATCGAATCGGATATCTAAATCCATATTGAATACATAATTATGTTTATAAATATGACTATCTTTGGATATTCCTGTTATTGGTATCGGACAATCGGAAAGTAAATCGAAAACCCAAGCCCGGTCGGCCTAACGGGAGCTAAGTAACGGAATATTATACCAATTCAAATGGCTTTGATATCTGAATATCATGCTATTTGATTACGATGCAGTAAGAGCACTAAAAAGGGGTTTTTACTTTTGCTGTGCAGGTCTAGCAGCTCCTAGTCCTTACCATCTTATTCAAGAACATTGTTCAAAGGAGAGACATTCTGAAACCATCATATTCTCAAATCTTAGTCATTATT
Organism: Lithophane socia; assembly: GCA_947522985.1. Lineage (NCBI taxonomy): Eukaryota > Metazoa > Arthropoda > Insecta > Lepidoptera > Noctuidae > Lithophane > Lithophane socia. Next base: position 13,148,738 of record OX383252.1, on the reverse strand, counting down.
GCTAAGCATTTTGTTTTCTTTTTTTTTTCAGAATAGCAGTCTCTCTTGGTACACCGACAGCCCGGAGTTAACGCCATGCTTCCAAAAGACAGTTCTCGTGTGGACACCCTGCTTGTACTTATGGGTCGCGGCATTCCTTGATACTTACTATATACTAAACAGTAAAGAAAGAAATATACCATGGAATGTATTAAACATCAGCAAACTGTTCGTAACTTGCCTTCTGATAGTGTTAAAGTTTGTGGATCTGGGCGTCACTGTCCACACCTCATCGCAAGGAGAGACGGAAGTGTTTAGTGCCGATTATTATAGTCCAATTGTAAAGATTTTAACATTTGTAAGTATGAATTCTATCATTATTCGAATAATTAACCTAATAACAAGGGACAATTCCTCAGTTTTTGAGAATCTATTCTGATGTTCTAATGTTCTTCTGTCAACTATAACTATTGTTCTTATTGGTAGCGGATTAGGTGAGAATTGACCAACTCCATCACACAAGCACACGATTCAGAACCATTCGATAATACATTCTCCTGCCCTTATCCCAATTTGTTTGGGGTCGGCCGCGACGCAGCATTTCGTCTTCTTCCATTCACCTCTACGATTTATGAGGCCGTATACGAAATTTTGCCAATTTCGCTGATTTACATGATTTTACAGACGTGATTTACGTGTTTTTACGTGCATTAAAATTTATAGAAACACAGTATTTTAACTGTAAAATCACGTAAATGAGCAAAATCGGAAAAATTTCGTATGGGTACGACCTCTTACAATTTTTTTCATAACTTATTATAACGGCCTATCATTGTAATAATTATGTTTATTTTATTTTGTTGACAAATTTTAAATATATTGGAAACGAAAAAAAACATACTAACCGTGCGTACAAACAGCGCATCATTGTCAATCAATAATTTGTAATCGATCGGGTTTGTTATCGAAAAGTTCGGAGTCAGAGGGACTGATTGGGAAAAGGCTGGGCTGATAAGGTAGATTGAGTCACCCTGAGTTTGTTTCGGCCTTTCTTCTCAGAGTAGTCAGATAGGAAACGCCGACCTCATCTAGCTTATTTTTACAACTTTTTAATATGACGTGTAAAAGTGATTCCAATATCCTATTTACAGAATAAACAATTTCATTTCATTTCATTTCCTCACTGGTAAAGCACAATAATTTGACTAAGTACTAGATTCTTATTGGAAAGCAAAGATAAGTATGAATATGATAGATGATCTTAAAAAAAATAACTATATTACCTCATTTAAACAGTTGCGTGATATTTTTGGAAGAAAAAATAATATTTTCCCAAAAAACCCACAGTAATTTAATAAGAATCATTTATTTGCTAAAAATCCGATGTAATATTGCTTGTTATATCTGTTTTTCCCTTATATCCAACTAGCTGTTGCCCGTCTGTGATTCAGGATGAAAAGTATTCTATGTCCTTCGCCAGGTCAAGGTGCGAATGTCATCCATATCCGTTCAGCCGTTTTAGCGTGAAAGCGTAACAAACAAACCAACAAAGAAACCCACTTTCGCATTTATAATATTAGTTAGATTAAAATACATACATAGATAGTACTTCAGTAAGTTCATAATATTAACGGTTATTCTTATTATCTTAAAACTAGGTCATCGACATCCATATATTAAACCAACTAGCAATATAATACCTACAAGTACACACGCGTGCTCAATTGAGGTTTGCAATTGATAGCCAATAGTTGTCCTAAGGCCGGGCGTGAACGCCCGGTATACGTTTCTGAATTCAGCACGTGTATCATCCGGCAAAATTAGTAAGAAAGAAAGAAAATTGTTTGGTTGGAGTCAAGGTGGTGCTAAATTTCCGGCTTATTCACTTGCTGAATCGAGAAAGGCATTCCGGACGTTTACGCCCGACCTAATTCTTGATTCAAATTAATTATGACCAAGCCATAAGGCATACCATGACTATTCACTCGCGCCTTTATGTATTTAATCATTTATTTATTAATTATTGTCAATTGTCAATGATTCACGGTATAAAGAATTATACATTGTTTTAATTTTACATCATAAATGTACGTGAGAAGATGAAAACATTGTTTATGAACTGCTTAGTGGCACACGCTATTTCTTTTTACAAGCTTTTATACCTGTTTTATTTAACGAACTAAAATATTATTACGCTATTAAATTCACATCACTCTCACTTAAAACTAATCGACCTTCTAAAACTGTATATACAATGGTACCTCAATAAAATACTTCATAGGTACAGGTACAGCTTCATACTTATTAAAGCCCTTCGTCGAGTATTACATTCATTAACCTTGGACAATATGTTAACCACACACATGTCGACAAAAAAAAGTTACATCACCCGTAACCTATTACACTATTATTTATGCCACCTCGAATGTCGAGCCTCAACTGACCGCTCTGTGCGGAACTCGGTACTCACTACGAAACGGATCTTCAAACTATTGTCCTTCACTGTGATATAATCACAATCAGTGGTAAATCTTTATAAAAACTTGAATACGAGATAAAAACGGACTTTGGCCGGTTTAATACGACGACGATGGTTGTAATATATGTTTCTATTGTGCAATACAACACACTGTATAATCATTCATTAAAATTATCGATACCATGGTCGTCTGTAGAATATTTTTTAATTTTTAAGTTTATTTATTATTTATATTTCACGAAATTGATTGAGGCTATATCTTCATTTTCTCTTCTTCCATAAAACCAAAACACATAGGAGGCAAAGTTAATTTTGCACAATTTAATAGAAATTAATTTCCCAGTTAACTGTTAAGTTCTCAGCAGTAACTACCATGTTATTAGTCATCTCTTCGTTCCTGTGTTTATTTGTATAATCGTTTAACGCGAAGCAACGTTTGTCTGTCGAACGTCTAAAAATAAAGTTATATAAGTTCTGTAAACCGTTTGTTTTTCGCAGAATATTAAATGTTGAGAGCAGCAACAACTCGGATGTTTATTTAACTCTCTCTGGTTTGCATTGTCCATGTGTTAATATACCTTTCTTTTACAGGGTTTATCAGCCACATTATTGTACTACAATCGAAAGTTTGGTATGAGAGCATCGGGAGTGCTGTTCTTCTTTTGGATACTTTTGATACTGGCAGGTTTGCCTCAACTGCAGTCCGAGATTAAAGCACACTACAATCTAACCGATGATGAAAATGTTCAATATAACTTCGTTAGTTACATGGTGTATTATCCTCTGATAATACTTATGTTTTTATTGAATTGTTTTGCCGATTTACCTCCGAAAGATTCGCCTTATAAGTATGAGAAGGTAATTGAAATGTTATAATATTAATTTTAATTTCATTACTTTCCTTCTGAACCTTACAGACATGCCACAAAAGATAAGGGAACAAGGATCTTGGATATCCTTCTTAAAATTACAACCTTTGAGCGATGACAATGCCTTATGAGTTATGATACTTATGACTTAGTTATAAGAAAAAAAACTGGCAGAAATACAAGTTAATCTTCTTTATATGTGGACTCAAGAAGTATAAGTATATTGCGTTATTAGAAACGATTTTTTGTGTGCCTTAAAAGGCCAAGAAAAAAACTCAAGTTTGCTACAAGAATGTCAAATTACGTCATTGTAAATAGTTGACTCTGACTCGTCCATAGTTTTTCAATTTTAGCCTTGTCATTCTTATATTTATAATTATTTTATAATTTAGAACCAATGTCCGGAGAACGCGTCGGGATTCCCCAGTCGTCTCACATACAGCTGGTTCGACCCACTTGCCTTGACAGGGTTCCGTAGAAGTTTGATGGAAGAAGACTTATGGGCTCTCAATCCTCAAGACTCTTCCACAGAAGTCGTGCCAAAGTTTGACAAATTTTGGGAGAAGTCTTTGAGAAAACGAGAAATGTAAGCATAACGAACCCATATTTCATCAACAGTCACCATGACCATGAGATGCGTCCACAATGCGAGCATAAGAACAGAGGACACATTAAAAAACCCGCCACCTGAGCACTAAGTATCTCTAGTAAAAATGTTCTATGGAGCACTGCTTTTAGGAATCATTCTAATTTGTTCGCAAGGTTTTGATTAGGTTCGCAATGGAATTTCACGACCACTTGAACGCTCGCTTTCGAATGGTCGCGATGTGGACGCACCTTTAACAAATGTTTTACCTCTTTAATCAATTTTGACGTTTCAAGGCAAAAGATACCGTGATGACGTGTTGCTTTTAAATAATAATGTTTGCACGTAAATAAATAAAAGTTTTATAAAAATGTTATGGTTTCCATAAAATAATTTAGAGAACAATTGAATTATTTCATTTTCCCCCAATTTGGGGGTCTAACAAATCCACAGATTCCTAAAATAGCTTAACTACTATTAAATTTAATATCTAGCCAAGGGCGAAAAAAATACATTGTTATATATATCGTGATATTGACGATCATCTTAGCAAGGGACTCGTGGCTAAATATAATAACAGCAGGGTTTATTGAATGTCGACGCTTGCCAAGGGCTGTGGCGTGGATGGGCGACCGTGGATGGAAAGTACGCTATGCAGTTGCTTGGTCCCAGCTGTCATTCGTGGGTCTTTGTCAGTCGTTACGTCTATTCAGAAGCCCGAATGCCTAACAACCAGTCCTACCCAGTAACTCGATTGTCGAGGTCCGATAGGCAGTTTGCTTCATGTAAAATACTGGTACTCAGCTACATCCGGAAAGACTGGAAGCCGACCCGAATATAGTTGGGTAAAGGCTAGGCAGATCGATTGACTATCATCATTCCTGCATTTAAAGTTGAATGAACATCTCTCACTGACCCTTCATTTTTTTTATTGACAGCTCCAATGCCACAAAAGCCACGTATCGTAAGACATCAGCCAGCGTGAACTTCAAGCCTGAATCTGAGAAGAAGCCAGCCTCCATCCTACCAGCACTATGCTTAGCGTTTGGAGGACAGTTTTTGTTTGGAGCGATGCTCAAACTAATCAACGATGTGCTGATGTTCTTATCGCCACAATTACTCAAGTAAGTTACAAAATTTCTGCTAGTCATAGTATGGACATGATTCAGATGATGCTCCATATTTGTATATTATTTACTGACTTAGTTTGATAAAAATTATCAAAACGATAAAAATAAATCTCTCATCAATATCTCAAGTTTTCAACGTTCATTGACTTAATATCGCATTCATTTTTAGACTCCTAATAGGTTTCGTGCAAGGTAAAGAGCCGCTATGGAAGGGTTACATTTATGCAGTTGCACTTCTTGCCTGTGCCACGGTGCAAACTATGCTGCTGGCGCATTACTTCACGAGGATGTACCTCGTGGGCATGAGGATTAGAACCGCCTTGACGAGTGCCATCTATAGGAAGTCACTGCGAATGTCCAATGCTGCGAGGAAAGAATCCACCGTCGGAGAAATTGTAAACCTGATGTCTGTTGATGCTCAAAGGTAATAAAAATTACCATTTATCTATTCATTTTATCTTCTGCCTACACCTTCAAAAATGAAAGAAAAATGAAAATCTGTATAAGTCAGAAGTTCGAGTCTAATTGTACGAAGAATTTTGCTGATACCGATGAAATAAATTTTGTTATTCAGTCAAGGCTCATCGAGCAATCTTATCTACACATCTGACATTGAGATATGCAGGCAGCATCTGTAAATAGTATTACATTTATGATATTCAGTCATATAATTATTACACACCTACTAATCAAAACAACAGGAAAGCTTAAGAGTTGATAAAAAATACTGAACAAATAGCTTCTTCAACATTTATTTTTCTGTGTTCCTATGAAAGTTAAATAAATAATGTTATCAAATGATTCACTTGTTGAAATAGGAACTATGCTCCATCAGAGTTACTCTTCATAATGGATGTATGTACATCGAACTTTAGAAAAAATCAATTTATTTTTATTTTATCTTGATAGTTCTCTACTCTTATTTAATTAGGTAAGTATTCCGTCCATCATCAAATATACTGGAATAAAATAGAGGTAAACGCAAGCATGCAAAATTACAGATAACGCAACTCAGGCCCCCAAGATACAGGTGCTGCCTAGTTTGGGGACCACTGTTCAAATAACTGTTAAATATTCTAATAACATACATTATAATTATTTTTTTAATTTATTTTGTAAAACTGGACTGGACCAATAAATTATTCTTATTCTTACTGTCACACAGGTGACAAAAGACTCTCACTGTACCTAACTTTAACTACTTATAGGTATAGTCAAACAGCTCTCACATGAACATTTATTTCTAAAAAGTTCAATACTACATGATAAATAAATCTTATCATAACTCTTTACAGATTCGTCGAATTGACTGCATACTTGAATATGATATGGTCGGCGCCGCTGCAAATCGCTCTTGCCCTATATTTCCTCTGGGGGATCTTGGGTCCATCCGTACTGGCCGGATTGGCAGTCATGATCATACTGATCCCGGTCAATGGACTCATCGCCAACAGGGTGAAAACCCTTCAAATAAGACTTATGAAATACAAAGACGAAAGAGTCAAACTTATGAATGAAGTACTTAATGGAATTAAGGTAAAAATAAGAATGTTTGGTAGCATATGTTTATGTCTCGATATTGATCTCCCAAGCTCCCAATGAACTTATTCGATAACAATGTATTAAGTACGATAAGTACGTTACAAGAGTACATGGTGTACTAGCTTTCGACCGCTGCTTCGCCCGCGTGAGTGTCGTAAATTATACCACGATAAGGTACTACCTGGATAAAAAATATTTTATTTCCTAACACAGGTCATGGTCTATATAAAATCCGTTTAGCCTTTAATGCGTGAAAAGGTAACAGACAGACGGACAGAGTTACTTTCGCATTTATAATATTAGTATGGATATTTAGTCGGTTCATCCAAAATACCGGTATTCAGCTGCATCCGGTTAGGTTGGAAACCGACCCCTACATAGTTGGGAAGAAGACTAGGCAGATGATGATGATGAATGATTCTGTCCAACGGAACAATCTATAATTTTATACCTGTTAATAACATTATTTTTTCTCAGTAGTAACCAACTACAACATTGTTTTAAAAGAATTAATTGATTAACAAAATTAAAAAGATGTTTTGAAAAAAATACTACTACCTACGTCATTATGTCTTATAGGTTTCATTGCATATCCAAGGGAATTTTATCTACATTAGGCCAGACAAGATGTTATCAATCCCTTTTTAGAGTTCCGTAGTGTAATGACAAATACGGAACACTTATAATTTCGTTGTGTCCGTCGAATGTCACACAGACGTTTTACTCGAAGGTTATTGGCACTATATCGAGAAAAGATGCTATGTATGAACCGCTGGACAACTGTATAAGTAGTATAATTACGAAAAAAAATGGGTTGGCACTCCCCATACGCGTAAAAATTGAAGAAAAAAAATCAGTACACTCAAGTAGGTCGGATATTGTTGAATTCCATGATTAAAAAGATTAGGTATGATGTTTCTAACTGACTTTTTGATTGTGTGATATGCGGCTTTTAAGTCGCAAAATATACGTCCTCTACCTTGTCAACATTACAGTGGAAAATTCTAAAAAAAAAATATTTGTTAGAACTTAAAAAACTTCAATGAAAGTTAATTTAAAGACCATAGGTAGGTACGTCGCGTTGTTTTTGGGATATGGAATGTTTTCAGTTACAACCGCAGAAATACAGTTTCTTTGAGAAATACTATGAAATATAAAGTTGGTTTTGCTGTCGATAAAATCAATAATGCTCGTGTGTAAATATTTATCCCGACTACAGAATACTTCTCTGTGCGTGGTCCAACACACACTTGGCCGGTTTTCATAATATGGTGCAATAAACTTCAAAGATCATGAGTTGCTAAAATTGTCAATTTGCTAGTTTAAATTCTTTTTTCTGATTTCACCACATTGAGAAACACTATTTGAGATAAGGCTTTCGCGGCCTTTGTGTTATCACCACACAAAACATTATCTTATTTGATTCCCTGATATCATTACACAAACACCAGTTACTACTGTAGTTAATATCACTAAACGAGTATCGTTATACCAATAAATATGTTATAGAATACTGTCTTCCTCGTTTTATAAGACTCTTTAATCCTTTTATCGTTATAGCTATTCTATTTATGATAAAAAATTGTTTTGAATCATCGCAGCTGATTTAATAAAAATGTAGTGTCAATCATATTTCAGTGTTGCTTTAATTTAAATTTTCAGCTAGATTACGATCTTGTTCACGTACTGCTAATTGAAATAGTTTTAATTTGAATTAGGGTTTGTCCGGTTAGTATTCGCCAATTCAAATGATGGCCTTTTAAGTCAACTTTTCATGTTCAATGCGGCTGACATACTATTTTTTATTGAAATCTGCACTTAACATGGCAATCTTTCTTCCCTTTCAGATATTGTGAAATTCAACTAATTTTAGATTACTCTACAAAATCACATTTCTAGTATGAATTCTTACGTCACATTAGAGTGCAATGTGCAATGCGTATGTAGCTTATGTACACAATTGTATCTAGTTACGTGAGTGTACTGACCTCTCTGTGCAGGTTTACTGTTCGAATCTTAGAAGTAATAGCTATAGTCAGGTTAGCCTCGAACTAAAATCAACAACAACTAGTAAAGATGAACTTACATGTTTTTGTTTAATATGCGAAAGATTTCTCTATAGCAAAATTATTTGCCTCCTAATCCGAAAAGGGGTCATTGTACTCATCATTTTGAACAACTTTTTCTGAGTACAATAACCCCTTTTCGGGTTTAGCATAAACAAAAAATAATGTTGTATATTGATGTAAATCTATATTTTTTTCATCCTCTCATCATTCTTAGTCAAATATTAACTGTATAAATTATTTTCAGGTTCTTAAAATGTATGCTTGGGAACCGAGTTTCGAAGATCAAATACTTAAAATAAGAAACAAAGAAATGAACGTTTTAAAACAGACTGCTTATCTTAACTCTGCAACCTCTTTTATATGGTCTTGCGCACCTTTCCTGGTAAGCGACTTATCATTTATCTAACTGAAGCCTTGATACGAAATGTTACCAAATCAATTTGAACTACAATAATGTGGAGATTTTGTGTTTACACAAAACCGTAACTCACTGTTGGTTTTTTAAGAACTTACTCATTTGTAAAGAGAAACACCGAAATTGCTAAAATCATGCTGATTTTCGATTACGACACTGCGAAAATACAAAGTAAATGTAAACAAAGTAAAATAGAACTAAGATTCATATCATTATAAACAAACAGCTGCCTTATTTATCTAGCGGTAAATATGTTGGGTTTCACCATTTTGGAAAAGCTGGATGCAAAAATGCCGTCTTCAGCTATATGTGCTACGATAAATACTTTTTGGAAATGCAGCGTCACTACACACACACACACACACACACAACGTATTTATTAAATTATTAGTTACATAATTAAATGTTGTGGAATTTCAATATTTAGTGAAATTAAGTTACAATTAACTAATTAAATTTATTGGAATTACAAACATTTTATTGTCATGGATTTCCGCAAAGTGACACTATCTACTACTAATAACTTAGATAATTAATAAATTCCCATAATCGTAATTACTTTGATAAAACTTGATCTTCAATCACAGTCGTTAATCAGTTTTATTTTTATTAATTATGTCATTGATTTGGCCACACAGATTACACGTTTATTAGAGTCACACAGATTACAGTGTTATCAGTATTATATGTCTCAATATTGTTATTGATGAGCATTTATGCTTTCATATCATTTTAATATGATTTACTTACTGATAACACACACTGACATTATGTTTTAAGCTACAACAAGATAACCCCCAAAGAAGGTAATTATAATGGTACGAGCTTTATAACTGCTGTTTTGCTCTGTATGTTACACAAAACCCTGCTAATTTTATCTTTTAAATTCAGTACTTATAGAGCACAATTTATTTCAAAGGATTTTTATGTCACGTAATAATTAACGCTGAATGTAAGATCAGCATGGGTTTAAATAATTTTGTTTGTTTTCAAGGTGACCTTCCTAACCTTCTTCACGTTTCTGATAACGGATCCCGAGAAAAATATCCTGACAGCTGAAAATATATTCGTGTCGATGTCTCTGTTTTACACAATGCACTTGCCCCTAGGTTTACTGCCACTCATCGTGGTATCAGCGATCGAGGTAGTGCCACGACGTGCTCACTCCTCTATACATCTACACATGTGGCTATGGTTCTTTCACGTGCAGACACACTAACACACATATATCTTATACTTAATATTATAACCGAAGAGCGACAGTGCACAGTTCAGTTTACGTTGTGTTCTGTGGCTACTGAAGCACGCACGTTATATTTGTGCGTCCACTCGCCAGTCGTGATAATAGGTTGGGTAGAGACCACGAGCGAGTGGACGTGCAATGTGGTGGTCGTGGAACACAACTTAGACTTGTAAGCTTCAGTCCAGCCGCTTGCATGGGCACTTCTCATAATATAACTCGTGGAATGGTGTCGTAGGTGTCGCTGATGTCGTTCGGGTGCTTTGTACTGGTAAACGATACCGAAGTGCTGGACTCTAAGAGAGCTTTCGTAGCGTTGTCTCTTTTCAACATTCTGCGTTTTCCACTGTCAATGCTGCCTAATGTTATATCGAATGTTGTACAAGTAAGTTTATCATATTAGATTATTTTGTGTGCGTAGTGTGAAGCTTGAAGAAGTCAATATCAGTGTCAACTCGTGAAAGCAATTTAATGCAAATGTGGGGTAAAAAACAAGACTCCCATTAGTAATTAATTAAGCAAGTATGTATTTACTTAATTAATATTATTCCCAGACCCTGCATTTGATATAATTTTTCTGATGTAGGTAGTGGTTACACAATCATAAGGCGACTCATTATTCAAATTTTCTTTTAACGTTTCTCTGGTCGAGCAACTAATTATAATTTTAACAACTTGCTTCTACTTTTCTTTATCGTTTTAATTTATGACGAGTACTTAATTTATTGGTGTGGAATCTCAATAGTAAAGCTTGGTGTGGTTAAATATGTAGTTAAATACATGTTGTGTTGCTAACATTCCTTTCTTTACACATTATTTTGTATGACTAACTTATTTCTGCATTTTTAGACATCCGTCGGTATAAAGAGATTGAACAAATTCATGAACTGTGATGAACTAGACATTACATCTGTTGAACACGATCCTAAAGACCGTAAGTTTTAAAAACTATTTTCTTATGAATAAGTATTGTTGAAAAAAGTTTTCATAATATCCCTATTATTTCAGCGAACCCGATAGTAATAGAGAATGGTCACTTCACTTGGGGCGACCAGGACGCTGAGCCAGCTCTGAAGAACCTCAACCTGCACGTGCCGCGCGGCTCTCTTGTCGCTGTCGTTGGGGCCGTTGGCTCCGGCAAGAGCTCCCTGCTGTCTGCCTTGCTTGGTGAAATGAACAAGATTTCCGGACGAGTCAACACATTTGGTATGTTTCACTTAAAAAAAAACCGTCTTAAGCATATAAATGGTGTTTAAGTTAACTTATTCGTTCCTTAAATTCTAGGTAGCATAGCTTATGTGCCGCAACAAGCGTGGATACAGAACGCGACGCTTCAGGACAATATTCTGTTCGGCAAGCCGCTCGACAAACAAAAGTACATCAATGTCATCGATATGTGCGCTCTCAAACCTGACTTCGAGGTACTGCCTGGAGGAGATCAAACTGAAATTGGCGAGAAAGGTAAATACTATTTAACTATCGACACATGTTGTCGCAACGCAAGCACTGCGCGATGCTATAATATGGCGGCTGACTGTCGCCCTGCGACAGTCAGCCGCCATATTATAGGGTGTTTGACTATTATAAAAAATATGCTTAGGTAAATACTTATTTCGAAGATGTTACACGATTTGTAAAAAAACAATAAAATCGATGGAAAAATGGAGAAGTTTCGAAGGTTTTTTCCATCCTTGTCACGCAAATCGATCACTGTACTGAAAGGGGCGAAGTTACTATGGCGACGCTTCTGACATCAGATGGTAGCAGTGCATGCAGTCTCCATCTACCACCTAATAGATCTTAAAATGTTTAAAACTTCGCCATGTTTTTAGATACCTAAACATTTTTTTTTCTTTGGCATATCTTTTTTATAAGTAACGAGAAATCTAATTACAAAAAATAGACTGTCATGCATGGACAGAAGTGAAAACTTAAAACTGGAATAATTGTATTTTTCTTTGAATTTATTATAGTAATTAGTCTAGTTTTTACAAAATTTCATTTATGTAGTTTATTTATTAATCAAAACATGATGGGCTGCACAAGCACAGTACAAAATCTTAACCTTATCTCAGTAGGTATCTACATATGTCGGCTACTGCTATGTACCTATTTACCGTGAAAGTTAAAATGATAGAGATATCACTTGCACACCTAAACCGCATACAAAAACTTATTACGTAAGTACTTATATAAGTAGATGAAAATAAATATTCGGAAGTTTTCAAATAGTATTATACTCAGTTTCAAGAATGAACGCATATAGTAATATAAAGTCACTGGTTTGAGCGCCATCAAGCGGGTAAAAGTAAAAGCTGTAACTCTACAACTTCTGTCAGTAGAGCTCGTCTGCATGCGCTTTCTGCTGCAGCAGTAACCAAGGTTTGCTAATAAGGTTGGGACTGCTGGTGAAAGATTCGTGGGTATGAATACACAATCACCAACGCGGAACATTTATGTACAATGTAATTTGCAATGGTAATTGCGTTGCCATCTAGCGGTTAATAGTCGAACTCTCTCGGCGAATAATTCCGAATATTATGGTCAGTTCACACCGAAACGTGACGCCACATGACGATGCTTGAAGAGGCCAGTGGTTTCGCGCTGCGTATCGCGCCGCAGCGAGACGCCGCGCGGTGCAGCTGAGCGTGTTTGCCAGTGTTTCCACTTTAAGGGATTTCTCCCTTTTTTAGGGTAAACTCGTAATTAATGTAATACGTCTAATTTTAGTTTACCATGTTAATATTGTGCTATTACCGTGGCTAAAGACGACATTTGAACTAAGTCGCACATAATTCAAATTTGGTTGAACAAAAAAGAACCAACCAAGTAAAACGGGTACTCTTTGCTCCGTTGAGTTGAGACGGGTCGGGCGGGATCAGTCGAATCAAATCATGCCTTATTAAACTGTTACCTATCCCCTGGACGGTCCAATTCGCTCCGAGTCTTTGCGCACGCGTGTCAAGGCCACTTCTGGGTAGTCTGTAACCCATACCCGAATGGGACCACTTGAGATTATAACTATGATACGTTTTAAGTTTGTATCGGAGATGTTTACATAACATATGTCGTTGGAATCGGAATCAGATAAGCTATGTTAATAAAGCTAGATAAATACAGTTTCAAAATGTGAAATATTGTTAATTTTAATGTAAACTGAAGCGAAGGGGGTTTTTTCAATATACCGTCAAATAAAAATACATAGGAATAAAATTCAAATTCAAAATGTTTTCACCTATTTTACATAACGATACACTATTTAACACTAATAAATAAATAAAAAACACAATGTTAACAACACTTTTGTTTGGATTGTATAATCTTACCATATGAGTCATCACGGCGCGCAGCCGGCACCGACGCGGCGGAGAAAAAAGACTTGTTTATAGTTGAAGTTTCGGTGTCGTCCCAAGGACAAAGCTTTTGTTTTACGACAGCTAATCCATTATTTAGCACTGGTACACAACACAAACAGGATTTCAATTGTTATTTTTTTCACACACACTTCACCAAGACGGCCCGCCGCCGATATTCACTAACACAGTAAAAGTTTACGAACACTTTCAATCACGGCAACAATAATTTTACATATCTTTAAATTCTAAAGCTACATTCCACTGTAGGATATTATTTATTACTGGAATTACTCAAGACACAAGTTAACAAACTACATTAACATTATCTAATTCAATAAAATGTAAATGTAAACACTCGCGGCCGCGATTTTTGTACGGCAATACGACCACACTAAATTAAATAAAACATTCCACCACGAATCACTGTCGGATGTTGAATGTTGAATGCATAAACATCTCTCTCGTTCTTTCCTGTACAATTTGTGACACTTTGAGCATTAAAAATACAGATAAAAAATAAAATATCATAGAAACAACCGTCCAGTCGGACGCACGCTCCAGGAGCGTGTTGACAGATATGGGACTTATTTGACAACGCTCGAGGAGCGCATTGGACCGTCAAGGGGCTATAATAGTTTCTCGTTTCTGAAAAATGGTTTCGTTTTGTTTTACGAAAAACCTGGGACGACCCAGTAATTATCGAAACAGACCTTACCCTAAAAAAAATAATACCCCAAAATTTACCCTGCTGTAATAGTTTTACTCTAAATCTAGAGTAAATTAAGTTAAGTTGGCATCACTGAGTAGGGACAAGTCGCCACAGCGGCTTCAGGCTGCGCCTTGCGGCGTAGCGCGACGCAGCGAGGCATTTTCGAATTATCTCAATTAAATGTGTATCTTTTTGTGTAGTAAATAAAGTTTTATTTTGTATAACTATCTTAAAAAGTGCGCGCAGTGCGTCGCTTCGCGTCACGTCTCGTTGTGCACTGACCCTTACTCAATAATTTTTCTACAAATATTATCGGCAACGATGTTATTACTTATAAATGAATATTCATCCACTTACCGTCGTCGATCGCACAAAAACAGTCAAAATTCATCATACGAGGCATGCCTTTTAAGTTCTGTCGTTTCCATATTTCCCGGCAATTTTGAATTTGGAACTGTTCTATATTCGAATGTGTTTAAATTTGGAATCTCAAAACAGTTGAAATTATTAGGATTAATGCTATTGTTTAGTCACAGCGTCGATTGGAATCTGTCAGGTTACGTACGAAAATGAATCTTTCTAAGGAAAATGTTGTGCAATAATTTTCTACAACTTTAGAAGAGGCCTGACACGGCTTCAGTGTTTTGAAGAGCTAACATCTGTGTTCAGTGATGAAGCCCCATGTCTGCGGACTGTAGAATTCCAGCGTGGACATACTAGTGTTAGTGACAAATCTCGCGAAGGACGCCCAAAATCCGCCTTCATTGAAGATAACATCATTGCTGTGAGACAACTAATTCTCAAAGATCGTCATGTGACGTATCGAGAGATAGAGGCTCTATTAGGCAAATCAGGGACAACCATTCAGAAGATTCAAATTCAAATTCATTTTATTTAGCATACACAAAGTTCTTAAATTATACAAGTAGCATGGTATGAAATTCTCACTAACAGAAGACTTAGGTCCGTATTACAGAACGTTCCTCAAGTCCGGTTTGATCTGCAATCAGTTGATCACTGTCTGAGTATAGAATCAGTACTTGAGCATCGGTCTTATTCCAGAACGGCAATCAATCTATACTCAGCTGAATCGAGACTCAAATCGAGCCTCAAGCAGAGATGTGTATTGTCTATGCATCATTCTGTTTTCGTTTACGATTTATTATAATAACCGACTTTGATCCGATCTTCACTGGATTAGAAATATTAAAATACACCATAGAACCCCAGTTATTTAGGAAATCAGCGTTATTATTTCATTCCTGAATAGTAAAATGCCCCATTTATTGAAGAAGGAAAGGTCTTTGAAGTGAAGTATAGTAAATTAGTAAGCAACATTGTCAAGCTTAAAAAACTTGTATTTGACATGACAATCTATGCTCAAGCGCGGTCTCAACCACACTTGGGTGATTACAGATTTGATCACTGCTTGGGTTCGATTGAGTAACTGAGTAGCGATCTAAAATAAAGCCAAACTCAGTTGAACTAAGATCAATGAAACTATGCTTGAGCAACGATCTAAAATTAAAAGCGGACTTAAAACTAGTTTTAAACAGAGATCAATACTTGAGTTTCCTTCTGTAATACGGACCTTAAACAGATTAGACAGCGGGTCCCAAACTAGGCACAGCCTGTATCTTGGTGACCCAAACAATACCAAGGTTAACAATATTTGTGCTGTTCTGCTAGCGCAAGATTTTTTTATTAATTAAGTTCATTACACCATTTTGAAAGTTTACAATAATTAAGTGCAAAGAAATAAATAACCTAGATTATACATACAAAAACAGTAACAGGTGAGTGTGTGGTGTGAGTGTGAGTGTGTTCTATCTGTGAGTCTTAATTATGTGCAGCAAAGTACAAAAGATCTTGCATGAAGCCCTTGGGGTGAGAAAGCTAGTTTGCCGTTGGATACCGCATCTGCTTTCCGACGATCACAAGGCGGCCCGCGTCAGATGGTGTAAGAAAACTCTGCAAAGGTTCAACCGAGGACAGTCAGATCACGTCTACGATATCATCAGTGGTGACGAATCTTGGATCTATGCCTACGATCCTGATTCCAAACAACAATCTACAATCTGGGTCTTTCAAGACGAGCCAAAGCCGACTAAAGTTGTTCGTTCTCGAAGCACTTCAAAGAAGATGGTGGCCACGTTCGTTGGAAAAACCGGCCCTGTTGCGACTATTGCACTTGAAGATCGTAGAACGGTTAACGCAGAGTGTTATACCACAGTTTGTTTACCACAAGTCATCGCCGAACTTCGAAATTTTAACTCAAAGCGACGCATCATCCTACACCACGACAACGCAAGCTCACACAGCGCTGTCAAACGATTGAGTATTTGAAGCAGGAAAAAGTAGAAATTCTTGACCATCCTCCATACAGTCCTGACCTAAGCCCTAACGATTTCTTTACATTTCCTAAAATTAAGAAAAGTCTTCGTGGTCAAAGGTTCCAGTCCGGTGAAGAAGCAGTCGACGCTTTCAAGTCAGCCATTTTGAACACCCCACTGTAGAGTGGAATAAATGTTATAATAACTGGTTTGAGCGAATGGAAAAGTGTATTAAGCTACGTGGTGAATACTTTGAAAAACAATAAAAAAAAAATTTTTTTTTCTTCAAACGACAAAACTTAAAAGGCATGCCTCGTATTAATGACGACCTTGATCTACGGTTCTTTTCGTAACATTTATTTGTACATAAAAAAGTATTTATGATGTTATTTCGTGCAAATATTATCTAAAACGATATAATAACTACTTATAAATGAATACAACAAACAAACACTCTTCAATCAAATTCTCCGGAGCACGCAGTCGCGACCTTCAAACTTACGTTTGACCGAGATGGCTATACCGCGCATTAGGTATGTGCGCGGAAAGATGGGGAGGTAGTGCAGGCCGCTCATTCGTCAACGCTCACGGCGGCCCGCAGCTCATTCGTCTATAACTTGATCTACCAAAAATCGCTTAAAGCGCCTAAAGAAATTTCTCTTGAACTAGTCAAATACCCTATTGTCTAGAAGTTGTTTAAATTGTAGTGACCATTTTAACGCAATAAAAATGGTGTTTGTCTGTGCGCAGGTATAAACCTGTCTGGCGGTCAGAAGCAGCGCGTGTCGCTGGCGCGCGCGGTGTACTGCGACGCGGACAACTACTTCCTGGACGACCCGCTCAGCGCCGTGGACTCGCACGTGGGCAAGCACATCTTCGACAAGGTGCGTGTGTAGTGCAGTGGGGCGGTGTGTGCGAGCGGGACGGCAGTGACTCTCTCTCTCGCGCAGGTGCTGGGCCCCAGCGGGCTGCTGAAGAGCAAGACGCGCGTGTGGGTGACGCACAACGTGTCGTACCTGGCGCACACGGACCTGGTGGTGGTGCTGCGCGACGGGGAGGTGTCGGAGGCCGGCTCCTACCAGCAGCTGCTCGAGAAGAAGGGCGCTTTCGCTGAGTTCTTAATACACCATCTGAGCGACGCCGAGCGGTCGTCTCCCGAAGGTAACTAGCTGACTCCCACAACGACCCAATCGACTCGCCACGGTCGGTGTGGCCGCGCCTCGCGCGACGTGCATTGCCTCGTCTCGGTCGGTGTGGCCGCGCCTCGCGCGACGTGCATTGCCTCGTCTCGGTCGGTGTGGCCGCGCCTCGCGCGACGTGCATTGCCTCGTCTCGGTCGGTGTGGCCTCGCTTCGCGCGACGTGCATTGCCTCGTCTCGATCGGTGTGGCCGCGCCTCGCGCGAAGTGCATTGCCTCGTCTCGGTCGGTGTGGCCGCGCCTCGCGCGACGTGCATTGCCTCGTCTCGGTCGGTGTGGCCGCGCCTCGCGCGACGTGCATAGCCTCGTCTCGGTCGGTGTGGCCGCGCCTCGCGCGACGTGCATTGCCTCGTCTCGGTCGGTGTGGCCGCGCCTCGCGCGACGTGCATTGCCTCGTCTCGATCGGTGTGGCCGCGCCTCGCGCGACGTGCATTGCCTCGTCTCGGTCGGTGTGGCCGCGCCTCGCGCGACGTGCATTGCCTCGTCTCGGTCGGTGTGGCCGCGCCTCGCGCGACGTGCATTGCCTCGTCTCGGTCGGTGTGGCCGCGCCTCGCGCGACGTGCATTGCCTCGTCTCGGTCGGTGTGGCCGCGCCTCGCGCGACATGCATTGCCTCGTCTCGGTCGGTGTGGCCCCGCCTCGCGCGACGTGCATTGCCTCGTGTTGGTCGGTGTGGCCGCGCCTCGCGCGACGTGCATTGCCTCGTCTCGGTCGGTGTGGCCGCGCCTCGCGCGACATGCATTGCCTCGTCTCGGTCGGTGTGGCCCCGCCTCGCGCGACGTGCATTGCCTCGTGTTGGTCGGTGTGGCCGCGCCTCGCGCGACGTGTATTGCTTTTTGCACATATTTCACGCGTTTGAGCGTTTGCAACTTGCTTCTATTAAGACATAATTCAAATTTTAATATCATCAGTAAACAGATCCCCAATCAATCGCAAACCATTATTTCAGAATTGGACGAAATCAAACAGGACCTTGAAAGTAAACTTGGCACTGAATTCCAGAGCAAGTTGCAGCGAGCTCGTTCCCTTTCCGAAAGTGCATCAGAATCAGAACCGGCTGCAGGTAAAGGTTTTTTTTTAGAATAATCGATCCATTCACAACATTATTATCTACCAACGAGGAAGACATAATCTGACTAAGATATTCACATGATTTTGATGTATAACCACTTCATTTTCTAGTCATAAGCTATGAAACAGCACTTTTTATAATAGAGTCTAATGTCATCATGTTGTGAGGGTGACAATACATGCAGTTTAACAAAGAACTTCACATTTTATGAATGATCTAATCTTACTACGACCTACTACAATACCTACAAGTATTTTTTAAGGTATTATTCCGCATATAATAAGATTATTGTGTAATATAATTAACTATAATTTGAATACGTCTTCTGTCTGTATCTAGGAGACCGCGCCGGCAGTGTAAAGAGAAAAACGCCAGAAACCGCCACTCCGAATGAATTGAAAGAGAAAAATAAACTCATAGAAGCTGAGAAAACAGAGACTGGAAGTGTAAGTTTATTTACACTTTTATACTAAAAGTTAAAGTGTATTCAAAAGAGTTGTATGACATTGGTTTACAGAATATAAAAAAAAAACAAGACTAGACTCGCGACAATCTAAGAAGTCCGTTTTGACAGCTATAAAAATCCTTTGTGTAGCAATGAAAAAAAAAATTAGTTTATAAAATACTGATTCTCGAGACATATCGATTAAACATACTTAGAGAGTTTTTAACCGACGTCTTATCTACATTGCTTAAAACTGATTCTCAAGGCATATCGTTTAATTACAAGTATGAGAACGAAGCGTCAAAACGGACTTCTTAGATTGTCGCGAGTGTATGTATGTAAAAATCATCGCAGACTGCGGTCTAATCAGCCGCGCATAAAAAGCACAATATTTCTGTTTGTCTTATTTTCTTGTTGTATCGTTTGCAGGTGAAATGGGGCGTTTACAAGCACTACCTGATGAGTGTAGGAATTTTGTCGTCCGTAATCACAGTACTCATGAATCTCATTCTGCAAGTTTTCCAAGTCGGCTCCAATTATTGGCTTACTGAATGGGCAAATGATGATAAAATGGTAAGTCCATGTGTATTTTTCTTTTAATATCTTTGTCACATATTTTTTTATTAAAAAATATTACCTATGTCCTAATAGACCATGACGCTTGATATAAGATTATTTAGTACGCTTGATTAGCGGGAGGAATGACCGTAGTATAATGTTATCACTTATCAGTACAGGAGCGACCTATAATCTCGCATATGTAGTTATATAAAATATTTTTGGAAAAAAAATATTGTCTTCTTGATGAGATTGTGGTGTACGGTGACCAAAACAACCTTTCGCGTCAATTCAAATTGGTTGGTTGGAGAATATCCCTAAAAATAGGGCCAATCGAAACCGATTTTATGATATAGAAAAATATATTTTTAACGATCGCACAAGCTGATGACAACTTTGATTGTGGAGAACCTTTAGCTGAATTTATTGTTTGTACGTAGCTCGTGAACGGCACGGTTGATACTCAGCGACGCGACATGTACCTCGGTGTGTATGGCGGCCTCGGAATCGGACAAGGTAAAACTACATCTTAACTAACCACTGTTGTTGCTATACTGACGATTACACCAAAATTTAATTATATACCCCATTCAATAATTTTCAAATTACTTTAACGTTTATCATCAAATCTTAATAAAATAATTACGGCGTTGGAAAAGTCTTAAATCATTACGACTGGTGATCGCAGTATGTTATTCAACCACAAAGGATGCTGCTGTTTATTCCTCTTGTCATAATAATCTCATACCCCGCGTCCTAACAGCGATCGTCGCGCGAATACACGACCGTTCGAACTTTTTGTTCGGTGAACCTGAACGGGTGGTCGCGACGACAGAGGGTTTCCTGTTTTCTGAACTAAAGTGATATAAATGCAAGCGACCGATCGAGTATTCGCGCGCCGATCGCTTATAAAAAAGAAACCAACTCAGAAAATAAACGAATTAAAAACTAAACGACACTTACAAATATACTAATAATATAATTTGGTAATGGAAACTATTAATAATGAATACATTATTTACACAATATTTTATGTTTATGTAACTGTTTTCTATATTCTATGCATATTCTTCTTTAAAAAGTTTGCAAATATTGCTCTTTATTATACAGGGTGTTAGTGTAAACACCGTTATCCTTGAAACCAGTGGTTTGGTTTCATTAATAGAACGTAAAATCAATGGCAAAATACAACTTTTTTTTTAAAGAAAATCTAAATTTTCCACAAGAATGTTTCACCCTACACGCAAGGGCAACGAACTTGCGTCTCAACACGGCGGCCGGCGGTTGTCGGGGGCGGGCGGGGCGCGCGGGACGTTACATGATCGGTCGTCACCTGTTTCGCAGCTCTCTCGAACGCATATCCATGAGTATCGGGACAGTGACGGATATTTACTTTTTAAAATCTTTTAATGGAAATACGGTTTTTTTTTGTTGTTACTGGGTCATTTATTTTTATATTTAAGTCAACTACCCATGGTTTGAGTGACAACGGTGTTTACCCTTGCATACTGTATTATGTATATCTATTGCATGGTCTTGAATTTTGTTAATAACCAAAGAAATTCCTATCTGCATGGAAATCATTACAACAATAGATTCAATTTAGTAGGAAATAACATACAAGTGTCATGAAAAAAACCGGAATCACAAATCATTTAGAAAATGTTGAGAATTAAGTACTGAAGTATTCAAAAAATAGTAACGACTTGACAAAATGTTGTCCATTCAATTTTTTGTTTTTTACAAGTAAGAGAATCCATTTTGTTAATTGAGTTTTAATTAATTTCTTCTCTCAATTTAACAATGTAAATCGTCAAATTTTCACAAAATAGTCTTATATACATCAAACACATCATTTCGAGTGCGATATCGATTTTTAAATGATCTTAATTTTAGTATTTTTCTATTATAATCAAAACAGCGCTGCAATTTTCAAAAAACATAAGTAATTTTGCCTTGCTGCCTTGACGGATCCCTTAAAAAAACATAAGATTCGCATCCGCAACTTCCCTAGTACACTCGCGCCCACTACGAGTTGTACAATATTCTGTTTACCGATATTGGAATTTTGTATGCTTTATTACAATAAATAATCGATTTTCTTATTGTTGTTCTTACTGAAATGCGACTGGTGACTTTTGTATGTTAAACTAGTATTTTCATCCCTTTTTTATGAGATTGCATGGTACATCTTCTATTTAGATATTTATTTTCTCAAATATTTAGTAATGTTTTTGAAATTCGCAAAATACACGCCTGTCCTTACTGAATAATGAAAAGTGTTTTTTTACAAACGGTCGGGATAACATGGTACAGCAATTTTCTAAAACTTTCCATTTCCCCCAAATATTTTTCTGGACAAAAATAAACATGCACTGTGCAAAGAAAACTAGTGAAATGTTTTGCCTCCGCTCGTGTGCGCGCCAGTGGTGTCGGTGTCGGTGTCGTCGCTGGCGCTGTACCTGGGCACGCTGGCGGCGGCGCGCGCGCTGCACGCGGCGCTGCTGCGCGGCGTGCTGCGCGCGCCCTCCATCGGCTTCTTCGACTGCACGCCCGTGGGCCGCGTGCTCAACCGGTTCAGCAAGGACGTGGACGTGCTCGACAATGTGTTGCCCATGACGCTCAGAGGATGGACCTCCTGCTTCTTTGCGGTATGCGACGCCTCTCGCGCGCCGTGCGGCTCCCGCACGTGTGGAGTGCGACACTGGTACAACTCGAACGTTGCATATTTGTTCAAACAAACACACATTTAGAATGTAGAACTCTGAATAGGATTTGGTTTGTATGTAATGTATCCAAAATTAAATTTGAAGTTATATAAAAAAAAAAACATATAGGTATCAATTAGTAACTTAAAGCAATAAGGCCTATTATAGAAGAAAATATTTCCACCAATCCAAAGTGATTTCAGCGTTTTACTTGAAACGCGAGTTAAAGCTTGCAGAAAACAGGCTTTAGTTATTTCTTCACGAACAGGTTCTACACAGTTTAAATGACGTAAGTACTGTCGGTTGGCTACATTTCTAGAGTTGACCAAGTGTTGCACTTTATACTGCAATGTGTTACGCAAATCGCATATAGAATTTACATATACTTATGTTTTTGAGCCCCAAACAGTGTGTAGCGGTATGCCTCACATGTTTCCTTCTCTACCTAAGACTTTTGACGTCAACATGGGATCAGTTTATGAATAATATAAAACGTTGTTTTTCGCTCCATCTTGTTGCGTAAGTGCTTAGATAGTTGTTTTTCCTTACATTCTCTGCTTTCTTTTGTTTAACCCAGGAATTAGATGTATGCTAAGATAAGCTTGCATGTGATTAACCTAGTGTAGATGTTAAGTTCAAAGGAATAACCAAAACCGCTAATTTGGTGATAAAATCGACCACAACGCGTCAAGTTTATTTATTAAACTGGACACAAAGCTTCTTGGCACAAAACGCCTGCAAAGCGAAATTTGTATCGTGATGCTTTTAACATAATTTTGTTTGACACTTCGACCAGAACAATTTTGAATCTCGAAATAAATGCGTTGCGGTTCATAGTTAAAAGCTGCCAGTAGTAGCTTTATACTAATTTAAATTCCCTAGTGACCATATTTGGAATGAATACATTTGGGGTGTTGTCCATCCCGGTGTTATTTATAAATAATTACAAATACATAACTTCGGGTTGTTCGCATTTTACCATCGGCCAGTCCGGGCAAATAGCCCAGGCACAAGTTCGTGGCTATAATTTAACAAATAGCTCTGATTCTCTGTTCGTGATGCCTGATTCAGATTCTGAAAATAGACGTGACTCTTTGCATTAGAAACAAGTGTCACTGTTAGAGTCTGACCAACGAAAGCTGTCCACGAATTATTATCTGTTGAATATTTTACTTCACTTCTAAGTAACATTATTACATGTCAAATTATTATATAAATAATGAAATACTGATGTAAGTATCGCATAATATGTCTTGAATAATAAATAGTATCGACTCCGTTTAAGCAGGGTATACCAAGCTCTTGATTTTTAAAATTTCCGCCTTTTTATTCTTGGACAGCTTTCGTTGGTCACACTCTAAGACTAAAATTGACAATAATTATGGCGATCGATCGATTATACTTGACAAGCCGTAATGCGATGTGGTGGATTTTCTCTAAAGAGTGTTTTCGGTTCATATGCCTAACATAGACTCTAAATAGCTCTAATATTTTATCTTACGCACAGTACACTATCAATATCCACCAACTTAGCTTCGTGTAGCCCCTCTTACCTTGTAAGTAATATTTGGATAATACGCATCGTAAAAAATGTATTCATTATTAGGAGTGTCGCCCAGTGTCGAGCGCCCTTACGCGGTGTTCGGCTAGGTACTAAACAAGTGTCCATGGATGTTGTTGCAGCATTAGGATCAATTTTTGCTGACTTAATGCCATTTCTGGCGTGTTGGCGGGCGGCGAGGTATCTCCACGAGCTATTGTTGGGCCATGTGTTAAAGGCACCGTTGCAATTCTTCGAAGTGACACCCGTTGGCAGGATACTCTCTAGATTTTCTAAAGACATGGACATTTTGGACACGTCTCTTCCTTCGCAGATCTCCGATTTGATGTGGTGCATTTTTGAGGTAATCTCACCACTGTTAACTACATTTTTTATGGCCATTCGGTTATGTTGGTGGGTATTTTTGTATTGTTTTATGATTTGTCTGTGTTTATGCAACATTATGTTCTGTTATTTGCGAGGTGTTAGTGCGGTGTAGTGAGAAGTACGTGTTTGCAGTCCGCATAAAGAAATGCATGTAAAATATTGTTTTTTCAATTAATTGGTAATTAGTTTTATCGTTCCATAAAAGGTTTACGTTTTATAAAAGGTTAAATTAAATCGTATTTAGCTACTACAATTATCCGTTCAACATTTGATTTCTTTGGAGCATTTAGTTAGTAGTAACATTTAGTAGTATAGGATCGATAGTATTATCAAATCAAGGGTATTTGGTCGCATACAATTTAAAGTCATCATATTCGCCTTGTCATAATCATCATTTCGGATAACGCTTCTAACAAATAAATGTTTTTTTTTTTAACCATAATTACTGATGTCATAACGATATAAGTACAGCCAGTAAATTAGTTGTTTAAAAATAAGGTTGGCAATTGTCCTAAATATTTTAGAATAAATGCTTAAATTGTCAGCCATTGCAGATTCAGAATGTTATAAATAATCTTAAAGACAAAACAAAATCCTGTCATGAGATGAAGCCATGCCATATTATAATAAGTCCAAAAATTCAAGCTCCTATATACTTAACATTGGAACAATGAAACATTCAATTAAAAGTTTTGTATTTTAGACTAAATTACTATTAGACGTATCAATTTTAATAATAATTCTACATTTATGTGCAACTTAATGGTGAAGAAAGTTAGATAAAATCATGATTATGACGATCAAACCAATATGCTCAAACAAACGACTATGCCAATAATCAATTATGCGAAAAAACATTTCATGCATTTTGACATTAAAGCTCAACACACTCAAAGCGGGTGCGTATCGGGCGCGGTTCGGGACGGTAGGACGGCGGGCTTGTATACAATTGTAATTCCTTGTATTATATGAATGTCATCGTCACACGAAAAGCGTGTGTGGCACCCGCTCCCGACCCGCTCCGAGCCTGACCAGCGCACGCCCTTTGTGTGTGTTGGGCTTTAGACTTCAGATTTTATGTGAACAAAGGCCATCGTCACACGGAAAGCTTGTTGTGTGATGTTTTTTTTTATCTTTTTCTGTACCTACTACTTTTACTTGCCATTTTTTTTTTTTTTGTTATTAATTTAACAATTCACTATAGTATCCGGAAAATCCTCTTAAACAATACGTATTCACCTCAAAATTAAACTTGTGTTTTCAATCAAGTTTGTAAACTGATCCCAAAAATATGCGCTTATTTACTGTGTTTTTGATATATTCACCACGTCGAAATTACCTGGATGGATACAAATAATTGTTGTCTTTGCATTTCAACTATTCATTAAAGTTATCCAAAGTTTACCGCTTATATTATTCAAATCTGTGTACCACACTTGTGTATCACACTTTTTAAGAACTATTTGACCATTTATGTTGCACTTGTTTCATTTTTTTGTTAAAATAAAAGATAGCATGTATTTGTATCGACAACAGTATTATCAAATAATCTTGCACAACTTTTATTAACATAGTAGGTATTAAATTTTTGTATAATAAATAAAATAATACAACCGGACTATGCCCAATGTGGTTCAGGCGCTCGCCTCTCATGCACGAGGTTGTGGGTTCAAATCCGGGTAAGTATTGAATCCACAATTCATAATTAATGCTGTATGTATGAGAAGATTCCTTTGCCCTGCAGTGGGTCAGTTACAGGCTGGTAATATTTATTTATTATAAAAAAAATACATTTTAGCGGAAATTTTTTTAGTCGTTCATAAAAGAGGTGCAAACATTAATTTGATTAGTGTAGTATTGTAAAGTTACACACAACAGCATGAAATGTCTGTAGGTATTGGGGACGCTTTTCGTGATAAGTTTCTCGACGCCGATATTCATGGCCGTGATTCTTCCCATCGGCATCATTTACTACGTGATCCAACGGTTCTACGTGGCTTCGTCGCGGCAGCTGAAGAGACTAGAGTCTGTTTCACGATCGCCTATTTACTCGCACTTCGGTGAGAGCATCACAGGCGCTAGCACCATCCGAGCTTACGGCGTCTCGGAAAGGTAAACTTAAACATACTTTATTTCCGCAAACAGATACTAATTTTATTAAAATTCACACAATAAAAGCTTGTTTAGACACAGAACAGATAAAAGAGGTTAGAAGGGCCTTGTGGGCGGGGCAAGCGCGCCGCACTTATGAGCAAACGCTCATAAGTCAACCGAAATTTGGTTCACCGGTCAACAGTCGCGCTCATATTGTGACAACGTGTGACGCTCCGCGAAAAAAAAAGAATTATGCCGTCTTGTGCTATTATTACGTGTCGGAAAAGAAGCCAGGTGTGTAGTGTTGCCCGGGAAGGGATTTCTTTTCATCGGTAAGTCCAAAAACCATTAAATACAAGTGATATTTGTAATTATTACAATAATATTATGTAGTTTAAAGACAAAAACGATATAATCGCAAACAGATTCAAAATTATACATTGCTTTCAATGCATGGGTACCAACTTGTACTAGATGAGTGATTGCGCAATGTATTGCGTTCACTGCGAACGTTGCGTGCAACGAGCCAAAGCTGAAATTCGGCGAAATCCATGCTTATCGATAGTGTTGTACCAAGTTGTACACAATGTCGATACTAAGTATATTGTGTGTTTGAGGTTAGCCGTGTATAATGAAAACATACATTTAAAATTTTATTAATTTAGTTAATTAAGTTTTAATACCCAACAGTTTCATAAATAAATATTATTGTTCAATATTAAAATATTCTTGTATTTTTTACTTCTGTAATTTTCTTACTTACTAGCTGAAGCCCAAGGCATGAATTATATAAAACAGAGCTACAATAAGCAAAAAACTAAAGAAAATTTGAATTTCGCGGTTTTATCGAATGTTCCCCCTTAATTGTACATTATTATTTATATGTATTTAGTAAGTCCACGCTAATTGTCCCCCTTCCCAAAATTATAGCGAAAAATTTCCAACTTAAAAATTACAGCAAATTTATCGATATAATTAATCGACCGTAACATGTATGAGAAATAAATTGCTTTTGAGCGTGTGTGAGTGTACGTCAAACGCAGTGTTTGCGTTAGTGTGACAACCAATAGCAAACTACTGATCTAAGTGTGAGTGGTTTCTTTGTGTGCGTAATGCGCGTATTGGTCTCTTGATTGTAGTGGAATTAAAGAGTGGGAAACAAGCGGCGACACGCGTTCTAATACAAATCAGGGACTATTTCCTTTCTAACCTCTTTTATCTGTTCTGTGTGTTTAGACAGTTCAGTGTTAGTACGAATATTAAGCAAACATAATACAGTCTTAGTTTTTATGTTCGCCCCATTAATTGTATATTAAATGTAGGAAGATAATCTGGCTTTGATGGTATTATATTAATTTCCTTTGGTCCACTAGGTTTATTGCAGAATCAGAGCGTGGTGTGGATCACAACCAGTCGTGCTACTACCCGAGCTGCATCGCGAACAGGTGGCTCGCGATCAGGCTCGAGATGATCGGCAATCTCATCATATTCTTCTCCGCGATGTTTGCAGTGCTCAACAGAGACACTATCAGCGCCGGTCTGGTCGGACTCTCAGTCAGTTACGCCTTACAGGTATATGACTAATGTTATTGAAAGCGTTGCAACACATTGTCAACATCATAATACTGTGAAAGTGCACCGCACATCTTCTGTATTCTCTACCCATCGGCAAATTTGGTTTCAGATCACACAGACTTTGAATTGGCTGGTGCGCATGACATCAGAAGTTGAAACAAACATTGTAGCAGTGGAAAGAATAAAAGAATACGCGGAGACAGAACAGGTGAGCAAATATGAAACTGCACGCACCATGTAAGTGCTACCTACTTATTCGAACTGACAATCTGAATGTGGTTGTTTTGCGATAAAGGAGGCGGCGTGGACCGTCTCGCCCGGGCCGGGCGCGTCGTGGCCGGAGACGGGCGCGCTGCAGCTGGAGGGGCTGACGCTGGCGTACCGCGCCGGCGCCGAGCCCGCGCTGCGTGACGTCACGTGCGCCGTGGCGCCGCGCGACAAGCTCGGCATCGTGGGCCGCACCGGCGCCGGCAAGTCCACGCTCACGCTCGGCCTGTTCCGCATCGTCGAGGCCGTGGGCGGCCGCATCCTCGTCGACGGGCTGGACGTGGCCGCCATGGGCCTGCACCAGCTGCGCTCGCGCATCACCATCATCCCGCAGGACCCGGTGCTGTTCTCGGGCACGCTGCGCATGAACCTGGACCCCTTCGAGACGTTCTCGGACGAGGACATCTGGCGCGCGCTGGAGTACGCGCACCTGAAGCCCTTCGTGCAGGGTGAGTGCCCTAGCGCCGCGCGGCTCGCGTCCAGTACTCACGTACTCACTCACACGTATGCGCAGGGCTCGCGGCCGGGCTGCGCCACGAGGTGGCGGAGGGCGGCGAGAACCTGTCGGTGGGACAGCGACAGCTCGTGTGTCTGGCGCGCGCACTGCTGCGCAAGACGCCGCTGCTGGTGCTGGACGAGGCCACGGCGGCCGTCGACCTGGAGACCGACGAGCTCATCCAGGTGCGTGCGGCCTCTCCCTCTCGCGCTCCCCCAACCGCGCGCTCTGTCTCACTCTCACCCTCCCCTCGTGTTGCAGAAGACGATCCGCTCCGAGTTCGCGTCGTGCACGGTGCTCACCATCGCGCACAGGCTCAACACCATCATGGACTCCACCAAGGTCATGGTGTTAGACAAGGGACAACTCGTCGAGTACGCGCCTCCTGAACAACTATTACAAGATAAGAACTCTATATTCTATAGCATGGCCAAGGATGCAGGCCTAGTTAATTAATTATTATACTCAAAATTCACTAACTTATCCATTCCTTTTTAGTGAATTAAGAGTATTGAGACTCATCTCCGTGTGATAGACGATATCGACGCAGACACGTTATAATGTTTTTGGTACAACAAATGCAGTGTAGTATTCCTGTATTAGTTGCAACTTTTACTTTCGAAAATAAAATCATAGTTACAAGCCGTTCTGTTGGTAATGTAAACGTTTATGAAACGTGTCGGCAACAGACATTAGGCAAAAATGTATGGGGCTGGGTCCAAATTTCCATCACCAACGAGTCCTATAACTACTGAATAGTAATTTTGATACCAAACAAGAAAAAGTTAAAAAAAGTACGACTACACTACATGGTGGCTAAAACCCGCGTGGTTGTTTTTGTTTTCAAAATAAATATGGCCAGCGTCACTCGTGGTGGTTCGCTCATTTTTGTTTTTAATTTTGTTTTAGCTACAGATATTAACCCTCTTATTCATAAACGTTTCTTAAAGTTAAACAGTCGTATAAACGTCGTTAAACAGTTGCTAATTCATAACTTAACTTAATGTGGCATTTATGAATAAGGCGGTATGTTTTTTTATACATATATTTTTTCATAGGTCTCACTAATAAAATATTACTCCTTATTTTATATACTATTCAGTTACATAGGTCTCGTTAGTGGTGGACATGTGGGCCACATTTTCCCATTGTCTTTTGATACACTATTGGGTCAGTATTGTCTATTACTTGTGTGTAATTTGCACTCGACTCAGAATAGAAACTCTTGCTGCCACTAAGTTATTTGACAATAGTCATTGTAATGAGTAGAAAAGTTAATGCATTTTAAACTTCCCCATTAGTCTCCATAATGTTAGTAAAATAGTAAAAATCAAAGCATTTACAACTCATCACGGTAACAAATAAATGGATAATAGTGATTAAAATATCGAAATAGTACTTAAGTATAAGACAGGGTGAGATTTTGATGAGTTTCTGCTTTATGTAGTGGTTAATGATAAGGTAAGCTCAAATCATGCCACATTAAAAGACATAAGGGATGGTGGGATGATTCCAATTTGAGAAGAAATTGTATAAACCTTTTACCAAGACCTAGACTGACATTACTTTTATTTTACTTGTAAACTGTTATTCATAAGAATATAATCATTATTTTTGCCTGTATGTAACGTGTACATTATAGAATATTCTTTTTATATTATTTCCCATTGAATGTCAATTTGGGTCAGATACAATTTCTTCCAAATGGCAATAGTTGCGTAACATTACACAATGTGTTCAATCATAACAGTTACTGACATTATTTTACGATGCGTTGTTGCCAGATTGATTGTATCATGAATTTATTACCGAGATTACTAATCGCATTAATAGCCTGTTGGTAGGCACATCTGTAGGTTATTTATTATATATATATAGTCCTCCTTATCGATTTCGATAACAGCGACCCTTTAGAATTATTATTTCCTAGCGTGTGCCCTAATATAACTCGCTAGACCGAATTTTGTTTTAAATACCCGGTCACAACTAATGCAATAGAGTTGGCCGGCAGAGTTATATAGATAAAGGAGGGCTTTGTTATAACTTGATACGAATTAAACAAAGCTCGATCGCGAACACTATCTTTGGATTTTGTTGTTTTGTATAAGACATATAATTATGCATTGTTATATGTATAATTAGTATTCCAAGCGAATTGTAGTATGCTTTTATAAAATTTATCAGCATTATTTAAATATTCTTATTGTACAATACCTTTTGGATTATTTTCGCTACTTAATTCTGAGACTTAATTTTATCAGATTTGCTTTAATTAATTAATTGTTTACAAGTCTTGCGTGCATGTTTAAATAAGGAAGGCGTACAATTATATTTATTTCATGTTACCACACCCAAGCTGCTTGATCATTGTTAATTGTTTTGAAGACAATACATTTCGAGTACTAAACTACTTATGGAAAGATACTTAATGCGTACTTAATATTGGATTATCTATGAAAAGAACTCTGTATATAGAAATAAAATACGTACTATAATTATATATATTCATTTTCTGTATGAATATAATTTAAAAACTATGACACTTAATGCGGTATGTTTTTGTAATACATTATTGTAATCACATTTAATTATAATTTTGTTCTTGGTAGACATTTAGTATTATATTTCCTACAGTTATTTATAGCTTGTAAATTTCTTCATGTTAAGGTTGATGCGCTAGGGTGGCCCGCGAAATTCAAATTTTTTTACGTTTTTTTGCAATTTGCAGGTCAGTATCAGGTTGTATGTTGATCTAAATATTATTAGCGCTCGTAACAAATATGGATTTACAGAATTATAAACATTAAAATCAGCAATTCAACTCTCTAAGTTCATGAAAGTGCCAAATGTCATGATTTCATGAAATAGTCATTCAATACACTGTCATGAGCTTAGAGAGTTGTATTGCTGATTTTAATGTTACAATCAAAATCAGAATGTATTCTAAAGGAGTCTATTAAAGTCTCATCCAAATTAGCTCGGAAGAAACATACATTATGGAGAAACACAATAATGATATGTCGTACACACTATAAGCTGAAATGGACAAGCTTAGTTACAAGTTCCCGTAGTAGTGCGTTTTATAAGCTTCGACCTTAGGGGCTTGTACACAAAACTGCAAAACGGCGCGATGCGAAATATTCGCAACGCAGAAGCTTTCTTAAGAAAATCTTAGGGTACCGTCGCTGATTTTTGCGATGCGACGTCGCAACAACACAGGTTTTGTGTACAGTGGAACAAGCTATTTGGTATACAGGCAGATAACTTGCAACTACTTTAAACAATATTTTATGAGTGTTTTCAGTAGCCTTTTACGTCACTCTCCTAAGCCAAGCCCAAAAGTTTAAATTACACTCACAATCAAAACGAATTTTGGCAGTGTAGCGGAAAATTAATCTATTTTGCCTGGAAGTATACCAAATAGCTTGTTCGACTGTACAAGCCCTTACTGCCAACGGCAAGTGATATAAAAAATTATTTACTGCGTGAGGCGTTAATGGAAAAAATAAAAAAAACAATTAAATAGTTAATAATGTCAGGTTATTATGTTAATATGCATTTTTATGGCAGCGAGGTTTGACTTTACGGTGTCAAAAAACGCTCTCTGGGGAAACACACACACTGACCTGCAAATTGCTAAAAACGTAAAAAAAATAATTTGGCGTGCTACATTAAAGTGCTCTTGATAGATGAAAAAAAAACGACATATACGCTTCCGTAGGTGGCGACATTGCCGCCTGTCACCGTTTTCATAGAGTAGGTAACATTGAAAACAGCCTATCGCTGCTGTCCATCTTTACGATTGGGCGAAGTAGCCGCTTACTGTTTGCGGTTGTGGTCGCCTACGGATGAACACCTTTGCTGTAATACAATACTTCGTTAGCAATGTTTTACTGTACCTAATTTTTAAAGTTACATTCACGGCTGCCAAAAAAAATGCACTTACTGCACCATACATTTTGATGATGCGATGACTTTAAGACGGTATCTAATTGGATAAACCTGTAACAATTCCAAAGGCTTTTTCATCCAATGTTTTTTCATAATTTTCTTTCTGTAACATTTTTTTATAGCTATAACTATCTTTGAATAAAAATATAGTGAGATAGTTTGGTAGGTACTCATCTTTTTGCAACTAAAAGAAAGATCTAATAAAATTGTTTTAATTACAATACTAGAAAATGTTTATACTTATGCGTTATTCATCCAATTGACTTTCTTTTTTCAAATGTATTATTGTAAAATAAGCAATATTCAACATTTTATTGCATATTTTTTACAACTCTAAAAATATCTAAATAAATAATAAATTCATGAATACATCTGTGAATAAACCATGTACTTGTGTTAACGTGTACAATTTGTAAAATGTTGCCGTTTCAAGCAAGGCAGTTTCTAGAATATAAGTAGATTAGTCTTCACTTTTGTGCCTATTGAATAATTTAAGAGAATATTTGTTTCAATGTGTATTATTAATAAAAATGTTTTACCAAGATAGACTATTTTTTTTTTTTTTACTACTAATAATTTATACACTAGAGTCCGCGCCACCACTGAAGTCCTTTTGACGCGGCGCTAGTGTATAATGTCATTACATAACCCTAACCCTAAAAATGTAGTTCCACAATTTTCCGCCGGCCTTTCGTGGCGCGCATTCTATTGTTGAAATCCACGTGTCGTAAACTCGTAAATAACTCACTGGAATTTACTATAGACTAAAGATGGCGCTAGCGTTATGGGGATGACAAAAGGAAAACATTGTATTTAAAAAAAAAAAAGCTTGTGGACGCCCTAGAAGGACATACAGGGTCGAATTAAATTAGCTAGCGAAATTCCACAGACGAGATGGATATCGTTATTTAACATGATTTATATTTTTATTATTGATTTAAAAAGTACTTCTCGAGATTGGGCCCCCCAGGACCGGGGTCGGGGAGAAATAAATACGATTAACTAAACTTTTAATAATTTGTAAAACTTGCGAGGTCGTTGGCGGTCGCCGCCGCCTAAGGGTTAGTTCACACCGAGACGCGAAGCGACGCACACTTTTTTATGATCCTATACAATATCGAATTTATTTACTACACAATATGGTACACGCGCTGCGCAGCACCGCGCATCTCGGCGTACTTTGACACATGTCAACCCTCGCACTGAAATTATACCTTTTCGTGAAGAAAATAAGTTCTATATTGTGAACTGACCCTAACACCGCAACTGTGTAAAACGGGTGATAGACGTGCAACCGATTTCAAAAATTCTTTCAATATTAGAAAGCTACATTCACCCTGAGTAACATAGGCTATAATTTATAAAGATTACACGCGGGCGAAGCCGCTGGCGGCAGCTAGTGGCAAATAAACTTAAATCATATTTAAATTAAGTGCAAAAAGTCTTCTGAAATTGTGAAGTTTCGGAAGATACCACAACATCGGTTTAATTTCCCGATCAAGCAACACTAATGCCTACCACCAGCACATCAATAGCGTCAACATAATCACAAGACGGGTTTTTTAAATCAAACACCTCCAATAACCTCCTGTGAACACAGTGAAACAGATATTGCTTTAGCAAGAGCAGTGATGAGATGCTGGAATGAATTGATATATGTCTAAATGAGGGAGTAGGTGTTGTCTAGATCACTTCGTGTGTAGTCTCAGTGCATTTCAATAAAAAAAAACATTTTAAACCATTACAAAACCGCCAAGTGTGATTTTAAACGTTCTATACCAAAAAACGGTTTAAAACCAAATCCTTTAAAACATTTAAAATACGTTTTGGATTCACGTGTCACCAACGGCGAGCCGAGTAAGGTCGCGAACTTAAAGACCGCGAACCTCCGTACGCACGTTTATCACCCACTTATGGATCGTAGCAGGTAGCGTTTTGAAGTTTCTGCGTACACCATGGGAAGAAAGCGTGACTGTAAGAAAAAAAAATTAGTCATGCATGCAATGATATTAAATTAACAGATTTGTTATAAGCGCGCAATCGTGAAGACTCGAAAATATTCCAATTGTTTACTTGTAGTGAATTGTAAAAATGAACGTGGGTATTTGTGCCGCTGATGCGCGGAACACTTTTTTCGGTTGTTTTGTGAGTGTATAACATATCTGTTAATATAATATCATTGCATGCATGTGACAAATTCTAATATCATACCTGGGGTTGTATGTACAAAATAGTACTTAATAATTCCATCTACGATCAGTCAGCCAAGCAAATGTCACTGTCAGTTACATTAAATTAGGTACATTTTGACTCGCATCATTTTTTTTTCTTTCATCATTTGATTTGATCAGTTCATGTGCATATTGTGCATTTCATTTTGTTCTCACAGAGTACGTTGAGTTCTATAAATCTTAACTCCAATGCAATTTGCAATTATTATATAGTGCTCTGCTCTGTGAATGCAATGTTTGTTGATAATTTGTATTGATAATTCATAATTTCTTATACCGGACTCCGTATCATAGTTTCACATAGTTTGAATCGTGATTCAGTTCATTATCATTCTTGTGAATATATAAGACTAACTTTAGATGGATAAAGTATTTCAAATAGAATCACTTGAAGCATTTCAAAATGTAAGTAAAACGCAACAGGGCTATGCTATTTTCATGGGATCTATTTTGAACTAAAGAGATTAAATATTTAGAAATATTTGCTTGGAACCTACATAATAGACAAATAGATACCTTGTTTAGTAATTATTGTCCACAAACTCTCATGAATTTAAAATACCTATTATTATAATCAGTAATAGGTAGTTTGGTACAGTAATCTTATGGTAGGTGCATCGTCTTCACATATAATTATATAATTAATGTATACAAAATATTGTAAAACATTTTTAAAAGAGTAACGGTGGAGTTTCTTGCCCATTCTTCTCCATACGAAAACTACCTTTTGGAAGGGGCAACTAGAATCAATTCTATTTCTTTGTTTGACGTTCAAAAGTGCCATATATGTGCCTATTTGAAATAAATTATTTGACTTTGACTTTGACTTTGAATCCAATAACATTGCCCAACCAGGGGCCTATAATATAAAACGATTGACTGGCGACTACCTGACAAAAGAAGAAACAAGGAAATACATTTATACACAGACTTAAAGGCACACAATATTATGTACCTCACAGCTGAGCCAGAAAGACCCAGTTCAGCAAAAATTCCAGACAACTCTACGTGGCTGATGCTTTCAAATGGACCTGAAAGTGTTAGGTGATGGATGTAAATCAGTTTTATAATGTAATGTGTGATGCATAGTTAAATAAAAATAAATTTGTGTCACATAAAAATATTATCAAATATGTATGTAGGTACTTAAAAAGTGTAATTGTGTATATAATTGCAAAACAAAACAAAAAAAAAGGAGATATATAAATGAATTAATGAAACGGACGCATGATAGACCATTCTTAAAATATGTTAATTAAGAAATTCTTCGGAACGAGTCAGATCAAAAAACCTGTTTTAACCGTTGCCAGACTTCCATGTTTCACATTGTCATAATTTACTTATCTGTGCACTTCATAATGAAGTGTTTTTTTTTTGTGCTTTATTAGAAAGAACCAGGTTCTTATTAATAATTAATTATGCACTTTGTGCTCAATGCCACCCTCAGGAAGCATAGTGTTCCTCCATAAGATCCATCCACTCATAAAGCCAAATATGCATGCCCATCTGTCTCTCACAAAACAGCTATCGCTAGCCGACAGCTTTATGTAATAAGTTCACTCATCTACAGAATGGTCAACATGCATATCCAAATAAAGAATTTAAACAAATACAAAGTCAAAACGAAATTACAAAACTGGCTGTATAATCAGGACTATTCTTGTACAGATGACCGTATTTCTAAAATATTGTAGGCACGTATTAATCATTATTATTCTACAAAAATCGATACAGAAACACATGCAACATCACACGAGCACACCTTATGCGACTACACACACCCCCTCCCCTCTAATACACACCACACCAGCCACACACTACGGGCCATCCCCCTTTACACACATACTCACACATTTTAATTTATATAGTGTAACGCGCATTTCGCTGAACGTTCACAGTTTGCAAAAAAAACCAAAGACTGTTTATCCCTATAAACATTATAGTGCGATAATTCGTGTTGATACTTGAAATTTTATTTTATTTAAATGAAATAAAATTTCAAGTATCAACACGAAATATCGCAATATGTACGTACAGGGATAGTCTTAATTTTTTTTTCAGACTTTGGCCAGACTCTACTATAACGACATAATTTCGATTCCAGTTTTTGTGAAGTTGTTTTTGTTTCAGGTATCACAACAAATCTTGACTAAGTTGTATTATTCAGGATCAACTGATTCACTATCATCTTACATAGAAGCTGATGTGATTACGTTGGCAAAACAGGATTTTATTTCACTCATTTCTGATTGTGATTTTGATTTGCAAAAAATCAAAGATGTAATTAATAGCAAGGGGTGGCCACACGAAAACCTTAAATGCTTTCTTGAATTATTAGAAACAAACAAGTCCGAAGTTCTTCATGCAGCTTTGAACCACTTTAACTGTAGTTACTGTGACACAGTAGTTAATTTTGATTGGTCTTTAAAATCTGTTCTTGGGACCAGTGAAATGAAAACATTGAAGTACCCACTACTACAGTTGATGATGTCTACATTAAATAAAAATGGGAAACAGAATAAAATTATGTATGATACCAATAAAGATACTTTAAGGAAAATTATTTATGCTTTAGAGTGTATTAAATAAAGAAATTTTAGTAAGTAATTGGCTTTTTAACTAACTGTGCTGTTGACCGTTTAGGAGTGTCCTCTATAACCATCCCTGAGTGCAGCATCGAGGGCATGGTAAACTTAAGAACGGGCTATCATAATTGAATGCATTTATAAAATTTAATGTCTCTGCCATTGGCCGCTGAGGAGTTTCCTCGTCTGGAGCCAATCCTAACTGCTGCAGCCAGGTCATGGTAGACTTAAGAACGGACTATCATAATTAAATTCGTATAGAAAATTTCGTGTCTGTAGGTACTGTGTTGACCGCTGACGAGTTTCCTCGTCTGGAGCCAAATCTGGATGCAGTAGTCAAGTCATGGTAGACTATGGACACTACATATACTGGTCAGTAACATAAACCAGTATAAAGTACTTAACATAAACCAGTATAAAGTGCTCTGTGATAATAACTACTACATTTACTTAATATTATTTATCTACGCATTTCCCTCCATCTTGACGCTTAGGTACTTCAAATATGATAGCCCGTTCTAAATTATAGCATGACTTTGATAGTGCGACTTGGTGTCACTGACTCTGGCAGGGCCACCATCAGGGATTTTAATTTTGATTACACAAAAATTTGTCGCCAAATATCAGAATTTGTCGGTCACTGGTTCAAAAGATATAATGAATTCAATACGATATCATAGTCCAAGAGCTTGGCTCTTGGACTATACCTTAAAAATTGAACTCATTATACTACACTAGGCTACTAACAGCTAGGTGCCTAGTTTTTGAGATATAAATGTGGCCCTGCTGGGGAGACTCTCCAGATCGGCCACCTATAAACCCTTATATCTTTTGAACCAGTGACCGACAAATTTCGACTAATTAAGCCCTTTCATTTGTTACCCAACATGCTACGATTAAACAATATTTTTTTTTAGTTCCTGACATGTCCTCTAGAGGGCGCCATTTTAATTTAATGTGACGTCAGATAGCCTATAACCAGCGGACGAATAAGACTCTCCCAACGATACCTCATTTGTCTAATTGTGATGAGTGGTTTAGATACGAGGGAACAGATGCACATACATACATACCGGTCAAAATCATAACCCTCCTTTTTTCTTCACCGTAGTCGGGTAAAAAGTATAACATAAAACTTACGTAAACATTAAACTTTATTATTTTCTTAAAACCTTGAGGCGTAAAAGCGAATAATTTTTTGTGTTATCAAAATTAAAATCCCTGATGGTGGCCCTGCCAGAGTCAGTGACACTCCTTCTTACACCTTGTAAGCCTCAAGCTTTTATAAAAATATTAAAGTTCCATGTTTACGTACCTAATTGTTAAGTTCGTACTTTTTAGTTTAACAGGGGGGGGGGGGTTATTAGAGCGGCGACGTTTATAATAGTATCACTAGAGCGGTGAATTACTACTATATAAATTCGTCTAATTCCATCAAAAACACATTATGGCGATTGACTGGGGAAAGAAATACCTAAATGCTACTTTTTATGGAGATACCACGCGGGCGGAAGCTAGTCGCCTATAAAATTAAAAAACGGATTCTTTTTTTTAATATTTATTGATTAGAGACATTCACACATCAACATTAAGTTTCAATAATTGGATTAACATAATTCCCTATTATAATTATCATACAAATTCCACATTGCATAATGAGCAAATAAGTAATTTTCTTGAACTACATAAAACTCGAGTCAATTTTGGATTACCGTAGAAAGAAAATCCTTAAAACAAACATAACTTCTATTGGAAAATGTTTAGAAGTGATTATAGTTCTAACAGGAATGATACATGATATTAATTTCAAAATGATGGCTGAATTTAACTGTTTGGGGACACATCAAATGGAAACCCAATTGGAACTACAATATCAGTTCTAGGGAAAATTCATTTATATATAAGCAAATGTTACTTACAATTTTCTACTAATATAATATTTTAGACACCTCTAAGCATTGTTTTGAGTCTTGTTGCTGGTGTTAGTAATTATGTAAATTAAACGATCAACTTTCATATCAGGAGATCGTTTTGACAGTTTACGAAGTAATTAGAGTGCATGCTCGCAATATTACAGAATTTCAAACAATCTAGTTTGCACTTGATATGGAATGTCTCACTCACGTTTACGGTTTATATATATCTGGAGAACTTCTCCCAATCGTGCAGTGTGTGTCACATTTAATTTCATAAAAAATGTATAAAATTACAAAAAGGATCTTGAAATCATAATGGTTACTGGACACAAATAGTATTAGAAAATGACATTATTGTATAGTAATATCAAACCTTATAAGTCATCTAATTGTATTTTACGAATGAGGTTGAAACCAATATACTAATGGCGGTCGATAATAACCACACCGCCTTTACTAACTCGTTACACATACTACAATTCTAAATAGTACAATATAATCATGTCTGTATAAGTTTATAAATTGTATAGTAATCACAAACTTGGCCACTGAATATCAATTTTAAACGATAAATCCATCCACATCCATTAAATTTTGATTCAACAAGCACACGCTACTTTACGAAAAATGCCTAAACATGTTCATAATCTTACTGTATCATCTTACACATAGGAGCAACTTTCCGTCAATAACTAAATGAATAAAAAATGTATGAGCTTGCATTACAGAGAGAGAGCTGCTGACAGCCTAATTTTATACAACTTAATATAAACTAGAAATAAAACACAATGAATATACCATAAACTAATGAGATTTCATATTCCCTCATACTTAACAATTTACAAGTTACTTCAAACTCCAATTTGATAATTAACACATGTATGTTTTACGAGTAAATGAAATCGGTGTTCATATATACATAATAAAATAATGTTTCAAATTATATTTACTAAACTGATGATATTGATCATCATTGACGGGTCTACGTATCGTATTCAATAACAAAGAGGACTTTCTGTGTACTTAAACAATGTTTCTGATACAGTACATTGTCGTACACAATGCATACAGTCTACCAATTATACCAGTCGAATGGGATGTGATTTGCGTCGGCCAAAATTGGAACACATTTTTAATTAAAGTCAATTTAATTAAAATCAATAAACTGGATAAATTTTAAAATGGCCTTATTTTGAAGTTTTTCAAGGAGGACCCAAATTTTATTTTACAACATGTTTTTGATATTTGAAAAGATGTTTAAAATCTCAATGCTTTGAGGTCTGAGCAAAATTCCTTCTAAAAACACGACACCTACATTAACTGCTGTCGCATTGTAAGTATAGAAAAACGGATTTTTAGGATAAGGAAAAGATGATCAAAAGAATAACAAGTAATCGTTATTTCTCTAAGCTAGAGCTGCGCGAGTA
The DNA here is from genome assembly GCA_947522985.1 of Lithophane socia. NCBI lineage: Eukaryota > Metazoa > Arthropoda > Insecta > Lepidoptera > Noctuidae > Lithophane > Lithophane socia. Next base: position 13,107,582 of record OX383252.1, on the reverse strand, counting down.
AAAACGACATGGGAGAGCTATTCTAGAGCGAGCGACACGCGACAACGTCAAACTTATACCCCTGTAATAATGGCACCAACTTATCGCACCGTATACTGTCTAGATATAACTTTGTTAATGTAATATAATTATAAAAACTCGATTCTAGCGAATAAAATGTATAAAATCTTAATTTTATAGAAGCAAAGCACGCTAAACTTATAGTATAATCATTCTATACGAAACGTCACATCTGAACTGAAAACCACATTATTGACGATGTAAATTATTGACTGAACTTAGTTCGACAATACGCCACAGTACTTAATCGAAATAAATTAAAGGCTCATTTTAGACACAGTTACGTGTCGCGGACGATGGGTTGCGATCTTATGAGGTGTTTAGTTGGTCACCGCCACGTCGCTCGTCGTCTCCTGCAACTAAAGGTTAAACGTGACATTAATATACGTCAAATTCAACATCAATTAGTCTTCATACTGGTCTTAAAATATATATTTTAACTGTACCATTTCTGTTTTGAGTTCTGGCACATCTGGGACCTCTGGGATTAATTCTGCCAATTTGCCACTTACGGGGTCCTGTAATAATATTTTTGTTGTCAGTACATTTTACCGTAAATATTCGTACCTACTAAATAAGTTCAATCATAATAATTATGTACAAATAAAGTTGGTATTACAAACAAGCATTAAACATAACAAATTATTATGAGACACTTAAGGGACAATACTAATGCATATTTATTTATTGGAAAAGATGATAAGACACAAATATGACACAATGTATTCTAAAAAATATCGAGATTATTGTACGACACAATGTTATAATAGCATTGTTGTAACCCAGATATTATTCTCGATTTGGGACATCATTGTCTTTCAATAAAGTTAATAAATTAAACTAAAGTAATGAGCAAAGAGAGCATTGTTCGAGCGTTCAATTACAATTTTAGAGTGGTACAAGGGCTGTTTTATTGACATAATAAAATTATCAAACATCACTAGGTAATATTAAAAAAAGCAAATTTTACTTCATAAGGCTTATAATACGGCCGATATAACTTGGCAGTTCCGAACTCCGTGCATAGGGCTGCGCAGTAACATTTTTTAGGAAACAAAATGGTGACATGAGTTGAGTGTGAGTGAGAGAACATGCGCGAAAGTTATATGCGCCTATGTTCGGACCTAGCAAGTTATAACGACCTACTGTAAGATAATACATATTGGAAATTAACGTCTAAGCTATACTACTGGTAAAGTGACGACAACAAAAAAAACAACATAACTATCATGTTTTTTTACGAGGAATTCATTTAAAAATATTTATAAGCGACTGACATCGGCAGTAACTTTCAGTTTGTTTTGAAATCGTTAAAAAGAGGCATTCCATTTAGGTCATCAATTTGAATATAACTTATAGTACTCCACATTGCGCACCCACAGTTGCAGTGCTAGTTCATCATCACCATGATTAACTATTGAAAAACATTCTCCCGTCCTTACCCCATTTATTTGAGGTCGGCGCAACATGTCTTTTTCTTCCATACTTCTCTATTAGTCATCATCTCGATAGTCACCCCCTTTTTAGCCATATCGTCTTCATTCAATCATCTATTATTTCTATCATTGAAAAACATCGATAGAAATGAGATGTCCGCTTTTTGTAGGGAAGTTGGTTTTTTATTCCGAGAAAAATCTAACCAACATCAAACTACACCTATATAAAAGCGACAAAAATATGGAACTAGGAACCACTGAAATAATATTTGAATTTACCTCAGTTTTAAGAGAAAAATTATAAACTAAGTTAGTACATATTATATTTTATTTGTTGTTGGAAACCCTTAGTGAAAACCCAAATAAAACCTCCCACACACTTTGACAATGCCTATTTGATTACTCATTAAGTTGACAGACAGTGAGACAGGCGTCATCTGTCTGATCCGTCAACGGTAACGGGATTTTAAAAATCTTTCGAAGTAAACACTTCCATATAGGGTTTGATATCATAAGGATGATTTTAAAATTGCAGGAGCCATTTGAAACCATTTCCATCCCGTTTTGACTAACCGTCCTGAATTCCTGATGCCCAACTATACTGGAAAGAGCTAATCAGAGAATGAACATGCCAAATTATTTAGTGGACCATGTGATTGGGCATCAGCTTATTAGACGCCGAGCCAGTTCCGTCCAGATAAATGCTCAAATAAGCTGAATATATATCAAATAAGGTGAATATGTTCCCCAACATGGATATGTCAGATTTAGTTTTATTTAGCTTAGGCATTTATCAAACTAAACAGGCTCGCTCTTACTATGGGGAACATATTCGGCCGAATGGTACTTTTACTGTACCTAGAAGTTAGTTTGTACCAGGCATTTCGTCATCACATGAGACAGCTTTGATCACAGGACTCACGTCACTCTATAGTGACGTGAGTCCTGTGATCAAAGCTGTCTCATTCTACTACTATTAGTAGAGTGTATTACATTATTGTCTGGTATCTTGGATGGGCCGGCATCCAAATGATAGATCTCCACCTGCTCAGTTACTCGACAGTGTTTTAAAAAGAGAAGACATTGAAAATGAAGAAAATCAATAAATCATTATTTAAAACTAAAATAAAAAAGTTTTATTTCATTAAAAACCTGTAACACTTGCATTCAAAGCATGTTAGGTATTCAGTTTTTGAATAACATAACTGTCGAAAGGCTTTTCATCCACTTCCGATCTCGATTCTAAGTCATAAAACAGGAATTCTCCTTCGTAATTAAAAAAATGTTCTTGATCAGTAGGTAGTTACTATTATCATTTTACTCCTGCTAAGCCTGTGGACTATGCTGAAACCTCAGAATAATTTTTTATTTGGTCTGAGGCTGAAACATGCACTTCTTGCACAAAGATTCCTAGTAGCTATAATCTAAAGAGAGGTCTAAAAGAATTATGCTACACATTTTTGACTTATTTCATAATATGGTACATATAGTAAATAACCCGATTAGAATTTTTGTTTGCATTGTCGTATTCTTTACAACAAAATATTTATAGACTGTAATGACAGTACCATGTGTCAACTTTGAAAAGTTTGTTATAATTTCTGGGGTGTGTTCACTTTATTATCCGAGATAATTAGAAAAGTTTGTTCGTTTTATGAGTAAATTAACACTAAATAATTAAAAAACGATTTTTCTCAAAATTGGTAATCCTTAAAAATGCATGATACAGTTAGAGCTACTGCTTTTTGGGATGTCTATCCAAATATGTTTAACTTATCCTGGTTAGAATTATTGAATAATAAAAAACCATTTTTGGACATGTCCTTTGAAAAGTGTTAGTTAGTCACACAGTTGTTTTCATGTGTAGGAACGCTTTTAATTGTTTTCACAATCAGTCGTTCGACGAATTTATTATGAAATTACTTACACATAATTTACTACCTCTACGTCAATTCCTGCTAAGTCGAAAGTAAAGCACACTGCAAACAAAAAGTGGAACATTCAGTTACAATTCATCATCATTATCATTTTCCTGACGTTATACCAATTTATTTGGGGTCAGTTAATCATACAATTGATTCATATTTATTTGATTACTAAAATCGTTGTTCTGATGAATACCCAACAAAAAGTAATAAGCTTGCATGAATTTCAAGGTGGTATTTATTCTCAGAGTTCAATCATGTGTCGCTCAACACAAATATTTACATTGCGTTTATGGAAAACATGTACCGAAGACATACCGGTAGTACGATAGGAGCGACAAAAACAGAAGTAAAAAGCTTACAAAGATATCAAGAGAAATTAGATGCAAACATACACACTTTTCTAACAAATAAAAGCACACAAGCCTACATCCGCTCTTTTCATTTAATTTTTCTGTAGGCGAGTGAAAGATGCAGAGAGCTGAAATACAACATCGTTGAATCGGTTCACTAATGAATTATTTTACTTTTGATTTGATTTTACGTTTTAGGCAAAGGCAAAAATGAACTAAAAGTGAAGACTGATTCTGATAACTAGCACTACAACCGTGGTCCGCAATATGGAAAGAAAGAAAATACGTTTATATGGCATAGAGTGGTATTCGCAAGGGGATATTCAAATTGGTGATCTAAACGGAATGCTCTTTAAAAACTGTAGGCAAAAGTGCTAAAATGAAAACCTTGGAACATAAACACTATTACGAAGGTAATAGATTGAATTGACACATTGCGCGCCTTTATCAAATAATGAAGGCACCTACCAACTAACAAAATTCTAGATTTTATTTATTCCAATCGATGAAGATCATCTAGAATATGAGTGAGGGCCACAGCTACATCATCATTAAATAATGATGGCGAGATTTTCTGATAGAACCATAATACTCTTTCGGGCCGCAACAGTATCTGTCCGTTTTCTTTTTCTGACCATCTTCTCGAAATCTCCTCCAAAAATCGACACAGGTATCGTTTGACGGGACGTCAGTCGCGTGCTTCCATACGCAGATTTCGGTCTTAGGTTTCCCAACGTACACCTTGACTTATTGAACAGTATGACAAGACAACGAGCTAACGAGCAAGATTGAGAGTACCATTAAATAATGATCAAATTGGTGGCAGTGGCGTTAGTGGTTTTACAAAAGCGCAGACATAATACTTGCAGCCGCATACACAAACTGTTAACACCACTAATTAGTAACGACTTTAACCGAGCGGGTAATTTGATGGGCCTTCAAATATTACAAGCCTCGTTCTCTTTTAATAGCAGAGCAATGTGTTTATCTCAAAGGACGCGTCATCTCACTACTAATCCGTTTCCATTGGTAAAGTGTAACGTCGCTAGCAGGGCCTCTGTGGCTACTTTTGGCAATCGGAGTTTGTTAATGGTGCCGATTCTCTTGTCACAAATTCTCTAAACTAAACTAAAAATCACTAAAATTTAGTTTATTCCTGTCAAAAGACGATTTTCCATTTTGAAAATAGACTAAAGTGACACAACTTAACTATAATTTAGTTTGCACTTAACAGCACTAAGATGGCACTGAGTTTTAATTTAGTGAAAATGCTATTCTGAATGTCTGACGTTTTAACCAAAATTTAGTTAGTTTAGTTCGGTGTACAAGAGAATCGACACCAATATTCTGTTTTATTATATGGATAAAATTGTGGTCGGTCTAAACTGAAAGCTCTAGCTAAGAACTGTCTATGCGTAAAAATATTGTGCTATTACAATGAATCTTTCGTGCGCTAAAGGATTGCATCCGCTTTGCGCGTCGGCACAATATCGGAGACGCTGCTGACACTCTTGTGAGATAAAATATCCCTATTAATGTGCAGAAGCAAGTGTTAGTAGGTTTATAATTAAAAACTAAAATAAGTTCAAAACTTGCAACAAGTAGAACCTAAAACATCATGAAATGATAACGTAACGATCGATTGTCTGAATCAAATTAATAGGACTAAACAATAAAAAATATGATATTATATGAAAATGCGTTAGCACTAAAGCCTACTTTACGTCACCATGCTAGCACATTAATACGTATACAATCTCAGTTTCAAGCTTATAGGAAGGGGAAAGGACAGGAATGCAGCCACTGGCTGTATTCATTACTGTGTCAGATAGATCACACTCATTATATTCTCCTGGTTATTAACGGTTCACTCATGCTGGTAAAGAAATGCACATGAAACTAAATACGAGATCTGTTAACGGGGAAACTCAAACAGTTCTTATATTACAGAACTAATTCCACTACAAAACAAGGGGTTCCGGTCAGTATTCACCTGTGGCGTGTCCGCCGGCTCGGGTTCGGCGGGCGAGGCGCAGTCCGAGCGGCTCAGCTCGCTGGGCGGCAGCGGGAACGACTCGGACGCGTCATTGCTGGTCACACCCGCCGCCGGAGCGGACTCGTTCGCCTCCGAAAGAGACGGCGGCAACGAGTCATCGGGAGTCGTCGCCGTCTTCACAGGTTCTATGTTATTAATTTCTTTGGAGTCGATCGGTGGCATTATTTCAGATGTCTCCTTTTCTTCCTCGATGTTACCATTACACTCTATTGTTTCAATTAGGTTACCGAGCGAGTCTTTGGACTTAGCCTTAATGTTTTGTTCAGACATTATGCTATCGACTTCGTTTTCGGGAGCAGCCGTTTTCTCGGGATCAGATACGTGATTAGAAACGACCACAATCTCTCTCGTTTCATGAATCGTAACTTGGGTATTATCGAGGTTTTCTTCGACTATATTGTTTTCAGTGCTTATAACATCGGCATCATCGCATATCGGAGACGGAGGGGAAGGTAAATCCTCAGTAGCATTCGAATCGTTCATATCCTCTAGTACTTCCAAATCCTCAGATGAAGGCGCAGGAATTTCAATATCAGTATTTTCTGATATTTCGGTGTTTTCTTGTTTGATTATTGTTGCTGATTCTTCAATAATTACTCTATCAGTTTTTACACTTTCGCCTTCAGGAGCAACCTCTAAAGGGACAGGAGTGTCTAATGCTTTCTCAGTGTCAGATCCAGCTTCAATTTGAGCAATAGGAACTGAAATTTCTTCAATATTTTCTTTGACGGGAGAGGGCAGTTCATTACTAACAGTTTGGGTGTTGGTTAATTCGTTTTCGGACTGAGGGGGAAATTCATCTAGTTTATCATTTGCAATTGGATCAGAAGATGGTGGTGGAATTGCGTTATCAGCGGTGTTAGCTAGCGAAGCGTCTGTCGATTCTGGTGCCATTGTGGTGGCAGCAAAGGATGCCACAGAAGAAGGAGGAGGATTCGCGGGGAGTGGTGGAGGCGTGGAATCTATCAAAGGCATTTTTTCAACACAAACCTCTTTTATGACGGAAATTTCAGGTACAATCTCTGTCGTTACAGCGGTGGATTCTTCTACGCTCTCATCATTTTTTTCTTCCTTGAGAATTTCTTTGGCAGGTTCTTTTAAGGAAAGCCCATTGACAGGTAACTGTTCTGGCTGTGTTTCAGGCTGAGGCTCAGGCCTGTCGATGTTACTATGATGATGATGGCTAGGAGCGGCTGGCTCTTCGCCTACAGGGCTTTCGTCCTTCGGAGACTCAGGCGTGGTGCTTCCATTAGTAATCGGTTCTGTCACGGGGGTGTCTGGCGTTTTCTCTTCTTTAACTTCGCTTTCAGTCTTGGCTTCTTCCGCTGTTTCGGCAACAGCAGGTTCGGGAGCGACTTCAGCCGCCTACAAAAAGCAAAAATGCATTAATGAAAAAAACACAAATGAATAAAATATTTTGACGTTATTATTTAGAATCATGGATTGGTACCTTCATAATTTTATATTTCTAACACAAATTATAATAACCCGATTATAAGTACCTTATCATCGGCCATGGCTACAAGAACGACGTTAAACCCGTCAAATCTGCACTGAGACTGAAGGGAGATTTACGAATGCAATATTATTTATATAGTATTGTATTCTGTAACGGAAGATTGGCTCACATTTTTAAATACATAGTCTCCCTTCATTGCACATGATCAAAGACATATAATATTGCACACAGCTAGGGTTGTGCAACAATAATACAGTTAAAAAATTAAATTCAGATAAATTATGCTCTAAATTAGCTGGCTCGTGTCGTAGGCGTTATCTTATTGGTCAAATGAAGCGCATTTATGAACAGCAGGTACAGTTAAAATCAGATTTTTTTTAAAGTATGTTTAATTAATATATTCATACACATGTGGTATTATATACGGTGTGAACTTTGGGCAAGGTCACAAGGTAAATAACATATCTATTCAAATTGGTTTTAACATTGTGTAATATAAGATTATAATCCCAAATAAACTAACTAACACTTAGACTTCATTGATAATTTGAACCACCTTTTAATGAATTATAATTTTATAAAGAGATATATTATAATACTAGGCCCCGCGGTTTCACCCGCGTAAGTCTCGATCCCGTAGGAATATCGGGATAAAAAGTATCCCATGTGTTAATCCAAGTTATAAACTATCTGTTTGCCAAATTTCATCCAAATCCATTCAGTTTTTACGTGAAAGAGTAACAAACATCCATCCATCCATACTTACAAACTTTCGCGTTTATAATATTAGTAAGGAAGTAAGGATATATATTATATATATTTGTAATTATTTTATTAGCAATAGAAAGAAAAGGGAGAAAAATGTTTATTTAGTACAGTACCGTATGCATGTAACAAGGTACGATGACGATAATGATGAATACCGATGTTCGGCATATTTTATTTCATTTTGTGGCGACATTCAACCGCAGGGATGTGGCAAATAATAAAACGACACCAGTCCGCAAGGCCGTCTTTGCTTACTGATGTAGAAAGATACAACTTAGCTAGCAGTAGGTAAGCCCTTTACAATTTATGATAGTTTACTCACTCACTAGAATATTTTGATTATATTAGAACAAAAACAATAATATAAAAGTTGGTGGCAGTTATTTAAGCTCAATGTCAGATTTGAAGCCACCGACTGCATCAGACTACTTGAAAAGTGAGCTTGTAGTGAAGTTTTTGTCAATCGGGTTTTGTTTTTTTTTCTACCTTTTAGTCTAATATATTTTTGGAATCGTCTCCTCACAAAAGCACACCACATTTTTTTTGGTACATTGGTACGTTTTTTTTTCAGGATAAGTATTACAATTAAGATCTGTCCAGCCCTGAGGATGCTTCAAGGGTACAAAGAATCCTACTTCGTGAAAAACATAACCCTGTCTTTGCTGTCGCGCATTCGAGGAAGTCCGATTCGAAAACCTCACATTCAGACATTCTGCGATGTGTAATAAACGAGTTAAATCCAAAAAGGACTAGTTAAGTAGCAGCTGCCTAACTGGTCTTTATTCATATCGCGCAAGTCAAACTATAAGACCAGAGTTTAACAAAAACTTTCAAGTATTCCGATGAATAATAAAGTCACAACAATAGATTTCTGAGCGGATGTGATTGATTGGGATTCATTGTCGTGAGTGATGTATCTTTGGGGGCACCAGCCACGACTGTTTATGCAGACATAGTATCGCTTTATCCGCCATGTAACGGTGAACTATACGACGGTAAAAATGAGTCACTAAATGCCTTACAATCACAACCATGGGCACATGGCTGGTAATGATTATCCGCTCTGAAACACCGCTTGTTCAGTTCAGCTCTCTATTTTGACAGTTAATTAGACTCACCAGTTTTTATAATATATTATGTTGAATTCAATTCAATCCACATAAGTACAGTACATATAAAAAACTAGCTCCGGCACGGACTATCAGTCAACGCATAGGGTCTTAAACTGATAGATTCAAAATTACTATGATTACATTGTGTGGTGCTTTAAATCGTTTTAGTGGAAAATCGTATACCCTGAGTGTGTGTTATTTAATTTATAACAACACGTAAAACGCTGTCCAAGGGGATACCTACTAAATCAAAATATTGTGGGGGCCAATTAACAGGAACTTTGCTTACTATGCGTTACATGTTTTAACTGCGGATAAATAGCATACTTATATAAAAGGTACTTATGATAATGTCAGTTGTATGATGTCCTTACGGCAATCTCAGTTTTTCATTTTTCTGAACAAAATTTCACATCAAATGTTAAAATTCATGGTCTTCCTTTTATTTGTGACACTATGTTATTTAGTAAAAAATAATCCTTATGATGAAGCCTTTCAATCGGCTACAGGGTGATTGAACATTGTGAACCAGGAGATTTAATTAACTTCTGGAGGGAGGTGGGCTGGTTAGAATAGCCACAAACAGCCGCAATGGCCCACGCACAATGGTCCACTGTAAGGACTGAGTGCGGAAACCAAATCCCCTAACATAAACATGCTACAGGGTGATTATTTTTTTCATGTAACGGGTTCGATTCCCGCTTCAACCATGAAATTATTTAAATATCTATGAATGCAGTTTAAATTGTTTTTTAAATTCAAATAATGTCTTCTTGCAGTAAAATGTTCCATCTACAATATTCAAGGTACTTTCCCTCCATGTGGCATATCCGTGAGACGCCCTGTATAATCCTGTGTGCTCTTCAAGGTATCGTGGGACCGGTGGCGGCGGGAGCGCAGAGCGGCGGCGGCGGCGGCGGCGGACGACACTTATTTGCATGACAATAAATAACGGAGACTGTACAGATGCACTACTAGTGTCATATAAAACATCAGACGTGGTTGCTATCACAGGTTGAACGCCCTTTCTTGGCACCGATTGAAAGTTGCAAGTACTTAATGTACTGGTTTTATGCATTATGTTATCTATAGGACCTATAATAAAAAGTCTAACGAAATAATGGTATATGTTTTTTTCAAAATAAATGTTTACGTAGGACATAACGATACTGGAACTAGAATAAGTACTTATTTGTCTGTTATGTAATGGGGTACGTAAATATAGGTGAATGAAATTTCAATTAAACTTGGCATAGTGATCGATTATTATATTTCGGGCCAATATTTATAGAATATTTTACCACTTCCGAAAAACTTCCGATTAACTTATGTGATAGAAAACCGGTTTCTATTAGATTTTTGAAATTATCTAGTTGATACTGCCTACCTGGGCATTTTGAAACAGGCCCCAGAATATTTTTTATAACCGAAAATCAGCAACACCAACCTAAATTAGCACCATTATGCATTACTATTCTTTTATTCCGTGACGGTGCATTTTAGCATACATACACTAGCACCGAATCTGTGTACTGATGACGCAAGGACGCGGCATTAGGAAACAAGTTTCTGGTTTGCAAGTGTAAAATAAAATTAGCAGTCCTGGGCAGGTTTTGTGGCACTACACGTGGGCGGGTAGGTCCGGAGTCCGGACGGGTTGCGAGACTGGAACGTAGGAGGTCAGCAAACAGCTTTTCCTTCTACTTACCTACTTGCTTAAGATATTTTTTATTCGATATGTATTTCTATGTCCAAATTCTTTAGCATTCATTTTTCATTAATCATTCATTCATTAAATTTCATTTCATTTTCGATTATTACTTGGTTGGCGAAGTATTTTAATTAGTTTTGTGTTGTGTCAGAAATCTGTAACAAGACACTACACCGCGTGAACAATGCATCGTATTCTGAATGGTTGTAGGTATCAAAACTGACTACTGGTAAAGGAAACATAATGAACTTATAGAGCTCAGATTGCATGTTTATTGAATGACGTCGGTGGCGGCGCCGCAGACCTGCCCACAGCGTGGTCCATTCGTTGTATTTTCATAATACGATGACTGAATAGTGCATTGACATAACAAGGGATGGGTCAGTTTTCTTTACTGACAACTTCAGTGACAAGCTATTAAGTTAGTATATGAAAAAATGTGATTTCAAAAATACATAAGTAATACGTACCGTATTGAAATCAAATTTTTTCATTGTATAATTATACACAGTGTAAGAAGACCCGCGTCACCTTTACGCATTCTGTACATCGAACGAAGTATGCGCAAAAATAATTGCTAAGAGAAAACTAATATTTTTGGTATGAAAATTCGCTGTTTATGGGGTAGTAGTGCGCAATGTAACCGCACGTAAAACATTGTTTTAGAAAAAAAAACTCCCTCGGCGATAGCCTAAGACGAGTTCCGTAGCCCACAGGCCTTCATTTATGGCATCCGCAGGATAGCCCGGTTTTAGCCAAAAACCTCCTAAAATGCACCGGATCCCTGAATCCAAAAATGGTTTTCATTTCACAAACTCACAATATTTTTGAACGAACCTTTCCAACAATATTCACACCACTTTACGTGTAATCCCGAGGTACCCTAAAAGTACCTTATTTCTTATACTTTATTTTACCACTTTGTCGGCGTGATTAATGTATACCCATACCAAATTACAGCTTTCTAGTACCAAGAATATCTGCTAGCTAAGCTAAGCCGCGGACAGACAGACAGACATAGCGAAACTATAAGGGTTCCTTGATGACTACGGAATCCTAAAAAGACCACGTGTGGTTGTTTGTAGTCTTATCCCCATAGTCAATGTCTCGTGTGAGGTGGAGGGTTTCGTAGATGGGATGTATATAGAGCTTTAGGTACGCATGCACAGTAGGTATTGATTTTATCGCCCGCGAAACTAAGTTTGTATTTCATAGATTTTTTCGAAAAAGCTATGAAAAATAAAGTTATATCTGCAGTTATTAAATTACTCAAACATTTAGAAAATTTGAAAAAGCTTAAATAGCATCACTTAGAAACATCATAATCTTTTTAATCCAACAATACCCTACACCTACACACTTATGTGTCGCTCGATCCTCTATGGCCTACCCTGCAAAAGAAAGCTTATAGTAGTAAGTACATACGTAGTTCATCATAATTATTAATGTAGATGGTTTCTGTTCTATGTTAAGATCATATTGCACTTAACGGTTTTATTTTTTTGACTTCATTAGATATTCGAGCATTTTCGACTGCGCTTCTGGCATAGTACGTTCAAGACTAAAGCGTGTTAACTATGCCCGTAACAAAAACCATCAATCATGTGGAAATGTCTGAAGTTCGTTGTGTTATCATAATAATGGATTCACTACTATATAATAGAGGGACTTGGCGTCACAGAAGTCAATGAATTAAAACTATCACTAATAGAGCGATATCACCGACGACAATGGCGGCTCACGTTTGGTTAGCACGGATATAGCTACACTTTGAATTATAATGCGCATTGTTCCTCGCGCTGCGCCAGTTTGGGTGCAATGCACTACGGCGCAATAGTTGCTTGTCATAGAAATCGTTGGTTTCTAATAGCCTGACCGCAAGGTCGCATCGCAAACAAAAATATTATTAGAACCATGTTTAGTTTTATACAACAGACTAAAAAAAACTATACATAAGTAACGCAACTAGATAAATTTTATGAAACGAGTTTGGTAAATTTATCTGTAATTCCTTTGGAACCTAGGAACCTAATGTTTGCTGAAATAAAAGGAGGTGAACAGTTAAAAGACTGTGTCTGTTAACCAATTTCAAAACTAATAAGAGTAATAAGTAAACACTTTTTACAAAAAAAAAAAACCAAAAAGTGAAAAATTACTTTAATTTCGGAAGTCGGTGTCTTTGGTTTTGAATATTCATTTTTTGCCACCGACTTCCGAAATTAATTATTTTTCACTTTTTGGTTTTTTTTTTTTTTTGTAAAAAATATTTACTTTAAATTCGTTTTTAGAAGTCTGTTGTTTTTTTTTTGTAAAAAGTTTTTATTTTTCACTTTTTAGTTGTGGTACCTACCCCACACAAATTTGAATACCTACCACTACCTGCTATAACAGTGACGGGAACTTAAAACATCATCCATATAGGGTAAGTGGGAAAAATGCGTATTATTGAAGCTCACTCAAAAACCACGCAAGGAAAGTGAATAAAATTTAAATGGGACCACCTCTGAAGCATGAGCATGACCTACCAAACAAAAAAGAATCATCAAAATCGCATCATTGTAAAGGCTATTAAACAACCTTTTAGGCGATATATCTCTCGAATCGATGCGTTCCATAATACTAAAAATAATAACCACAATGCGTGAAAAAAGGAAGTGGCTCTATTTATTTGCTCCCAAGTGTATATTATATCTCTATGAATATTGTGCATACGTAAATATTTATTCCGACTACGGAACCCGCCACATTGTGCGTGGTCCGACCCGCATCACTTGGCCGCTTTTTAGGGTTCCGTAGTCAACAAGGAACCCTTATAGTTTCGCCATGTCCGACTTTCTGGCCGCGGCTTAGCTCAGAGACTGTTAATACTATAAAGCTGTAATTTGGCATGGGTTTTCTTATTAATCAAACCGACAAAATAAAATCATGATAAAAAATTAAGGCTGCACACGGCGATTTTTTTCCCGTATACCGTACACGAGATTTTATCGAATAGAGCGGTGGCAGTAGAAAATATATTAAATTGTTGCGTGTGTGAACGTAGCCTTAGGCTACGTGCCCCTGCTAGCTAAATGGTTGGTTTTGGAAATGTGACAAAATTCACGGCAGTAGTATATGTATAACGAAGTTACAGATAAGTAGGCTCTACAAGTTACCGAGTATTAATCGACCAACTTACATTTGCAGTTGCAAAAACATGAAAAAGTGTTTCAACTACCTACAATGATAAGTTTGTTCTTGGGATAAATTCATCCCAAATATGGGAACCCTTCATTGTGCGTGGTTCGACACACACTTGTTTATTATTCAATTAGCTTTTTTTCATTTCCAGTTGTGTTGTTGAAATAATTAGCTACCTTGCCCTTCTGTCATATTGGTTCTATTTGCGAATAGGGCAATAGGGGTCATCAGGTTTATTTGACCGTTTCCTTGGATCAAGATCACTGATACAAACCATCGAGTATTTTGACCTACTGAGGTGCTCATACGTATGCGCATGACCACTTTTGCACATGTAAGTAAGTACTATACTCGAGTTTTAAATTTGAGTTCCCAGTTTTTTTAGCGATGCCTTAAATTAAAAAGTGTTATTTTAACTGATCAGTAAACAACCTTCAAATGCAGATTGTCCTTCAAAACCTTCGTAACAATATGTATTTAATTATATTATAATTACCAACAAATAGATAGGCAACTGACAACTAGGCGAAGCGATGATGGCTCAACCCTACTTACTGAACATCTGGCTATTTGGCTATCTAGCCAAACCACACCTGTGTCACACATTTACCGAAAACTAAGCGAAGTCGCCCGACTTCGCTCGCTTAGTTAGTTAGTATTTTTGGCTCATAAGTCATTGACCTTATGCTGTGTGAAAATTTAAGGATAATAATGTGAAATCGCGCACAAAAAAAACGAAAAAAACGAGAGACATTAAAAAATTGTTTGTAATTGTTAATAATTAATATGTTTTTACTCCCAACTTCTCTGAAAAAACTTTTAAACACAAAAAAAGTGCAAAATATCTTTAATTTCGGAAGTCTGTGGTAAAAAACGAAAATTGAAAAGCAAAGACACCGACTTCCGAAATTAAAGTTATTTTTCACTTTTTAGCTGTGGTACCTACCCCACACAAACCTGCTATGTAAATAACAGTGACAGAGTCCAATAATTATATCGTCTACATAGACTACGTGGAAAAAATATGTAATATTGAAGCTAACTCAAAACTACGCTAGCAAAGTTAATAAAATTTATATGGGACTACCTAGGGAGCACCTAACCTTTTGAATTAAAAAAGAATTTACAAAATACAATTGGCGAAAATATCGATGAAATTAACAATAAAAAAATACATACAGACGAACATAGAACCTCCGCCTTTTTGAAGAAGTCGGTTAATAAAAAGCTACCGAACAAACACCTACATACAATTAGACGGTCACCCAGCAAGAAGAAAACTGGAACAACCCAAACTTAAAACTCAATACCTGTGAGCCAAAACAGGCAAAAATATTTTAAATATTTTTGCCGTCGATAAAATTAAGCATAGATTCCCTCATTTCGATATGTGCACATTATAAAGAATCACACTGTATAAATCACGCCGACAAAGTGGAACAAAAAAACATGAAAAAATAGTTATTTATGCAACTGTTATATAATAAGGGGTATTAAAACACGAATGTGGGTTTAATGAGTGTTTTAATACCTAATTATTTACAGTTGCATACAAGACTTTATCTACACCCATGATATGAATCTTTTATAAAAGTTTCTTTGCAATACCAATATCGAACAAAAATGGCGCGGTACGACGTGAATTCAATTTTTTCGAATTCGAATGTGTATTGTTTTTACCCGACTACGGCGAAGAAAAAAGGAGGGTTATGATTTTGACCAGTATGTATGTATGTATGTATGTTCATCTGTTCCCTCCTATCTTCCAAACCACTTATCACAATTTGACAAATGAGGTATCGTTAGAAGCGTCGTGATTGTCCGCTGGTTATAGGCTATGTGAAGTACCATTCAATTAAAAATGGCGCCCTCTAGAGGAATTAAAGAGAGGAACTTAAAAAAAAAAATGGTTTAAGCGTACCATGTTGGGTATCAAATGAAAGGGCTTAATGAGCACATTCCAAAAATATATATATTATAACCCCAAACTACGACTTAAAGGTATAAACAAGACACCACAGACAGACAAATTTAAAATCCGGAGTCACACGTAATCTGTTCGAATTATGCCCTAACACGTGTGACTCCGGATTTTAAATTTGTCTGTCTGTGGTGTCTTGTTTATACCTTTTAAGTCGTAGTTGGGTTTTAGTTTTTATTACTTGATTTTTTTAACCTCTCTGCTCGACAAGAATTTGACACGTGACACATCAGCTAACTCGACAGGGTGTTGCGAATTCCGTCATGAAAATCAGGAATTTACATGAACTTTCCGCATTTGAATTTTTTTTTTAAGTATGTTACCGCATCTATTTTATACAATAAGTTTGTGGAAAATATCATAAATTATATGTTGAGGTCGGTCAAACCGCGTCAGTCGACTGCGTAAGTTGTTTAAAATAGGTATAAATACACCTATTCAAAAGGTAGGCAACTCAGATTCCCTGAAAATATGTACATAAACCATCTTCTCTCTTGCTGAAAATATGCAAAAGGACCAAATAAAGATATTATCATTCTTTCTGCATTCTTACTTTTACCATTATTCATACTTAAACTAGATAAAAAACACGATCAAATATGAACAAAAATTAACAAAAATTGTGGTGCGACGTAACACTTCTTAGTGCTTACCGTTCACCCAATTTTTCTATTTCGATTCAAATGTTGCACTCAGCTTAATCGATATACGATATAATCAAACTTGATTAAAAATTGTAGAAACTGAATAAAAACTCTTTAGTATATTTTTCATTAATTATTTTATTTTGAAAATTAATTTTAGTAATAAGGACATACACATACATTGTGGATAGGTGTAACGTTTTAGGGTTCCGAACGACCGAATGAAAAAACGGAACTCATATAGGATCACTCGTGTCACACGAGTCTTGTGTCTATTCTGCATTGCTGCAATTTGCTTCGAATCTACTGGACCGATTTGGTTGAAATTTGGTACATACATTTTGGTGACCCAGACATGGAAGTGTAACGTAAATAAATGGATTTTGCAAATAGTCACTTTTGGGGAGCCAAACCAGAAAATTGAAAAAAAAAAATTCGAAAAAGCGTTCATACCTGCGACGGTCTTCTTCTAATATGATAGCCAGAGAGAAAGAGAGGGAAAGTGGGAATTTAGTCAAAATGAAAATCCAAGATGGTGGGTGCATTTTTTTTTTTAATTTTTCCTCTTATCTTTCGTTTTCATAGTTTGCGATAGTGCTAAAGTCGTGAGGTCAAAATTTAAATCCAAGATGGCGGCTGCGACAAGTTTTTGTCATGTGTGTCGTGTGGTTTTCGGGTGATAGTGTCGATACCCAATAAGATGAAATTATAATTATATTGTAAATAAATTATCATAGACATCAGTCTCTGTCGATTGTAAACTCGATAGCCAAAATCCGTAAAAAAAGGACCTCTTAATTATTTCGTCACGTCCGTTCGTCCATGGGTTCGGATGTCATACAGGCATTTTACTCGGACACCTATTTATACTATACCGTTGAAAATTTGGAAGAAGGTGTATTCTTTACACCGCCAAAAATATTTTAATAAAATTACCATAAACATAATTAGGGGTGTCATTCCCCATACATGCAATCGAGGGATAAAAAAAAAGATTTATGCACATTAGCATGAAGCATTGTTGGATCTTATAATTAAAAATCAAGTAATCTGTTCGATTTATACACGTGTGACTCCGGATTTTTAATTTGTCTGTCTGTGGTGTCTTGTTTATACCTTTTAAGTCGTAGTTGGGTTTTAGTTTTAATTACTTGATTTTTTTTAAATTCTTTTGGGGTTATAATATATATATTTTTGAAATGTGCTCATTAAGCCCTTTCATTTGATACCCAACATGGTACGATTAAACCATATTTTTTTTTAAGTTCCTCACTTTTTGTCCTCTAGAGGGCGCCATTTTTAATTTAATGTGACTTCACATAGCCTAATAACCAGCGGACAATCACGACGCTTTTAACGATACCTCATTTGTCACATTGTGATAAATGGTTTGGACGATAGGAGGGAACAGATGAACATACATACATACATACATACCGGTCAAAATCATAACCCTCCTTTTTTCTTCGCCGTAGTCGGGTAAAAATAATAAGATGCTTCTAAGTGACTGCTTTTTAAAGTGACCGACAATAACCCGTATTTCAACAATGAGGTATGGGTTATTTTCGGTTATAACTGCAGAATTAACTTTGTTTTTCGTAGTTCTAGAAATACAAACTTATTTTTGCAGTCGAAAAATTAATGCAGTGCAATGTGTCTGAGGTGCAATGTGCATGCGTATATGTTCATCCCAACTACGGAACCCTTCTGTGCGTGGTCCGACAAAGACTTGGTCAGTTTCTTTTTCTTTGGGAAACTACCACAAAAAAAAAAACAATTTCTAGTACCTACTAAAGTAACCTAATAAAAACAAAAACTACCAAGCTCATACAACTAAAAACATATATATTAACGTTATGTAAAAGCGTTTGCGGAATTAATTTATCACCTTTACCAAACAAAATTTTGTTAAGCCTACGCCTACCTAAAAAGTATACTGGGCATTCTGTAGCAAACTATCAGAAAATAGTATAGAAAATAAAATCCACTATAAATAATTGTCCAATATATTAAAATAATTTTGAAAAGCGAGCGCATTCCGTTTTTAAATTCAATTATAGAAACATTCCGGGGCGAAATTCCAAAGATAAGGTACCTAGCCCGGCCATAAGGTCCTGTCTATTGAGTTAATAGAATTTATAGGTTTCAATATAATGACCGAAAAACGATTAAAATAACATTAGAAAAGTATAAATTATTAATTTAACCAGTGCTTAATGTATTTATTGTGTAAAACAATTTTATTTCAATTTCCAAGTATCGATTTCTTATATTCGACATATTAATTAATCAAGAAGAACGAAATTTAAAAAATTATCGTTTGGCATCATCGTTTTCGGACATCATTACAATAAAAAAAAAATCAAGTAAAGTAAAGTAAAGTAAAGTAATCATTTATTTGCATAGATTGCAGGTACAGTAAATAAGATGTGAACAATTATGGGTGATCCTTGTACAATCTACCTTATATTAGGCATGCAACATTATAATAACACGAGTGAATTAAAATAAAATGAAATAGTAAAGATGAAATGATAGATTATTTTTAAGGTATAACAGTTGAAACAATATTCGGCATGGTACATACATTACAGTAAAACATTACTTTAAATATCTTCAATACAATAGGAATAATATTTTTTATAATAATTGAAACAATGCCAAAATTAGGTATGTCAGCTTAATTAAATTATTCATTTTATAAGTCAGGATCTTTAAGAAAGTCATTCACAGAATAGTAGCATTTTACAATTAATAATGCTGTCAGTTTCTTTTTGAAGTTTTGAATTGTCTCATTTTTAATTATGTCGGGTACTTTATTATATATTATTGGGCCCATCCTAATAACACTTTTTTTCTGTAACGCAGTATTACAACTCTCAACATGAAGTAGATTTTTATATTGACTTCTTAAAGGTCTCTTTCTATCTTTTGACAGTGCAGTGAAAAGGTTCATGTTACACTTAACGAAAATTGCGACTTCTAAAATGTACATAGCCGGGAAAGTTAATAGTTTGAGGGACTTAAACACAGGAACGCAACTATCCGTCACTTTCATATTAAGTATTGCCCTTAAGCATCGTTTTTGGGCTTTGAACACCTGTTCTCGTAGAGTACAGTTTCCCCAAAAAATTATTCCGTATCTTAAAATGGACGCGACTAGACCATGGTATGCAACTACTGTTGTGGTGATGTTGACCTTTTTCGCTAAATAGTATAACACATACGCGGATACGCTCAATTTTTTACAAACTTCTTCTGCTTGAGGTTTCCAAGTCAACTGACTGTCTATCAGTATACCTAAACATTTTGCAACTTGTACTTGTTCTATATTACAGTTATTACATTCTATTACTACATTTGGTACTGATGTGCGTTGATAAAAATGCATTACGTTCGTTTTTTGCAGGTTGATTACTAAATTATTTTCGTCAAGCCAATTTACAATGTCTTTGAGGGTATTATTTATGTCCTGTTCGTATTTATCTATGTCTGTACAATTAATTAGTGCGGTGCTGTCGTCAGCGAATAATACCATTGGATGTTCAATGTGGTGTGGTAAGTCATTTATGTATAACAAGAATAATAGTGAGCTAAGAACTCCACCCTGAGGTACACCATGTCTGATTACTCGTGCTTCGGATATGTATTTCTTCTCACGCCTAGTGTTTATGCAAATTTTAGATATTTCCGTATATTGTTTACGGTCACTTAAGTATGATTTAATCAGATTAAGTACGTTTCCTCTTATCCCATACACGTTAAGCTTATTAATCAGGGTTGCGTGATGGACACGATCGAAAGCTTTTGTCATATCTGTAAGGATTGCGCAAATTGGCATTTTTTTGTCAACATTTCCTATTATTATACTAAGTAAGTCGTAAATAGCAATATTTATACCTTTGTTCTTTCTAAATCCTTTTTGTTCATCACATAAAATATTACATTTGCTTAAAAACTTATAAATTGATTCATAAATTATCTTTTCGATGACTTTAGAAAATATAGGGATTAGGGCAATGGGTCTATAGTTGCCTAAATTTCTTTATCGTGTTTTTTGAAAAGTGGTTTTACGATAACTGTTTTTAGACCATCCGGGAATACTCCAGAGCTAATACACAAATTTATTATATGACTTAA
This sequence comes from Lithophane socia, assembly GCA_947522985.1. Classification (NCBI taxonomy): domain Eukaryota; kingdom Metazoa; phylum Arthropoda; class Insecta; order Lepidoptera; family Noctuidae; genus Lithophane; species Lithophane socia. The sequence goes on along the minus strand of OX383252.1, from coordinate 13,086,757 downwards.
GTGTGGGGCAATAATATTCGACACTAATTTTACTACTTTCGTAGCTATGCTATCATACCCAACGCTGTTTGTGTTTTTTAATGTCTGTATCGCTCTTATTACGTCTTGAGGTATCGCTGGAGACATAAACATTGAGTTTGAGTTGCTAATTAGACCATTAGTTACATGCGTTGATGAGGTATTAGATTGTACCTGATCAATGAAGAAGTTGTTGAATGCATTTGCAATTTCTTCTGGGTTCAAGTAATAAAAACTAAAACCCAACTACGAATTAAAAGGTATAAACAAGACACCACAGACAGACAAATTAAAAATCCGGAGTCACACGTGTTAGGGCATAAATCGAACAGATTACGTGTGACTCCGGATTTTTAATTTGTCTGTCTGTGGTGTCTTGTTTATACCTTTTAATTCGTAGTTGGGTTTTAGTTTTTATTACTTGATTTTTTTTTAAATTCTTTTGGGGTTATAATATATATATATATATATATTTGGAATGTGCTCATTAATTTAATGTGACTTCACATAGCCTATAACCAGCGGACAATCACGACGCTTCTAACGATACCTCATTTGTCAAATTGTGATAAGTGGTTTGGAAGATAGGAGGGAACAGATGAACATACATACATACATACCGGTCAAAATCATAACCTTTCTCCTTCCTAATCCTTTTTTCTTCGCCGTAGTCGGGTAAGTATAATGGTCGGCGATTTTGAAAACAAATTCAGTAGTGGTAATGAATAATACGTGCTACTGGACCTGTGTTCGTATATTAAGTAGTAATGTTAAGATTTGGACATTTTCTAGTTGTATATAATATTTTGAATAATATTTGTCACATTTTAAATCGTATGTGTATGAGTGATATTCGTGAAAAGAAAAAATGAATACACGCACGATTGGCGCGAAACTTCGTCTTTGGATAACACAAAACTTCATTAACACTTTATTTAACTTGAACAATGGATGAATTCGTCAAATAATTAAATGATGTATTATTCACTGCCCCTGTGGTGGGGTATGGATGTTCAAAATCACCAATTTTTATGTTTTTTAGCCTCGACCACCACTGTCATCAAAATGGCGATTATGTATATTTTCAGTCTTGAATTTTATATAGGTGAATTAATTAACTTTCGCGCTGAATATGAAAGAGTTAATGGCGTAAACATAATGAGTTTTTACCCAACTCTCATAATTAATGCACATTCATAAGATTTGATGGGTAGCATATTAAATATTTCCATAATCGAGATAGGGTGTCGCATGTGGTAATTCTGGGGTCCCAAAGGACCCGCTACCGAGCCGGCGGAGGTTCGTGTGTTCGGGTCCTTTCGGGGGCGCTTCCGAACTATACCGTTAAACTACGGTGCTTTGTTAGTGAAACGCTCGTGAATACCAAATGAGTTTCATTATGAAATTCAGTACAACATTATAACACCCGTTTGGATGATATTATGAGTACTGGCTGTTTTAATGTTGGCAATAAGCTAACTGTTTCAGAAACTTTTATAGAGGATTTAAAGCATGGGTGTAGATAAAAGTTTTAAGGCCCTACTCTACCTCAAATTGCTTAACATACATAATCAGCCTATAATGTTCCCACTGCTGGGACACAGACCTCCGCTCGTGAGAGGGAGTGGGCCGTAATCCACCACGCGGGCCCAGTGCGGGTTGGTAGATGTCACATGTCTTAGAATTTTTGGTTCTAAGACATGCCGGTTTCCTCACGATGTTTTCCTTCACCGTTTTGAGAGCAGTGTTGATGACATTATTTACACAAAGTAAAGCGCCCGGCTGGGTTCGAACCTACGACCTACAACTCGTAAATTGCGGCCGTTACCACTGGGGCACCACTGCTCTCTAACATGCATGATCCTCCGTTATGCCGAAAATACTGCAGCATTAATTTTGATATAAATATATGTTAAAGTTGAGATCGATGATCCTATGTTTGGCGAAAACACTACTACATAAAATTTTCATGAGAGAAAAAAAAAAACAAATTTACCTCTAAACCGAACGATAAACCGCTGGTATTAAAAAAATACTTCAAATTAGATCATGAAACTGCATAATAACTGAACTAACTATAAAGCAGGTCTTATGTTTTTTTATTTTTTATTACACTATTAACCTACTATAGTACACCTATAACCCTATCTTATTTGAGGTTTTACCTTAGGTTTTGATTCATTTGCGAATGTCATATGCGCCATAAATGACCGTATTATTTATTCCGTTGACTTAAATCTTGATTTTTTTACACTTTCATGTGTCGGGAGAGTATCAATAGTCAAACGCTTTATTCTCTCCTGCATTCTATAATCTCTTAGTAAAAACAACGTTGCCACATGCGTTAGATGTCCATATAGTCAATCAGCGAAAGCGACCAAATCGGCTGCCACCTTAACAGTGAACTATCCGAAAAATGAAAATACAGTTACTAAAACGAAGAGTGGTCTACGGAACAAAGAAGTTTATGAGTGCACGGATACCTACTCCTACTTGGACTTTTAATCGTATTCAGTAACTTGACAGCTTTGGCCAAAACTGTGGTTTCCGGGTGTAGGTGTGATTGTCTAAGGCCAGGCGCACTAGCAGCCAGGCCAGCGATGTAGTCGGTGGGGCCGCTGGCTGCGTGCTCCATGGCAGTTTCATACTGTAATGTATCTATCTCGATGGCCGCTGCGACCTGGTCGCTAGTGCGCTATTGCCCTTTGTTATATGATATTTTTATAAATCATATATACATGTAAAGTATAAGTCATTAAATTCAATTAAAACTATGCATATATGCGGACAGAGTACATTCAATTTTGCTCATTCTTCTTTTCACCTCACTATCTTTTTTGTCAGACTGCGTATCCTTCCAACTGTCAAGTTTCTGAATAAGTACGATTTTAAAGTCCAAGCATACAATTTTGATTTTTTTTTATTGCTAAATTGTTTCATTACTTATTTCTCAACTAGGACCTTTCTTTGTCGTTAGGTAGGTATCTTTGTATTTAAATATGAAAAACTAACGTTTTCAAGAGCGCTTGGATAATCTTTATTGTGGATGAAGAATAGGCTCATGAGGCACTTAAAAACTCATAGTATATTAAATAGTCAGCAATTCGGATACCAAAAATCATTAGGAACCACCGATGCTATTGAGGCGTTAATTGACGAGGTCGTCTGTAAGTTAAATGACAAGCATAAAGTGGTAGGTATTTTTCTGGACCTTAGTTCTGCGGTCGACACAGTAGACCATGAAATTCTTCTGGCCAAGTTGGAACATTATGGTATACGGGAGAATGTATTGAAGCTATTCAGCTCCTATTTGCATAACAGACGTCAGTACATAGAAATGAAGTCGGTTTTGGATGGAGAAGAAAAAATACCAAAATCCAACCTAGTCACTGTTTTCCGAGGTGTCCCTCAAGGCTCCGTTCTGGGCCCAATTTTCTTCATCCTATTCCTAAATGACTTGATTGAATTTATAAAAAAACGATTAATTGACACAACACTCATTATTTTTGCTGATGACACTAATGCAATAGTTTCTGCAGATACCATAAGTAATTTAGAATCCAAGATTAATACTGCCTTAAAAGCTTTTGAAAACTGGTTTAGTACTAATAATTTAAAACTTAATGTGAATAAAACAAAATGTTTATTATTCAAACGAAATAACGCTAGTCTTCAGGTTGTATCTAGTGGTAACAATGTCGAAGTAGTAGATAATGTTAAATTCCTCGGAGTTCACATTGACGCGTTATTAAACTGGAAGGTTGAGATATTGTCTATACAGAAGTCAATTAGCTCTGCATGCTATGCAATCAGAAGTCTCAGGGATGAACTCACTGTGGCCCAACTTAGGATGGAAACTTTGCTTTGGTTGAGTCAGATAGTAGTGAGTTGGCTCAGATATTGTATTGAGTTTTGGGGCAATAGCTACAAGTGCAATATCCACTCGGCATTTGTAATTCAAAAAAGAGCCTTTAGGACGATGCTCCGCATGAAACAGACAGAATCGTGCAGGGATCACTTCATCAAACTTAACATATTAACAGTGCCATGTCTGTATATTCTAGTGTTGTTAACAAACTTTGTTAAAAATTTGCACGAGACTGATGAAGAAAGACAAGCTAGCGATAGTACTCGTAGGAAAGACTTACCTTCCACAATCCAACCGAAATTGAACGTGGTTCATCACAGTCCCAGAGTTCAATCGGTCTTTTTATACAATAAGTTGCCGATTGAATTCAAAAGCATTAGCAGCATTAACTTATTTAAAAACCAATTAAAGACATATTTATTGAGGAAGGGCTATTACAGTATCGATGAGTTCATAGATGACAAGCGACTGTAACTATTAAATGACTTGTTAATTATTATTTTTGTTTATACATATTATTATAATGAATTGTAAACTGTATAATGAATTTTAAATTTAAATGCAATGTGGGTGATTATGTAATTTATTGTCTACTTGAATATTTTCGACACAATGTATTTTGTTATGAAATAAATGACTTATGACTTATGGTCAGGACCGCAACCAATACGAAATATCTAATAAAAACGAATACATACCTCTTCGGGCACTTTCTCTGATTCACCATTTGTTTTGTTTTCCTCTTCTTTTTGCTTCTTCTCTTGTTTGGGTTTGTCTTTTCTGCTGAAACTGATCGATCTGAGCGACCATTTCTTCTTGACCTGCCCATGACATGCTTGGTTAAGATAAATAGTAAATAGGCACACACATGCAATCAAAACTCAACACTAGTTAGATGTTGGCAACTAAATACAACAAAGTTCTTTAAATTAAAGCACCTTTTCCTTCTTGGGTTTCTTGCCGTCTTCAGGCGTAGGTGTGGTGGACTCTCCGTTCTCTACTTTTTGCTCACTCTCTCCGTTTGTCAGGGGAGCCGCTTCTTTTTCCTCTTCATTTAGTTTTGCTTCTTTCTCTGTGGTAGCATCTTTTTCGTTTTCTGGAGTGCCGCTATCTATGTCCTTTTGTTTTTCCTAGAATCAAATATACAAAACGCATAAATCTTACGTGTATACAATGCTACAAACACAGAACAATAAGAATAAAGCGAGTGAAGGGTTCCGGAGTCGAGATGAATATTTACGCATGATTGCACAGTATTGATTTTATCGACCGCAAAAAAGTTTGTATTAAGGGGGATGTGCTAGGGTAGCCCGCGAAATTAGAAATTTTCTTCCTTTTTTTGCAACTTGCAGGTCAGGATCAGGTTACTTATAATATAACCAAAATTTCATGAAATCATCATTCACATGACCTTAGAGATTTGTATTGCTGAATTTAATGTTTATATTTCTGTAAATCCCTATTTGTTACGGCCGCAAATCATATTTAGATCAAGATACAATCTTATAGTGACCTGAAAATTGCAAAAAACTTAAGATATTTTAATTTCGCGGGCTACCTTAGCGTATCCACCTTAAAGAAATTCTCGAAAAAATTAACGACAAAGTTATTCCAGCGGTTGTAACGGAAAATATCCCATATCTCAAAAACGATTGACTCAAATAAAAGTCAATTAGAAAAATCATAATTAATTATGGGATCCAATTAATCCAACGATACTCCACGAGCTTATGAGTACATTGAATTATTATTTTTCTTTCCTCTGTTGTCATGTGTTATGTCATTATGTGCAACCCCTTATTACTTTTTCATAATTTTACTATAACATTGTTTAGTGGTGCACAGAATACACCTTGTTTCCAATTTTCATTGATATAGTGCCAACTAGGGCGTGCAAACCCGGTTTTCCGGTTTTGCTAAAAACCGGAAACCGGACAAAATTTACCGATTTTTTAAAACCGGGTTTGAGAGACAAAACCGGGGTTGCCTCCGGTTTTCCCGTTATTGAATTACATTTTGATTTAAATCAACTTTTTTCGAACGCACTCAAGAAATATTCTATTTAGAGTCATCAAATATATCCAAACGCAACCTATACCCACTTACACTCCTCCCTCCGCGACCCCCGCACGTAAGCTACGACTACAGGTCCTTGCGCTGTTTGTTCTCCCCCGGGCAGGGCGTCATTTGCTACGCTGATGACAATCTAGTCACGGCCCGGGGTTAAGAAGCGGCACGCTCAGCTGTCGAGGGCGCGTCCCTCTTTGTGGGGCGTAGTCTCGCGGGTACACTCCCGTGGGATCTGGAGACGCAGGTGGTCGCCGTAGTCTACCGATGTGGGGCAGACCAGCAGGCGGCGAGTGGCAGACGCCCGCCGCCTGAAGTGGTTAAGAGATGGCGGAGGGAAGCTCAGCGTATGAACGCTGAGCGAATGGAGGGTGACGCTGGAGACGCCCAGTGCTGGTCACTGGACCGTAGGGGCTATCCAGCCGATCCTGGAAGAGTAGACACGGAAGGGACAAGGGTCGTTGTCCTTCGGTGGCGACTTCCGTGTGTCACCAGTGCGGCTGCAGCGAGGACACGACGATTCACACCCTCGAGCATTTTCCTGCTTGGGTGGTGCAGCGCCGTCCTCTCGCAGCAGCAATCGGGGCAGACCTCTCCTTGGCGGCCGTGGCCAAGGCCATGGCCGACAGCAGGGGAGCATGAGAGGCGGTAGCGTCCTTCTGCGAGGACTTCATCTCGCAGAAGGAGGCGGCGGAGCGCGTCAGGGAGGAAGACTCCCCGCTGACGCAATTCGTCGCATGGCGATCTGATGCCGCCCTAGGAGGTGCCAGCGGGCGATAGATCGGGGAGTCTATCGTCGTCGCATTACACGGCCCTCATGAGAGGTGGCGATGTCTCAGATGAGCCCGGACATCGCCAAAGGAGTTTGGTGCCCGGAGGCGGGCTGCGCTGGATGGGTCGCGAATTGGTAGGCATAAATGGTTGATTAAAAAAGGTATATGCTAAAATTTGTTTTATTTGTAGATTTTGTGGGTATTGTAGAGGCTTTACTCTGCATGGTGTGGATAAAACCTTAGTGCTTTCAAGTTGCTGGCATGTTTAGCAGACAAGCATTAGATTTATATTTAGAATAGGTAAAAAAGAAACACGAGGGGGGCCCCGTGAGATGTCAAGGCGGGAGCCAGAAGATTAATATAAAATAATATGAAATACGTAGCCCATTCATAAGAACATGAATGGGCTACTCATTACTATCGTAACATGGTGTTTTATTAGTGCCGGTACCGTAGGCTCACCTCGGAGTTCTACATTTGGAGGAGGCGCCGCCGCTGACACCCGTCGAAAGTATTTTTTCAGAGTATTAGTATTTGGGCGAAGAAGAGTATCCCTACAGCATAATAATATATATGATAAGGCGAGGCCTATCATAAATGTGCGTTGTATCGAGCGCATAAACGCTGAAGTTGAGAAAGCTAAGTGGTTTTTATTTATTTTTTTCATGAAAATGCAGTTCTTTTCTGGATTCAATGGCGTGTGTCTTGAAGAATTTATAAATGAGTTCAGGAGTGTTGCTGCCTATAATGAATGGCAAGAAAGCGATTGGGCGCTAATAATAGGGGTATATTTGGTGGGCCCTGCAAGATTTTTTTTTAACTATACGTACCACGAGGGTATGAGCTTCATGTCAATCTGTGACGCGCTATGGGCTGAGTTTCCGTGCAAATGCCACAAAGATTTGCACAGGACGCAAGAAGCAGAGATCATACAAGTTGTGTCTGATGAAGGCACACAGGAAGAGAGCGCGACCACAGATAATGATGATAATATATTTTCTAGTGAAAAACAAGACGATTTGTTGGATGTCGAAGATGGCTGCCAAGAAGGCAGTAATGTTGATGATGAGGTCGATGACGATCACAGCTGCCAAGGGTGCAGCACTGGCAATACAGAGGAGTCGGTTGAAGTGTTCGAGAGTGAAGACACAGAGGAAATTAGCGAATCGGGTCAGTCCAGTCCATTATTTAATTCTATTAGCTATGTTACAGAACATCAAGAGATGTCCATAACAGGAGAGAATAGTGATCACGATAAGGAAATAATTAAACACAACTTCGTTGATGATCAAAAATATATGGTTGATGTTGGTACAGAATTCACCGAGACACAGGAAAATGCTCATCTTATGTTTGGGACCGAAGTAATTGGGAAAGATCATCTCTCGTTAGCTGTTGAGATAGAACAGAAGGCTTGTAATTCAGTATTACGGGTTGATGACGTTCGTATATTGAACGATAATTTAGAGTTAGATGAAGGTGTGCTGAGTCTTCAATTTCGAACCTCGGAGATGATAGATAAGCATAATTTTCGGGTTCGAAAGGTCTTAAAACAAAAGTCAGTTCATAAGGTCACAAAGAACTTATTTCCCATTCGATTAGGTGTTAGTAATAGGTCTAAGCGAATAACTAACGGAAGTTTAAAGTTAGAGGCTAAATTACATAGGAGCCCACGTCGTTATTTAGGTAAAATGAATTTTATTGTGTATTATATTATAATGTTAAAAGGATTTTTTAGAAACATGTCTATTGACATAAATAGATGGGAACTATTTATTTTAAGGATTTTGTAATTTTTCGAACTTATTATTCTCATTCCATCATGTCTCACCATTATTTTCATGAGATTGGCAGAACATGATGTATTAATAACTTAATTTTGTTTCATATTCTGATGATTATGGCGAACGGAGGAAGAAGAAAAGATGTCGATTACACCGACATCATCTTTTTTTTTTCTAATTAGGGAGAACACGCTCCAAGGTTTTATTAAGATTTTAATTTTTTTTTGAGAACTGTTATCCTTCTTGAGGGGGGATGATATTGGTCTAGGCTGAGACCAACTTTGCTAACGGGACATAGTCTTTGCAAAGCGTGTTTGTTTAACACGATTGGTTTCTGCTGATGTTTGAGGATCAACAGTTCGGTCAATATGGACCAGTAGGAAGATTCAGGGTCTAGACTTTTAAGTCATGATTTTTCGAAGTTTTTACCTTTGGAGTGGGTTCATGAGATAGGTGCAGTTGATTTCTTGCAGTTCTGATTTTCGCTTCCTCTGACGTCATAACGTTCGTTGAAGTTAAAACCATTGTTGTGTGAGATCTTAGTATATTTAACCCCTTCTGGGCTGATGTGATTTGCCATGTCGATTTATTAACTTGTTAGGAGGCTGTGTCGCATCTTTTTCGCCAGTTTTGATGATAAATGATAAATGATAAATGATTTTATTTCTGTAAGTAGGTTTGTACAAACACTTTTACACGTCAATCACATTTTTTAAAACTAGATGAGGTCGGCGTTTCCTATCTGACTACTCTGAGAAGAAAGGCCGAAACAAACTCAGAGGTCACAGTCTCTTTTAAAGTCCAGACATAATCTTGGTCAGATTATGTGAAGACCATGTAGATTGGTGTCTGAAATGGTCTTTTGAGGAAAGAACCACACAGATTGAGTGGACCTGTCCAGTCAGTGCACGCATTTGTCAGTAATCGTGCAGCTCAACTCCGAATTTAAGGAGCTCAACGATTTGACGAACAATACCAAAGAAAGGACATTTGGTTAGGCCTCATAAATTACTCAAACTGCCAGACTATGATTAATTAAAATTAAGAAAATATAAATAATAAAAAAGAAAAGAAAGATCCACATAATCTTCACATTCACAATAATTAAAAATAATATAATACTTTACAAAGTAAATATTCATGTCAATGTAAATATAAAAATCCGGAAATAATCTTGGTCAGATCATTTGAGGACCATGTAGATTTGTGTCTGAAATGGTCTTTTGAGGAAAGAACCATACAGATTTGAGTGGACCTGTCCAGTCAGTGCACGCATTTGTCAGTAATCGTGTAGCTCAACTCAGAACTTAAGGAGCTCAACGACTCGACGAACAATACCAAAGAAAGGACATTTGGGTAGGCCGCCTATAGTACTCAAACTGCCAGATAAATAAAAAATATGATCCACATAGTCCTCAAATTCACAATAATTAAAATAATAATAATATTATACTTCACAAAGTAAATATTCATGTCACTGTGTAGGTATATAATAAAATAAAAAGTTACCAAAAATAACAAAACTCGTAAGTAATTTAAAACCAAAAATAAAAAAATAAATGTACAAATTGGAGCAGCTCAATCCCAAGCCTTTTTGTCCTCAATGTAATCTTTAATGGTATAAAACGCTTTTTGGCACAACTTACGTTTAATTAATGTTTTGAATTTTTTAAGGCTTAGATCTTGTACGTGGCTTGGAAGCTTATTGACGATGTGACGAGGTTTAAGCATGACGAAGTTAGTTTGTGTGGGTGCACATTGGCACATAATAATATTTAACGTGATTGACACTTGTCATGATATGATTCGTTCGTCCTGACTTAAGCCGTCTTTTGCAAAAGGCAGACCTCATATTGTAAATGTTGTTTCTGGTGTTAGGTAATTCTTCTTATAGGTTTAGGTAGGTCAATTTAATGTTTGTCTGAAATTGATAAAACTGGACACTACGTTAGCCCTATTTTATCCAGTAGGGGCGTAGCTGATGTAGAGGCTTTACTCTGCATGGTGTGGATTAAAACCTTAGTGCTTTCAAGTTGCTGGCATGTTTAGCAGACAAGTATTAGATTTATATTTAGAATAGGTAAAAAAGAAACACGAGGGGGGCCCCGTGAGATGTCAAGGCGGGAGCCAGAAGATTAATATAAAATACGTAGCCCATTCATAGGAATAATTACTCATTACTATCGTAACATGGTGTTTTATTAGTGCCGGTACCGTAGGCTCACCTCGGAGTTCTACAGTATCTAAGAATATTGTTTTCTTGCTAAAATTCTACTATACAAAAACTATAAAAATGTAGCCAAAACCGGGGCTAGCACCGGTTTCCGGTTTTGGGCCCTGGAAAACCGAAATTCAAAACCGGTGTTGAAGTCTTTCCGGTTTTGCACGCCCTAGTGCCAACACTCTCCGAGTAAAATGACTGTGTCATCCGGACAGACTGATATGATGAAATTATAGGATTTCCGTATTTGCAATGTGGCAAAAAAAGACAAAATTATAGAATTACAGGGCACACAGCTACTCTAGCTTAAAACAACAGAACTTAAGTTTGTCAGTTCAAACAAAATATTGGCAAGCTGTGCGCGAGTGGTCAATGGCAATAATTAAATACGCCTTCCAAATACCTGGTCATGAAAAATTCATTGCTTACCGGTGGTTCGTGTATGTGCGCGTCTCCATTGAGCTGTGGTTTTAGCGCGTCGGCGTCTGCAAGCTGCTCCACTCTGCCTTCGCCACCGGCGCCCGCAGCAGCTACTTCGCCAGCACACTCTGCCTCCTTGCCGCTTATGTCCACCGAGCGCTTGCTCTGCTTAGCACCCATGCTTATTGATGGCCTATTGGAACACAAAACAATAATTAATTGGATCTCAAAGCTGGTCTAGACATAATTATGTAATAATTAACACATTATGACATACGCATTATTACAGTGTTCTACTCAACGCCAAACCCAAATTGTGGGAGATGTGTCTTTGAACGGATTCATGCATATTGCATATTGTAAAGGTATAAGGAACACGGCCCAATAGTGTTCACGACACACGTAAGCACGAATTTGGCAGATTGGGTCTTCATATAGCTCGCGCTACCTGCGTGTGCTCAGTCTGTGCGCCGCGCTTATATGCTCCTTCCGCTTCCCAATCCTAAGCAGTAGCTCGAAGTGACTACGACACGGTGGCGTAGTCACTACGCGGCGCACGTTTACGAACAGCGAAAAAAACGCCCGCAGCGCTAACAGCATCTCGTGGGTATCGGAGGTCTTATATTTGTTAAATTGTTTACTATACAAATCCAGCCATCTTTTTGCTTTTCAGTTGACTCTTTGTTTGTGAAATCTCGTTGTGGTACCTCATAATTTGTAAGTCGTCCATACTAATAAATAATGTAAATGCGAAAGTAACTCTTTCTGTCTGTTACCTTTTCACGCTGAGCCGATCGCTACAGGGAGCGTACTACCGGGGTAAAAAGTCCTCCTATACTAATGTATTAGTATAGATAGGAGGACTTTTTTCCTAAGTAAAATGCCTAAGTCTTACTGTATACTTGTATACCTATGTCTTACTTAACCCAGGCCATGGACTACCGAGATACCGGATAGACCGAGTTTGTTTTATAGTTTGTGTAGATGATTATCATCACCAAAAACATCACCCAGCCTCTGCCACATTACTTAAAACTAGTTTAAAGCCATTTGATTGGTGGAAATTACTTTTAAGTAATGCTTGATTCACGATGAGTGAAGTTCCGTAATAAGGGCCTCAGTATCCAACGATCAACTATTACCAACTTGTTCGGTAAACTACATCAATTCCAACTTCCAATCAAGCAATCGTGTTCTCTGTTTTGTGATTGCATTAGAGGAGAGTCCTGCTTTAGTGCCATACTCAAACAAATTCATTTATCGTAGATCACTCTTATGAAAAAAAAAAACAAAAAAAGTGAAAAATAACTTTAATTTCGGAAGTCGGTGTCTTTGCTTTTCAATTTTGGTTTTTTGCCACCGACTTCCGAAATTTAAGTTATTTTTCACTATTTTTGTTTTTTTTGGAAGTTGGTTGTTTTTTTTTTTTGTATAAAGTTTTTATTTTTCACTTTTTAGTTGTGGTACCTACCCCACAAAAATTCGAATACGACCGCTATGTAAATAACAGTGACGGAGACAAATAATAATGTCGTCTACATAGACTAATTGGGATAAACCACTGAGAAGTTCTCTTGGCTGTCTTTCGTCTTCATCATCAGACCCCTAACGACAGTCACAACCCATCAAAGTGTAAAGTTCTTATCAATACAAGTTAATCAAGCCCAAACACGAGGTATCTGCTGTAAACCGTTGAGGAGTTCCCTTGACTGTCTTTCGGTTCCATCATCAGATCGACTCCACTTTCATAAAATTGTAGTGCTGTAAAATACTTAATGAAAAAATTAAGAAATGCACTAATTGCTCCTACGATTTTTGAAAGTTCCCCTCGATTTCTCTAGGATCCCATCTCTAGGATCCTGACTTGGTGACAATGGGACCACTTCAGAAGTACAAGCTTTACAACAAAAAAATATTTTTTTAAATCGGTTCACAAACGGCGGAGTAATCGGTGAATATACATTAAAAAAAAAAAACATCCGAACGTAGTACCTCCTCCTTTTTTTGAAGTCGGTAAAAAGGACGTGGGAAGCTTAAAATGTAATGAATTCCGTTCAGCCAATATCATAATTATGATGTGGTGGGTTACAAACAGATAACTGCTAAAATTTATAAATTGTCGTTTTGTTCATTTTTAACCGACTTCAAAAGAAGGTCGTACTTAATGCCTTAAAGTTCCGTTCAGTGGTTTGAGCTGTGATATAGACTACACCTTTTCACCTAGATCGGGTTCGGTTAGATTTTTGAAAATCCCTGTTACACATTATTCTTTATTTTTGGTTTTAAGTATAAATACTGAGTTTCGAGTTATTCGGACCGCGCGTTAAAATTCTTCTATACAAACTTTGACATCCCCCAATCCCCGTTTAGGGGGTAGTTTAGAAAAAATAAAAATGAAAAACTTTATAATTTACTTAGATACGATAAGATTAATCATACAAACTTTGCCCCCGTTTTTCACCCCTTAGGGGTTGAAATTCGGGAAATCCTTTCTTAACGGATGCCTACGTCATACAAAGAACACACACCGTCCAAGTTTCAGGTCTCTACGATCAGCGGTTTAGGCTGTGCGTTGATCCGTTAGTCAGTCATTCAGGACCAAAGAGTATTAAACCACTTGAGAGCTGATAGACCGATTTCGCCTAGACACACGACTCACCACTGCGGGCCGGGGGACGCAAAAATTACAGCGGTTGTGATTGGCTGATGCAACAATGTCAGGACGAAAGTCCCAAACATAGTGATGCACAAGTCAGTTTTGCAACAATAATATCGATATCGATAAAATCGACGTCGGCGTCGATTCGACGATTTCCTAATTGAACAATAAGTAATTGATTGAAATTCCACTTATGAGAATTTATTGTTCTATCCGAAAGGAAATGCTATTACTTATTTTTAATCTGCTGTGAAATGCCTTGAACAAACAACGCTATATTTGGAATTAAATTTTCTCTGTTAACTGCATTAATCCACTTTTCTTTAAGTTACAGAATATTTTGAAATCTAAAATGTAAACATTAAGTACTTAATGTTACTTTTTAACTAAATATAAGGAAACATCGTAATTTTTATCGTCAATAATTTAAACTTAAGTTATCACAACACTACAGTATAAGTGCAAATAGAACGGGACAGACGTATTGCAATACCCTAGTGAGAGAAAGGGACTTTTCAAAAAGACATCAACGCGGTGTACGTTTTTGTGCCATTTTACGTAAACAACCAGTTTAGCTTGAGCCCTGCAATTATTCTTAATAAAATATTTATTTTACTTACCGATGAAAAGATATGCAATCTTTTTATAGCTGTATTTTCTAGACGATTGCCCACACCTTTTAAGTGAACAGGAACTCATAATTGTTTTTATTTATGCAGAAATGGTTTAAAAGGTATCAAAATAACCGCGTGTGCAGAGATCCAATAACTGGTCAAAACTAAAATGGCCACTCATATTTCCATCTAGTATCAGTGCAATTGTACTGATGTGTCGTGAGTCCGAGTCGCCCGCATGAGCAGTCAAGAGGCTTTATAGTCATTGTTCAGGACAAAGCATTTTATGCATAGGTATTATAGCATGGGTGTAGATAAAATACATTAATTATCAAAACAATGTCTGTACGGTAGGCAGGTACTGTAGGTATATAATAATACTAGCGGTCGCCCGCGGCTCCGCCCGCGTGGATGTCGGTTACCGCTGCAAAAAGCCTACCCAGGAAAGACACGGTCAGCAAAATGATTCCCAGGTCAATTCACAGACACCGACAGTAACATCGACGACGCAGTCATTATCCGCAGGCTGCACAGATTGTCTTTCTGTGTATGTTAAAGTTGTTAATGATGAAAATATTTAAATGTAATTAATACTAAGTTTTCACTTCTGCCGGCAGTCCCGGAGCGCAACTCGTTGTTATAAGATAGATAACTAAAGCGATTATTGTAGAGCTTCTCTATAAACAACGTTTGACGTTAAATTATTTTCAGGTAACAAAATATACTGATGGTCGGGAGCCCCGACCCGTGATAGGGCAACGTAAAGTTGCCCATGCGTAAAACATTCTTTTCGTAAATCAATTCCTACTAATTTGAATGTTTGGCCCTGGGATTTGTTTATAGTTAGTGCGAAAGAAATTTTTACTGGAAATTGGAGCCTTTTGAAGGGTATAGGCAAATCAGTAGGGATCATGGGTATTCTTGGTATATGAGCTAATTCACCAGCTGCAGGGCCGGTGATAATCTTCGCTACTATTAAATTATCTTTTAGCTCCTTTATAAGAAGTCTCGTGCCATTACACATGTTGGGGGGGCTTAAATTTCTGAGAAGCATTATCGGCGTGCCAACTTTTAACGACAGTTCATGAGGTGGTAGCCCAGCGGGGTTCAGAGAATTTAAAAATTCCGGGGGTAGTGCACAGTGTCCTCGATGTTAGTGACGGTGTCTATGGATTTATAGCACTTAACTTCACCCGGTACTTTCTGCATAATTAAATTGTTTATTTCGTTGACTGTTTCATTCCTGGGAGAAACTATTGCTCTACAACACAGCCAACGAAAATCATTTTGATGTAAGTTTTCGATGTCAGGATATATAGCATCTATCAGACTATCTAAATTATGGACTATTTGGCCTAGAGACTCATCCAAAGTAACCGCATAATCGGTGCCCAAATTTAAAGATGGAAAAATTCCTTCTCCAAGTTTCAGCAGCTGTTGTGGAAAATTGCTATGCGTATTTCCATGTAGATGAGCTCTCATATTGGTGCGCAAATTCAAATGTTGAACAGATGTCCAAAGGTGAGACGATTTTAAACATGCCTTCATAATATCTGCTCGCGTACCTCTGTTGACGACTGGAAGCGTTTGTCAGAAATCTCCAGCAAATACAAAAGTGATACCAGCCATGACATTAGCAGAGCTTCGGAGGTCTTTTAAAGTACGGTCCACGGCCTCCACATGAGCTCTATGACTCATGGTGCATTCATCCCATATTACCAACGACGCGTCTTGCAGCAACTTACCAAGAGGCCCATTTTTCCGAATAGAGCACGTAGACCGTTGATCTAAAGATACGGATAGCGGGAGTTTAAACGTAGAGTGAGCAGTTTTTCCTTCGTTCAAGAGAGTTGCAGCAATTCCTGACGAAGCAACTGCAATCGCTATCTTCCCTGATGATTGCCGTATCTTAGCAAGTATCAAATTTGCGAGAAAAGTCTTTCCGGTACCTCCTGGTGCGTCCAAAAAAAATAATCTCCCCATGTTATTGTTCACGCTGTCCACAATAGTCTCATAAGCATGTCTTTGATCTGGTACTAATTTTGGCACATTTTCATTAACAAACGCTGTTAGATCATTTCTGTTATACTGTTGTACCATTGTGTCAATAGTATTATTCTGGGTACGAACAGGAGAAGGTAATCCAAAATCACTTAAATTTTTGTCGTTTAATTCTAGAAGTTTGTTTTCTATTTCGATTAATCCTTCATTATAAATGACTTCAGTGAAGGGTAAAGTGTTATCCTGATTTTGTTGTCTGATACGATGTCTAATATCTTCACAGAACTGATCTTTGAAAGTATCCCATAACTTCAATGGTTCCGATGGTTGACAAAATAAAAGTATGACTACGAATAACTCCCTTAGTTTTTTTGGACAATGTGATAACGAAGCTTCGCTTAAAGTGTTACCCCAATGGTCATCGTTTTCAAGTAAACCTCGGTCACGGCAAGCTGCTTGATACGTCTCTTTGACAATACCGTTTACTGTTTTAAGGTATGCAAATGAGGTCGGACCGCGTACGTGGTGCAGTAGAATCCTAAGATAAAAACACTCTGATTGGGATGGATGTATCCCGTAGACTCTACCTAAAGCGGCATCTTTTTTTATCCCCGGATGTCCAACTACATCTTCACCACGCCTCCTTCTAGTGAATTTATTATTTGCCCATGTATAGTATTGCGGGACTTCATGATACAGAAGAGTTTTCGCGAATTCATCTTCATTACAGAGAGCAAAAAATGCCAGTAATGTCGTATTGCGTGGGTTTTGGACCACTTGATGAGCTGTCCCTGGTGTAAAATACACCCTTTGACCGTTCTCTAGATGAACGGCCAAATGCACTATAGTAGGATGCCGGTCGTGAATGGGAAATTCAAATAAACGCCAGACAGCTTCAGATGTGCTTATGTACCTGCCATTTAAATAGTTTTTGACCTCATCGTGTGGGTTTATAAGGCTAAAAGTTGCCTGATCTGAACCTTTATTTATATACTTACATATATATTTAATGGCTTGGACAGAGTGGCAATACTCCACGTTTATATGAGCGTTAAAAGTCTTACATAGTAGCGGGGAGTATGGAACAATCCACCTATTATCTATCATCACCATGTTGCCCCTGATTTGTAGCGTAGTGCTCCGACCGCCATTTCTTGTATCGCGCCTACGATAAACTGGATACCCATCCTCTCCGGTCTGGGTATCGTTCATGAAACGGCGGGGGTATTTTTTTGTGCAGACACAGTTCTTCATGCATGGTGCAGCTAAATTATGTTCTCCGCAGGGTCCATGTACCATATTTTTAGTTATAATGTCGTGTAGTACCGGATCAATTTGTTGATCGGGTAGCTCCGCAACTATGACACTGTCGATCTCATCTGGTTGTATTTTAGTTTCTAGCCAGAACAGCAAATGACAATGAGGTAAACCGCGCTTTTGCCACTCCACACTTGCCATATAACATTTTACTTTACCGAATATCTGTTCTTTGACAAATAATTTGATGAATTTCTTCATCTTTAAATGAAATACACGTGAAATTATGTCATGACGGTCGAAAGAGTCAGGTCTACCATAATTTCGGACGTACGTCATCGCGTCCTGCGTTTTCTCGTGCATGAAACGCGGAGAACCCGTAAATGACGATGGCAATATGACATGTTGACCGATATTTGATGGGTCAATATTTGCGTCATGATTTAAGGAATCTCTGAGATGAATGTAGTCATCAGCCCTCAGTCTTTGTTGATTCCGAGAAATATAATTTAATCTTTCCGATATCATTTTCGCCATCATGTCAACACAATATTGACTAAATAAGTCTCTGTAATAATGTAACGGATTAAAAGAGTTAGTTCTAAACATTAATCTAAATGCATAAAATTGCATACACGAAACAGTTTTATTACGCGCAGAACCCTGCTGAGGGATAGTCAAATAATAACCGTCTTCTCCTGTCACAAACATTATAGGATACTGTAGTGGATCATAAGACCGATGTAGCTCAGAAACTCTTTTGAGCTGTCCGTCTCTACCGCGTAAGACTATATCCCTGGGACCTTTGTCTTCATCGACCAAGAGAACGGCTACCTCGTTTATAGTAGGAGCATTATATCTGCCTCTGTGTGCTGTCTGTGAAGTGCGATGTGAATGAATAATTAACTTTAAATTATCTGAGGAGCTAAGTTCTAAGTTTTGTTTAAAACTTCGTATATACACGTTATAATTATTCAAAGCGGTCTGTAATTCGCGAATTAAATCCATTTTTAAGGTTGGTGCGATGCTTGATCGTAACGATAACTGGTCTGCATCCGAAATAAAATATATTTGCAAGAACTGTGGGTTTTGGCCTGATGGTGGTAAAAGGCTACCAATGAGATGATACACCTGTCCTTCAATTTTAAAAGTGGGCATAAAATTTCCTTCCCTGATTTCTTTTGCGCCAAACGAAGTCATTTGAAAAAGACTATTGTATCTACGTATGTTTGTTAAAAAATGACCAGATAATGGATGGTTATCAGTTAAAAGATTTTTTATTGGTTGTGGCGGCTCCTGCAGGTTAGGAAGACAAACTTTACCTGAAGCACAGCACATACCATTAGGTTCGTCTGCCCATTTCTTGGCAGAGCAGTTAGAGCAGATCTTATTCATGACTCCGATTTGGACGGACGCTTGTTGTGCATAATCAACCTGCGGATCATATCTGAAAGCCAGTCTGTTGCTGTTAGCTAAAATTCGATTGCGAACTCTATTTGTGGACAACTGCTGTCTCTCTGCCTGAGCTCTAAGTCGCTGCAAACGCTCGACACTCGACTCTCTTTCGCGCAACTGAGAGGTCCTTACATTTTGTTCATGAAGACGTTGGGAACGCTCCAGCTTCGACTCTCGTGCACGTAACTCAGAGGTTCTCAGATTTTGTTGTGCAAGGCGTTGCGAACGTTCGACACTCGACTCTCGTGCGCGTACCTGAGAGTTTCTCTGATTTTGTTCAGCAAGGCGTGGTGAACGTTCAGGTGAAGATTCTCCCATACGACGTATTCTTGCTGCCCGTGCTTGAGAACTATGTTTAGAAAGTTGAGACCTGACTCTCTTAGGCATTTTCAAATGTTTAAGAAAATGTTAATAGCGTGTAATATTCTAGCTCTGAAAAGAACTGTTGTTTAGCCCTGAAAAGAACTGTTGGTGAGCCCTGAAAAGAACTGTTGGTTAGCCCTGAAAAGAACTGTTGTTTAGCTCTGAGAAGAACTTTTGCGTAGGTGTAGTTTAAAGAACGAAATCTAAAAAAAATCGCACGAAAATTATTAGACTTCGCGCACGACCGCTGCGTAGGGAGCCGACCTCGCGACTGAGCCGCGCGGGTACCTTACTCATAGATCTAAACTCCCCTCCCGCACGCGCACCCCCGCCTTGGTGACGCCCACTTCGCAACGGGCCGTGCAGCAGAAATCGTAATATTTTAATTTCGCCATAACTTCAAAACCAAACGTCCTATTTTAATCATTCAAAGACCAAATATTATCTACATAAACTGTACTTAGTGATGAAATAATTTATTTTGATAAGGATTAATAGCATGAGTAAAATAAAAGCGTTTAAATGTAGTCCAAAAAAAATTCAAGATTTTTAAATAAAAAAACGGTTGTTGTGCCTCACTCGACATAGATAGGTATAGTGTGTCGCGGACTTTTTTGTAGATATTTATAAGGTCTTCAATTAATTAGAACATTTTATGGTTCTGTCTTTTATAGTTTAGGCAGCGTACGCAAAATAAGTAACTTTTCTGGTTGATTTTTTACACCTTGTGTCCGAAAAACCCAAATATCTTACCGAACCCTATTTTTTTCCAAAATAAAATATAGCCTATGTTACTCGTGGATAATGTAGCTTTCGAATGGTGAAAGAATTTTTAAAATCGGTCCAGTAGTTTTTGAGCCTATTCATTACAACCAAACAAACAAAGTTTTCCTCTTTATAATATTAGTGTAGATTTAATTATTAAACGAGCTCTAAAAATAAATAACTCAGGTACGAGGAGGAACCAAATTGGAATACAAAGCACGTCAGTGGGTCAACACGCTTAAAATAAATTTAAACTGTCGCCCAAAATAGCGCCCAACGAAAGTGCACCGAGATGCATGCATCACTAATTCACTAGCGATTTTAGTAGTAACGCAGCGTTGACTGGATTTGACGCACACTAAAAAATGTTTCACTAAGCGTCTTTTTCCGAATGATGAATAGTAAATGTATAATGTGTATGATAATTAGTGATGATTCATCGAAACCTATAAAAATTAAGCGTAAGATACATAATAATAAATCATAGTTTGCTCTACCTTTAGCTAGATTAAAATTTACTTTAAAAAGTAAATCTATGTCCTTTTAATGCTAATTATGTTTTACCCGACTGCGTCACTTTTAAAGTTACTTTACTCACTGTACGTTTAAAATGAAACTGTGAGTGAAACAACCCGCGAATGGATATTGTTCACATTGATCATTAGCCGTGGACCGAATTCCTAGCGCATCGTCGCCTTTATCGTTCATTATCCCACTCGTTACACTCAATACAAATATAAATAGCAGTGACATTAGTCACGCAGGCAGGACTCGATGCTTATCTCTGCGCAAACATTCTCTAAGAGACAAAAACATTTATAGCAAGGGAATGGTACCAACTTAAAACTTACAATAGTATGCTAGGAATATTCTTGTCTAAACATTATTTAGTAGACCCAAGGTGACTAACTCATTCATTTGAAGCAGACAGAATTAAATTAGACGTACATCAATCGATACTACGATAAAAAAAAACCCTAAAGTGGCCCCCCCGGCTGCTTCAGTATAGTATTGTGTTTATGTAGTAACAAGCAACTAGCAATTACACATACTGTAATATCCTTTGTCCTTGATCGTACAGCGAACGGTGCGCGAAGAGCGTCTGTCATGTCATGATGGGGAGTTATTTCAAATCGGTTCACGCGTTTAGGTTATTGACCCAGCGCAGCGTATGCTTCCCCCTCTCCAACATTGGGCTTTTTTAGCCTTTAACCAGTCAACCAAACCGTATTATTGTCATCATCAGTGAATAGGAGGCACTTTAAAGTAGGGATGGTTACATTTTAAGTGGGTAAACGCTAGTTATTGGCGACCTTGAATCTGGTGCGTTCAAGGTTAGCGGCTGAGTTGGTACGAATGTTTAAATAAGAATTCGTTTAAATTTTTCGTAAATTCGTACCCTTATCAGCTGCACATCGCACAACCTGTTCAGTAATAATAATATTTTAATAGACCTTGTCGTCGCACAATCTCGTAAAATTAAGCACAGGATTTAGAGTGTCTCGGGTATTCCATGAGATGACACTGGTGTTTTCAATATTTTTTTGTTTTTAATCTGCGATTTTATGTCCTCTGCATCGGTGAAAAGCACTTCACTACGAAGTGAAAAATAAAATTTCGAAAGTGGGTGGCAAAAACCAAAGACACCGAATTCCGAAATTTAATTTTTTTTTTCACTTTGCAATTTTTTTTTATAAGTCGGTTTTTTTTTGTAAAAAGATTTTATTTTTCACTTTTTAGTTGTGGTACACACGGCTACACATCAAGCTATACATTTCCAGTTAACGCTCGCGCTAAAATCTCGCGTTGCATACGACTTCCGTACAATGCGAGGTGTACTTACCCCACACAAATTCGAATACCACTACCTGCTATATTAATGCATATAATGCAGTGACGGAGTCATTTAAAACATCATCTACATAGGAAAGTGGGAAAAATACGTAATATTGAAGCTAACTCAAAAACTACGCAAGCAAAGTTGGTAAAATTTATATGGGACCTCTGAAGCATGACCTACCAAACAAAAAAAGAATCATCAAAATCAATTCATAATTGGCGGAGTAATCGGGTAACCAACATAGAAAAAAATACAGACTAATTGAGAACCTCCTCCTTTTTGAATAAGTCGGTTAAAAAGATATAAACTAGGCATCACAGACAGACAAATTTAAAATCCGGAGTCACACGTAGTTGGGTCGGGTTTAGTTTTATAACTTTTATTTTTATCTTAAATATTTTTTAAACTAAGGCTTATTTACTGCGGCCAATTCGGCTATCGCCAAGACCTACCAATCAGGGACGGTTCACTATTTTACGGGTTATAAAATCGGACAGATTATGAACTCTGTCGATAAGTGCCTATAGTTGCCTATAATACAATGTTTGTTATCCCACTGTTAATATTAGTCGCCAACTCGTCATGTCATTATTTATAGTAGGTACCCCCGCCTATGAACTTAGAGAGTTGTATTGCTGATTCTAATGTTTATAATTCTGTAAATCCATATTTGTTACGAGCGCTAATAATATTTAGATCAACATACAACCTGATACTGACCTGCAAATTGCGAAAAACCTAAGAAAATTTGAATTTCGCGGGCTACCCTAGCGCATAAATTATTAGCCCTTTTGACAAAGCGTTAAACGGTAAACCAGAAAAATGAAATCTCGTCTAAAACAATGAAAACTTAATAAAGAGGAGGAAGTACTAATACCTATAATAGAATTACATGTAAGTAAGTAGTGCAAACAACTAAGTACTGCATACCCCCGTACAGAACACGTGCACGGCCAATAGAAAATCGATAGCGGCGGTCAGTTGTGGATAAAAACCACAAGTAACTCAGCACCCGTCATAATATGACTAACAGACGGAATAAATTAACTTACAAATCTATTCCTATATTATGTACAACAGGGTGCAAAGAGACGTAACAGTAGTCAGGGTCTACACAGCACAGTAGTTAGGTTCTGAGTCTGGTAGCGTAGGTTGCGTAGCGTTGCTACACAGATGTTTAAAATCCTGTCAAGTTAATTGCAGACGTCGCCTATTTCGTTTAAGACGGATTATAACATAGTAATAATTATACGCCTTGTTGAATTAAGTTTAGGCACTTCCCATGCTAACTATCCTTACTAATCCTACTAATATTATAAATGTGAAAGTTTGTGTGTTTGGATGTTTGTTACTCAATCAGGCAAAAACGGCTGAATGGATTTGGATGAAATTTGGCAAACAGCTTATAACCTGGATTAACACATAGGATACTTTTTATCCCGATATTCCCACGGGATCGAGACTTACGCGGGTGAAACCGCGGGGCGCAGCTAGTATTATATAAATGCGAAAGTAACTCTGTGTGTCGCGCTTTCACGTCAAAACTACATGAAATTTGGTACACAGATATTCTAGAGCCTGAGAAAGGACATAGGCTACTTTTTATCGACGTACCACGCGGGCGAAGCCGCGGGCGTCAGCTAGTATTATATATAAACCGGCTAAGTGAGTGTTGGATCACGTAACGTGAAGGGGCAGCAGTTGGGATGAATATCTATTTATGCATAAGTATTCTGTTTATCGACCGCAAAAATAAGTTTCTATTTCGTAGTATTTCATGAACAATACCCCACTCAGTTACGTGCTTTTTGGGTTCCGTACCCAAAGGGTAAAACGGGACCCTATAACTAAGGCTCCACTGTCTGTCTGTCCGTCTGCCACGAGGCTATATCTCATGAACCGTGATAGTTAGACAGTTGAAATTTTCACAGATTATATATTTCTGTTGTCGCTATAACAGCAAATACTAAAAAAAAAGAATATAATAAATATTTAAGGGGGCTCCCATCCATACAACAAACGTGATTTTTTTGCTCTATATTGATAACGGCAACAGGTGTCTACCTGTTGGTTGTTTAATAAATTAATTAAAACAACCGTCTTCCAAAAAAAACACAAAAAAAGTGGAAAATAACTTTAATTTCGGAAGTCGGTGTCTGCTTTTCAATTTTCGTTTTTTGCCACCAACTTCCGAAATTCAAAGTTATTTTTCACTTTTTTAGTGTTTTTTTTGGAAGTCGGTTGTTTTTTTTTTTGTTAAAGTTTTTATTTTTCACTTATTCGTTGTGGTACCTACCTCACACAAATTCGTATACTGTTATGCTATGTTAATAACAGTGACGGAGTGAAATAATTATATCGTCTACATAGCAAAGTGGGAAAAATACGTAATTATTGAAGCTAACTCAAAAACTACGCAAGCAAAATTAATAAATTTATATGGGACCACCTCTGAAGCATGACCTACCAAACAAAAAAAGAATCATCAAAATCGATTCATAATTAACATACAAAAAAAATAAAAGAACATATAGACGAATTGAGAACCTCCTCCTTTTTGAAGAAGTCGGTTAAAAATTACTTCTCAATGTCGGGTACCTACTCTGTAAGACTACAACGGGGACAACGGACAATAATTTGAAAGTACATATTTCAACAAATCAGCGTACGGGGACAACAGGAAGTAATTTTAATTATTTTATTAAACTCCCTTTGTCCCCTTTAACCCCCGTACATGTCCTACGGGGACAACGGGAATATAAGATTTTTTTGATAGCGTGCGTGATAAATTCGAGCGTCCGCGCGAGCCTTTTTTATAGGTGATTCTTGCTCCCTGACCAAAAAAATCCGGAGTCACACGTGTTAGGACATAAATCGAACAGATTATGTGTGACTCCGGATTTTTAATTTGTCTGTCTGTGGTGTCTTGTTTATACCTTTTTAGTCGTAGTTGGGTTTTACTTTTTATTGCTTTTTTTTAATTCCTTTGGGGTTATATATAATATATATATTTTTGAAATTTGCTCATTATGCTCTTTCATTTGATACCCAACATGGTACGACGGTACCGGCTATGTGACGTCACATTAAATTAAAAATGCCCTCTAGAGGACAAAGTCAGGAACTAAAAAAAAAAAACCGGTTTTAATTTGTCTGTGTGTGGTGTCTTGTTTATACCTTTTTAGTCGTAGTTGTTTTTTTTTTTTATTTTTTTTTTATCTGTTATTTCTATCTGTGACGATAAATACGCCTACCTCCTAATAATAGTTTGTGGGATTTATGTTATTTTCGGTCACAACCGCAGAAATAACTTAGTTTTTCATGCATAACATCAAACGACGGAACCGGAAACCCTTGTGCGTGGTCCGGACACGCACTTGGCCGGTATTTCGCTTTGTTCCAGCAAAAGTATTATCATGATGACATGACCGCCATAATCAAACAAACCTACAAGGATCTTTTGGTGTTCGAATGATGTTGACGGAGGCGTTGCCGCTGTTGGTAAACCTAGTTTTGTGAAAACCGGATAGTTACTTGGGTGACTTTTGGCGAAAATTTTTAGAACCAAGGAAACCTAACATGCAAGAGCGAGTGAATGGAGCCCAAAAATTCTAGCACCTATACAGAAATAGGACTTATTTTGTCGACATAAGCAGCAAACTTCCAGAATTATAAAAACGTACGCTGAAAGAGCGAGCGACGCGAGCTCGATATTTTAGCATCCCGTCTCGCATTGGTTACGAATTTCCTTTGAAAATTCATACAGAAGTAGGAGTTACTTAGTCTCATAAAGAGAAAATTAAAAAAAAAGGAAACCTAAGCTGCGACAGCGAGCGAAGCGAGCTCAAATATTTCGCTCGCTTTGGTCAGGTTAGATTTTATTTTGATGGCCTCTTGTAAAAATATTCATTATGTTGATAAAAGCTGCGAGGGGGCGCAAGTCCCTCTGACCTCGAGGCCGTATGCCCACGTTGCCTTACACCTTCCACCGCTTCTGCTGTATTGTAAATTTTCCAATGATATAATGGCCTACATGACACAAATCTGGATACACTACTAAACCCGCCCCGCCCCCATTATGAAACCATATAAGCCAACATTAACATTGCCATCCAAGTTTTTGAGGTTCTATTCACTGACGAATTTACATTATTTACGATAAGATTACATCAGTTTCAGTGACGGAACTACGGCCGAGACCGAACTCACAAGATTTTAACTTAACCCATGGGCTGTCGACCGCCAAGGTGACTGCTGTTCTGTAACTCGGGTGCTCAGATCAACAAAAAAGGACTCGGGTGCTGAATAAATGTTCAGCAATCAAGGAAACATGTTATAACTTGAGTACCACTACCAATTAAAATTCAACTAGATTATTCATGAGGTGGAAATTGTCGCTCTTATTACTTCTAATAATTCAGCTAAACAGCACAGTTCAATGCAGTCGCGATACACAACACAAAGGGAACGTATTACGTACCTACTTTGAAAGGCCATCTCGTATAAATTCTCGGCTAAGCTTAGACACAAAACATACCATTTAAAATCTTTTATAATGATACATAACCAGTATAAACAAAAATACATATAAAAAAAAATGTCGTAAGCTCAGGATGTAGGAACCTACTTCATTCACTTAGGGCACCCTTGTTTTACAGTTTCTACTGTCTCCCCAGTTACTCACAACGATGATTCATCGTTCCGTTGTTTGTTAATCACAAAGAACGTGCCTATTTATCGGAAAACGTTTTATAAGTAGGTAGGTACCTACTTAGATCAGTTCAAACTAGTGAATCATTGTCAATACCAGGAAAATACACAATAAATCTGGAATAAAATACTTAGAATTGAGGCTCTTGTAGATAAGTGTCAATTCAACTTTACGGGCAACATACCACCACCCTTGTGCATTCAAAAACTATTCTGAACAGGACCAAACCTTCTACCGTAGATATTATCTTAGAGAAATGAATATCCGATAACTTGGCACAGAGCATGCATGAAACTTTAGAAATATTAATTTCGAAAGTACTGCGACCAGTACTTGCATCAATACTGCAACTCTAGAGCAACCGGCTTGTTAGGTCCTATTGTATTTAATGTTCGTATTTATAGATACAAATGCGACTATTATGACAAAAACTAATATTAAATCAAGGATTACCTTATGGCTTATCAATCCGAAATATATTAACAAAAGAATTTACACTGAAATACGTAAAATATTCACTTCAAGCACTCACAGCTCAACACAATATGGCGGCAGGACGAAATCCCCACTTCGAAAATAATAATTCAAAATTTTAACTTGCCAGCGATTGGTTGCCGCATTCAAGACGCTTCACTGCAACCAACCTCATAAAAATGGAGTATACCCCATGTACCAACTTAACGACTCAATATTTTTATGAAATGTTATTCTATTCGGGCGCGTTTATCATGTACAAACAATAAAAAATTCAAAACCAAAGACATCAACTTCTAAATCACTTTTCAGTTTTTTTTTTGGAAGTCGATGGTTTTTTTTGTGTGAAAAGTTTTTATTTTTCACTTTTTAGTTGTGGGACCTTTTACCCACACAAATTCGAATAACATTACCTGTGTAAATAACAATGACGAGAACTTATAAAATCATCCATATAGGCTAAGTGGAAAAAACACGTATTATCGAAGCTAACTCAAAAACTACGCAAGCAAAGTTAATAAAATTTATATGGGACCACCTCTGAAGCATGACCTACCAAACAACAATCATCAAAATCAATTCAATAATCGGATCGCGTAACACACATAAAAAAACGAATTGAGAACCTCCTCCTTTTGGAATTCGGTTAAAAAGTTGCAACTGATAGAATAGACAAGTGCAAAGTCAAAGTAGAGTTTCCGTATTTTAGCATCTTTGGCAAATACATGACCTCGGTGAAGTTAGCCGCACGATTTCATTATTATGAACTTTTGGTAATTGGTAATGCTAATCGTTAGAGAATCGTTAGAGAGGGTTAGAGAGAAAAGAAAAATCGTTAGAGAGTAATTAGTTTTATTTATCAAAGATTTTAATTACTTTTGTGACATTGGCCCCCATTCCCGCAAAAATGGACGTAGACGTAATTTTTTTTAAATAATTGAAATCTTTTATGTGCTGGGGCCACACCAACGGATTATCGCGATAGACATTAACCGTTGGTGTACACCACGACTTACCTCGCGAATTTGTCAACGGCATTTACATTCACGTTTGACGTTGGGTGATTGATAACTCTGGTGGCGGCATTTTAGGCAGATCAAAGAGATTTACCGCGAGAATTATTGCATTGAATGAAGCGACCACACTTACGTTTCTCATTGTGCACCGTGAGCGCGAGTAGTACCGTGAGTAGTAGGTAGTAGGTAGTACTGATACATGACATGATGCAGAGGGACGTTATAGTTATGAGGGGTAAAGTCGTGTACAACTAACGATTAGCATTAACAAAAGTTCATAATAATGAAATGGTGCGGCTAAATTCACGAAGGTAAATACATGGTTCCTCGTATTTTGCAGTCCCACAGTTGCGTAAAAGAAATCGATTTTATTTAGGGCTATAGTTTGTTTGCAAAAAATGAATTTATAGTGACAACTAGCGGTCAATTTCAAGGATTAGAGATAGTAACGACATCTGAATTGACTGAGAAGTGGCAGTTTTTATTGCCATTCTGACCGTTTTGGATTTTGAATATTCAGAAAGGGATTCCAAAGCCCTTTATTTAGACTTAATATTCTCTATGCTTTTTCTTTTGTAGAGTAGAAGTAGAACGGAGCTAAAATTTAGTCTATGGTGTACTAAGCATTGATGTCGCGTTGCCCTTGACTCCCTCTATCTAATTACTGTTTTTAAAAGTTATTTTGCTTAAAATTTACTCAAATTGTTTATCTCAACTTTGCTTTACTCTATAAGAATGTTTTAGAGAGTGATTTCTGTGGTTACTAAACTGGTGTGTTCTCTAATTTGTGTAGCGTCACCTGACTGAGCTCATTGTCATTTCCCGCCATTGTGGCCTGTGAATTTATCATTTACTAAGATTTTCCTGTGCGTATACCTCGAAAATTTGATGAATATTAAGTAATAAGTGTACTTAAGTAATGTCATTACACGGTAATGACGTTTGTTTGCTAGAAGTGGAAGATTATAACTTGTACGAAGAAGAGGCGTCTGATCACGCTTTAGCCAGGTATGGATAACCGGCGTGGTCGCCGAATTTTTACTCGTTCGCTCTCACTCATACATAACAATGGTTTAAGTATCAAGTTTGATTCAAAATATTTTTTATCATCTTCGGATTTAATTGTAAATTTGTGAATTCGCGGGCCATGAGATGACGCTCACGCCCCGTGCCGGCCTGTAGTCAGCTGTTGGGCCGCCATGTTTGGTCAAATCGAATAGGCGTAGTAGGCGCCTCTACATATCGCAAATGTTACTATCAAACATAATGCACACTAGCGTAAATACAGTCATTCATGTTTTATTAAAAATAGAGTCATTGTAAATATTGTTATTGAAAATGTATTATAACACCTTAGAAATGCCACCCATAAGACGACCCACTGACCATGTGTTGTATGAGAATTAAAACAGTAGCTGCGCCCCGCGGTTTCACCCGCAAAGTCTCGATCCCGAGGGAATATCGGGATAAAAAGTATCCTATGTCCTACCCCAGGCCATGGTCTACACAATGTGCCAAATTTCATCCAAATCCGTTCAGCAGTTTTAGCGTGGCAGTGTAACAAACAAACACAAATAAACAAACAAACAAAAAGCTTTACTTTCGCATTTATAATATTAGTTAGGATTTATAGGAGTTGTATGAGTTTTATACCTCAGTATTAAAAAAAAAATAAGTACTTGATATCTAACCGGAGCAGGTTTAATTATTTAGGTACTTTCTGGTGTGATTATATTACTGTTTAGTTAGGACAACAAGGGGGGTTACGATTCTTAGCATAGGGACCGAGTATAAAGAGAGATTTTACTGTATATATAGGTATAAACTTGAACAATTGGCATGAAGTATTTTTACATACTTAATTTCTCATGTTTCCACAGTGACAAGCATCCAGGTTCTGGAAGAAAAACAATGGAAGCAGAAAAACGGATTCGAAGAGAAATTGCTAATAGCAATGAACGTAGACGAATGCAGAGCATCAATGCTGGCTTTCAGGCATTGCGGACCCTGCTACCTCGTCATGAGGGAGAAAAGCTTAGCAAGGTATGTAACATTTCAATTATTTTTTTATCATGAATGTTATGTACAGTCACGAGCACTAATATGTATACACTTAGCAACTTTTAAAAGTGATTTTCTCCTACTGTATTGATTGTAACTTTATGATATTACGAATATAGTATTTTGGAACCCCTATTATTATGAAAAAATTATCATCTCAAAGTTACAATTTTAATTCCGCGAGAAAATCGTTATTGAATTTTGCTGAGTGTATACATATTTTTGCTCGTGACTGTACTTGTATTTTTATAATGGTGGTGAATTATGATAACCACAGACAGGTCTTTTGAGTACAAGGTTGCAGTCAGAACATGATAGGAGGCGGTAGACATGGTAATCCCTGATTCAATATCAAAAGCACTTTGTAATGTTTCTTATGTATGTTTCAAAAATCATGATAGTGCCATGACAACTAGAGGATTTAATGCAATAGCTGTTCTTTATAGATTGATTACAGAAGAGTAATTTATATTGTTTCTACATAGGTATGGTAAATAAAACGCATCTTTTTGTTGTGCCAGTTGTATAAATAACAACAACCATTAAAAGTTTCTTACAGCAGTTTCTAAGTACAGGTGCATCCACAGCGAAGATACTTTTTGTGGAGAATCTTTGCAGTACTTGTCAAAAGTATTAGTGGGCAACAACAGATGACAAAAAGTTATTTAGTAAACTTACAAGTTATAGTACTTTATGTTATCGTGTTTCAAAATATTGCTCTACAAAGAGTAACTTTGTTATGGATGCTTCTTACAATTACATACACAATATTCCTGACTTATGTGAGAAAGTATATTTTTATTTTATAAATCAATTATCATATTCATATAAATATTTTACAGGCTGCAATACTACAGCAAACAGCTGAATATATTTACAACTTGGAACAAGAAAAAACAAGACTGCTATCTCAGAATTGTCAGCTGAAGAGATTACTCAACCAACATGAAGGTGGGGAAATACCCCTGAAGAAAAGAAAAGGTGAAATTCTTACTCATATCCCAGCCATAATTCCTGACTCTACTGAGGATACCATAACCAGATCACCTGAGCCAGTGGCTGTGATTTCTGTGACAGGTGTTTCACAGAAAAAAGAATCAGAAAGCAGTGAATTACGTGTTCAACTGGAACGTGAACGGAGACTGCGGCGGCACTTGGAAGAGCGCCTTCATTCTGTTGAAGCTCAGATTTATCCTAACAATGCACATGAACTAGCTCGTCCTGTTATTCATTTCGAACAAACAGACGTTGCTGCTGAATGTAAGCTTGAAAGTGAGGAAGTAGAGGCCCCACCTGTGGAACCTGCAGTTGTTGCTGCTCCACTTCTAGAAGCTGCTATTAAAGCTGAGCCTCGCGTTGAAGTTGAGGTTCTTCCTGACGCAGCTCATGACGCGCCATCGCGTTTGTATCTCGCAAGCACTAGTCGGCAGAACCTGGAAACTATTGTGGAGGCCATTCGTCATCTTGAGGGGGATCATTTGTTCCGCGAGGAGGCAGGGGATGCGCCACTGGCACTCACTAAGAAAGCAGAACTTCCGCCGCCGCCGAGACCGGGTGTGATCGTTGTGAAGCATTCGTGATCGCGTTAAACGTGTTTATTTATGACTTTAAAAGCTCGTAAATTTGCTTCCGCTTAGCGAGCACTCCTGACCCTCCTCGAATATAGTTTTAAATTTTTAGTTTTTAATTATCTTTTCCAAAGTGACGAATCGATAAGTCTGCGTCTTTGTTTATTTTTTTATTACGCATTGAAGTCGAATCGATAAGTGGTATAGAATTAGCTGGATGCGTTGTCGCGTATGCCGATCGGCGCTGTGCTTAGTTTAGTCTCAAATTTAATTATAATGTTTAAATTTTATGTTAATTTGGCTTTTTGCAGCATGTGTTGATGGAAAGAGGATTGACTGACTTATGTAAGATTAGATGATGATGGATAATAGTACACTATGCCGCGTGCCAATGTTATTTTATTTCTTTAGACAAGTTTTTGTAAAAATTAGTCAATGTGTGTTTGAGCAAATTTAAATTACAGTTAAATTCAGATCAATTTTCCAGTTATTGCCATAATAAATTGATAGAGATTGATGGAGGCTTAATGTTGCATCATAGACACTGGATAGTTCTTTAGTGGAAAGCATTTGGCTTTTGTAAAAAATAAGCCCTGCATTCTGCTAGTGTAGCATTTTACATTTTATTATCACAGCAATAATTTAATTTGTCACTTAGCTTGTCTGGCTTTTGGCAGAATGCAGGGTATGCAGGCATGCGGTTCTAACAAGTCTTTGACTATGCAGTTGTTATAAATTTAATTTTAAAAATTCTTTCTTTTTTGATGTATGAAAGTCACTTGATATAATTATAGTAGGTGCATAGTTGAATAATGGTGTTTCGGATAGTAACTAAATTGGACCCTCACCAACAAATTGTTGGTGTGCCATTTAATTATCAAACACTTTCTTGAGACAAGATACTCGGAATGCAAAATAGTGGTGACAAATCACTGATATTTAATTAAAACATTGATATAGAATCTATAATAATTATAATGTATTGACTAATATTTATCCAGTGTTGCTGCTTTTTTGTTCATGTTATAATGCCCAGTGTAATGCGTATTTTGTATGTGACATTAGTAAATTATAGGCGCTTTATGCTGCCTTCCCTAAATTATAGACACAGAAATTTTAGAGCATTCCATGTTGTTGAATTCTCATTAAAGAGTTATTCTGCATGAGACATCGTTGATTAGAACATGAGTTAATGATGTATTGTATTGAATATAACTGATTAGTGTTATTATGTATTGCTTCATATAAGCATTCTTTAATTGAAACTCTACTTTTAGGTCTTAATCAGTTAGGATTTATGTAATAGATAGTGTAGTTGACAACAAGTGACTAAGTGTTACTGATCACATCCCATTCTATAGACCAGTTGATTTAATATGATGTTTTATTAAATAACTATAATGTATATCATGTCACAAGTGAGATAAAATATATTCTACATAAAAGCACTTAATCTAAATAACTCAGATTTTTTAACACTAGATTGAAAATAAAATATTTATTCAATCAAGTTATTGATATTGGAATTACAATTACTAGACTATTCTAACAAATAGGTGACGATTTAATCTACCTTGGGATAAAATTATAGTGAACAATCATGTTCCACTGTTATACTTCATAAGAGTTAAGGTTAACAGAGGCCCTAGACAAAGTGACATTCTATCAGCGATAAAGATGATGGAAAAGGCAAAAATGTATGGGACTGACTTAAGCTATCGAAAAGCTTATGTCAATCCTGTTGAAAGTCGTTTTAGAAATACGAAACTCTTTCGAAGCGATTGTCACTTGTCTAGCCCCTCTGTTCTTACATTTTCCTGTGACTTTAATTCTATACAGTGACTAATTAATGTTCGCTTCAATGTGCTGTAATTTTTGTTAAAAATGTAAAATGCCGTGCTCTTTTGTTAATATTTTTCATATAAGTTTTGAATGTATTTTAAGTTTGACTCAGCAACAGAGTGGATCAACAAGTACAACGCTTTGCAGACGTCATAACACTATGGTCTTGTCCATGGAACCATATGAATTTTTAAGACTGATCATTTATTCATTAATAAGTTATGCTAGTTCAAGTCACCATATTGATAGTATAATGTGTGTGTGATTGTGTCACGTTTATGTAGCTATTTATATGTATGTATGTTGTGATATTGTAGTCCAAAATTGTGTTGTGGACCTGACTGCCTTACAGAGATCTCTACACTGTTAACATTTAGCAATAATAATGTCAATCATACATTATGACACTTATGCCTAGAAAAATTAATGTGTAGATATGTTTTCCGTTACGAAAATAAAAATATATTTATACACAAGAGATCTCTCTAACTCTGTCAGGTTACTTAGTGTTGTGGTGTGATTCCTGTGTTTTCTGTGTATGTATTTTAATAGAACTTTGTTATCATACAGAAGGGCTCTAAACATAAAATTACAGATGTTTAAAAATGCATTGCCATGCTAAATAATGAATGTTAATAAATTATTATTTAAATAATATTTTGACTTGACCAACAACAGTTTTTATTGCATCTAAACCACAAATTTAAAATAATTTAATTTCGTGTTTACAGTAGCCCTAGTTTTATACATACTACTATTTGTTCCAGACGCTTACTTCGCACTCTGTTTCTGAGTCCGTAGTTATAAGGAGTTGTCTGCCTACCGCCTTTACATTATGTCAGTATAGGATAATTAACAATGTAACATAACGGACTTGGTTATACTATTAGTGTAGTCAAAAATAGTAATAAGAGATTTTAAGTCAAAGAAGCAAGTTAAATTGTTTAAAATGTGTTATTATTTATGTCTTAAAGTATTAAAATGGTTATTTCTTATTAATTAGTTTGTAAATGATGATCGTCTGTACATTTAATCGACCACTTTTCTTTGTATATTTTGCTAAAAACCAATAAAACATAAATACTTGAAATTTTTACCACATTTTGTTATTATTACATATTACAATGCACGCATTTTTTGTAAAAACTTTAAAGACTGACGACATCTTATAATCATCACGACAGTCATTTGCTTGAAATGCACAACATACAATGGTCTGCTATATTTAATTATGAGTAATCTCAGGGATCGCAATTTAATTGTCATTGTCATTCAGTTTTTAATCTTATTTTTATTAGGACAATAAGTTTTATAATATTTGTACTAACTTTGTTTGTGTGAAATGATGGTTCATCATTTGCATTAGCAATATTACTATTTTGTCGTATTCTCATAGATAGGATTACTGAATGTGCCATGTTTTATTGGTTTTCAGCACATTCAATGTGAATATTTCCATTTTCTACACTCTATCGCATTTTATTGTAATGGATATAAGTGGGCGTTATAAACAATATGCAGCTTAAAAGTAAGTCTAACAGACTACTTTCGCTCACATATTATATGTTTAAAATAATTCATCTTTAAGTATAACCTTATAATAATGTTGTTCAATTAATTCATTTGGTAAAACATAAATAAACTACTTAAATATTGTTTATAATAATGTAAGTCTGGAATAAAATTCGTACTCATAATTCCCACAGTTTAAATTGCATTTATCCTTAGACGTTTGTTTTATTGAGGTTCTGGATTTCAGATTAGAGAGTCTAGGGTTTAGTGATAGGGTGATTATTTTTAATTTTTTTATTCAAATATTACTTTAATTTATCCATAACTTTGATCAAGGCCTCTATGGATTAATAATTGTATTGTTGATCGAATAAATTTAAAGAGGTTTTAAAATCTTAACAGATTAAATTCGTTAATAATTAAGTTATCTAATATTTGAACATCTCACCCTCTCACTAATAAGTTTATGTTCCTATACAGATAATTATGGTACCTATAATATTACTTACAGAATATAATGATAAAGTGTAGAAAATAATGCATGGATGTTTCCATTTTGATATGAAATTAATAGAAATATTTCCTCTGATTTCAATTGTACCACATTTGACCTATATTTACCAATATTTATAAAAGATTGATATTATAGCGTTTCATTTAATCTCCCAACATAAATTCAATAATTGAGCTAATTTCATATAATTATTAGTCGGGAGTGGTTATGGCTAGCCCCGGATCTTCAATTTTTTTTAGGCGGGGCAAAATCTGATAAAATGCCGCCCCCGCCCACTTATTATTTATTTTTACCTATCTTTATAATTTATTTAAGCCTATTTTAACACCCTGTTTATCTGAAACCAGTGGTTGTTGTCATTTATAGAACGTAAAATGAATGGAAAATTACAACTTTTTTATTTTA
This sequence comes from Lithophane socia, assembly GCA_947522985.1. Taxonomy (NCBI): domain Eukaryota; kingdom Metazoa; phylum Arthropoda; class Insecta; order Lepidoptera; family Noctuidae; genus Lithophane; species Lithophane socia. The sequence continues at coordinate 13,050,549 of OX383252.1, read as the reverse complement.
ATTACATTTTATCACAAGACTATTTTATACTATTACCCTTTCACACTATGCTCTAAGGCAAAGAAATTGCGTCTGAAAACGGGTGGGGGGCGTGAGACGTGACCTGACCGGCTGCGAGCGCGACTCCTCCCTCAGTCATTCAGCTATTTCGCTAGCGAGCACGGTGTCGGATGCAAACTTTTTATAATCTTTTAATGAAAATAACTTTTTTTTTGTTGTTACTCGGTCATTTATTTTTATATTTAAGTCAACTCCCCATGGTTTGAGTGACAACGGTGTTTACCCTTAGACCCTGTATAGACATGAATGTGTACCTCCTACAGTCAATACACGTTCAAATATTATATCCTACGTTGTAGGATATATATTTTATAAACAACACAGGATAGGATTTAAAATAAAAATCAAAAATTGCATTTGTGAATTGAATTGAAATTACAATTTTACTCTTCGAGCTTTTTGTTCTGCAAATAAATCTATGGCTTTGTCATAATTTTGCTCTTGTTCAATTCGGTTTTCTATCGCTATTGCAAAGACTCTATAAGCATTCCTGCCTCATAGAAGATCGCAAATAATTTATAATTAGTTTTAGTTTGCTAAAACTTCGCTCATTGCGGATGTAGTAGGAAGCGTAGAGTATGTACCTAAGCCCCTAGGTATCGGTCGAGTTGCGACGGCCACAGTAAAACAAGAGTGCTTGTACTACTATTTATTCTGTGGTCAAAGTTAAGTAAATGATGATAGTTGTCCATTGGTCTGTAAAGTGTGAATTTTGCCGCCCTCTGAACTTGCCGCCCGGGGCATAGACCCCGGCTTGCCCCCCCCTAGATCCGGGGCTGGCTGGTCACCAAAGCAGATATGAGGCATAACTTTACCCCGCGTCCTAATCAAGCGCGAACACGCGATCGGCGCGTCACTGCGGTTCAGTATGACGAACGCGAAGATTGCCTCCGCGCGACGTTAGAACGCGGCCTTAAATGTTAAATAAGGTTGCTTCAAAACAGGGACTTGAAACGTTATAAAATAACTTTAAAATAGCGTTATGTATACCTCCAGTAACGATAATTTCTACTGAATCGTAACTAAATTATTAGTTGAAGTTTTCGTTACATTGCCAAGAAATTAGTTCCTAAATGGTTACTGGAACTATATTTAACGCTATTACGTAACGTAATCGTACCCCTATTTTTAAACGTTTCAAGTCCCTGTTTCAAAACCATTGTTATTTTCTAAAATAAACATTGTTGAAAACAACACAGTTAAATAGATGGGCTAAGGTAACCCGCGAAATTCTTGCAGCTCCATTTCAGGGTTTTAGTTGATCAAAATAGAATTTGCGCCTGTAACAAAATGTTTATATCAACTCTAAAAAAGTTAAAAATATACATTTAATTGCATTACTTATGAAAATTAAAAAATTGTTTTGTTAAATGAGGGAAAAAGACCACACAACACAAGGAACTATTATTCGGTTTCTCAAAAGCGGCCAATTAATCACCTGTCCCACCGCCCACACGCCAGCGAGAAGCCAGTAGAGCTAGCAACATAGAATAAGGTGATCAAATAAAATCTTTTTACAAAATACCTAACTTTAATTTCGGAAGTCGGTGTCTTTGCTTTTCAATTTTCGTTTTTTGCCACCGACTTCCGAATTAAAGTTATTTTTCACTTTTTGTGTTTTTTTTTTTTAAGTCTGTTGTTTTTTTTTTGTAAAAAGCTTTTATTTTTCACATTTTAGTTGTGGTACCTACCCCACACAAATTCGTATACCACTACCTGCTATGTAAATAGCAGTGACGGAGCCAACTAAGATATCGTCTACATACGCAAAGTGAGAAAAATAATTATTGAAGCTAACTCAAAAACTACGCAAGTAAAATTAATAAAATTTATATGAGACCACCTCTGAAGCATGAACTACCAAACAAAAAAGAATCATCAATCGATTCATAATTGGCGGAGTAATCGCATAAAATACATACAAAAATACATAAAAAAACCATACATACGAATTGAGAACCTCCTCCTTTTTGAAGAAGTCGGTTAAAAATACACCTCTTCAAAAACAGAAAACAATCATTATAATTCCAAAAGGGCCTCCAGGTCAGCATAATGTCAGATGGCAACACAAAAGGTAGGTACCACTTGACGCTGATTTTCAGCTGCAACCCATTAAATCATTCAAGTTAACCTTGGGATGGTCAGGCCAGTAAATCCGTCAGCTAAGCAGGGGAATAAGATAGTTGATAGGGCTATATGGGGTGAAAGAGATGCTGCACAGAGGGACGGTTACTATAGGTTATGGAAAAACTTAAAAATGTGGACTTCCCATCTGAACTCGGAAACTGTTGTGATCATTTTTGCCATGACAAGGAACATAGTGAAATAATTGATAAATTGTACTGTAGGATTGTGAGGTCGCTTCGGGAAGCGGCTGAGGGCAGATCGAGATTGTTAAGAGAGAGAAAGGGTCGGCGTGCAGTAACTGGGTGGAACAGGTATGTCAGGGACGCGCACGGGAACGCGAGAATGGCCTTTCTTAACTGGGTGTGGCATGGAAAACCCCGCACGGGGCAGCTTTTTGTGGAAATGAGGGAGACGAAAAAAGTGTTTAAACAAAGTTAAAGTTTTGTCAGGATAATGAGGAACAAATTAAAATGAATATTTTGGCAACAGAGCATTTTCAAAAATGTTGGAAATCCACACAAAGGTTGAGCCCAAAGCCTACGGTTCCGGTGAGCGTTAATGGCATGACTGAGACTGGGGAGATTGCGGACATGTTCAGAAGGCATTTTGGAGTAAACTCGCGGCTTCAGTCGGTGGAACGGGGTTATGTCGCTGAGAGTGGATTGTCTGGTGTTTCGGTTACTATTTCATCAAAGGAGATACGGAACATCATACAGTCGATGATCAGGGACAAATCTCCGGGTCACGATGGCCTCAGCATAGACCATTTTCTATATGCTGGTCCGCATCTCCCAAGGGTCCTTTCTATGCTGTTTAATCTGTGTGTGAGGCACTCGTATCTACCAAACGATATGATGAGGACAATAGTGGTGCCCATCGTCAAGAATAAGACCGGCGATGTCTCGGACATAGATAATTATAGACCAATATCTCTAGGTCTCTAGCTACTGTAACAGCAAAGGTTCTTGACGGTGTGCTTGAGCGGAGAGTGACTGGTCAGCTCAATCTTCATGATGCACAGTTTGGTTTTAGAGCTGGGCTGTCCACGGAAACTGCTATTCTGGCGCTCAAGCACACGGTCAGGTACTATACTGACAGAAACACCTGTTTATGCTGCTTTCCTGGACCTTTCCAAGGCATTTAACCTGGTTGATTATAAGATCCTATGGTCGAAATTGCGTCAGCAAGGTCTTCCAAATGAGCTCATCATGCTCCTAGACTACTGGTATGGCCACCAAATCAACCAGGTCAGATGGTCGGGGGCGTATGGGTTGGAGTGCGGGGTGAGACAGGGAGGTCTGACGTCCCCAGCGCTTTTCAGTCTATACGTCAATAATTTGATTGAGGAACTCAGCAGCACTGGTATCGGATGCTCTATTGATGGTAAAACAATTAATAGTGTATAGCTGTGCTGATGATATGTTGCTGCTGAGTCCCTCGATTGATGGACTCAGACGGATGTTTGCTATATGTGAGGGGTACGCCACATCGCATGGTTTGTTGTACAATGTACGAAAGAGTGAGCTGGTGGTGTTCAGGCTGCCCCCGATAGAAAAAAAGACGCATCTAACAGTTTTTCCAGATTTGAGTTATATACATTGCCGGAATCAGAAAAAAAAGGCGCATCTGCTTGTATTTTTAATATTTTTCTATCTTCCTCCAGTGCGGTTTTAGCACAACAAAATAGGGCGCTTCTGTTCATTTCTTACACCCGATTGAAGATGAAAAGACGGATTTATGTGTAACTTAATTAAAAAGTCATTTATGTAGATAAGATCCTTATACTTTATAGTTTTTTTTTTGTCAGTAATATAAGCATTTGAAATTTAAAGGACGTATCTGCCCAGATGCGTCCTTTCAATTTCAAACGCTTCCTTGCGAAATGAAGAAAAATATTACATAATACTTGATTGAGTAGACGTAAATATCTATTTACGTCTATTCAATTAAGTATGTAATACTTTTCTTAATTTTTTATGCTAAGATAAAACTGTTTTTTCGTTATTTTTATTATAATAATTAATAAATTCATATTATATATCTGTGGCCCTAGTGAAAAAGGATCTAAGTCCAAAAATGCAACTTCACAGGAGACGCAAAAAACACTCCGCGCACTTCAAATTGCGTGTTTGCCTCGTGTGACATTTAAACCACTACCAATTGAAATACATGTGATGTTTTTTATAGGTAAACAATTTATGCTCTTTATTATTATGGAGTTATTTTTTATGTAAAGTAATTCGTTTTTAAGATAGTGACTTATACTAACCACAAAATGAATTCCTTGAGGGTGTAAAATAAATTATACCCCTTCTCCCATATGTTAAATGTTAATTCACACAAGTGAAAATGGATACGCATTTAGAATGATTATGTTCATACTAATCCCAATAGAGTTTCTTTGATTTTTTTCCTTTATGCTGGTGAAAACGGATTTATGTCTAATAATATCACATTACTCACTAAATCATTTTTAAGAACCAGGTGTTGTTGTATTGATAAACACCAACCAAATTAAAACGTGGGTAATTTATGTTAATTTAGATTAAAAAACACAAAATGCATTTTTTTTTTTCGTTTAAAAGAATACAAAAGTACTTGAAACCGACTTTTGAATTTTTTTTGGTGTCAGTTGGACCCTTTTACACAAGGTAACTTCTTTATTTTTAGAGATAGCTTAGATCCGTTTACACCGAACGATAGAGCATTTTTTTCTGATCACTTCATACTTAACTCATTTTCCACAAAATCGGACTTATACCCCTTTTCACTAGGGCCACAGATATTAAACCAAGTTAAAGCCTATTTAATTATAGTGGGCATTATTTTCAACTTTTAGTATGTAAATATTTTAATTTACTCGAAGACAGCAAACGATTTCCCGTTTCATTCATTAAAACATTTATTTATCCGTTTTTACTTTTTGTTAGATACGTCTTTTTAACTATCGGGGGCAGTAGGGTAGGTGCTAGGAAGCCTGGGACAGTCCCTCCGGTATGCCTTTAAATAGAGTGTCGCGTTTTAGGTACCTTGGCCACATAGTGAATGAGGATTTGAGTGATGACAGTGACATAGAGAGGGAGCGAAGAGCGTTGTCGATCCGATGTAATATGTTGACCCGTACGTTTGCACGATGTACTAAAGATTTGAAACTCACTATTTTCAAGGCATTTTGCCAGTCATTCTACACGTGCAGCCTGTGGGTTAGGCATACGCAGAGGGCCTACAACGCTCTTCGCTCCCTCTAATAACGCGTTTAGGGTGCTGTTGGGGCTCCCGCGGTTCTGTAGCGCATCGGGCATGTTTGCCGAAGCAGGTACGGATTGCTTTCAGGCAATTATACGAAAGAGAGCACCATCTCTGATGAGAAGGATGCGGGGGAGCACCAACAGCATTTTAAAGGTGATTGCGGACAAGCCTGATTGCCCATTCCTGGAGCACTGGACCCGTATGCACAGCTGCAGGTCTGGTGCTGCAAGAAGCGGACATATTTATATGTTCCGCTTTTTAAATTAGTTTTGTGTGTACCTATTTGTAATTTTATTCCTGTTACTAACGTAGTTTATAGGTGCTAGGTACTAACAAAATTATGAATCTGTATGTGTTCGAAATAAAAATAAATAATAATAAATACCCATAAAAATAGAGATGTTTCTACAATTTGTAACTAGCTGCGCCTCGCGGTTTCGCCCATAAGTCTCGATCCCGTGTGCCAAATTTCATCTAAATCCGTTTAGCCGTGTTAGCGTGAAAGAGTAAAAAAAATCAAGTAATAAAAACTAAAACCCAACTACGACTTAAAAGGTATAAACAAGACACCATAGACAGACAAATTAAAAATCCGGAGTCACACGTGTTAGGGCATAAATCGAACAGATTACGTGTGACTAGTTTTTATTACTTGATTTTTTTTTAAATTCTTTTGGGGGTATAATATATATATTTTTGAAATGTGCCCCTTTCATTTGATACCCAACATGGTACGATTAAACCATTTTTTTTTTTAAGTTCCTCACTTTATGTCCTCTAGAGGGCGCCATTTTTAATGTGACTTCACATAGCCTATAACCAGCGGACAATCACGACGCTTCTAACGATACCTCATTTGTATTGTATTATATAACTGCATAGCACAGGTGTGAGTACTATGTACTATAGAGCCATTTACCGGGTAATTTGTCTTTAATTGACTTGAATGTGCCCTGGCGGCTGGGAATCTCATGCTCACTCAAATGTCTCGCTGATGGTGGCGCGTGTGTTGGATCATTTAGCTCCCTTCAAAATGGTTGAGCTGAATGGTGCTGATCCATGCGTCATGTTCGTGAACGGGCGCCGTCAGTTGTGACTGGTCATCTCTTAGCTGCCATGGCTTATTTTAATTTTTGATTTGTTTTTATGTTATAATTGCGGACGCTTTTAACGTGCTTTCTACATTGTTCTCACATGTATAATTTCAACTTAAATGATGTAAGCAATATTTTGTAACAATATTTTGATTTAAAAGAGTGTCCGTGGAGTTTCTTGCCCGTTCTTCTCCATAGGTACCTACTATGCTTTGGAATGGGCAACTAGCTTCATATTTCTGACTGACCGACTCCTTGACAATTCAAAAGTGCCTGTAAATGGTTTAATTGAAATAAATGCTTTGAGTTTGAGTTTGAGTTTGTCAAATTGTGATAAGTGGTTTGGAAGATAGGAGGGAACAGATTAACATACATACATACATACATACCGGTCAAAATCATAACCCTCCTTTTTTCTTCGCCGTAGTCGGGTAAAAAACAAACTTACTTTCGCATTTATAATGCTATTGAAGTAGGTACTTACCTAATAGTTTTACAATGGCAGGAGGAGGAGGCTCGTGGCTAAGTAATAACAGCCGCTCGAGTCGATCCATCAGGTTAAGCGACGCTTGCCGGGGTTGGTCCGTGGATGGGTGACCATTTTCACATATCGAGACTCCTCCGTGCCTCGGAAAGCACGTTATGCCGTTGGTCCCGGCTGTCATTTGTGGATCTTTGACAGTCGTTACGAGTCGACAGAAGCACGAAAGTCTGACAACCAGTCTAACCAAGGGGTATCGTATTACCCAGTTACTGGGTTGTGGAGGTCAGTAAGGCAGTCGCTCCATGTAAAATACTGGTATTCAGCTGCATCCGGTTAGACTTGAAGCCGATCCCAATAGTTGGGAAAAGGCTAGGCAGATTGATTGACCTACTTACAATCGCAGAAATAATTTTGTGTGCAGATTTTTCGAAAAAAAAAACTACTAAGAATAAAATACAAAATTGTTGCGGTCTAAAATCAAGACCTACTGTGCATGCGTACCTAAATATTAATCTCAAGTCTCAACTACGGAATCCTGCACTGTGCGTGGTCCGACACGTAAGTAGCACAGAAGCGCTGAATCACTGTTCACAATGGAATCTTCAGCTGAATAAACCTGCTGTATAAGAGCGTAAGAGGCGCCTACTCAGCTGATATAACTCTGATTTGGGCACAAATTAATCAGCTGTTAGCTGAATAATGGAGCTGGTTGCACTATATCAGCGTTATTTGAGCATTATTAAAGGTAACAGTCGCCCCAAGAGCTGAATAATGACTGATTATCAGGGTATGTGTTACCTTTTATAAACCACAAGGGCTGAATAATAGAGTACTTATTACCTATTTTTCAGCACAAAATACACTCCAGGATATTAGTAACTCTTTTATGGAGCTGACAATTCACAAGTGGCAAAATTGTGAATAATTTTCACCCTACTACTGATTATTTTGATATGTTTTGTGTGAACCATTTTGTAAAGTGTTTGTGGGAAATATAGGCAAATATATGTTATCGGTAAGTAAAACTTTGTTTTTCCTCCATGTCCAGGAAGTTCGAATGGGAAAGAGAGTTTATTGTCAAATACTATATAATAAATAATAATAGACGAACATTTTCACGCGCTCTCAAAATATCACTGTTTACTTGAAAATTATAGTATAAAATAGGTTGATGATACTATTATAAAAAATTAACTCTTTTTATTTTTCCTTTGTAATTTGACAATAAGCTGTTTACGTGTAAAATCATTACATTTCCTATTTAAATTCTGTTGTTATTTTCGTTGACTAAACAAAAACTAATTGTTATTATATTGTATACATAGGTTAGAATCTAAAAAATGGCAGACAAGCAATGTGTAGGTACCGTATTAACCACAATCAAACGGCATGAGCAGTTTAAGTGTCCACTCGTGGTACATGAATCAGTAACGAGCTGTTACGAGTGGTTCTTGTGTTACACAAGTCAGCTACAGATTCATGTAAAGCTTGATAGTGGGTAACATGTATGCAAATAACTGTAGGTAATCATCAGTGAACCGATAAACTCTGCAGGAATTTTAGGGATCCGCGAATTAAGCCTCATCATCATCACATCATCCTATATTTTTTGGATTAGCGTATGTTAATCATGTACTTAGTAAGTATCAAAGTTTTCTCCACCAAAGTAGACATAATTAGGTAAAACTTTTTAAAAGCTCAGGCTTTTAAACAGTGTGGTCATTGTGAAATGAACGATGAACGATCTAAGTGCACTCAGAGTATGAGTCTATGGCGAACATTACACGATAGGTTTTGCTGTCAGTTTTGCCACAGACAAAATTTTGAGTGACGAAAAACCTACCGTCTAATGCGATGATTGACGTTTGCATGACGAAAATTGTAGGCGATAAAATTCCATCATTCAACCATCATTCATGATTGATGGAAATGATTGACGCTTGCATGACCGTGTAATGTTCGCCTATGAGGTGAGGCGCGGGAACACCCCCCCTCCTCGCCTCGCTATCCTATCGGCCGACGTGCGTCGTGCGACGGACCGCAGTCGGGTGTGTATCGCGGATTGGACTTATCGTTACTTTCATTCGTGCACAGACGTATTGTTTCAATCGTAAACTAATTCCAGTTGGTACGTCTTGTTTAGTTTTATGCATGGAGCGTTGGGGTGGGACAGTCCATACACAGTAGATAGGTAAAAAAGAAATTACGTACATTATAGCTATTTAATTATCAATTGTTTTTCTTTTCAGAGAAATATTATGGCTTTTAAAATAGTACAGACGATCGAGTACGATGTACCTAAACTGACCATCGTTCCCACGCTGTGGGAATCGAAAAGGATTGCCCGCTGGCCACCAAAAAATATCAAATTTGCATCTAAATTAATAAAAGACAGTCATTCTAGTCCAGGACCAGAATGGAACTCGTACAAATGTGTTTTAAAGAGAAATTTTATACCTACATACGAAGAGGCAGATAAGGAATTGCGTCGAATGGAACAAAATGCGGATACCGACGACAATGCCCACTGCAGCGTGCCGGGAACATCGAATCCATATGACTGTTGTTAATTATTTCTACTAAGTAGATATAAGTAACGACTGATTAATAATAATTGCTCTAAACTAGATTCCTAAGTGTGAACAATTTTTATGTAGATACCTACATACCTACTTGTTAAATATAAGAAAAACTTCCTACTAGATAGATATGAATAACGGGCGAATGAAAAGGGTTTATGTTTCCACTATGAGAAAGCCTCTACACGTCTACAGATGCGTCCGCGGACGATGACAGATGCATCAGCAGACGGATCACCACGACCCGTCTGCACGTCTGTAGGTCGAGTAGTCTATGCTATTATAATAGTACACAATACAACATTTTTATTTTTATGGTATTTATTTTTAAATTTTATATAAATAATCTAAAATACATAATATTTATAAAAAAAACTAAATAAATTAATAGCTGTGGCAGCTACGGTCTCAATATCCATTTTTGGAATATTACGTACGAGTTGCGTCTGTCGAGTATAAGCATAGACTGCTCGACCTACAGACGTGTGGACGGCTCGTGGTGATCCGTCTGCTGATGCATCTGCCAACGTCCACGGACGCGTCTGTAGACGTGTAGCAACCAACTACCGTATCTCACAATATTGTTTTAAATAAGAAAATGTTACCGTGTATGCTACCTTCTAGTTAGATAAAAATAGTAGTCCACTGATTAGCTTTAATTTGCCCTTTAAACATAAATAAACGTCAGGAACGACTAGGTACCTAAAATTGATATTTTTGTGATTTTATTTGGATGTGATATTTTCTTATGTGGATAGGATGTAAATAATAAATAAAAGTGCAAAATAATCAGAACCTCAAGTATTTTATTTTCTTACATTGTATGTATTAATGGAATAAAATAGTTAAGTATATTCTCCATGAGGAATACAAACTAATTTGCATTTTACTTCTTTGGGATCTAAAACACCCATAGTAGTATCGCCAATTCGTGGGTATTTGTATATACCAAGACGAGAAGATTTGATAGGATATTCAAAAACATCCTCTTTGCTATTTAACCGGTAACCTTTTATGGACACAACATTAAGTTCTTCAGTAATCGAACTTATTTCGAAAATATCACTATGTACTGTGAATAAATATCTGTCTTCTGTTTTTGAAGATAATCTAAAATCTTGATAATTTAAAATGGGGATGTTTTTTTACTCCTTGAGATAAATGGATACGTAGCGTACTTCTTTTTCTCTAGGTCAGTTTTTTTTACACAATTCTCATCATCTTCAATTAACCTTTTGGCCACTTGTGACAGTGGATTTTTGCCAACCCTGAGTATTTGCTTGATCATATATAATTTGTTCTCAAATGGATATGCGTTAAAAGTAATTAGTGATCCGTACATTTTAACTTCAGCAGTAATGTGCAGTAAATTGTGGACATTACTTGTTACATATGCTGCTCCGTAGAAATCTTTATAATGTTTAACATAGTGTCTCAAAAGTTCTTCAGACACAGGTAACAAATAATGGTGAGCTTCACTGGAACAAATGGTTAATCCGCAGTAGAGCATCAAAAAGTGTGAAAACGCATTAGATGGCAAAACATCACGCAGAATAACTAAGCTGAGATAGTAAAAGAAAGATCTAAATTCCGATGCTTTCCAATACGCTAAAAAATATTTTAATAATATTCCTTCGATTATTTTTAAGGTGATTTGTCTGGGTGTAGCTAAAATAGTCCTGGGGTCATTAGGTAATGTATTTGGAATAAATTCATTGATAATTTTTGACAAATTTTTTCGACCAATTGGAACCGTGCACCTAGCTTCTGACGTTTCATAAGTGCCCATGTAGGTTTATGTGAAATAAAATATTTTGATTTTGATTTTGACAGATCCTTTAAAGCTGTGTGTGCAATATTTTTTTGAATGGCCCATTTTCTTATATTTTCTCGAAATTTTTCTTTTTCATCATAATTACTACATACATTGTGACTGTCTGAACTTGCAGAATAGTTAGATCTATCTGCCCATCTATATTCATTGTCATTACTGCACAATACGTGACCACTATCTTTTAACATTCTCTGTATACTTGAAGAGTTTTGTCCATCTAAATCTGCACGTGCTTTTACACCAACATTTTCGAATACGGAACCCTCCTGTTCTAAAATTTCATTCACATTGGACCATTGTTCACAAAACGTGTAGCCTGTTCAATGTTCACTGTATCATCTGTATTTCTGTTCAGAATCCTCAAATATTCTGCATTAATTTTTCGGCGTATTCCGCCAGTCCTTTTTTTATATTTCCACATATCACAATATCTTAAATGACGCGATTAGTATACTTACCTACGAAGCGCTGAATAAAGAAGTCTTCAAGGTCTTATTTAACGGCACTAGTAGATTAATTGTCAACGATAGTACAAGTATTCAGCTCTCACGGAGATTATGGGTAGCATGTGAGCTAATATAGAGCAGTTTGCTTTAACTTAGCATCATATAATGTTCACCCATAGTGATCATGTGGGCTTTATAAGAGCTATTATACGATTGCGTGTAACAAGCTGATTAACATTACTCAAATTCCACTGTGTGCAGCAAAAAGCATTATATCTTTGTTATTTGAAGCCACAGAATAACTGATTGCATTACAGTAGCTCACGTGTTATTTCTTAAAATGCAAGTGGTCTAAGGGTACACTTGTGGTCTTCAATTCAGAATATAGCTTAGTTAAAGTCCACAAAAAACCTTTAAATTGCTTAAAGCTGTATAATACTGAACTTGTTACCTATATCAACGCTGCAAGCGTTACAGTGTGGTTTCCGTGACGCATAATAACGTTCTTATTCAGGTGAAAGCTCACTTTTCATCTATTGCAGGTCGAGTGTACTGTAATAACTCTTCATAAGTGCTAAAGTTACCGATGTTACCTCTTGTGACATCTTATAATGCAGTTTTGTGCTACTTGGTTCGATGTTTTAGGTAGGTAGGTACATATTTATTTACACCTACATATAAATCGATGGGTACAGAACCCTAAAAAGAAAAAAATTAAGTAATAAAAAAAATCAAGTAGGTAATAAAAACTAAAACCCAACTACGACTTAAAAGTTATAAACAAGACAACACAGACAGACAAATTAAAAATCCGGAGTCACACGTGTTAGGGCATAAATCGAACAGATTACGTGTGACTCCGGATTTTTAATTTGTCTGTCTGTGGTGTCTTGTTTATAACTTTTAAGTCGTAGTTGGGTTTTAGTTTTTATTACTTGATTTTTTTTTTATTCTTTTGGGGTTATAATATTATATATTTTTGAAATGTGCTCATTAAGCCCTTTCATTTGATACCCAACATGGTACGATTAAACCAATTTTTTTTAAGTTCCTCACTTTATGTCCTCTAGAGGGCGCCATTTTTAATTTAATGTGACTTCACATAGCCTATAACCAGCGGACAATCATGACGCTTCTAACGATATCTCATTTGTCAAATTGTGATAAGTGGTTTGGAAGATAGGAGGGAACAGATGAACATACATACATACATACATACATAGGTACATACATACATACATACATACATACATACATACCGGTCAAAATCATAACCCTCCTTTTTTCTTCGCCGTAGTCGGGTAATTAGGAAAGAAGTCTAAAAGTTTGGAGTCCAGAGGGTTAAAAGTTAACAATAACTGGCCTTTTGTTTGGCCTCCATAAACTAAAATTATTCATTTTGGTCCCACACTCGTCGTAGGTACAATACAAGGTTAGTTCAGTTAGTTGAGAGTTGATCTGCCGAGTAGACGTGTATTGTGTTTCCCCTGTGTGTGCTTAGTCTAAAAGTTTATGTAAGTAACGTAATTCTGCTAACGGCCAAGTGAGTACCTACCTACCTACTTTCATTTACTTAATAATGGTATTTCTTATGGATACCTATTTATTTTGTTAATGAGGCTGTATGTGTAGGTACCTATAATAAATACACTTACATAAAATTCAGTGATACACAATGAATAGAATAGCCATGAATTTACCCTGATAAGTACCTACTTATATCAATTTCCCGCTAGTTCGACACACAAAACTCGTTTATTATAACGGATCACTTTTACTCTATTGTGGTATTGTTCATTCAGTTTGCCTGTTCTAGCCAGTTTTATCACTATATTATTGTTGACTCGATCGATAACTTGACATTGACGAAAATTACGAATCTACACTATAGCGCGTCTTGGGATAGATAACAGCACATTATGTAGGTACCAAAATATAATAATATAAAAAACTAACTACATTATGACATAGTAAGAAGGTACTTACCCATAAATAATATAAGCTAAACTAATTTTGTTTGTATTTTGAGTCAAGGCTCACTTGGATAGTTGGATAGGTAGGTACACACAGCTTCACATCAAGCTATACATTTCCAGTATAAGCTGACCTCGCATAGGTACATAACGCGTAGGTACCTACATAAATCCTATACCAATTTTTTTTTGTTTAGCCTATTCTGTTCCACTGCTGGGTAAAGGCCTGCCTCAAGGTCCTTCCAGGTAAATTCTACCTATACTGTACGTAAATCTGTCTCTGTGGCACTGGCACGGCACCTCAATGTCCGGGTGGCTCACTTCATATTTTTCACGGGGCTATTGCACACTTAATTTTGAAAGCTTGTGCTGGCATTTCGTCGCTGTGTAATGGGGGTGTAGTGCGCGACCTTACTCGGCTCGCCGTCGGTGACACACGTGAAGCTTGCTCAAAATTTCATTGTCAAATTGGCTCGCGACTCGCGGCGGTGACAGACGACGAGGCAAGGCGGGCTACGAGCTAAATTTCAAACCTGTTGGAACCTGTTGACTTTTTTACCCGACTACGGCGAAGAAAAAAGGAGGGTTATGATTTTGACCGGTATGTATGTATGTATGTACTTATGTATGTATGTTCATCTGTTCCCTCCTATCTTCCAAACCACTTATCACAATTTGACAATTACTTTACATTACCGCACTAGTGCGGTAATGTAAAGTAAAAAGCACGCTTCTATAATACACTGCATTATGAACCTAAAAGCGGTTCAATAAGAGCCACTTTACAAGCAAGTGTGTTGAAAAAGCTGTTTATGTAGGCCCTGTACAGTCTGAATGTGGTATAATAGCTGTTTTTAAGGGCTTTACTATTATACTTAACTTGTACATCGTAATTATACTTATGGTACAATAGCCGTACTACGGTAACTAAATATTTTTAATGGCCGAAGTAGATACAAAGGCGTAGGTGCATAACTATCATAGTTATTTTATGTGCGTTTGATGTACCTACTTATAGTACAGTTACTAAAAATACCTGATATATAATTTATGACTTTTATCACAATTTATAAATGCTAAACAATAGGTAAACGTGTGTTCGAAACGAATGGAGTTATGGCGTTTGTGCACTAGGTACCCCGTAATCCATTCGTATTCGTGTTTTTTACGAACAGCATACAAAGTAGGTATACGGATCGTATTCGTTTTTTAAAAAGGATCATGCATAGATTTGATTTCAGCATTACGTTACACTTACAATACTGCGTCCCTGAGACCCTAACTGACGAGCATACGAGTGGTGCGCAGTCGGCAGTGATGTTACAAGTTGTATCATGAATATTATATATGTATACATTGCGCACTGTAATGCTCGATTCTCCTCCCTCACTGATTTAAGGTTGATGTTGATGCGCTAGGGTAGCCCGCGAAATTCAAATTTTCTTACGTTTTTTGCAATTTGCAGGACAATATCAGGTTGTATGTTGATCTAAATATTATTAGCGCTCGTAACAAATATGGATTTACAGAATTATAAACGTTAGAATCAGCAATACATCTCTCTAAGTTCATGTAAGTGCATTGAATGACGATTTCATGAAATTTTCATTTCATGCACTTACATTACATGTCTTGCTGATTCTAATGCTGCACATCGTATCGTGTAGCCTACTCGTAAAGTGGGGCTTTTTTTTCTCGTCTAAAATATTAGTTTGTGAACTTTGTGAAAACCATCTTTGGATTCAGGGATCCGTTTGCGAATGTGCAAACGGTTTGTTAAAGTCGAATCAAGTGTGTCCCCCACCCCTGCCCGCTAAATGGTTAGTTCTGGATATGTGAAAAAATTCACAGCTGGTAGTATTAACGAAATTAAAAGGAAAACTATGTAGGCTCTACAAGTTAACGAGTAATAATCGACCAACTTACATCAGATGCAAAAACATGTTCTCCCATACGAAATTTATGGGAGAACATGTTTTTCAACTAGGTACGATGTTAATTTTGTACTTGGAACCAACTACGGATTACGGAACATGAATATTGCTTGTCAAATATCTGTGCATCATTTTATTTTCAGAAAATGGTGGGCATAGCGTGGATCTTTCTAGCCTTAACAACACTTTGTCTTCAATGGTCTGGACAAGAGACAGTAGATGTCGATCCAGTATTAAGGTTTGTAAATGCTAGGTAATAATGCTAGGCTTACATTAAAAGTGGGTCCACAACTGCGCACGCGCGCGAACAGTGCGGTTCGCATGCATCTTAGGAACAAGTATGGTCACCTTTGGACATGTTCGCGTGCGGTTAGCGTAGCGAGCAGGGGGCCAAGCCTACTAACTTACAAACGTCAGTGGTCTCACAATGATCAGTTTTTGACAGATAAGCCATACAAAACCTGTGAAAAACTCATCATTGCGATACCACTGACACGTTTGTAAGTTAAAAAGACTTGGCCCCCTGTTCGCGTGCGAGTGTCCCCTCGCGCGTAAGTAGGTACGCACTGCGGTTCGCGTGCATCTTAGGATTATAGTATAGACATCTTCACTTCAAGGTTCGCGCGCATGAGCTTCAATTGCGCAGCCGTTCGCAAAATGCGCGCGCGCGGTTAGTAAGTAGGTATGTGACGTGTCCATAGCCATTCGAGGATTTCGAGGGGCCTAGCCTGGCGTAAACAAGCGCAAGCGTGCTAACCGTGCGGTTAGTGCGTGCTTGCGCTGGTGCCATAGAAATATAAAAAAACAGAAACTAATACCTAATTCATCGCTTCATATGTTTGAATTCGTCTGCTCGACAACGCACATACTAGTGTTTTCGAATTGTCAAAATGAAACGCAATGCAATTGTTAGTGTGTTACGAAATTATTCCGCTAACGTGGTCGTAGCCCTTAACCCGCTTCCAAGGGTACGAGAATTATCAATCACAGAGCTACTTAGAACTGCGTACCTTTTTTTTCAGCACGACAGTGCCAACTATCAAAAAAGAAAACATAGTAGCAAATGCTATAAATAGTTTTGGTTACAAACTACTGGTCAAAATGATGAACGAAAAGAAAAATGATAACATTATAGTCTCACCAACAGGTGTAGCTGGTAAGTAATATAATTATTAATAACAATTTTTAATCCTTGTCGTACCTAAACCGGATTCCGTTACCTTTAAAATAATTTAATAAGAGGCATGGACAATGGACGATGCGATGGTAACGTATAAGTTACGTGGTGACAATGTCTTGAGTAAATAGAACTTTGGTTCGACGTTCGGTAAATGCGTCTCAGTGCTGACCGCACTTTCTCTCAGCACGTGAAGCCTGTGCTGTGGCGACCGTGACGACAAAGTTCACATCTTTTCAACCCCAAAACAGCTTCTTTGTTTACGCACACACACACTCAAGATATTCACCAAACATACTGCTTCGTTGAGGTAATCTACGGACAATAGATCGCCACGTACGGTAATCTGAGATGATGGACAGAAATAGAAATACTCGACATAAGGGCTCGACAAAACCATTCATGGAAATGTAGGTGGATGTCAATTTTCACATTTTTCACGCATGTATACTAGATCATCGTATTGTACGGTCGCGGTCTGAGAATGTTTACCACTTAAGGCTTATAATTGCATGCACACATCTATGTCACAAGGTCGATGATTCAAAATTCAAACCTATTTCAAAACTTATGTGTCAACTTTAAAATTAAAATATAGAATTTTAGACTTTACTGCACACAGTCTGCTAAAGAATCTAGTTTGAAAACTGATAAATATTTTTAGACCGTGATAGTACCTGCTGGATTTGTTGTCGCGCAGGCGAGTGATACAACAATCTTCATTAGCTCTTTAAAATAAACATCTGCAGCTGTTGTACTGCCTCGTTGACCTAGAGGTCAAGGGCGACTCCTGAGCGCGAGGTCCCGATTCGATTCCAAGGTCGCGCAAAGTGAAATGGGCTCGCCCCCTACCTATTACCTAGACCTACATGGTACTTACCTGTCCACCTCTGCTAACCCTTCAGAGATTACAAGCGTGATGTTATACGATTTATGTTATAAGTATGAATGGTTCTAGGTCTGCTTGCCATGACTCTACTCGGAAGTGTCGGGACAACGCATAATGAGATCGCCGAGACCCTCGGTTTTTCCCAAGGTAAACATTAGTTGCGTTAACATTTCATCAAGCGTTGGTTCTTATTTCTAAATGTGAAGGTGTAAATTTCATCTAGTCACACAGGTGTTACATAAAATCGAATGTCTGATTTAATTTATAAAACTGTTACAAATGTTGTTACTTACTTACCTATTTAATTCTACCATCCATGACTCGCTACAAATATAAGTAGGTAAGTACCTACCTACTTACATAATGTTTTTATTGTTTATTTTATGTTAATTAGCTTTCAACCTTCAACAGATATTTTACAAAACCGCAAAAACCACGAACAGTTCGGCGAACTTCTGCAGGCTTTAAATACTAACGTTTCATCAAAAACATTGTATGCTGATGCAATGTTTGTGGATGCGCACGCGCCGTTACGTGAGTTGTATCGCAATTATATATACGACGTGTACCGAGGGGATGTACTCAGTGCCAACTTTAACGAAACTGAAGAAACAAAGAACACGATTAATGAGTGAGTTTTGAAAAATAGTAGAGTTACCGTCTCAATTAGCACTAAGCCGATTTTTAACCCTTTACCAAGTAAACCAGCAGCTATAAAAATATCCAGCAGTCGACTATATACTTGAAGACGGATAATTATGTAATTAACATAAAACCCAATGACAAACTTTTGTCATGCTCTTTTCAGATGGGTGAATAATCACACGAAAGGACATATAGAGCAATTCTTAAAACAACCACTTCCTATATCTACCAAAGTGGTATTATTAAGTGCACTATACTTTAGTGGCCAGTGGGAACAACCTTTTGTACCGGAGTACACAGCAAAGTAAGTTCTACTTCTGAACTATCGCTCCTTTCGGGCCCTATAGGTATCGCAAGGATACCAGTTGCGGCGCAACCATAGTCGCACTGCCAAAAACGTATGGTTGGTTGTGCAACTGATCGGATGCCTTGCCTGGTGAGTGAGATACCCACCAATGTTTGGTTGCTCGACCATGGAGTCCTGGTGAACTGCAAGCTTTATTTAGCTAGGTACCTACCTATAAAAAACAGCTGAAACTTATAATGCAAGTACAGTCAGCAAGTTGTTCCACCCAAAATTATTCGATTGGAACTCTGCTTTTCAGTAGGTATTTACCTATTATCTTTGTTTGTAACAATAAGTTTAACGTGTGTGTCTGCGCCATCTTAGCTGCCAAACGGCTGAAACGATTTTGATTTTTTTGGTTTTGTTTGAACCCCAACCAACCCCCCTCCCTGCCTAAACGAAAAAGTGCAGGTATTAATAAAACATGCATAAATAAAAATAAAAAATGTATAAGTAGGTATGTACATCCTAATTGATAACCTCCTCCTTTTAGAATTCGTTTAAAAAACACTTTCAACGGAAATTGTTTTTCAGAAAATAGGTAAATGTGTCGTGTGGTTTTTGAGGTAGGTATGGGACCGGATATGTATCCACAGAATAACTTTGTTTTTCAGTTTCTTTGAGAAATAGGTACCTACTATAAAATACAAACTTATTTTTGCTGTCGATCATGTGCATGCAATCCCGACGACCGACGGAACCCTTCACTGTGGGACCTGCGTGCTCTGACACTTGCGTGTAATAAAATAAAACAACATCGGAGTTGGCCTTTCCAGTCCTATCAGATGCGACTGACTCACTATACGAAACACGACAGCAGTTGATCTCTGCAACTTTTGTTTACAGACTACTTATTGCGATTGATTTTATATGATTGAGACTTTCAGTGAAATAATCCTTCAGTATGGCTAGAATAGCGCCAATTCAAAGGAAAAAGTTAGGATTACGAGCTTGCTAAGGTAACCTTAAGGCCAGGTAGACCAAGCAATGTAGGCATTTAACGCTACCACTTTTACGCGACGCGAGCCGTGCGCTTACGTCGCCTGCGTGAACTTACATGAACCCAACGCCGAGTGGAGAAGTGTCACAGTACAGGTAAGCATGTCGTATAGGCAGTAGGTCAACTTATTTTATTATTAATTTGTTTAAAAAAATAATAAAATACGCGACTTGATCCATTATTCTTGTTTACCGATATACGTAGTAATCGCAAAGGCCGAAAATTAATTTCATGGGTTGTAAATACATTTTATTCAATTATTCGGCATTTTAGTTTCATAAAGTGTATCTCACGAAGCAACACGCGCTTCAGTTGTGGTGGTGGCTAGGTGTGGTGTGTTGTGGTAACTTTAATAAAAAAAAAACAACCGGCATAAAAATATAAGTGCAAAATAAGTTTCGAAAGTCGATTTTTCCTTTTTAGACACCGAAACTATTATTTTGCACTTCGTAGTGTTTATATTTTTATGTCGGTTATTTTTTTTTGTTCTAAAGTGATTTTCACTCAACCGAATTGAGAACCTCCTCCGTTTTTTAAAGTGGGTAAGAAAACAACATGAAATTACTTTTAAATGATTTAAATACGAAATAAAATTAAATTATAAACACAAAATGACTGTATGGTGTTTTCCATAAATTTTACAATGTTTTCAAATTACGGTAGGTATGCGAGGACTGCGTAGGCCTGTCAACAAGTACCAGGTACTTGATAATATAAAAAATGGTTTACAGATCTAAGGTCTACAAGGCCTACAAAGTCCTCACATTTACAAAATAAGAATCTATCAAAAGGATAAATAAAAGATAAAATATAAAAACCTACTAAACCAAGTGATATGATTGCCATTACAACCACTAATAAAGAGGTGAAAAAAATTTACTGTCGGTATATAATGTCAAATAATAAAAAGATTAAGTATGTCAAAGAAGTATGTAAAAATGTTTTTGAAAAGTCCTAAGTTTAATTATATGTATAATTCAAAATTGATCAATATTGATTACGCTTGAGCTTGGACCCGGATGTGATTCTGACAATGACAACGATGTGCATGTATTGGGCTGCACGTTTTCTTTATTTTGCAATGTCAGATCTCTAATAGGCATACCACGTTCGTGTCTGCTGTCCACCAGTTCTGGTAGCAAGCATTTCAAATAAAATTGTACCAGCTTTGGCTCCATATTTTTCCTCCAGAATTCGTCATCTTTTTCAATGCGCTCTATGTGTATAGGCTCATTCGCTCCTGCCCAGATCCCAAGGAGACACACACGCCTTCCTGTGATATGAAGTTTCTTCCTTTGCATCGTAGATTTGATGCACTGCAACAATAAAAAAATGTTCAAGTAAAACATTATCAAGTTATTCTACTGTTATGATTCTACTATGTAATATGTAGGTTTTGGTAAAATAAAATGTGTAATATATTGCACTTCATAGATATTGTTTGTAAACATTGATTACATAAATCGATTAGAATTAGACAATACTTTGAATATACGTTGTATACTTACCGGCACCGATATTGAAGTCTCAAGGACGAAGTGGGGATTGCTTTGCGTATGGTATGAATGCTGATAGACATAGGGTCTATTTTACTTCTGCACGCATGTGCGCCCAATGCATCCTTGAGACTTCAATGTCCGTGCCGGCGATTATACTCGGAAATCGATAGGTAGGTACCTATATCCGTAGAATAGAACAGAGATATTATTGGTTCATATTTCCTTTCTTCCGGTTTCATTCTCAACAATGAATCAAACAACTGGATACGATGGCCACTACCACGATAGTTTTTTGTGCATAAGCCAAAGTTCACAACCCTAGCGCGACCGCCGAGCGTAGATATGAAAAGTGAAGTAGGTACCTACATACATGTGATTTCCTTCTGTACTCTCTGTATTTTGTGTCCCTACTAATAATACTATAAATGCGAAAGTGTGTATGATTGTATTTGTCAAAATTTTACATTCGTCAATTTGCACTATCGATAATCCCTAATAACGTCTAAACAGATTACCCTATTTGCACAATTTATTTTGTCGTATCCATTTTAGACCTAAACCTATCAAATGACACTAAAAACAACAAAATATCTACACAAACAAAAAACCATGTTTTCAACTTACGTAATATTTGGTGGCGTGAATTTACCTTACAAAAAAGTTACTTCGTTTATACTGATTCAAAATAGGAAACTATTAGGTATATAAATCGAGCTTAGGTGACCGTAGGGCGGATTGAAAAATCAAAAGACATAATAGGTTGATAATATGTAAATAAATAAAATTGTAAACAAACTTACCTGGTTTCTTGTCTAACCTTCCGCACTTTACACCTGGCCACTTTCTTGTATTTATTTTTATTCCCCATAGGTACCCACTTCTGTTCACTAACAAAAACAAATAAGTGATTTCTTTTAGTTACACTGTACGTGATAGCCGCGCGCTGGAAAAAGGGACATAGGTCGTACCTCGACAAGGCCTGGCGGGCGACTGAAGTGACGAACGCGAGCCGCTGTGTTATAAATAATTTATTATTAAAAGAATTAAGCTATTTTTCAAAATGTAACCACTAATTATTTTTCTTTATGTTATTATCTTTTTTTAAGATGTGGTTTTTAGTAGTAAAACTTTTATAAGCTTCGAGAAAAACCAGAAAAACATTAAAAAAATATCGAATTTGGCTGTTCTTCGGATTTTTTTTTGATCGAGTGAAGTTTTCGATATCGTGTTTCGAACCACAAATTGTCAAAGTACATGAAGTAAACTTCATTAAGTTTTTTTTTTTGCTTTAAAAAATCACGATTTCTTTGTTTATTATTAAATCAAAGTGATGTAAAATTGGGAATACCTGCCCTTAAATTTACAGCCAAATATTTTCTAACACCACAATAAAATTAGTATTCTATGTAGGATAACTAAATACTTAAAATTGTAATGACAGCTAGTTTTTGTGTTACTCATTATTTTGTAACGTATTCCAGGATGTCGTTCAAAAGACCAACAGATGAAGTCATGGCTGACCTAATGTTAAATTTCGGTAATTTTCGGTATCTATTTTCTGAGAAACATGGTACGTCTTTGTTTTCTATTTGTTAGGTACCTACCTATATTAATGAGCCTAATGATTGTCTAACCATTCGTGGTCGTGGCTTTACTAAACTAATTACTTACCGTTTTTGTTCACAGATTTGCACATAATAGCATTGCCGTATAATGACAGTGAAACAACTATGTACGCTTTGAAACCTAGGTTCCCTAAAAAAGTAACATTGTTAGATCTTATGGAAAAGATAGACTATGAGCGTATTGACGATATAATAAACCAGATGAACACTAGAAAATGTGTTGTACGGTTCCCTAAGATGCAAATTAAAAGTAGCACCAATCTGGAGAATACTTTAAAAGCTATTGGAATTAAATCCATGTTCATACCTGGAGAAGCAAACTTCGCTCTTATGATAAATAGCAATACGGTTGTGAATAAGACTGAAGAGGAAACAATTACAAAACTAAGAGATGGAGAAGTTAAATCAAAAGGAGACAGGAACATGTTAGACAGCCTCCCTAATCCAGGAATTCATGTAGACTCCATATTGCATGATGTTATGATAACTATAAATGGTATGTGTAATAACATTTTTGTTTAAGTACCTAGGTAGGTACTTAATTAACAATTTACATGCATATCCGAGGAGCTCGTGGCTAAGTAATAACAGCCGCACGGGGTTAGTCCGTGGATGGGTGACCATCTTTACGTACTAAGACTCCTCCGTGCCTCGGAAAGCACTTTAAGTGCTAGTGATCGGGACAGTAATAACCATGCAGTCTTTATTACCTAATTACTATGTAGCCTCGAGTTTTTAGATGAGACGGGAATTCCCCTGGCAAAGACATCACGCATACTATGCATGCGTTCAAAAATCGACTAGGATAGCAGCGCATTTCGGAATGAACCCTTAGGATGTATTCATAAACAACAGGGCGTATTAAAATCGAATGAATAATTAATAGAACACCGAGCGCTGTCTAAAAGAAGTTTTTTTTTTTCAAATAATTTTGAAGGTTGATGATTTTGGATGGCTGCAGCCAAGTCTGACAATCAGTCTTACCAACGGGTATTCTATTACCCAGTCGCTGGGTTGTGGAGGTCAGATAGGCAGTCGCTCCATGTAAAATACTGGTATTAAGCTGCATCC
Source organism: Lithophane socia (assembly GCA_947522985.1). NCBI lineage: Eukaryota > Metazoa > Arthropoda > Insecta > Lepidoptera > Noctuidae > Lithophane > Lithophane socia. Next base: position 13,026,517 of record OX383252.1, on the reverse strand, counting down.
GGTTAGACTGGAAGCCGATCCCAACATAGTGGGGAAAAGGCTATGCAGATTGATGCATAGCACAGATACACTCATTAACGGAGATGGTACCTAGTTCAGCGATTCAGTGATTGTGAAACCGCGTGGTTGGTCAGAGAGTGCGATGGGCTGGCCATTAAAGGCCTACGCAGACCAGGACGGCATGGCAAGGGATTTAAATTTTTACCAATGGACATTCAAACGTATCGATATAGAAATACGACATAAATTGCTACACTTTAAAATGATGCCATGGCATCGAAAGGGATTTCATTGCACGGCATTGAAAGACGCGCCACCGTGGCGTACTGCGGGGTAGGCAACGGCATGCCGAGGACGCCGGCGCTGCGCTGGTTTTGACATACGGCGGGGCGCGCGCGCCGTGACAAGGCGCTGGAATGCCGCGGTATCTAAGCGGCTAGTGTGCGCTGACTGACGGCAGAATCCTTTGCCATCCCGTCCCGGTCTGTGTTGGCCTTAACGTCGCGCCTACAAAATAACAAGGCAAGTGACACTCACGGGTATACATAACTGAGTAAAACAGTGCTATTTATCCATTTACAAGTTCTGGCAGCATGCAAGCTGTATTTACTGATGTTGTAACAACCAAATAGGTTTAACTCTAAAATGAGAAAAATAATATGTTTATTTACACTATTTAGGCGAAAATAAATACCCATGACTTCAATCATTGGAATTTTTTACAGTATCAGTCATAAGTAATTTATTTCATAACAAAATACATTGTGTCGAAAATATTCAAGTAGACAATAAATTACATAATCACCCACATTGCATTTAAATTTAAAATTCATTATAATAATATGTATAAACAAAAATAATAATTAACAATTAATTTAATAGTTACAGTTGCTTGTCATCTATGAACTCATTGATACTTACTGTAATAGCCCTAACTCAATAAATATGTCTTTAATTGGTTTTTAAATAAGTTAATGCTGCTAATGCTTTTAGTAAAACAATATTTGTTTTAGAATATGGGACCGAGGCAGTGGCTGCTACAAGCGCAATTTTAGCACGTTCAGCTGAACAATTCTATGCAGACTCACCGTTTTATACATTTATAAGAAATGAAAGGACTAAACTTGTCACTTTTAGTGCTGTTATATTTGATCCAACAAATTGAATAGAGCAAAATATATTTTAAATATGGTAACCTCACTCATATTATAATGGATTATTATTTAGTAAATAATCTAATATTTGTTGATACTAACGATATTCTAATGCAAGTTTGTAAAAGAATAACAAAATTGTTTAAGATATGAAAAAAATAAACTAAAATACATTTACAACTACTAATATTATTTGTTATAATATTTTGTTACTGTTTTTATCAATACACTACTTAAATTGTTTATCTGTTATTCTTCAATCTTTCTATTTGTTCATTGAGAGTCTGTTTCCATTGTTCTTCAGAGATGCTCTGAGCCCATTCTGGGATTGAGGCCTGGGGCAAAGCAAAGTTTTCCATAGCTCTCATGACCTAAAAAGAAAATAAAATTTGGAATTTACTATAATTATCACTTCTTAAAAACATGCTTTGTGGGAAATAGTACAGTTTTTGTGGATACAGAATACTCTTTGTTACATACTGAAGCAGAGAAATTACATACAAGTGTCCTAAATTAGTCTCACCTGTTGTGCTCGCTCATTGTCCATCTGTATATCATCTGTATGCCTTGGTGCACTCCAAACTTCTCTACTGAGAACATTTTCCATTGTTTCTATATTTGGCACATCGCCTGAAGGTGTTTCAGGATTCTACATAAAAGAAAATAGGCTATAAATGTTTATAAGTAAGCAACTTACATTCTGCTACCAAATAATCTACTTGGCATGAAATTTTTTTTTTTTTTTTTTCCACAAATTTCAAGTACATTGCACTGTATACAGATTAAAGATCTTAATTTAGCAATAGGTATGTAAGTACAATAGGTTCAACCCTGTCCCCTAAACTAGGTTAGGCCTGGATCTTAGGGGGCAGAATCCGGCTATAGTGTATGCTTAGTGATTCTATTCTATGATTCTATTTTGGCAGACGTGGCAGTGGACTGTGTCAAGTGGGTGCTTTTATGTTGTGAGAGTACTTGCAGTGTACCAATTCAAGTAAACTCTCACTAGGTTCAGGCATACATGTACATACCTATCAATAACAATGATTACTACTTATATTTAATAAGGTTAGTGTCAATGTATCTACCTCTGTGTCGTCTTCGCTATCGTGTTCTGAAAGTGCCTGTTCTGGACCTTGCGCCAAAGGCTCGTACCCGAAGTATTCGTGTTCCTCGTCGCTGTCATCGCCGTGATTACCGTTCATTATCAATTCGTTTCTAGGGGGCGGGACCAGCTCGTGAGGATTGTTCTCAGGAGGATCAGGACCGTCACACACCATATTGTTATTATAAACTGAAGTTTATATTATTTACACTTAATTAAAATCATCGGCACTCATATTTGAGGAGCAAAATAACGGTAGGTATCAGAAATACAGCTTATCAGACTTTTCCAACTTTAACTACCTATCGAGTCGAGTGCTCAGAGTGTAGTAATTGTTTTTGAGGTTGACGTAGGAAATTGATTCCAGGTTTTGTATTCGGATAGCTTCTTAGTAGGTACCTATATTTACAACAATTTACTCAAGATAGATGTGAAACAGAATTAGAGCAAAAAGAAACAGAAAAGTGAGACGTTAAAAAAATGCACTCCATGGCTGCTTTCCGAATTAGAAAATAATCGCTCACGGCGCTCACAGGCTCACAGTCTCACAGCGATAACTTGCGTTCCGAATTAGAGTCTGTCTCACAGATTACTAATATGTAGCAAGCTAGTCTGTCTAATGAAAGCTGAGTGAGAGTGATTTATTCACGTTTTCAGAAATTGACAACACTGCTGCAAATGTCACTTGTTGTTCATATTATAACCTCTTAAGAAAACATATTTGAGTATATTTTGTCGTATTTAAAGTACAATAATGCCTAAAACTTTAAGCAGTGCGAGAAAGTTGTTATACTCTATGATTAATAATTACAACCGAGTGGAAAGTGAAATTGAGGCTGCATTTAACGAAAAAGTGCATTGTTTACAATAATTTCCGAAATTACTGGTAAGCTACTGAATTGGTTTTGATACTAGGTAAACAGGATTTATATTTATTAGTCCTGCATGATCTTTAGTAGTAGGTAAACATATTTGTATACAAATCTGTGTTATTATATGTAAGTAATCCTGTTTAAAATCCTAGGTTTTCTGCTAAGGAAACCTTTATTGGAAGAATACATAGTATTAATGCATAGAATCCGGATAACTAGAAACATAAAAAAAGACCTATTGTGTAATATTAATTGCTATGTGACTTACAACCTTACGATCATAAACGCTTATCTACACAATTTTTAGCTTTGTGCTTTCCTATTATTCTGTATAGATAATGCTTTATGTGTGTATGTATTTATTGTATATGTAAACGGTACACCACTGCCTACCTGCAGTATTGTCTCTCCTTCTTACTTTAATCCATCCAAAGGTTGTCTGTAAAAGATCGCTTTTAGCGATAAGACCGCCCATTGTGTCACCCTATGTAAATTTTCTAATTTATGTCTGTAATTTTTATGGTGTACATAATAAAGAGTATTCTATCTATATATCTATAAAAATATTCAAATATCAAATACGTTTTTTCCTAGTTGATCCGGGGATAACCGACGTATTTTTTTAAAATTTGCCGCTCTTTTTCACTCTCAGCTTTCACTAGACAGAACTCTATCACAATTATGACAGCTGAGGGCTGTCAACAATTCGGAACGCTTGTGAACACGCTCACAGTCCTCGTAACATAAACATAACCTCAAACCTTGCATTGTTATTATTGTTGATATTCATATTTTATAGTGCTTCTGTGTTGAACACATCAAATAACAAAAAAACAAATTCATCAGTATATTCATCATTTTTTGAAAAATACTGTTATTATGATTTAAAACAACACAGTACAACTGTCTGTTTGACAGCCACATTGACAGCGCTCACGGTGATATTATTTTAAGGCATGGTCAGCGTTATCGCATGATGGCGCATGTCATGACGTCATCTATAACGATTCACGGGACATCGTTATCGTGCTCAGGCTAATACGGAACGGGTTTTAGCACGCCCAAATCGATTACAGCGTAACTCGGAACGCACCCAAATGTGACATCTGATGATCTGACATTAGTGATCAACTGAACTTATTAGTCATTGGTCATTGGCCTCAGTCAATGACTACCTAATAAATCCTATGATTTATACGTAGACAGATAGAATACTCTGTCTACGGATTTATAAGTCAATGCCAATCACTAATAATTTTTAAGTCAATGACTGAGGCCGTAGACAGACTGAGGCCCTAGTGTGACGTTACTTTCAGGGTTGCCAATGCCTATTTTCCAGATTCCCCAAAATCATTGGTGAAAATCCCCGAATTTGGGGAGAGCAATGTCCTGATTCCCCACAAAATCCCCTCAAAATTATTTCATAAAATAAACTCATTTCTATACAAAAAATTAACATATTTTATTAATTTAAAAGAATATAAACCTCAATAATAGAATTTAAAAATATATTCTTTGTCACGCAGCTAAATTATAGCAGGGGTTTCACACGAAGATTTATTGAAATTGATGTAATGTTGCCATAAAATATATAAATTTAGACTGGAATTTACTGGATGACTCGTCCATATCCGATTATTTATGTAGTGAAATGATATTTTCTTATTTTATAATGCTCACATCTGCATATTAAGTATCTAAAAATTTATTTTCCCTTCATTTATAGAATTAAATGATTAGGTATTCTTTGATTATGTAAAATCAGAGGTAAAGTATCTGTGAGTGAAGGGAGAGGGACTATAACTATTTTATTATCCGGAATTTCAAAAGACAAACAATTAATGAGCTCGTGCTCAACATCAGGCGTAGGACCTACTTTGAGCGTACTTATAAACAGAGAGAATTTTATCAACACTACATAGGAGCTCGTTGCTACGTAATAACAGCCGCACGGGTCGATCCATCAGGTTAAGCTACGCTTGCCGGGTTTGGTCTGTGGATGGGAGACCATGTTTACATATCGAGACTCCTCCGTGCCTCGGAAAGCACTTATGCCGTTGGTCCCGGACTCCCGGCTGTCATTCGAGGACCTTTGACAGTCGTTAGGTACGGGTCGTCAGAAGCCCGAAAGTCTGACAACCAGTCTTACCAAGGGGTATCGTATTACCCAGTTACTGGGTTGTGGAAGTCAGATAGGCAGCCGCTCCATGTAAAATACTGGTATTTATTCAGCTGCATCCGGTTAGACTGGAAGCTGACCCACAGAGCACTATATAATACTGAGCCGACCCCAACATAGTTGGGAAAAGGCTAGGCGGATGATGACATAGGTACATAATAGTACCTACCTACTTATTTCATAACATAGGTTCTCCGCTAACAATAACTTATAGACCGAGGTTTAGAGTGAGCGTTACATTATTTCTTCTTCGCTCAATAACTAAACACAAAAAATTAATTTAATTGATTACAAAACAAAAATTAATCAGGTTTAGGACAGTTTATTGCTTGCAGTTTTGTTCCCGTTTAATGTGATCGATCATACGACGTAGGTAATCAAATTCCTAAATAATGCTAATATTCGTGTTACTTTAGTGTACCTAAGCATTTAAATAAATATTGCAGTTTGAGTGAATAAACCATCCAGTTATACGTACTTATATACATAGTGTGTTTAAATAGTGTTTTATTTTGTTTTTAGCAGACAATTATAGTTTTCGGTAGCAGGCTATAAGGTTATTCAATTGATTAAACATTGGCAAGGGCGGCAAGGTCAGGGTTGATCATGACTTCGTCAGTGGAAGTGGGTAAGGGTAAAGCTCATTTCAGACTACGCTTTATTATAAAGCTTATAGCATATAGTTTAATAGCACAAAATTTCACTCGCCATATAGTTTCCAATATTATATAGTACCTATAGCAAAGTGTGAACGTGTTCTAAATAAATGTATGGCGAGTGATATTGTTGTGCTATGAACTATATGTTATGTTAGTAGATTATAGCGTAGTCTGAAATGAGCATAAGTCTTTTATGAGAATTGTATTGTTTGTTTGTTGTTGTCTTGCTTCTCACTTGTCAGTGTCACTGTTGTGTTGTCATCTGCTGTCAGACACGGACACTTTCGACTGTCACAAAATTATAACAGAAAGGCAGAAAAAATATTGTAAAATTAAAAATTTACCTATTTAAATTGAGCGCATTATTTTATTCACAATAGGTTATTTATGGCGTAAAATCTTACTGCTAGGAGTAAGTCTTCCTATAATCATGGCTTGGCGAAGTCATGGGGTAAGCAATGCTGATATGATTCGAAACTTACGAGGTAGGTATTTTTTGTTATTTATTAATACTTATATTTAGACTTGTTAATATATTTAACATACATGCTTATTTTCAAATAGAAAATTGATTTGGTAGTCTATCACTTCTCTTGTATTCAGTTATTTCCCTATCCATTTTATAAAGTGTTTTTTGTACCTACCATTTATTTACATTATATTTTAGTGAGTTATACATTTTGATTCATGGCAATTGTTTGTAAATAGGCTAAGTTTTACTTTAACGCCCTACAAATTGGAACTTAATATTTTTTTTAAAAAGGTCATATTATTAGAAGCCTCCATGTAAAGATTTAAGTTGCGGAGGTATAGGTACGAGAAAAGAAACTAAATCATAGAAATTTTGCAACATTTTGACTTGCCATTGAACGTAAATACAACGCAATAAAATGGTTAACTTCATAATAAATTATTAATGCATGCGTATTCCAAAATGTTACATAGTTTGCTGATTTAAAATAATGCTATTAAATTAAGACATAATCATTTACCAATGTGGATGTTTATTTTTCATCTTGTTTACGAGCGTGCGATTTGAGTTCGTGTTTAATCGTGTAATCTCGTGAATGTATGAAACTGCAAAATTGAAAAGTTTGAAGGTGGCTCATCAATTAAAGTCCGTGACTGTACTCGTACATAATTTTGTTTCAATAATAAGTTCGTAATATAATAACATTTTCCTTATTTATTTTAGTATTCGTCACCTGAGTTTTCGCCCAGAACATTGAAACGAAAATTGCAGAAAGACCAAGAAATATCAAGACAGCGTTCGAAAAAGCTAAAAGCACTTCGAGAAAAATCTAGGAGGTTAACAAAAAAGGTGGCAGATTTAGAACATGTTCTTACAGAATTAAAATCAAAACTGCTTGTTGGTGAAGAAGATTGTGAGCTATTATCATCGATTGATAATGTTAACAAAGATTTTCTGAAAAAAGTTGTAAATCCGTCTACTAACCGAAAATATTCTCCATCCCTCCGAAAGTTTGCATTATGCTTACATTTCATAAGTCCGCGTGCATACAATTTTGTAAGAAAAACTTTCAACTCTTGTCTGCCACATCCATCCACCTTACGTTCTTGGTATAAAAGCGTTGAAGGTAGTCCTGGATTCACTAATGAATCTTTAGAATGTGTAAAGCTCTTAGTGAATCGTGCTCAAGCGCAGAGTAAGACTTTATTTTGCGCATTAAGTATAGACGAGATGGCGATACGTAAGCATGTCCAATGGGATGGAAAGAAGTGCGTAGGGTTTGTTAATTTCGGGGAATCATTAGAAGGTGACAGTGTGGCTGTTGCTAGAGAAGCGTTAGTATTTATGCTGACGGCAATCAATGATTCCTGGAAAATTCCCGTGGGTTATTTTTTTGTAGATGGTTGTACGGCGGCGGACAGAAGGCAAATTTAGTAACAGTGTTTGGAGTTGCTAAACTCTTGTGGTGTTAAGACTATTTCATTAACTTTTGATGGGTGTCCCGCAAATTTCGCTATGGCCAGGAGTTTAGGGTGTCTCTTAGAACCCTCAAATGTCACCAATCTTAAAACTTCATTTAATGTAGGTGATCAAGAAATTATGATTATGCCAGATCCTGTTCATATGCTCAAGTTAGTTAGAAACACACTCGGAGAAAAAGAAGAACTCTTTGATTCAAGTGGCCAAAAAATTGCTTGGAATTACATAACCAGACTTCACGAATTACAGCAAAACGAAGGACTTCATTTAGCCAATAAGCTGCGCAACCAGCATATAAATTTTGAAAAGCAAATAATGAAAGTAAAGCTTGCAGCGCAAACTTTCAGCAATTCTGTGGCTGAAGCCATTGAATTTTGCAATAAAGACCTATGTTTGTCTGAATTTGCTGGATCAGAGGCTACCGTAGATTTTATCAAAAAAATGAATATTATGTTTGATGTATTAAATAGCCGGAATTTTAACACATATGGTTTAAAAAAACCGATTTATAAAAATAATATCAAAGAAGTAGAAACTTTTCTTAATGAGATGGAAACCTATTTGATCGGCCTTAAATTAGACAAGCAAAACATTTTATTATCTAATAGGAAAGTCGGCTTTTTTGGATTTCTTATTTGCATAAAAAGTGTCAAAAAATTATACAATCATTACATACTTTCTGAAGCCATGAAATTCCTGCCCATATACAAATTAAGTCAGGATCATTTAGAATGTTTTTTTAGTTCTGTTCGCGCTAGAGGTGGATTTAATAATAATCCAACCGCAATTCAATTTGAAAGCGCTTACAAACGCCTGGTTGTTCACGGTGAAATAAAGCACATAACATCTGGAAATTGTATTCCACTCGAAGACATTAAAATTTTAACATTTAGTGACATCCGCTATGAAAAAAAAATCAATCTATTTACTAAAAAGTCTTCTGAACATATAACTGACACGGATGAATCCTTAGGATGTGATCCTATAATTAATATAGATCATGATTATCTCTCTGATCCTTCTAGGCTTACTATTTATTCTAAAGAAATAATAACCTATATTGCTGGTTTTATTGCAAGAAAGTTGAGGAAAGTGATTAAATGTGAGGATTGTATTTTGGCTTTGATCACAGATAAGTATCACGGAATCATTGCCAGGAGAGACAAAGGAGGCCTTATTTATCCTTCTACTGATTTAAATAAAGTCTGTGAATTGGCAGAAAAGATATTTCGAGCGCGTTCACACAAAGGAATTTCATTTTATACTGAGAAAAATTTGATGCCAAAACTTATTTTATCGTGTTTCAGGGAATGCACAAGTACCAATAATATCTTTATTAATGACCATTTCGACCGTCAGCCTTTTATAGGGAATCACAGAACTCTCCTCATTAAATCAATTGCAATGCATTACTTCGAAACACGTATTCACCATGGTACCAAACAATGTTTTGAACCAAAATCGAAAGTAAGAAATATTCATACTAAGTTAGTGCTTTTTCAAGGACAATAATTTGTTTATTTATGAATAAAACATTGCAGTCGCATCATTGCTCATGTTTTTTTATTTCATAATAATATATAAACCTGAAATATAAACCTCATAAAAAAAAAAACTAATTACATACATCACTTGATAACCCTAAACTTTTTCTGTACCTTTCGATGACACAGATTTCGTGAGTCTATAGAATACTCCAACCTCAATAAAAAAAAAAAAACTAATTTTGTGAAGAATATTGGGTAAAATGTACATCACTTGGTAACCCTAAAGAATTGATGTACCTTTTTTCTGTCCCTTTCGATGACACAGATTTCGTGAGTCTATAGAATACTCTGTCTACGACTGAGGCCCTAGTGTGACGTTACTTTCAGGGTTGCCAATGCCTATTTTCCAGATTCCCCAAAATCATTGGTGAAAATCCCCGAATTTGGGGAGAGCAATGTCCTGATTCCCCACAAAATCCCCTCAAAATTATTTCATAAAATAAACTCATTTCTATACAAAAAATTAACATATTTTATTAATTTAAAAGAATATAAACCTCAATAATAGAATTTAAAAATATATTCTTTGTCACGCAGCTAAATTATAGCAGGGGTTTCACACGAAGATTTATTGAAATTGATGTAATGTTGCCATAAAATATATAAATTTAGACTGGAATTTACTGGATGACTCGTCCATATCCGATTATTTATGTAGTGAAATGATATTTTCTTATTTTATAATGCTCACATCTGCATATTAAGTATCTAAAAATTTATTTTCCCTTCATTTATAGAATTAAATGATTAGGTATTCTTTGATTATGTAAAATCAGAGGTAAAGTATCTGTGAGTGAAGGGAGAGGGACTATAACTATTTTATTATCCGGAATTTCAAAAGACAAACAATTAATGAGCTCGTGCTCAACATCAGGCGTAGGACCTACTTTGAGCGTACTTATAAACAGAGAGAATTTTATCAACACTACATAGGAGCTCGTTGCTACGTAATAACAGCCGCACGGGTCGATCCATCAGGTTAAGCTACGCTTGCCGGGTTTGGTCTGTGGATGGGAGACCATGTTTACATATCGAGACTCCTCCGTGCCTCGGAAAGCACTTATGCCGTTGGTCCCGGACTCCCGGCTGTCATTCGAGGACCTTTGACAGTCGTTAGGTACGGGTCGTCAGAAGCCCGAAAGTCTGACAACCAGTCTTACCAAGGGGTATCGTATTACCCAGTTACTGGGTTGTGGAAGTCAGATAGGCAGCCGCTCCATGTAAAATACTGGTATTTATTCAGCTGCATCCGGTTAGACTGGAAGCTGACCCACAGAGCACTATATAATACTGAGCCGACCCCAACATAGTTGGGAAAAGGCTAGGCGGATGATGACATAGGTACATAATAGTACCTACCTACTTATTTCATAACATAGGTTCTCCGCTAACAATAACTTATAGACCGAGGTTTAGAGTGAGCGTTACATTATTTCTTCTTCGCTCAATAACTAAACACAAAAAATTAATTTAATTGATTACAAAACAAAAATTAATCAGGTTTAGGACAGTTTATTGCTTGCAGTTTTGTTCCCGTTTAATGTGATCGATCATACGACGTAGGTAATCAAATTCCTAAATAATGCTAATATTCGTGTTATTTTAGTGTACCTAAGCATTTAAATAAATATTGCAGTTTGAGTGAATAAACCATCCAGTTATACGTACTTATATACATAGTGTGTTTAAATAGTGTTTTATTTTGTTTTTAGCAGACAATTATAGTTTTCGGTAGCAGGCTATAAGGTTATTCAATTGATTAAACATTGGCAAGGGCGGCAAGGTCAGGGTTGATCATGACTTCGTCAGTGGAAGTGGGTAAGGGTAAAGCTCATTTCAGACTACGCTTTATTATAAAGCTTATAGCATATAGTTTAATAGCACAAAATTTCACTCGCCATATAGTTTCCAATATTATATAGTACCTATAGCAAAGTGTGAACGTGTTCTAAATAAATGTATGGCGAGTGATATTGTTGTGCTATGAACTATATGTTATGTTAGTAGATTATAGCGTAGTCTGAAATGAGCATAAGTCTTTTATGAGAATTGTATTGTTTGTTTGTTGTTGTCTTGCTTCTCACTTGTCAGTGTCACTGTTGTGTTGTCATCTGCTGTCAGACACGGACACTTTCGACTGTCACAAAATTATAACAGAAAGGCAGAAAAAATATTGTAAAATTAAAAATTTACCTATTTAAATTGAGCGCATTATTTTATTCACAATAGGTTATTTATGGCGTAAAATCTTACTGCTAGGAGTAAGTCTTCCTATAATCATGGCTTGGCGAAGTCATGGGGTAAGCAATGCTGATATGATTCGAAACTTACGAGGTAGGTATTTTTTGTTATTTATTAATACTTATATTTAGACTTGTTAATATATTTAACATACATGCTTATTTTCAAATAGAAAATTGATTTGGTAGTCTATCACTTCTCTTGTATTCAGTTATTTCCCTATCCATTTTATAAAGTGTTTTTTGTACCTACCATTTATTTACATTATATTTTAGTGAGTTATACATTTTGATTCATGGCAATTGTTTGTAAATAGGCTAAGTTTTACTTTAACGCCCTACAAATTGGAACTTAATATTTTTTTAAAAAGGTCATATTATTAGAAGCCTCCATGTAAAGATTTAAGTTGCGGAGGTATAGGTACGAGAAAAGAAACTAAATCATAGAAATTTTGCAACATTTTGACTTGCCATTGAACGTAAATACAACACAATAAAATGGTTAACTTCATAATAAATTATTAATGCATGCGTATTCCAATATGTTACATAGTTTGCTGATTTAAAATAATGCTATTAAATTAAGACATAATCATTTACCAATGTGGATGTCTTTCGGCTGTAATGATGATGATGAATTTACCAACCATTGCCGATATGTGATCCCAAACGCAAAACTATCCCCCCACTCCCACCCCTTAAATCGATGGATGTTAAAGTCCTACTAAAATGTTAATTGCTTAAAAGTAGTCCGTATGTACATATGGTTTGTAATAATAAATATGTTATAAACATTGAGCTTCAACGTTGAACCTCAATGTTTATAACATATTAGTTATTATCTTATTTTTTAAATTAATGTTTTACAGCCAATGGCATCATAAAATCTGATGCTGTAGCAAATGCCATGTTATCTGTTGACCGAAAAAATTACTGCCCCTATGCACCATACCATGATTCTCCACAGTCTATTGGATACTCGGCCACTATCAGTGCCCCACACATGGTAATGTCTATTTTACTGAATTTATATTTTGATAAAAACATGTCTTTGGAAATTTACTAATAGTTTTAAATGATTTTGATAAATTTTAGCATGCTCATGCATTAGAAAGGCTAAAGAACCAACTAATCCCAGGGGAGAAGGCATTGGATGTAGGATCTGGGTCTGGATACCTCACAGTTTGTATGGCTATGATGGTTGGGGAGACTGGACAAGTTGTTGGTATAGATCACATAAAAGAGCTTGTTGCATTAGCCCTCAAAAACATTAAGACTGGTAACCCAACACTACTCAGTTCTGAAAGGATAAAATTAATTGGTAAGTGTTGTACAAGTAAAAGAACTTGTTGGTAGGTAAGTTTTGTATAAATAACTAGTGGTGGTTAATAAAACGTATAGCGCGAAATCATAACACGTTATGCGTTACGTATACGTACGTTTACTAGATCAACTATGACTTCGCGCTAGAATATTATACAACTTCAACTAACTGTATGTTTTTTGTTCCGTGATATACTTAGTTATCTAAAAGTCTAAACGCTTAAAGCGGAACCAGAACAGGATAGCAATATAATTTAGTCTTACACAGTGCGTCGGGTTCGGGTGAACTCGGGGCGGCAGTCGCTCCGCGTCGTCTGTTATACACGACTGCCCAAAAAGGAGTGTAATTTTATTACATAAGGCGTATGTGTGTTTGGATAAATTAATCAAAAGTTGGTGCCAATTCTCTTGTCACAAATGCCTCGAAACTAGACTAAAAATAACCAAAACTTTGTTTCCCAAACGACGATTTCCCATTCTGAAGAAGAAGGGGGATGCGCTAGGGTGGCCTGCGAAATTCAAATTTTCTTACGTTTTTTGCAATTTGCAGGTCAGTATCAGGTTGTATGTTGATCTAAATATTATTAGTGCTCGTAACAAATATGGATTTACAGAATTATAAACATTAAAATCAGCAATACAACTCTCTAAGCTCATGTAAGTGCATTGAATGACTACCTATTTCATGAAATCATGACATTGGGCACTTTCATGAACTTAGAGAGTTGTATTGCTGATTCTCTCTCTTCTGATCTTTATTTTTTTTTTAGTTGGCGATGGACGTCTTGGATTTCCTTCTGATGGACCATATAATGCTATCCACGTTGGAGCAGCTGCCCCCACACTGCCCCAAGCCGTAAGTAGAAAATGGCAATTTTTCTCCATTTTGCATAATTTACCTAAAATTTTCTCAAAACGGCGCTTTTCAGATCTTGATGGCGTTTAAATAAAATATGATTCGCTACATGTACACTCCTTTGCAAGAAATCGGGCACCTTACAGTCATTGGCTTTTCTATGGATATAACAATAATATTTTTACTATGTCTTTAGCATAAATGACTAGTGTAACGCGAGAACTTGAACAAAATAAATAAATTAAATAAAGTTGTTCCCCGAGGCTTACCACCGCCTAGAAAGAGCACGACTCTCTAATACTCTCTATCTCGCTCGCTCCCATTGTCTCACCTACTTATGGAGACCGCTCGCGAGATAAGAAAATCGCCCATTGGTTCGTTGGTCGGGTGGGGGATGTTGGACATCACGTCGTCAGGCTACAACACCAAAAGTAACGAATCTGTGGAAGTACCTACTTTCGAGACATTATAAAAGGCCCGTCACTGTTGCTAGCCAAGTTTAAGTTCAGATCACCGACGGGAATAGACCTAAAGACGTGCCCACGTACTATATACCACGCATCCTCCGCGACTCTCGCGATGTTATAAGTTTGTTTGTGTATTTCTAGTACCTAAGTTTATTGTAATAAACGATATTTAATGTATCCGCATTAAACTGGCGCCCATACTTGTGGCTCGAACCGCGTAACGAGTGATAGTACGAACTGTAAACCGGTGTTTTCGTGACGAACTGTACGTATCTACCTTGCTCGAAAACCGCGGACATTCTACCCACCGTACCTACTCGTTATCATCACACGTGTGAATATGCCGATAACGAGGAGACAAGGAGAAGCGCTCCGTGAACAGCAAGAAGAGGATGACGACGTTACGTTCACCGAAGCGGAGGCCAGCGTTGTCGAGCGCGACCGCGCCGACGAACCTGCGAGTGTCGACTCGAGGTCGACACAACAACCAGCGTTCCAGCTCCCCACAGAACAGTTCCTGTCCACGCTGATCGAGACGATCACGCGCACGCAAGCAGAAGCGAACAGATGTCTTATAAATTCGCTGATGACGTCTAACGGTGATTTTGGTACTTCCACCCCAGTCAGGGTGCCTCCATCGACGAGCGCGAACAGCGGAAGTGCCGCTAGCGCTAGCTCGAGTGCAAACTTTATAAAGTGCACGGCGAGATTCAACGGGTCATCCCAGGACGCCGAGGTCCTGGAAGCTTTCCTGGACGCCGTCGAGATCTACAAAGAGTGCGCATCCGTAAGAGATGAGCATGCCCTCCGAGGATTGCCAATGTTGCTGGAAGGTGACGCAGCAGTATGGTGGCGCGGCATCAAAGCGTCGGTGACTACGTGGTCCGACGCGGTCGCCAGCCTCCGAGCAATGTACGGCAGGGCGCAGCCCGCCTACAAGGTTTTGCGTGAGATCTACGCCGCCGAGCAACGCGACGACGAACGTGCCGAGACATTTTTGTGTAAAGTGCGCGCATTAATAGCCAAGCTACCTTATAAGCTTGATGAAGTGTTACAAATCGACGTCTGTTACGGGTTGTTACACAGACGAGTGCTAAAAAGAGTGCCGCGTGATACCATTCGTAGTTTAGATGATCTAATGTGTAAAACAAGGATCGCAGAGGATGCATACAAAGAAAGTAAGGTAAAAAATTCTTTTATCAATAATAATAACAATGTGATCAATGACGACAAACCCACACGATCAACTTCCCCTACCACGAGAGCGTCGACTACGGGGCGTAGTAATAATAAGAATAGACCGCGCTGTAGTTATTGTAAAATATTTGGGCATGTTAGCGACGAATGTCGTAATCGCGATAAAGCCAGTAGTAATAGTAATAAAAGCGCGAAAATCGAAAATACGCAAAAGGTTTTGCGATGTTATGGTTGTGGTAAAGAGGGCGTAGTGAGGTCGAAATGTGATGTTTGCGCGACGACATCGTCGAAATCAGACGATAAGACTTCATTCAATAGTGTGCATTTAGGTTTAGATTTTTGTTGTAACAATAACATTAGTATGGGTGGTACTTCGTGCGTACGGGTAGCAAACATATGTACACGCGAATCCTACCCAATGGTAAATATTAACGTTATGGGCCGTAGCGGCGTGGCGATTGTAGATACCGGCGCGTCGCATAGCATTGCGAGCCCGCTGTTGTACCGAGTCTTGGTAGACTCCGGAGTTAAGTTTAGTGAGACTAAACGTTTTATACACCTGGCTGATGGAACACAAGGTTGGAGAAACCTGTTGACAGCCGAGGTAGGTATTATTATTGAAAATCGTAAGGTGACGTGTCAGCTGTTAGTGTTACCTGGCAGTGATAATAGGACGCTTTTAGGTGTAGACTTTTTAGCACGAGCTGGAATGATAATAGATGTCGCCCAGGGCATCTGGACATTCTCGGATAGCCCCGAGCATTTTTATGATTTTGTGTACTCTTACACGCTTACCCCGATGGGTGCGAACATCATGCAAGCTGCATCCACGGAGTTACCGTTGCGTCCGGATGAAGGTACTAAATTAAACCCCGAGCAGCGTCGTACGCTCAACATTTTTATCGAAGAACGCGCGTCACAGTTCTCGCGCAGCGGACCGGCCACTGAGTACGCTACGCACCGAATAAAGGTGAGTCCACACCAGGAACCTATTGCTTGTCCACCATACAGGATGTCCCAGAATAGGAGAGAAGCCTTGCAGAAGGAGCTCAATAAGCTGCTGCAAGATGACGTTATCGAGGAGTGCGAGTCCCCTTGGGCCTCCAACGTGGTACTTGTAGGTAAGAAAGACGGAAGTTTACGGCTATGTATTGATTACCGGAAGCTTAACGCGGTAACTGAGCCGGACCGGTATCCACTCCCACGCATTGAAGACATCCTACATGCAGCCAAAACTAGTGAGTACATGACCACATTAGACCTTCAATCAGGCTACCATCAGGTCAGCGTCTGCACAGAGGACCAAGACAAGACGGCGTTCACAACACCACTTGGTACCTTTAGATTTAAGCGAATGCCGATGGGATTGCGTAATTCCGGAGCCACTTTTCAAAGGTTGATGGATCGATTCCGTTTCAACCTTAAAGGAATGGAACTGCTGGCATACCTTGACGATCTGATCCTGCTGTCGCCAGGACCTTTCGAGAGGCACCTAGCTGATCTGGAAGCAATCTTCGATCGCCTGGCCATGTTTAAACTGAGAGTCAATAGGGAAAAGAGTTTCTTCGCAAGGGAGTCTGTCAAATTTCTAGGCCATGTCATTATGCCAGGAGGAATCCAAGTGGACCCTGACAAGACTGCAGCTATCGACAAGATGGACGTCCCTCAGAACGTGAAACATTTAAAGTGCTTCCTACAAACGTCGAGTTGGTTCCGACGTTTCATAGATAATTACGCGAATATCGCGAGACCCCTCACGAACCTCCTGAAGAAGTCGAGTGTTTGGCGATGGGACGCCGAGCAACAGGAGGCTTTCGATCGCATTAAGGCTCTTCTAGTGTCTGCTCCTATATTGCGTCAGGCAGATGAGTCGAAGCCGTTCGTTCTCTGCACTGATAGCAGCGCATATTGCCTCGGGGCTGTTCTTATGCAGGGGGAGGGCCACGACGAGAGGCCTATCGAATACGCGAGTCGACTTCTCACCAGTGCCGAGAAGAACTACTCCACGACCGAGCGAGAAGCCCTCGCTGTCGTGTGGGCACTAGGTAAGTTCCGCGGCTATGTAGAAGCCGCGAAGGTGATAATTAGGACGGACCACCAACCTCTGCGATGGCTGATGAGTCAGCGGTCACCCAGCGGTCGACTGGCAAGGTGGGCCCTAATATTACAAGAGTTTGACCTTAGCATAGAGTACACACCCGGCCGATCAAACGTCGTTGCAGACACGCTGTCGCGACCCGTTTGCTCGCAGGACGAAGATAAATGTGAGTTATGTATGACGGTCATTGACATGCCGAAGAGGAATAGTGGTGAGATCCGCAGCAATCAGCTATTAGACCCAGAGGTCCGTAAGATCATTGAGGACATGGAGTCCGACGAACCCTCTAGGGGGAGATCTTGGTCTGACCGCGGATACACCATATCCGACGGTATTCTATACAGGTACAGCTTGGAGTCCGATGACGGCGAGGACTGCTGCTTAGTTGTGCCCGATCACGAACGGAGGCAGGTCATGGTTGACCTTCACGACGCACCAACAGCTGGCCATTTCGGCGTAGAGCGCACACTAAGCCGCGTTCGCGCCAGGTATTATTGGTCTGGCATGCGTACTTATGTTACGAATTATATAAAGGAGTGTGTGCCTTGTCAGAGGTACAAAGCTGACAACCGCAAGCCGGCAGGACTGCTGCAAACCCCTGCTGTGTCCAGGCGATTTGAGGTAATTTCCGTAGATTTATTCGGTCCTCTCATCGAGACCCCTAGGAAGAACAGGTGGGTACTCATCGTCGAAGACGTCTGCTCGCGCTGGGTGGAATTGTTCCCGTTAGAGAGTGCCACCAGCGTCGAATGTGCCCAGACTCTGACCAACGAGGTTTTCCTCAGGTATGGTGTACCACGCCGCCTTATAAGCGATAATGGCGTGCAGTTCGTGAGCGAAGTGATGCAGCAAGTCTGTCATGTTTTGGGGATCAGCCAGTCGCTCACACCTTATTACCATCCTGAAGCCAATCCTATAGAGCGCAAAAACAGGGACCTTAAACCCCAATTGGCTATACTTGTAGGTACTGACCATACCACCTGGGACTTACACCTCGCCGCAATTAGGTTTGCTATGAACTCCGCGATTACCAGTAGCACAGGGTTTTCGCCGGCATATCTCACTTTTGGGAGAGAGCTGCGAGCTCCTTCCGATTCTGCGACAGATATGAGGGCTGTCGTAGAACACGATAACTTCGTACCCAGCATTACTCCGTACTTGAAGAAGATGTCTGCAATCCTGGACGAGGCCAGAGACACTCATGAGAAGGCACAGGCTACTCAGAAAGGTAATGCTGATCAGAAACGGAGGACGCCACCAGAGTATAAGGTAGGTGACCTCGTCTTACTTAAGACCCAAGGACCGAACGACGCAGGACGCGGACAATCCGCGAAGTTTATCCCACGACGCGACGGCCCATACAAAATAGGGAAGGTTATAAGCCCAACCACGTACGGTCTGGAGAATATACAGACTGAGAGAAACGTAGGGAAATATCACGTTTCGCACCTCACGCCTTTCGCCGGTCAGGTAGAACCACCAGTTAGGGAGAAGCGTAAACGGGGTAGGCCACGTAGGTATTTAGACTAGCCAAACTGTGGGGACACTTAGTTAGGCTAGAGGGGGAGAATGTAACGCGAGAACTTGAACAAAATAAATAAATTAAATAAAGTTGTTCCCCGAGGCTTACCACCGCCTAGAAAGAGCACGACTCTCTAATACTCTCTATCTCGCTCGCTCCCATTGTCTCACCTACTTATGGAGACCGCTCGCGAGATAAGAAAATCGCCCATTGGTTCGTTGGTCGGGTGGGGGATGTTGGACATCACGTCGTCAGGCTACAACACCAAAAGTAACGAATCTGTGGAAGTACCTACTTTCGAGACATTATAAAAGGCCCGTCACTGTTGCTAGCCAAGTTTAAGTTCAGATCACCGACGGGAATAGACCTAAAGACGTGCCCACGTACTATATACCACGCATCCTCCGCGACTCTCGCGATGTTATAAGTTTGTTTGTGTATTTCTAGTACCTAAGTTTATTGTAATAAACGATATTTAATGTAT